>CM029398.1:22284665-24684665 GCA_017139565.1 Luffa aegyptiaca | reverse complement strand
CAAACATGCACTTACATAGTTGTAGCTAGAAGTTTAAGAAGGTTGCATGACTAATCAAATTTTGAAGCTCTTGATTCTAATATTAATTACAATTAAATGTAAAATCATTAATTTTAGAATTGAATTATAGAAATTAAATCAACAAAAACTATTTTTCATGGTAGCTTTTCACATTCTAACCTTTTAGATTCTTATACTTTCATTATTTTAAAAAATATTTTATCAATTAAAATATTAATTATACATTAAATTACTAAATGTGTTTAAAATTTTGATTACATTTAATATACTTTTTTTTCATAAAATATATATTATTTTTAATGAATAGTACTTAAAATTTTTCATCTTCGTTTTATCTATAACCAAAAGAAAAAAATAAATAAAATCAAAGGCAAAATATATTTATCCTATAAAAATATAATTTTTTAGGCATAATATATTTAGTATTTAAATATCACATTTATAAAAATATATATATAAGGAATGAAAAATAACTCCTTTAGTTTTTTTGACAATTTGAGGGGGAGATTTAAACCACAGATCTCGTGGTTATCAGTACAACTTTATGCCAGTTGAGCCATGCTCTTGTTGGCAAATAACTCCTTTAGTTGTTAATTACTATTTTAATCAATAATCATATACTGCCACATGTTTTTAGTATATCATACCTTGTTATAACATTTCTGATCCTTTCAACGAATGATATAAAAATTATCTCGAAGTAGGTTGAAATTAATTTTGATTGATGAAGACGTATAATTTATTTACAATACTGTTTTTCTATTAGTTTTTTTTTTTTTCTACTTTATAGTAGTTGTATTCTAATAATTTTATTTCATAGAGAATGCAAGTTCAAGTCATAATAATTGTATGTTAAATATATTTTTTTTGAGTTCAACAACATTATTTGAGACTGACTTTGACATTTTTTGTTCAATAATTGTTGTTCGTAACAAACATTTGTTATTTATTAAATTTTCACTACAGTTGACAATGCAATATAAATCTTTAATAGAAAGAAAAAATATTTATAATCTCAAAAAAAAAAAAATATTTATAAAGTTACCAAGTCTATATTTGATTTGGAGTTTTGTTTCCTCATCTAAATTGAAGTTGACGTTCCATAATGGCAAAAACTCGATTATTAATTCTTCTTGCTTTCCCTATCGGTATCATTAGAAATTCATTTTAATGGGATGAACTCTTCAATTACAATGAGCTATATAGTAAGAAACATTGTCAATTTATATTTTTAATTTGAGAAGAATTTAAATAGGTAAAGTTAACCCTATATATTTTGTTAGTACGAATGGTAAAAACTATTACTTTTTTTGTAAACTTCCCTTTTTTTTTTTTATCATTTCAATGAAAATCTTGTCATTCTCTATTAATTGAAAACTATGCAATTATTTAAATCAAACTCTCATAAATTAAAGTCTTTTTTTTTTTTTTTAACATTTTCAATTTATCATTCTACTTATTTCAAATTACCTATAGAGTTATGATCGTAACTGATTTAAAATTAAAATTGTTGTCGCAAAATAATTTAAATTAAAAGGGCATTATGAAAACCCCAATTTTTTTAATCAGATACAATTTTCTTTTTTTGTGTAATACCATCAATTTGTTATTGTAATTATTTTGATGGTTTTATAATTACTGAAAGAGCACGATGGTAATTTGACTAAAATTAAAAGAATAGGATGGTCTACGTCTACCAATGTTTTTATAAGACCCTTATTTCTTTTTTTTTTTCTTATATATATATATATAGTTTTTTTTTTAGTTTTTTTTTTCTTGTTTAATACTTAAAAATGTTAATTAAGAAAACTAAAATTAAAGAAAATAATATTTATTTTCCAATATTAGAAGATGAGAAAATATATATATAATTAATTAGATAAAAAAAATGTAGGAAATAGAATTTGATAAATGATTTGATTTTTCCAACCGAATTGTTTCGCTTGCCAAAAGGGATTTTCAACGTGGTAAGATGTTTGTTCTAAATATAATCTCTTCTAAAAAAATGATCATACATAAACAACAAACACAATAAGAAAATTATTTATAAAATAATAGGAATAATTTATAAGATATCGATACCTTTGATTCATCCGATTATCTGGAGGGAGGTTCACCTTTGATTGGTGATTCATACGATTATCTGGAGGGAGGTTCACCTTTGATTGGTGTTTGTCATTTGAGATCGAACAATTTTTCCAAGATAAAACGACATCTAATTACAAAAAATTAGCAAATTGACCGCAAAGCAAGCGCGGTGGCAAGAATTCTTGGCTGAGTTTGATTTTAGATTTGAACACAAGAAAGGAAAGAGCAATCAAGCAGCAGATGCCCTGAGTCGAAAGGGTGAGCATGCGGCCCTGTGCATGCTCGCTCATATTCATTCCAGTAAGGTTGACGGATCCATGCGCGACATCATCAAAGAACAGTTGTTGAAAGACCCCTCAGCCCAAACTGTCGTGTCCTTAGCCAAAGCCGGAAAGACCAGGCAGTTTTGGGTCGAGGACGATTTACTGATGACAAAAGGGAATCGATTATATGTTCCCCGAGCAGGAGACCTGAGAAAGAAACTGATGTATGAGTGTCACGACACTCTATGGGCAGGTCATCCTGGATGGCAACGCACGTACGCCCTTCTGAAGAAAGGGTACTTCTGGCCAAATATGCGAGACGACATTATGCAGTACACGAAGACTTGTCTGATATGCCAGCAAGATAAAGTCGAGAAAGAAAAGGTGTCGGGGCTCCTCGAACCTTTGCCAGTTCCATCCAGGCCTTGGGAGAGTGTTTCCATGGACTTCATCACTCACCTCCCGAAGGTAGGGGACCACGAAGCAATCTTGGTTATCATTGACCGATTTTCGAAATATGCAACCTTCGTGGCAACCCCTAAGCAATGTTCAGCTGAGTTGACGGCCCAACTATTCTTCAAGCACGTTGTTAAGTTATGGGGCATTCCATCGAGTATTGTGAGTGATAGAGATGGTCGTTTTATCGGCACCTTCTGGACAGAACTATTCACATTCTTGGGGACGAGTTTGAACATATCCTCAAGCTATCACCCACAGACCGATGGTCAAACCGAAAGATTCAACTGCATGCTTGAAGAGTATCTACGCCACTTTGTTAATGCCCGACAGAAGAACTGGGTCCAGTTGCTAGATGTGGCTCAGTTTTGTTTCAATTGCCAAACAAGTTCGTCTACAGGAAAGAGCCCCTTTGAGATCGTTAGCGGCAGACAACCTTCCCTACCTCATATCATTGATCATCCTTATGCAGGGAAAAATCCTCAGGCCCAGAATTTTACAAAGGAGTGGAAACAGACCACTGACATTGCTCGAGCCTACCTAGAGAAAGCCTCCAAGCGCATGAAGAAGTGGGCGGACAGGAAGCGTCGCCCCCTTGAATTTCGAATCTGAGACCAAGTCCTTATAAAGTTGAGACCCGAACAGATTCGATTCCGCAGCCGGAAAGACCAGAGACTTGTGCGAAATTATGAAGGACCTGTGGAAGTCCTCAAGAAAATCGGGACCACGTCTTATAGGGTGGCGTTGCCTACATGGATGAAAATTCATCCAGTAATTCATGTGAACAACTTAAAACCCTATTACCCCGATCCAGATGATGATCGTCGCAATGCCGTTGTTCGACCTGGTATTGATCTAAGACAGAAAGAAGCCAAAGAAGTTGAAGAAATCCTTGACGAGCGCGTCAGGAAGACTGGAAGACCCGTACGGAGGATCCAAGAATTCCTTGTCAAATGGAAGGACCTCCCTACGGAGGAAACAAGCTGGGAACGAGTTGAAGACCTTGAAGCCTGGACACAGAAGATTGAAGACTTCAAGCGACGCCAGTTGACAGGGACGTCAACAGTTTAAGTGGGGGAGAATGTCTTGAGCATGCTTGTCCAGGGCGAGCTGTGCCTATGGCCGCATGTCTAAACCATCCTCACCCATCACGTTTTAATGCCATGTAATTAGTTTTGTTATTTCCTTTTCAATGTATCTAGTTTTGGAGGCGTATGACTCCTCGTGATTTTCATGTTTACACCTGCCAGATCAAATATGCTTCAAAATGTACTATAGGGGGGACCAAGTAGTCATCAAACCACCCCCCTACCAAGCATTGTATACTTTCTTGCAATCAAGCTTTCTTGCATCCTTGTATTCAATGCTCTCTTTTAAAGATGTTTTCAATGCTTTTTCTCTCTCACGTTTTATAAAACCAATTTTCTCCTAAAACGTGAGTGGAGGCTAGACCCTACGCCGAAGTTGTCCGCGATTTGCGATTTTTGTACGGCTGACTTGCCCGCCGGGTTAGGGCAAGTGCCGCACAATCGCTCGTCCCGAGTTCGAAATTTGCGATTTATATGTATTATAGAATTATAGAATTATAGATAATAAATTATAGACTACATATTTGTTGCATTATTAACTCTCAAAATCTAAATATTATTCGATTCTTGGCGAGTTCAAAAGATTTAATTGTAGGTTTAAATAGTTGAGAAACTTTATTCATAAACCTATATTATAATTGATGGCATGAGCATAGTTCAACTGACATAAAACTTGTACCTTCAACCAAGATGTTAGAAGGTTGGTATCTTTTCATCCCACCCATGTTTCAAAAAAGAAAAAACCTATATTACAATTTTTAGTTGGAAATGTAAACATATATAACCTTTTAGAAAAAAAATGTTCAATTCTTAACTACTTGAGTTCTGATATGCTTTATAAACTAAATGTGATTTTTGTAATTCCAGCTGGCAATTTCTAGGTTTTAATTTTCTCTACCCAACTACCTCATTCAATGACCAATGTGGTTTTTCATTCACATTATCATACACAGCTCTTCCATTTTCATCTATAAATAATGACTTTGAGTTTCAGCTTTGAAGCAATCACAACCACCAAGAGTGAAAGAAAGCTGAAGAAATAGAGAAATAATGGCAATGCTTCCAAGATACGTGGCTTTCAAATCCAAGGCAGACGAGTTGTACTTGAAGTACACAAAAGAAGACGTTCAAATTCATGGGTATATCAGGTACGATGCACATAACGTGGTGACCCCTTACACAAAGTACGAAGTGTTGCCTGCTAAGACTGCCAAAGGCTACGTCAACATAAGGTGTTGTTACAACAACAAATATTGGGCTTGCCCTTCCATCTACACTCACTACGTGGTTGCAGTAGCCGACGAGCCAAATGAAGATCAATCCAGCTGGGCATGCACGCTGTTCGAACCCACCTACGACCCCGAACATCAAGCCTTCCGGATCAAGCACGTCTATCTCGGCTACAACACATGTAGTTGGAGGGATGCCTCAGCCCGCGACCGATGCTTACTCATGGGATATTCAACTCAAGACGCAAACCTTTGTGATAGAATTATCATCTCTTGGATGCACGGATTTACGATCAACATGTCATGATCATGGCCACTGGAGATGCCAGCAATAATTCCAAGCAAGCCAACACTATAGACATCAAGCTGTCTTATACGATTTCCGAGAGTAATACATGGTCTTCCACTGTTTCGGCTAAGTGAGTCTACTAGCAACACAAGGTCATTGCGACATCCCGTACTTGTACACTCAACGTGACACTCTCATAAATGGAGACCAAGTGACTAATTACTACGATGATGGAATTTACACTGCTGTGAATTGCTACAACTTCAAGTATGAGACCAAAGAAGAGCCAATTTAAGGTGCTTAAATTTGCTTGTACTGTATTATGATAATTTGGGTTTACGCCAATAATTCTCCTGGTTATGATCTAGGAGTTAAACTTTAAATAAGGTTATGGACCATCATAATAAAGTTGGTGGAACCCAAATGTCTTTTCTCGTTTATATGTTTTCTAGATGACTATGGTGATCAATAAATTATTAAATATGTTATTCTTTTTCGATGCCTTACATTTTAAGTACTATATATATATATAATTTGATAATGATTTTGTTTTTAGTTTTCTATTTTTGAAAATTATGCTCGTTTCCTTGCAATTTCTCTACTTAAGTTTCACCTCTCTGAAAAAAAAAACGTTTGAAATCTTAGTCAAATTTCAAAAACAAAAACAAATGCTCAAAAAATATATATTATTATTTTTTCAAAGTTTGTTTAGAGTTTGAAAACATTTTTATAAAGTAGATGACAAAACAAAGAAAGTGAAATAGTATTTATAAGCTTAATTTTCAATAATAAAAAATCTAGGGGTGTAAAAAATTCGGGTCGGGTCGGTTGTACGGACAACCCGACCCGACTAGACCCGAACCGATCGGATCGGGTCGGGTCGGGCGGGTCACCTTTCTTTGATCAAATAAAGAAAGAAGAGGAGCAGACGGCGAAAATTACGTGGCATGCAGTGTCAACTCGGTGGATTGCAAAGGCCACCAACTTGTCAATTTCCTCTGCTACTGCTTCCATTAATGACTGATTGAAGCTTTTCCAACCAAAACCTCCATTCTCATCATCTTCTCTAACCCTCTCAGAACATTTCATCAGAAGTAGAGACCAACCCAAATCCATGGAGTTTCTCCCCATTCCCTTTCTCTTTTCCATCTTTCTCCTTCTTTCCACTTCATATTCTTCCTCCATTAACGTCTAGTTCCCCTGCACCGTCGGTTATCTCTGTTGCAATTGTTCGTTTCCAAACTCAAATACTAAGACGATTGCGAAATTTATCCCCAAATTATCTTCCTCTGTGAAGATCATTGGTTGCCGAAATCGAAAATGTGTCGAAATTGTCGGTTGGTGACTGAGAGAGAGGGGGAGGTAGCGACTGAGAAAGAGGAGGCGGCGACTGAGACAGAGGGGTAGGCGGCGACTGAGACAGGGGGAGACGACGCGAACAGTGGAGGAGACGGCGACGACGACTGAGAGAGAGGAGGAGGCGGCGACTGAGACAGAGGGGGAGACGGCGACTGAAACAGAGGGGGAGACGGCGAACGGTGGAGGAGACGGCGACTGAGAGAAGGGGAGACGCGTTCGTTAACAGAGAGAAGGGGTTTGAAAAGCAGCGGAAAGTAAAAAGAGACAGTGAAAACCCTAAAAGTTGTATTTAAGTAAAAGCAGAGAACCAAACCGAACCAACTCAGTTCGGTTCGGTTCGGTTCGGTCTGAATATATGTAAAAACTGAACCGAACCGAATCGTAAAAAAATCAAAGACCTAATGGTTGTTAAACGGTGAAAGATTTCATTATTTCATAAAGAATTTATTACAAAATATGTCAATGCAACAAATTAGACATAATTTAACTTTAAAAAAATGTTAATATAAGACTATCAGGTGATTTACTAAAATAGGACACATTTTTTGGCCAAAAAGACATTTAGGATAGTTTTCAATTTTATAGACAAATAGGACTTTTGGAGGTGTGAAAAGACTATTTTATCCTTTGAAGTTAAAACCCTCATTTATATCAATACCCATTTCTTTTATTTCACCATCTCTTATCTCTCTAGTTTCTCTCACTCTCTCTCTAGATTCTCTCAACCTCTCCATGCTCAAGCATCTCATCACCATTTATTCAAGATTTATAGCATCTTCAAGTTTCTCTCAACCTCATTCTCTCTTTTTCTCTCATAGGTAAGATTTTACATTTTGGTTCTCATGCTTATTTTTCTTTTGAAGTCTTTTTTTCAACCTCACTCTCTTATTATGTTGGTCATTTTTGTAATAGATTATATATTTTCTTCAACAAATCTTACATTTGTTGGACATCTTTTTTTAATTTTTTTTAAATTTTTGCAATTTTTTTCCATTACATCTTTGTTTAATTACAAGGCCTTAGTTTTAGAACTTTTTTCACATCTTCTCATTGCAAGAAAGTGCGGGAAATGATGTTACTGTTATAGGTAATTTTGGACCACATTGACGCACAAGGAGCTGACGAGGACAATCGGGCAAAGGTAGGACCGAAAAACCGACTCAGAGGAAGACCAGACCAAAGGGTCGGGCCAACATGGCCCGACCATTCGGCCCGCTTGCGCGGGCCGAGCTTGGTCACCTCCTTTCGGTCCCTGGTGCCCCGGATCGCCTCGGTTCCGCCTGGTTCGTCCCGAAACACCTCCGAATTCCTAAAAACCCTAGGAGGATGAGCAGGTATTTAAACCCATCTCAATCATTGAAGAAGGGTTTCGAAACTTTATTCTCGACTTCTCCCCTAACTTTCTAGCGTCTCCTCGGTTTTCTGACTTAGGCATCGGAGGCGGTGTGGCCTACACCACACCGATGTGCAGCGATTTTTCGCTGGCTTTGCAGGTCACGTCTTCCCCAGTTTCTACAAATTCACTGTTGGTGTCATGTGAAGGTCAAGTGAGTCATTTGTCCGGATTTTGGCGTCAACAGTTGGCGCCGTCTGTGGGGAAGAGTGCTTGCCAGTTCAGACCGCGCATCGGTGGTGGTCTGCAGGATGGATCGAGTTTAGAAACCAGAAGGAAACCTCGGGTATGAGCAGAAAGTGTCGAACCAGACTGGGGCCGACCTCGGTAGGGAAGAGGCCGATCCTAACTTTGGAGACTGTTGTAAGATTCCGCGTGTCAACGATGCTGTTGGATCTGACCCAAGAGGACAGCCATCGGAAGAACTGGAGTTTGTGCCACTAACGTCTGAGGAAAGAAGAGTGAACATCGACACCAAACTAGGGGCTGAGCAGAGGGACAGACTGATTGGTTTCTTGAGGGCTAATGCAGATTTGTTTGCATGGTCACATGAAGATATGTCGGGGATTGACCCGGAAGTGATGGTTCATCGGTTAAACCTGGAGAGGGATTTCAAGCTGGTAAAGCAGAAACGAAGAACATTTAATTCGAAGAGGAATGAGGTTATTGCCAGTCAAGTGGGTAAGTTGCTTAAAGCAAGGTTCATCCGAGAAGTTCATTATCCCCAATGGTTGTCTAATGTGGTACTGGTAAAGAAGGCTAACAAAAAGTGGCGGATGTGCATCGACTTCACCGACCTGAATAAGGCATGCCCAAAGGACAGTTATCCTTTGTCCATGATCGACCAGTTGGTTGATGCAACAGCAAGACACAAGATGCTAAGTTTTATGGATGCGTACTCAGGGTACAACCAAATTAGAATGCACGAGACCGATCAGGAAAAGACCTCATTTATCACCAGTCGAGGGTTGTACTGTTACAAGGTCATGCCGTTCGGTTTGAAGAACGTCGGGGCAACATACCAACGGATGGTGAACCGCATGTTCGCTCCTTTACTGGGAAAGAACATGGAGGTATACGTGGATGATATGCTGGTGAAGAGCTTGAAGTCTCAATGCCACGAGTCTGACCTTAATGAAGCTTTCCAGATACTCTGGAAGTATCAAATGAAACTAAATCCAAGTAAGTTCGCTTTTGGGGTAACGTTCGGAAAGTTCCTAAGGTTCATGGTACATCAAAGGGAGATAGAGGCAAATCCAAACAAGATCAGAGCAATCATGCCAATGTCCTTCCCGTCCAATCTCAAGCAGCTTCAAAGCTTGAACGAGAGGATCGCCGCCCTAAACAGGTTTGTTAGTAGATCAATTGACAGGTGCTTACCCTTCTTTAAAATTTTAAGACAGGGATCACGTTTCAAATGGTCTGAAGAGTGCGAAAAGGCTTTTCGAGAGCTGAAGGACTATCTGAGTTCGGCCCCACTCTTGGCCAAGCCGCTCCCTGGCGACGAGCTACTGCTCTACGTCGTGACCTCGGATACAGCCGTAAGTTCTACACTGATCAAAGAAGAAGGGAAGCTCCAGCGACCTGTGTATTATACCAGTAAGTCGATAGTTGGAGCAGAAACTAGATACCCCGAAGTGGAGAAGCTTGTTCTGGCCCTAGTTACGTCGGCCAGAAGATTGCGTCCGTATTTCCAAGCCCATAAGGTAACAGTTTTGACCAATTTTCCTCTAAAACAGGTGTTGTAGAAGCCAGATGCCTCGGGTCGCCTCATGAAGTGGGCAGTTGAGCTGAGTGAGTATGACATCCACTACAAACCTCGAACCGCCATGAAAGGGCAAGCTGTGACAGATTTCCTGGCAGAGTTAACAACTGTCGAGGATGAGGCCGACCCTCAGAGGCCCAAGGCCGAGCAGAACAAGTCAGGCATAGTGATCAATATGCTGAGTGTAAGGAAGGTAAAACAGACTTGGACACTCTTTGTAGACGGGTCTTCTAACACCAAGTGCTGTGGAGTAGGAATTTTTCTAGAATCACCTGATGGAGGGAGATTTGAGTATGCCCTGAGGTTTAATTTCAAGGCCTTAAATAATGAGGCTGAATACGAGGCACTCCTTGTAGGATTGAGGTTGGCAAGGGAGATCGGAGTCTCAGACCTCCTAGTTCAGAGCGATTCGTAGCTAATCGTGAAGCAAGTGTTGGCGGAATATCAGACTAGGGAACAGAGAATGAGTAAGTACTTATCCAAAGCCAGGGAACTGCTGTCCAAATTTGAGAAGTGGGAGATCAAGCAAATCCCAAGGTCTCAGAACTCCAACGCAGATTCACTAGCTCGTTTGGCGGCTGCTTATGATACAGAGTTGAGCAGGACTGTACCAGTTGAGGTTTTGTCTAAGCCTGCGGTATGTACTGGGGAGGTTCTCGAGACAGATGGCCGAGCAGAGGCCGAGCTAGAGGATGAGGCCGAAGATCCGAGGCCCGAGGTCGAGGATCCTGCAGATGGGGAGGACATCCCATCAATTGAAACTGAACCCTCCCCTGAAGCAAGAGAAGCTTCATGGTGTTGGGTTTTATGCCCTAAAACTCGTAGATAGTGAATGTAAACAAACTGTATACTTGTTTCAATAAAGTGTTATTGAGATTCTACAATAAAGTGTTATTGTTAAATATTGCACAATTTGACCCAAATCCAATAAACTAAGATCCAAGGTTGTTTGTATGTAACTTGAACTAGTATGTGGGGACATACAGGGATCGATGTTCAAGTAACAACCTAAAAGGTCTATAGTACAAGGATAAAGTTGGGTACCTTATTGTTGGGTTCCTAGAGTGAGTAAAAATAAGATGTAAATTGACTCTAGACTCTGTGCAAGTATACACAGTCCGCAGCAAGTAATAAGTATTATCAATCCAAGGCCTGAACTAGCTTCCACTTTATCTATTTTGTATAACTCTTTAATGGTTTCAAAGATGGTAAAAATGATTGGTTTTTATAAGAATAATGCTGAAGCAAAAGAAATGACAGAACAGTAAGTAAACGGATAGACAGACAAATTAGCAGATTCTCGCAGTCTTATTAACAATATTTCAAAGATGGTAAAAACAGGCGCTGGTCAGGATTTAGTAATTGTTTTAAAAAATGCTCTAGCAATACTATTGATCATGCAAAACTCTCGCAGTCTTATTAGCAGATTCCTCCCGGAACTCCGGATCTTTTGGAATGTGTTTCAACTCCAATGAAGTACTACCGATCAAGCACTAGGCAACTGGCTATCCCTAGCTCAGTCACTGGCGTTCACCAATACACAATGATCTAGTGTGATTAACCGCCACACACTTTCTAAATCATCCTAGAAACTAGAGAGAGGTATTCATACCGACTGGCCAGGCGGGCACAAAATGTAAATGAGCACAACAATTAATCAAGATGCATTAATCAGTATTTATTAGTAGAAATTAAGCACGACAATCACATTGTTTCCTAACCAACGCCTAAGCTACTTAGTTCATAAAATGCATGGAAACGCACGTTACAATCTGAGTAAGCATATCCATAATCACAAGATAATAAAAGAAAATATTAATCTCCTTGATCAGCTTGCGAATGATGGTTTTCTTGATGGTCTCCAATCTCTCTCCTCTATTCGACTCCCAAAAGTGGAAATGAGAGTGAACTCGTCCCCAAAAGTGGAATGAATTTGACTTGGGCGGCTATCTCCTTTTATAGAGTTGAGGAAAGCTTGAGTTAGGTTGACCTAGACACGTGGATGGCTCTCCTTGCTCCTTTATCCTGAGATTAGCTTAACAGAATTCAGTTTGTTAAATTGGCTAACGAGCTGTGACGTGACAATTTTTCTCCCAGCTTTGCTGCAGCACAGAATTTGCTCCCTGAAGTCGCCCAGCAACAGATTCTGCACAAAATAATTTCCAAAGCTTCCATTCTTCCAAATGGGTTAGAACATATAATATTTATCTAAAAGCAACTCTATTAAGCACAAAAGACACACAAATCAATGTAGAAATAAGGTCTAAATAACTCCCTTTTGGAGAGTTATCACTTACCCTGGTAACACTATGAGATACGGCCCGCTTTGTATTTGATACAAACGTATTGATCCAAAACGTCCATGTAGTATACATGCAAGCGGGGGTATCCTATGCAATGAGTTTGCATAAGACCGGATCACGAAATAGTCAACCATTAGTTATAACACCGTTAACTAGTTAGGTTACTGTTTCAATAGGATGACCTAGGTAACTCAGTCTTAATCCTGAGTGTGTCATGAACTCCTTCTCATAAGGGATTGTCCTTTGATTAGCATGGGTGAGAGTGGCCAATACGCCGGCTCAATATGCCTTCCTTTTTGGAGACAAGACCGAGTGGGAGGCTAGGGACATGACAACACAAGAAGGATTTCACTTCTTCCTGCTTCTAGGAGAAGTAGATGAGTGTTCCCTTAAGTAGTGACTCCGAGACTTGAACAAAGGGATCCCGCCCTCTCACTGGTCCGAGAGGGATTTTCTGTTTAATGGTTGGACCATAAACAGGTTGTTCATTAGAGGAGCGTTGGTACTTAAGGAGACAGATGTAACACATTGGGTAAAACGGTAATTTGACCCAGCTGTGATCACGGACACTCGTGAAGGATTGACTTACCAACATAGGTCTATATCCGTGGACACAAAAATGTTCTACAGTGAGAAGAGTTCAGTTGTGGGTCTTTAGTGGAATGACCCACAGTTAATGAATATTGGTTAACTGATTAATGAGTTTAATCAGTCAACCTCATATCATTAGAGCTTCTGATCTGTAGGTCCATTAGGTCCCCCTGCTAGCTCGTAAAGAGTAATTAGGAACAAATATATCTTGAGAGAATTTGAATAGTTCAAATTCATATTGGGAATTAAGTTAATTGTATGAGATACAAATTAATATAATGTATAATGATGCATTAAAATATAAAGTCTAATTTGTGATTAACCTTTATTATATTGAGAGATTGATATATTTGAAAGAGTTCAAATATATGTCTAATTAAATATATGGTATTTAATTAGAAGATGAATTAATTAATTATTCAATTTAGTTTAAATTAAATGAGATTTAATTAAACTATAGTCCATGAGGGAATTATTAGAATATGATTCTAATATGTAATTAATTGAATATGGGAGATATTTAATTAATTGTAAAATTAATTAATTATTGAAATTAATTAATTGATTAGTTTAATTGAATCAATTAAATGTGATTTAATTAAGTTTAATTAAAATATATTATGTGAGGGAATTACATTTAAATAAGATTTAAATGTGCATGAGATTAGCTAATTATTATGATTAATTATTTAACATTTAATTAATTAATATGATTAGTTAATTATCATTTAATTAATTGATTTAATCATTTAATTAATTGATTTAATCAATTAATTAATTGATCTTGATCTAACGGTCAAGATTGTTTCCTAACCTCACATTAGGGTTTCCTCTCTTATAAAAGGAAAGGTTATGGGAACCCTAGCCCTAAGGTCTCATTCTAGCCTCCCTCTCATATTCTCTCAACTCAACAACTCTAGAGAGAATTTTTCTCTCCAAGAGTTTTTCCCAATCAAGATTAGGTAGTCCCACAACTACGTTCCTAATCTCAGAGTCATAGCGGGGAATATCAAATTGGTGGTGTCCCAATTGTTGACGCAAATCAAGAAAGACATTCTTGAAGAATTTAGAGACGATAATGACGGTATGTTTGCTTCTCCCCTTTAGAATTAGTTCTAAGGTTGTATGCTTAGCCTTAATAATTGATTTAGAAAAGTTTTCTAAATTTTTCCAATGTATTGATATTTTGGTGAAAACAAAATTAACTACGAAACGGTCCAATTGCTTCCGCTGTAACGGAATTGGGAATTCCAATCCTTCACATGGATGGATCCGATCCTTAATTACTTAGAGAAAAGCGAGCTGCCAACAGAGGAGACAGAGGCTAAAAAGGTTCAGAGGCGAGCATCGCATTTCGTGTTAAGGGAAAAGAAACTATATAAAAGGGGCTACTCGATGCCGTTGTTGAGATGCCTTCCCCCAAGTGATGCTAACTACGTTATGAGAGAGATACATGAGGGGGTGTGTGGAAACCATTCAGGAGCAAGGTGGTGTCACAAGATAATCAGGCAAGGTTACTACTGGCCAACTATGTTGCAAGACGCTAGGCATTTCACGTGATCTTGCGATCAATGCCAAAGGTTTTTACCCATTCCAAGGCAACCACCTGAGCCTTTAACGAGCATTATCAGCCCGTGGCCATTCGCACAATGGGGAATAGATCTAATCAGACCTTTCCCCCAAGGTAAAGGACAGACCAAGTACTCATTCGTGGTCGTGGATTATTTCACAAAATGGGCAGAGGCAGAACCGCTAGCAACCATAACCGAAAAGAAAATTACGAACTTCATATGGAAGAATAATTTGTGCCGTTTTGGGATTCCTAACACCATCATATCAGATAATGGTAGGCAGTTCGACAATGCCGCCTTCAGAAAATTCTGTTTAGATTTGGGCATAACGCATCGTTGTTCATCCCCAGCCCATCCACAAGCTAATGGCCAGGTGGAGGCTGTGAATAAAATAATCAAGCAGAATCTGAAAATGAAACCTGAAGGGCTAAAAGGATTATGGGCTGAAGAGCTCCCACGTGTATTGTGGGCGTATCGGACAACAACACGAACCTCAACAGGAGAAACGCCATTTTCCCTTTCATTCGGGGCAGAGGCAGTAGTCCCAGTGGAGGTTGGCATTCCCTCCCCCAGGACAGAGCATTTTAGTGTGCAGGGGAATGATGAAGCTATGAGGTTGAACTTGGACCTCCTAGATGAACATCGTGACATGGCACGACTTCGAGTTGCAGAATATAAAAACAGGATTTTCAGGTATTATTATAACACAAAAGTGAAAAGGCACACCGTCAAGGAAAGAGATCTAGTACTGAGGAAAGTCATGCAGAACACCAAGGATCCCAATGCAGGTGTGCATTAGGACCAGCATGGGAAGGACCCTATCAAGTTAGCAAAGTGGTTCGCCCCGGCACCTATGCCTTGGTTGACGGAAACGGAAAACCAACTCCACACCCATGGAATGCAGAACACTTGAAGATTTACTATCAGTAGCCACAGAAAAAACAAGTGGCAGGCAACGCCACCACTGCAGGAAGGTTGAGGCCGACCAGGAACAATTGCTTTTTTCTATTTATATTTACTTTACTTAGAGATTGTCTATAATTTTTCTCACTGTAAAACACATGAACATTTGCAAATTTAATAAAAGTTATTATATTGTGTTTTACATAAAGAGTTTCTTCTATAGGATGTGACGCATACGGCCAGACGAGAATAATTCTTGCAGAGGCCAAACTTCCGCACTTTCCCATACGAGAATGATTCTTGCAGAGGCAAATTCCTGCAGAGAGGTTGACGCATGCCCTCAACCTCCCCAGGTCCCCAACAGAGTGTACGCACCCTTGGGATGAAACAAATTCTTGAAAAGAGGTTGACGCATGCCCTCAGCCTCCCCAAGTCTCCAACTGAGTGTACGCACCCTTGGGATGAAACAAATTCTTGAAGAGAGGCTCAAGTATTTCCTCAGCCTCCCCAAGTTTCCCCAGAAGAGTGTACGCACCCCTTGGATGAATACAACACTTGAAGAGAGGCTCAGGAATTTCCTCGACCTCCCCAAGTTTCCCCAAAAGAGTGTACGCACCCCTAGGATGAATACAACACTTGAAGAGAGGATCGGGAATTTCCTCGACCTCCTCAAGTTTCCCCAGAAGAGTGTACACACTCCTGGGATGAATACAGCACTTGAAGAGAGGCTCGAAAATTTCCTCGACCTCCCCAAGTTTCCCCAGAAGAGTGTACGCACCCTTGGGATGAATACAACACTTGAAGAGAGGCTCGGAAATTTCCTCGACCTCCCCAAGTTTCTCCAGAAGAGTGTACGCACCCCTGGGATGAATACAGCACTTGAAGAGAGGCTCGGGTATTTCCTCAGCCTCCCCAAGTTTCCCCAGCGGAGTGTATGCACCCCTGGGATGAATGCAGCAGATCAGATTAGCAAGCAACGCAGAAGAAATGATCCGCCTCATGCCAAGGTCGAGGCCGAGCATTCCAGCTCCGCGACCGACCCTTACCCTCAAGAGCGAATCCGCACATAAGTCAAACCATTAAGCGAGCGAGCAGGAGATGTAAAAGTATGGTTCGGCCTCATGCCAAGGCCGAGGCCAACCACCACAACTCCGAGGTCGAGCTTTGTCCTCAAAATGCGAGGTATGAGGTTAGTCCTTCTTACTCAAAAGAAATGCAACTCCTGAAGTAGTAAATGCACATTTTAAGTGGGGGCTGAGAATAGGGATGAGTTAAGGCCATTCAATTCCTTTGCTTTAATTATCATGGTGATTGTTTTGATCTCATTCCATGTCATAACTGTGACTACTTTTTGCATGATTTTGACCTTTTTTTTTTCTTATGTATCCAAGATAAGATCATTTCATAAATTATGATGAAACTTTTTCATGGATATGGTTTCTCCTATTTTGGTGGAGATTTTCATGTAATTCTGAAATTGCGTGAGGCATGACGAAGGAGTGGTTAGGGGATAAAGAGCTTGATTTCTCATCGATTGAAAGGAAAGTACATAATATATTAAACAAAAAGCAAGTAACATGGGATAATGAGTACATGTTTTAGCTTATTCTTCCATTATTTTCCAGTAAGAACTGACATATGAATGCAGGGGGCTAAGTGTTGACCTAACAGGGGCCTGAGGCTGAGGCCGACCCTAGCCTCCTCCCTCATTCTTCTTTTGCAGAAATTAACCTTTCAATGCAGGATTGTGAAGTCTTCTTAATGATGGATAAGCCCTAGATCTGGAATGAAGAAATTAACCTTTCAATGTTGTGCTCGGCCTCTTTCCGAGGCCGAGGCCGACCAGAGAGGCCCTCCAGCCACTTTTGTAACCTCTCACTTTTTTCATTTCCATTTCACCTAACCCCTATTTAGGGAGTTTCTACTTTGTCTAGTTTGTCTTATCTTGTAGGATAACAAAAAAGTCATACATAAGTCAGCACGAGACAAGAGTCGTACTCTTAAAATGGGCTTAAGGAGCTCAGTCTATAGCATTAAGTCACACCTAAATCCCAATTCAAGAGTGGGGGCTTAATGTTATAGGTAATTTTGGACCACACTGACGCACAAGGAGCTGACGAGGACAATCGGGCAGAGGTAGGACCGGAAAACCAACCCAGAAGAAGACCGGACCAAAGGGTCGGGCCAACATGGCCCGACCCATATGGTCGGCCTCGGCAAGAGGCCGAGGCTGACCATTCGACCCGCTTGTGCGGGCCGAGCTTGGTCACCTCCTTTCGGTCCCTGATGCCCCAGATCGCCCCGGTTCCGCCTGGTTCGTCCCGAAACGCCTCCGAATTCCTAAAAACCCTAGGAGGATGAGCAGGTATTTAAACCCCTCTTCAACATTGAAGAAGGGTTCCGAAACTTTATTCTCGACTTCTCCCTTGACTTTCTAGCGTCTCCTCGGTTTTCTGACTTAGGCATCGGAGGCGGTGTGCCTACACCACACCGGTGTGTAGCGGTTTTTTGCTGGTTTTGCAGGTCACGTCTTCCCCAGCTTCTACAAATTCATTGTTGGTGTCACATGAAGGTCAGATGAATCCTCTGTTCGGATTTTGGCATCAACAGTTACAATACCTTAATTTTCAAAGGGTTAGAATATTTTTCGCACCTTCTCGCTGCAAGGTGCAAGAAAAAATTATGAAACATTATTTTGGAGGTGTAAGAATTTTTCTCGCATCCTCTCGCGGCAAGAAAGTGCGAGAAATGTTACAGTACCTCAATTTTCAAAGGGTTAGAATTTTTCTCGCATTGTCTGGCAGCAAGAAGGTGCGAGAAAAAATTATGAAGCATTAATTTTGGAGGTGTTGGAATTTTTATCGCATCTTCTCGCTGCAAGAAAGTGCGAGAAATGTTACAACACCTTAATTTTTAAAGGGTTAGAAGTTTTCTCGCACCTTCTTGCTGCAAGAAGGTGCGAGAAATGTTACAATGCCTTAATTTTCAAAATGCTAGAAATTTTCTCACACCTTCTTGTTGCAAGGTGTTAGAACTTTTCTCGCATCATCATGAAGCATTAATTTTGGAGGTGTTAGAACTTTTCTCGCATCTTCTTGCAGCAAGAATGTAACGTCCGCATTTAAAGTAAAACTCAATTTCTCTAATTTTGAGTTTAATTGGGTTTAATTTCATGAAATCGGCGGAAAAATATGATTTAATTTAATGGGTCTTTGATGGATTTTCTTAAAGTTATACCTGAATGGCAGTTTAGTAAACAAATAGTCTTTTAGCCAAGCCATAAAAACCCTAACTTTAACTAGTTTTAGCAACACGCAGCCCAAGGGAGAGCTTAGCCAAACAAGCCATCTTCTTCCTCTCTTTCCTTCTCCATCACGATTTCTCCCCTCCTCCATCACCACCATGTCCAAGATTTCCTTCCTCTTCTTCTTTCAAGTAACGTCGGCCACCTTCCCACTTCCTAAGATCGAGCTTTGTTCGGCGAGGCACAACAGTTTCGTCAGCGGCACAGGCAGAGCAACGACAACGACTGTCTTCGTGTTTCGCGACAGAACGTTTCGATGAATTTTGGGTTCGTTTTTGCTCATTTTTTTTAAAGTTCCCTCAGCCGATCTCTCTCAATCTCTCTCCCTCTCTGTTTCCAATGAGTTTTAGGCTCGGACAGCAGCTCTTAATCGTGGATTCCAATGAACGTGCTGAGAGTCGCGGGCAGCAGTATTTTTGGGGCGTTTTTGGCGAGTTTCATCGGTGGGTGAGGAAAGTCAATTTTTGGTTGATTAATGTAGTTTGGATGAATACCCATTAGATTTGGCTAATTTTTTAAAGGTACCCATAGCGTTTGGAGGTTTAACCGTCGATTTGGAGCGAAATTGGAACCTGGACAGCAAGTTTAAGGTTCTGTTTTGGGTGAGTTTTGGGCGTTAAATCACTCCCAAATTTAATTGGCTCCTAGTAGACAATTGTCTTAAGAGTCTATGGATTTTAAGAAATTTTTCCCCTTTATTGTAGCTTGATTAAAGGCCTTAGAGCTAAGGAGTTAATTTAGAATTCATCAAGCATCATTTAGCTAAGGTAAGTAGCTATTTGGATTTGAACTCTAAGTTTTGCCCTTGGACCCAATCAAGCATAATTGGTTCTTTTTGGATGCTTGGGAATAGTTGAGAATGTTATGGTTATTTGTAGCATGTTGAGTTAGCCTTTACATAAGTAGCCATTTGGATGCAATTTCTATGTTTTAGTCCTGTTGCATAATCGATGGAATTGATATGTAGCCATTGGATTGAGTTCTATGCTTTAGATTAATTTTCTTTGAAAATTTAATATGTTAGCATGGATAAAATTTAAGCCTTGAGTTTTGTTGTGAATTTATATAAGCATGATGAGCTTCATTATAAGGCATGATGATAGTATGAGGATCTTAAAGTTATCTATAGCATCTTTTGGGTTACTTGGAAGCATGTTTTGTTTGGATAAATTATGATTGGCTATGAATGTCTGCTTAAGTTATGTTTGAGTTGTGGATGCGAGATCTGACTCGCTTTGGTTGTAAAGGTTTGATTACCGGAAGTGTGTGGATGTTCGTGGTTAGGCAGTTTTGAGTATAGAAGTGTTTTGTCTTGTTTCCAGGTGATTAGAAAAATTTGGGGTTGTCCGTATGTATGCCGTTATGCTGCTGAAATTTCGGTAGCATTGCGATGGACAAAGAGACCAAGTTTAGAATTATCCCTTAGACCATGATGCGCTTAATGGGTTGGTTAATTAGTATAGACCTCAGGTTCTCCAAGCACATTTTAATATGCCTTCTAGAGAACCATTCGTGTGAATGAGAAGAATTAGGACCTTATCATGTTTTAGGGCCTCAGGTAGACTTAAAGGATCCTTAAGTCTTATGTTAGTTAGGGTCATTTCTTTCCCCATCCTAGGACTGATGGAAGCAGTTATCAGGCACGGGATCGTGCATTTTATTATTGACTAGTAGATTCCAGTTTTCATGCACGGGATTGTGCATTCCATCAGGCGACTATTAGAGCCCAGTTTTCAGGCACGAGATCGTGCATTCTATCAGTCTCAGGACGGTGTTGAGCCCGGCACGGGATCGTGCGCCAGATGGCACTCATGCATGTTTTCATGCACCAGATTGTTCCACCGTATTTTCATGATTCAGGGGTGTTGTGTTGGGATAGGTGTAGATTTGCTAGAGGTTGCCAACTAGTCTCTAGTTTACTTGCCTTACCCGACTGACCCACACAACACTCTAATTGGCACAGGTTGGGATATGTAATCTCCCTAGACAGAACATTTCATGAACCTAGTTATGGCCCAGGGTTAAAAACCCGAATGACTGTTCCAGATAAGTCCCTCTGATGTTAAGACCCAAATTTAAGTTTCATGCTATTTAGATCTCATGTTATCAGTTTCAGCTCTTGAGTGGGCTACTTATTGAGTATATTCTTATATACTCACCCATGCTACATGATTTTTCCTTTTCAGGTGGTACTTGGTGACATCAGGCGAGTGACGATGACAGTGACTTGACTAGGCTATGGGATGCAGCTTCAAATCATGTCCTTAGGAGTCTAGGATCGAGTTTCCTAGTTTCATGTTTCCAAATGTTTTAATGTTCAACTTTATGAAAGTTGTCTATCATGTTTTGACTATTATGATATTGTAAAATGATTTATGGTTTTGGGCCCGATTTATTAAATAAAAGATTTGTACTTATGATCTCTTCCGCTTTAAAATTTTCAAAGTTTTACGTTCTCATGCATGTAGTAGCAACCCTTTGTACGTTTTTAATTTCTTTTTAGTCGGGTCGTTACAAAGAAAGAGCGAGAAAAGTAACAACATCCTAATTTTCAAAGGGCTTGAACTTTTCTTGCACCTTCTCGCTACAAGAATGTGCGAGAAAAAATTGAAGAAAGTACGAGAAAAGTTATAACAACTCAATTTTCAAAAAGGCTAGAACTTTTCTCGCACCTTATCAATGCAAGAAGGTGCGAGAAAAAAAATAAGCATTAATTTTGGAGGTGTTCGAAATTTTCTCACATCTTCTTGTAGCAAGAAAGTGTGAGAAATGTTACAATAACTTAATTTTCGAATAGTTAGAATTTTACTCTCACTTTCTAGCTGCAAGAAGGTATGAGAAAAAAATTACGAAGCATTAATTTTGGAGCTAAAATTTTTTTTGTACCTTTCTCGCTACAAGAAATATTACAACTAATTTTTAACGTGTTGGATTTTTCTTTTTGTAACTTTCTCGCTGATAATGAACCATTTCTTGCATGGTTAATCATTCTCCTTATTTGTTTTTTTTTTTTTTTTTTTTTTTGTGTTTTTAGGAATTACAAACTTTTTGATAAAGGATTGAGCTTACATTTAATATTTTCTATTATCCTTCCAAAGTGTGATAAACTACTTACTTGAGATTGAAAATGATCTGCTGGTTTTATCTTGTACATGGGGGATTTTTTGAATGTCATGGATACTTCCTAAAAAATAACAAGAAAAAAACTAAAACAAGTAAGAAATTATGTACTCAAGCAACCAACTAACAATTAATTCATAAACATCCCAAACAATCTCAAACAACAATGAAAAATGCGAAACAAAACCCAAGACGAAGAAAATTTGTCATAGTGAAAGATTTATCGCATTGTGTTTTTTGTCTTCCAATGTCTCGCACATGCAAGACAATGCGAGAAATTATGTAGTCAAACAACCGACCAACTAGCAATTAATAGATAAACATCTCAAACAATCCTAAACAACAATAAGAAAGAAGAAAAAACAAACCCAAGAAGAAGAAAAATTGTCCTAGTGAAAGATTTTGAGCATTGTGGTTTTTGTCTTCCCATGTCTCACACTTGCAAGACAATGCGAGAAATTATGTAGTTAAGTAACTGAGCAACGAACATTTCATAGATAAACATCCCATACAATCCCAAACAACAATGAAAAAGACGAAACAAAACCCAAGAAGAAAATTTGTCCTGTTGAAAGATTTATCGCATTGTGCCTTTTGTTTTCCAATGTTTCACACTTGCAAGACAATGCAGAAATTATGTAGTTAAGCAACCGACCAACCAACAATTCATAATAAACATCCCAAACAATAATAAGAAAGCCGAAACAAAACCCAAGAAGATGAAAAGTTGTCTCGCATTGTGTTTTTTATCTTCCAATGTCTCGCACTTGCAAGACAATGTGAGAAGTTATGTAGTTAAGCAACCGGCCAACTAACAATTAATAGATAAACATTCCATACAATCCCAAACAACAATAAGAAATACGAAACAAAGCCAAGAAGAAGAAAGGATAATTGTAGTGGGTGGCAAAATTATGGTGCATAATGGCAAATATAGAGGGTTTTTAAAATAATTGCAAATATGGCAAAGTTTTTAAATGAACTTTTTATATTCCCGAATTGCCCCTGATTGGTGCACGCGCATCTTCTTCTTCCTCGTCTGTTTTTTTTTTATATATATATATATATTGATAGAATCTATCAGTGTAGAAAAATTTTAATTTCTATCACTGAGAGAAATATTCTATCACTGATAGAAAATCTTTCTATCACTGATAGATTCTATCAGTGGTAGAAAAACTTTCTATCAGTGATAGAAATCTTCTATCACTATTGAAACTTTTCTATCAGAAACCAAACAACACGATTGAAAACCTTGTTCAAGTAAATTTTTTTATTCAGTTCATAATGCTCATCTTTCTATCACTGATAGAAATCTATCAATGATAGAAATCTTCTATCACTGATAGAAGATTGAAAACTAAACAACACGATTGAAAACCTTGTTTAAGTAAATTTCTTTATTTGGTTTATAATGCTCATCTTTCTATCACTGATAGATATCTTCTATCACTGATAGAATTTTTCTATCAGTGATACAAGATATCTATCACTGATAGATTCTATCAGTGGTAGAAAAACTTTCTATCAGTGATAGAAATCTTATATCACTCATTGAAACTTTTCTATCAGAAAGCACAGAAAACCTTGTTCAAGTAATTTTTTTTTTTTTATTCAGTTCATAATGCTCATCTTTCTATCACTGATAGATTCTATCAGTGATAGAAAAAATTTCTATTGTAACTTTTCTATTAGAAACCAACAACACGATAGAAAATCTTGTTCAAATAAATTTTTTTATTCAATTCATAATGCTCATCTTTCTATCATTGGTAGAAAAATTTTCTATACGATAGAAAACCTTGTTCAATTAAATGTAACAATCTCATTATGGAACAATCTCATTTTTTTCACTTGGTAGTGAGTTTTAGAAGTGGTAACATGTCTTAATTTGAATTTTGAATCATTGATAGAACTGATAGAATCTATCAATATAACTGATAGAATCTATCAAAATCAAATCAACTTTTTTTCCTGTATACATCAATACACAACAACTCATACAAGAACACATATACTTACTCATACAAGAACACAGATATTTAGATTTAATAAAGTTTGTCATTAAATGAAAATGCAAGTCATAGAAATTGTAATACAGACAACACTACAATTCACTACAATTCAATTGTATCCTTGACAATCCCAATTCAATTGTATCCTTGACAATCCTTCTTCTATTTCTTCTTTTTCGATGACTCCTCCCCTTTGTATTTTAATTTCTTTTTTGTGCTTTTCTCCTCAGGTTCATAATCTAGGAAAAGTTTTTCCTTCTTCATCTAAAAAACAAGATAAAAAAAAATCAGTGATATAACAATAGAACTAGAACACCGAAATGATAGAAGTCATAGAAAATCTAGTTTCTATCAGTGATAGAGTATCTTTCTATCACTGATAGAAAAACTTTCTATCACTTATAGAAGATTCCTATCACACTGATAGAATCTATCAGTGATAGAAAAAGTTTCTATCAGTGATAGAAATCTTCTATCACTGATAGATGTCTATTTCATTGTTGGATGTTTATCTATGAAAAAAGGTTTTGATTGCCGAATTTGGAGGGGTATTTTAGTAAATGTTGTCGCCACGTGCCTGCGACGTGGAGCGGCCGACGTTCTCGAAAAAGGGGGTAAAATAACAGGAGTCACCACCAATTTTTTTTATGGTGTGATTGGACACCAAAATAAGATAAAACTTATCATTTTAAGAAAAACAATAAAGAAAACGGTCTGCGAAAACTAGATTTGGGTTCGGGAGTTGTTCGTGTATGGGGAAGGTGTTAGCACCCCACAACACCCGTTAAAAACAGTGGCCAAATTTTCATCTTGAATTGAAAAATAATTTGGAAGAAAAATATTATTTGGAGAAAAGATATATTTAAAACAAATGTCTTACTTTACCCCTCATTACTCCAATATTTGAAGTAATGATCCCATAAAATAAGTGGAAAAATATCCATTAATTTTGCTATATTAGAATTAAAATTCTTCACCTCAAGAATATTAGAGAATTTTACCATTCCCTAATTCCATCATAGGATAGCATTTCAAAAGGGAAAGATTTTTTTAAAAAAAACATTTTTTTAAATTCATTTTTTCTTGGGATCAAAGTCTCGGACTCCCAAAGATTAAGATCCCTCACCTTAGGAATTCTAGAAAATCGGACTCCCAAATATTTCTAGATTCCATCATAGGATTTTTTTTTTAGGAAAAAACGACGTTGAAATTAATTTTGAGAAAATATTATAAAAACCCTTTGAAGATAACACTTTTTAGATAAAAGCTTTTAAAAGCTCAAAAAGAGCAAAAGTATTAGGAAATTAGAAAATAAGTTGGAAATAAGTTTAAAATAAATAAAGGAAAAGTTAAAACGATTGAGAAATTGGGGCATGGAAAATAATAATAATAATAACAACAATAACAACAATAATAATAACAATTACAATAACAACAACGACAATAACAACAATAATAATAACAATTACAATAACAACAACGACAATAACAACAATAATAATAACAATTACAATAATAATAATAACAACTACAATAATCTTTCAAAAAAAAAAACTACAATAATAATAACAACAATAACAACAATAATAATAACAATTACAATAATAATAAATTAAAAAAAAATCAACATGCACAAGCACAATGGACAAAAAAAAATGCAATTTTAATACATGATAAAATAACATAATAATTAAGCAATAAACAAAGAACCAAAATACATATTCAAGTTTGTTATAATTTTAAAAAAACATAGTGGAATCGATTTCGGACTCCCAAAGAATCGACTCCTCACTTCAGGAAACTAGAAAATCGGACTCCCAAATATTTCTAGATTCCGTCGTCGGATATTTAATAAAAAAAGATATTAGCACTGTAATGTATTTCTCTATCATGACATAAATTAACAAATTGATAAACATAACTAAGGTTTAAAGAAAAATTAGATTTATGAGCCACGTAGACACACCTTAAGGGACGCTCAAATCGAGCATGAAAATATGATGCATAAGAACCACAATACATAATTGATAGCGAGCATAGCTAGCTATTTTTCCCTATTTAATTTGGTTAGTCTTTGAGTAATTTTTGGCCATTTTAATGCACTTTAATGTTTATTTTGTAGGAATTGGTTTATTGGAGCTAAAAAGTGAAATTGAAGTTAATCGGGTGCTCAGAATGCTAAAAAAAGGCAAAGGAAATGAATTAGAAAGGAATTAGAAGCTTTCCAATCCGAGAAGGCAGTATGCTGGAATTTGGGGTAGCGTCGCGACGCTGTAACAAGAGTGTCTCGACGCTATCGATATTTTCCTAAACAGAATGGCGGCAAATTGGGATAGCGTCTCGACTCTGTCCATAGCGTCTCGACGCTGTCGCCAGATTTTCTATAAATTCATCTTTTCATGCTATGGCCAAGGGGAGTCCAATTGGTGGGATTTTAGCCCTAATTTCGACTAGAGACCTTTTGTGGGAGCTAAAGGCAAGGCCAAGGAGCGGGAATCAAGCGAGAAGACGTGGAGATCGTGACGTGGACGTGCGGTGTCGGCGGATTCGAGTTTTCCTTTCTCTTTCCCTTTACTCTTGTAGTTTTTATGGCTTTTCTTTCAATTAGTGTTTGTGGTTTAAAGACTATGAATTGCTAATTGTTTGTCTTAGGGTTTGATGTAGTTGCTTAAATTGTTGGATTGAATTTTGGGTATGAATGTGTTCTTATTCTATGCATGCAATTTTATGTGTAATGTTTTCAATTACTTGATCACTAATTGAATGATTTAAGTGTTGAATCTAACTCGGGAGGGAGGATTTGGCCTAAGACTTACTTTGTTTAATTGCATGACTAGAGTAGAAATTCTAAGTTTGTGACGGGATTTGGAATATCTTTAGAAGCGTAACAAGGATCGAACCGAATAATGCCTTGCATGTTAATGAACTTAGATAGGGATATCAAGTTAGTTTATATGCATGAGAATCAATTATACTCGGGAGAGGTAATCGTGATAAAAGTTTCCTTGGCTTGTAGAATAATTGCACGGTCAATTCATTCCTATTAATCAATCCTCAATCTTAATCAACGAAATCAATTCCCTAAGAGTCTTTCCATTTGAGTCTCCACCTTTATTTTATGCTTTTTGTCTTTAGATTTATCTTTTATCATTGAGTTTTGCTCCCTAAATAAAATTGGACAAGATTATTCACAGTACTTAATTTGCTAGAAAACCAATCCAGAGGACGACACTCGTTTTACACGAAAACACTATATTATTACTTGACCCGTACACTTGCGGTAAGCAAATTGCGCATCAATAATAAGAAAGATAAACTAGACAAATAAATAGAAGAAATACAAGAAGAAAAAGTAAAATAAAGCTGCGGCATGGAAAAAAAAATACATATATATATATATATAAATAAAATATAGAAAGAGGATAACATGTCAGGGAACTAAACTGAAACGTAGATGGGTAATAAAAGAAAAAAAAAACGGCCAAAGTTACTGCAATTCCGTGCGTCAGTGGCATTTGCCACTGCATAGATGTGACCATTCAATCCATATAAAACAAAATCTATATATGAAGACTAAAAACATTAAAACTCACGCCTGATACATATTAATCATGATAATAGAAATAATAAAACACATAAAACAAAAGAAATAGATTACTGTAATAATAATAATTAAAAAAAAAAACTTGAAAATGAAAACTGAACTTGGCCACCCATCCCAAGGAAGTAAAAAAATTAAGGATTTTATTCTTATTTTATTTTATTTGATACTTCTTTTGAGGACAATTTTTATTAATATTATAATTTTTAAAACTTATTATTAAAATATAGTAGATTTGAAATTTATTATTTAAATATTGTTATTTTAATTTTTCAGGTGTAGGTCGTCTCTTGAAGAGACGACCATGACCCGCCTGCATGCAGATGTGGCAATAATTAAAAAAAAAAAAAATCGTGAAGGTTGTCTCTTCAAGAAACGACCTCCACATGTACATAACATGAAATAGAAGGTTGTTATGGTGGTGTGGGATGCATCCTTTTTCCTTCCATTCCAGGGTTCGATCCTCAGCAGCTGCAAATTTGTAACTTCTTTTTTCTTTTTTGCATTTTGAAAAATGCTAGCAGTTTTTTTTTTCACTAATATCGAAATTTATATACTAGAAAATTAATTTAATGTAGAAATTGCACATTTTTTTTTTGTATATTTTTTTTGAAATGTTATTTCATGTAGAAATTGCACATTATTTTTTTTTTTGTATATTTTTATTTTTGAAATTTTATTTAATGTAGAAATTGCACATTTTTTTTTGTACATTTTTATTTTTGAAATTTAATTTAATGTAGAAATTGCACATTTTTTTTATATTTTTATTTTTGAAATGTTATTTCACGTAGAAATTGCACATTGTTTTTTTTTTTTTTTGTAAATTTTTATTTTTGAAATTTTATTTAATGTAGAAATTGCACTTTTTTTTTGTATATTTTTATTTTTGAAATGTTATTTCATGTAGAAATTGCATATTGTTTTTTTGTATTTTTTTTTTTTTTTTGAAATTTTATTTGATGTAGAAATTGCACATTTTTTTTTTGTACATTTTTATTTTTGAAATTTAATTTAATGTAGAAATTGCACATTCTTTTTTGTATATTAAATTTCTGGTATATAAATTTTGATATTAGTGAAAAAAGGAAAAAAAAAACTGCTAGCATTTTTCAAAATGCAAAAAAGAAAAAAGAAGTTACAAAATTGCAGCTAGCTGCTGGGGATCGAACCCTGGAACGCAGGGAAAAAAGGCTTCATCCGGCATCACCCTACCAACCTTCTATTTTATGTCATATACACGTGGAGGTCATCTCTTAAAGAGATGACCTTCACGATTTTTTTTTTTTAATTTATTGCCACATCTGCATGTCGTCTCTTCAAGAGACGACATGCAGACACGCGGGTCATGGTCGTCTCTTCAAGAGACGACCTACACCTGAAAAATTAAAAGAACAATATTTAAATAATAAGTTTCAAAACTACTATATTTTAATAATAAGTTTTAAAAATTATAATATTAATAAAAATTGTCCTTTTTTTGAAACATTATTTAATACTTGTTTATCATTTTTTTAATATAAAATCAAACTCCCTTTTCTCAGATTACTGACCTTCTTTTGCTCCCTCTTTCAACTTATTCTCTCATCTTCAACCTACTTTACACTCTCTTCTGTACTTCCACACTAAACCCTATCATTTTTCTCTCGGAGCAAGGATTTCCCCCAAGGTAAGTTATCACTCCCATTTTTTTCTCTTCGCTCTCTTTACTCGCTGCTTTTTTTTTTTTTACACACCCACACACTATGCACTTTGTTGTCTTCTCTTCTCTCTTTTTTGTTTAGTGCAAGAAAGAAAAAAAAATACAAAAAGAAGAAAAAAAGAATGTAAAAAAGGAAAAATAAACAAAATAAATGCAAGAAACAGTAACAATAGAACATAAATGTATGTATGTAGCATGAGAAAAGAGAAAAAAAAAAAAAAAAAAAAAAAACAGTAAACATAACATGGTTTGGGTCTCCTAATACCATTGCTCTTTTTTTTAGGTATTTGAGGGGAAAAGGATGGTTAAAGGCTCCGAAAAAAAACACACAGAACACCAAAGCTCTTTGTGGAGGCGTGGATCCTTGGGACAACGCCCTACCACTTGCAACCTCTAAGTTAGGACTTTGGTGTTTTGAAACTTGCGTATGTGTTTTTTTCTTGGAGATAACCGTTGCTTTCCTTCTATGGCTCTCTCACTATATAGCTCTCTGTTTTTGTGGTTGTATGGCAATGATGTTTGGTATGCTGGAAATGTGTATGGATGTTTTTTTTGTGTTGTTGGTGGCTAATCTTGCACTTTTAGGGTTTTTGGAAGGTGAGAACACACTCCTTTAAGCTGGAAAAAATGAAATTATATAGCCCAACGTCCCTTTCTTTGTTTGATCAAACAAACCTTGCTAGTTTTTGAAAAATTTTAAAAACCCTACCCAAAATGGTGAAAGTTGGACAAATCCATAAAATGGGATGTTTGTCTCATTTTCTCTTCTTTCTTTTGAAGTTTTATGAAAAATGGGAAAAAATGGACACAACCCAATATATAAAGTAATTAATAACAAAAATGCAAAGATAGGCAAATTTAATTACGACAAAAATCAAATTTATAAATCCAAAATTAAAAAAAATCGGGACTAAAATACGTGGCTACAAATGTAACACACAGACCATTAGATTTTGCCATTTTTGCAATTTTTTTGTGGGCTGCTAGATTTGCAATTACTTTGGCCCATATTGCTATCCTTGCAACCGGCCCAAGAAGAAATTTTGTCATTGTTAGAGATTTTGAGTATTGTGTTGTTTTCTCTTCCAATGTTTCGCACTACCAAGACAATGCGAGAAATTATATAGTTAAGCAACCGAACAGCGAATATTTCATAGATAAACATCCCAAACAACAATGAAAAAGGCGAAACAAAACCCAAGAAGAAGAAAAATTGTACTAGTGAAAGATTTTTCGTATTGTGTTTTTTTGTCTTCCAATGTCTCGCATTTGCAAGACAATGCAAGAAAGTATATAGCTAAGCAACCGACTAACCAACAATTCATATATAGACATCCTAAACAATCCCAAACACCAATGAGAAAGGCGAAACAAAACCAAAGAAGAAGAAAATTTGTCCTAGTGAAGGATTTTGAGCATTGTGTTTTTTGTCTTCCAATGTCTCGCACTTGCAAGACAATGCAAGAAATAATGTAGTCAAACAATCAACCAACGAACATTTCATAGATAAAAATCTCAAACAACAATGAGAAAGGTGAAACAAAGCCCAAGAAGAAGAAAATTTGTCATCGTTAATGATTTTAAGCATTATGTTTTCTGTCTTCCAATGTCTCGCACTTGCAAAACAATGCAAGAAATAATTTAGTCAAGCGCACTTGCAAAACAATGCAAGAAATAATTTAGTCAAGCAATCAACCAAAAAACATTTCATAGATGAGCATCCCAAACAATCCCAAACAACAATAAGAAAGGTGAAAGAAAACCCAAGAAGAAGAAAATCTATCCTAGTGAAAGATTTCTTGCATTGTGTGTTTTGTCTTCCAATGTCTCGCACTTGCAAGAAAATGCAAGAAATTATATAGCTAAGCAACCGACCAACCAACAATTCATATATAAACCTCCCAAACAATCTCATACAACAATAAGAAAGGTGAAACAAAACAAAAGTGAAAGATTTTGAGCATTGTGTTTTTCATCTTCCAATGTCTCGCACTTGTAAGACAATGCGAGAAATAATTTAGTCAAGCAATCAACCAACGATCATTTCATAGATAAGCATCCTAAACAATCCCAAACAACAATGAGAAAGGTGAAATAAAACCCAAGAAGAAGATTATTTGTCCTTGTTAACGATTTTAAGCATTATATTTTTTGTCTTTCAATGTCTCGCACTTGCAAAACAATGCAAGAAATAATTTAGTCCAACAATCAACCAACGAACATTTCATAAACAAGCATCCCAAACAACAATAAGATAGGAAAAACAAACCCAAAGAAGAAGAAAATTTATCCTACTTATAGATTTTGAGCATTATGTTTTTTTCTTCCAATCTCTCGCACTTATTATAAAAAATTGCACGATGACTATAAAAGTAGGCAGTGCAAAAGCTAAGAATGCTAAAAGTTGAGAAACATATTCTAAGAAATCCAAGATTATTCAAGTGGAAAACAAAAAATGTGGGTGTTTTTTTGTGTTGCTATCATCCAACAAGTGACATATCAATTCTTCATCATTTACACTCAAAGCCCCGATATTTGCACCCAAACTTTTTTTTTTGTCTCACACATGGGTCACTATCCCTTTTTCACCAATCACTCAAAACTCTTCCCACCTTTAGTAAATGCTACAACATGCTTTCTAAATAAGGTTTCTTTTGGGCCATTTTTCAAGCAAACATTCTCAAAAGGTAAAGTTCCCTCCATGCTTCCCGGTTCATGTATGTCAGCCAATAATTATCATGAATAATATTGTCTAGCAAACTTTATAACACAACATATTTGAGCTACATCACATACAAAAGTTAAATAAGAAAACCTAAACAACTCCAACAAGCTACTAACATGTATCAACTCATCTCAATCATTATTCAATATATATAAATAACAATAATTATTAAGATTTAATATTTATCAAAGAATAACAAATATCCAAAAATCAATTAAACGCACTTAGTCAGAAAACAATCAACACATAAACCTCGCTAGCATTCAGAAACTCAAATCCAACACATCCTAAACAAGAGAGATGATTTACAAGTGCTAGGTTCCGAATCAGAATATCTAGACAAAGTCGAATGAAGTTTTTAGACAAACCACCACGGTCGAGGAGCAGATCCGCTAGTAACAACTATGAAGAAATGGGGAAAATTGGAATCATCCCCTACTCAGAAACATGTTGTAAGTTCGAAAATGGTTCGTGATCCTCTTCATACGTGCTTCGAAAATGATTCGCTGCCTGAAAATCGTGAAAATCGTATTCGTCGTCGTTGTGAACTCACTATCGCCGTTGTTGTGTACTCGTCGTCGCCGCCGTCGTGTACTCGTCGTCGCCGTCGCCTCGTCTGGTCTCGTGAAATCTCATGTTGGTTGCCTCCTCTTAGTCTTGTGAAATACCGCGGAAAGATGATGGGTGAATGTGTTTTAGGGTTTTTTTAAGAAGGATATATTGGTCATTTCATACCCTCCAAAATCCTATTTGTCTATCAAAATAAAAACGGGCCTAAATGTCTTTCCCTCTCTATTTTTTGTCCTATTTTTTGCAATTTCCCAAGACTATCATAGGGTTTTACACATAATCTATCATGTTGGGTTTTATGCCCTAAAACTCGTAGATAGTGAATGTAAACAAATTGTATACTTGTTTCAATAAAGTGTTATTGAGTTTCTACAATAAAGTGTTATTGTTAAATATTGCACAATTTGACCCAAATCCAATAAACTAAGATCCAAGGTTGTTTGTATGTAACTTGAACTAGTATGTGGGAACATACGGGGATCGATGTTCAAGTAACAACCTAAAAGGTCTATAGTACAAGGATAAGGTTGGGTACCTTATCCTGGTAACACTATGAGATACGGCCCGCTTTGTATTTGATACAGATGTATTGATCAAAAACGTCCATGTAGTAGACATGCAAGCGGGGGTATCCTATGCAATGAGTTTGCATAAGACCGGACCACGAAATAGTCAACCATTAGTTATAACACCGTTAACTAGTTAGGTTACTGTTTCAATAGGATGACCTAGGTAACTCAGTCTTAATCCTGAGTATGTCATGAACTCCTTCTCATGAGGGATTGTCCTTTGATTAGCATGGGTGAGAGTGGTCAATACGCCGACTCAATATGCCTTCCTTTTTGGGGACAAGACCGAGTGGGAGGCTGGGGACATGACAACACAAAAAGGAATTCACTCCTTCCCGCTTCTAGGAGAAGTAGATGAGTCTTCCCTTAAGTGGTGACTCTGGGACTTGAACAAAGGGATCCCACCCTCTCACTGGCCCGAGAGGGACTTTCTGTTTAATGGTTGGACCATAAACAGGTTGTTCATTAGAGGAGCGCTGGTACTTAAGGAGACAGATGTAACACAGGGGTAAAACGGTAATTTGACCCAACTGTGATTACGGACACTCGTGAAGGATTGACTTACCGGCATAAGTCTACATCCATGGACACAGAAATGTTCTACAGTGAGAAGAGTTCAGCTGTGGGTCTTTAGTGGAATGACCCATAGTTAATGAATATTGGTTAACTTGATTAATGAGTTTAATCAGTCAACCTCATATCATTGGAGCTTCTGATCTGTAGGTCCATTAGGTCCCTCTGCTAGCTCGTAAAGAGTAATTAGGAACAAATATATCTTGAGAGAATTTGAATAGTTCAAATTCATATTGGGAATTAAGTTAATTGTATGAGATACAAATTAATATAATGTATAGTGATGCATTAAAATATAAAGTCTAATTTAAGATTAAACTTTATTATATTGAGATATTGATATATTTGAAAGAGTTCAAATATATGTCTAATTAAATATATTAGAAGATGAATTAATTAATTATTCAATTTAGTTTAAATTAAATGAGATTTAATTAAACTATAGTCCATGAGGAAATTATTAGAAAATGATTCTAATATGTAATTAATTGAATATGGGTGATATTTAATTAATTGTAAAATTAATTAATTATTGAAATTAATTCATTGATTAGTTTAATTGAATTAATTAAATGTGAATTAATTAAGTTTAATTAAAATATATTATGTGAGGAAATTACATTGAAATAAGATTTAAATGTGCATGAGATTAACTAATTAAGATGATTAATTAATTAACATTTAATTAATTAATATGATTAGTTAATTATCATTTAATTAATTGATTTAATCAATTAATTAATTGATATTGATCTAACGGTCAAGATTGTTTCCTAACCTCACATTAGGGTTTCCTCAATTATAAAAGGGAAGGTTATGAGAACTCTAGCCCTAAGGTCTCATTCTAGTCTCTCTCTCATATTCTCTCAACTCAAGAACTCTAGAGAGAATTTTTTCTCTCTAAGAGTTTTTTCCCATTCAAGATTAAGTAGTCCCACAACTACGTTCCTAATCTCAGAGTCATAGCGGGGAAGATCAAATTGGTGGTGTCCCAATTGTTGACGCAAATCAAGAATCATCCGTTGAAGTATTCAGAGTCGTCAACGGAGGTATGTTTTTCACCGCTTAACCTTTTGCCAATGTATTGGTATTTTGTAGAACAAAATTAATTTACGAACGATCCAATTGCTTCCGCTGTAACGGAATTGGGAATTCCAATCCTTTAATTGGTATCAGAGTCGATCGTAGATTTTAATTTTGTTTCCTAAAATTTGCATTGGTTCTTTGGTGGGAATTTTCTACATTTGATGTATAAAGGTTTGCTAGTAGATGTTTAAGGTTTTGGCATTAGTTTTGCAATTTTTAGTTGATTTGATCAATGTAAGGGCCCGATGTTTTGGGCATTTAATTGCAATTGAATCTGTAAGTCCGTGTCAATGGTTTTTGGTGAAATTCCATGAAGATTTGCTGAAATTTGAGGCCAAAATCGAAGAAAACAACGCTGAAAACCCAGAAATCTGACGAAATCGCGCGAAGAAGAAAAAAAATTGGGGAAAAATCGCACTGGAAATCGAAAGTTTTCTGGAAATCCGAGAGCCAGGGTCGAGACGCTGGCTCAACGACGTCTCGACGCTAAAGGAAAATCCCTAAAACGGAGAAATGCGCGTTTTTTTTTCGAAAAAAAACAAAGTAAATAAAAACTGCACAAGGTAGTACTCAATACCAGCAGTTGTCTTGGCGACTGGGGCGTTTGCTTGTACTCCATGAGGGTAAGGGTTCGAGCATGACTGATGGCGTTTTCTTTTTTTAGATTTGGAGCAATTTCGCGTGCGGTAATCTAACTATGCGGTCTGGTTCGTGGTTGAGGCGGTTCGTGATTTAGTTGACCGGTTCTCAGTGGTTCCATGCGGTTCAGGCTTTTGTTGACCTGTCTGAGTGGTTTTTGACTTGGTTTGTGCGGTCTGGTTGGTTTTTGGGCCAGTTCAAGCTTATTTGAAGCTGGTTCAGTGCGGTTCAGCTTGGTCTGGACAGTTCTGGAGCTGGTTCATGCGGTCTGAAGCTGGTTCGGGCTGGTTCATGGCTAGTTAGGGCATTATTTAGATTAATTATTTTAATTTTTCTAATTTATTTTGTCCTAGGATGCCAAAACCCGTCTACTTAGCTATTTATTTTGTATTATGGATGTCATATTGCTTAAAATCCCACCATAGGTTAAGCATATTCATGCATATTTATTATTATAAATGTTATAATGTATGAAATATGTATGAATTTAATTTTCATGGATGTTTAATATAAATTGTTATGATTAAATGGATGAAAATTGAGAAGCATTGAGCATGAAATTACTTTAGTAAAAATATAAAAAGTTATATTTATGAAAGTAATTTATATGCTTATTTATTTTCATGAGCAATTAATATAAAGTGTTATGTTAATGTATGAAAATGTGAAATTTTTTTTTAATTTTCTTGGGTAATTAATTTAAGAGTTAGATTAATTGAAGAAAATTAATTTGAATTGAGCATGAAATTACTTTAGTTTAAAAAATATAAGAGTTATATTTATATAAGTAATTAACATGCTTAATTAATTTTCATGATATATTAAATATAAATGTTATGTTAATGTATGAAAATGGTAATGCTTAATTTTAATTTTCTTGTATAATTAATTTAAGAGTTAGGTTAATTAAAAAGAAATTAAATTGCATTGAGCATGACATTACCTTAGATTAATATAATTGTTATATTTTTGGTATGTCATGTATGCTAATGTATAGTTTTATAAATTAATTAGAATTTGATTGTTAATTTATTCACCATAGTAGCATGTTATAGGGTTAATTCATTAAAATTTATAATAGTTATAAAATTAATGAATAGAAACTGTTATCCTATAACAAAGAATTGCATGCAAACATAGGATCTTAGGATAAATGAATTAATTTTAAAACGTTATCACATTTCTAATAGGATTAGAATTATTCTTACTTAGAATTAAAATTAGTTTTAATTGACTAAGTAGGAAAAACATTACTATGATTATAAGAGAACTCCACCAGTTAAATTCTGTCTAAGGCTGGGGGTATTTAAGCTGACGGTTTACGGAACACCTCCTACTTAGGAACTGACCTGGAATACCGGAGTTGAATTAATCATAGCTAAATGTTAGCGTGCAATGTCACTAGGTTTGTTAAAAGTGTTTAATACACCTAGATCTTTAGAGTAAAGACCTTACATTACTGTGGTTATAAGGGAACTCTCTCGGTAAAGTTCTGTCTAAGGTTGGGGGTATTTAAGTTGACGGTTTACGGAACACCTCCTACCTGGGAACTGACCCGAACCTTGAGTTGAATTAACCATAGTAATGTTGACTTGCAATGTTGGGTTTATTAAAAGAAGTTTAATTCACCTAAAACATTGTGGTTGAATCCTTTCCATAATTGTTATAATAGGATCAGACTTAGGTAGATTGACTTAGCCGAATTTTATCTAAGTTAAACAACCCTAAATTAACCTTAGGACATTTTCAGTGGGAGGAAAATTACAAAACGAGATTTAAATCAAGTTTTGCTCCTACGTCCCTATATTCACAACGTGAGGTTCATGCTCGGCTTCGAGTCGTCCTAGGAGCGGCCTCCCTTCGGAAAGTGTTTGCATGAATTAATAACAAGGTGAATGGGAAAAATGTCTAGAGTAAGTGGGAGCGGGATACGTGTCAACGTATCCCTCGGTCTCTGCCCCTAGTTCACACCGTGAGAGTCCTCTGATCCGCCTGCAGGTTGTCCTGGAGCAACCATCCCTTCAGAGGGTCTGATCATAGGATTCGGAACATCGTGAACTCCTGAATAGGAAAGGAACTCTTAGGCTAATTACCAACAGTTGTCTTTCCCTTCAGTAGCCTGTTGGTGCATGCCTCTGAGATCTGAAAGTGGGAGGGTTACACTTACGGGGATGAGTTAAATGTGTTAACTAATCCTTGGCCAAACAACGGTAACTAAACGCTAACGAAATATGAGTTATTCTGGTGTTAGAGTTTGGTTGAGATTGTCTCAATTCAGAGGAGGAGTAGCTGACCACCCTTCGGTGGTTGTTGTTCTAAACCTTTGAAGTATCGTTGCAAAAACTAAATCAATAGTTTTATAGAGTTTCTTTGATTGCTTATTTATTTTTACAGAATTTGATTGGATTGTTTGTGATGGGTTAGTGCAATTAATAATACAAGTAATTTGTTACTTCACCAATTATATAATAATTTTATGTGTATTGTCTTACGTCATTTTATAAATAACGATAATACAACAAGCTTAAACGACAAATTGTGGTAAATAAGTCTAGGATTATTCTTAACTGAGGAATGTCCTCATGCCCCATATGTTTAATTCATTAAGAATCGTTTCTTGGTGAATATGACAAAGAACCCTGCTTGGCTAAAAGACAACTTGTTCAAGACCGTAATTTTCATTTACTTGTCTTGAAAATGTGATTAGTGAAGAATAGTGATTCTCCCTGAATACTTGATTCAGGGGCCACAAATCATGTGTGTTCTTCTTTTAAAGGAATAAGTTCCTGGCAACAGCATGCTACTTGGGTAATAGCTCTCAAAGTTAGAATTAGAGATGTTATTTTGACTATAGCAGTGGGGAACATTAAGTTATTTTTCTCAGTGGGAGAAAATACATATTATTAGATAATGTGTATGTAATTCCTAAGATCAAAAGAAATTTGATTTCTGTGTCTTATTTGTTGGAACAATGTTGCTCTTTACCTTTCTCTACTAACGCAGATTTGTTTCAAGAAAGGGAGTTGACATTTGTTTAGCTTTACTGGAAAGTAACCTAAATGTTTTAAGACTAATCAAGAGTAAAGCAGTCATGAACACTGGGTTGTTTAAGACTGCTACTACTCAATGTGAAAAGAGGCAAATGATTTCTCCTAAAGGAAAATACCTTTCTTTGGTTCTAAGGTAGACCATATTAATCTCAATTTGATTCGAAGATGACTCTCTACTACCTTGTAAGTCATGCCTTGTGGGCAATATGACTGATAGATCTTTTACTGGAAAAGATCTAAGAGCCAAAGAGCCCTTGGAGCTTGTACATTTGGATCCTTGTGGTTCAATATGTTAAAGCAGTGGGAGGGCATGAATAATTCATCTCTTTTGGATGATTATTCAAAGGTATGAGTATCTTTACCTAATGCAACTTAAGTCTAAAGCTCTTGAGAAATTTAAAGAGGCTTGGGACTAAAGTTGAAAACTTGTTAGGTGAGATGATAAAAACACTTCGATCTGATCGAGGTGAAGAGTATGTGGGACTTGAGATTCCAAGACTGAACATGGAATTACATCCCAACTCTCAACCCTGGAAACACCTTAGGAGAACGGTGTATCAGATAGGAGAAATAGAACCCTATTGGATATGGTTCAATTCATTATGAGCTATGCTCATTTGCCTGACTCGTTTTGGGGTCATGACTGCAGTGTGTATTTTGAACAACATTCCATAAAAAATGTTTTTGAAACATCTTTTGATTTGTGTGGATAAGGCGTAAAAGTAGTTTACGTTATTTTTGGGGACATTGTTCAAAAGTATACCTATTCGTAGGCTGCCCCATGGAAACGAGAGATGTGGATACTTCTTCAATCCACAAGAGAATAAATTATTTGTACAGACAAATGCTACATTCTCAAAAGAAGACCACATGAGAAATAATAAGCCACAAAAGTAAGGTCGTTTTAAGTAAATTAACTGATGAAGCTACAGAAATATCAACAGGAGTTGTTGATAAGTCAACAAGGGTTGTTGATGATGCTGGACTTTTAACAAGAGTTGTTGATAGGGCTAATACAACTGGTTAGTCACATCCATCTCAATAGTTGAGAGTGCCTCGATGTAGTGGGAGGATTGTTTTATAACCTGAACGTTGCATGGGTTTGATTGAAGTCTAGGTCGTCATACCTGATGATGGCATAGAGGATTCATTGTCTCTTAGAAAGAAAATGAATGATGTTGAAAACGATCAGAGGATTAAAGCCATGGACCTAGAAATGAAGTCTTTTGTATTTCACTTCCATTTGGGATCTTGTAGATTTGCTTGATGGGTAACACCTATTAGTTACAAGTGGATTTACAAGAGGAAACGAGACATTCATTTCTTAACCAGAAGGGTTCATACAACAAGATCAAAAGCAAAAGGGTTTGCAAGTTTAAGTGATCCATTCATGGATTGACATAAGCATTCAATCTTGAAATATAAGATTTGATATAGGACCAAATCTTTTGGCTTTAATCAGAACATTGATGAGTCTTGTGTTTACAAGTAATCATCAATAGTTCAGTAGCTTACTTAGTGTTGTATATGATTGATATCCTAATAATTGGGAATGATGTAGGTTATCTTACTAACATTAAAAGAGGCTAGTAGCTCATTTCCAAATGGAAATTTGGGAGAAGTCAAGTTTGTTCTTGGGATCCAAATCGTTAGGAATCGTAAGAACAAAAAGCTAGCTTTGTCTCAAGTGACTTATATCTACAAGATGTCAGTTAGATATAAGATGCAGAATTCCAAGAAGGTTCACTACCTTTCAGGCGTGGAATTCTTTTTGTCTAAGAAACTATTTCTTAAGACACCTCAAGAAGTTGAGGAGATGAGACGAATGCCTTATGCAATAGGAATTGTCAGTAAGTATCAATCTAATCCAAGATTTAATCATTGGAAAACCGTTAAGAATATCCTCAAGTATTCAAGGAGAACGAGGAACTATGTGCTAGTGTATGAGATTAAGGATTTGATCCTTACAGGATACACTGACACAGATTTTAAGACTGATAAGGATTTGAGGAAATCTACATCAGTATCTGTGGTCACTCTTTACGATGGAGCTATAGTATGGCATAATTACAGTCTTGACCGTATAGGCCGAAAACATAGCTGCTTGTGAAGCAGCGATAGAGACTGTATGGCTTAGAAAGTTCTTGATTGATTTGGAATGTGTTCCAAATGTGAACTTGTCCATCACACTTTACAGTGATATAGTGGTGTTGTGGCAAAATCAAAAGAACATCGCAGCCCAAGACAAGCAGACACATTAAATTGAATGAAATATTGTTGATTCATTTACAAAGACTCTCTCGGATAAAGTGTTTGAGGGTCATCTAGAAGGTCTAGATCTACGAGATATGTACAAAGGTGTAATCTAGGGCAAGTGGGAGAAATATAATGGGTATAGTGATACCATTATGTAAGGGGTATAGTGATGCCCTAATTTATTGTATTTGTACATTGTATATGTTTTATACATGTATTTATACACCCATTGCTTATAGATTATTGTACATCCCACTAAACTAGAGTTTTAGTTCAAGTGGGAGTTTATTGGGTTTTATGCCCTAAAACTTGTAGATAGTAAATGTAAACAAATTGTATACTTGTTTCAATAAAGTGTTATTGAGTTTCTACAATAAAGTGTTATTGTTAAATATTGCACAATTTGACCCAAATCCAATAAACTAAGATCTAAGGTTGTTTGTATGTAACTTGAACTAGTATGTGGGGACATACGGGGATCGAAGTTCAAGTAACAACCTAAAAGGTCTATAGTACAAGGATAAGGTTGGGTACCTTATCCTAGTAACACTATGAGATACGGCCCACTTTGTATTTGATACAGATGTATTGATCAAAAACGTCCATGTAGTAGACATGCAAGCGGGGGTATCCTATGCAATGAGTTTGCATAAGACCGGACTACGAAATAGTCAACCATTAGTTATAACACCGTTAACTAGTTAGGTTACTGTTTCAATAGGATGACCTAGGTAACTCAATCTTAATCCTGAGTGTGTCATGAACTCCTTCTCATTAGGGATTGTCCTTTGATTAGCATGGGTGAGGGTGGCCAATACGCCGACTCAATATGCCTTCCTTTTTGGGGACAAGACCGAGTGGGAGGCTGGGGACATGACAACACAAGAAGGAATTCACTCCTTCCCGCTTCTAGGAGAAGTAGATGAGTCTTCCCTTAAGTGGTGACTCCGGGACTTGAACAAAGGGATCCCGCCCTCTCACTGGCCCGAGAGGGACTTTCTGTTTAATGGTTGGACCATAAACAGGTTGTTCATTAGAGGAGCGCTGGTACTTAAGGAGACAGATGTAACACAGGGGTAAAACGGTAATTTGACCCAGCTGTGATTACGGACACTCGTGAAGGATTGACTTACCGGCATAGGTCTACATCCATGGACACAGAAATGTTCTACAGTGAGAAGAGTTCAGCTGTGGGTCTTTAGTGGAATGACCCACAGTGAATGAATATTGGTTAACTTGATTAATGAGTTTAATCAGTCAACCTCATATCATTGGAGCTTCTGATCTGTAGGTCCATTAGGTCTCCCTGCTAGCTCGTAAAGAGTAATTAGGAACAAATATATCTTGAGAGAATTTGAATAGTTCAAATTCATATTGGGAATTAAGTTAATTGTATGAGATACAAATTAATATAATGTATAGTGATGCATTAAAATATAAAGTCTAATTTGAGACTAAACTTTATTATATTGAGAGATTGATATATTTGAAAGAGTTCAAATATATGTCTAATTAAATATATGGTATTTAATTAGAAGATGAATTAATTAATTATTCAATTTAGTTTAAATTAAATGAGATTTAATTAAACTATAGTCCATGAGGGAATTATTAGAATATGATTCTAATATGTAATTAATTGAATATGAGAGATATTTAATTAATTGTAAAATTAATTAATTATTGAAATTAATTCATTGATTAGTTTAATTGAATTAATTAAATGTGATTTAATTAAGTTTAATTAAAATATATTATGTGAGGAAATTATATTTAAATAAGATTTAAATATGCATGAGATTAATTAATTAACATTTAATTAATTAATATGATTAGTTAATTATCATTTAATTAATTGATTTAATCAATTAATTAATTGATCTTGATCTAACGGTCAAGATTGTTTCCTAACCTCACATTAGGGTTTCCTCTCTTATAAAAGGAAAGGTTATGAGAACCCTAGCCCTAAGGTCTCATTCTAGCCTCCCTCATATTCTCTCCAACTCAAGAACTCTAGAGAGAATTTTTTCTCACTAAGAGTTTTTTCCCATTCAAGATTAGGTAGTCCCACAACTACGTTCCTAATCTTAGAGTCATAGCGGGGAAGATCAAATTGGTGGTGTCCCAATTGTTGACGCAAATCAAAAATCGTCAGTTGAAGTATTCAGAGTCGTCAACGGAGGTATGTTTTTCACCGCTTAACCTTTTGCCAATGTATTGGTATTTTGTAGAACAAAATTAATTTACGAACGGTCCAATTGCTTCCGCTGTAACGGAATTGGGAATTCCAATCCTTCAGGAAGGTCATTTGTTCTCCATAGCATTTTCCTAAGGTTATAGTAACTTTTATACCATAATTAATCATCAAAAAGATAGTATAACAAAATTTTAAAATAATGTAAAATAATTTCCATAGCTATATAAAATTTCTATCAAATATATTCAATAACTTTAAAGAAACGGACGTAAACTGTTCACATCTCTATAATAATGCTAAAAATATTTTCCATAATAAATTTTCTAATTTATAGCAAGAAAATGTATAGAATTTGTCAATTTTTACCATACTATAATATATAAATTTAAATCATGTTTGTTAAAAAACATACTACAAGTCAACAATTTAAATTTATAAATCTAACTCAATAAATAACATTTGTATATACTTTATCAAAATCAATATCTTTCAAATATAAAATTTAAACCTTTGCCCAAAACAAAAGAAGAAAAAGTAAAGTACATTTTTTTTAGAGAAAGTAAAATACACTTGGGAAAATTACCTTTTTAGTCCCCAAGTTTTTAGCACTAGTTGCATTTGGTCCCTAAGTTTTCAAAATGTACCCTTTTAATCCTCAAGTTTTTAAGAATAGGTTTAAAATGTCTTTCATCACTAACAAAACTGTTAAATGTAAACAGACAGCCGACTTGGTTTTTTAGTTGTTGATGTGGTTGCTGACTGGACTTAAAAACATTTTCCAAGTAGACTTTTGTTTTTAAACTAATTCCAAGTGGACTAAGTGATTAATGCCTTCTTCCTTCACTTTTGCTCCAGTACATAAAATTACCTTTGCTTCAGTACAAGTACAATCCTTAAAAAAAATAAAAAAAAATAAAAAAAAATAAAAACCAATCTTTTGAGTTTCTTCCTGCTGATGAAGATCTTGAAGATAAACCCAAAATTGAAGGAGTGATTGTTTCTAAACCCATAAACCCTTCTTCATTTTCTCCATTGTTTTGCCCTCTTTTGAATTTTTCTCAAGAAAGCCCTCAATATACAAATCACCATCGTCATTTTCAGTCTATTCCATCGGTGTATTTCTCAACGGCGACATAGATTGGGTTCTTCGCTGGAGAGATTTATCGCGAAGCCGTAGATCTCTCCCTCTTACGAACCCTACGATTTCACCTCATTCCTCTTCTTCATCTTTCCTTTCAGATTCAACAATGGCGATAGCCTGCAACTGCTCCAAGTGAGTCGAGAATTTCATCGGTTGGATCTCTCTGTTCAAGAACAACTCATTTGTTGAGCTTATGGATGCGATTGAACCCAAGCCATTAATGGATTCTTGAAGCTAAGTTTTGATATCTGAAACCCAATTTTCGCTACCATTGTTGTTGGTTTGGAGATCCATTTCCCTGGTCATCAGTTCTACGCCAAACGGATGAAGAAAGCTCTGCGCAAGGAGCATTGTCCACTTAGGATTAGTTTAAAAACAAAAAGTCCACTTGGAGAATTCCACGTGAGCAACTAAAAAACCCAATCAACTTTCCGTTTGCATTTAACAGTTTTGTTAGTGACAATGGACCATTTAAACCTATTCTTAAAAGAGAAATTTTGGTGGATGGGTCATTTTGAACCTATATTTTCATAAATGTCCAAACTTTTCAAGATTTTCAAGATTAGGTTTTCAGCACTTTTTTCTTACCATTATACCCTTATTGTCATTTTATTTCTTTATTTTAATATTTTTTACAGAAAATAGTCAGATTTTATTTCATTCCTTATTTCAACATTTTCCATATTTAGTTTTGATTTCCCCCCATTTTTGACATGGCCGGATTCAGTATCTTTAATTTTCCAAAATTTCGTTTTCACGGCTTTCAGTGGTGCAGTGAAGAGGTTCATGTTCCTTTCGACACTACCGGTGGTATCGTCTTCAACCTGAGAAAAAAATTTTGTTTTTTTTATCAGCAGGCGGCAGAGGACTTTAATATCAGAAATCGGCGACTTTCTTCTCAACGGTGATAGTCTACATTTAAATTGTTGGACCATTAATTGACTAACAAAAAGATGATAGGGTATGGTTGGATTATACATTTTAATCCACGTGACAAATTTTATTAATTTTACGTTAAATTTTAGTTTATGTGGCAATTTTTTTAATTTTCCAATAGCACTCTTGCAACCGCTCCTCCATCAAACCATGTCCTCGCTCGCTAGAGAACTAAGTCGAGCTCCGACGAGATACTCAACCTAGTGTGAAGAATTTTTTTTGTTTCGCCCAATCCAAACCCCTCAAAAATCTAGGAAATGGATTGGATGTTCAATATTCATTTCATCGGTATGGCTTCAAATTGGTTTTCACAACTTTCAACAATATTTTGATTTTCATATCAAGAACCTCCTCATCCATGTTTTGAACTTTTGAAAACGGTATATTTGGTTGGTGATCCAAAAATAAAAATTTGAAAAAAAGAGATTCAATAAAAATAAAAAAAAAAATTGTATTTCCTGTTTTCAGTGTTTTTAAAAGTGTTTGATAGAAGATTTGAAAACTGGATCTCAATTTAAATTAAAACACATGTTGAACAGCAAACACGTGTTTGATAGTACATTCATAAACTATAAAAGTGTTGTAATTACCACTTGTCAACTAAATATTAGGTTGGATCACAACTATATAGTTATCCAACTAAATATTTAATTTATAAACATTTTTTTATGTTACAAATTTTTTATAATTATTATTTTACAATATTATATAATTTATAATGTATTATGTTAGATATATTTTTATTTAACAAAAGTAAAATGAACTTTTAATGTGAAATAATATATTGATCAATTTTTAAATTTTTCACACATACACAATTGTCAAACATATCAAATGGCTATTTGCTTACAACAACTGTATGAGTCAAGTTTTAATATAGTGAATAAGTGTAAGAGTATCGTTCTCTTGGATTATGGTATTCTAGTTCACTTAATTACCTACAAATACAATCACCCAATTTTGTGTAGATAAAGAAGTTGAAGGATGAAACATAATTAAATCAAAATAATAACTGCAAATAAAAGATTGAAAAATATCAGGAGAAATACCCTAGGGAGTTGTTTACACCTATTAGACCAACAATTAAACTAATCAAACAATCAAGATTGATCGTGCAATTATGTTGACAACACTCATTTATGTGTGTTATTTAGCCTTAAAAACCTAGTTTGTTGTTTGGAAAGCAATGATTTAGTGCTTAAAATCTTATCATTTGGAGTAAAATTAGTTAAAAATCAACATTGCATGATAGAAATCTTCAAGACCTCATCTTCATCAACTGGAGCCTCTTGCTCCTCATCTTCTTATTCTTTCTCATTCTTGTGCTCGAATAGTTCCTCGAACACGTCTTCTTCCTCAGCTGGTGGTGGACGGGTCTGATTTGTTGTTGCACCTCAAGAGGCAGTGCAACTTCATCATTCTACATTGTTTGCGACTGGTTTGCGCCTGCAAACTCCCCTGGATGGTCATTGGATTGCGCCTTAGATGCAGACGCAACCCTATCTTCTTCTTCTTCTTCATTAAGCTCCACGGAGCTGTTTAGGCACGAGACTGCAAATCGCAAGACAACCTTGTCTTCTTCTTCTTTCTTCCTTCTCTAGGCCCTAATTGTAGAGTTGGTCTACGATCTCTTAAGCCTTAGCCTTTGCCAAAAGCATGGTTGTCGATATCAAATTGTACCAATCTTTCTGCTCGAATGACCTTGTCAACTCTCTCCCCCATCTTGATTGGCGTTTGTGCTTCGCCATCATCTTTACTCGTTCCTTCCTTGGAGATGGGTTGGGTGATGGTTGTGCAGCTACTTTTTCCTGCATTTGCACCCTAGATGCAGGCACATTTTCTTTCTTCTTTCATGCATTCTCGTGTTCCAATTGCGTCGCAGATGCGACCGCAACATTTTTCTCCTTCTTTTTTCAGCGAACATATTGGATAGCTATCTTTACTTCCTTCATCTCTTCCTCTCCCACATTGGCCTCAGATGGCTCTATTCTCTTCTTACGCATCAAAGGCGTAACGTCTTCTTCCTCCTCCGTCTCAGCTTCCTCAATAACTGGTACGTCGTCAGCTGAATGGATGGATGTGAGATAAGATGATAATTAAGAATAAAGATAGATTCAGCTAACCCTAGTGCAAGTAAACACTGTTGCACGTAGTAATAAAAAAACCTTAGAAGTATTCCAAGGGTATCGATCCCACGAAGACTAAATTGGAAATTCAGATTTGATGAAGAAACTGCTCAAATGATTGCTTTTGAAAAGGTAACCAAAGAAATAAGATTGATTGATTGATTTTTAGAAAAATAGAATAAACAAGTAAATGAATAAAAGAATAACAATAAAATAAAATGAGGTATTCAACATGGATTCATCCCAAAGGCAATAACCGTAATCATGGATTATTTAACTTAAGCCTATTCAATGCATTGGGTCAGATTTAACTTCTATTTGGTCTTGCTCCCAAGAACTGTTAGAAGGCTAAGCGAGTACCGTTATGCCCATTTCTATGACTCGACTCCGACATAGATAATTCACGAATGCAACCTATAAGCCTATAGTCGATATAGGGTGCCTTAGGTAGCTTGCCCTATACCGTCGAACAATCTCTTTTGAGCTTTTTCTCCTATATCACCTTTATGAGAACCGATATCGTTTGTCCCTTTAGAGATCAAACTCACATAGCATGCAAAGTCTAAGTGATCAATTTAAACTCAATAAGATCAAAATGATATTCAATAAAGAATGACATGCATCGAACAACACTTAAGCAAATAAAACACTTTCAAGCTATTGAACCATACGGGAATTCACCATATTGAACCCCTCAACGGAATTTAGCTACTCATGGTGAGATAAAGTGCAAATGAATACATTTTTATTGAAATAAGAATGTAAATAATACAGAATAATGAAAAGTATCAAGAGCTGGGAATAATGGAGATAGCTAAATATTATGGGTTTTCTATTTACTCAATCCTTCTAGAGTTCGCTTAGACACTCCACTCTCTCGCTTTTACAAGTGGGAATGGGTGAAAATCCCTACAAACCCTAAGGTTTGATGTCTAACTAAGGTTAGAATTTAGTCATCTAAGAAGGACCTCGGGCATCCCTACTCATAGGCGTCAACTAGGGTTCTGTCACCACCCTCTTCTTCCAAATGAGTTCTGCTTGAATTTCACTTCGAATCTCGAGCTTATATAGTGTTGGAAGTGGTTGAGGAGCTGCGAAATAGGTGCTGGAAGGTAGCCCAGTCAGTCTCGGGGTCAAAACAGCCAGATAGGTGCGAAGAAGACTCGTCAACAACGACCCGCGGATGACTCGGAGCGGTCTCGATTTTTCCAGAAATGCGGTCGGATTTCATTTTGCCTTCCCAGAAATGCGTCGCATTTCTGGGCAGAATCCAGCTTTTCCTCTGTTTTCCTGCACAGCAATAAACTTACTCAAATTCTCTTAAAATCAAGTCTTTTTAAGCACAAATGAACACATTTTGACAAAAGTGAATCTCAACACCCTAACTTATCAACTTTAACATATTTTGAGCTCAGGAATAGTAAAATTGATCTAAACATGCAATATTTGACCAAGAAATGAGCTAAATATAAGGGTAAAATAAGTATATTTTTTACCCTTATCAATAACCTAGCAGCTTATCTTGACTATTCTTCTTAAGTCTTCCTCCCACTCTTTAGAGTGTTTTCCTGCAGGTTCATGAGAGTGAGGGAGTTTACCTTTGCCTCGGTTCGACGTCATGGTAGTTGATCAGTCTAATTTATTATACACTTAGAATCTCCCAATTTGCTTATCTTAGTTGAATTCCTTGCGAAAAATGCTTTAAAATGAGTATAATGTGTCTATAGGTCCTCACCGGAGCTTTGGAAGCAATTCGGGGCTTAAACAAGTGAAACCGGAGTGTAAAATGACTATTTGGCCCCTGAAGCCTCAACAGCGTCGAGACGCTAGTCATCAGAGTCGAGACGCTAGTCAAATAAGGAAGGAACGTGAGAGTCAAGCTGAAGTAACAGCGTCGCGACGCTAGCCCACATCGTCGCGACGCTAGGGCAATCCGAGAGATATTTTCCAAAATTGAAGGGATAGCGTCGCGACGCTAGGCAGTTTTCCAGAATCGATTTCTTCCTAATTTGGTTGGAATTTTTCCTTGTTTGAAGACCCAGTTCAGCACCATTCTACCACGAATTGAAGGCCAAGAAACACTATAAATAGAGGTCCTTGGTGTAGGTTTAGAATCATCCCTCAATACAAAATTGTAGCCACCTTTCTCTTTACTTTTCTAGAGTTCTTTTAAGCTAGTCCATGGGTCGGTTGATCGAGTTTCGAGCTTGGAGGTGCTTGTCTATGGCCAACTAAGCTTGGATCGTTGTAATCGGGACCTCGGTTTGTAAGTTTGATTCAATTTTATGAGATTTCCATTCTTATGCTTAGTTAATCATCTTTGTGATTTTAGTTCTTGCATACAAGTTTAAATTGTGGTAGGAAAGATTGACAACCTTGACCGCGCCCTGTCTAAATTTACTTGCTAAATCTAAGTAGCAAATAGGCTAAAGTTATGATATTACGCATGCGTCCCTTGAACTAAATGATTTAATCAATTGTAATTGTGGTTTGTTGTCCGTTGCATGTGAATTAATTCGGCTAGATCCCAATGCGGTTTAGATTAGTTAATAGGCCTATTAATTAATTTAGACTAGAATCAAACTTAGCGTTTGCATGTTTGTGATAGTTGGATCATGGCTCTCGGTTTGTTGTCGAAGTACGCTGAACTTAGATAGTTAATTAAATATCAATTGATAATCGAAGAATGAAATTAATCAAACTTAACACCGAGTCCAACCCCGATTACAGTGATCCTCGTGGTAAGATCAACTAACCCCGCCTTTACTTTCCTTGCATTTAATTCTCCTTATTTATTTTCCCGCCTTAACTTTATGTCTTTAATCTTTTATCAATAAACCCCCCTTTTGGTTACCTCAAAAACACAAAAGAATTTAGAAATAAACCGATTGTTCCCTGTGATCGACCCTGACCACTACTGCTACAAGTTAGCTTTAGGAATCGTGGATTATAAATTTATTTGACAAGAGACCGCGAAAATCTCTTCCGTCAGTAGCCGAACGCTTAGATTGACGTGTACTAACTCGATGGGGCGGTGGTGTGGGTCTTGGAAGATTTTTGGGATGGGGCCGATTTCTTCAATTGAGAAGTAGATTTGGGCTTCATTGTAGCTTAAGCTTCGTGGCTTTGATAGAGGAGGGATTTCCAATGGTTTCTCATGTGAATGGGCGTGATTTTTCGATGAATAAGGGCAGTTGGAGTTGGCGGCAGAGAGACTTGAGGTCAACCGTAGAAGGACGTTGAGGCAACTTTGGAAACCTTTGAAAATATTTGACCTAAGTCAAATGATCGTGACTTATATAGGTTCTGAAACTCCTTAAATGGAATTCATGTGACGTCATCCTTCGAGCCTCGAATTCACGCTAGATTTGTGCCCACAAGTGCGGCGCAAATTGCTGCCATATGAAAATGTTTGCCTTAAGACTAATGGCAGATTTGCGGTCACAAATGCATCGCAAATCTTGCCTTTTCTAGATACGTACTCCTATTATCCTGCTCTTTTAAACTGCATACTTAACCAAAATATTAGAATGTAATAACGAAGAAGAATTTCTAATTGAAGAAGCAATAAGATAGAACTTTGGAAAACTAAGAAAATTAAGTTTTGATTAATTCAACTTCTAGGTAGAGCTCCAGGTAGAGGTGTTCCTTTGCAGTCAACTTAAATACCTCTTTCCTTAGACAAGTTTTTTCATATACAAAGTTCCCTCTTTATTGAAACTTGATTTTCTTGTTTTTCCACCACACTATACATCATGCACAACAAATTTTTTTCAAATTTATACAAAGGAATGAAATGAATAAAAGAATTGAAAAGAAAAGAAAATACTTTATATATTTACAACAATCTCACTCTAGATCATTTGGGTTCAATCAAAGAAATGGAGGTCTTGTCCTTGCTCAGGCCTTCTCCCCAATAAGGTTTTTATCCTCTGACCATTTACTATAAAAGTGTTTCTGACATTGTCATATAAATCCACTGCACCATGCTGGTAGATTTTAGCAGTTTTGTACGGGTCGGACCATCTCGATTTTAGCTTCCCTGGAAAATTTCTTAACCGTTTCTTTGTATATCTTTACATTCTCATAGGATAGATGTTGCCATTCTTCTAATATTGCCAACTGCAATTTTCTCTTTTGGCCTACTTGTTCCATATTCATGTTCGGTTTGTTCAAAGCCCAATAGGTCTTGTGCTCCAATTCCAAGGGTAAATGACATGCTTTTTCATAGACTATCTTGTATGGAGACATTCCTAACGGAGCTTTGAATGTTGTCTTGTGAGCCCATAATGCATCATCTAATCTGAGAGACCAATCTTTCCTATTAGGGTCCACAATCTTTTCTAAGATTGCTTTGATCTCTCTATTAGATGATTCAACTTGACCATTTGTTTGCAGATGGTATGCTGTCGCAATCTGGTGGCTGACATTATATTTTTCCAAAAGCTTCTTGATTACCCTGTTTACAAAATGAGAGCTCTCATCGCTTATCAGAACCCTTTGAGTTCTAAACCAAGTAAAGATGTTTTTCCTAAGAAAATCCTTTACCACCTTTATCAAAATGAGACCAGTATTTATTATTATTATTATTATTATTGTTATTATTTTCTATATATATAAATTTAAAGTTTTATTGTAAATGATTTAGAAAATTGGATATGTTTGAATTGTATGGTTTAAACATTTCAATTATATGTATAGATAATTAGATAGTTTGATATGAAATATTATTTTGTTTTTAATAGGAGATTTAAGATTTTTTTTCTTTAAATAGATTTTTTTTAAAAGGAAATTAACTATTTAAATGAAGAATTTATGTGAATAATTAACTATCTAATTGAAAATTAATGAATATTTTCCATGACAAAGTTAACTATTTGAAAATTTATCAAAAGAATTATTTGATTCAATGAAGACAAAAAAAGAAAAAGAAAAAAACTAAATGGGGAACAGTTCCTCGCGGGGAACCCGATCCCCACAAATTTCCCACAGGGGATCCCCACCACATTCCCCGTGAAATTTAATGGGAGATTTCGAGGGGATGGGATTGAAATGAGAGGTGGGAACGGGGACGAGGAAGTCATCCTCGTCCCCGTCCCACCCCGTGGACATCCCTATATGGGGGTGCTTAGCTAAAGTAGCATATCCGGTATTCAAGAAACTTACGGTTGGATCTAAAGCCTTTGATTATGTGTTTATTGAATATGCTCATAATAGCGCTACATATAGGTTTGTGTTTAAATGATAATTCAATTTGTGAATATAGAGATGCTTAATTCTTCGAACACATTTTTCCTATGATTAAAGTTGTTAATGAGTCAGTTGATTTCTCACGCGTTAGGTATCTGTCTATCATCTATCTGCTTCAGATGTTGTGCATGAATTTGAACCTAGGAGAAGTAAGAGAAAATTAAAGGACTAGGAAAAATTTTGGATCAGATTTTTTAATTGTTTTTCTGGTTGAAAACTTAGATAAAATAGACGATCAATTTGCTTGCATGTACCTAATAGATGATGATCTTGAAACCTACCAAGAGACTTTAAAGTCAGTAGATTCTAGTTTTTGGAAACAAGCAATTAAGGGTGAATTACTTAATTATGAATAAAACATAGAGCTTGATAGATTTACCTAAAGAAAATAAACGTATTAGGTGTAAATGAATTTTGAAAAAGAAAATTAAACCAGATGGGTCAATTGAAAAGTTCAAAGGTAGATTAGTGGTTGTAGGTTAACGCAAAAACAAGGTATTGATTACTTTGAGACATACTCTCCCGTAACCAAATAGCTACTATTAGATCTTTGATTGTCTTTTCAGTTATTCGTGGCTTGTTAATACATTAGATGGATGTGAAAAACAACATTTCTCAATGGAGATTTAGAAGAGGAGATATATATGATAATATAACCTCAAGGCTTTTAAGTTACTGGTCAAGAAAACAAGGTATGTAAGCTTAGAAAATATCTCTATTTCAACAAGCCTCCAAACAATGGTATGAGAAATTTAATAATACTTTAGTAGACAATGGCTTTAGGGTGAATTCTTCTGACACATGTGTTTACTCGAAATTGTTTGGTATTGAGTATGTGATTATGCCTATACGTTGCTGATATGCTTATTTGTGATACAAATTTAGACATAAATAATGATACTAAGTTATTCTTGTTGGGTTTTATGTCCTACAACTCGTAGATAGTAAATGTAAACAAATTGTATACTTGTTTCGATAAAGTGTTATTGAGTTTCTACAATAAAGTGTTATTGTTAAGTATTGCACAATATGACCAAAATCCAATAAACTAAGATCCAAGGTTATTTGTATGTAACTTGAACTAGTATGTGGGGACATACGAAGATCGATGTTGAAGTAACAACCTAAAAGGTCTATAATACAGAGATAAGGTTGGGTACCTTATCTTGGTAACACTATGTGATACGACCCACTTTGTATTTGATACAAACACAATGATCCAACGCGTTGTGTAGGGGACATGCGAGTGGGGGTATCCTATGCAATGAGTTTGCATAAGATCGAACCGCAAAATAGTAACCGCTAACTGTAACACTGTTAACTAGTTAGATTTCTATTTCACTAGGATGACCTAGGCAAGTTAGTTTGAATCCTGAGTGGATTATGGACTCCTGTTCACGAGGGATTGTCCTTTGATTTGTATGAGTTAGAGTGACCAAAACGCCGACTCAATAAGCCTATCATTTTGGGGACAAGACCGAGTGGGAAGCTGAGAACATAATCACACAAGATGGAATTCACTCCTTCCCGACTTTGAGGAAGTATAGATGAGTGTTCCCTTAAGTGGTGCCTTCGGGTCTTGAACAAAGGGCCCTACCCTCTCACTGGCCCGAGAGGGCTATTTGGTGGTTGGACCACAAACAGATTGTTCATTAGAGAAGCACTAATACTTAAGGAGGTAGAGGTAACTCAAGAGTAAAACGGTAATTTGACCCAGCTGGAGTTACGAACACTCTTGAAGGACTAACTTGTTGTTACTGGTCTATATTCATCGACACAAAATTATGTCTGCAGTGAGAAGAGTGCAACTGGGTCTTTAGTGGAGTGAACCCACAGTTAACGAAAATTGGTTAATTGGTTAATGAGTTTAGTTGATTAATCTCCTATCGTTGGAGCTTCTGATCAGCAGGTTCATCTAGGTCCCACTGGTAGCTCGTAAAGAGATTTGAGGCAATTAAGTATTAATTGTAAATTGAAAGTGTTCAATTTAATTAGGCGAATCATATAATGTATGTTGATGCAATATAATATAAAGTTTATGAAACTTTATAATATAATTTTGAATTAATTTCAAAATTAATTTTTTGAGAGAAAATATTTGAAAGAGTTCAAATAATTAATATGAATTGGATTTATATCAATAAAATAAATAATTTAATAAAATGCCTAAAATTAAATATACGATATTTAATTGAGTAATTAGTTAATTATGGAATTAATTAATTATTTATTAGAATTAGATATGAATAAGATAATAGATTTGATTAGATCTTATTCATGGCTTTTTCCTATAAATAGGACCCCTGGGGTGCGGTGAAAGGCATCCCATTTATTCTCCTGCTCTCAGAGAATTCCCTGAAGGCTTCCAAGACTCCCACTAGTCTCCTGCCTCTAGAAGTCTCAGAGTCATATCGGTGTAGCCATAGTGGTGGTGTTCGCAATTCCTGAAGAATTTCCAGCGAAGATCGAGGTTCATTGCTGCGTTTTTCTTCTAAGAAAAGGTACAAGGTTTTTTGGTGAAAATAGTCAAGACTTCAACGTGAGTAAGTTTTCCCATAACCTTTCCGTTAGTCAACATGATAAAATAGGGATTTTATCTTACTGTTTAAGCATGATATAACCTTAAAACACAGTCAAAGGTCCTCTGATAATCTTCAGATGCGCTAAGGATTTCACCCCTACAATTCTTGTCCTCACACTTTGAGATGAAAGACACTACAAGAAATAACAGATACCATAGCTTATGAAAAAAAACTATAAAAGACCTATTATAGCCTATTTTGAAGGTCCTGACAGGCCATGTTATTAAAAGTCTGGGACTTTTTATAGCGTTTTTGTATAGCTATGGTGGATGCTATAATAGAGTATGAAGGTATAGCTTATACACATTGCTATGAAAACTTTTTATAGCGTTTTTTATTAAAGTTATAATATGTTTACATAGCTAAAATATTGTGCTATCTTTAACATATAATAACATTTTTTTAATGCTATAATAAAGTATTTATAGCTTTAATGTTATTAGTGTTCCCTAATTATTAGGGTTAAAGGCAGAAATGGCCAAAATAAAAAGGCAGATTTGAAAAAAGGCAAAAAATATTTTTTATTGTAAAAATGGCAAAATGACAAAATTGGTAATTTATCAAATAAATAAAACTGACTAAAATGCCCTTGAGGGCAAGAAACGAAAAGCTGCTCAAAAAATGGGAATTGTTTGTTCAAATATTCTAACAACCTAAATCTTTTAATATTTAAGTTCAAATAAACATATTAAAAAAAATCTCTAATTCAAAAATTATAACAACCTAAATATTGGATATTTAAATTCAAAGATTAAAACAAATCTTAAATTCAAATACAAGAATCTAAATCTTGAATATTTAAATTCAAATACATCATAATCATGAGTGTTCACACGAGATTTCGACAAGGAAATTTAATTCGTGGAAATAAACTTGATTTTATTGATTTTGTATGTAGAAGTGTTACAGTCTCTAATATTTATCCTCTGATGTTTTCTCTCAAAATGTAGAGTCTGATCTGAGGGCCGGCGAGCTTGATCTCAGAAGGAGGAAGGTTGAATCTTCAACTTGTATCTTGATGAAGAAACGGTTGATTCTTTGGAATCTTCCAGTCGTTGGATCTTCTGAGTCTTGAGATTGACGAATTCTGAATCTTGGATCTTCTGAATTCTCTGGACTCTCTGACTCCTGAAGACTCTGGACCTTGGGAGAATGCTCTGGGCTCTGGCTTCTCTGACTCTGTCTGAATACCCAAAATGAATGGTGGTCTCCTCTATTTATAGAATTTGATGGACCTCATATGGGCTTGGGCTTGGGCCCAACCTTTGGGCTTAGGCTATATTTGGGTTTTAATCCAACTCATTTTTTTAATAAAATTGGATTATTTTAATTTAGCCCAATTTCTTCAATGATATCGGGTCACATTAGTCTCGGGTCCAATTGCCACGTGGCATAATTTGATTGGACTCGGTTTATGTCATTTGATAGATCAATAATAGACAAGTGGCATTGTTTGATTTGCCGAATTTTAATGTCTATTAATTTAATTTAGGGACACATGTAAATTTGTAATTGGTCTCAAATTTATTTCATCATTAATTCAAATTAATGACGTGGCAATTTGTGATTGGCCGAAATTTCTCACTCAACAATGAGATTAAAACAAAACTCAAAATCAAATATTCTAACAATAATTAAATTCAAATACAATCATAAATATGCTGTAAACAATGAAAATACTTACTAGACATGTAAATACAGGATAAAAACACAAATACTGTGTAATTTCATAAAAATTATTCCGCAAGAAACCCCCTAACATTAACCCTCTGAACCTATTATATTTCAAGTTTTGTTTTAGAAAAATTATTGATCAAGTGTAAATATTATTTTTACTAATTTACGAAAATACTTGTATTTGAACCAACAATTATGGTGGGGACAATCTTTCCAGGTAAGCATTCTGGTTCAACTGAAAATACCTTGAATTTAGTCTCAATATTAATAGGTAACCATTCCTTCCTACTTTGAAATTTATTTGTAAAAATTTTTGATAAAAATGCCAAAGTGCTTTTTAACCTAAAAAATTAAGAGTGGAATTAGAAGACTAACCTGCAGGTGATATGGAGGCAACTTTCTCGACATAAATTTTGCAATCAGGACATCTCTTCCATTTCTTTTGATCAGCAACTTCATCGTCATCAAATCGTTTCCCCTTACGCAATTTATGAAATTCACCATTTCATTTCCCCACGGTATCCAACTTTACACTGCGCAGAACATTCTCCTACAACTCGGAAATTCCGACGCCGTCACCGCCTCCCCTCTGTCGTCGATCATCGCTGTCGAGTAGTCTTTGAACGAACATTAGAATCTGTCTTCAAAATCATTGCCTCTGCCAAAGTATCTCCCTAGCGTTCCAACACCTCTCCCATAACGAAAGAATCGTAGAACTTCGACTCCAGCGCCGCCACACACATCGCCTCCGGGCACTTCACCGTCGAGTTTTCTAGAAGCTTCAAGCGATGCGCTTTGAGATGCAATCAACACCGATTGTTTTCAATTGGATAAAAAATATTTGTTATAAATATTTGAATTTAAAAACTAGAAGATTTTATAGGATATCTTATTTGATTTAAAATCAAATAATTAGATTTGAATTTTTAAAAAATTGGAAGATACAGTGTACCTATTTTTAGGGACTGGTTAGTTTACAGGTTGCACAGGGGTAAAAATGGGATGCTGGAAAAATTTAGGTCACGCAGAAATTACGTGTGGCAATTTTTCAATGTTTTTATGATTTTCGACATGTTTCGAAACCGATCTCCATATTTTGCCATCCATACAAATTTCTCTAGATTTTAAAATGTTTTCTACCTTAATTAAAATAAATGTTGAAATCTTATTCAAATTTCACACAAATTATTTGAAAGTATATTGATTTTTTTACTAAATATTCATACAAATTGTTTGAAAACTATTTGATTTTTTTTTATTAAATACTCATACATATTGTGGCAAACTACGTCGATGTTGAGATGCTTGCAATGTTCCTTTATATCCTCACACACGACATCAAAAATAAAGTAATCCAACACCAATTCGTGCAATCAAGATAGACCGTATCTAAGACGCAGTCGTTCGACTGCACACAATCCTCCTGAAGAAACCTCCTAAAGAAACCAAAACCCGTAATGAATACGTGCACAAACAGCCCTGATCCTTCCCCTATTCATTTGAAGACCCGACACTTCCTATCTTTCTTTTCATTACTTCTATTGCTTTTGTTTGGGACAATTTATTCATATTTCATCTATGTTTAAAACATTTGGTTCTAATTTCTTACATTGTCTTATACCAACTATTCAAGTTCTTGTATGCATTTGCTGCGTGTTCTTAAATTCTATTAATCATTTTCATAATACAACATTTTGAGCTAAACAAACTTGACACAATTGGCTAAAAAAGTATGTACACATTGTTATGTAAAATAACCCCACTAAAATACGGAAAAAATATCTGACTGTATTTAAAAAAGACATCTTACAAAAAACAGTTAATACAAATCCAACCCAAATTCAATCCTACACTCTAAACACAAACATCAAATTAAATCCAAAACCAAATACAACGCACCAAACATAGACATCAACATTCTTAGGGTTTCAAATTCCTAACAATGATTCCGATCGTAATCCGATTCCCAAGAATCTAGATTCCAATCCGGTGCACCAAACGATCCCTTATCGGTAAGGGAAACCAGTTTCAGAAAACCCATAGAAAATTATGATTAAAGCAAATAAGAAAAAAAATTAATAAACATAGTAGGATGGTTGATTGTTTGCAACCCCAAATTGTAATATGGGGTTTTCAGGCTTATATTTTACCAACTTAGAATAAATAATATATGAGCCAATGTTTCACTTAAACCAGCAAATAATGAACTGGTTTCAGCTGCAATTATAAAAGAAACTAGATATGATACAAAATTGTAATGGGGGAGAATACAATTTACTTTCTTTGATTACTATCACTAAGAACTCCTCTGGGAAATTGTGTACTCATACAAGGCCCCCACTTCATAGCTAACAAAAATGTGGGGGATTGTCAAGTTCTTAGTTAAACGATGCTGCTTAGCTCGTCCAGTTCTCTGAGATGGTCTGCTTTTGCAGGTTTATCTTCCATGGAAAATGAAGTGCAGCTAGTGAAATTCAACATGCTTCAAGAGAACTGATATTACTTGTGATCAGATAGCGGTAATTCATTAGGCTAGTGTACTCTCAACATACTCCAATGCCTTTTGCTTCACCGATTCGATCCGTTCTTCATCACCAACAGACTTTTCGTATTCCAAATATTTTTTAAATAAGAACTGCAAATCCAGAAGATTGAAAAGCAAGCAAAAAGAAATATGGTTTAAATCCAACTTTCATCTCTTGGAAGTTTCTAAAATATCCATCTTCATTTTTTAGCTTTCTAAATATTTATTTTAGTCATGAACTCATAAAAATAACTATTTTAGTCTCATATCATCATCTTTTTAAAAAGTGAATAACATGACTTTCATCATATATAAATCATGAATCATGATAAAATACATAGGCATGTGTATTAAAGCTAAATAGGTTAGTTGAGGTGGATGTTAAGTCAAAATTGTTTTCTTTTTTTCAAGTTGGGAGCTAAAATATACTTTTTCAAAGTTCACAGACCAAAATGATCGTTTTTCAGAGTTCAACTACTTTATAGATATGATAGAAAGTAGAGGAATCAAGATATAACAAACACTCCCAGAAAGGGGGGAAATGGCATATACGGCTATACGCACCTTCATCTTCTTGGGAGCAAGAGATAAACTAATTGCCCTATTGAACAGGGCACGGATCATGTCTTCATCACCCAGCCGAATTTCCTGGGAAAATCAGAAGATAATGATATAAGAAATTGGCATTTCACTTTAAGAGTATAAAAACATCGTAATCTATTCAGTAAAAAGAATTTACTTGATCAAGATAGATGCTCCATAAGTCCGTTCTCTTTGGGTACTCTCGAAGAATTCCTTCAAACATTGACCGACCTCGATCTGCCACCCCGCATTTGAATTCAAGGATAGCAGTTTGTGAGATAAATTTAATGTGCTTACGTCGTGGAAGGCTTAGTAGGGCACGGTTCACGATTGATTGAACTTCATCTTGTCCATTCTTTAACAAACTTTGTATCCGCCTTAACCAAACCTGAAAAGTCATGGAAAAAACACCAAGACCCCAATACTTGTCTCGTTATAAAAAAATTCTTACCTATCATATATTTAATCCTTCCATTTGATTAACTGTACGAAGATAAAGAAATAATCAAGTACCTTGCAGGAATGCTTGAACCTCTTGATCATTTTTTCCAGGAGCTCATCAGCCAACTTATGTTGCTCTGTCCTTTCATACATTCCCAGCAATGCTAAATGAACTTTCTTAGGATCATTACATTGCAAAGCTCGTTGAAAGATTTTAGTAACAGCATCCTGTAGAAAAAATTTAAAGTACCTAAGCTTTAGTTCCAGGGGCAACAACAATGTGACCAAAAACTTGGATACCAGTCTAATCAAAAGGTTTCTAGTTGTTCCTATTACCCCAGGAGGATTTCCATATTCACTTTCAAGGTTAAAGTAAGCCAACCAGACATTCAGCTTCTCATTCTCTTCCCGAATATTTATTGTCCTCAAAGCCCTTCAAAAAGCAGAATAACGATCATTAGTAACATCAATAAGCCCTTCAAAAAGCAGAATAACGATCATTAGTAACATCAATAATCTTGATAACAATCACCCGAACCATTATCTAAGATGCACAAATACAGACACGACACAACACAGACACAGTGCAACACGTCAATTTCTAAAAATGTAGGACATGCACACGTTGGGACACGTTAAAAAAATTGGATAATTCATCCTAGTAAAGTAATACTTCAAAATAAATTAACCATACAAATTGAGCATTAATACAAAGAGGTAGTTGAATAAAAAAGACAATAGAATGAAAAATACTTATACATTCAAATTTAGCTTATATAATGAATAAAATGTAAAGGTATTTGAATAAAAAAAAACAAAATATAAATTCTTAGGGACCGTTTGATAACCATTTTGTTTTCTGTTTTTTGTTTTTGTTTTTCATTTTTAAAAAATAGGTCGTTTCAGAACTTTTTTTTTTTTTTATGTTTTTGAAAAATGCTTTTGAAATTATAATTTATAAACAAATTTCAAATCAAAAACCAAAAATAGTAGTTCAAAATTTCGTTTTTCTTCCAATGCTTTTTTTTCCTTCTTTTACGTATGTCTCCCAACAAATTCTTTTTTCAAACTTTTTTTCTCTAAATTTCTCCCTACAAAATTTCGCTCTCTAAAATTTTGATCTCAATGTAATTTTTTATTTATCTTTCTCTATCTAAAATATTCACCTCTACCTAGCTTTTTTTTCTCTTCTAAAATGTTTATCGTTATTTAACTTTCATTTCTATTTCTTTTCAAACTTATCTCTCCAATTTCTCTCTAAGCATCGAATATTTTTCTTTATCCTAAAATTCTCTCAAAACTTATCTCTCCAATCTGTTAGGTCTTATTTTGCTTGATTGCAGTCCCTTCTTTAATGGGACCATTTTTTTGTGGGCTTGTTTTTTGTATGCCCTTGTATTCTTTCATTTTTTTTTTCTCAATGAGCCTAGATATATATATATATATTATTTTTAAAAAACAGAAAACAGAAAAACCAAAAACCAAAAACCAAAATGGTTATCAAGAGCCTTAATGAAATATGGTAAACATGCTGCTAGTATTTCTTTTAATGCTTCCAGCTAGCCATCTTTAATGCTTCTAGGAAATGTTGCAGAGACCTATCTTCTTCCAACCTTTCTTGTTCGTCTTTTTCCATTTCTTGGTCTTTTTCTGACCATTCTGTTTCTTCTCCTCTTCTTTCGACCATTTTTCTCTTTTTTGGTAATTCTTCTCAAGGCGAACGCCTTACTGAAGGTGCTTGCCTTGGCTACCACTTAGGCGATGGAGCTTCTCTCATCGCCTCTCGCCATAGGTGAGCACCTGAGCACACCTCGAAAACACTGGTTTTCCTTTTAAGTGGGATTTTTTTTAAGAGGAAAGGTTGCAGCATGTCCGGGGAGTGTCCATGGTGTGTTTGCTGCGTGTCTGAAAATCTTAAAAAAATAATAAAAGAAAAGGACATAAAATTCGCATGTCGGACCCCTAAGAAGCACGGACACTTCTAAAATGACGAAGTCAGTGTCGGTGTCCGACACCGACGCGCCCCGACACGTGTCCGACACGCCACGTGGCATGTGATTTTTTTTTAATTTTATTTTCGGACACGGCTCCAACAAGATTTTTTTTCTTTTTTTTTCCCTATTTTTATCCTTGTTTTTTTTCTGTTTTTATCCTTCTCTACAGCCTTTGTGTTTTTTTTTTCTATTTTTATCCATAGTTATGTTTTTATCCTTTTTTTTTTTTCTGTTTTTATCCTTCTCTGTAGCCTTTGTGTTTTTTTTCTGTTTTTATCCATAGTTCTGTTTTTTTTTTTTCTTTTTTTCTTTTTTTCTGTTTTTATCCATAGTTCTGTTTTTTACTTGTTTTAATGTTTAAATATAGAGGACATTTACATAAAAGTATTAAATATTCATAATATGTCAAAATATGCACACATATATATGTTTTTTTAAAAAAAAATTAACGTGTCCCCAACGTGTCGTGTCCTACTTTTTTGGAAATTGACGTGTCGCCGTGTCCGTGTCGCATGTCAGTGTCTGTGCTTCTTAGTCGGACACTTGTCCAGGGTGTGTTTGGACATATCTATGTTCGACACATGTCCAACACAAACACTTTGTTTGCTTTCTAGACCATTATCATCCTCATATAAAACACTCAAAAATACTTAACGATATTTACATGCAATAAAAGAGAAATATGTTTTGCGCATAATGATGGTACAATATAAATTCATGAAATACGTGAGCCAAATAAAAGAACCAAAATGTTGATTGAACCGAGATGAAAAACTATTTGCTTCATTTTGCAGACTCTAAAGTCAAAAAATAGAGTGAGTTCAGTAGTACCTTTCAGCTATTGCACGGGCTTTCTCTACATCAGCCATAGAGAGCATGAAGGCCATATACTTTATCCAAACAAAACTGCTATTAGGAGAGCTTCGAACCAATTTTTCAAATTCATCAGCAGTAGTTGGTATGTTATTCTGCAATAATCTTTCCTCAGCAGCGCTCACTTCCTTTTCCCTATAAAAGGTTGAAATATAACAAATCAGCTGGAATGAAGAAAAAAAGTTTTACAACTATGAAAGGATGCGTACCTTTCTTCTTTAGCCTTTTTCTTCTCTCGCCTATCATTCTTTTCCCTGGAGTCTGTACCACTCATCAGCTCTTTATTTTCAGACCGTAAATCATCCATGTCAGTTTCGTCTATATCGTCAAGAGTGACCTCAAGTGGAGGAACAAAAGCCCTCGCTTCTGCTAGCCTAAGTGGCTGTTCAGGTTCATTGTCAAATTCATCATCCATATTCTGGAAGAACTTGGTTGAACTGCTATCTGGATCCATTGATGACCTAGTATCACCAATGAAATTGTCATCATCAGTGACGTCTTCATGCCCTTCTTCCAGATTTGTACAAACTTCACTGCTTTCTCCAATGTATGACCTCTTCATTCCCAGAGCAATTCGATGTCGTTTTTCATCCACCTTAAGCAAAACAATAAATATTAAGAAGCATAAAACACAATAATTCATGTTAAGAGCAATGAATAATGAAAGATTCAGTTTTCAGAAGTAGGAAAAATTTTACGAAAAACATTAAGACAATAATTATGTGACCTCAAAGACAATCAATAATGAGAAAAACCCACAATGCATTAAATCACAGGTTAAACATTATAGACAGTGTGTTGCTCCCAAATATAAATGATGTCATACTAAGGCACAATTAACAAAAATCCGTTACAAAACTCCCGTTTTGCAATATGTGGTGTTATACTAAGATAGAAAACATATTTTTACATGCATATTCATAAAAGAAAATGAAGGTAGTGACTTTATAGTCAATGTCAATATGTACCTTTAATACTTTTGCTTTCACCTTGTCCCCAGCACGGTATCTAAGTTCTAGGCTCTCAACAGGATCATCCGAGACTTCTGACACATGGCACAGCCCAACCTATAAAAGGAAAATAATTAGGTCATAGTATACCCATTTATGTTGAGAAAAATATACACATTTAATAATTCATCAGTATACATGCAAATTTGTTCGGAGTTCAAGATACAATCCAACAATACAGCTGCAGTACGCCACCTCACCACAAAGATCCTCATTTGAGGTCTAACATTGAAAACTTCTACATTCTAAAAGCACTAGAAGCCCAACCTCAATAAACTTTTTTTTTTTTTTTTGAGAAAAACCTCAATAAACATTCATCAGTGTAATACCTAACTAATAATGATATAACAGCCAGGGCCAAGTAAGACTTTTCATGACATAGATGTTGAAGTCATTGAAATTGGAACACAATAACCAAACTTTTTTTTTTCAGGAAATAATAACCAAACTATTTGTGCTCATAGAAAATGTCCATCTTGGGAAAAAAAAGTCCCAAAGGAGAATGATTACCCAGTTACCCAAAAAATTAAGTTCTATATTGACATAAACATCTTTTAAACACCAAGAACCACCTCAGCATCTATTCAATGTTTAGTCAACTTGAATGAGTAGCAGGTAAAGTAGATCCTCACCACATCCGTATTATCAATGGTGATAAATAGACCAAATGACTCCACCCGCTTAATCCTTCCAGATATAATATCTCCAGCAGAAAAACTTTTTAAATCGTGATTATTTGCTCTCAATGCACTATTTTCAATCACAGACTTCAGGGTGACTTCAACTCGCTTTGATAAAGGCTCCAAGGATAATACCCTGCATAATGGTTTCTCATTTTTCTCTTAAAGACAAACCAATAGAACATGCAAAATAGCTTAAACTTGTTTTACCTTCCATGAATAAGCTTTCCAATGGGGAACTCTTTTTCAGGATCGTCAATATATCCATCAGATAAATTAGATAGGAGAATTTTTGCCTCCAGGCGTCGAGAGAGCAAAATGAAGCATCCTTTCGGAGATACATTTTTCACGTAACCCTATCAAATACATGCACAGAGCAGTGGGAGCTTAGGCAAGATTCCAAAAAGTATAAATAAAATCATTGTAACTCAACTTCAATTATAACTTGCTTGCCTTCGTTATGATGTATAGCAATAAAAGGAAAAATTGTTCAGGAGACTACATATTTTTTAAGAAAACATTTTATCTATATCATATTTTAGCAGAAATCTTACACATTATACTGTTTATAAACTTGAAAAACCAAAATAATAATAATAATAATAAGTAAAAAAAAAGAAAGAAAAACAACTAAGCCAGCTACTTAATACAACATCGATTGAAGAAGGAAAATATAGACAATAAGAGAGCTAAAGCGAGAAGAAACAAATCTGAAAAATAAGACAAACTACATGTAGGCAAGATGGCCAAACTTCCAGTCCAGCACTTCAACGAATAATAATGTTTAAATATAAAGGAGTGACAATCATATTTTTCTAAAAGATTTTCAAAGTGAATGTAGCAGTTAGCCATTAACTTGATTGGTTCAAATTTTGTAATCATTTTTTTAAGGTAATTTAATCAATGTACCAACAATGTACACGTGTACAAATATAAAAATAAATACAACTCCATGTTGAGCATATTCACAAAAAATTATACCTGGACCTCCATATGAGGATGAATATCTTCTATGTTCTCCACTCGTCGGAAAGCAATGTGTCTGGAAAAAAATTAGTATGGAGTATAACTCAGGGAAAAAGAATGTCTATTGCCGAGTATAATAACAGTTTAACAGTATAAAACCAAGAAACAGCTATATCTTACATGGTTTTAAAGCAACTAGGCATATGTCTAATGATAATATAAAACAAAAATATGCTTGCCACATATAGAATAATCAGAGTCTGATATATTGTTCTCAACTTCTCATAAAAAGAAAAAATCCTGACCATGTCCTTAGAATAACTACAACGTCATTACATAGCCAGGAAAGCTTTAGTTTGAATTGGTACTCCAACCCAATAGCTCATGTATCAACAAATGAAAGGTAGAACCAAGGCATTTTGGTCATCAAACTGCCTTAATGGAATAAGAAATCAAAAAGAATGTCATGTTCCATGCCCTCTGATGAATGGAACTAAATACAAATGCATGTAGTAAACAAGATGACAAACAAGTAGAAATAACATGTATGTCAGGGTAAATTCAAGAAATCATTTTGCATGCAGCATGCTATGATTTTTGTTTCCAAACTACCTCAGTATTTCAGACGACAAAATATCCAAAAGAAAATGCCATGTTTAATGCTCAGTGATGGATGATAGTGATACTAAATACGATGACCATGTATCACTATTAATTTAAGAAATCATTGTGCATTATTTTTGTTTATGTTTTCAATTACACCCATTTCTTGAATTTCATCATGACCCAACAGGAATGCAGTCAAAAGTGAAAATCATTGATGAAGTTAATTTTTTCAAAAATGTTATGCAATTGACTCTAGAAAATGCTTAAAAAGAGTTGCACAAAAAGAGACAGTAATGAAGTTGTCATAAAAGAAATGAAAGAGTGTTCACATTCAGTAAGCATTGAATCAAATTAAATAAATAGATACAAATCACCAGAGTGCTTTATCAAAAATCTAATTGAGATATGTATTCATGCCGTAACCAATTCCAAAATAAGAATTGTATAATTCTTTTGTCGACACAAAAGAGGATATATTATTAAACAAGGAGGACTTACTCATGGTTACTGTGTTCTACATTGTTCTGACAGAGTATGCCAGCTGAAGACCGCAGTGACAAATCAATGTGTGTTGTACCTTTAACTGAGGAGCTAATTTCTATAACCTTGCACTTGACAAATTGTCCTTCACTATATCCAGACAACGGATCAGGCACCAAACTGTCTGTAAGTTCTGTATAATGAACCCTGCCAAACATATGGGGACCAATTTGCATGAGCAGTCCACCAACACCTGGAAGTATTTTTGATATTCTTCCCCCAACGATGTCTCCTTCCTTGAAATGACATGTGACTTTCTTACTAAGAACTTCAGTCTGCAAATTACTAATCTTCAAGTTTTCTTGATCATTTTTTCCAGTTGAGGTGGTAGATACATGACACAAAACCAACCGTAAAAATTTTTTCTCTGTATTAATGTTGTATATGTATCCAGAAACAGCCCTTCCAACATAGAAGCGCTTGGAAAACTCTTGAAGCTCACTAGGCTCACAGGAACTATCAAGAATAAATAGTTGGGCAGCCACTTGCCGAGTCACAGCTAACCAGGCCCACTCACCACTTACATTGCTTACATAAGCAGTGATTCGTTGACCAATTGAAAAACCCATATCTTCATTTGTAATCTCACCTCCCACACCACTGAAATCTGCTTTTATATCACAAAAATTAGAAACTTCATTATCAATCTTACTCAAGTATGATAAGGTATATGTCAGTAATAATTGCACATTTGCATAAAACATTAACATCCGAAAAATACAAAAAGAGCCAAGACTGGAAATAAATTTCCGAGACTACAAACAGATAAACCAAATTATTGAACCTAAAAAAAAAATACTACATTTAAGTAGAAAATTAATGCTGCTATAGTACTTATAAACTTCAATTAAAGACAAATTATCTAAGGCTTTTTTCCAAAAGTACTTATAAACTTCAATTAAAGATACAATTATAAAAAATCATGCTAAACTTACTTTGTTTTTATGAGAAACATCAGTCCTTTTATTGATAAGATGAAATATTACAAAATATAGGAGGAAATCGGTCCCACGCTGACAAAGGCTGCTGTAAAAAGCACTTCCAATTGGTTCCACAAGCAAAGAAGTTCATATGAAAAGAAGTATTACTTTGTTGGAAGTAGCACAACAGAATGATCAAAAAGGGAATGAAGATAGTTGCCCATGTGTAATGTTTAGGTCACAAAATAGGCACCTGTCAATTGATTCAGGTTGGCTTTAGGGAAAAACTAATATCAAATTGCAAAAACTAATGGCTTGATGCCAAGGTGTCACCATGTCGACATTCAATACAGTATTTTGCATCAAAATAATTGGCATGGATAGTTGAAAATAGCTGAATGCACAGATCAATTTTGGTCTAACCACAGAATCAAAGCCCTTCAGTAGATTCATAGTTTACAACCCTTGGGTGACAAATTGGAAGGCTTGTTTGTAATCCAGTTCTTGGGTGGTATAAATGTCTTTATTCCTCGTCTACAAATCACAGTTTAAGCAACATCTTGACAAATAGGTAAGCCCCATTTTGTAATCAAGCTCTTAGTGTTCCCCCATTTTGTATATTTCATATCATCATTGAAATCTTTGTTTCTTACCTGTAACGACCAGACTAAATAGGGACTAATCAATCCATGCCAAGAATGACATCGAAGTCTCCCATCTCTAGTACTATTAGTGTCACATCCAACAAACGATCGGACACTAACACTTGACAGGTCTTAACTTTCTCCTTAGCCAACCGAACTACTCCCGCTGGGGTAGAAACTAATGGGTTAAAACCCAATGACTCTCATTCTATTTGGGTTTGCTTTACAAATACATCAAACATGAAAAAACGAATAGAGCCTGAATCAAAAAGCACATAGGCGTAGTGACCAAGGACCGATAATGTAACTGTCACCACTGTGCAAGAGTCACCAGCCTTTTGGTGGTGACATGCGTCGGACCCTTCTAGTTGCCAGCGTTAGAGCATGATTAGCACCAGAGGATCGTCTAGAGTTTGAGTTCCTATTCTTGGGGCATTCTGCCACCATATGCCCATCCTTGCCACATTTAAAGCACACTCTAGTGCTGCTAAACACCAACCTTCATGGCGTTTTCCACAATATGGGGAAAAGGTCTTCTCATTGTTTGAACTTTTCTGACATGTCGACCGACGGTTATGGGTGTTCTAACGAGGCCTAGAAGAATTTCGATCAAATTTCCTTTTGTCTTGAGTCGGACCCTTGCTCCTAAACCACAGGGGTTGCTTTTGATGACCTCATATCAAGAAATGTGATTGCTCGAAACATAGTCTGTTAGGGCAAGAGCTACTACAACACCATGGATATCATCTCTGAAGCCTATAGTGAACCTTTCGGTCTTCTTCTCCTGTGTGTCCACCATTCCTTGAGCAAAGCGGGATAATTTAGTGAACTCCGATTCATACTCCTCTACTGATTTATCTCCTTATTTCAGAGCCAAAAACTCTGCCTGCTTTCTATATCTGATAGCTGCTTTCTTGAACTGCAGTCAGGTAATCAGTACTGTCCTCACGTCAATTGACCTTTATGTGGACTACCACCACAGGAGAGCATCATCGTTTAGCATAAAAGCGGCACACTGCACTTGTTGTGCCTCAGGACACTTCATATAACAGAAAATCATCTCAATCGAGGACAACCATGCCTTCGCTGTAGTGGGGTCTATAACCTGCCCGTTGAACGACGGAGGCTCATACTTCTTAAAGTCTCGAATGCATTTGGCTTCTTCAGTCGGGCAAATTTGATTCTGGTCTAGTTCTCTTAAATGTAAAACTTGTTCTCTCTGGTGGCTTGAACATCACACAATCAATGTTGGCATGATTCTCAGCTAAGTGTTCAAGATAGTATTCTCACTAAAGGCAAGAAGACTCGTTAGCCAAGGAGTATGGAGCTTTTTAGCCAGTGTGACTGGTGCTCGAGATGTGGAAGTGAGAGTAGACTCTATACCAGTGGTCAATGAGTTCGTTGACGTTTTTCCTAAAAACCTCTCAGTGTTGCCTTTAGTTCAAGAAGTATATTTGAACATTGAACTCGAGCCAAGCACAACCCCTATTTCCAAGGCACCCTATAGAATGACTCCAATAGAGTTAAAGGAGCTCAAAGTGCAAATACAAGAACTTCAGGACAAAGGTTTTATACGCCCTAGTGTTTCACCTTGGAGAGCGCCAGTTTTCTTTGTGAAAAAGAAAGATGGGTCAATACGTTTATGCATTGATTACTAGGAGTTAAACAAGGTAACAATCAAGAACACATACCTACTCCCTCGCACAGATGATCCGTTCAATTAGTTATGAGGAGCATCAGTGTTTTCAAAAATTGATATGCAATCAAGCTACCACCAGCTAAGGATAAAAGATGAGGACACTCCCAAGACAACCTTCAGATTTAGATACAAGCATTACAAGTTCACAATAATATCTTTCAAGCTGACAAATGCTTTTACAGTGTTCATCAGGGTGTTTAATGAGTTTCTCGACATCTTTGTGATCGTGTTCATCGATGATATCTTGGTTTATTCCAAGTTAGACGCAGAATACGAGACACACCTCAAGAAAGTTCTAACAACTCTAAGTGAAAACCAATTATATGCCAAGTTCTCTAAATGTGAATTTTGACTTCAGCAGGTGTCCTTTCTAGGGCACGTGGTGTCAAAGGATGGAGTCCCAGTAGTGTTGGGAGTGTGACCAAAGTCCCACATTGGCTAGATAAGGGGATGATCATGGGTTTATAAGGGAGGATAAGTATCTCCATTGGTACGAGGCTTTTTGAGGTGAACCAAAAGCAAAACCATGAGGGCTTATGCCCAAAGTGGACAATATCATACCATTGTGGAGATTTGTGTCGTGTCTGTTGTCCCTTACAAGTGGTATCAGAGCCATGCCCAAGACAATAGCCGTGTCGGGTGGAATCCTCAAGTGCCGAACAAAGAAGTTGTGAGCCTAAGTAGTCATGGGGGAAATTCGTGATTAGGCTCTATTGGGCATGCGGTATACTCCAAAGAAAATGAGTCGTCCTGGATAAGAGCAAGAACTCTCGGTAAAGCGGTGAAGCCTAGAGAGTTGGACGGATAGATGACTATTTGAGGGGAGACTCGGTGGTACTTTGTTCAAGGGGAGGATTGTTGGGGGTGCGACCAAAGTCCCACATTGGCTAGATAAGGGGATGATCATGGGTTTATAAGGGAGGATAAGTATCTCCATTGGTATGAGGCCTTTTGGGGTAAACCAAAAGCAAAACCATAAGCGCTTATGCCCAAAGTGGACAATATCATACCATTGTGGAGATCTGTGTCGTGTCTGTTGTCCCTTTACAAGTAGACCTAACGAAAGTCAAAGTAGTAACTAAGTGGCTTCGCCCGACCACTGTCACAAAAGTAAGAAATTTCTTGGGATTAGCAGGTTACTATCGCCGTTTTGTGCAAGATTTTTCCAAGATAGCCACACCACTGGCTTAGCTTACCCAAAAAGGTAATCCGTTTGTGTGGAGTGATGTTTGTGAAGCAAGCTTTAAGAAGCTCAAGCAGAGGTTAGTTTTTCCCACCAGTACTCAATATCCCTGATGGGGCAAGATCTTTTGTAGTTTACTGCTATTCTTCAAAGAAGGGTTTAGGTTGTGTTCTTATGTAGCACAGAAAGGTTATTGTCTGTGCTTCTCGCCAGTTGAAGAACTATAACACAACTACCCGACTCATGACTTGGAACTGGCAGCTGTAGTTTTTACCTTAAAAATTTGGAGATATTACTTGTATGGTGAAAAGATCCAAATCTATATGGACCACAAGAGCCTAAGGTATTTCTTCCCCTAGAAAGAACTGAATATGAGGCAATGAGGATGGCTCAAATTAGTGAAGGATTATGATGTAGATTCTTTACCACCCAGGTAAGGCAAATGTGGTTACTGATGCGCTCATTAGCTATAAAGCACCGACACTTCAAAAATGGCGAAGTGTCGGTGTCGGACACCGACACGCCCCGACACGCGTCCGACACGTGTCCGACACGCCACGTGGCGTGTCCGATTTTTTTTTTTTTTTTAAATTTCCGACACGGCTGCGACACGCTGAGACACGCTCCGACACGGCTGTTTTTTTTTTTTAAGTTTTAAGAATGCCCAAGCCCATTTTTTAAGTTTTAAATTCATAGCCCAAGCCCATTCTGTCCACCCACATAAATGCTCACGTTAATGCTCCACCAAAAAGTCCACCCACGCCTTCTTTTTTCTTTTTTTATTTTAGGGTTTAGGTTATCTAAAAGTGATTCTCCACGCCCCTCCTGTCTTCTTCTTCTTTCTTCTGCAAAGCAAACCACACCCCTTCTGTCTTCTTCTTCTTTCGTCTGCCAGCCACCTTTCTTCACGTCAACACCAACGCCAACGCCATTTTCTTTCTCCCCAGTCCCCACGGCAGTTCTCTTGTTTTTTAATGAGTTGTATGGATGTTGTTTAATGTTTACTTGTTTACTTGTTTTTATGTATAAATATAGAGGAAATTTACATTAAAAGTAATAAATATTCATAATATGTCAAAATATGCCCATATATATATATATATATATTTTGAAAAAAAAATTAACGTGTCCCCAACGTGTCGTGTCCTACTTTTTTGGAAATTGACGTGTCGCCGTGTCCGTGTCATGTCGTATCCGTGTCGCGTGTCAGTGTCCGTGCTTCTTAGCTCATTAGAAAGACAACCCACACTTCAACCTTAATCAAAGACCAAGTCCATATAAGGGCCATTCATCAGCCAACATTGAGACAACGCATCATAGACTCCCAAAAATAAGATCCCAATCTCAATAACCCTGACTCTAGAGGCTCTACAGACGCTCAAGCATAATACTTCTACCAATCAGGCCCCTCAAGTCAACCATAACCAGAATCAAATCGACTCGACCAAAGAAGCCATATGCCTTCGAGACTTTAAGAAGTATGACTCTCAGTCGTTCAACGGGCAAGCTCTAAACCCCACTACAGCGAAAGCATGGTTGTCCTCAATCGAGGCAATTTTCCATTATATGGAGTGTCACGAGCCACAACTAGGAACGGTAAAAATCCCTGTAGGGTCGGGTCCCCATGGGGCCCCACCCCAAACGGGGCGAGGAATCCCCGGTTTGACCATGTATAGGGGTCAAACCAGTTATTCTTTTCGAGTCCCCAGTCGGGGACGAGAAGGGTATCTCCGTATCGTCCCCGACCCCGAACCCACCCCATATATTTTTTTATTGAATTTTAAAAAAATATATATTATATATATTATAATTATATAATAATATTATTGATATATCATATTATTAATAATACTATTGATATATCAACCATCATGGGTTGGCCCTAATGGTCAACAAGGACCATAGAAAAAATAAAGGGCTTAGAGGGAATGGGTTCAATCCATGGTGGCTACCTACCTAGGATATTTAATATCCTACGAGTTTCCTTGGCAACCAAATGTAGTAGGGTCAGGCGGTTGTCCCGTGAGATTAGTCGAGGTGCGCGTAAGCTGGCCCGGACACTCACGGATATCAAAAAATAATAATAATAATACTATTGATATATCATATTATAAGTTCTTTTTATTTTTCTTTTTTTTAATTAATTGAGGTGTTTAGATTTATAAGAAAGTTGTTTAATATTTTAAACAAATTAATAATAATAACAATACTAACTTCCATAGAAAGTGGTTATATTTTAAATATATTTTATAATTTTTAATTAACTTTAAAAACCAAAAAGCGAGGTTTTTCCCCGTGGGGACCCGATCCTCGAACGGGGATTCCCCAACCCCAGCCCGAATTCTCCGAAACGGGGAATGGGACAAGGATGGGGATGAAAAATCCCCATAGGAATGGGGATGGGGAGTGCATCCTTGACCCCGTCTCGTTGCCATCCCTAGCCACACAACAAGTGCAGTGTGCCGCTTTTATGCTGAGGGATAATGTTCTCCTGTGGTGGAAATCCACAAAAAGATCAACTGACGTGAGTGCAGGACCGATACCTGGCTATAGTTCAAGGAAGCTTTCTTCCGAAAATACTATTCTACACCCATCAGATAAGAAAGCATGCGAAGTTCTTGACTCTAAAACAGGGAGATAAATCAGTAGAATATGAACGGGAGTTCAATAAATTATTCCACTTTGCTCCAGGAATGGTGGACACAAAGGAGAAGATGATTGAAATGTTCCCTATGGGCCTCAAAGGCGATATCCATGATGTCGTGGCCGCTCTTTCCCCGAAAAACTAGGCAGCTGCCCTTCAAGCGGCCACATTTCTTGATATGAGGTCATCAAAAGCAACCCCTGTGGTTAAGGAGTAAGGGTCTGGCTCAGGACAAAAAAGGAAATTTGATCGAAATTCTTCTAGGCCTCGTTACAACACCCATAATTGTGGGTCGATGCGCCAAAAAAGTTCAAAGAATGAGAAGCCCCTTTGCCCAAATTGTGGAAAACTCCATGAAGGTTGGTGAAAACCCCAGCTGGAGTAGTTGTGTTGGCTAAGAAGAAAGTTAAGACCTGTCAAGTGTTAGTGTTCGACCATTTGTTGGATATGACACTAATAGTCCTAGAGATGGGAGACTTCGATGTCGTTCTTGGCATGGATTGGTTAGCCTCTATTTAGTTTAATCATCACAGTTGGTATCAGAACCTAGCTTTTAGGTTATGTAGACTCACTTACATCGTAAGGATCAAATTCCCATAGCCAAGCACAAGTTAATATGCCTCATCACCACCAGGCATGTTAGTACCAAGTAGGAAAGAACTTTATGAATGATAATCTACACTATGCAATGCAGTTACTTGGCTTATTATGAGCTTGTCCTCGTTATTTTTAGCATGAAAGATTTTAGCTCATGATCAGGCACGTCCCGTGCACCAACTGCTCCACCGAGTTTTCAATGAAGAGCGTATGTTCATGCATGCTCCCGTGCACCAATTTCTCCATCGAGTTTTCGATGTAGAGTGTATGTTCAAGCATGTTTCATGCACCAGTTACTCTATCAGTTTCAAAACAGTGTTGAGCGTATGTTCAGGCACATTTTCGTGCACCAGTTGAGCATCAAGTATTTGGTGTAGAGCGTATCTTCAGGCATGTTTTTATGCACCAGTTGCTCCACTGGTTTTCATGTTCATATTTTTCAAGGGTATTGTGCTGGGAAAGGTTCCTTCTACTAGAGGGTTGTCAACTAATCTCTACTTTACTTGTCTTACAGGACTGACCCACACAATACTCTAATTGGCTCAGGTTGAGGATACGTAATTACCTTAGACAGAATGTTCATGTTTCCCAATTATGGCCCTAAGGTTAGAAATACACACAAATGATTCAGTTAAGTCCCTATAATTTTAAGACCCAAGTCAAGGATTCATGTTAACAGATTTTCATGCTATCAGTTTCAGCCCTTAGGTGGGTTACTTACTGAGTATATTCTTATATACTAGAATATACTCACCCATGCCACATGTCTTTCCTTTTCAAGTGGTACTTGACGACTCCATGCAAGTGGCTAAGGTGGTGACTTGGCTAGACTATGGGATGCATCTTAGACCATGTCCCTAGAAGCCTAGGATCGAATTTCCTAGTTTCATGCTTTTGGATGTTTTGAACTTTCGGTCTTACGTAGATTTTCTATCATTTGCATTCGACTACTTTGTATCGTAAAATGACTTATGGATTTTGGTCCAAGTTTATCAAAACAAAAGATTTTACTTTTGACATTTTTCTGCATTAAGTTTCAAAAGTTTTACGATTCCATGCATGTAAATAGCAATCCTCAGCATGTATCAAAAAGTACCATCATCCAACCACAAAAAATGCACCAACTATTCAAATTCAGGGTTCTATAGGATGAAATTGAGAGTTTATGGTTGAACTTAACTCCCTACCTCGAAGTAGAGTTAAAAATTTTAATCTTTCCCAAAAAAAAAATTATCAAAGAAATATTAGAGATTTATTTCCTTTACCTTTAAGAACTTCAGGTTTTACAGACAACTCCCATAGATGGCCCTTCTTTTTGTTAGTTGAATGGTTAGCCTCTGCAACAATCCTTGCAACTATTGTTTGCCCAACCCTGAAGTTACTAAATGGTGCTTCCGAAGTTTCATCATGCTCATTACTAACCTGTGCACAACACAGGTCAAGATTGTAGAACACGATAATCAAATGACATGCGATTGTGCATACAGAGTCAGAAATATCTTTTTATGCTTGAAAATTAAATTTGCAAACTTACCTCTGTAACATGAACTCGTCCACGTAATCCAACTCCAAATTTCAATCTTATTTCAAGGGGCTGAATATCAGTGATCTGGAAACCATTGAATCAAATAAGATCTCTATTATATACAATTTCCATCGTTGAAACAAATCTGAAACAAAAAACGTCATCTGGACACATTCTACTCATTGGAAAACTGAGAATGAGGTCCTAAGGATCAACCAAACATAAAGACTGGAGGAAAAACACCTACCTCTGCATGAACCAGAGATCCCACTTCACATGAAGAGTTCTTTTTTGACCGTTTTGAACCAGGTGTAACAATGGCCTCACTTATTGACTTTAGAAGCAGTAGCAGCCTTCCAAATGTTGAAGGACTTGGAAGAGCCACAACAGAGGCAACAACGCTGCAATCGTTTCATGCATAAACCACTTGTAAAATTATACAGATACAAGTGCAAGTCTAAAGACAGCCAAGAAATGAAATCCAAAAGAACCAAGTAAAGCAGTCGAGCACCAGATTACCTAGTAGACTTTGTCATGCAAATAATGAATACTTTAACTAGACCATGGTAAAACCCAAGTGCGAGGAAAAGGAAACCATTGTCCCCCGGACTCCCAACACCCCAAACACTGAAGAAACATATGACCAAAAGAAATGTCTGTGTGGTGTTTGTGTCAAGTTTCAAGGAAAAACAGGGAATCTTTTTTTTTTTTTTTTTGGGGGGGGGGGGGGGAGTGGATATGTAAGATACTGTTTTCACCTTTGTCCAATTGTAAATTGCTTCCGATGAAGCCTTTGGGTATTGTAGTCATATGACAATGCATAACCGATAGTGTATCCACACGCTGGCAGTGAAAGAACCTATAATGAAGTAAAATAGAAATCAGAAGACGAATGAAACAACATGCCAGTATCATTTCCTCCATAAAATAAAATAAAAAAGAGGAAAATAAGACTAAACAATAACATTAAAAACTTGCCAGATAGTTCTCCTTCACAGCTTCCACTACAGTATGCACAGTCTGATTTATCTCTAAGTCCTTCAATGCTTCTGCCTTTCGTTTCTGTTACCAAAGAATGTGTGTGTCAGTGTGTGTATAACAGAAAGAATATCAAAACATGAACGGCTCAAGAAGAGAAAATAAATAAAGATTAAAATCAAAAACAAGCCATGTCTGGCTTCAGCTCTCTCGTCAGAAGCACTAGAATAGAAAGAGCAAAAGAATACATATATTTAAACAGAACTGAAATTAGGCTTCACCTTCCTACTAGCTGGCTTGCTAGAATCTTTTTCCTTGCATTTATCAACTAATTCAGGTTTCAAGGATAAATCAACAAGCCGTTCAGTTTTGGAAATATCAAGAACCGCAGCCTGAATAGTGGAACCAGTCTCCACTAATGACCCACTCACTGCACAGATTATATAACAATAATTAATAGCAGTTGTCTATCAAAATCAGCCAGATAATAAAGATAATACGATAGAACATACATCCATGGAGTGCAATAAAGCCAAAAACATCATGATACTTCTCAAAGCTGATAATAACTCCTATATCCTTGACCTCTTGAACTTTTCCCTCAACCACACTACCAATTGCAAATTCTTCTGCCCAGTTTGATTCATCCAATGATTGAAGCTTTGCAATCTGTACAAAACCAGTGAATTCAAAGCATTCAAAAGTCTAGAAAAATTAGCTGATATTGGATAGTACAAATAGAGTATATGTGGTTTGAAAGGCCTTGAAAGATCAACTTCATATAACTTGTTCAATTATTTTTTTTTTTTCTTTTTGGGATAAATAACCGAACTTTCAAATGAGGATAAATGAAAGAATACAAGAACATACAAAATAAAACCCAAAAAAATGAGCAAGCTATCACAAGGGAATCCAGTCAAGTAAACAAAAGACCTAACCTCCAAAGTCCAAAGAGAAACATAAAACCTAACGAGGGACCGAACCTCAACCGAAGTCCTCTCAAACCCTCTAAAGATTCTATTGTTCCTCACACCCAAAGGCCCCTCAAAACATGAGTGATGAACGCCAGGGAACGAATGGGATTCAATACCCCATTAGTCCTAGCCAAAAAAAATTATTAGAAAAGGTCCCTCAGCACAAAAAGCCCCTTTCTTGCAAAAAGACAAAGAAAGAACTCCTTGATCATGGAGCTACAACCCCTTTGCCAGGCTATATGAAAACCAGATACACCTCAAAGAAACAACTCCAAACCATGTAACTTGTTCACTATTTAATACAACTTAAAAAGAAAGCAAAAACCTAACAACAAAATTGCATAAATGAACGTCTAAAAGGACAACTAAACGAAAAGAAAGACCAGTCAAATAGTAAGCTCAAAACGAATCTACATGTTCTTTATACCAACAACAAAACAAGAATATCATAGCCACATAGTAATTTCCATCAACATTTCTGTAAACTGAATCTTTCGACATCAATATGAAGGAACAATATCGTTTTTAAGAATATCATGGAAATATTGGAGAAATGTAAGGAATATCAAAAAATATTAAAAATGATGGCAAAACATATATGCATAACAAGCACTGCACCTTAAAAGGTACCTATTAGTAATCAATTTTAATTTTCATGACTTTTCTTGAAATAATTCTCAGCATCAACATTTCACGGATAGTTCTATTGACATTACTATAAGTTTGAGGGTTCAACTTTTCCATTAATATTAATAGTTGTCCCCCCCCCCCCTACCTTCTCTTCTGTCAAAAAGTATTCCTGTATAAAGGAAGCATCGGTTGAGAAGCAAGTTGACTGCTTCAAAGAAAGTGTAATTCTACCTGTTTCACCACTAACCTGAAATATAAAAATCCAAATACATATCAGGTTATAACCTATATCTTTCTATTCCACAAGTGTGCATACTTTGCCTAAAACCAGGTCACTGACATCAACTACATTACTACGAACAGATTGCCCAATGTAAAATGCTTCATGTAGATCCAATTTTTGATCTTCCATAGCCTGAAACATAAGAATGCATAGATTAAAATTTGGAATTAATACAATTCTAATAATACATGAAAAAGAATCTTCTCAGTTAATATCCATATTTTTACCTTATTTCGTGGAGAAAAGCCAGTTAAACGTCCTAGAAAGCGAACAAAACATCCTGTTTCTATTATGTTACAAATGAATCCCTGGTAGAGAACATAGATTGATGGAATCAGTTGAAGTTCAGAGAAAGAGCAATCACATTGACACTACGTTGATGATTGACCCATGCTTGCATGTATTAGCCACTTACATGGATAACAGAATATTGATTTACTTGACTTGGATCAGATGGAAGCTGATGAGACAAATTGATTAGCGATTGTTTTGCAGAGAGAATTAAACTTTCGCCCTCAATATCTGAAAATAGTGGGAGAAAAATTACCAAAGCATAACTTCCAAATCATGATTGAATTCAAATTGAAGTGTAATTGTCTAGAGCAGAAAGAAAGCAAAAGACAATGGTATAGTCTGAATAAAATTTCAGAAGTTCAGAAATATTGATAAAATCATATACAGGAGCAAGTACCATCCACCTTTTCATAAAATAAAACAAATTAGAACCAACTTACTGCAGCATTTCAAATAAGAGATATTTAATGCTTTGTGGAAATCTAATAAGATCCCAAAAAGAATTAATATTCTTCTGTGGATCATGCTTAACGGTTCCTTAAACTCTTCAGAGATTTTACAAATGAAATTTTCTTCTCATTGTCTTATGCCATCAGTTTGTGTCTTATGTTGCTTGGCTGGGGATTCTTTGAACCATATTTTCTTAGAATGTTCCTACTCCCAGTTTTGTTGGCTCAAGATTTTCTCCTTTTTTCAATCTTCACTCGAATTTCTCCAACACTTTCAAGGACAATGTTACTTCTATTTTAATTGGGCCATCTTTGCCAACAAACTCCAAACTTTAATGGTGCAATGCTGTCAAAGCTCTGCTATCAAAATTGTGGATGGAAAGAAACCAAAGGATTTTTCAGAATTCTCATCTCTATTGGTTTGATCGTCTCGATTCAGCTAGTTTAAAGGCGTCTTCATCGTGTTCTCTCTCTAAGCTTTTTGATAATTACTCTATTCAGGACATTTGTCTTAATTGGCATGCTTTTATTTCTTATGTATAATTCTCATCTTTACATTTCTGTTTGCTTTGTTTTTTTTTTTTTTTGATAATGAACCAACCTTTCATTGAGAAAAAATGAAAGAATACAGGGGCATACAAAAAAACCAAGCCCCAAAAAGAAATCCCCTTAGATAAAAGGACGCCAATCTAACAAAATAAGACCTAAAGAATAATTACAAAATAAACGCGTCACCGACGCCCATAAAGAGACAGAATATTTAATAATGTCCCAAACATCCTCCGCATTACTCTCCTTCCCTCTAAAAATTCTGTTATTTCTCTCCGCATTACATTTCTGTTTGCTTTGTTTTCTATCACTCCCTTGTGGAGTTCATATCTTTTGAGCATTAGTCTCTTTTCGTTATATCATTGAAAAGTTTTGTTTCTTGTTTCTAAAAAACTTTACTGAAAGAATACTTTAAAGTGTTTAAAAACATAAATTATTGATCGTTGCAATGCATGCATTCATGCATATGGTGAACGGGAGTCCCCTCTTTCGCTTCCTTAGTCCAATGCATAGTGGGTGATGGGAGGGACATTTACTTCTGAGAGGACTTATGGGTGGGGGATCGTTCCCTCTACTCCTTGTTCCCTCATTTATATCTTTTATCTTCCATGGCTAATATCCTAGGCTCTCCAGGGAGCTCCTCCTTGTTTTCCTTTGGCTTTCTTCGTCTGTTATCTAATAGAGAAACCATGGACATCCTGGCCCACCTAGCTTTGTTAGAGGGGGTAAGTCTGAGACCAGGTAGGAGGGATGTTCATTGTTGGAGTCTCAGCCCATTTACAGGCTTTTCTTGCCGTTCGTTCTTTCAATTTTTGTTAAGTCCCTCCCTAGTTAGAGTATGTTTTCTCGTGTCTATGGAAGGTTAAAGTTCAAAAGAAAGTTCTATTCTTCATTTGGTAGGTCATCCTGGGTCAAGTTAACACTTTTGAGAGACTTTCGAGAGTGATACCCCCATTGGTTGGCCCTTTTTGTTGCATTCTTTGTCGGAAGCGGAGGAAGATCTTGATCATTTGTTGTGAGATTGTGATTTTGCTCACTTTGTCTGGAGCCTCTTCTTTGAGGTTTTTGGGTTTCAAACCGTTGGCCAACGTCGGTGCAAGGAGATGATCGAGGAATTCCTCCTCCATCTGCTATTTCAGGTGAAGGGAAAATTTTTGTGGCATGCTAGTGTTTATGCTATCTTTTGGGGTTGATGGGGGAAAAGGAATCATAGAATTTTTAAAGGGTCAAGAGACTTCCTTATGAGGTTTGGGCTAATACTAGATTTTTTGTCTTTATGAACCTTGGTCTCTAAGGCTTATTGTTTGGAGTAGGTTTAATAACTAGATACATAAATGGTATATCATTGATGTACGGGAAACAAATTGTCATATTTGCAAATTATTTTTCTTCCAACAAATTTACAAATATGGAAACTAGTTTTATCACCCATTATAATTTCCCTAATATTTATAGCATAAGTTATAATTTCCCTAATATTAAACCATACAAGAGAAGCTTACAACCAAGTCAAACATCCTAGAGTTCTAACATTGTCCCACTTTCCGACATTTGAGAGGTTTGAAACTCTCCATTCAAGTTCCAAAATAAATCCATACCCATTTCTGTCTTTCCTTACACATTTATTATAAAACACAAAGCATAACTTCCCATAACTAAGTCTTCCTTTTTTTGGAACAGGGTGCCTACCATGTTGGTAACCATTCGGTTAAGCGTAGTTGGACGGCATTGCCTCTTTATAATGGGGGCCTTGGGATAGGATACTTGAAAGAAAGGAATAATGCTCTCCTAGTCAAATGAGTGTGGAGATTTGTTCAAGAAGAAAATGCCTTATGGAGGAAGATGATCGAAAGTATCTATGGTTGTGCCCTCTTGGTGGGTTGTCTTCACCACCAAAAGGTGCTTCTGAAGGTAGACCGTGGGTTGAAGTAGCAAAAAATAGTGCTTCCTTTGTGAATTTTCTGAACTTTAAAGGCAAACAGAGGTGGGAGAATAAAATTCTGGAGTGATAAGTGGGTGGGAAATATGGCGTTGAAGGATGCTTTTCCAGACCTTCTTCTCATCTCTTTGAAAAAGAATGCTATTGTGACTGAATGCTGGAATGTGGAGCAAAATTATTGGAATCTTGACTTTAGAAGGGGCATTCCAGATAGAGAGTTTGTCAGTCGGCTTGGCCTTATCTCTACGATTGACACGGTCCGAGTGGGGGATGGTGTGGATAAGGCATCTTGAGCTCATGAAAAATTTGGAAATTTTTCTACTCATTCAGCTTTCTTTAAGTTATCTGAAACGAGCCACAAACTAAAAACTCCCATGATTGATCTAATTTGGAAGCTAAATGTCCCAAAGAAAATTAAAGTCTTCCTTTGGAGTCTTGCCCACAAAAGTTTGAATACACAAGATAGATTGCAAAGAAAGCTAAAAAAATCACACTCCTTCAATTTGCCTCCTATGCTTAAAGGGAGAAGAGAACATTGAGCACCTTTACCTCAGGTGCCCTTTTACAAAGAGAGGATGGGAGCAAATTCTTAAGACTTTTGGCATGTGCCTTTGTTTACCTGAGAATAGGGGTGTTCATCGGTCGGTCGGAGTCGGTTTTGGGCTAAAACTGACACCGACCACCGACATATCGATCGGTCGGTTTTAGTTTTCGTCGGTTTTCTAGAGATTGGTGTCGCCGACCGACTGAACTCACGGTCGATCGGTCGGGTCGGTTTTTGTCGGTTTTGTAACTCCGGCGAAATAAATCAAAAAAACAAACAAGAAATGATGCGAAAAGAAAGAAAAAAAAAAGGAGAGAAAAAGAAAGAAAAGAAAAAAAGGGGGAAGGGAGGAGAAATCCAACCATGAGGATGGAGAAGAGAAACGAACTAAGTTAAAAAACATGAGAAAATAAGAAAAAAAAGAAAAAGAAAAAGAGATGGAGAAGACGATAATGGCGGACCAGCGGTGGTTGTGGACGGTGGGAGGTACGAACTAAATTAAAAAAAACATGAGAAAATAAGGAAAAAAGAAAAAGAAAAAGAGAGGAGAAGACGATAATGGCAGACTGACAGTGGCTGTGGACGCGGACGGTGGGAGGTGGAGAGTCTGAGAGAAGAGAAAGAAAGAGGGAGAACTAATGGAGAGAGGGGAAAGAGAAGAGAAGGAGATGATTACATTGGAAAAATAAAACGTGGGAGGGAAGTGAGAGGGGAGAGATAAGATAAAAGAATTAATGTTTTTCAAAAAAACCAAGGTGGTTTTGAGAAAACCATGGCTTGTCATTAATGCCATAAAAGAACTAAATAATGAAAATCCAGTTTTTCCAACCCCTCTCACATATTCGGTCAATTAGTCGAAAATTTTAAATTTTTTGCTTCGACCGACCGATCGGTTTTATGAAATAAAAAACCGACTCCGACCGATATACCCCCTAAACCGACTTACCAACGTCGATTCGGTCGGTTTTAGGCGAGGGGTCGGTTTTCGGGGTTATTTTGAACACCCCTACCTCAGAATGTGATGGAATAGTTTCTCAAAGCTTTGAGGGGGTGGAATCTTAGAGGAGGGGCGAATCTTGTAGAAGTGTGTAGATCGGGCACTTGTGTGGAAAATCTAAAAGGGGCAAAATAGAAAAATCTTTGAAAATTTTGTCTTTTATTGAGTTTTGTAACAATGTGCAGCTTTCTTCTTCTCTATGGAGCCTTAGACATATAGATATTTTTTGTAATTATAGCCTAGGTCAAATTCTCCACAATTGGGAGGTTGTGCTATTTTAGTTGCTGTTTGGGAGGGGTGCCTTCCCCCTTTGCCCCTACGTTGTAACTTTTTGTGATTAATACATCAATACATCCATGTTTTATATAAAATAATAATAATAATAATAATAATAATAGAATAACTTCCCATAACGACTCAACTACCCATAACCTCCAATAATCAAGGGCTTTAGATTTTCATTGACATGTCGACACTTCCATACATGACTATGGGTACAACTTCGACATAGGGATAAATCAACATTTCCATTATATCATAGAAAAAAAAGAAAAATCAGCTAAGTATAACAAAATATCTATAATGTACACAGATAATTAATAATAAAAAATTTTAACCTTATTTATAATGAAAACGAAGAAATTTTAACTTATTTAAAAAGAGTGAAATGCTTGTTTGTTAATTTAAATGTTTTTATGAATTTTTATTTTGATAAATTTTCCACAAATATTCATCGACATCAACATTTCCAAAAAATTGAGAACTCAACATTTTATTAACATTGACATTTAAAACCTTACCGGCTTACCTATAAATACCCAATTGCCAATAAGCTCCCATAACTAACCAACTCATGACTCATTAAGGACAAATATCCTAACAGTATCTCTAAATTTTTCCCGACTAATATTTGTAAGAAATAATATGAATTTTCAAAATAAGAAACTTTAAACTTGAAGTTGAAAAGAATTTGAAAAAATAAAATTACCTAGTACAAGGAGTTGTTCAAATTGATAGCCAGGCTTCAACACAGACTTCATCAAAGCAGCATGCGCTGTAAGTAAACGTCACTGATTAGGAAATTAAGTAAAACATAACATCTATAAAAAATAAATAAATAAATAAAAGGAAAAAAAGGAAAAATACACATTCATGCATGCTAAAGATAGATATATACCCTGATGATCTGACAAATGTTCAGTGGATATCCTTCCCCTTGAGTAACCGGTTCTATTAATATATAATGTTACATGGGTCTGGGTTATTTCATCAACCACACCCGAAACAATGCAACCCAACTCAACCTTTGCATCTTCAGAAACCCTGTAATTGAGTTCTCCAATGATAATGACAAGGGTAAGAACTTCAAGTCCATGTAATAACAAATTCTGCAAATCTTTTTTCTATTGAAGAAAATCATAAGCAATAGTAATTTTTGTTTGCTCAGGATGACTAACAACTGGTGTCAATCTATTTTCCCTATTTCCTAGTAGTTCCCCATTCACAACTCTGGTTATTTTTTTCATCTCGATGGATATTTGTATTACACTTATGACTTACCTACATCTATTTTTTGGCTAAGAAACCAGCAACTTTATAGAAACCAGCATTCCAATTAGCAGAAGTAAACAGTACATGATCACTTCTTGCACTTATTTGTTTATTTACCAACTTGACTTCTAAAATCTCAAAGGCGCATTAATCATGCTCTATATCCAACAGTTCGATATGTAGAAATGAAATGACCACACCCATCTGAATAAGAGGTAAATAGAATCAAACCTTGCAGGCTTCATTACAAAACTAAGGCTAATACGCTTGGAGGAAGGAGAAGAGCTTGTTATTCTACATTTGATGACTTGCCCAATATGATATGTTGAACTTGGATCAGAACCAGGTTCTATTCCGAGTTCAAATCTGAATAAGAATGGAAAATTTTAGATATACAATGAGCGAACAATACAGAACTTCCACATAAAGAACCAAAAAATAACTGTATACATGAATTTGCTACACGAGAATGTAGAGAAATTTAATAGCATTAGCAATTTTCTTCTTTTCTTTTCTTTTTTTTTATTACAAGCATTAGCAATTTTCATCCTCGTTATAAATTCAAGCAAATGCACTCTAATTGAAGTTGCTACAAACAAACGAACAAACAGCAAACAAACGGGGAAAATAACAATAATTTATACACCTAGGATTTCCCACGAGTCAGTTGAGACCAAAAGAATAGGGGAGTAACTTAATTCCTATCTTGTAAGTTGCAAATGAAAATTTGGAACAGAGAAAATGAACAAGATAAAGTTCACAATGGCAACGTCTGAAGTCAAAATATTATTACTGCATCAAATATATTTGTAAGGTGTAATTGCTTACACACTGCCAAAAATGAAATGACTGTATTCGTTACTGCAATAAGCAAAATCTCAAGAACAAGAAACTTATAGTTAAGTCAAAACACAGAAAGATAACAAGTTCAAAAGTTATATGGATGCTGCAGCAGACTTGCCTAGGAGCAAAACCTTGAACACCATTGTAAAACCTGACAAAACAACCATGTCTTTCAATCTTCGTAATCCAGCCATGTGTCACTAATCCTGCAGTAGCATCAGCATATGAACTAAGAACCTCCAATTTTGATTTTACCTGTAAATTGGCATGCATGTATCAGAATAATTAAAAAGATACTGACATGCAGGTTATGAGAATCCTGAAGGGAAGAACCTAACTTCAAAGTAGTTGGAACTAAAATGAGTTGAACATGACAATTAAAGCTTAATTAACTAGTGCAGACTGCAGAGTATCATAACAAAGAGAATACTTTGTCCAAGCTTAATGAAATAGTGCAGACAGCCTGTGTGAACAATGGATCTCTGATTTTTTACATTTAATAAAATTCACTAAATTAGTTTGGAGATGACCATATGGAGAGATTCTAAGCTCCTGGACCTTCAGGTAGAAAGCTTAATAAACTAAAATATCCGTTGCCTCTTGAGCTTACTTAGCCCTAAGTTGGGCGAAGCCTCTGAAAAATTAATGAAGGTGGATCATGAGTAAAACCACAAGAAGTAGACCCTTAATCCCTTGATTATCAAAAAAAGGAAACATAAAAAAAATGGAAATAAGGCTCTCTAAATTCTCCATGAAGACTCTTTCTTCCTATGCAAATCATTTAATTTTCCCCTCAAAATGCCTGGTAAACTTCATTAACCGTGGTTTTTCCATGTATATATATTACTTAGACTGAAAGATAATAAATACTTGGGGAATTTTAAATACAAACCATATTTAAGAAGCAACAAAATCATTGCAGCTTACAAAATGGTACATTGGCAAAGGGAGGAAAAGGTACAAACACAGCCTACATAAATAGCATAACGATCTACTGCTTTGTTGGAAACACATAATTCTAGGTTAAAATATGAGATCGTCTGAGTCTTCATTGTAGTACTATCTGTATATGAGCATATACGAGCATGGAAAGAAAATTAATTTTAAAAAGAACAGAGTAGCTGAAATGATGTATCTGAAACCCATGACAAACTAATAAACAACAAAAGAAATTATATTTTATATGATTCAAGGAGCCATATACACAGGTAAGGTAAGATAAACGCAATATTAGGGCTAAATGGAACATACAAGTGCCTTCTTGTGTGTAACAGTTATTCTCTTCGACTTGCAACCAAGCACACGGAAAATTAATTCAGCTCCAACCTACATATTTACAATGGCAACAAAATTTGAAGTTTCAAAACCAAGAAACATTACATGAAATCATAGCAGAACAAGAACCAATATAGTTTCCTATGTAACACTAACACATAATGCAGTCATTCACATTGATTATCAGAGAAAATATAAGAGACACTACCATCCTTTTTCTAAGATTTTCATGAGTTTTCACTCCCTTGTGGAGTTTGTATCCTTTGAACATTGGTTTCTTTTCATTACTTCAATGAAAAGTTTCATTTCTTGTAAAAGACAAAAAAAGATTTTCATGGGTCACCCTTTCAAAAACAAGATATTACTGATATTTGTGCCAATTGGATTAGTTTTTGTAATTTGGCTTTAGACTTAATGTTCCTCCCCTTTGTTGTAAATTCAAACCATCTAAAAGTCATTTCTAAGCCTATATAAATATATAAGAACTGAATCTACCCTTTCTGCATAAGAAATAAATTTTATTGATGTTACAAAAAACAACTTTCCTACTAGAAGCAATAAAACAAGGACAATTGTTACCAAAAGCTTTAGAGGAAATCCAATAAGAAGCAGACCAAATAACAGATTCCCAGATGATTCCCTTTACCATACTGTTCTTGAAAAGTTGTTTTATTTATCTCTTGCCATATGTAACAAAAAAATGGATTTTATTGCACTGGAACCGATAACTGATTATATTATTTATTGAATGGAACAGTTCAAAATAATTACCTTAAACTTTTTTCGAGGTTTAGCAATTTCAAATTCAGACATGTGACTAAGAGGACACAGAGCCTTGAGACCACCAGGAAATTGCACGATAGCACCAAAATCATCAACAATTATAACTTTAGCACGTATCAATGTTCCAGGCTTTACATCTGTGTAGGAAAACACTGGACCTTCAAAGGCACTCGCCTGTCAAAAATCAGAAAATGTTCTATACATTAAATGAGCTCATATCGCACAGGAGCATCAATTTGTAAATATAACCAACTGTTTACTAAACAAAGAAAAAAAGGGTAAGAAGAAGAAATAAAACCCAAAAAAATGCCATAATTACTTTCACAACACAATGTAATAAAGTAAAACCTCGAACCAAAACTATATCAACTATAATATCCCTTGATCATACAGTTGAAGAGGCCAGAGGTCTAATTATTTGGGAAAAGCAGCAAAAAAAAAGGATAAGAAACCAACTTTGAGGAAAAAAAATGAAAGAATACTGGGTGGGACATCAAAAAAAGCAAGCCCCAAAAGGAAGTCTCAATAAAGGAAGAGACTCCAATCTAGTAAGATTAGACCTAACAAGTAATTACAAAACAACTATGTCGCTGACAACCAAAGAGAAACAAGAAACCTAGTGTGAAACCAAACATCACAAAGGTCTCTCTCAATACCCCTAAAGGGCCATTTGGTTTAAGGTTTTGCTGATGTCTAGGAATAATATGTCTAGAAATAAGATAACTAGGAATCAGAGATAATTGTGTTTGATTGTGCATGGGAATGTCATTAGAATTTTATGAGAATCAATTATGTCTGTATTTATTTTATGTAATTAATCATATGAACCTTATGTAATTGTAACGTCGAAAAGTTGAGGAAAAATTCAATTTCTCAAATTTCAAGTTTAGTTGAACTAATTCCAAGTAATTAGTTTAAAGGAAGTAATTTAATTGGAATTTATTTTTTTATGGTTTTTTCAATTTAAATTAGGATCCATGGCAAACTTGTAATTTTGAAGACTTTGGATCAAGCCTATCCCTTCTTTTTAGCCACACGCAGCCTTATGTAACCAAGCCAAGCCAAATCACTATTCATCTACTTCTTCCTTGCTCCTCACGATTTTTGCAGCCCTAAATCAACTACCAGTTCCAGACCATAAAGGGTCGAGAAAAAAGAGATAATCTCCTCCTTGACCTTCTTCTCCCTCTTTACCAACTCATCCTTGTCATTCTCCGTAGTCTTCTACCATTCACCATACAAAGAAAGAAGGTCAAATTGCAATCACCCTTCTTGCCTCACCTCACTTAGCTAGGTGCAAAAAAATCTTGTTGAAGTTCGAGTGGAAGGATAATAATTTTGGAAAGGACCAATTGGAGGAAAAAATGAAAAGTTGAGTGCTTAAAAAAAAAGATGAAAACTCCATATTATTCCACGATCAAAAAACCTAAATGATAATGAGCAAAGTTTTGTTAAGGAAGATAAATTGAATATGAGGTTGTCTTAAGCTCTGTATTAGATTATGGGAAAACCTATTCACCTTGGAGGTCTAGAGATTGGTTAACCTTAAAACCCGTAACAAAGCCCTATTAGCGAAATGGTTGTGGCATTTTCCCCTTGAGTTGTCCTCCTTGCGGTACAAGATAATTGTGATTAAATATGGTTCTCATCCTTCTGAGTGGTTATTGGGTGGGGTTAGTGGCACGTTTAGAAACCTATTGTAAGATATTGTCATAGAGCTCCCCTCCTTTCTGGTCTTGTGTATCATGTAGTTGGAGATGGAAATGATACATATTTCTGGGAGGATAGGTGGGTGGGGGATAGACCCCTCTATCTTACTTTCCCTCATCTCTTTCAGGTTTCCTCCATGAAAAACCGTTCAGTGGCCGACGTTTTGTTCCATTTAGGGAGCTCCCGTCTTTTTCGTTTGGGTTCTGCCATGATTTGTCCGATAGGGAAACTACGGATGTCATGGCTCTTCTTTCCTTGATAGAGGAGTTTGACTTTAGGTTGGGGAGGAGAGATTTTCATTGTTGGAGCCCTGATCCTTTTGACGAGTTCTAATGTAAATCCTACTTTACTTCTTTGTTGAATCCTCCGCCCTATAGCGAGTCTATCTTTTCTCTTCTGTGGAAGGTGAAAGTGCCGAAGAAGGTTAGGTTTTTTGTTCGGCAAGTTCTCCATGGTAGAGTTAATACCTTTGACGGGCTCTTGAGAAGGAATGTTCCTTTGGTTGGCCCCTTTTGTTGCATGCTTTGTTGGAAGGCAAGGGAAGATTTGGATCATATTCTTTGGAGTTGCGATTTTACCCGCACTAGTTGGGACCTTTTCTTTGATGCGTTTGGGCAGCAGAGGATTAGCTACTCGGATCTGAGAGTGTGGATCGAAGAGTTCCTCCTCAATCCCACTATCCATGGCAAAGGAAGATTTTTATGGCAGACTGGCATGTGTGAACTCTTATGGAATTTATGGGGGAGAGAAATAACAGGGTTTTTATGGGGATAGTTAGAAGCCCGAGCGATGTATGGTATTTATCGAGATTCCCTACTTCCCTTTGGGCCTCGATAACGAATTTATTTTGTAATTATCCTTTAGGTCTTATCTTACTGGATTGGAGTCCCTTTCTTTAAGAGGACTCCCTTTTGTGGGCTTGGTTTTTTTGTATGCCCGTGTATTCTTTCATTTTTTCTCAATGAAAGTTGGTTTTTCTATCCAAAAAGAAAAAACTCTGTATTAGATTATGAGTATCTAGACTCTTAAACAAAATCTATTAGTGAGATATGTCGGTAAAATTTTTCCAAGAAAGCTAAAATATGGAAGGGCATCACGTTTTGAGATCTAAATTCTAATAAAGCTCTTGGATTGGATGGTTTTACTTCAGAAGTTTTTAAGAAACCTTAAAAGTTCATTAAACAAAAAACTTGTAGAGCTCAAAGATTTATTTGAGAATCATCTGTTAGGAACCCAAACACTAGGAACAAGCTGAGATATATATTGCAATATCAAAAGAAAATTACAATAAACCAATAGCCTTTCGAGAGGGCTATCTCTCTCCCAAGAGTTCCACAATGGACACTCCTACCAAAATTCTCCACACCATTCTAAGACCCTAGCTCCCCTATTTATAATCAAAGCACTCCTATCTAATTACCACTATACCCTTACTTCTCTTCCATTACTATTCCCCTATATACCATACTAGTACCCTTACATTACTCTGCCGCCCTTCAAAGACACCTTGTCCTCAAGGTGTGCTTACAAAACACAATTTTTTTTTGACACAAACACAGAACCTTAGGAAACTGTAATTGAAAGATTCAGGTGGTTGTTGTTTCAACACAACGAGCGGCGGATGCGGCGGATGGTGGTGAGATAGCGACTTCGGCATCGAGAGACAGCGATTGATGTGTGGTGCAGGCTGACAGTGGTGGGCAGAGACGAATGGGGGTGATGGTGCAGGCGGCGGCCGACTCAGTGGCTATTGGAAGGAAGTAACAGCGGTACATGTGATTGGCGGCGGCGGAGGAAAACAGTTGGTCGCGGAGGCCGGCGGTGCGAGATTGCCCAAGGAGGATGATGACGGCATAGTAAAAGTAGAGGCGACTAGGGTTAATTTTCACGTGAGGAGGATAACTATTTGGGTTGGATCTCGGGTTTAAAATATAAGGCAACCCGACCCACAAAATATTTACCCAAAACCCATCTTGGAAAGCCTCCAGACTTCCTTTCCTTAACAAATCGTGGGCCTCACTCCAGCTTTTTAAAACCAGCCCATTACAATCCTGCTCATTAAAAATCAGCCCAGTGAAATCCAACTAATTAAACCCAAGAAGCCCATTGTCCCACCCCCTTCTAAACTCATTTGATCTCACGTGCTTAGGGTTAGGGTTTAACCACTCACCCACTTGGTTCATCTCTTTGTTCCCTACCAACGCACGCTGTTTCCATCGACTTTTTCCCGACGTTTTTGTCTTCAACCCCGCTTGCCTTCGCCTCCGATGATAGTCTCCTTCACGCACTTCACGAATCTCTTCACGACAGTCTCTCTCAATTTCTTCCACCACGAGATTTGAGATGGCGCCTCCAAGATTGCTTCTCCGACAAGACCGGAACATGTCGCCGGCGATGGTCTATGTCAGTGTCTACTTCCTTTTGTTCTTCATTCTTCAATCGTCGCTTCCACCACGTCTTCATCTCCAACCATACGAGTAGTAGTCGATCATGGCCTCTGTCGCCCTTTTCTCTTCTTTTCTTTCGAACCCTGCGGTTGCTGAACCGTTCCCTCCTCCCACTTGGCCGAACAACCCGCTTCGAAAATCCAGCATTCGACCATCCGGAAAACTCTCGCCCGTTCACGTGAGGTTTTCAAGCTGCAGTAGATTGTGAATCGACCTCCCTTCATCGAGCTCCGCTTCTTAACACGTTTCATTAGCTTCTCGTTCCTTCCCATTTTGTCCCTCCTCTTTTTATGAACGTCATGTTTTCCGATGCCTTCTTCATCTCTCTTTCCTTTTTTCATTCGACTCTTACCTTTTCTCACTGATTTCTTCTTTCTGACTTTGCTTCTCCTTCGAAAATTCCAATGCTCCATACTTTTGCGTTTATGTTTTCTCTGTTTCTCTTCTTTACGCTTTTCTTCCCTTCCCGACTTTTGGCAATCATATTCCTTGAACCGATTCTGCATTCTTTCTAAGATATGTTGCATTTCCTGGGAGCCTTGTTGCATTTCTTTCCAGTGTAGCTCCATCATACGAACAATTTCCAATTCCATTGCTATCAACAATTCTTCCAGGACGAACGTGCTCTGATACCAATTTGTTAGGAACCCGAACACTAGGAACAAGCTGAGATATATATTGCAATATCAAAAGAAAATTACAATAAACCAATAGCCTTTCGAGAGGGCTATCTCTCTCCCAAGAGTTCCACAATGGCCACTCCTACCAAAATTCTCCACACCATTCTAAGACCCTAGCTCCCCTATTTATAATCAAAGCACTCCTATCTAATTACCACTATACCCTTACTCCTCTTCCATTACTATTCCCCTATATACCATACTAGTACCCCTTACATCATCACTCTAATAAGTGCTCCAATGAATTTTTTTTAAAACAAAACAAATATTATTTTAATTAGGAATACGATCTTGTACTACCTTGGGTTGTATTGACTGATAAGGGTATTCAAAGTTGGACCTTAGACTCTACTGGAACCTTCTCCTCCAAATCTTGTTTAGCCTGTCGGTGGTGTCCTCCCTAATCATGACTCCTCCCCTGTTATTTTCTACGTTTTAGAAGTTAAAACTTTTTAAGAAAATGATACCTTTTCTTGACTTGTGGCTCTTGTTAGGATTAATATCTAAGAAGCACGGACACTTTAGTTTGGCTAGCGTGTCCGTGTCGGACACTCCGACACTTGTTGGACACGTATCGGACACTTGTTAGCACAATTGATATGTGACAAACAATAGTTGTAGGTTCATTTCGAACCCTTGTTAAGTATACAAAATAAACACAATGCTTAAATGACAAAAATAATAAATTTTAAGAGTAAAATACATTAAATTCGTTTTTTCAAGCATCCAAATGCATAAACTTATTGATTTGGAATTTCCTTCTTGTATAAAAAGGATATATATTTTAAAAAATGTATATTTTTCTAAATGTGTCTGTGTCGTGTCCGTGTCCTAGATTTTAAAAAAATGATGTGTCCCCATGTCCGTGTCGTATCCGTGTCTCGTGTCCGTATTCGTGCTTCTTAGATTAATATCAATGATTTCATTCAAAGACCTTTCACCATGGGTCCTCAATGATAACTTTTTCTTGACTTGTGACCTTAGACTCTAATAGAACCTTCTCCTCCAAATCAAGTTTTTCGTGTAAACAAGCTTCTAAAGATGTTGACAAGGCTTTGTCCAATATCAGAATAGAATATACAACTAAACGTTATCCAATAAGATTTGAGAAAATTATCTTAAGGCCTTTTTATTTCCTATGTGCTCTTATTCAGAGTTGTAATGGTTAGACGTAAAAAGTTTTGTTGTGTACAGTTTTCTACAAAAAAGGAAGAGCTTTATTGCATTTGATTAGTTTATGGAATAGAAAAGTGTCTTTGAGGGTGGAAGGGATCTTGGTTAAATGTGTGAAATTTGGCCATCTTCAATGCTTCTCTCTCTGATCTGGTCTAACTAGACCTTTAAGGAACTTTCCTGATTCTATTACCAAACATAAAAGATTCATTTCTGTAAGTTCATCCAACCCCTCTTTCATTTGACCATCATTTTTATCAGCCTGCTTTTGTTTCTCTCTTTCATTTTCAGGTTGGTTTCTTATGGACGTTTTCTCACTTCTTTCCCTTTTGCTAATGGGACACCCCTTCGAGAATGAGAAAAAGGCTCTTCGGCTCAACTTCTCTAGGACATTCTTCTGTAACTTGGATTCAAAGAAATGCTCAGATCTTCAACGACAAAGAGGGATGTGTTGATAGTTTTAACATAGTACCCTTTCAATTTTCACATGGTGTAAATTGCCACCGCCCCCACCAACTACAGCTTAACTGATTTTATTCTCTTGACCATGTTTCATCTTCTTCTCATTCTTTTGGGGCTGGGCTTTTAGGGTGTTTGGAGTTGCTCTGGTGCATAAGAGGGACTGCCATTCTTTGTTGGAGGAGATCCCAAAGAATTCTTGAGATCAAGAAGATTCTTGTGGCGAGCTTGTTTTTGTGCTATTTTGTGGAGGGTGTGGCACAAGCAGAATAGTAGAATTTTTAGAGTGAGAAGTCTTTAGAGAAGGTGTGCAAGGTTGTGAAGTTTGATACGCCTTTATGGGCGTCTGTAGATCAAAAGTTTTTTAATTATCAACTTGGTATGATACTTTCATACTAGAGTACGTTCTTGTAGCTAGGTGAGGACTCCTTTTGCAAGCTTGTTTTTTTTATGTCCTTGTAAATTCTTTTATTTTTCTCAATGAAAGCTTTGGTTCTTATCAAATAAATAAAAATAAAGTTAATCAAGGACCACAACCTTCAAAGTCCCAATGGCAAGCCCTTCCAAATGTCTAAACCCGAGAATACGAACACGAACATGACTCCCCTCTTTAAACTTCTTTCCAATCTTTCTCACGACCTCTTCGGCCATATCAGAAACCTACAGTAAATATAAACGGATTAACTAGAAGGCATTAACAGTAATACACACCATTCACCAAAAGTAACTAAAGAGACTTACACTAACAAATGTTGGTGTGGACTCCGGGGAAGAGGTTACTTCAAGTAGCAGGCCCGATCCTCTATCCACCCTAACAACTTTTGCAGAATCATATATATCGCCAATTCTCACTTGCTACATTGAAAATGTGAGAGAATAAATTCACAAATTTCAGTAGTAAGTAACAAACGGTAAATGAATTTGGCCAAAATCACAATGCATCTGGGAGAATAAGGAAATATATAAAGAAATATGGAGACATTTTGCATGGCTAAAGATATGGACCACCTGACCTTACATATGCATAGCAAAATGCACAAGGAGAGTAGAGAAATTTACAAGACAGATCGACGCTATATGTTCGAATCAAGTTAATTATTTTTAACAAAACTATGGTCTAACTTATATAGAAAGCAATCACGTGTGAAGAAACCAAATCATAATCAATTTAATTCTGAGAACCACTGCAACTAACAAAAGTAATGGCAATATAAACTTGTCAACTCGTTCAAAGGAGTCTTTGTGGTGTTCCTTCTCAAAGTCTTTGGTTAATTCCTCTTTTAGGACATCTTTCTAAATTGGAATGCTTTTATTTCCTCGGTTTAAGTTTCCTTATCATGTTTTCATTTTTTATTTTTGTTTTTTTTCCACTCCTTCGTGGAGTTTGTATCTTTTGAGCATTAGTCTCTTTTCATTATATCAATGAAAAGTTGTTTCTTGTTCAAAAAAAAAAACTTGTCAACTAACTCAGTTAATATCCAGTGTCTAACTCAATTAATCTCCATCCTCCACAGCGTCTAACTTGAATATAAAAGAAGAATAATTACAGAAGTTCCTAAAGAAAGCATAACATCAAGAAATGGGGGGCAAATTGACAAAGAATAATGAAATTCTTTACGAGAATAGAAGAAGATGGTAAATCCTCCCGTTAGAGAGAGACAAGAAAAATGAAAAATTATAAGAAACTAGCATATCTAGAGAATATAAAGGCAAAATTATTACAAACTCTAAAGTGGAATCTGAAATCTTGAGATTCTATCCAGAAATGAAGAAATTCTCTAAAGGCTTTAGATTGGGAGCCCATCAAGTCTAATACTAAGGATCTGTCGGAGAGTCCCATTGAGGAGAAAGAGATTTTACCGGCAGTTAAGAGTATCATAAGTGATAAATCACCCAGTCTCGAAGGATACACCACACAATTTCTAAAATGGAAGAAGAAAAATTGAAAAAATGTGTCTTGGAATATCATAAATGACCTTTTCTTATACTAGTGTCCTCTAATGCCTGCTTTAGTTAAAGCTATATTCACCTTATCCTATGAAGATCAAGCCTACAAAGGTTGAAGACTGGAGATTTGAAACCTACTAGTTCAGCCACCAGAACGTATAAGCTCTTAGCTAGAATGTTAACTGATAAAAGTGCAGTTAAGTACTGTCACCCAGAATCAGTTAGCCTTTTTCAGGTTCATGAAAAGAGAAACTTCCACTGAGGAAAATGAAAGAATATGCAAATGGATCTAAAAAAGACAGCACAAAACAAAAGGAGCCTCAACCAAAAAAGAGGGGAAGGGGGGAGCTAAAGCACAATTAATGGAAAAACCTATAAGCTGCTTGGGAATAAACACCCAATGAGAGGAGACATTGAACCTAACCAATAATTTAATATCAGTCAACTTCTAGCTCTAACTAATTCACTTGTTGGTTTTTCAGACGTTTTTAAAACAAGTAACTTACCGGAGGTGCAGCCTTGTTATGAACAAGATGTGGAATCAGGGTCAACCCCACAGCTCTCGTTGAGGGATCAATAAATAATATCCGAGCATTGACCTATACAAGAAAAAGAAAAGATATTAATATTCAACAAAATCCAATACATAGAACTCGATGGAAGAACGATTTTCTTTTTTTTTTGAAAGGAAAGCAACTTCATTAATTTAATGGAAGAAAGAACTAATTTGATTGTTTAGGAAACAAAAATAATTGGCCATCATGTGCTTAGAACACCAGCGCATGCAAAAAAAACAATAGGCCGGACAACAATATAATCACCAAAAGAAAGTATAAAAGTATACATTGAAAAGGGGGAAAACATATTGAACCAGAAGGAACAAATCCTACAAACTATTTGATATCCACAAAGCTTGTGGCATGTGAGGAGAAGAATGGTCGTTCTTGGAAAGATTTTTATCATCTCTCTTCATCCAAAATCCTCCTGATTACCAATTATAGTTATCAATTTATATAAGAAGCCACCACCCTTGGCCCCTAGGCTGTTTGCTTCTTTTGTGATAATATATCCTTGATGTTTCTTATCAAAAAAAAATTATATAAGAAGCCACTTTTCATTTCATCAATCAAAATTTTTGTATCTTGTTCAAAAAAAATTTATTTAAGTTAGAAGCAGACCAATCAACCTGATAATAAGAAACCGCAACAGAAACTTTTGGATTATTGACAGAAAACAGAAAGCTGACTCATACAATTTGACTGACATCCTGACCATTAGCTTCAATCAGTATACTAACTGTTTTCACCACCAAACCAACAGTATGAAGTACATGACCAAAATGCACTGTACTAAATTCAATGTTCGGTAAGAGACAAGCCAGGAAAGTAATAATATGCAGAACCATTCACAAGTCACCTGTAAATCACAGAAGACCTAGTTCTATCCTATTCTGTAGAAAACTGGGCTGGCACTTGACAGATGAATTTTTAGTTAGAAAATGCTTGCAGTATTTTCCATCCCAATTAGATTGTATTAAGGAGTTTGAACCCATAAAAAACATGGGTGACTCATGTTTAACGCACTTAAAAAATTGGTTTTTGGAGAAAATAGTCGACACCCTATGGTCCCTTCTAATTGAAGTACTTAACTTATAGCAATAAATTAGACAAAATCCAAGATAAGACACGACTTTGGCGTTATAGTAAAGATTTATGAAATAGAATGTAATAACAAATGACATATAGTAGTGAATAGTATCCTGCAGTACCTTCATGTTCTGCTTGTAATAAGCTTTCCAATTTGAAGAATGAAAGCTATTTTGCAAATGAAACATATCAACCTGAAAAGAAGCAATCGACGATAACAAAAGCAAGTCAAACAAACAATAAACAGGAACATTTAAAAAAAAAAGTGAAGAACAATAAACTTTTTTAAGTTCAACAAATATGGGGATGGAGGATTGAACATTCGACCTTAGGGAAGGCATAGGTGCCTTAACCACTAAGCTATACTCGAGTTGGCAAGAAGAATAATGGTTAAGTCAGTATCCTATATGTATTGATATGTTGCACAAATTATAAGTTAGATGGATAATAACTCACAGTTCCATTGAAATAAGTCAAAAAGGATAACAAGATCCCATTTTCAAGGGTTGATTGTACACGTGCGCTAACCATCATGCCAGGTATGAGAAGGTCAATTGAAATACCTTTGAGATCCTTCGCCTGTAACATTTATGAATTAAAATAATAACAATGATGAGCCATTATAACCATTCATGGAAGTGGAACTCTCTGAAAGAAAGAAAACCAAAAAAAGACAGTAGCATAGCATATGAAGAAGGTATATCATCAATAGGGATATTACCACACTGCTGGACACAATATCTTGATCAGAACTCAAATAAACTACTTTACGAGTTTTGTCGATGCTTCTAACAACACATTGAAGAAGTTGCCCAACATGCACATCATTCCCAGGTTGATCTGTAAAAACCAAAGAAAATTACAAGAAGCAAAATACAATCACAATTTGCAAAAAGTATTATGCTGATTATAGGTAAAATAAATATGATAATGCAATATTGAAATTTGAAAATTAAAATATAAAATATGATAAACAAACCTATATGCTAATTTATTGTGAAACTTACATTTTTCATTCTTGAGTTATAAGACTTGCAATTTTAATCTCCAACTTTTTTTTTTTTTCAATTAATAGTCTCTAAACTTTAATGAGTATATCAATTAAATTAAGTCTTGAACTTTGAAATTCTTGAACTCTTAATTTGATTCTAATAAGTTCCTGCAGTTAAAATTGTCGCTCATATGTTGACTTTGACATGGCACTAAAATCGGACTAACAAATTATGATTTGGAGCAAAATGACGCAAGCATAAGCTAACTAGAAGAAGAAAACATTGATAATAACTAGAAAAATAAAGAAGGCAGGCCAAAAGATTTGATGAGGGAGGCAAGAAAAAAAAATTAAAGGGAGTTTTATTGCCTCTTGTGCATAATGCACTTTATCCAGCTAGCCAACTCTTTTGGGTTCTCCTCATTTGTGTTGCGGCTGCAATGGTGTATCCTCTCTAGGAGGTCAAGAGGAGGACCTAGATCATTTGCTTTGGGATTGTCCGTTTGTTTGTTCTATTTGGAGTCAGTTCTTCGGGGTGTTTGGGGTTGTTTCGACTCGTAACATTGATTGCTCCTCTACGTTTGAGGAAATCGTTTGGCATCTCCCTTTTCGTGACAAAGTGAGAGTTCAATGGCAAGCATGCTTCTTTGCTATTTTGTGGGGTATTTGGCTTGAGAGGAATAGTAGAATTTTTAGAGGGGTGGAGAAATCCACGAATGAGCTTTGGGAGACGATTAGCTTTAACTCGTCTTTGCGGGCGTTCGTTTCTACGCTTTTTTGTAATTAGCAGCTCGATCTTATTAATTTGGACAGGGACTCATTCCTATAATCTAGACGGGTGTTTTTGGCAGGCTTGTTTTTTGTATGTCCTCTTATATTCTTTCGTTTTTTCTCTCAATGAAAGCATGGTTTCTTTAAAAAAAACAACAACAAACAAAAAACAACAAACAAAAAACAAAAAAAACAAAACAAAACAATAGAGTGTTTAGGGGGGTGGAGAGAGACCCTAGAGATGTATGGTCCCTTGCTAGGTTCTATGTATCTCTATGGGCTTCGGTTTCGAAATTGTTTTGTAATTATCCATTAGGCCTTATTTTGATCGATTGGGGTCCCTTTAATGGGCCCCTTTTTTGTGGGCTTTTTTTTTGTATGCCCTTGTATTCTTTCATTCATTCTCAATGAAAGTTGGTTTCTTCATTAAAAAAAAAAACAAAACAAAACAAAACAAAACAAAAAAAAACAAAAAACAAACAAAAAAACAAAACAACGACAACATCAACAACTCTTTTGTGTCAACAGCCACATCATGCAAAATTATTGGCAATGAGTTCAAGAGCCCTCCAACTAAAACACAACTTAAAAGTGACCATTTTCTTGGGTCTAGCAACCTTTTCTACGATTTCTTTTTCATAACAAAACTAAATGGAGAATTTGATAAGCTAGATAAGACATCCACCTAGGCCAAGGGATGCTTACAAAAAGAATATCCAATTGGCACAAGTTGAAAAAGTACAATAACTGAAAATAAAATAAAATGTACATAATCCAAGAAGCACAGACATGGACAAAAAAACATAAATACAAAACAACAAAATATCAGTTTCTAAAAATTTCTAAAAAAGGACACAGTACGTGTGAAAATCAAAAAACTTGAACTAAACCAAGGTCAGTTTAGTTTCAGTGTCAGCATGGACCATTTGAACAATTATAATTAAAAAAACTGACCATAATCAGTCGGCTTAGTTTGCCTTTAATAAATTCAAGTATAAAATTGAACCTGTTTTTTTTAGAGAGAACCTGGTATTTCATTGAAAAACTCATATAAGTCAGCCATCCCAACTCCTCACACTTGAGCCCAATTCTTTTATAAGCCCAATGAATAGAATACAATCCCAAGCACCAAGCCCAAATCCACTTCAATGCTAACCTTAAAATCCTTAACTTTCGTCCCTCACTCTCATTGTCAGCTGCCACCAACACCACTCCCCTCCCCTCCGGCCTCCGCTCCCAGCTCTTTCACTTACATGTCCCCCATTGCCAGCACCTCATTTATAGCCTGAGTTTTTACGTTTCTCTACCTCTCCTCCTTCTCATATGCAGTCAACAACGACACTACCTTTGAGCTTTTTCACCCTCTCATGCATAGTACACCAGCACAAAAGTACCACCCCCTGCTTTATCTTCCTCTACCTCTCCCTATTGTGCACAGTCCATTATTGCCTCCTAGCTTTCTCTTCCTCCACTTCCATTATGCCAACCCCACCTTTGAACCAACCCAAGAAGACCCAACCACAAAGGTTTGAACTCGCAAACTGTCAAACTGAACAAACTAAACCATCAATGAACACCCCTGGGACATGGACACATTGGGTTTATCTTTAAAGAACATAAGTTAATTTATTGATATATTTGATACTTCAAAATAGAAAAAAACATGTAAATTTAACATTAAAAAATGAGATGTGATTCACAAAAAAATAGAAAGTTAACTCAATTGCCGACAGTACAAAACTCAATATCCTTTGGCAATGTTTTTTGCTTGCTTATATAACCCCTTTTGCAAAACGCTTATTATAGCCCCTTTTAGCTTGTAAATCGGAGAATCTCATCTTTCCCACTCTCCCTGTACATGTTTGATTCTTTATCACAAAGTTCGTTATCATCTTATCGTTCCCACTCCCTCAGTACAGTTTTCTTTATAAATGTTCCTTGTCTAAATGAGACATGGGAAGAATTAAAAAAATAAAGGATAAGTATTAGAAGACAAAAGGATGAGAACCTAGCAGGACTGCAGGAGCTAACTTCATTGTAGACATTCAGAACCATGAAAGCATGTGCAAGAGTTTGTTAGCAGTATATCGAAGGGGATTTCCCCTTTGATCCGGACAGCACCCATATAAACAATGTAAACATAATTAAGAAGTATTTTCCATAAAACAATAGGGAAATTAGTATTACTATCATAATGAATTAATCACTGTTGTGTCATCAAACACGAGGACTTCTTACCAGATTTTTTGGTCTTTGGCAAAAACCCGGTGAAGGAAGTCAGACCAAAATGAAGAATGTAGCCATGATCTTCAATACTTTTGACATATGATGTCAGAACCTGAAAGAGTATTCATTTATACATACCAATGTCAAAACCATATTCATTAAATTCATTAAATGGTTAAAATGCGAGGAAAAACTCGGCAGTTGCATGATTCGGCATCATTAATAATGAACATTACGAAGTTTAGACAATAATTGATTTGTGAAGTCTCTAACATAACTTAGGTGATTTTCTAAAGGAGTTAAACAAACAGAACACCTTGCATGAACTAATACTGCTAAAAATATTTCTTTTATTTTTTAGATAAGAAACAAAGAATATGAATACGGCAAAAGACATTGATAGAGAAAAAGCAAGAAAACAGATCAAATTTAATGAAGTTAAATTCATTTACCATGCCTTCTTGAAGAAGGTCCAATGAGAAGTCTTTGTACAACATAGATAACCGTAAGGAAAGCCAGATCTTTCTCTTCCCTGACTCTTTCTTGTCATCATCCACACTCAGCACAACGCATGGAACCAGTTGCCCAACATGGAACATGACAGGAAGTAAATCATGCTCTGGATCCTAGTGACAAAGAAATTTGAATGACTGAGGATTCAGTCCAACACCATAGAATACAGTAAAAGTTCGACGCAATGTGACTCCTCGAATGTGTGTAAATCCTACCTCGATTTCTTTTTCCAAAATTGGATCAAAAGCATCAGCAGCAGACACTAATCCACGTAAGCCCCCAGGTAAACTAATAACAAGATCCTTCTTATTTACTTCAGCAACAACTCCCCAAAATTTCATTCTTGGACTTATATTCTGAAAATAAATAATCAAGAATGAACATTTAACATGCGCCAACAGAGAAGAGGAAACGGTAGGAGATGCCATGTTCAAAAGAAATTTAACATAACATATTTAATGAAAGTTTTCACAGTAACGACAGAAGAATACAGTATTCCAAGTAAATTTCCTTATTGGAAACTGAGCTTCCAGAGAGAAAAGGAAAGACAAAAGGCCTAAAAAAGAAGCCAAACAAAAATTGACCTAACAGAAAAACACAAAACCGGCAGAATATATAGAGGGACTTGAGCCTTATCTATAAGCTTTTCAACATCTAACCCTTACAAAAGAACACTCCTCCCATGACGAAAGGCACCTCGAAAGTTTTTCCGACACAAGTTCCTAAAAGAGATTTTCATCCAGAATTATGTCCCAAAAAAATTCCTCAAGCCATAAGGACACCTCTATCCACCAAATGAGCAACCTATGAAGCTTATCAAGATCAACCTTAATACTCTCGCCCATTAATTATAAAACTAGAAATAGAATGAAAGATTTGAAAAACACTACTGAGGTTAACAAAAAATCGTCCCCTTCGAACAAAAGAAAATAGTATCATCTGCAAAATGCAAATGCGCAAGAGTTATTAAAAATAATCAGTTATGCCCCATTTGAAAACAATTTAGGCTTCATTTGGTAACCATTTAGTTTTTAGTTTTTGAAAATTAAGTTTATAAACTCTACTTCCATCCATAAGTTTCTTTGTTTTGTGTTATCTATCTTCTTTCCATGTTTAAAAAAACTAAGTCAAGTTTTGAAAACTAAAAAAAGGTAGTTTTCAAAATTTTGTTTTTGTTTTTGAAATTTGGCTAAGAATTCAAATGTGTCCTTAACAAAGATGAAAACTATTATAAGAAAATTGGAAGAAAACAAGCTTTTTTTTATAGGAAACAAAAACCATTTCATTGATGTATGAAATAGATACAAAAGAAAGCATAATTTTCAAAAACCAAATGATTATTAAACAGGACCTTGGTTTTTTGTTTCCGAAGATTAAGCCTATAATACAAACACTACTTCCACTTATGGGTTTCTTTGTTTTATTATCTACCTTTTAATAATGTTTTCAAAAAGAAAATCAAGCTCAATTTTGATAACTAAAAAAAATAGTTTTTCAAACTTGTTTTTGTTTTTTAAATTTGGTTAAGAATTCAAATGTTTCCTTAAAAAAAGATGAAAACCACTCTAAAGAAAATGTGAGAAAACAAGCCAGATTTTCAAAAAACCAAATGATTATCAAATGGTGCCTAAGTGGTTCTTTTATTTATCCAGAAAAAGAAAAAGTAAATAAGAATAATAGCAATAATAAAACAAAAGTAGTCAGCTCACATATTATATACGTTATGATAATGTATGATGTATAAAAACTTTCCCCCTCCATTGGTATAACAAAGTAAAGTGTTACAGGCCATACCTTGAGAGTTATCTTATTTGCATATTTAGGAAGGTTTCCCACCACACCACTGTTCAATAGGGAGTCCAAATCATCCTCATTTGACGAATGCTTTCTTCTCATCTTTCCTCTTTTTTTCGTCATCTTCAGATCATCATTCTGAAACTCCTTACCTCCTTGAGCATGTATTTTTTCACGTTTTTGCTGGCTTAAAGAACCTCCTCCGCCTGTAATTTGAAAAACTCAGTGAGGCACAATAGAAAAACAGCTCCACATAAAAGCTGTTAAATTTAAGGGCACGAATATGTTTAAGAACAAGTCATGTAGGACTTCCTTCAAATTAGAAAGAATAGTTGTTGAACATAACCAGACCAAATCTTTCGAGCTATTCTTCTCTAAAACATAAATTCCCCTTCGTCTGAAGAGGATATTGAAGCATTAACTAAAATTAACTTCCCGGCTGATCATGTTTCCAAAAGAACACCACGAAAACCATAATAATAAACAGGCATATTCACACAAGGCAACTTCAAGAAAATCAAATAAAAAGACAGAGTCGGAGCCCACCTCTGGGAAAGTCAGGAACATCATCTTCAATCTGCAATGACATGGCTTCGGTTTTGGCTATTTCGGTCGTTTTTTTCTTCGACTTGAATGATTTCTTGGAATGTTTATTGAACTTTGGGCGTTCCAGTGGTTTTTTGGCAGGCGGTGCCATCTTCATAGCACGACTTCAGTGAAGCTATAACCGTGAATGTCAGAGCTGAACCGAAGAAGTTGGGGAGGCGGAAGGAAGCCGTATGGGGGCGGCCGGAGGATTGAAGAGAGAGTTGGGGTTTTTGGGAAAAGTTAAACCTCGGGGGTTTTAGAGTGCTCGGGTTGGGCTTAATTTCGATTTGAATGTTGTGAAAAATTGCAATGCAACATTTTTCGTTTTTCTTTTAGTTCAATTTGATTTTTTTTTTTTTAATTAAAGTTCAATTTGTTACATATTGTTTAGGTTTACGATCAATTCAATTCTTACACACCTGAAAACTTAGGGCCCGTTTGATAACCATTTTTTTCTGTTTTCTGTTTTTGTTTTTCATTTTTAAAAAATAGGGGCGTTTGATAACCATTTCTGTTTTCTGTTTTTTTAAAACGTTTTTGAAATTATAAGTAAATTTCAAAAACCAAAAAAAGTAGGCCCCATTTGATAACCATTTCGTTTTTTGTTTTTAGTTTTTGAAAATTGTGCTTGTTTTCTCTCAATCTTCCAATGGTTTTCATTTTTGTTAAGGGGACATTTGAGTTCCTAGCCAAATTCCAAAAACAAAAACAAGTTTTTGAAAACTATTTTTTTTTTTTTTTTCAAAATTTGGCTTGGTTTTTAAAAATATGGAAAATGATGTAGATAAAAAAAAACAAAGAAGCTTGTAGGTAAAAATAATATTTATAGGCTTAATTTTCAAAAACCAAAAACCAAAGACGAAATGGTTATCAAACGGGGTCGTAGTTTTTAAAAACAGATTTCTGTTTTTCAAAAACTCATTTTTCTTCTAATGCTTACTTTTCTCCTCTTTTACCTTCTCTCTCCAACAAATTTTTTTCTCTATTTTTTTTCTCTCTCTAAAATTTATTTTTCTCTCTCAAAACTTTTTTTTTTCTCTATAACTTGTCTATTTCTAAAAACTTGTTAATACCTTTTCTCTCCTCAATAAACATGTTCTAATTGTTCTTTTGGAAAAAAAAGTCACCAAAATTTTCTATCGCTACAACTTTTCTTTATTTTTCTAATTTATCGTTAGTTCTTTAGCATATCTTTTACTTTTAACTTTACTATCTCTCTAAATTTTCTTTTTTTATTTAAATTTTTTAATCTAAAATTTATCGTTTTTACTCTAACTTGTTTTCTATTTTTTCTCTAACTAATATCTTTTCTCGAGTCTAACTAATATTCTTTCTCTAAACATTTTCTTTCATCTCTCTAAATTTTCTATGTTTAACTTTTCTCTCGTCTTTTCAAAAAAAAAAAAACTATTGAAAACATTTATGTTTGTATCTCTAAATTTTTGTTTCAACGTCTTTACACATTTTTCTCTCTCTAAAATATCTTTTTCATCTTTCTAATTTTTAAAAAACTGAAAACCAAAAACAGTTATCAAACAAGGTTGGTTTTCTGTTTTTTAAAAACAGAAAACAAAAAACAATTATCAAACATATGTGGTTTTTGTTTTTAAAAAACAGGAAACCAAAAATCAAAAACCAAAAACAGAAAAACCAAAAACCAAAAACTGAAATGGTTATCAAACGGGCCCTTAGCTTTTCTTTTTGTAGTCTAACTAACCTGATCAAATTTATTTAGAGTCCGTTTGGAATGCCTTTTAATTTAAATATTTTTCAAGATTGCATTTTATTTTAAACATTTTGTATAAAAGTTGTTTAAAATTTAAACACACATGTGTTTTGTTACATTTCATCATAGATATTTTTATACACAAATTATTATTTTTTAGACTTGTCAAAAAAAAAACTCTTTTTTTAGAATTTGCTTTCAAGTGTTTCTCTTAAAATGGTTTATTTCTCAATCTCATTTTTTAATAAATCATTTTTAGTGGTTACCAAACACTATAATTTTTTTCAAAATGATTTTTTTTTTAAATTAAACACTTAAACCAAACATACTCTTACATGGCTAGTCAAGTATAGAATACTAGCTTTTTACCATGTAAATAAAAAAAAATAAAAAAAAAATGTGTTAACATTGGCAATCAAAGAGGATGAAATGTTTGTAAAATTTGATCAAACTATTAAGGCCAATTTGAAGATAAGCCGCTAACATGAACATAATTCAACTATGTGTCTTCAATCAAGAGGTCAAAGGTTTGAATTTTTCACCCACATGATTGTAAAAAAACATAAAAAATAGAAGCTAGTCGAAAAATGTAAGGATCAAATTGAAATCATTAAAACCATGGAGACCCAATTGAAACTAAGAACTATGAGACCTGTTGATGGTCAAATTTGGTCAAGCACTCAGTCCGACTTCCACGTGACACCAGCAGTGAATTTGTTTGAGGGGGTAAGACGTGACCTGCAAGATAAAGTAAATTTGCGCACCGGTGTGGTGCTTGCCACATCGCCTCCGATGCTTAAGTTAGCAAGGACAAATATGGAAATCCCGAGAGCAAGAGTAAGATGAGAGTTTAGAGAATAGAGTTCGGGGTCCCTTCTTCAATGACGAAGAAGGTTTTATATACATGTTCCTGTCTTAGGGTTTCTAGGCATTTGGAGACGATTCAGGTTGTACCAGGCTTAACCGGGACGACCCATGGGCACTAGGGACCGAACGGAGGGGAGAAGACTCGGCCTCGGCCCAAGGTCGAGCCCGAGCATGGGGTTGGGCCAAGCTCTCTGGCCTATTTCTCCTCTGCGGTCCATCTTCTAGTTGTGTTTTCGGGTTCGTGTCGTGTTGCCTTCGTCTGCTCCTTATATTCCGGAATGGTCTTGAATTACCCATAACATTAAGCCCCCACTCTTGAATTGGGATTCAGGTGAGGCTCATTGTTATAAGTCGAGCTCTTTAAGCCACTTGCATTTTCATGATTTGCCAGAATTCTAATTCTTCAAACTTATGAAATTCTTCTTCAATTTTGGACATTTAATCCGTGTGAACGTTCTAAAATTTTGTATTAAGTGTGCAGAGGATAAATGAAGGTGCAGGAAAAGCGATTGGAAAAAGGGCAGGTGATGTGGAATTTTCCTACCGCAAGCATACGAGTCAAGTTTTAATATAGTGATTTTCGTGTTAACGAGTGTCGTCCTCCGGATTGACCTTCTAACCAAATTAATTACCGTGAATACTCTTGTCCAATTTTATTTAGGGATTTAAACTTTGTGATAAAGAATGAATCAAGACACAAAAGCTAAAAATTATGGAATTCACCTATTGGGGTTGTGAATTAATTAATGGATGTATGGACATGCAATGACTCATAAATCTAGGAGTTTCTATTCTCATATTTATCTCTCCCGAGCATAAATAATTCTCACACATATGACCAACCCGATATCTCTATCTAGATTCATTCACATGCATGGGTTAAATTGAATCCTATTAACGATTTCTACAACTATCCTAAATCTCCCGATCTTAGGATTATTATAGTTATGCAGTTTATTTATCTAAACTAAGCCCCGTCTCCCGAGCAAGAATTAGAGATAGCATCAATTAACTCATGGCCAGTGAATTAAAAGCATTAAAGTCATAAATTGCATAAATGAGTTAAAAACAATAAACATCCATAAAATAATCCAACAACGCCCAAAGACTACATCAATCCCTAAGAGAACAAATCTAGCTACTCATACATGGTGTTACGATGTAAGATAAATCTGAAAAAGCCATTAAAAACAACTAAAGAAAGGGAAGAAAAGAGATAAAACACTATAGTCATCGAAACCGCACGTCCCCATCACGATCTCCACGAGCTAAACCTTGAATCCCGCTCCTTCATTTTGCTTCAGCTCCCACAGAAGTTATCTAGTTGATTTTTGGAGCTAAAATTGCATCAAATGGACTCACCTTGGCCGTGCAAGAATAAGATGTATTTATAGGAAATATGTCGATAATGTTGCGACGTTGTCCTGTTTACCGCCGTATTCATATTAGGAAATTGTGTAGCGTCGAGACGCTACCTTTCGGGTTTGCCTCTTTTATTAAGCTTCCAACTTGATTCTTTTCTCTTCCTTTACTCTTCTTTAGGTCCCAAACACCCGATCGATTCCAGTTTATCCAATTTATTCCACAACTCAATTTCCTACAAAATAAGCATTAAAATGCATAAATCGGTCAAATAGTACTTAAAGACTAACTATATTTTACCGGGAAAAATAGCTCGCTATGCGCGCTATCAGCAGAATTTGCGATGCAAATGCGGTCACAAATCTACCACGTGCTAAATAAGGGAAATTTTTCAAGGGGTGCAGGAAAATCAGAAGGCCCAGAGTGATGTCATTTAAAATCGAAAAATCATTTAAGGGAAGTTCGAAACGTATAAATAGCGAAGGATTTGACTTAGGTCAATTATCTTTTGAACTTCTTCAACATCTCTCTCACCCAAAAGCACCCGCCAAGCCCCACGCTTTCTCCAACCAACCATTCTGATCACCAACGCCGTCGAAACTCGCACCCATTCCACTCAAAAACCACCAGCGGTCCTTTCTGTCACAAACCCACAAAGAAAATCAATGAAAGATGAAGCCTCATTCCGCTTCTCAGCTGAAGAACCCCATTTCTACCCGAAAACCATCTTCAAGTTATTCCTCTGAGTGGTTGAAGGCGGTTTCAAAGCCCTCTTGTCCTTCACGAAAATCCAGAGTGTAACATTCTACTCGTTCGGCCTCTACTCAGTTGAAAACTCAAGGTAAGCCTCCCCGACCATCAACTCGTGCAAGAACGCGCTCAAGAGAATGGGAAGAAGGCCTAAGGAGAGCCATTGAGAAAAGTTGTCAAGCCATTGAGGATGCTGCCATGGAAGCAGAAGAAGAGGAAGAGGAGGAAACGCCCTTGGTCCTTAAACCGAAAGTAGTGAGAATTAAGGAAAGGGAAGAAGCAGAAAAGAAAGTGGGAGTGAAGTACTTCAGAAGGAAAAGGAAGGATGAAGTTGAGTCATGCATCAAGGTTGCGGGCGCAAATGTGGAGCAACTTGAGAATCTGTCTGCAGGTCGACCTGAAATTGCGACCACAAATATAGCCGAGGCAGAAGAGGCAATGGCAGTTCCTGAGGCACTAAATAGAAAAGTTGCACCCACATCTGGGGCGCAAATGCAGGTGCGAACTTCTACTTTAATTGCAGATCCCTCCAAACTTAGAGGCAAAAGATCAACACGATGGGGTCTAGAGCTGGAGCAAACGCCCGAGCAAAAGGACTGAAATAAAGTGGTGGCTGACACCATCTAGCTAGCAAAAGTCAAGGCCGCCCAAATCAGAGAGGAGCTTTGGGATGAAGAAAGAAGAACGAAGAAAGAGGCCAAGAAGAAGAAGAGATAAGAAGAAGAGCAGGCTGCTCTGGATTTTGCAGCATCATGTTTGAAGGACTCAGTGGATGCCACTGAGAAAGAAGAACAAGAAGAAATTGTGCCCGCTTCTGAGGGCTAGTTAAAAGAAAATGCAGGGGAGTTTGCGGCCGCAAATGTGGCGCAAACAGAGTAAGAATCAGAGATTGCACCAGTTCCTGAGGTGCAATTGACAATGCTCATTTATGTGTGTTATTTAGCCTTAAAAGCCTAGGTAATTGTTTGGAAAGCAAGGACCTTATGCCTAAAATCTTATCATTCTACGTCATTTTAGCGAAAGTTGTAGAAGCATGAAGGAAATCTTAGAATTATAGAATTTAAGCTTAATTTGTAAAAAAAAAAAAATAGATTTTTTTGTAAAGAATTTATCCAAGTAATGTTTTTGTGTAGGAGTCTTTGCGAGGAGAATGCGCCCGCAAGAGGAGATAAGGGTTAGCAGAGCAAAAAGAAGTTAAAAGCTGAAATATTGTGCCTGCATCTGGACCTGAGGATGTGAGGAATTCGATCAAATTGCACCCGCAAAGCCATATAAGGAAAGAAGCCCCAGGCTGAAGACAAGATTGTCGAAGCAGAACACAGAGGAAATTGCGCTCGAGATGCGGCCGCAACTAGGCTTTCCGATAGAATACCAAGATTCGTGGGATTTGCACAAAATCATCCAAAAATCCCCAATCCGACATCAAATCTCCGAGGATCGTGGATTCTTACCTTCCAAGGCCTTCTCACACTAATCTCGACAGCCAACCTTACCTTTCATGGTCTATAAAAGGGGACCAAAGTGCAAGAAGCAAGGGGAGCTCGATGCTTGAGTTTTCGTTCTTAGGATTTATTTTAGTTCTTTCTTCACACCTTGTAACCACTCCGAGTTCCGGATCCCTCAGTCTCTGTCGACTCTTTTATTCGAAAGAAGAAGAAGAGAAAGGCTTGTCTCTCCTTGAAAAATTGCAAGAGCTAGCTAGATAGAGAGAGAGAGATCCTTAGTTGAGTCTTGTCTTTATTTTATGCTTTGTACTCTTTAATTTCCAGCAAGTTGTTATCGCTTGTCATTTACTTTCATTTGTAAGTTAATCTTTTGTACTCATTTCATTCTTTAATAGTCATTCATTATTTTTCTCCATGTCGAGTTTTCTTTGAAGGGAATAAAAGTCCCCACGCATCGGAAGCGCATCGAAAGGACCTTACGCCGTATATTAATTAATATTAAAATACCGTTACGAAAAACTCAAATACACTTTAAACACACTTTAAAGTTGCTGGAAAATTGGTTTAAACATGCTGAAAAATAAATCTAAATTTATTTTCATGCTTTTCTAAAGAAAAGGGCAAGAACCGTTACAAACCTTCGTTGTAGACTTGACCGTTCTTCGCCAACGACGCTCCAACGATCGAAAACGCAGCAACCTCCTAGCCTTATAATCGCTGGAAATTTCTTCTTGATTGACACAATAACCACAGAGGTTACACCGGTATGTCTCTAAGTCTAGGAGGCAAAAGACTTGTGGGAGTCTTTCTCTAAGAGGGAGGCTAGAGAGAATTCTAGGTCTTGTCTTATGATTCTAAGAGCAAGAGGAGAGTATCCTTGACCAATTAGGTCTAGTGTTCTATTTATAGAAGAGAGGCCATGAATAAAATATTCAATTAAATCAATCTTTTCCAAAATTGATTCAATCTTATTCCTTATTTAATCAATCCATGATCAATCAATTCCACAATTTATTAATCTTTTCCACAAATGACTAATTACTTCCATAAGTGATTAGATCATTTCCATAAATGATTAATCACTTCCTTAAGTGATTAATCATTTCCATAATTGATTAATTCCCGGTTAATGAATTCTTTAATTAATTAACCACCAATTAAATATCACATATTTAATTTTCGGCCTTGAATTAATTAATTTGCCCAAATAGATTTTAGGCCTTAAATTAATTAATTCATTATTTGAACTCTTTCAAACTTCCATAAATTTATATTAATATTTGAATTTCTTCAAATATTAATTTCTCTCATAATAATATATCAATATATATTATATTTGTTTCCCTTGGTAAATTGAACATTTTCAATTTACATTTATTACTTAGTTGCCTCAAATTACTTTATGAGCTACCAGTGGGACCTAATGGACCTGCAGATCAGAAGCTCCAACGATATGAGATTAATTGGTCAAACTCATTAACCAAATTAATCAATATTCGTCAACTATGTGTACATTCCACTATAGACTCACAGTTGCACTTTTCTCATTGCAGACATATTTTATGTGTCCACGGATATAGACCAATATCGACTAGTTAGTCCTTCACGAGTGTCCGTAACACCAGCTGGGTCAAATTACCATTTTACCCCTGGGTTACTTCTATTTCCTTAAGTACCAGTTCTCCTCTAATGAACAACCTGTTTGTGGTCCAACCATCAAACAGAAAACCCTCTCGTGCCATTGAGAGGGTAGGGCCCTTTGTTCAAGACTCGGAGTAATCACTTAAGGGAACACTCATTTGCTTCCCTAAAGTCGGGAAGGAGTGAATTCCATCTTGTACGATTATGTTCCCAACTCCCCATTCGGTCTTGTCCCCAAAATGGTAGGCTTATTGAGTCGGCGTATTGGTCACTCTCACCCATGCAAATCAAAGGACAATCTCTCATGAGCAGGAGTCCATAATCAACTCAGGATTAAGACTAAGTTGTCTAGGTCGTCCTAGTGAAATAGAAAACCAACTAGTTAACGGTGTTATAACTAGTGGTTACTATTTCGCGATCCGGTCTTATGCAAACTCATTGCATAGGATACCCCCACTCGCATGTCTCCTACACGAACGCGTTGGATCGTAGCGTTTGTATCAAATACAAAGTGGGTCGTATCCATAGTGTCACCAGGATAAGGCACCCAGTCTTATCCCTATACTATAGACCCTTTAGGCTGTTTCTTGAACAATGATCCCATATGTCGCTACATATAGTTCAAGACTCATATTACAGCTTGGGATGTCTAGTTTATTGGATTAGGGTTATTTTTAGGCAAAAAAAAAAAAAAAAAAATAACTAATAACATTTAATGGAAAAATATATCAATATTATTTCATTAATATCCGGTCAACGGTTACATTCACTATCTACGAGTTTTAGGGCATAAAACCCAACATGCTTTTCTTTATATTTTGCAATTTACTTTCAATCATGAGCTAAGCTTCTATTTAAGGGTTCAAATATGTGGATTCCTTGAATAGAAGAAAGCCCTACCTATGCAAAAGCAACTTTGCTCCCTCTAGCATTGTTTGTTTTTGTTGAAATTAAGGTTTAATTGTTAGCTTAAACTGATCACTTAGGTTAGCATAGTTTTCATTTAACTGATGGGTGAAAGGTTGGAGTTAAAGGCGCGGGTTCACAAATCAATAGTGGAAAATATCCTAGAAATAGGACTTTGACTTCTTGCATCCTAAAAATAGGACTGGAACCATTAGGATTTTAAGAGTCGTGAGTATTATTTATCTAAGTTTCAGCTAGCCCTAGAAATAGATGTCTAACTGGTTTAGTCTCATAAAGGCACCTACAGCGGAGCTGAATAGGAGTTGGACTTAACTCACAATCTGGTTATCAGGGAATTGCGGGTGCAAACTGGGATATGCTATCTGCATCATGTCTATGTGGGCAACATAGATAATGTGTCTCAGCCGTCTGTAATGCCTAAGTAAATTGCGGACGCATAGGTGAAGGTGATCTAATGCTCAAGGTTGAAACTATTTGAATTTCCCTACTTATCTCATTGATATTTCTTCTGTTTTTTACTTCTTTGTCTCTTTGTTTTTGTCTTAAACCAAAACTCCAATCAAACTATTTTTCTTCGTTACCAATTGTGGCAGCAAATTTAGAGGAGATTCATGTTTTGCAAAATCACGTGTTAACTTAGCTAGTCACCATCTCCCTTGGGTACGATATCCGGAATACTTTCCACTTTATTACTTGATAGCATATACTTGCACTCGAGCAGGCTGTTGCGCATTAGTAACACGACGCACGTCAACAATCTAGTGTGCAAATCCCACCACCACTAAAGAAGGAAGAAAATGTTCTCGAGTTTCTGTTCGAGCACCAGAATGAGGCAATGTTCGAGGACCTGTTCGTGCATGAGCAAGAGAAGGAGCAGCAGCCTCCAATTGATGAAGATGAGGTCCAAAAGATTTCTAGGGACCAAATGCCCAAAAGGGGCAGAGAAGGAACTAACAGTGAGGCCGAAGGGAAAGCTAAGAAGAAGAAAAGAATAGACATTTCCCTGAGGAGGCCAAGAACTAGGAGAGCGACTTCTGTGCTTCCTCGAGCTAAGACACCATCACCACCACCACCTGCAATGAGAGAACCATTCGTTCCTCGGCCAAAGAAGACTCCAACAAAGCAGTCGATAGTGGAAGTTCGAGTGGAAGCCCATCAAGACACTCAGACCCGTCTGGCCATTGTGAAGAAACTGGTTCTGATGTGTGAGAAGGCATTCTCCACTAAGACGGGACCTCTCCCAGCATTCATTGAAAATATTTTGCACAGGTATGGCTAGGATCGACTGTGCAAAAAGCCAAAAGGAGCCTCTATCCCGCTAGTACGTGAATTTTATGCTCAAATAGGGGAAGAGTTGCAGACGACTATGCTCCTACGTGGCCGAGTGGTGGAGTTCTTGACAAGGCAAATCAATCGAACTTTCCGATTACCATCCCTTAGATGTCCAGCTGGCAACGTGGCCATTGAAGAACCAACACCGGAGTAGCTGGTAGAAGCCCTATCTATGGTGGCCCATGATGGAGTAAAATGGCAAAAGTCCAGGATCGGAGTCAGGACTCTATTGTCTGGGGATTTAAAGCCAGAGGCAGCAATCTGGCTTTACGTGATTAAAAATAGGATCATGCCAACCACACATGACACCACCATATCTCGGGAGCGTGTCATGTTGTTGTATAGCATGCACAAGGGGCTGGATCTAAATCCTAGACAGATTATATGGACAAAGATCTTCTCTTGTGGGGACAAGAACGTGGGAAGGTTGTTCTTCCCAACTTTGATCACTAAGATGTGTAGGCTTGCAGGAGTTGAGCCAGAATAGAAAGAAGAAAAATAAGTAGCCCGGACATCAAATGACCTGAGCTTGATCAAGAAGCTCATAGCCAATTCCAAGCAAAAGGTGACTTCTCCAGAGAAGAAGGCTCAAGCAACCCCTCATGCAACTCAAGCATCAAAGTCTCCAGAAGAAGCCACTGTTGTAGAAGAAGATACGACTGCAAACACATTGCAAAATCTACCAGATGCGACCGCAAATCAGCAACAACCTCCAGCTCCTCAGCCGCAACCTGAAAACAACTTGGTGGCTTTGAGGAGAGACTTGGAACGTATGAGGAACCAGTATAGGGACTACCTGACCTATGCTAAAGCTTGAGATGGAGTGTTCAGGGGTATCTTGGAGAATTTGGTGGATGATCTCGACCCCTACCTTCCACCATTCCCCGAAATAAACTGGGATCCAGCCAAAAACGATGGAGCAGACCCTTCCAACGCCTAGGGGAGTTTTTTTATTTCACCCTTCTATTCTTTAATTTAATATTCTTTTGTTGATAGGTGATTGGAATTAGGGTCTAGTTATCTTTACTCGTTTTTTTTTCTTTTGTTTTCTTTGTTTTGTTAGGATATATAGTGAGTCTCTTTTTACTTGCATTTCTTGCATTCTTAGATAGGTTGCTTTTGTTTATTTATTTCTTTTGCTTTTAATTTTTGGAAAAATTCTGAAAAAAAAAGGTATATCTCTTTAACAGAAAAATGTATTCTAAAAGATTTTCAAAAGAGACGTGTGCGTTCGTTGGTTTGTTTGTTTTTGAGCGCCCTTAATGATGATAACTAAAGCTCTCTTGGTTCTTTAAATACTTTAGGCCCCGTTTGATAATCATTTTCGTTTTTGGTTTTTGGTTTTTTTAAAATTAAGCCTATAAACACTATTTTTACCCACAAGCTTCTTTGTTTTTTTATCTACATCATTTCCCATGTTTACAGAAACCAAGCCAAATTTTGAAAACAAACAAAGACGGCCCCGTTTGATAACCATTTCGTTTTCTGTTTTTGGTTTTTGAAAATTGTGCTTGTTTTCTCTCAATCTTCTTACAATGGTTTTCATTTTTGTTAAGGAGACATTTGAGTTCCTAGCCAAATTCCAAAAACAAAAACAAGTTTTTGAAAACTACTTTTTTTTTTGTTTTCAAAATTTGGTTTGGTTTTTGAAAACATGGGAAAAGATGTAGATAAAAAACAAAAAAGCTTGTAGGTAAAAATAGTGTTTATAGGCTTAATTTTCAAAAACCAAAAACCAAAAACCAAAAACGAAATGGTTATCAAACGGGCCAGTAGTTTTCAAAAACTTATTTTTTTCTTTGAAATTTGGCTAAGAACTCAAATGTCTTCTTAACAAAAATGAAAACCATTGTAAGAAGACTGAGAGAAAACAAACACAATTTTCAAAAACAAAAAAACAAAAAACGAAATGGTTATCAAACAAGACCTTAGTAACTTCGAGTTTTTCAAAGCATGAAGCCTGAATAAACTTTTCTCTCCAGAACACATTCAAGTCCAAACTCACCTACCTTAGGCTGTAACTATCAACACCTTTAGGAAGTTTAGACTTGATCTTAGCTTGTCAATCATTTTTAGTCTCTCCTACTATGTTCTTCATGTTTAGTCTATGGGGACATTGACTAGTTTAAGTTGGGGGGGGGGGACCTTTTTGTATTTTGTACTCTCTATTGTATCATGTTGCCTCTTGCTAGTGCTAAAAAAAAGGTAGAAAAAACAAGGAGATACTCATCCTTCTCGAATAAACCAAGTAACCAGGGGCGGTCGTGACACCCATGATTTCCACTGCATGAAAGGTTAGTTTGGGAAGTGAGTTTGAGCTACAGTCTTAATAGTGAGCTATGCTCGTAGTCAGCTACTTTCACCACAAAGTGTTAGTATGTTGGAACGGAGGTATGGATGACTATGAGACTCTCCTATATAAGCCTAGCAGCAACTTAAGTTGGGGGAAGGACTTGCCCTTGTCAGCCACAACTTTGGCTTTTCCCTTACCTCGACGAGCAGTTGTGGGAGCCTTCACCTTGTCTCCTTTCTTCTCCTGAATTTTCTTTGAAGAAGAGGCCACAACTTTAGTTCTAAAAGTTGAACCCTTCTCAAACTTTCTCTTGGAGTGGGCAACATTTGCCTCTCCTTCTACTTGTCCCTTGCTTTTCAAAAGAGACTGACAGAGGCTGTAGCTCATTCAGGAGGCTTTGTTAGGTTGAAGACAATCTTGTTCATCATATGCATTGCTACGAAATTGTAGGAAACTCTTTGGAAGAGATTCCATGATGACCGCAACCTGACTACGCTCGTCTATGACCGCCTCGTTCACTTCCGCCATGTTAAATTGGACCATCATGTCTAGGACATGTTCCCGAACAGATGCACCCTCTTTCATGCGGTAGTAGTAAACGTATTTTAGAGTATCATGGTGGAGTTGATATGACGGTTGTCCAAACATCTCCTGGAGAGAGTTCATAATCTCTCTCGCTGTTTCCATTCTCTCATGTCTCTTAGCCAAAACTTCTAATAAACTGGCTAAGATACAGGCGCGGGCCTTTTCATTGGCCTTTGCCCAGCGGTCATGTGCATCGCTTGATGCTTGGGATGCATTACAAGCACGAGGGGCTGGAGGACAATCCTCCGTTAAGACAAACCGCAGATTATCGACAACTAGAATCGTATTCAAGTTGGATTTCCACGTAGAAAAGTTTTCTCCGGTTAATTTTCCATTTCTAAGTAGTGAGATTATAGAGGAAGACATTGCTGAAATTAAATTAACAACGACCGTATTAGTTATCTTTGTCTTAACCCATCACACGAGCAAACAATTGCATACAATCCAATCAATTTAGCAAAGCAAGCAATCAAAGAACCCTAAAACTATTGATTTAGTTTTGCAACGATGCTTCAAAGGTTTAGAGCAACAACCACCGAAGGGTGACCAGCTACTCCTCTAAAATGAGACACTTCTCAGCTAATTCTAATTCCAGAATAACTAATATTCCTATAGACATTAGCCATCGTTATTCGGTTAAGGATTTGTTAGCACACTTAACTCATCCTCGTAAGTGTAACCCTCCCACTTTCAGATCTTAGAGGTACACACCAACAGGCTACCGAAGGGTAAGACTGCAGGGATTAAAGCCCTGGCGCAGCGGAAACGTTCAGAGACCTTATCGGTTTAAAAACGATTGGGAAACCAATACGATGGCAAAAACAATAAATTTACAGCAAGATGTATACACAAAGCATGCTGTAAAAACTCATAAAGCATGCTGGAAAAACATAAAAAAATAGATCTAATCTATAAAAGGATCCTATCCATCCTAGGGTTCAAGAATGACTTACCCTTGAAGACGTTCTTGATCCGCCTCACCAAAAACTCTGTTAGACAGAAAATTACAGCAACAAATACCCAACTTTTGGTCTTGATCTTGCTGCAAAACTCACGAACACCACCACCAAAATTGCACCGGTATCCTCCAAGGGATGTGTGTTGAGTGGCTTGTGGGAACCCAGATCTCTAAGGATTTTTCTCAGAAAAAAAATGCTCTGTATTCACACAGAGAGCAAAACGAGAGAGGGCGAGAGAGAGGGAGAGAGACGTGAGTGTTCTCTGGGGAAGACTGTTCTGAAACTGAATATCACCCCTTCAAAAATAACCTCACGCATAATGTCAGGTAACTGAAAAATCAGTTACCTGATATTTCCAATTAATTATAAATTTAAAAAACATATTTTAAATTATAATTAATTAAATTATAATTAATCAATATTAATTAAAATAACATTAATTTAAATCTAATTTAAATTAATATCCTTCTTAACCTATAGTTTAATTAAATCAAATTTAATTAAACTAAATCAATTAATTAATTCAAAATTAATTAATTTAAAAATAATAAAATTGAACATCACATATTCAATTATTATTACTCTCTCTCATAAAACTATAGTATTAATATACATCCAATGCACATTAATTATAACCTATAGTTTTAATATGAATCAAATTCATATTTCAGTTTAATATTCGAACCCTTTCGAATACTTAATTTAACCTTAGAAATTTACCTCAACGCCCTTATAGAGCTACCGATGGGACCTGATGGACCTACAGATCAGAAGCTCCAACGATATGAGATTAGTTGGCTAAACTCATTAACCAAGTTAATCAATATTCGTTAACTGTGGTTCACTCCACTAAAGAACCACAGCTGCACTCTTCTCACTGCAGATATATTTCTGTGTCCACGGATATCGACCGTCAACAGCAAGTTAGCCCTTCACGTGTGTTCGTACCCCAGCTAGGTCAAATTACCGTTTTACCCCTGGGCTACCTCTTGGTCCTTAAGTACCAGTGCTCCTCTAATGAACAACCTGTTTGTGGTCCAACCAGCAAACAGAAAACCCTCTCGTGCCATAAAGAGGGTAGGGCCCTTTGTTCAAGACCCGGAGACACCACTTAAGGGAACACACCTCTACTTACCCTAATATCGGGAAGGAGTGAATTCCATCTTGTAAGACTACGTTCCCAGCTCCCCACTCGGTCTTGTCCCCAAAATGGTAGGCTTATTGAGTCGGCGAACTGGCCACTCTCACCCGTACAAATCAAAGGACAATCTCTCATGGACAGGAGTCCATAATCCACTCAGGATTAAGGCCAAGTTGCCTAGGTCATCCTAGTGAAATAGAAACCGAGCTAACTAACGGTGTTAAAGTTAGTGGTTAACTATTTCGCGGTCCGGCCTTTGTGCAAACTCATTGCACAGGATACCCCCACTCGCATGTCAGCTACATGAACGCGTTGGATCAATACGTTTGTATCAATATACAAAGCGGGCCGTATCCATAGTGTCACCAGGATAAGGTACCCGGCTTTATCCCTATACTACAGACCCTTTAGGCTAATACTTGAACATTGATCCCCGTATGTCCCTACATACTAGTTCAAGCCTCATTCTATTAGCCTTGGATGTTTAGTTTATTGGATTAGGGTTAATAAGACAAGATATAATACAAACATTGAATAATACATCACTTTTATTAATGTTCGGTCAAATGTACATTTACTATCTACGAGTTTTAGGGCATAAAACCCAACAAAGTCCCACTTGAACTAAAACTCAAGTTACAGGGAAAGTATATACAATATAATCCAAAGCTGGAAATGGTACATGTATGTTGTACATTACATGAAAAGTAAATATACAAAATACAATAAACTAGGGCATCCTTACACCCATTACACATCTCCCACTTGCCCTAGATTACGCTATATACATGTCTCGCAGACCTAGACTTTCTAGATGACCCTCAAACACTTTAGCCGAGAGGGCCTTCGTAAACGGATCAGCAATGTTGTGCTCGGAAGCGATCTTGGGCATCACATGTTTATTTCTCGCTTAGGCATCAATATTCTGTCGATTCATTGTTATGCGCTACATTAATATCTTATTTGCCGCATGTGGTTGCTGCGGTGAAAGTCTTGATAGCTCATCAGCCATTGTTTTTCCTCTAACGCATTAGTTTATGTTTTATATCATCGCATGTTCGATCTGTCACATCCATATTTTATTTTTATAACCCCAGGACAACATCATTAGAATAGGATTTAATTTGAGATAGTTTTACTACTCGCTCCTTCCCTGTGGATATGACCCTGGAATACTCCAGGTATTATTTGGTAGTGCATAATTTATACTTGGATTAATGCACAACAACGACATATTTTTTTAGTTAATTCAAGATAATTAAAAGCAATTATATTTCCAATCACTCCCATTGAAGTGTCCTACCGTATATTTTAGGGTTATTTAACTTAGATAAATCCGACTAAGTCAATCTATCTAAGTCTAGTCCTATTATAACTCTTATAATAAGATCCATCCACTATTTTCTAGGTGAATTAAATAGTGACATTGCATGCTAACATTAAACTATGATTAATTCAACTCAGGTATTTCAGGTCAGTTCTCAGGTAGGAGGCGTTCTGTAAACCATCATCTTAAGTACCTTCAGCCTTGGACAGAACTTAACCGGCAGAGTTTCCTTATAATCATAGCAATGTTTTTCCTACTTAGTTCAATTAAACCATTTAATACTAAGTAAGAATAAATTCTAATCCTATTAGAACATGATCTTAGGTCTAATTAATTTTAACCAATTTAAAATTAATTAATTAAACCTATGATCTTATGTTTGCATGCAATTCTTGATTATAGATTGACGGTTACTAATAATTAATTTTAAAAACTACTTTTCAAATTTTAATGATTAGACCTATAATCATGCTTCTATGGTTTAATATATTTAACAATCAAATTCAAATTAGCAAGAAACAAAAATATAGCAATATTGAACTAGGTTCATAACCTTGTTCGTAACAATGAAATGAAAATTAAAAACATAAGGGAAACAACATAAAATTGAAAATTTGCTACTGTGTAAGGGGAGATTTGCATGTCTTCTTATTGTGACCCACTTGTTCGCAATGGTCAAGTTTTACTCTCCTCTTAAATTCCATTGTTGAAGGGATCCTTACTTTCTTTGGTCTTCCAGTTGCACCCTTGACATTCGGTGGCAATATTTTCAAGTTCTTCAAATCTTCTGAAATCGTCCAAAAAGCTTCATTTCCATTTGGATGGACTATTCCACTATATATTGAACGTAACAAATTATTAGAATAGTATGTCGACACATAATCCTTTGTCGATAGATGTTTTCGAGTTAATGTCGCACAAGCATGGGGACATGGAATTTGTAGTTGGTCCCACATTTGATAAGAACAACTCCGATTCACGAGGTTAATATTGAACTAATTTTAACCATCAATGACTTGATACAAATGATTTTTAACTGGGTGTACCTAATGAAAACAAACAACAAAATTAATCTATGCAAGGTATAAAATAATCATATAAGACAACATAATGTATCAACATACTGATACCTGCATTGAACGGTCCTGCTCAATCAACTCACGTAATTTTAGCTCAACTGATTTGGCCAAATAAATAACCTGGTAGTCTGCATCATTTTTCTGTTCATAAAACCACCTCTGCGAAAGCCTCCTTATTACTTCTAACATTGAAGTTATCGACAGCTCTCTAACTTTTTTGACAACGAAGTTAAAACTTTTAGATATATTAGTGGTCATAACTGTATATCTTTGACGAGGACAAAAGGCACAAGACCATTTTGCAAAACCTATCGAATTCAAATCATCATGAATACTTGGAGCAGAACTTTCTAACTGTTGCATGTTATGTTCAAAATCAACAATATCGAAAGCCTTAGCTGCTGAATAATATAATGTATCAACGAGATCACCTTTGTAGTTCAACTTCAGGTTTTGCAGTACATGGTATATACAATGTCATGGAAGGCATTAGGAAATACCTTAGGAATGACTTTTAATATACTCTTGTGTCTGTCTGAAACGAAAATAAGGTCACTTTGATCTCCAATAGCATACTTTAGTTGAACGAAAAACCATTATCATGATAAATCGTTCTCTGAATCAACAATTGCATAACCTAGGGGAAATATTTGATCGTTCGCATCCAAAGTACAAGCTGCCAATAAAGTCCCAAAATATTTGTTCTTAAAAAAAGTATCATCAACAGATATGATTGGCCGACAATACTTCCATCAAGCAATAGAAGCAGATAGGGACATGAAAAAAATACAAAATTTACTTGTGTATGTACAACTTTCCTATTCACCAAAGAAAGTTGTGATATGTCTTCTATTACTCCCTCATTCTCCATGCTCTACTATCACTTTCCTCTTTCTCATTGTCTCCCTCCTATTTAGTTACAATTAGGCCCTCTCTAATGATCATAACCCTTTTGTTAGGGCACTCACGACTCATACGCCCTACTCCTTAGTCTTTCCAATTTTTTAAATCTCCACTAAACCCTAAACCATAGGTCTTATTTCTTTTAGATTGGGACTCATTCCTGTAGCTTTGGCGGGTGTTTTTTGGTGGACTTGTTTTTTGTATTCCCTCTTGTATTCTTTCATTTTTTTTCTCAATGAAAGCTTGGTTTCTTATCCAAAAAAAAAACTTATATACCACGTATTTAAATTAAATGATCTTATGAATAAAATATGATGCATACAAAATGTAAAGTATTTGGGTTATTTAACTTCAACATGTGAGAAAACGTAGGGATTGAAGAGTATGAGTTTGCAGGTGAGCATCGAATTTCATTTAGAGTTGCTTCTCTAGCACGCCACGCTTTCTAATAACTTATGTGAATGTCATGTTCAAAGCGAATGAACGAAACAATATCTTTAGGTGTTTTCAATTCGCTTCCAGTAATGTTCATCTTGCTTTTAATAAACTCTTTAATGACAGATGAAGTGACTTGTTTATGATCATTCAATACAACATCAAGAGTGCACAAATGATCGCTAATGATCTTCTTCACAATCCATGTTTCACTTTTTTAATCGCCATGTCGACTAGCACGAATAGACCAGTTGCAGTTCTTAACGACACATTTAACAATCAACAGCTGGTGTGTGTCCTGCTAAATGACAGTGACAGATGTCTGAGTGCAAGTATACACTACCAATTAATAAGTGGAGAGTACTGCGAATATCGAATCCCAAGGGAGAATGGTACAATATTCTTTATCAATTTTTAAAATAAGGACCTCCTTTAAATTTGCAACCGAGAAAAGTAACCAGAAAAATTATAGAATGATTGGGATCTTGATTTATCAGAAAACAAGTAAAAGAATGCAGATAGATATATGAGATAAGAAAAGAAATTCAAGTAAGGTTTCAACCAGACAAGAGCAGGTCAATTGGAGAATGCTACCTATAGGTGCCAACATTTCTGTGGCGCAGACAGATTGCTATCGAATTGCGCCCGCAACTTACTTTGTCCACTTAGCCGTGAGTTAAGTCCAACTTCTATTCAACTCCACTTTTGGTGCCTTTAGAAGACTAACTAACTAGAGCACCTATTTCTAGGGCTAATTAATCTTAGACAATTAACGCACACGACTTTAAAGCCCTAGTGGTTCCAGTCCTATTTATAGGATGCAAGAAACAAAGTCCTATTTCTAGGTTCTTTTCCATTATTGCTTTGGCGAACTCACACACTTAACTCAAACCTTTCAGCAACCAGCTAAGCACAAACTATGTTAACTCAAGTGATCAGTTTAAGCTAACAATGAAACTTAAACTTCAGTAAAAACAAACAATGCTAAGTAAGAGCAAGGTTGCTTTTGCAAGAAGTGAGATTTTCTTTTACTCAAGATATCCACATGCTTGAATCCTCGAGTAGAAGATTAGCCCAGCATGCTGGTAAATAAAATGCAAGACAATAGATTAAGGGTACACGAGATGAAAAGAAAAACTAAATTCATATTGATAGATAAAAAGTACAAATTCTAAAACTTACAACTGAAACTTAATTAATGAACTGATACAATGAAACATAAATGGCAAACGACTAGGTACGACTCTTTCTCCTCTCTATCTAACTTGTCGTTACCTTTTTCAAGGAGAGACAAGTCTTTCCCCTCTACTTCTTTCGAATGGAGGGGCCAACAGAGGCTAGAAGAAGCCGAGACTCGGATTGACTGCTACAAGATGAAAAGAAGAACATAAAACTAAAGAATCCTAAACTAAATTCTAGTCATTTTCTTTCTTGGTCTTGTGTCGCCTTTTATAGACCTTGGGAGGTAGAGTTTTCTGTCGAGATCAGTGTGATGAGCCTTCTCTAAGTGTAATCTCACGATCCTAGGAGATTTGGTTTGAAATATTTGATCTTCAATGAATATTCTACAAATCCCGTCAATCTCGGAATTTTATCGAAAACGCCCAGTTGCAGCCGCAAATGCAACGCATTTCTCATGCAACCTTGCTTTGATGCATTTTGTCATAAGTTGAGAGCCTCTTTCCTTATCTGGATGCAGGCACAAACACTTGGTGCAATCTTCTTGTCTTTTATTCCATATTCTGCGAGGTTCTTCCTTTTCCAGATTGCTATCACATTTCTTCTTTTTCGTACTCTGCAAGATTCTTCCTTTTTCCAGATGTGGGCGCATTTCAAGTGCATTCTGGACTCCTGCACAAAACCATTAATTTTTAACAAATTCTTAATAAAATACCCTCTTTTTATATCGTTTAAGTATAATTTTCATATTTTAAAATTTCTATCGTGCAATGCTAACTTTTGTCTAATTTTACTTCAAATGAGTAGATTTTGAGCACTAAGTCCTTACTTTCCAAACAATAAGCTCGGTTTTTTAGGCTAAATAACACACATAAATGAGCGTTATCACACCCCAAACTTAGTTCATTGTTTGTCCTTGAGCAATCTAGACAAAATAGCAAAACATCAAAAAAAATGTGTTTCATAGGTAAGTTTTTAGTAACAAGGTTGCCTTTCAGAAAAGATCTTAACTCTAAACATTTTAGACAACAAAAAGATTTTCTCACATAAGACCTTTACTTACCCCTTTTAAGACAAAACATTCTCATGCATTCTCACCCGTTTCACTTGTTCTTCCACCTAGCCCTTATTCCTCAAGCTTAGAGTAGCTTCTCTCTTTCACAAGTTATCGTAACTCTTGGTTTAGAAAAGAAAATTTGAACTCGCTCCCCCAAACTTATTATATGTTACTGCTAGCTTTATTCCTCTTTTTTTTTTCCTCCTAGGAGAGCCTCATAGTCATCTACACCTTTGTTTCAACATACTATCACTTTGCAATGCAAGTAGCTGACTACGAGCACAGTTCACTATTAAGACTGTAACACATACTCACTTCTAAACTCACATGTCAAAAGAAATGAGATTGGAGAAAACAGAAGTTGACCAAAATTGAAAAAAAAAAACAAAACAGAAATCGATACAGATAAGGAATAAAACAGAAAATGCATGTTTCTTATAAAAAAAAAATCAATTAATAATAAAATAAATTAATAAATTACGAGTTACCAAATTTAAAAACCGACTGCTGAAAGGAAAAAAAGAATCAATATTTATTTAAATATCATAATTAAATAAGGACATTTGGAGAAGAATAAAAATTGAACTAATGCATGAAATCTTACCATTGATAAATTTAGACATTTGAAATTAATAGATACATCCACCATAATTTTTGTATTTTGTTTAGTTTTGGCCAAACTCAGAACTGACCAAATATATTTGATTTTCTTTATATGCAAATCGAAACTGCCAAACCAAGCTGGTTCAAACCCAAACCGGTAACCGTGGTTTTTTTTTTTTTTTTTTTTTTTTTTTTTTTTTTTTTTTTTTTTCAGTAAAATACAACTAAAACTCAAAAATCATATTAATCAAATATTATTAACAAGAACTTTATTTCACATTCATACAAGCTTCTTTTAAAAAAACATTATTAAAAGAAAAGAGTACAGTATTTGTTTGAACAAACAAGCACGCTAGATTTGTACATCTTTATCTCTACTTCTAAAAATTTCAACACCCAAGTAGTCAATTGGTCCGCCAACAACAACATCAGGCTTTGCAACTTTCACTCGAACCGCGGTTATTCGATCGTACTCGATCATTATTTTCGAAGAAATTTCCTCTGCAACTGATTCCAGAAGATCATGTGATGGTCCAGTCAAAACTTCCTTTGCTATGCTGTGGTTCAATATTAAAAACCTCTCACAAACATTACATATAATAAATGCTGTTGGTTGAAATTCGTCGTCCTTTAGATTGCATAACTTTTTGTTTTGAGAAATGAATCATAAAATTGACTAATAACAGCCAAGAAGCCGTTAACACAGAATTTTTGTAAGTTCAACAACATGTGAGGATAGAGATTTGAACCTCTGACTTTTTAGTCAATGAATATGACTTAACCAGTTGAATTATTCTTAGGCTGGTAAACACAGAATCTAACAATGCAAAAAAAGATAGAGGTCCAAAATCCAAAATTCTCTTACAACAAGTCTCTCTTGCCATAGAATGAGCTAAGCAATTAACATAAAGGTTCTCACAGAAACTGACTTTAATAAAATGGAACAAGTGAAACAAAAAACAAATATTAAATGTAAGAACGAAAAAGGATCTAACCATTAGAACGCACAACTTAAACAAGAATAAAAGTAATACAAGATAAGTGTTCCCGTGTTCCCTAATATGTACATGGACATCAACATAAACATATCTTATATGAACAAGTCACAACATATATTCATAATTTTTATTTATTTATTTTTTTTTTTAAAAGTGAACATCCTGATTTGAGTGTCCAATAAAAATTATGTTATATATCTATTCGATATAACAATTTAATTAACCCTCTTGTACATTAATAAAAATAAGATTTATTGGATCTTTTTTAAAACAGAAACTCGTTGGTTAGACAATAGAAGCCAAAAGAATTCTAAACACGGGGCAAAATGATCCCAGCATTAATACAATTAGTCAGAATTGCATGCTCTTAGAAGCTTAATCAAATTTATAGTCCAATTCAACATTTAACCAGAAATCCTAGTTAGAATTTCATTACATATATCTGATAAAGATGCCACACATTTTACACATTCAGTATGACTAACTAAGAGCATGTTTCAAGTTTTTGGATGGTCACTCAATTTAATATGTTTTCATTCATTATATAGCCTGCGTCCTACCTCCTGAAGCCACCTTCTTCCTTAGGAAACTATGCAACCTTTACTTTAGATAGCCAAACTTCAAGAATATAGATCAAATAATTGTCCTTTCTTTGTATAAGAAACCACGTTTTCATTGAGAAACATTACCTAAAAAATAAAAACTATAGATAACATCCACAATGCAGATAACAGACATAATACACACTAATCCATTGAATCACATTAGAAATCATAACAAAAGAGGCTTAAGTAAAGTACTTACCGATAAATAGCAGTGTAGCTTACAGTGTCATTCAAGTCGTCAGATTTTCCTGCTGCCCGGAGATCCAACCAAGCATCCACATCAACCAGAAACATTTGTCCCATTTCCTTTTCTCTAAGATGCACCCCATGATAACCCTGAAACTTCAGACCCCTTAATATGAGTCTATCCCCTTTTTTTATTTTAAAATTGTTTGTACTTGCTTCTGCTGAGGTGCTAATAATGTCAACTTTATTATCAGCCATAAGGTCACTGAAATGAAACCAAAAAATAGGGAAAGTTAAAAAGTAACCCAAATGAGATTGAGAACAAAGAAAAAATTATCTATATCTAAGCAAGACCCCTTAATATGAGTCTATCCCCTTTTTTTATTTTAAAATTGTTTGTACTTGCTTCTGCTGAGGTGCTAATAATGTCAACTTTATTATCAGCCATAAGGTCACTGAAATGAAACCAAAAAATAGGGAAAGTTAAAAAGTAACCCAAATGAGATTGAGAACAAAGAACAAATTATCTATATCTAAGCAAGACCACTTAATATGAGTCTGTCCCCTTTTTTTATTTTAAAATTGTTTGTACTTGCTTCTGCTGAGGTGCTAATAATGTCAACTTTATTATCAGCCATAAGGTCACTGAAATGAAACCAAAAAATAGGGAAAGTTAAAAAGTAACCCAAATGAGATTGAGAACAAAGAACAAATTATCTATATCTAAGCAAGAATCTTTAGGTTCCTTTAAGCCCTCCATTTTTTAAAATATGTGTATTTACTCAACATTTTCTATCTCTTTAAACTAGTAAATAGAAGGCTTTTATTTCCAGTAAATTCAAAGTACCATTGGTTATAGTGTTGAATAATCTGAGGAAAGAATTTCAATTTTTTACCCAAAAAAATAAATCAACGAAAGTTGAACTTGTTCGGTCAATCAAAATAAGTCCTACAAGTTAGGAATTAAAAGAGAATTGGATAATACAATAGATTACTTCCACTGATTCTTCGATAAATAAAGATGGGAGATGCTGGAAAATTCATGGTTGCAAAAACAGGGCAATGTTCAGCAGAAACCAAAGAGCTATACAGATGATCAAAGCCTCAGTTAACAGACATATGCAACAAATCAAAAGGCACTTCGAAAAGTCCCAATTTGCCACAAGGTGGTTTTTCTTTTTCATTTCTATTCGGCTATTTTCATTAAAAAAAAAAAGGCAAAGAAAAAACTAAAACAACTCCTACATTCTTTCTATTTGATAGGAGCGACTCTAGAAGCCTATTAGAGTCATCTTTGACTAAAGGTATTTGGAAGGATAACTATTCCAAGAAGATCAAATTTCTTCTTTGGGAAATATCACATGTAGCTATCATTACCAAAGATGTCCTTCAAGAAATGCATGCCTTATTCCCTGGTTGGTGTTCATTATGCAAGATAGATGATGAACTCAAAATCACATATTCATCCACTGCTCTTTTGCCTGGCAGTTTTGGAATCGTGTTTGCCAATATTTTGGCAGGTATTTGACTTTTCCTAGAGATACTAAAGACCTTATCGTCCTCGTCTTAGCGGAACCTCCTTTTAAGGAGGCAAAGGCCTTACTTTGGAAGCACATCATAAGGGCCTTCTTTTGGGTCCTTTAGAGAGAAAGAACCCATGGAATCTTCAAGGATAAAGTAAAGAGCTCGCCTTTGAAGAGTTCTTTGATCTAGTCATTTATTATGCTTTATCTTGGTGTAAAATGTCTAAATTATTTGCTTCATATTCCTATGCGTCCCTTCTTATCAATTGGGATAGCTTTTTGTAATCCCCCATGACTTACCATCTCTTTTTGTAAATTTCATACATCAATGAAATTGTTTCTTACCCAAAAAAAAAAAAAAACTCCTACATTCTTTCATCAAGTCCTAATTTATGTTTTTCAAGTGAGAAGAAAGACATAGATGGAGATTGGGAGAATACCAGTAATAAGAGAGTTGAAAATCAATGCAAAACCATGTCTATATCTATATCTATTCTATATATAAAAGTGGCTATAGGGAGAAACTATATCTCCCCATTTTTCTGCCTATTTTACTTAATTCCATTGGATACATTGGAATCAAGACAAAATGCAAGAGGGGAAAGAGAAAAAGTGGGTTGGGTTAACATAGTTATCCCACAACCCCACCAAGCCGGCTTTTCAATTTACAATACATTATTAATTAATGAACCCTACAAAATATTTTAATCCAATAACTCATCAATATCTATTACAATCTTATTTTATCACTCAGAAACCTACCGACCCTTCCCATTGCAAGCACCATTCATTACAAAATTTAAATAGACGGCTTCAATTTTCAAAAAAAGACTCATTGGCTCTCAACAAAATATTTTAATCCAATAACTCATCAATCTCTATTACAATCTACCATCAAACTAAGGACTAATTTGAGTTGCCTGAAAGGGAGAAAAATTCACAAACAAATGCAATACATTCCATCTAGTTTGGTTTTTATTTCAATCCAATTCCTTTTCTCTCTGCCAAGAATGCAGTGTCTCAAAACCATCTTTTCATTGTACGTACCACTTGTGCCCTCGAGAACAGTATCCCATTTTTGTTCCCGTTTTTTTTACTATTCGGCTATTGTTATTATAAAAAAGAAAATCAAACAACTCCTCTATTCTTTCATTATACAAGTTCTAATTTGTGTTTTTCAAGTAAGCAGAAAGACATAGATGGAGATTGGGAAAATACCGGTAACAGCAAGGGAGTAGAAAATCGAGGGAGGCTGCGGCGGCACGAACGGAAGAAAGACGACGGTGGCGGCGGCAGTAAACAGGAGATAGGCGACGGCAACACCGAGCTGCTGGAGGAGGAAACGGCGTGGAGAAGAAGTGGCTTGAGGCTGAGCTGTTAGGGTTTCCTTCTTTTACTCATTTTTATTTTATTCTACAGAATGGACTAAAAACGTGGACTGAGCTTCTTTTTTTTAGAAGAAGAAGAAAAAAAAAAAAATTGACATTTATGGGATAGATTTACCCCAACTTAATTTGACTAGATTTGTCAGACGTAGGTTGCACGTGATTTTCATGTTTTTCATATTGATTTAAATATGTAATTTGAATACACAAAACGTTAACGTGCATTCACGTATGAAATTTATATTGTCATTTTATTCATATTTAAATATTTATTTTTACAAACTTTTATTTTTATTTTTATAAATTGTATGTTTTTATAATTAAATATATAAATTAGCATTAATAAATTGAGTAATTTGAATCTTATTACACACCGGAAAAAAAAACGATGTTAAAATTTAATGACATTGTCAATTCTATATTGTGCAAACTATAAAGTGTTTTTTTAGTAACATAATTGCATTTACATAAATCCTTTTCTTAAAATTTCCAAAAAACGCTTTATTTTTTTTTTAAAAAAGAAACATCATACAAAACTATTTTTGAATCAATGTAGTAAAATATGTAATAGCTCCTATAAAAATCCAGAGTAAAAAACCTTTATTTATTATTATTATTATTTTTTATCATTGAGGTTTCTCCTTATAAATATAAATTAACATTAATATGTTTTTTTTAAAATAAATATTAATATTAATGAGTTACAAAAAAATAATAATATTAATGCTAATGTTATTATATTAGATATTTATTTAAAGAAACAAAACATATATTATGATAAAAAATTATTAAAAAAAAAGAAGAAGAAATGTAAAATTACCTCTTCATTCATGACATTAAGTTTCAATACATCTAGAGTTCTTTATTTTGATACTTGCTTTGAAGCTCTAAATGTTTGAAGAGGTTTAAGATCATATATATATTATCCAACGGTTGCAATTTAACAATAATATATCACTAAGAGTAATTTTAAATGAAATTATGCAATAGAACAATTTATATATTTTAAATAAAATGAAGGAAAAAGAAAAAAAAAACTAAAAATAAAACCATCAAATAAATAAATAAATAAAAATAAAATAAAGATTGAGATATACCTTGAATTGATCGATTTGCACAAACAAAATAATAATAAATTGAAATGAGCTTCTTTGCAAATGTACTAAAATATTTATAAAAAAGGCAAGATGCATATTATACATTATAATGGATCATTTATTTTTTGGTTATGACATACAAAAAGATTAATTATTAACATAGGTATAAATAAATTAGAAAGAAAAACTAAATGGGATGTACTAAACTAATCAACCTATTAAAAAAAAAGTATAAAGAAATAAGGAAAAGAAACTCATAAAAAAAAGTAATACATATATTAAAAAAGTAATAATTAATTAAGAGAACATTTAGAATTAGAAAATTAACATTTGGAAAAAATAGTTAAAAATTATTCTAAATTTACGCCTGCAATTAACAATAATAATATATCATTAAGAGTCATTTATATTATATCATCTAGTTTTCTGTTGTGGAGTTTGAAAAGGTTAATAGTCTATTTAAAAAGGTATAAAGACATTTAAAAAAAAAATAGAATTCTAAAGTTTGCTGCTAAAAAAACCGAAAGCTTTACTAAATTAATTAACATAATAAAAGAGTATAAATAAATTATAAACCTACAAAACAAAATTAAAACCTTCAAATCCAACAAAAAAAGGTTTATCAAATTAAAATTCTTTTAAACAACACATTATTTATCAATTTTAAAATCGGTTAAATAATACAAATATTAAAAAATTAATAATTAATTTAAGGGACACATGAGAAATTAAAGAATTAATATTTGGACAAAATAGTGATAAATGATTCTCTAAGTTAAACATTATTTTTTTTCAAAAAAAAAAAAGGTACGATCACCTCTTCATCTATGATAATGAATCTCAATGCGTCTAAAACGTATTCTTTCTAAATACTTCTCAACATTTTTTTGTGAATAACACAGGCTTTGAATCTCCAATTGTTTTGAAATGGTTTAAGATCATATATATATATATATATTCTCCATTAGGCTTGCAATTTAACAATAATATATGACTAAGAGTAATTTAAAATGAAATTTGAACAAATTATTATAATTTTAATTGTGGTCTAAAAAGAGACATAAGAAAAGGACTCTGCAAATGCAATAATGCAATAGAACAATTTAAAACTTAAAATAAAATGAAAGAAAAAGAAAAATAAATAGCAAAGATTGAGATATACCTTGATTTGACACAAAAGGGAAAAAACATTGTTCTTTACTTTTTTTTGATAGAACCAAACATTGTTCTTTACTTGGCAATGAGTTTCTTTGCAAATGCATGAAATATAGGGAAGGTTTAAGATTAAAAAAAAAAAAAAAAAAAAAAAAAAAAAAAAAAAAAAAAAACCAAATGAGTGTACACATTTAATTTAAATTAATTAACATATTAAAAGAGTACAAATAAATTGGAGAAAAAAGACCTTCCAAATTTCCTCGTAGGCAAAACAAAATGTGTAACAAATTTAAAATCTTTTAAATAACACATTATATACCAATTTTGTAACCCCTTAAATAACATATTAAATTAATTATTAATTAACATATTAAAGGAGGTATAAATGAATTAGAAAAATAAATTAAAAAAAAATCTAAACATTGCGGGTAAAAAAAGAAGACCAAAAGTTTTACTAAATTAAGTATAAAGAAATTTGAAACATAAAAAAAAAAAAAAAAAACAAAACAAAAAAAACAAAATCTTTCAAATTTCCATTCAAGAATTAATTAGAGGACACATTTGGAATTAAAGAATTAGTAATTGGACAAAATAATCCAAAAATGATTCTTCAAGTTAGCCACTTTTAAGATAGTAAGATAAGATAAGATAAGATGTATTTTATTTTTTCTTTAAAATGCCACAAACTTTTTCTTATTAAAAAAAATAATAATAATTAAGGTGAAACTTTTTGTGCAAAGTTTATACTTTCATTGTAGATTATGTATCCTTTTGAATTAATTTCTGAAATTACTATATCTTGAAATTTTTAAGAAAACAATCTTCATTCATAGAAACAATAGGTTTTTGTCTTAATTAGTTATCATTTTTCTATTCAAAATCTAAATCTAAGGTCCCGTTTGATAACCCCATTTGATTTTTTGTTTTAATTTTTGAAAATTAAGCTTATAAACACTACTTTTTTTTTTTTTTTTTTTTTTTTTTATATAAAAAAAAAACACTACTCCTACTCACAAATTGCTTTGTTTTTCTAATCTCTTCTTTTTATGTTTTCAAATACCAAGACAATTTTTTAAAACTAAAAAAATTAGGTCACGTTTGATAACCATTTGATTTTTAGTTTTCTGTTTTTGAAAATTATGTTTGTTTTCCCTCAATTTTCCTACCGTGGTTTTCATCTTTGTCAAGGGCATATTTGAATTCCTAGCCAAATTTCAAAAACAAAAATAAGTTTTTGAAAACTACTTTTTTTAGTTTTCAAAAATTGCCTTGGTTTTTGAAAACATGGAAAGATTGTATTAGAAAAACAAAGAAACATGTAGGTGAAAGTAGTGTTTATAAGCTTAATTTTCAAAAACCAAAAACCAAATGGTTATCAAACGGTGCCTTAGTTTTCAAAAACTTGTTTTTGTTTTTGGACTTTGGCTAGGAATTCTAATGTTCCCGCCTTGACAAAGATGAAAACCATGGTAGGGAAATTGAGAGAAAACCAACATAATTTTCAAAAACAAAAAACAAAAAATCAAATGGTTATCAAATAGGGGCCTAATTAATTAATTATTTTCTATTTTTTGAAAGAAAATCCATTTTTCTTTTAAATGGCGTTAACTTTATGCTAAACAAAGAAAATTTCTTAGAGGGAGAGGGAGATTTACAAAACCAAATAATATCCATAAGAATTGCAAAAAAAAAAAAAAAAAAAAAAGGTGAAATTGATGATTTGCAAAAAAAAAAAAAAAAAAAAAAAAGGAAAAAAATTCATAACAATTTCTGTTAGAGATAAGTAAAATATTAAATGAAAAATCAATTGATTCATCTGGTGATGGGAAGAGCTAAATATTAAATAGTCTCATTGAAGGGAAGCTATTGTGGTGGAGTAATTATTGTAGGTGACTGACAAAGGAGGAATATTTTCTCTATGCAATGACGACGATAATGCTTAAGAGTGGATGGTGGGTGGTGGCTAGAAGGAATGAAAAAAAAAATATATGTGATTTTAAGGTTTTGATGGTCTTTCTCAAAAAAAAAAAAAAGAAGTTTTGATGGTCAAGGTCATAAATATGTATTATTATTATTAATGAGCCTTATTTGTCTCGATGATTAAAAATTAAAATTAATTATCATTTCATTTTAAATTATAACTAAAATAAAAATCCAATCTCAAATAATTGCAAGCATATAAGGTACTCTTGATATTTATCAATGGTTATTTAAAAAAAAAAAAACTGTTTGGAATAACTTTTGAAGTGTTAAAAACATTTCTTTGCACGTAAAAACACCTTTTAAAACACTTAGAAAGTCATTTCAAAGGGTTGAAATATTTCTTTATATATTTGAAATTATTTTTTACATATATGAATAAGAAGATGTTGTAATGAATATCTTATGTCGAAGAAATTAGCACAAAAGGAGAGAGTCAAACACTTGGAAGAAAGAAACTTTTATTAAGAAAGTGCAAAGATGGACACTTTTACAAAAAGACTCTCTCACTTTCTCACACTCACTTTTGATGCTTACTCCAACATTTGGTACTTCCTCTAAGTTGTGATACGTATGGAGGACACACTCCTATTTATAGACATAAGATCCTTTGAGCCCAAGCAAAGGATCTTTCTAGGCTCTTCTTGGATCTACAAATATACTAGATATTTCTATACTTATCCTTATCCAAAGAAATTCTCTAGAATACCTTGCAGCCTAAAGGTAAGGTCATTTCTAGACCTTCTTTTACACATCTATTTACAACATTCAAGATAAATCTAGAGAGGACTAATTATATACATGTATATAGATACTTCAGTAAGCTTCTAGATATAGCTAGTGTTGCCTTTTACTTTAATACTCCCCCTCAACACTAACTATTCTTATTCTTTAGATCGTCCGGGTTGTTGCTTAAACTTTCCATATGCTTGGATACTCTTAGCCTTTGGGTACCAAGTCCCACGCTCGATTTCTTCTTAATGCATCCACTTCTTCTTCCATAACTTTCCTCCATTGGATGTTCTGAGATATTTCTTCATATGTTGCTCGCTCTTCAAATGTTGCTAATGTTGCATTCACGTACCTGAGATTTGACTTTCTTTATGTCTGGTTGATCTTCGTAATTGTGGCTCTTGATCATGTACACCACTTCATGTCCTTGACTGTTCTTCCTCTCCATTATTCTCTTTTGGAAGATCTTCTTCTTCTTCTATTGGAGTTTGTTGCACCTAACCCATGTCCTCTTTTAATCCTTCCTTAAAAGACCTCTCTTCTGTAGGTGCCTTCTTTGATTCGGGTGCCCACCATGATGATGCTTCATCAAATATAACATTCTTTAATGTATAGAATCGTCCAGTGACAGGATCAATGCATCTCCACCCTTTTCTTTGGTTGTCATAGCCAACAAAGATGCATTTGATTGCTTTCTTGTCAAACTTGGTTCTTAGATGATCTGGTACAAATATGCAACATATGTAACCAAAGACTCGAAAATGTCTAACTATTGGCTTGATGTTCAACAATTTTTCATATGGCGATTTGAACCCAAGCCTCTGTTGGGGAAGTCTGTTAATCACATGGGCTATTATTCTCATGCACTCGGCCCAAAATCTCCCTGATACATTATTTGCACGTAACATGCTACAACATACTTCTACAAGATGCCTATTCTTTCTTTCAGCCACTCCATTTTGATGTGGAGTGTTTGGACACGTCAATTGGTGACATATCTTAAACTTTTGTAAATATTGGGAGAATTCATTAGACATATATTCTCCCCCATTATCCGTAGGTAGACATTGAATTTTCTTTCCCAATTCACCTTCAACTTGTTCTTTGAATGCCTTAAATTTTGTAAATGTTTCAGACCTTTCTTTCATAAAGAACACACAAACATACCCGGAGAGATCATCGATAAAGGTCGCAATGTAGCGTATGTCACTGATTGAAAGTTGCTTGATAGGGCCAAATACGTCGGAGTGTGCACCAGCTCCAATGGTTGCTTTGCTTTGAATTTGGACTCCTTAAATGGTAGTTGTTGCCCCTGCCCATACTGGCAACAAGCACACACCATGTCTTCTCTGATATCAAGTTAAGGCAGCCCCTTGAGCATAGACTTGTTTATCATTATCTTCAATGCATGTCTTTGCCTCATACCTCTGTTGACATGATAGATCCTAAACCTAGGAGAAGTAAAAGGCAAAGGGTTAGTAAAAGTTTCAGACCTAACTTTTTAACTACCTACCTAGTAGAAAATTTTGACAAGATAGATAATCAGTTTGCTTGTATGTATCTAATAGACGAAGATCCTAAAACTTACCAAGAAGCTATAAATGTTGTAGATTCTAGCTTATGGAAAGAATCTATTAAAAGCGAACTAGACTCCATAGTTATGAATCAAACATGGGAACTGGTAGATTTACCTATAGGAAATAAACCTATCAGGTGCAAATGGATCTTTAAAAAGAAAATGAGACCAGACGGTACAATAGGAAAATACAAGGCTAGACTAGTGGTTGTAGGTTACACACAAAAGTATGACATTGATTATTTCAATACATACTCTCCTGTAACTAAAATAGCTACAATTAGATCTCTAATAGCTCTAGCTGCTATTCGTGGCCTAATAAGACATCAAATAGATGTACAAACGGCAATCCTCAATGGGGATTTAGAGGAGGAGATCTATATGTCACAACCTGAAGGTTTTCTAGCTGTTGGTCAAGAAAATAAAGTATGCTAGCTTAAAAAATCTCTCTATTGTTGGTGCGGCAGAGGCTGAATGATGGATGTGAGATAAGATGATGGATAAAGAGTAAGAAAAATGATTCAGCCAACCTTAATGCAAGTATACACTATCGCACGTAGTAATAAAAACCTTAGAAGTATTCCAAGGGTATCGATCCCACGAGGACTAAATTGGAAATTCAGATTTGAAGAAGAAACTGTTCAAATGATTGCTTAAAATAGTTAACCAAAGAAATAATTGATGATTGATTTTTGGAAGATAAATAAAAAAATTAAATAAAGAATTAACAATAATAAATAACACGAGATATTCAATATAGTTGCATCCCAAAGGCAAATAACTTTAATAATAGATTATTCAACTTAAGCCTATTCAATGCATTGGGTCAGATTTAACTTCTATTTGGCCTTGTGACGGAAGAGATTGTCGCGGTCTCTTGTCAAATAAATTTATAATCCACGATTCCTAAAGCTAACTTGTAGCAGTAGTGGTCGGACTCGATCACAGGGAACAATCGGTTTATTTCTAAATTCTTTTGTGTCTTTGAGGTAACCAAAAAGGGGGGTTTATTGATAAAAGATTAAGACATAAAGTAAAGCCATGAAAATAAATAAGGAAAATTAAATGCAAGGAAAGTAAAGGTGGGGTTAGTTGATCTTACCACAAGGATCACTGTAATCGGGGTTGAACTCGGTGTTAAGTTTGATTAATTTCATTCATCGATTATCAATTGATTTTAATTAACTATCTAAGTCCGGCGTACTCCGGCAACAAACCGAGAGCCATGATCCAACTATCAGAAACATGCAAACACTAAGTTTCATTCTAGTTTAAATTAATTAATTGGACTATTAACTAATCTAAACCGCACTGGGATCTAGCCGAATTAATTCACATGCAACGGGCAACAAACCACAATTACAATTGATTAAATCATTTAGTTCTAGGGACGCATGTGTAATATCATAACGTTAACCTATTTGCTACTTAGATTTAGCAAGTAAATTTAGACAGGGCACGGTCAAGGTTGTCAATCTTTCCTACCACAATCTAAACTTGTATGCAAAGAACTAAAATCACAAAGACAATTAACTAAGTAATTAAGAATGGAAATCTCATAAAATTGAATCAAACTTACAAACCAAGGTCCCGATTACAACGATCCGAGCTTAGTTGGCCATAGACAAGCACCTCCAAGCTCGATGCTCGATCAACCGACCCTTAGACTGAGAAAGCTTAAAAGAACTCTTGAAACTAGAGAGAAAAGTGGCTACAAAATTGTATTGAGGGATGAATTGAGGGATTCAAGGGATGATTCTAAACCTACACTAAAGGCCTCTATTTATAGAGTTTCTTGGCCTTCAATTCGTGGTAGAATGGTGCTGAATTGGGTCTTCAAAGAAGGAAAATTTCCAGCCAAAATAGGAAAAATTAATTCTGGAAAACTACCTAGCGTCGCGACGCTGTGCGGCAAGCGTCTCGACGCTGTCCCTTCAATTTTGGAAAATATTTCTCGGATTGCCCTAGCGTCTCGACTCTGTGTGGCAAGCGTCTCGACGCTGTAGCATCTCGACTCTGACGACGAGCGTCTCGACACTGCGACGGCTCCAGGGGCAGAATGGTCATTTTACGCTCCGATTTCGCTCGTTTTAGCCCCGAATTGCTTCCAAAGCTCCGGTGAGGACCTATAGACATATTATACTCATTTTAAAGCATTTTTCGCAAGGAATTCAACTAAGATAAGCAAATTGGGAGATTCTAAGTGTATAACAAATTGGTCTTATCACCTTGCTCCCAAGAACCGTTAGAAGGCTAAACGAGTACCGTTATGCACATTTCTGTGACTCGACTCCGACATAGATAATTCATGAATGCAATCTATAACCCTATAGTTGTTATAGGGCGCCTTAGGCAGCTTGCCCTATAACACCGAACAATCTCTTTCGAGTTTTTTCTCCTATATCACCTTTATGAGAACCGATATTGTTTGTCCCTTTCGAGGTCAAACTCACATAGCATGCAAAATCTAAGTGATCAATTTAAACTCAGTAAGATCATAATGATAATCAATAAAGAATGACATGCATTGAATAAAAACTTAAGCAAATAAACACTTTCAAGCTATTGAACCATAAGGGAATTCACTATATTGAACCCCTCAACAGAATTTAGCTAAGCATGGTGGGATAAAGTGCAAATGAACAACTTTCCATAGAAAATAAAATATAAAGAATACAAATGAATGAAAAGTGACAAGTGTTGGAAATAATGGCAGTAGCTAAATACTAGGGTTTTTTCTTTTATCCAATCATTCTAGAGTTCGCTCAACACTCCACTCTCTCGCTTTTACAAGTGGGAATGGGGTGAAAATCCCTACAAACACTAAGGTTTGATGTCTAACTAAGGTTAGAATTCAGTCTTCTAAGAAGGACCTCGGGCATCCCTACTCATGGGCATCTACTTGGGTTTTGTCATCACCCTCTTCTTCCCAGTGAGTTCTGCTTGGATTTGACTTCGAATCACGAGCTTATATAGTGTGGGGAGTAGTTGAGGAGCCACGAAATAGGTGCTGGTAGGTAGCCCAATCATTTTCGGGGTCAAAACGGCCAGTTAGGTGCGCAAAAGTCTCGTTCAAAACGACCCGCGACGGACTCGGAACGACCTCTGTTTTTCCAGAAATGCGAAAGCATTTGATATTGGCCTTCCCAGAAATGCTGGGTAAATTCCAGCTTTCCTCTGTTTTCCTGCACAACACCAAATTGGGTCAAATTCATATCAAATTGAGTCTTTTTAAGCACAAATAAGCATAATTTGACAAATGTGACTCTCAACTCCCTAATTCATCAACTTTAACATATTTTGAGCTCGGGAATAGTAAAATTGATCTAAACATGCAACTTTTGACAAGGAATTGAGCTAAATATAAGGGTAAAATAGGTATATTTTTTACCCTTATCATACCCCCAAACTTAACTCATTGCTTTTCCTCAAGCAATAGCCAATCAAAATGTTAAAGATCAACTTTTTAATTGCCAATCAGAATGTGAGCGCTCAATACTAATTGCAAACCAAAATGTCATGGATCATATGTAATTGTCAATCATGGTACTAGCATCAAATTTTAATTGCAAATCAAGATGACATGGAATCAAGTAAACATGTTTCTCAAGATCGTTTTCTAAAAAGTTTGCCTTTCAGGAGAGGGTTCTACTCTAGTGCCAGTCACAACGTCTAAGTTTCCTAGGCATGAAGATTTCTATTGTTCTTTTTCAAAGCAAAACTCTCCCTAGTCCATCCTAACCAATATGTTTAAACTACCTAACTTCTACTCACTGAGCCTAGTGTAGTCCTTTTAGTTAAGAAAAACAAGACTTGAGGTTCCTTGAGCATACATGAATTACTAGACATTTTTCTTTCTCCCCCAAACTTATTTGACTGCTGGTGCTCCTTTTTTTCAACTTCTTTTTCTCCCAAGAGTATCCTTGCTGTCATCTTTACCTTCGTTCTAGCTTATCGACACTTTGTGGTGAAGATATCTAGCTATGAGCAAAGTCAACAAGCTTGGAATAATACTCACTTCCCTAAGTAAACCTTTCATGCAGTGGCAAACCATGGGTGTCATGAATGCCCCTGGTTACTCAGTAAACTCTAGGAAGGAGTTCAAACTTACAAAAATCATGTATATACAAAGTAAAGTAAAGCACCCCCCCAAACTTAAGATAGGCAATGTCCTCATTGACTTTGTTTTTTAGGCATGGGCTTCCATGAGGCTTTTTATTTTTCAAAACATCAAGGCTAAACTCTCCTAGTGTGTTAGAAAGGTTAAACATGAGGAAGTTTAGACTTAAGAAAATTCTGTAAAGAAAAAGACTAATGGAAAGCCTATGACTAGAAAACAATTCAGTTGTGACGGTGACACTTTTGAGATAGAACAAAGCTCTAGTTATCATCATCAAGGGCTTAAAAGAAAACTCAAATGAAAACATGTTTTTCCAAAACATTTTTCAAGCAAACATTTTTCTTAAAGTTGATTTTTTCAAAGAGATTTCATAGGTTTAAGCACAAAAAACAGCAAGCAGATTTTTTTAGACAAGTTTCAAAAACCCAAGTTTATCTAAACTAATCTATCAGCAAGCTATCTAAAAACTACTCTATGAACATAACTATCATCAAACAAATTATTTAAAGTAATAGAATCAGCAAACAGACAAGCAAAAACAAAATTTAAACATGCTAAAACTAAAAAGACAACAACACAGAAAACAATATTATTCACAAAAACAACATATAAAGGGGGGTCAGAAAACTCCCCTAGTCCTCATCCGAGGAACTCTCTCTCTCTTCATCTTCATTTTCATTTTCATCATCTTCTTCATCATCAAAATCCTTTTCTTCTTGAGGCAGCAACGATTGAGGGAAATCAGGAAAGACAAGAGCAATACTCGGGGCAATAGAGAGGTAAAACTCTCTAATGGCTTCATCTCTCTCCTTGGCATATGCCCAATAAGTCCTCAGGTTGTCCCTGATTTGATCCTGTTGTTGATAGACAATTGCTAGGGCTTCAGATGATGGTGAGGGCCCTGAAAAAGGAGTGTGCTGAGGTGGAAAAGCCGTATTCAGCCCTGATGGTGGAGTGGCTTGAGATGTGGAAGCTTTGTCCTTCCTTTGGGCATTATTCTGTTGAAGCTTCCCAATCAAGGACAGGTCAATGGTAGGCTTGAAGAAGTGACGCTCCTCATCCTTTCCAGGAACTATTTTTACCCTCTGACAAAGTTGGGCAACAAGTGACCCGAAGAAGAGCTTCTCTACTTTCTTCCTTCCACATGCAAGGATTTCCTCCCTGATAATGCTCCCAATGTTGATTTCCAAACCCTTCATAATACTGTAGAGGAGCATGACTCTCTCTACTGAAATGGTGCTGTCGTGGGTTGTTGGCATCAACCTGTTCTTGAGAAAGTGAAGCCACACTGCCGATTTTGGCTTGAGGTCGCTAGGCACTAATGTCTTCACCTTAGTTTGGGACTCTTTCCACTGAACACCCTTGTTGGCCATCAATTTCAGCGCTTCTTTCATTTGTTTGGCCGAGGGGTTCTTTATGGCATTGTTCCCTCTTGGATGCAAGGGTGCCTTAATTCTATACACCCTATTGATGTCAACAGAAGAGAAGCTGACCATCTTGCCTCTCACCACTGCCATACTCATGCTTTCCTCCCTCAGTCCAGCGTAGAATTCTCAAACTAAAGGCACCATGGCCTCCTGAGGGTGAGCACAGAACTCCTGCCACTTGTACTGTGAGATAACTCTGGTTACGAACTCTAGCAGTGTCCCAACTCTGTTAGAGAATCCCTTCTCGTTCAGAAAATCTCTTTTTCTCATGATCTCCATATTTTCCTGAAAATTGACATCTCTGAAGACTTCTGGGAATGGATTTTTAGGAGATGGAGCCTTAGGGGATTTGGCTTTCGGTTTGGCAGGTGTGACGGTTGGAGGGGCTGCAGGAGAGGCGTCCATGGACCTTGTCCTCGGCCTCTTGGCAAATATGGGATCACTCTTGTTCTTGGTCCTCCTTTTTAATCTTTCTTCTTCTATTTTTTCTCAATGCTGCGGAGATAGGAATTTGCTCGTCATCCAATTCCTTGATCTCTGAATCAGATTCTGTTGCTGAGTCACTGGAGGTCTCGACCTCCTTATTTTCAATGTCTTCTTCATCCCTCTTCTCTCCCGAAGAGGTGCTCTCAGCATCTAGTGGAGGTCCTCTCACATCATACTCAAATAGAGGATCCAAGGCTTCATCAGCTGGTTGTGCTTCATTGGCCTTCTCTTGGCCTTCTTCAGAATGCGGCCCAAATGCGCTCGCATTCTGGCCTTCATTCCCTTCATCTTTTTCTTCTTCTTTCTCTTGGTTTTCTTCACTTGGCCGCTCAAGGGCCTCTTCTTCTCTTCCTTGTAGCAAATCAGCCTCACTTTGAGCCTTGTGCAATGGCTCAAAGGCTGCAAGGAATCTTCGGCTTCTTTTCTTCTTTTCTCGTCTTCTTTCAAAATCTCTCTTCTTTATTTTTCTTTCTCAAGGAGTTGCAATTCAGCAACTGCTCCCCTGAGATCTTCATCTTGCTTTCTTTCTTTTTCAGCTTCAATGGCCCTCTCGATCTCTTGCTTTTCCTCTTCCTTCTTTCTTTCAGCTTCTTTTTCTTCTTCAAAGTCCTTTTTCTTTGCAAGTTCATCTTTTTCTCTCATATTCTGATTTTCCATCTCTCTCTCAGCCCGGATTTCCCTCAAGGCATCTTGCTCAGCCCTATAACCTTCAGCAATAAGGAGGGCTTGTGCCACGGCTTGGCGGATCATATCCTCGAAAACATCCGGAGGCATTCTAGATACTTTGAGGGACTCGATGACAAGAGGATTTCCAGGTGCAACCTTCTTTGGACTCTTCTTCCTTTCACTGTAAGTAACAAAAGGTTTGTCCCTGCAAGACAAAGAAGGGTTAGTAGAAGGTTTGGAATTTTTACCCGATGAAGTCTCTCCTTGTCGAGAGCTCTCTCCAGCTTGGGCGACTTCTTCTTCATCACACCTTCTTGCTTCTTCTTCAAGAGCCGCACGCCTTTGGGCTCCCATCTCTCGAATCATATTAAACCATTCCCTTGAGCTTTTCTTTAATGGTTGGCTCGCAGGCTTTTGGGTTTTATGGAGGGATTCGGTGCGCTTGGACCTTCTTGGTTGAGATGAACTCTGATTCTCCCTCGAGGTAGCCGACATTGTCGAGGACGAAGGAGTTTGAGTGGAAGTTCCTTGGTCCACGATCGCTGGGGAGAAACTCGTGGGTCTCGTCCTTCTCGTGCTGTGAATGGAAGCTTCGGGTTGTTCTTCTTGCCGTCGAACACTTGCTTCAGCAGCTTGGGCGGTTTGATTACTCTGAGATTGAGTAATCTTGCGAGATGAAGATGATTTTGATGTGTTCTTCATTGTTTTTGCTTGTGGGTTTCGATTTCAAGAGAGTGAAGATGGAGAGTTTGGTGTTTGACTTGAATACCGAAAGTCTAAGTGGTTGGCGAAGAGGGAAAACACTTAAAGTCAGCTATTTATAGTTTTCTCAATTAGGTCACGTGATGGTCATTAAAATGACGTCACTGCCCTCTGATTTTTGGAAAATGCGGTCACATTTCCAAATGCACTGGGGAGAAATGCGATCGCATTTTCCTCAGTACTCTGCCTTCTTTATTTTTTTTCTAACTTTTTCATTTTCCTTTGTTTTCTTTCTTTTATTTGCTGAAACAATCACAAACATGTTAGAAAGTTCACATGCTTAAACATGATTATTTATTTCTTTTTCTTTAGATAGATGGATATAAAATAATTTGGACTTTTCAAACTCCCAGGTAAATCCCCAGAAAAAGGTGTTCTCTACGGTCAACTTAAGTACCTTTTCCTAGACAGAGTTTTTACTCTTGTCCATATATTTTGTGATCCTATCTATATTATTTCTATTTATCATTTATTATAGATCCACATAATTTACAAAAAATCATTTCAAGAATAGAATTCATACCATATCAATCACAGAAACAAGGGCTTTTTCATCTTCAAAGCCCTTCCCCCAATAGGGTTTGATTCTTTTTCTTTTCATGGGTTGTTGATTGATTTCTTCCTCTACTTCAATCTTTTTCCCACATTTTTCTTCTTGCTCTTCATCTCCAAGTACATCCTTCAATGTTTCTCCTTTCATCATTTCCTAAAGAGTGGTTAGTGAAAGTTCATCAACCTCATCAATCATGGAGCACTCCTCAAGATCTCCTGAATATTTCATTGCATTCATAACATTGAAAGTGACTTGCTGGTCATGACCCTCATGGTCAACTCTCCCTTCTGAACATCAATTAAGGTTCTGCCAGTTGCTAAGAATGGCCTCCTAAAATGATTGACACTTCCTTATCAGCTTCACAATCCAGAATGATGAAATCTGCTGGGAATACAAATTTGTCAACCTTGACTAACACATCCTCAATTTTTCCAATAGGTTGTGTTAGTGATCTGTCAGGTAACTGTAAGGCTACAGTTGTTGGTCTTGCTTCTCCTATCCCCAACTGTTGAAAAACTGAGTATGGCATCAGGTTTATACTTGCTCCTAGATCGCATAAAGCCCTGCCTACATTCCTACCTCCAATGGAGCATGGAATGGTGAAACTTCCTGGATCTTTGAGTTTGGGAGGGATCTCATTCTTGACCAATGCACTAGAACATTTAGTGAGTGCAATTGTTTCATATTCTCCCAATCTTTTTTTCTTGGATAGAATGTCTTTCAGGAACTTCACGTAAGTAGCCATCTGTTCAAGTGCTTCTACCAGCGGAATGTTGATATGTAGCTGCTTTAAAACATCTAAAAACTTTTTAAACTGTGCATCCTGTGAAGCATATTTAAATCTTTGAGGGTATGGAGGTGGTGGTCTATATTCTGGATCTATAACAAACTTTTTAGGTTTTGCGGTCGCATTCCCCTGTTTTTTCTCTGAATTTGAATTTTCATTTTTTTTCTTCCAAGGCTTCTTGCTCCTTGGTCTTTTCTTCATTTACTTTATTCTGTATAACTTTTGAGGTGACTTCTGATTTCTTTTCTGGAGACTTTTCTTGAGCTTCTTCTGGGATCTTCCTTACTTCTTGATTCACGGGGTACTTTGGGCCATCATACTCTAGTCCACTTCTCAAGGTGACTGCCTTGCACTGCTCTTTTCCTTCCCGGTGAGGGTTCTCAGTCTTGCTGGTCAGCGTCCCCTGTGGTCTATTTTTAATTTCTTGAGCAATCTGTTCGATCTGTACTTCCAAATTTCTATCAATGACATCGTTTCTTGCCATGTACTCCTTCATAAGAATCTCTAGATTTGACTCTTGATTTTGCACTTGGACTGGTTGGAAGTTTTTTTGCGGCTGCTGTTGTGTAGGAGGTTTCCCAAACTAATTTGTATTGGAATTACTTGAGTCGGCTTGTCCTCCCCAATTGAAGTTTGGATGTTGTCTCCAACCTGGGTTGTATGTAGCCGAGTATGGATTCCATCTGTTCTGGTTCTGGTTTTGGTTCCTTTGTTGACCTACATAAAAGACAGACGCGGGATTTAGTGGACAGTTGTCAGCAGTGTGTTCCTCACCACAAATTTCACAGCAGGGAGAAGAAATAGCATTGGCAGGGGCTATGTTTGCTTGATTGTTCATAGTCCTGCCCATCATCATGCTGTGGATAGCCTTGATTTGAGCTTGCATTATAGAATTAGCCTCTGTCTCTACTGCTTTAGCTGGATTCTTTAAAATTGTTGTTGGTTCAGTTTCTCCCCAATGTCTATTGTTTGTGGCTATGGTGTCCAAGATAGCATGTGTCTCATTTACAGACTTCTTTAAGAAAGATCCGTTTGCAAATGCATTAACTAGTGCCTTCGAAGCTTGATCCAATCCGCTATAAAAATGCTCTAAGATGATGTAAGCAGGCAATCCGTGGTGTGGACACTTCCGAACCAGCCTTTGAAATATTTCCCAAGCTGCATCCAGAGGTTCATTGTAAGATTGTCTAAAAGCAGTAATTTCAACTCTATATTTGGCATTTTTATTGGAAGGAAAAAACTTTTCTAAAAATTTCTCAGCCAAGTCGTTCCAACTTCCAAGAAATGATGGAGTTTGGAGGGAATGAGTCCAACCAAGCTTTAGCATCTCCATGCAAAGAAAATGGAAAAAGCTTTAGCTTTAAAGTATCTTCAGGTACTCCTGTAACTTTAAAAGAATTGCAAACTCTAAAAAATAGCTTGATGTGTTTATGTGGATCCTCATTTGGAAGTCCAGAAAACTGGCCCATGGTATTCAACATTTGGAACATCACTGGTTTCAGTTCAAATTGTGGAGCATCTATTGGTGGCTCCAAAATTCCTGGATTTAAAGTCTCAAAAATAGGTAAAGCATGGTCTCTTATTGCTCTATTACGGTCTTCAACAATATAAATTGGACTTTCTTGTTGTGGCACCAGTGGAACTGCAGGGATTCTCCCACCATTTTGCTCCCTTCCATGATTCTGTGGGTTAACTTGAGGATCGACTCCAGGTTGTTCCATCAGAAACTCTTGTATGTAAGAAGCTTCTTCTAGAGGTTCCTGCGCGCTCAACTCTCGTTGTTCCCTTCTCTTTCTTTCCTACGACGACGAAAGGTTCTTTCTATCTCAGGATCAATATCAAGGAGTGGACACCCCTTGTTCATGCACCAACTCTAACCTGCAAAAAGAAAAAATTGCAAATCAAAGTCAAATTCCCCTTGAGACAGAAATGCAGTTGCAATCGTATCGCAATTTCAAATAAACAAAACTGGTTTCACTTTTGGTCCCCGGCAACGGCGCCAAAAACTTGGTGTGGCAAAGGTTGAATGATGGATGTGAGATAAGATGATGCATAAAGATTAAGAAAAATGATTCAGCCAACCTTATTGCAAGTATACACTATCACACGTAGTAATAAAAACCTTAGAAGTATTCCAAGGGTATCGATCCCACGAGGACTAAATTGGAAATTCAGATTTGAAGAAGAAACTGCTCAAATGATTGCTTAAAATAGGTAACCAAAGAAATAATTGATGATTGATTTTTGGAAGATAAATAAAACAATTAAATAAAGAATTAACAATAATAAATAACACGAGGTATTCAATATAGTTTCATCCCAAAGGCAAATAACTTTAATCATAGATTATTCAACTTAAGCCTATTCAATGCATTGGGTCAGATTTAACTTCTATTTGGCCTTGCTCCCAAGAACCGTTAGAAGGCTAAGCGAGTACCGTTATGCACATTTCTGTGACTCGACTCCGACATAGATAATTCACGAATCCAATCTATAACCCTATAGTTGTTATAGGGCGCCTTAGGCAGCTTGCCCTATAACACCGAACAATCTCTTTCGAGCTTTTTCTCCTATATCACCTTTATGAGAACCGATATCGTTTGTCCCTTTCGAGATCAAACTCACATAGCATGCAAAGTCTAAGTGATCAATTTAAACTCAACAAGATCAGAATGATAATATATAACGAATGACATGCCGTGAGTAGAATCTTAAGCAAATAAACAATTTCAAGCTATTGAACCATAAGGGAATTCACTATATTGAACCCCTCAACAGAATTTAGCTAAGCATGGTGGGATAAAGTGCAAATGAACAACTTTCCATTGAAAATAAAATATAAAGAATACAAATGAATGAAAAGTGACAAGTGCTGGAAATAATGGCAGTAGCTAAATACTAGGGTTTTTTCTTTTATCCAATCCTTCTAGAGTTCGCTCGACACTCCACTCTCTCGGTTTTACAAGTGGGAATGGGGTAAAAATCCCTACAAACACTAAGGTTTGATGTCTAACTAAGGTTAGAATTCAGTCTTCTAAGAAGGACCTCGGGCATCCCTACTCATGGGCGCCTACTAGGGTTTTGTCACCACCCTCTTCTTCCCAGTGAGTTTTGCTTGGATTTGACTTCGAATCACTAGCTTATATAGTGTGGGGAGTAGTTGAGGAGCCATGAAATAGGTCCTGGTAGGTAGCCCAATCATTTTCGGGGTCAAAACAGTCGGTTAGGTGCGCAAAAGTCTCGTTCAAAACGACCCACGACGGACTCGGAACGACCTCTGTTTTTCCAGAAATGCGGTCGCATTTCTGGGTAAATTCCAGATTTCCTCTGTTTTCTTACACAACACCAAATTTGGTCAAATTCATATCAAATTGAGTCTTTTTAAGCACAAATAAGCATAATTTGACAAATGTGACTCTCAACTCCCTAATTCATCAACTTTAACATATTTTGAGCTCAGGAATAGTAAAATTGATCTAAACATGCAACTTTTGACAAGGAATTGAGTTAAATATAAAGGCAAAATAGGTATATTTTTTACCCTTATCAATGGTCTAAGACAAGCTCCCAAAGAATGGTATAAAAAGTTTAATAACACTTTAATAACCAATGGTTATAAAGTAAATTGTTCTGATACTTGTGTTTACTAAAAATTGTTTGTAGCAGAATGTGTGATTATTTGCTTGTATGTTGATGACATGCTTATATTTGGTTTGAGCTTAGATGTCATTAATGAGACCAAGTTACTCATTTCTTCGCATTTTGAAATGAAAGACTTAGGAGAGGCTGAAGTCATACTTGGTATAAAAATAAGGAAGATGACAATGGGTATTCCTTATGTCAATCACACTACATTGAGAAAATGCTGAAGAAATTTGATCACTTTGATAAATTACCTATAAGAACCCCTTATGATGCAAGCATTAGTCTTAAAAGGAACCAGGGCGACGATGTATCTCAATCCGAATATGCAAAAATCATAGGTAGGGTCATGTTTTTTATGAATTACACTAGACCTGATATTGCATATGTTGTTAATAGACTGAGTAGATATACACATAACCCTGATAAAGAACATTGAACTACTCTACATCGCTTGTTAAGGTAACTTAGAGGTACTATGGATTACTGATTGCATTTTAAAAAATTTCCTGCTATGTTTGAAGGATATTGTGATGCAAATTGGGTAACAGATAATGATGAGGTGAGCTCCACTAGTGGGTATGTTTTTACCTTTGGTGGAGGAGCTATCTCGTGGAAATCAGCAAAACAAACCTGCATTGCTCGTTCTACTATGGAATCTGAGTTTATAGCACTTGAACTGGCAGGTCAAGAGGTCGAATGGCTAAGAAGTCTTCTTGGAGACGTGCCATTGTGAGGAAAAGACTGTACCTGTGTCCCTACACTGTTACTCACAGACTGCCATAGGGATTGCCAAAAACAGTGTGTACAATGGCAAAAGACCCACATACGCCTGAGACATGAAGTCGTAAAGCAGTTGCTGAAAGATGGAGTTATCTCCTTAGAATATGTGAGGTCCGAGAGGAACTTGGCAAATCCTCTCACCAAAGGACAAACAAGGAGAGTAATTCTTGAGTCCTTAGGATGTATGGGACTCAAGCCATGATGTTTCTCACTAGCATGAATCCATAGGCCTTATGGGTGGTCCATGAGTGAACTTGATGGATATAGTGAAGCTTGTGAGAATCCATACCCCTTTTTGGGTGGTCCATGCGTGGACCTGATGGATATAGTGAAGCTTGTGAGAATCCATAGCCCTTTTTTGGGTGGTCCATGCGTGGACTTGATGGATAGTATTCAAAGTCTTCATGGCTCAGTCTGAGTGGTTTATCCCTGATAGACTTGATGAAGCAGCAACGTGATTGTGAAGCTGGGACCGCCTTCTATGAAAGAGTTGAGGAGCCTCTTTCTAGAGCTTTCACGATGACCCAAGGTTTTGTGCATGACCATTAAAAGCACTTGATAACTATCGCGGAATCAAAATCGAGGATTCAAACGTGTTGTGTGGGTCTCAACTATAAATACTGGAAGTTCAAGAGGTAACTCACTTCCACCTTTTACGTTGTTGCCCTACTTCACTATGCATTAATTCAAATCAAAAGATATTAATGCTTAAGTTTATTATCCTTGCTTAGGGAAACTTTCTTTCATCTTAATTCTTTTTGCTTTATTATTTTGTCATTCATGGGGGATTGTTGGGAATGACAAATATTAAAGGAGTTTTTGTCCCACATCGGAAGCGTAACTCATGGGAAGTTGGTTTAAAAGCATTTATTGTGTGTTGGGCTTATAAACTTGATGTGAGGTAAGTCAAGACCAAGGCCCACATGTGCACCGTACCGTCCGGGTTGGGCTGGGCTTATCTTTTTGGGACATTTTTCTTCTTCAAATTTATTTCAACAGTATTTTGCTTGGACGTGTGGCGTCTGCAGAGAAGGGAAGGCTGGTCAAGGACACGTCGGTGCCCACAGATTTTTGGAGTTTTTTTAATTTTAAAAATCCACTTCTATTTTGGGCCACTCCTGCAGTATAAATATAGTTATTCCCCTGCCTTCTTCGTTATCCCATCTCATTCTCTCTTCTACTCCTCTCAGCTTTCCACTTCTCCTCTCATCTTTCAATTTTCCTTTCCTGAGCACGAAATTGATTCCACTCCGTCCCGACGAGTGCACGTCTGATTCGGAGGTTGTGTTAACCTTGGGGAGCATACCGACAGTTAAACGATTTAGCACCAAGGTCGTGCCGAGTTTTGCTTTCAAGGCAGTGGGTTCGTCCACAACACAACGATTCTATTTCCAATTCCAATTTTACCCTTCTTTCGGTGAACAATTTAAACTTAGTATTAGATACACTGCCAGGATTAAGTGCACATATGAGATAACAAAGTTCTTTTGTGTACAGGCTCAAAGATGAATCGTTTTGAGCAGATAATTTTATCCTCACGAATTTTCAAACTGGACTCACTCTCTTGACCTCTTCTTCCTTTTCAGTACTTTGTACACTACTCTCAAATTCTTCTTTCACATTATCTTCTTCTAGTGTCTCTACCTCCCCATTCTCTTTCTCCAAGTCTGATAGAGCAATGTGCATTTCTTTATTCTCTTGGACTCTTCTTTCTTCTTCTTTGGAAACCTTGCTATTTAAATCTTCTTTCTTGTGTTCTTGGATGATCTACTTCTTGTTGGGTGGGTCGGTCATGTTTTGGTTGACACGTATATCCTTTTGAGGTTTGGCACAACAAACTCCATTCTTGATCACAAATCTAAGAAATGGTAATTTAATAGCTAGGTCTTGCAGCAAGGGCAATTTGTATAATATGATGTTTGGATCACAGAGAAAAAAATGGCTCAAGAAGCTGTAATTCTGAGTTATGCAACAGAAATTTTCAGAAATTGAAAAATCAATGGCCCGTTTGATAACGTTCTCGTTTCTCGTTTCTTGTTTCTTGTTTTTGAAGAACTAGAAACAGAAACATGTTTGATAATTGTTTCTCGTTTCTTGTTTTTTAGTTAAAATAAAATTTAGTATATATAATATAAAAGTTATATATAATATACATTAAAATAAATCTAAAACTATTATATAGAGTTTATAGTATTTATTCAGCTCTAACACAAAATAAAAAATAATAAATTGGGAAAAATACACTTTTTGTCTCTAAGGTTTGAGTTAGGTTTCATTTTGGTCCCTGAGTTTTCAAACTCAACAATTTAGCCACAAAGGTTTGGATTTCGTTTCATTTTGGTCCCTCTGTCCAATTTTCCGTTAATAACTAACAGATTACTGAGGTGACACTAAATTTTATTAAAAAAAATATTTTTTAATTTTTTAAAATATATTTTTTAATTTTTTTTATTTCTCCTTCTCCTTCTCCTTCTCCTTCTTCTTCACCACTACCACCATTATTACCGACCACCCGTTGCCGTCGACCTCCACCGCCGATGACTTTTTCGGCGACCGAATTTTTTTCCTTTTCTTCTTCTTTCTTCTTATTTTCATTTTGAAAATATAAAAAAAATATATATATAGAACAAAAGAGGTAGACGAAAAGAAATAAAAAAGAGAAAAAAATTTTGGTCACTAGAAAAGTCAACGTCGTCGCCAGAGATTGTTGAAAAAGTCAACAAAAGAGTTGTATAAAAAGAAATACACTTTTGGTCCCTGAGGTTTGAGTTAAGTTTCATTTTGGTCCCTGAGTTTTCAAACTCAACATTTTTACCCCTGAGGTTTGGATTTTGTTACATTATTGGTCCCTCCGTCTATTTTTCTGTTAAATCCTAACAGATTGCTGACGTGGCATTAAAATTTTATTTTAAAAATATATTTTAAAATTTTTAAAAATAAAATAATATATTAAATATTTTTTTATTATTTTATTTTTCCTTTTTCATTTCTTTTTTTCTTTTTTCTTTCATCTTCTTCTTCAAGCTTATTCTTCTCCACCTATTCTCAAACCCTAATCGCAATCAGCCCACCACTGGCAACCGACAACGTCGCTGACCTCCGTCCATGTCCGGTCGCCGCTACCATCGGATTTTGCCTTCCCACGCTGGCGAGATCTGGAACCAGGCGCGATTTTGCCTTCCCACGCCAGCCCGCCAGCTGCGATTTTGCGTAGAGGAAAAGAGAACAACCCTCGCCGGCGAGATCTGGAACCGCCTACGTACGCAGCTCCGTCCTCGCGCCGCCACGAATCGTTCCGCCCAGCCGTTCATTTCCCTGTTTCAAGCTGGAATCTAAGAGGGTTTCTTGCCGGCGCGAGGAGCACGAACGGCGCGAGGAGCACGAACGGATTTGTGGGTTTCGTTCCGCCCAGATTTGTGGGTTTCGTTCCGCCCAGATTTGTGGGTTTCTTGCCGACGGAGGAGCACGAACGGACTGGTTCCAGATCTGTGGGTTTCTTGCCAGCGCGAGAAGCACTAACAGACTGAAAGAGGGCTGGGAAGGGAGGAAGAGGGAAGAATAAGAAGAAAATAGGGAGGAGAGGGAAGAAGAAGAAAAGAGGAGAAAAAAAAAAGAGAAAAAAAAGGAGGAATGTGACGGCGGCGACGGCAGTCCGGCGGTGGCTGCGGCAGTCCGGTGACGGCGGTGGCGAATGTCCGGCAACTAGTGGTGGTGGTGAGGAAGAAGAAGATGATGAGAGAAGAAAAATAAATTCTTTTAATTAATTTATTTATTATTTTATTTTAAAAATTAAAAAATAATTTTTTTAATAAAAAAATTGTTCCACGTCAGCAATCCGTTGGGATTTAACAGAAAAATAGACGGAGGGACCAATAATGTAACGAAATCCAAACCTCAGGGGTAAAAATGTTATGTTTGAAAACTCAGGGACCAAAATGAAACCTAACTCAAACCTCAGGGACCAAAAGTGTATTTTTCCCAAAGAAAAAAGTAATAAAAAAAATGAAAGAGAAAGAAATAACGGAAAAAAGAAAAAAATAGGAAAGAGAAAAAAAATAGAGAGAGGAAGAGAAGAGACGGGTGTAGGAATGTGAGAGAGATATGAAAACATGTATATATGAAAGATATAAAAAAAATAGAAACAGAATTTGAGAAACAACTTTTTGTAGTTTCTCAAATTTTGCTTCTTTTCTAGAAAAACGTTTCTAGAAATTTAGAAACAAGAAACATAAATGAGTTATTAAATATGTCTGTTTTTTTTTTTAAAATAAGAAACGAGAACAAGATACAGGAAACAGGAACGTTATCAAACGAGTCCAAATAAACCAATGTATCTTCGACTACAGGACTTTGAATTAGATGATCGCAGGCTTCTTGGAAAGCTCTTATCAACACTACAAGAGAATCTAGTTCTACCGATGAACTCTCCCTCAACTCAAGGAGAACGTGTCGAGAGAAGGTATTTCTCCCAACACCAAGAAAACGATGTTGGGAGAAACACGATTGGGAGACTCTCTACACGGCGTCAATAGAGACGGTATCTCTCTTGACGCCGTGTGATACCATTCTGCCAACGTCGTTAGTGACGACGTTGACAGAAAATTTGGTAAGAATGCCCTAACCCCATGCATTTTCCTTCTTCTTCCCTTGGATTTCTTCTTCTCCCTTCGATATCACCCCGAGCTTTCTGTTATCCGAACGAAGACGCTGCCGCTCGCCTTGCCCCTGCTCGCCTCGCCCTCTGTTTCGACAGGTCAATCTTTTTCTTTGGGAATATTATTTTTGGATCTTTTGAAGCTTGAAACTCATATTGCTCATACTGCGTAGCTTATTTTATTCTTAAATCTCTAGCTTATTTTCGTTCTGCTGAACCAGAGTATTTGTGAGTGTAGTCAATTTATCAAGTTTCTGATGTCTTATCTGATTTTCTTCTGATTATCGATATGTGAATAGAAGTAGCATTTTAAATTGATTTTTGAAGCATTAGTTGGTAGGTGATTTTTGTTGGGTGATGGACTGGGAACTACCTCTAAAATTTATCTTAATTCTATTCAATTGTGGAAATACCAAAATTGCCCCTATATTTAAGTGTAGATTTGCTAGATTGTTCCCGTCACAAAGATTTTGATGGATATTGTAATTTTGTCTTCTGTTTTTGGGCTTATAAAGTTGATGGTCTATTTCTTCTAACATTTTCTTGGTTGAAATTGAGCTTGTGAGTTGGAGGGATTCATGTTCTTCTGTTTTTGGTGGTTCTGATTTTCTCTTGAAATTAGGTTTCTCCTTTGTCCATGAAAGTTAATCCTCCAATTCTTCTACTGCTTTCTAACATTCTTTCTTTGATTTTCATTTTATATTTTCTTGCTCTTGAAATAAGGCCTCATCATCCATTTCTTCAATTGTTTTGTACCATTCTTTCTATGATCTTCAACCTCTGATTTGGTTTCACTTTCGTTTTCTGTTCTGTTTTTGCTAGGTTTATCCTCTGTTCATCAAGCTGACATCTAACTTACGAAATACAATTTTGGATTACATTACAAGTGATCATTTGGAATCTCCAACTAAATAATGCCATGGAACTTTCATATGGAGAAGTAACTGTGTTGATGGCAAAATCTGGACAGGAGGAACTCACCTGACCTTCACGTGCCACCAACGGTAAATTTGTTTGAGGAGGGGAAGACGTGACCTGTAAGACAAGGAAACTTGCACACCGACGTGGTGCTTGTCACACCGCCTCCAATGCTTAAGTTAGCAAGCAGAACGATGGGAAGCAAGAGAGCAAGAGTAAGGGGAGAGTTTAGGGATTAGAGTTTGGGATCCCTTCTTCAGTGATGAAGAAGAGTTTAAATACCTGCTCCTGCTCTAGGTTTTCCAACGTTCCGAGGCGATTCAGGGTTGAATCACGTGGAATCGGGGCACCTCGGACCAAACGGAGACGGAAGACCTCAGCCTCGGCCCTGGCCGAGGCCGACCATGGGTCGGGCCAAGTGAACATGACCCATTATTTAACTTTGTTAATGAGGCTTTTGGGATCCGTTTGATAACGCTCTGTTTCTTGTTTCTCTAAAAAAAGAAACATAAACAAAAATGTGTTCGATAAATGGTTCTTGTTTCTTGTTTTTTAGTTGAAATAAAATTTTGTACATATAATATAAAAAAATATATAACATACATTAAAATAAATATAAAACTATTATATGGAGTTTATAGTATTATTTAGTCCGAATATATAATTAAAAAAAATTATATCCTTCAAATGTTGTTCAAATTTGATTTGCAATGTCATCTCTCATTTTAACCAAATTACTTTTAACGATGTTCGTCTACACAGGTTAGTTCAATTAGATTAATTTGTTATTTACAAACTTTGTAAATTTTCAACAATCATTAATTTATTGCACAACATGCTATTCATATATATATATATATATATATATATATATATATATATATTGTGTGTTTGTGATATTGAGACATCTATTTAAGGTTAGACAATCGAACTTATATACCTAGATTTCTTGAATTGAATAATATATATTTTTTTTCTTTTAAAAATGCATGTATTTCTCATTAGTCAAGGATCCCAACACCTAAGATAAAAAAGAAACAATATATATTTTTGTACAAAAAGCTCATTGAGGAAAAATAATAGAGATTTAAATAGAAAATAATAACTAAAAGCTCATTAATGAAAAAAGGAAAAAAGAAAAAAGAAAAAGAAAGTAATAATGGAAAAGAGAAACAAAGATTAAAAAAAAAAAAAGAAAGATAAAGAAATAACGGAAAAGAGAAAAAATGAAAAAAGAAAGTGGTAAAAAAAATAGAGAAAAAAATGAAGAGAGGAGGAGAAAATGGTGAGAGATAAGTACGTGCATGAAAGATGGAAAAAAGAAACAAAAAAGGAATTTGAGAAACTACTCTTACTGGTTTCTCAAATTTTGCCTCTTTTTTGGAAACGTTTCTAGAAATTTAGAAACAAGAAACAAGACAAGTTATCAATCATGTATGTTTCTTGAAAAATGAGAAACATGAACAAGAAACAGGAAACGAAAAACAGCAACGTTATTAGATCATTAATGTTGATGGTCGATTTTGGTCAGAGGAAACTCACCTGACCTTCACGTGCCACCAACGGTAAATTTGTAGATGAGGGGGAAGACGTGACCTGCGAAAGAGAAAACCTGCACACCGGTGTGGTGCTAGCCACACTGCCTCCGATGCTTAAGTCAGAAAACGGAAGGGAGAGCTAGAGAGCAAGAGAAGAGAGTCGAGAATTGAGTTCGGGTCCCCTTCTTCAGTGGCGAATAGGGGTTTAAATACCTGCTCGTGCTCCTAGGGTTTTTTAGGAATTCGGAGGCGTTTCGGGACAAACCAGGCGAAACCGAGGCGGCTAGCGGCATTGGGGACCGAGAGGAGGTGACCGAGCTCGGCCCGCGCAAGCGGGCCGAATGGTCGGCCTCGGCCTCGGCCTAAGGCCGAGGCCGACCATATGGGTCGGGCCAAGTTGGCCCGGCCCTTTGGTCGGTTCTTCCTCTGGGTCGGTCTCCTAGCCCTATCTTTGCCTGGACGTCCTTGTCAGCTCCTTGTGCGTCGGGTGGTCCAAAATTGCCTATAACAATTAATAAAGTGAGAGAGAAATTCAGCTATTCTTGAAAGTCTTTCTTATCTAATTCTATTGCTACTATTTTTGTTTGAATGAACATTTTTCTTTAACAAGAAACAAATTCAAAGTTAAAAGACAATGTTTGTCAATAGTGGAGCAGATTTAATAATATGAAGTGTTTGATCTCTGGATTTTTCTATTTTGATTGTCGTCATTCGTGCATAAATGAGAAAATTTGGTGATGGTTATGTCTGAGTGGTATGTATGGATTCTAATATCGATAATTATATTTGTGTTTTTTTTTTTTTTGAAATATTATATTTGTGTTTTATGAACTCGTCATTTCACTCTTCAACTTACTCTTTCTATTTTAGATTTTTTTTCTCGTTTTTTTTCGTTTTGAGTTGGTGGGTCTTCATTGATTTCAAGGGTTAATTAGAAAAAAAATTAAATTTTAAAAAAGAATTTGAAAAATCAAGGTCTTTGGAAAGAAATTGGTGAAAACGGAGTTATTTTTTGTCGGTATCGGTCAAAGTGTTGTATCCGTGACTTGAAGTCACGGATTATTATTATTATTTTTTCACATCATGTCCAGATTGAGCCTTTAAAAAAAGAAAATAATAGCTTTTTGCAAATGAAAACCAAATGTTGATGTTTTTTTTTTTAAAAAAAAAAAATTCTGGTTTTCTTGCTGATGAGCAATATATATATATATATATATATATATATATTATTAACTTAATGTCCAGAGGGCCTCTTTTTTCTCCTTTTTTATTTTTATTTTTTATTTTTAAATTTTCAACCTTTTCAAATGAAAACCAAATGATGATAGGGATTTTTTTTTTTTTTTTTAATTTTCTGATTTTTTTCATGATGAGCCATTGATATATATATATATATATATATATATATATATATATATATATATAAATTTTTAATATTAATAATGATAAAATAATTGTAATTTTTAAAAATTTAGTTTTAATTGATAATTTTGTATTTTTTTCTTCAAATTGGGATAATTGATAAAATATTACCTTAATTATTAATTTCTTATAATTTAATGAATTATATTTTTTTCATTTTAATGTAGAGTTTTTTTTTTAATCTATAGCAACAAATTGTAAGATTATAGATTTTTTTTTTTATTTCAAATGTTAAATTACAACTTGTAAAATTATGAAATTACATTTTTTTTAAAAAAAAATTTGAAAATTAATTTTATATTTTAATATTTTGTTTTTTTTTTGTTTTTATTCTATAAATCAAATTATTGGAATATTATTATCGATAACATACATATAATTTGAACATTAGTCTTCTCAATTTACAACATTATTGCAATCATTATGTGTGTGTATATATATATATATGAAGAAAACTAGATTTTTTTTTAAAAAAAAAAAAAAACATCAACATTTGGTTTTCATTTGAAAAAAAGCTTTTTTTTTTTTTTTTTTTTTTTTTTTTTTTTTTTTTTTTTAAGGCTCAATCTGTTGGAAGTTTCTACAATATGGGACCAAATGCATGTACAAATGTGTTCTTTTGCTATTAAACCAAGAGAGATGAAAATTTATGAAAACGTTAAGAACCATGAAAACATTTAAGCATAATTCATTACTATTTTCTAATTTGATGAAGGAGGCAAATTAGAAACGAATTGTAATTAACCATAAGAAGTTTCCCTCTTTTAATTTATGGTTGGTTACAAAGTCATTTATGGTCCCCATGTCAGATACTTTTGTCACGTCGTTTTCCTCTCATCCCCATCAGAGAGGTTTGCCTCTTCTTCTCCCTATAAAAGGGGGAGAAAGCATGAAGATAATACATAAGAAGAAAACGTGATCTATCTAGACTTGGAAGATCATATCTACTATTAGCAGCTTTCCACAATGGATTCAGGTAATGCTTCCGCTTCCGCTTTTTAAGCTTAGTTCTCTTGAACTTGACATGGGAAATTGATCTTTGATTTTAAGTTTATTGATTTAGAGTTCATTAAAATTACCAACAAGTGGTATCAGAGACATCCTATTGTTAATTCTTGAGAATTCAATTTGATTATGAATTAATAATAATTTTCCATCATGAGAATTTCATTGGATAGTTCCATTCAGTATGTGTGCATCCCTTTAAATTAATTTGGTGTTATTAAGTTCAATTGCTTCCATAAGCATGTTATGGATTTCATACGGTTCGTAACATATATTGCTCTATTAAATTGTTAATTGAATACAATTCAATGTTACATTTGCATTTATTGCTTCAACTTTACATAATTTTGTAATTACTTAGCTGATGTGAAACTGTGAGGTAAATTTGCAAAGATGTTTCTTTTCTTTGCATTAGCGGTTATTTTTGTGACAATTGATTGTTATTACAATTAAAATGCGTTCTTTAATTCCATAAAGTTGCCATGGTAGAAAAATGACTACTAAAGAAAATTGTTTGTGTGGAAACCTTTAATGTCATGCACATCACTATTGTTTCTAATTTTATGTTGCATAATACCATTTTTTTTTATTATTGTTTCATATGTGGTAAATCAAGGCGGTAGATCATAAATTCAAATTTTGGTACGTTTAATTTTAAGGTTAATGAAAGTTGTGTTATACATAATATTGAATAATTGAAATTTGATGTTACCAAAGTAACCTCTCTTGTGGAGATTATTCATGAGGATGTTTAATGTTGAATGTTTGTATGTTTATGTAGATATTAATCAACCCAAAGGTAAATCAATATTTATGAATTACAAACATACTTGTGGTGATAAATTTGTGGCAATTATAAAGGCATTTTGGGTGTGTAAATAATAATTCGATCCAAAGATAGTTTTATTATTTAACATGCAGTTATTGTCAATATTTGATCACTAGACCAAGATTACTACTTACAATCAATATTATTGTCCAAAGACTTGATGTTGATGTTGTGTTAAGTATCTTGTGATGGGATTAACCATTATTTGAATCTTATGATTAATTATGGTTCACCTTATGAGCTTTGGACAGGAAAGAAACCTAGCCTAAAGCATTTTCATGTTTGGGGATGTCTAGCTGAGGCTAGGCCATATATAGGCCTTATGAGAAAAAAGCTAGAATCCAAAACAATTAGCAGCTACTTTATTGGCTATGTTGAGCAGTCCAAGGGGTACAAGTTTTATGATCCCACACTTAAGAAAATGTTTGAAACGGGAACTGCAACATTTTTTTAGGATGTTGAGTTTGGGGAGAGAAATAAAGTTAGAAACATTGCTTCTGATGAGGAAGAATTGATTGCTTTTGATAATGTACAGGTTTCTATACCTGTCATTGAAGACGTAGCATATTAGGATCCTCAACCAAACAATGTTGAACAAACCTCTATTCAAAATGAGATAATTGTTCTCCAGGAGCAAACTCAACAACCTTCAGAATCAATACCTCTAAGGCGATCCACTAGAGAAAGGAGAAGGGCCATTCCAGATGATTTCATTGTCTTTCTCCAAAAACATGAAGATAATAGTGGACTGATGGAAGATGATCCAATCAATTTTCATCAAGCCATGCAAGGTTCAAATTCTCAAAAGTGGATTGAGGCCATGAATGAGGAATATAAGTCTATGCAAGACAATGAAGTTTGGGAACTTGTCTCACATTACTAGAAGGAGCAAAACCTATTAGTTGTAAATAGATTTTGAAAACCAGGAGGGATGCAAAAGGTAATGTGGAAAGGTATAAAACATGTTTTGTAGCTAAAGGTTTTACTCAAAAGAAAGGAATTGATTATAAAGAGACTTTCTCTTGAGTCTCATCAAAAGACTCTTTCAAGACAATCATGGCACTTGTTGCACATTTTGATCTTGAGCTTCATCAAATGGATGTTAAGACAGTGTTTCTCAATGGTGACATTGATGAGACCATTTATATGGTACAACCAGAAAATTTTGTATTAGGAGACGCAAAGAAAATGGTCTGTAAATTAACCAAATCCATTTATGGGCTTAAACAAGCTTCTCGTCAGTGGTACTACAAGTTTCATCAAGTGATTATCTCATTTGGTTTTGAGATGAATATTGTTGATGATTGTGTGTATCACAAGTTCAGTGGGAGTAAGTATATATTTCTAGTTTTGTATGTCGATGACATACTACTTGCCACTTATGATAAAGGTTTGTTGCATGACACTAAGAGATTTCTATCTAAAAATTTTGAAATGAAAGATCTTGGTGAAGCTTCCTTTTTATTAGGGATTCAAATACATTGAGATCGTTCTCAATGTGTTCTTGGATTATCACAAAGGAGCTATATTGATAAAATACTTAAAAGATTTGGCATGCAAGATTGCAAACCTGGTGACACCCTTGTCGCTAAAGGAGACAAATTTACTCTTAGTCAATGCCCTAAAAACATTCGAGAAGTTAAAGAAATGGAAAAGATTCCTTATTCATCTGTAGTTGGGAGTCTGATGTATGCTTAAGTATGTACACGTCCAGATATTACATACATCGTTGGGATGTTAGGCAAATACTTAAGTAACCCTAGTATGGATCATTGGAAAACAGCTAAACAGGTTATGAGGTATTTGCAAAGGACAAAAGATTACATACTCACATATAAGAGATCGGATCAGTTATAGATTATTGGATACCCCGACTCTGATTATGCTAGATGCCAAGACAGTATAAGATCCACTTCATGCTATATTTATCTGTTGGCTGGTGGAGCTATATGGAAACAGAATTTGTAGCGTATTATGAGGCATCTAATCATGGAATATGGTTGCAAAATTTTGTCACGGGATTGCATATTTTAGAGGGTGTTGAAAGACCACTCAAAATTTATTGTGACAATAAATCAACAGTGTTTTATTCCAATAATAATAGGAGCTCGTGTAAGTCTAAACATATAGACATAAAGTTCCTAGTTGTGAAGGAGAGAGTGCAGAGTGGACATATATATCCATAGAGCACATTGGAACAAACTCCATGATAGCGGATCCGCTTACAAAGGGATTACCACCCAAGGTCTTTCATGAGCATACTGCTCGTATGGGGGTTATTTTGCATGAGGATATCAAGTTTTAGTGGGAGTTTGTATTGCTTTATGTTTGATTTGGACATGTATGCATTTTTACAAAATGTTATTCTGATCAAAAATTAAGTTCTTTTTACTCTGTCTCATTATGTTAAAATTTTTGTATCTCACTAAGGTCCAAGGACCAGTTGGAAATAGGCATGTGTAGGTCATGAAATTTCCATGTGCTCATGGTTTGATCTATGTCATTTAGTTATATCGATATCGTGACCATTGATGGGTTTAGTTGCTTTTAATTGCAATAAAAACCTCTTTGATCCTTATCAATATAACTAATGGACCAGATTGTTTAAAGTTCACTCTCTTTTACATTAGCAATTTTTGGAGCTCATAAAGTCAAACACATTTATTATGTTATATATGTGGCCAAGTGGGAGATTGTTGGAAGTTTCTACAATATGGGGCCACATGCATGTACAAATGTGTTCTTTTGCTATTAAACCAAGAGAGATGAAAATTTATGAAAACGTTAAGAACCATGAAAACATTTAAGCATAATTCATTACTATTTTCTAATTTGATGAAGGGGGCAAATTAGAAACGAATTGTAATTAACCATAAGAAGTTTCCCTCTTTTAATTTATGGTTGGTTACAAAGTCATTTATGGTCCCCATGTTAGATACTTTTGTCACGTCGTTTTCCTCTCATCCCCATCAGAGAGGTTTGCCTCTTCTTCTCCCTATAAAAGGGGGAGAAAGCATGAAGATAAAACATAAGAAGAAAACGTGATCTATCTAGACTTGGAAGATCATATCTACTATTAGCAGCTTTCCACAATGGATTCAGGTAATGCTTCCGCTTCTGCTTTTTAAGCTTAGTTCTCTTGAACTTGACATGAGAAATTGATCTTTGATTTTAAGTTTATTGATTTAGAGTTCCTTAAAATTACCAACACAATCTGGACATGATGTGATATAATATTTAAAAAAAAAAAAAAAAAAAGAATCTGTGACTTCAAGTCACAGATACAACACTTTGACCAGTCAATTGGACTGTGTTCTGTGGCTTGAAGCCACGAAACCCAATACTGACAAAAAATAACCCCGTTTTTGCCAATTTATTTCCAAAGACCTTGATTTCTCGAATTCTTCTTTAAAATTTTATTTTTTTTTTCTAATTAACCCTTGTTTTCAATCTTCGTTGTTTGGAGGGTTTTGGGCAATTTTCAGAAATGGGTGTTGTTTGGATCTTTCATTGGTTTTTGTGAGCTATTTGGAACGAAAACAAGCCGAGTGCTGTTGAGGAAAGTGAAACTTCTTGTTACTAGTGACTTACCATGTGCTAGATCTAGTTCAACCCCCCTCAATTTTTTGTTGTTTATGTATTAGTATTAAATTTAGTGCATTAAGTAACAAAATTGTTAGTTTCTTTGGTGGTTAGCCTTCCTCTTTGCTCTCCCTCAGGGCAAGGTTTGATCCCTAGAATTTTAATTTTATTATTTTCGCTTGCCTCGCTCCCCTGAAGTGTTTGATTTTTTTTTTTTTTTTTTTTGAAAAAGAAGCGTTTGATTTCCTGCTGTTTTCAATTTAATTTAATTTTCACAGAAGTTGAGGCCCTAATTTCCATCCCACGCTATTTATTATACAAAAAAAAAAAAAAAAAAAAAGAAATTGCACTATTTATTTTAAATTTGGAAATTTGGAATTATACGAGGAACCTTTCACCTTAATTTCCTTTCTTAGGGATAAATAAATGGTAATTTTTTATTCTAAATGATCTAAATTTCTTTAAACATAATATTTTCAAATTTTCTTTTTCCTTTTATGTTGAAATCATATTTTAATTTTCAAACCCTAATTTTCTATAACAAGTATTGTTCTTCACTACACTTAAGTAGTGTAGCCAAATATAATATTTTGAACCTAAAAGAAACTCCTCTCAAGTCTAATTGTTGCTAGCAATTTCAAGAAGTCGAGGATTTAAAGATTAATTTTATAAGGTACATTTAGTTTCATGTTTCAGTTACTTGTATATATACAATTAGTAATTAGTGTCATGTTTCCATTACTTTTATACATACTAGGTTTTTACCACGTGCGATGCACGTGTAATAATTTGACTATATTATTATGAAGTAAAGTGAATTTAAAACTAATTAAACTTAGTTCTATGGATTCTTATAGTTTAAGCAATCGTTTGAGATTCACATTTTAATACGTACCTATTGTCCATTAATATATTTTTTTTTTACATGATTGACATTAGTTTTTTTTTTTTTTTTTTTTTTTTTTTTTTTTTTTTTTTTTTTTTTAAAGAAAATTGACCTTAGTTCTACAGATATCAATTTAACTTGGATTACTTTACTCACCACATCTATAAAATGAAATCAATATTAGTAAATAGTGGGATAATGCTAACATAAGTAATTATCTCTACTAACTTATCTGCTTTCGTCAGGATTTCAAAATCAATCATATTTTGATTTTTTATGTTGTATACTACTCCTTCTAGTTCTTCTACGTCAATCATCTGAGATAATGAGAGTTCTCAATCCTTGCATAAACAAAACGTGATTTAAAAAAAATTGATAAAATTGAAATATTTCCTGGTAGACACAAAACACAAAAACAAAAACAAAAACAAAAACAAAATTCAAATTTTAATGGAACTTGATTTTTTAAAAATATAAATTTGACAAAATCGAAATATAAATCAAAATCATTCCTAGTAGACAAAAAAGCTGAACAAAAAAAATTAAATTGACAAAATCAAGACTCGTCCAAATAACCACAAAACGTTAACAAAAAAAATTATTGAAAAAATCAAATATTAATGAAACATGATTTTTTTGAAAAAAAATTACAAAATCAAAGTTCTTCCGTATAGAAACAAAACGTGGAAAAAAAATTAAAGAGATAAATCAAATTTTAATGAAACATTATTTTTTTTTAAAAAAAAGAAAATTGACAAAATTGAAATCTAGACACATCACGTTTAAAAAAAAAAAATTGACAAAATTGAAATCTAGACACATAACGTTTAAAAAAAATAATTGACAAAATCAAATTTTAATGAAACTTGTTTTTCTAAAAAAAAAAAGAGAGAAATGAAATTAACAAAATCGAAATCCATCCACGTAGACACAAAATGTGGAAGAAAAAAAAATTTAGTAAATCAAATTTTAATGAAACTTGATTTGAAAACTAAAGGATAAAATCACCATAATATTTTAAATTCTATTAAATTACAAATTTTGATTATGGAATTTGGAAACTAATTATAAATAGTTGGAGATGTGAAAACCAACCGGGGAAGATGGAAATTTTATACATGAAATTTCAAATATTCTTTTGAATTTTATTGAACTACAAATTTTGATTTTGAAATTTGAAAACTAAAGGATAAAATCACATATTATTTTAAATTTTATTAAATTATAAATTTTGATTTTGAAATTTGAAAACTAAAGGATAAAATCACATATTATTTTAAATTTTATTAAATTATAAATTTTGATTCTGGAATTTGAAAACTAATTTTGTAATTATTTGAAATGTAAAGTGGCACGAAAAAGAAGATAAAATCGTGAATTTTCCAAAAGAAGAATCTCGAGAAACAAATAGAATACGAAAAATTAGTAACATAATTAACCAGAAAAAAATCACAATGCACGTACATATAAAATCAATTTAGAGAGCAGACGATTACTGAAATTGTTTTCCATATAAAATCAATTTAGAGAGCAAATGACTACCAATTATAACAAAAAAAAACTAAAAGTAAAAAAAAAACACCTGAAATACAAAAAAAAAAAAAAAAAAAAAATTGATAGTTACGAAAGTTTCCTTTAATTCTTTTTCTTTTTTTAATAATTTATTTTTTTAATTAAAACCATTAGAAATTTTGATTTTTTCATCCATTTTTTTTTTTTATAATTAAAACACTTACTTACGAAATTTGACTTTTTTTTAAAATCTTATATTTTATTTTGAGTACTTTAATCTTATCTTTTTTTAATCAAAATAATTATGAAATTTGATTTTTTTATCTTTTTGTTTTAATACAAACAATTACGAAATCTGATTTCGGAAATTTAAAACTAATTAGATTTTGACTAATGTAATTATCTTAAATTTAAAGGGGAAATTTAAAACTAATTAGATTTTGACTAATGCAATTATCTTAAATTTAAAGGGGTATTTTAGTCTAAAAATGTTTTTCACGGATCTTTAATTTTTAATATACTAGGTTTTTACCACGTGCGATGCACGTGTAATAATTTGACTAAGTTATTATGAAGTAAAGTTAATTTAAAATTAATTAAGATTGTATGTATATTCTTATATTAGTTTTGTTTTTTCTAATTCTATGATGATTTTTTTTGTTTTCTAATATGACTAATTTTAATATAATATAATATATATGTAACTTATCATAGCAAATGGATTAACAATAATTATTCTAAATAATAATAATAATAAAATACATGTTAAAGAAATTGGTTTATAAAGTCAAAACTTCTTTATAAAACTTTTCTCAAAAAAAAAAAAAAAAAAAAAAAAAAAAAAAAAAAACTTCTTTATAAAAACTAAACCCTCAAACTATTTAACTCCAACCTTGGAAAGAGTAATTATCTATTGTTTAGTTCAACACTATCTCTTTTAATTTGTTGTATTTGTATGTTGCACCTCAATTTGGGTTTATTTACATTATATTATTTATTTATTTATTTGTTGATCGATGTTCGTTTTATATTCCATCCAAACCACAAATTTTGCAGTGTTTCAATTCTGTTTCCAAGAGTATGTAAATTAGGGTCAGTACTTTATTCCGTTTCCAGAATAAAGTGGCAATGGGAGAAAGTGATCTAATCTTAATTGATGCATTTTTTTAATAATTTACATTTACATAGTTCTCATGACATGTAAACGATGATGGTTACACATTTTAGTCAAATAAATATAAATTATCATATTATTTTAAATGTTTTATATTATATTTTTTTCGAATTAATATTAATTTAGCTATTAAGATATAATATTAACTTGAAAATAATTTAGCTATTAAGATATAATATTAACATGAATATAAAAATTGGTTTTAGAATCTCAAAATTATTTTTAAAAAAATTAATTTAAAACAGAACAATATAAAAATATTTGGGAATCACGGTGTAGATAATTTCAATAAAGTTTTAATGAAAATCGTTTTTCTAAAAGGAACATTGATTTTAAATGTTTTAGTGACTTTGAAAATTTATTTAATTTTGTTGAATTATTTCTATTTATTCTTTATACTATTTTACTCAAATATGGTAAAATAAATAAATATATATAGTCAAACGACTTTTTGGATAACTGATAAATAAATAGATTAATTGAGATAATATAATTGAATAAAATACTCTCCCACCAAATCAGATAACCAAATCCTAAAAGTATGATGTATTTAAAACATATCAAAAAAAAAAAAAAATCCTAAAACCATGACATATTTAAAAAACATATAGAAAAATCAAACTAAAACAACCAAATCAGGATTAAACTCATTGAAAATTGAAGTATATTGAAAAATTAATTGAGATAATCTAATCGGTTAAAATATCATCCCAACTAACTCCTAAAATTATGGTGTATTTAAAAACATATAAAAATCTTAAAAATTTAAAATCCAATCAATAAATCAAATAACACAACTCAATTATAAAAATTATGAGATAATTAAACTCATTGAAAAGAGAAGTATGTCTAGAATCTAGAGGGAAAAAGAAAACCTTAAATTTGAATATTTTTCAAAATCAATAAATTTGAGTCAAGCAAAAGTGAGATCAATAATAGAGGGGCTTGGTAAAGATTATGGAGGAAATGCTTATAATTTAATCCTAAGAAATTGCAACTATTTTTGCTAAATATCTACATCAAACTCATAATTAACTCTTTCTCTATTTTATATTCTCCATTGAAATCTCACAATATTCTTTCTCATCCTTCCCTGCAACACTTCGCCCCTAACCTTGATCACTCATTGTCCACCAATTTTAATTACAAAATTTGATTTAACCATGCAAATGTAATATAAAAAGTATAGTAGATTGTCTTAGCTTCAAAAAGTGGAGAGTCCTATATTACCTAGATGTCCAGTATCTAAAACTTGTTAGTGGATTGAGCAAGGAGGTGATGAAGATCGATATTCAATAATGATGTAACTAATTCAATCAAGAAACAATAGAGGTGATTAGACATTAACGGTGTTGCAAAAAATGGCAAATCTAAAACAAAATAGGTATTTGATGTGGGAGGTAAATACCAGAAGCTCTAGACGAAGAACTGCAAGGGTTTCACCATGTTTATGAAGTTTCCTCGATGTGAAAACCAATGGAAGAATGTGAAATATTTATAGAGGAAATTTCGATTTAAATTCTAATTTGATTAGATTTTGGATCAAATCTACAAACCATAAAATAAAATATATAGACCATAATATTAATCTATGTTATTAAATTTCCTAAGATAAAAAGAATATTAAGCAAAAAAAAAAAAAGAATATTAAGCAAAATTTAATCGATATTATTCTAGGTTATTAAATTTCATTCTTGAAAAAAATATATATTAGATTTTGACCATTAAAAAAATTCCTTTATTTCTTTCTTTTTTTTAATTTTTTAAATTAAAACGGTTAAGAATTTTTTTTAAATATTTTTTTAATTAATTAATTAAAAAATTACAAAATCTGATTTTTTTATTTTTTATTTTTCTAATTAATTAATTAAAATAATCACGAAATTATTGTCCAAAAAAAAAAACAAATTACGAAATTTATTTTTTTTTAATTAAAATAATTATTTTTTTATCTCTTCTTTCTTTCATTAAAACAATTATTTTTTAAACATTTTTTAATTAAAACAATTATAAAATTTCGTTTTTTATTATTTTTTATTTTTTAATTAAAAAAATTATTATTTTTTATCTTTTCTTTTTTTAGTGATAACTATTATTTTTTTCATCTTTTTTAAAATTAAAAAAATTACGAATTTTGATTTTTTTAATCTTTTTTTAATTAAAAACATTATTTTTTTAATTAAAAAAATTATTTTTTATCCTTACTTTTTTTTAATTAAAACAATTACGAAATTTGATTTCGAAAATTGAAAACTAATTAGATTTTGACTAATGTAATTATCTTAAATTTAAAGAGGTATTTTATGGAGGGAATTTAGAATCAAATTCTAATTTGATTAGATTTTGGATCAAATCTATAAACCACAAAATAAAATATATAGGTCATAATATTAATCTATGTTATTAAAATTCATAAGATAAAAAGAATATTAAGCAAAAAAACAAAAAAAAGAATATGTTTCAAAAAAAAAAAAAACAAAAAAAGAATATTAAGCAAAATTTAATCGATATTATTTTAGGTTATTAAATTTCATACTTGAAAAAAAAAAATATATTAGATTTTGACAATTAAAAAAAAATTCCTTTATTTCTTTCCTTTTTTAATTTTTTAAATTAAAACGGTTACGAATTTTTTTAATTAATTAATTAAAAAATTAAAAAATCTGATTTTATTTTTATTTTTTTTTCTAATTAATTAATTAAAATAATCACGAAATTATTGTAAAAAAAATCTAATTACGAAATTTAATTTTTTTAATTAAAATAATTTTTTTAATCTTTTCTTTCTTTAATTAAAACAATTATTTTTTAAACATTTTTTATTAAAACAATTACAAAATTTCATTTTTGATTTTTTTTTATTTTTTAATTAAAAAAATTACTTTTCTTTTATCTTTTCTTTTTTTAATCAAAACAATTAATTTTTTCATCTTTTTTTTTTAAAATTAAAACAATTACGAATTTTGATTTTTAACTAAAACAATTAGTTTTTTTATCTTTTATTTTTTTTAATTAAAAAAATTATTTTTTATCTTTTTTTTAATTAAAAAAAATTACGAAATTTTATTTCGAAAATTGAAAACTAATTAGATTTTGACTAATGAAATTATCTTAAATTTAAAGAGGTATTTTATGGAGGAAATTTAGATTCAAATTCTAATTTGATTAGATTTTGGATCAAATCTACAAACCATAAAATAAAATATATAGACCATAATATTAATCTATGTTATTAAATTTGATAAGATAAAAAGAATACTAAGTAAAAAAAATAATAATAATAAAAAGCAAAATTTAATCTAGAGACCATAAGATATTATTCTATGTTATTAAATTTCATATTTGAAAAAAATAATATTATATTTTGACAATTAAAAAAATTTTCTTTATTTCTTTCCTTTTTTTAATTAAAACGTGTTACAGAATTTCTTTTTTTAATCTTTTTTAATTAATAATTAAAAAATCACATAATCTATTTTTTTTTATTTTTTCTTTTTCTAATTAATTAATTAAAATAATTACCAAATTTAATTTTTTGAAATTAAAATAATTATTTTTTATCTTTTCTTTTTTTAATTAAAACAATTATTTTTAAATTTTTTTTAATTAAAACAATTACGAAGATTTTTTTTATATTTGATTTTTTTAATTAAAACAATTATTTTTTTTTTATCTTTTCTTTTTTTTTTTTTAATTAAAACAATTAATTTTTTTTATGTTTTTTTAATTAAAACAATTACAAAATTTGATTTTTTAAAATTATTTTTTAATTAAAACAATTATTTTTTAATCTTTTTTAATTAAAACAATTATTTTTTCTTTTTTCTTTTTTTTTTTAATTAAAACAATTTCGAAATTTGATTTCGAAAAAATAAAAAGTAATTAATTTTAATATATTATAGATTAAAAAAAAAAAAAACACCCTATTTGTTTTTATTAAAAAAAGAAAAAATAGAAAAAAAAAACAAACAGAATTCGTTTTAGTCATAAATACGTTGTTTTTTTTATTTGAATTTTTTTTCCAAAATTTCATATTGGTTTTTTAAATTGTGTAGGGATTACAATTTTTTTTTTTTATTTTCATAATCATTTATTATAGATAATTATTAAAATCACTACGTTTGTTTTTTTCTTTTTTTCTTTTTTTTTTTATAGGAAAAGATTTTTTTTTTCAAAATTTCATATTCATTTTTTAATTTTTTTTTATTGATTACCACTTTTTAATTTTTGTATCTTTTTTTTTTTAATTCAAATAATTAGATTTTAACTAAAGTAATTATCTTAAATTTAAAGGAGTATTTTAGTCTAAAAATGTTTTTCACAGATCCTTGCTTTTTAATATATTATAGATTATAGATATCTTAATATAGATATATATTTCGACAATATGGGGGTGAGGGATTTGAATCACAGACCTCGTGGTCATCAATAATTATATTAAAATATTTGTTGCTTTATTTTTGCCAAATAATTTTTGCTTGTGCATCACTAAAATCAAGCTTGTAAAGAATGATGGTTCAAATAAAAGAATTGATAAATCAATTTAAGAAATAATTGAAAACAACACTGGAACATGAAATTAACCGTAAAAAAAATTGAATCTATTCAATCAATTCTATCATTTTTTCAAATTAATCTTTTTAATTTTGGATTGCATCCTATAGGGAATTGATATGTTAGCGGAAGGAAACAAATTCAAAATTTACAATTTTTATTTTTAAAATAAAACACATAAAAATGGCAGAAATTGACAAATTCTATGCAAATCCCAACTAATCAATTATTTTTTAATTTTTTTTAATCAAGAATTTCATTAAAAAATAAAGAAGAGGAAAAATTATTTTTTGAACTTATATTTTAAAAAATGATCTAACACATATGAAAAAGAAAGAAAAAAAAATAATAATAATTCATTCAACGCAAAATACCAGGAAAGGAGAGAGCAATAAATAGAAATTAGTTTCAAATTTTAGCAATGTTCTAAAACCAAAAACAAACATATCCAAATTACAAATAACACGAAATCTTCAAGATGAAGAAAGAAGACACCATTGATCCAACAAATCCAAACTAAAACATTCTAAAAAAAAAAAAATCCAAAATAAAACAGAATCCAACCGAAACACGACAGAGCCATAAAATATATAATTATTTCTTAAATTGATGAAACTTTAATAATAAATTAATCAAAGCCATAAAATATATAATTTATCTCTAACCTAAACCTTTCTAATTCAAACACATCAATTAAAAAGCCAAGCTAAAAAAAAAATACTTGAAATATAAACGAACAATTGGAAGAAATTGAAAAATACCTGAAATATAAATGAACAATCGGAAGAAATTGAAAGAGATAAGTAATTTTACACCTGAAAAAAAAAGTTGGAGGGAAAAAAGAAATTAAAGTCAGTAAGTCATAACATAAAATATTTGAGAATGACTTTCTTCTAATTAAATTGATAAAATTAAACAAAAATTTTATAATTATAATTCTAGAGATGTACCTGAAACCAACAATGGAGGGGATGAATAGTTTTGATGTGAAAACTAATGGACGAGGTGAACAATTTATAGAGGGAATTTAGATTCAAATTTTAATTTGATTGGATTTTGGATAGAGTGTATATAGATCATATGATAATTTGATTAGATTTTGGAAAAAGTGTATATTTAATTAAAATAATTATCTTAAGATTTGTTTTTTTTTTTTCAAATTTTCATATTAATATTCTCACGTAATGGTTTTTTTTTTTTTTTTTTTTTTTTTTTACTTCTTAATTAAAATAATTATCTTAGTATTTGTTTTTTTTTTTTCAAATTTTCATATTAAATTTCAGATTGGTTTTCATATTAAATTCGTGAAAGTCATTTTTTTTTTATTATCACGTAATGGTTTTTTTTCTTTTTAATTAAAATAATTATATTTAACTAAAATAATTATCTTTTATATTTAACTAAAATAATTATCTTAAGATTTTTTTTTTCCAAAATTTTATATTAAATTTCAAATTGGTTTTTAACTATTTTGATGCAAACGTGAAAGTATGTCTTTTAATATATTATATTTTGAATTTTAATATATTATATTTTGATTTTTATTAAATTACGAAATTTGATTATGGAATTTGAAAACATTATGTAATTATCTTAAATTTACAGGGGTATTTTAGTCTAAAAATATTTTTAACGGATCCTTGTTTTTTAATATATTATAGATTATAGATTTAGTTTTCATCATTCTTATTTTAAGTTTTAGTTTCTTTATTATTTTATTTATTTTTATTAATGTAGTGTAGATTTAAATCGAAATCTAAATGGACAGATACTATAAGAGAAAATTGATTGGGTCATCATCTTCATTGAAGAAAAGTAATAATAACTTTGATAAAAATTTCACAGAAGTAAATTTAGAAGATTTATCAGCATATCTCGATTTAGGAATTAGAATTCTTGATTTATGAAATTAACAATTTAGTTCATTTATAATTTTTTATGAATTTTTGGAATTTCTTACTTGTAAGTTATATTTACTAAATTTTAAGTAAAGCCGCCTGAACAAAAATTCTGGATCCGCCAACGTGTTATGTCTAGTTGACATTATTTCGATTTAGATTGATTTAATCCATTTAGAAACTTGTATACTTCATACATGAGAACTCAAATAAAGGCAAGTGTTTTGCATAATGTCATTTCATCTCTCTGGCTTCACTTTGCTATTATGAAAAATAATAATAATAATAAAAAACAAATAAATAAAAGAAATGAAAAGAATACTTCATACCTAATTTGAGAATTTGCTAACTTGAGAGTACTTGAATTAATGCAACTTTTTCATGTGTTTTGCATATACTTGATCAAGATCTCTCATAAAGGTTGAATTGAGTGGGATTGATGGTTAGATGTGAGATTGAAAAACTATGATCTCATACAAAGTTGATAATTTGTTTGATTGCACGATCCATAAGAATCATTGATATTTTTCTTTCTTTACATACCTCAAACAATCCATAAGAAATATGGATATTTTTCTTTCTTTGCATACCTCGAACGATTGAAAGTTACATCTTTTGCCTTAGAATAGTTTCAATAATGTCCTTAAATTACCTTTGGATTTGATGGTTTATTAGAATTGGTTGTTATTGTATTTATATTATTAATTGTGAAGAATTGAAATGATTAAAACTAAAATATTTTTTTATTGTAGTAAAATAAATTTGTAATTGCTTCAAATTTTTACTCACATTCTCACATTTAAGTTAATACAATGCAATTGTTATTTTAATTCTTATAAACCTACGCAATTTACTAGAAAGATTATTAAAAAACCATGCAAAATTAGTATCAAAATTAGAAAGATTACTTAAAATTTTACATTTAATATCATTTTCTTTTGGGTAAAACTGACCATATCATGATTGTCATTGTTTCAAGGTATTAGTGTAATTATCACAATTGACATTATTGTAATAAAATTAAAATATAGAGAACACTAGTCTAAAAATTGTTAATTAAATTAATCATAATTAAAATTAGTATTTATACAAATAAAAAAGAAAAAAAATTAATATCTTAACCTTTTAAATGTCATTTTATGAGTTAAATTAAATATATAGATTTTATAACTATTAGTGGTATATTTTATAAATTTAAGATTTGACAAATGAGTAAAATAGTACAAAAATTTTAAATATTGCGACTTTTTAATATGAATATATTATAGATTATAAATATTTTTCTTATAATTAATACAATAATTTTAAACATATAAAATAAAATATACATTAAATATTAACATAATATTGTAGCATTTATAAATTTATTAATTATTAATAATTAAAATTAATTTATGCAATTTTTATCTCACATCATGGCTAATTTTTTTGTATTAACATATATCTTATTTTGTTAGTGAAAAAAAATCACAGTTACGTTTTAGAATTGAAAACAAAAAATTTAAACTTTTCATTAGAACCTTTTATATTGAAAATTATAAATTTATAGTGGTTTCTTACAATTTCCAATGAACTCACTATGAGAAAAAATTGAATGTTTGGTTTTGAACAAAAATAATTTTGTCTAATATTTACTTCAACTGTCATGTTACTTTTGAAAAATAAATAATTAAGACCATACATTTAAATTATTGATATTAAAATAATAAAAGAAAATAATTTCATAAATCTACTAAGTTTCTTATATAATTTAAATGTATGAGACATTCAGTTACCAAGTTCTAATTAAAACACATACAAACATTTTAAAAACTAAAATCACGTTAAATTATAACAATTAAAAAAAAAACAAATATTTACAAAAACAAAACACAATAATATAGTAACTATAAAACCTAAAAAAAAACGATAATTTTTTTTTTTTAAAAAACAATGATAACGAAATTAAAAAAAAAAAAAAAACAATGATAACAAAAAATCGAAATTCAATCTATATAAATATACATATTATATTCTTAAAAATAGATTTGTCTCATCCTAGCTAAACCAACATCATTATTCAACTCAATCAAAGTATGATTCTAAACTTCCAAACTTACAAATTAGTTAGAGTTGATACATAAATTTTGTGGGACTTGGGATGTATCTTTGATAGCACCTAATTCGTGCTATCTTATTACCGCTAATCTAAACTTGTTAGAGGAATTTTATGTTTTAATTGTCTTATTTTCAGGTAATTAGAGCATATGTGACATTGGGAGCCAACCACACATCTTGGTGCTAATTCGGGCCAATTAGGACGTTTTTGAGCCATCTCGAAGTTCATGGACAGCGAGGAGGTGAAAAGACCCATGTGGGCCATGGGGGGCCTGAAAAGAAGTACCAAGAGGTCAAAGGTTCGAGCCCTAAATGAAGCAAACGAAAGAATGCAGAAAGCTGGAAAAGGGGTCAGCGTCAAGACATTGACACAAAAATACACGGAAGACAGTACCATAGCGTCGAAATGCTGTTTTCCTAGCGTCACGACGCTACGACAATTAGTATAAGTATTAGGTCTCGATTTAGTATGTCGTTAGGTCAGAATTTCGATTTTTATTCCGTTTTCTTTGCATTTTCTATGTTCCTTTCTGTTCTCTTAGGTTTTTAGCTCATTTAGGATGTTTTCTTTCTAGTTTATTTCATTGTTTCCGTACATTATGCACTGCTAGTTCCGTTGTATTGCTGGATTTGGTGATGAACTACTGAACTTTTATATATTTGGCTGAGTTTGATGGTGTTTTGATGATTTCTATGCATTTCTATTTCAATTTCTCATGATTCTTGTTTAAACCAATGCATTTTATGTTTTTCCTTTGAATTGACGTCTCATAGGATTAGATTGAATGCGTTCTATCCGTTATTTTAGATAGCCACTAGGTTGAGGCAAGACAAGCGTTAAGGTATGTTGAATTCTTAGCGTAGATTCTTGATAGGCCTAAGAGCATGCAAAAATTACTACAAATTACTTTGAATGTATGTTTGAACTAATTGCTTTAATTCCAGGTCCTTATTCTTAATACGATTAGTTTAGGTGATCGATTGAGAAGGTTATCGGGTTCGTTTATCTAAATTAATTAGAAATGATTTGAATGTTAATTCGGGTTATGCATGAGGGGCAACAGGTGTAATTAAAATTGGTTAATCAATTAATTGTCTGGGTTACGAGTTAATTGATTAGCTATGCATAGGCTAATTGTGAGGGTTATTCGATTAACCAAGAAGCAATGTTGGACTAAAATATGAATTCATAGAATTAATTTAGATCAAACTAGGAAGCCAAATTATAAACGGTTCAGTAGGAAGCACCAGATTCAGCAATCTCTCTCTTATTGATTTTTTTTTATCTCGATTTCTCTTTATTGCTTGTTTTACCAATTGTGCACCTTTATTTTTCCTTCTTTTATTTTTAAAGTCTTTCATCACTAAAATCTCCCCTTTTTGTGTTTGCACAAGAGCCTATATTCTATTAGGACTCCCTTCCCTGTGTTCGACCTCGACCACTATTACTACGAAAGTAGTTTGGTGTCGTGGATACAAATTTCATTTGACGCAAACGACTCGTCAAATTGGTGTTGTTGTAGGGGAAGGGGCGCATTTCTAGTGTTTATAGGTTTTTGTGTTGTTTATAATTCTTGCTTGCATGGTTTATGATCACACGTTCTTCGCAGGGCAACGATCTTAGGTTTGAACCAGAGATCGCAAGGACGGAGACGAGGTTAAGAAGGCGAGCGAGAAGGAGGCTTGTAGACAATCTCGACGAGGTTGAGGCCCCAACCATGGCTAAGAGGACACTGAGGCAATTGGCAGCGTCAGATCTGAACAACCAGGCACAATGCATTACCTACCCCGAGACGGAAGGTAATTTTGAGTTGAAGTCAGGTTTAATTCACTTACTCCCCATCTTTCGTGGCAGTGCAGGTGAGGACCCGCACAAGCACCTTAAAGAGTTCCACATTGTGTGTTCTGGGATGAGACCATACGGAGTGATGGAAGAGGCAATCAACTTGAGGGCATTCTCCTTTTGATTGAAAGATCATGCAAAGGATTGGCTCTACTACCTACCTTCCCTCTGGTTCCATCAGTACTTGGAACGAAATGAAGAAGTGAATTCTGGAGAAATTCTTCCCAGCGAGCAGTGCTGCGAACATCAGAAAGGAGATCTATGGGATATCGCAGATCACTGGGGAAACGCTCCACGGGTACTGAGAAAGGTTCAAGCGTCTGTGTGCCAGCTTCCCGCATCACTAGATGTCAGATCAGCTGCTGATCCAGTACATCTATGAGGGATTGCTGCCTATGGACTGGAGCATGGTGGATGCTGCCAACGGGAGAGCGCTTGTAAACAAAACACCAGCTGAAGTGAGGCAATTAATTTCTAGTATGGCTGAGAATTCTCAACAGTTCAGAACGAGAGGACTTGGCATGCCAGTTCAGGTCGCCACCAAGAGTAAGGTAAGTGATATGCGCACCGAAATGAGTGAATTAACTAAGCTCGTTTGCTTCTTATGTACAGGAGATGTGCAGGCAAAAGCCTATGGGCTTTACTCGATGACTGGCCATACTACCGAAGCTTGCCCCCAACTATAGGAGGAAGGTGAAGTGAATGTGGTTGGAGGTTTGACGGTGCGTGTGTTGTGACACTACTCTAGTGCAAGTATACACTATCAAGTAATAAAGTGGAAAGTATTTCGGATATCGTACCCAAGGGAGATGGTGACTAGCTAAGTTAACACACTATTCTGTAAAATATGAACCTCCTCTAAATTTTCGGCCACGATTGGTAACAAAAAAAATTGTTTGATTGGGATTTTGGTTTTAAGACAAAAACAAAGAGACAAAGAAATAAAGACAGATAAAAACTTATGAGATAAAAAAGGGAAATTCAAATAGTTTCAACCTTGAGCTTTAGATTACCCATACCTATGCGCCCGCAATTCACTCAAGCATTGCAGACGGCTGAGAGACACTATCTATGTTGCCCTCATAGACATGGTGCAAATAGCATATCCTAGTTGCGCCCGCAATTACCCTGACAACCAGATTGTGAGTTAAGTCCAACTCATATTCAGCTCCGCTGTAGGTGCCCTTAGAAGACTAAGCCAACTAGACATCTATTTCTAGGGCTAGTTGAAACTTAGATAAATCATACCCACGACTCTTAAAACCCTAGTGGTTCCAGTCCTATTTCTAGGATGCAAGAAGTCAAAGTCCTATTTCTAGGATCTTTTCCACTATTGTTTTGCAAACCCACGCCTTTAACTCCAACCTTTCGACCATCAGCTAAATGCAAACTATGCTAACCTAAGTGATCAGTATAAGCTAACATTTAAACCTTAATTTCAACAAAAACAAACAATGTTAGAGGGAGCAAAGTTGCTTTTGCATAGGCGGGGTTTTCTTCTATTCAAGGAATCCACATATTTGAACCCCTAAATAGAAGCTTAGCTCATGATTGAAAGTAAATTGCAAAATATAAAGAAAAACAAACTCGACATGGAGAAAAGATACTGAAATTACTATTAAAGAATGAACTGATTACAAAAGAATAACTTACAACTGAAAGTAAATGATAAGTAAATACAAAATGCTGGAAATTAAAGAGTGCAAAACACAAAATAAAGACAAGACTCTACTAAGGATTTATCTCTCTCTATCTAGCTAGCTCTTGCCCTTTTTTCAAGGAGAGACAAGCCTTTCTCTTCTTCTTCTTTCGAATAAAAGAGTCGACAGAGACTGAGGTATCCGAAACTCGGAGTGGTTACAAGGTGAGAAGAGAGAAACTAAAAAAATAGATCCTAAGGACGAAAGCTCCAAGCACCGAAGCTCTCTTTGCTTCTTGCACCTTGGTCCCCTTTTATAGACCTTGGAAGGTAAGGTTGGCTGTCGAGATTAGTGTGAGAAGACCTTGGAAGGTAAGAATCCATGATCCTCGGAGATTTGATGCCGGATTGGGGATTTTCAGTTGATTCTGTGAAGATCCCGCAAATCTCGGTATTGTGTCGGAAAGCGTAGTTGCAATTGCAACTTGGATGCATTTTCCACTATGTTTTGCTTCAACAATTTTGTCTTCAGCATGGGGCTTCTTTCCTTATATGGCTTTTCGGGCGCATCTTGATCGCATTTCTCACATCCTCAGGTCCAGATGTAGGCGCAATATTTTTGTTTCACCTTCTATAGCTTCGCTAACCTTTATCTCCTCTTGCGGGCACACCCTCCTCGCAAAGACTTCTGCACAAAAACATTATGTGGATTTGACTGACCCTGTATGGAGTGGAGTGGCCAAACCAGACTGTCTTCCAGGATTTTCTTCTGTTTCTGATAAATTTTCTTCTTCTGTTATGAATGATGTAATTTCTTTTTCTTACCCTTATGTGGATTTGACTGACCCTGTTACTATGAGTGTGTAGGATGATTTTGATGTTTTCAGGAGGGTGAAGGTGAACATTCCCTTACTTGAGGCGATGCTAAAAATTCCAGCCTACATCGAGTTCCTTAGAGCTTGGTATGAAGGTAAAAAAGGTCCTCATGTAAAGAAGAGGTCAGTGAAAATGTTAGTGCTTTATTATTTGATGACTTGCCTGCTAAGTGTTCTGACCCTGGCATGTTTACATTACCGTGTATGATCGGACATTATAAGATAAAATATGCCATGCTTGATTTAGGTGCTTTTATAAATGTCATGCTTGTTTCTATTTATAGAGAGTTAGGCTTGACTGACATTAGGACATCAGGCATAGTCATACAGTTAGCAAATAAGTCGTGCATTAAGCCTCTTGGGATTGTTGAAAATGTACTGGTTAGGGTAGAGGACTTGGTTTTTCCTGCTGATTTCTACATTTTAGATACCCCTAATTCTTATTTCTCTTCTTCCTCTACGACGATACTTCTTGGTCGTCCCTTTATGAAGACTGTCAAGACAGTTATTGACGTGATGAGGGAGTTGCATTTTAAAATTTTTGATGATTTTGAGAGTCCTCATGAATCTTCAATAGAGTACTACATGATAGAGTCCGACCCAGTGTTTGATCACACATCTAGTTCAAACTCTTTCATGATTACTGATAATGAAATGCATTCTTCTGCTGTTAGATGTCCTGATATTGAGGGTGAGTTGTTTGATGTGGTTGACAAGCACCAGGTTACTGTTATTGACACATCTAGTGGTGTCACTAAGTGTTCGTCTTCTAAACTTAGGGTTGAGCGAGTTTTTTGCCAGCCTATTTTTGCTTCTGCTAATTCTTTTTCTTGGGCCGTGAAGTTAATTAAATAGGAATTCTCCAAAAATAATGTGGTATGGGCCTGTGGAGAGAGACCACCATGATTAAGAAAAACAAGGAAAATCCTGTCGAGCAAGCGACGTTAAATATTTGCGCTGAATAAGAGTTTACTGCTTTCTATCATTTCTGTTTGTAGTTTCAGTTTGTTTTATATAGGGTGCTTCTAATTTTTGTTAGTTAATTTTGTCTTTCTTTTTAGGTTGGCGATGCTAAGCAAGCTTATGTTGTACTAATCGATGCTCTCCACCCACGAGCATAATTTCCGGGAAGTTTCTTATTCTTTCTTTATGCATTTGTCCCTGTTTTTCATGTTAATTACATTGAGGACAATGTAACCTTTTAGGTTGGGAGTGGGGTATGTATTCTGTTTTCTGTTAGGCCCTGAGCATCTGTGCGTCGGGCCAGCGTTTGCGCTTAATATTTGTCTTGCATGCTTGTTGTATATATATGTGTTTATGTAATAATGATTTCCTATGATAGGCTCAAATTTTTCAAAACTTTTTAGCTTTCGATGAGTTGTAATCGTGAGTGCCCCAAAAGGGAGCCTTTATAAAATTTTTCTTGGATATATCTTGCATAGGTTGGGTGTCTTTCTTGCTTTAAAGTAGAATTTGAACACTTAGGAGTGAGTTATTAGGCTCATATTCCTGTTGTCACTCCAATAGGTATAAGGTTTTGTGAGAAAGTCCGATTTTTTTGCAAAATAGTGTGTGGAGTCTTGCCTAGGAAATAGAAAGAAAATATGCCTGCCATGAAAAGAAAAGAGAGGTAAAATAAGTTAAGTGAGCTTGTTGTGAATAATATTTGTGTTCATCTTTCCTTATTTTATTTCCTTATGCTTTGCATCGGTTATGAGTGTTTAGGAGTAAAAAGAGTTGCCTGCAGTGTGATTAGTTAGGACAACCAAGGGTTAAACTCGGGTTATGGGTCCCTACATTGTAGTGTGAAAGCTAGTGCCCCGTCCTAAAAAGAAATGTAAAAGAAAAAGAAAAATGAATTCCTTGTTCAGGCACCTAGGCAAAGATTAAGCAACCTAGTTTGTTCCATTTAGACATTTTTGCGAGACCTTAGTGCCAATGTAGGGGGAATATAGGATGAGAGTTTAATAAGTCAATCCCGGGTTAGTAAAGTCCTCTTTAGGTGGAAGAGAGCTTTCTTATGCAGATTATCATTGAAAACTTTTGATTTGTCTCTCCATTGGGTCTCTTGTGAATGTCTCTTGATCGCTTTGGTTTTTGAATATTTGAGCTTTGAGGATTAAATTGCCTTGCATATATATACAACTTGTCCTTTTGTTTGTGTGTTTGCCTTGCTCAAGGACTAGCAAGATTTAGGTTGGGGGTATTTGATAGCACCTAATTTGTGCTATCTAATTACCTCTAATCTAAGCTTGTTAGAGGATTTTTATGTTTTAATTGTCTTATTTTAAGGTAATTTGAGCATATGTGACATTGGGAGCCAACCACACATCTTGGTGCTAATTCGGGTCAATTAGGGCGTTTTTAAGCTATCTCGAAGTTCATGGACTGCGAGGAGGTGAAAAGACCCAAGTGGGCCATGGCAGGCCTGAAAAGAAGTGCCAAGAGGTCAAAGGTTTGAGCCCCAAATGAAGCAAACGAAAGAAGGCAACAAGTTGGAAAAGGAGTTAGTGTCGAGACGTTGATCCTAGCGTCTCGACGCTGACGCGAAAATACGAGGAAGACAGTATCGTAGCGTCTCGACGCTACGACGATTAATATAAGTATTAGGTCTTGGTTTAGTCTGCCATTAGGTCAGAATTTCGATTTTTATTCCATTTTCTCTATTTCTTTTTGTTCTCTTAGGTTTTTAGCTCATTTAAGATGTTTTCTTTGTTGGGTTTTATGCCCTAAAACTCGTGGATAGTAAATGTAACAAATTAATTAATATCAATAAGGAGTTATTGAAATTATTCAATAAGAAGTTATTGAATTTGTTATTCTTAGTCTTGCAATAATTAACCTTAAATCCAATAAACGAAACATCCAAGGTTGTTTTATGAAACTTGAACTGTATGCGGAGACATACGAGGATCAATGTTCAAGTAACAACCTAAAGGGCTATAGTATAGGGATAAGGTTGGGTACCTTATCCTAGTGACACTATGTGATACAACCCACTTTGTATTTGATACAAACACATTGATCCAACGCGTTCATGTAGTGGACATGCGAGTTGGGGTATCCTATGCAATGAGTTTGCATAAGACCGGACCGTGAAATAGTAACCACTAGATGTAACACCGTTGACTAGTTAGGTTTCTATTTCAATAAGATGACCTAGGTAACTCAATCTTAATCTTGAGTGTGTTATGGACTCCTTTTCATGAGGGATTATCCTTAGATTTGTATGGGTGAGAGTGACCAAATTTTCCAACTCAATAAGCCTACCATTTCAAGGATAAGACTGAGTGGGGGCTGGGAACATAACAACATAAGATGGAATTCACTCATTCCCGTCTTTAGGGCAAGTAGACGAGTGTTCCCTTAAGTGCTGATTTCGAGTCTTGAACAAGGGCGTCCATTCTCTTTTAGCCCGAGAGGAATTTCTGTTTACTGGTTGGACCATAAACGGTTTGTTCATTAGAGGAATTAGTGGTAGTTAAGGAGATAAAGGTAACCTAGGAGTAAAACGATAATTTGACCGAGCTGGCATTACGAACACTCATGAAGGATTGACTTATCGTGATTGGTCTATATCCATGAACATAGAAATATTCTGCAGTGAGAAGAGTGCAGCTATGAGTCTTTAGTAGAGTGACCCGCAGTTAATGAACATTGGTTAAATTGATTAATGAGATTAGTCATTTAACCTCATATCATCGGAGCTTCTGATCTGTAGATCCATTAGGTCCCCCTACAAGCTCATTAAGGGTAATTAGGAACAATTAATCTTGAAAGGAATTTGAATAGTTCAAAATCCATTATAGGAAATCAAGTTAATTGTATAAGATACAATCAATATAATATATGTGATATATTATAATATAAAGTTTAATTTAAGATTAAACTTTATTAATTGAGAGAAATACAATTAAATACGATTTAATTGTAGGCTTAAATTAAATATGAGTAATTAATTAATTGGAGAATTAATTAATTATTTTATTTAATTAAAAACTATAGGTTATGTGGGAGATGTTCATTTAAATATGATTTAAATAAAATTAATTAAATAAATCCATATCCTATTATGACTAGGAAAGGGATATGACATCCTATATAAAGGACGTAATGTCTTCCCAATTGACATAACTCATAACACAAGACTTTGCTCTCAAGCAAAATTTCTCTCTATAAATTTAACAACATTCTAGATCTAGTGAAATTTTTTTTCCCAAAATTCAAGAACACCAAGTCCCACAACTTGGTTCCTAGTCCCAGAGATATAGTAGTGGAAGATCTCGGTGGCAGTGTCCCTACTGTGATCATATTATTCTTGGTGGGAGTTCATTGAAGAAAGTTTTCAACAAGTAAGTATTTCATTCTTTTAATTATTAGATTTAGATCTAATGCATGTTTAGCCTAGTTTATATATAGAATTGTTCTCTGTATGATTTGCCAATGTACTGGTATTTTAGAAAACTTAATTAAGATACGAATCGGTCCTATACGCTTCCGCTGGGAATTTATGAATTCCAATCCGTCATTCTTTCTAGTTTATTTCATTGTTTTTGTACATTATGCGCGGCTAGTTCTGTTGTATTGCTGGATTTTGTGATGAACTACTGAACTTTTATATATTTGGTTGAGTTTGATGGTGTTTTGCTGATTTCTATGAATTTCTATTTCAGTTTCTCACGATTCTTGTTTAAACCAATGCATTTTATGTTTTTCCTTTGAATTGACGCCTCATAGGATTAGATTGAATGTGTTTTATCTGTTATTTTAGATAGCCACTAGGTTGAGGCAAAACAAGTGCTAAGTTATGTTGAATTCTTAGCGAAGATTCATGATAGGCCTAAGAGCATGAGAAAATTTGCAAATTACTTTGAATGTATATGTTTGAATTAATTGCTTTAATTTCATGTCCTTATTCTTAATGTGATTAGTTTAGGTGATCGATTGCGAGGGTTATCGGGTTGGTTTATCTAAATTAATTAGAAATAATTTGAATGTTAATTCGGGTTATGCATGAGGGGCAGCAGGCGTAATTAAAATTGGTTAATTAATTAATTGTTGGGGTTGCAGGTTAATTGATTAGCTATGCATAGGCTAATTGTGAGGGTTATCCGATTAGCCAAGAAGCAATGTCGGACTAAAATATGAATTCATAGAATTAATTTTAGATCAAACTAGGAAGCCAAATTATAAACGGTTCAGTAGGAAGCACCAAATTCAGCAATCTCTCTCTTATTGATTTTTTTTATCTCGATTTTTCTCTATTGCTTGTTTTACCAATTGTGCACCTTTATTTTCCGTGCTTTTATTTTTAAAGTCTTTCATCTCTGAAATCCCTCCTTTTTTTTGTTTGAACAAGAGCCTATATTCTATTAGACTCCCTTCCCTGTGTTCAACCCCGACCATTATTACTACGAAAGTAGTTTGGTGTCGTGGATACAAATTTCATTTGACGCAAACGACCCGTCAATCTCGTATGTCTTAAGCTTACCATATCAAAAAAAATTTGAAGAAAAAAAGGTGAGATATCAATAGATAGAGAGCTTAAAGTGTTGGTGAAAAAATGGTAGAAGGAAACCCTTTTTATAATAATAGAAAGATGAAAACGTTATAAATCTCTTGGTCTTCCACAACTTTTGAAAAACATTTTTAGACTAAAATACCCTTGTAAATTTAAGATAATTACGGCCCCGTTTGATAACCATTTGGTTTTTTGTTTTTGGTTTTTGGTTTTTAAGCTTATAAACACTCATTCCAACTCTAAGTTTCTTTGGTTTTTCACCTACCTTCTTTCCATGTTTTCAAAAACCAAGCCAATATTTGAAAACTAAAAAAAGTAGTTTTCAAAAACTTGTTTTTGTTTTTAGAATTTGGTTAGGAATTCAAGTGTAACTTTAACAAAAATGAAAACCATGGTGAGGAAATTTAAAGAAAACAAGCCTAATTTTCAAAAACCAAAAACCAAAAACCAAATGGTTATCAAACGGGGCCTACATAATTAGTTTTCAAATTCCAGAATCAAATTTCGTAATTTAATAAAAATGAAAATATAATATATTAAAATTCAAAATATAATATATTAAAAGGCATACTTTCACGATTGCATCAAAATAGTTAAAAACCAATTTGTAATTTAATATGAAATTTTGAAAAAAAAAATCTTAAGATAATTATTTTAGTTAAATATAATTATTTTAATTAAAAAGAAAAAAACCGTTACGTGATAATAAAAAAAATTGACTTTCAAGAATTTAATATGAAAACCAATATGAAATTTAATATGAAAATTTGAAAAAAAAAAACAAATCTTAAGATAATTTTAATTAAAAAGTAAAAGAAAAAAAAAAAAAGAAAAAAACCATTACGTGATAATAAAAAAAATTGATTTTCACGAATTTAATATGAAAATTTGAAAAAAAACAAATCTTAAGATAATTATTTTAGCTAAATCTAATTATTATAATTAAAAAGTAAAAGATAAAAAATAATATACACTCTATCCAAAATCTAATCAAATTATCATAGGATCTATATACACTCTATCAAAAATCTAATCAAATTAGAATTTGAATCAATTACATAATTATTTTTCAAATTCCACAATCAAATTTCGTAATTTAATAAAAATCAAAATATAATATATTAAAATTCAAAATATAATATATTAAAAGACATACTTTCACGATTGCATCAAAATAGTTAAAAACCAATTTGAAATTTAATATGAAATTTTGAAAAAAAAAATCTTAAGATAATTATTTTAGTTAAATATAATTATTTTAATTAAAAAGAAAAAAAAAGAGAAAAAAACCATTACGTGATAATAAAAAAAAATTGACTTTCACGAATTTAATATGAAAACCAATCTGAAATTTAATATGAAACTTTGAAGAAAAACAAATCTTAAGATAATTATTTGAATTAAATGTAATTATTTTAATTAAAAAGTAAAAAAAAAAAACCATTATTTGATAATAAAAAAAATTGACTTTCACGAATTTAATATGAAAACCAATAAACTGGGGAGGTTCTCTCAGGATGAAGATACAGATTGGTGCAACTAAACCACTAAAACGCGGAATCTTTCTGGAATCTGAGGACACAAAGGAAGATAGATGGATTCCATTAACGTATGAAAAGTTACCTGTGTTGGGTTTTATGCCCTAAAACTCGTAGATAGTGAATGTAAACAAATTGTATACTTGTTTCAATAAAGTGTTATTGAGTTTCTACAATAAAGTGTTATTGTTAAGTATTGCACAATATGACTCAAATCCAATAAACTACGATCCAAGGTTGTTTGTATGTAACCTGAACTAGTATGTGGGGACATACGGGGATCGGTGTTCAAGTAACAACCTAAAAGGTCTATAGTACAGGGATAAGGCTGGGTACCTTATCTTGGTAACACTATGTGATACGGCCTGCTTTGTATTTGATACAGACGTATTGATCCAAAGCGTCCATGTAGTAGACATGCGAGCGGGGATATCCTATGCAATGAGTTTACATAAGACTAGACCACGAAATAGTCAACCACTAGTTGTAACACCGTTAACTAGTTAGGTTACTGTTTCAATAGGATGACTTAGGTAACTCAGTTTTAATCCTGAGTGTGTCATGAACTCCTTCTCACGAGGGATTGTCCTTTGATTAATTTATTATTAATGTTTCATCAATACTGTGCTTTCAATAGTTTTTGAAATGTATAATTGATAAATTTAATTTGATGTTTAATATAATTATACCAATACATATTTTTTATATTTGCTATCCCTTTGTAACTTTCTTCAGTAGAAAATAGCGTATACTGGTGAAGAATGATATTTAATTCCTAATGGAATAAAAATTGGTTGTTTAATTTTATAATAAAAAATGATCTCATAAATTTTTCTTTTTCACAAAGGAAAAATATATTGTTTTTCTTGGTTTTTTCTTCAAATAAATTATTCCCCATTAGAGAAAGACTTAGCACTTAAATCTGCACTTTAAGTTATTGATTAAAAAAAAGGAGACAAAAAGAGAGACTAACAATTTTTATTTTTATTTTCATTCTAGCTTTAGTCCTCTAATATTGCTTGATATCATATTAGAACAACAAAAGCTTTTTTTTTTCTTTTTTTTTTTAAAGAGAACAGCAGAAGCTATACTTAAAACTCTTGCAACAGTAGTTTTTGGCGGAGGAAATTAATGTTCGATCAAACAATATTTCCAATGTGTAAATACACACATCTAATAGTTCATTTGTATGATAATAGTTTATATTTATTGTCTTATTGAACTCATTAGAAAATCACTGTGTCTATCAAATAAGGTCAGTAGAGAATTACAGACATTCAAAAACCAAAGAATTAAACCAAGGAATTTACTGATCGATTTGTTTGTTTTTTTTTTTTTTTTTAATTTTTTTATCTTTTATTTTTTTTAATTAAAACAATGACGAAATTTGATTCCACTTTTTTATTTTATTATCTTTTATTATCATTTTGGTTTGATAACTTAGAATAATATTATGGTCTATATTTTTTTTATCTTATGATCTATATACACTAACGACGGAAAAGAGGTATTTATAATAATTTAAGTACTATATTTTCATATATATTTAACTATTTATAATATACCTTACAAGTTTGCCTAAACATTGAACTCCACAAGAGTAGTCATGATGTATTGCTCCTTTCAAGGTTTTACTCAAGAGACACCATCTTTGATATTTCGTGACCTTTGAAAAACATCACTCTCTTAATATATTTAAGTACTATATTTTCATATATGTTTAGGCGAATTTGTAAGGTATATTTTCATATAGTAAAAGTATTGATGAGATAAAGGATTATCAAGATGCGAGATGGATATCTTCACAAGAAGCCTTATGGAGAATTTATGATTTTAGATTGAATGAGATATCTCCCCTAGTGATAAACTTACAACTTCATCTTCCAAATATGCAATGTGTTTCTTATTGGGAAAATAAGGATTTGAAGAAACTAATTCATTGGGATCATGTACCAAAGACAATGTTAACAGAGTACTTCCATATGTGTAAAAAATATGAAACTGCTCGAAATCTTTTATACAAAGAATTCACTGAACATTATGTGTGGGATAAACAACTTCGAGTATGAAAAGAAAGGAAAAAAGGAGTAGCTATATCACGCATTGTTGGAGCAAATCCAAGAGAAGGAGAAAGATATTACTTACGTTTGTTACTAAACCATGTTAGGGAGCCAACGTCATTTGAGTCTTTATTGATTGTTAATGGAAAAGGAGTATCGACATTTAAAGAAGCAGCACAAGAAAGAGGACTTTTAGAGTCTGACCAAAGTATTCTAGAATGTTTAGATGAAGTAGTATCATTTGAGATGCCTCATGCTTTTAGAAGACTCTTTGCAATATTGTTAGTATATTGTGAAGCTGTTGATGTTAGAAAATTATGGGAGAATTATTTTCAATTTTTATCAGAAGATTATAGAAAGATGAGCCAGATAATTTGGAATATCAAATGCAATGTACTTTACAAGATATAAAATTATTCCTTGAGTCAATGGGCAAAGAAATTACCATGTATGATTTACCAAAAATCAAAGATATGGCAATACATGGACATGAGCACTGTATAAAAGATGTGTTGGATGAAAAGTCAATTGAAGTCTCAAACGAAGATATTCAAGCTTCATTAAAGTTGAATGAAGAACAAAAATTGGCATATGATATTATTATAGAAAGAAACACGAATAATAAAAGTGGTGTTTTTTTTATTGATGGACTAGGAGGAACAACAAAAACATTTTTGTATCGTGTATTGCTAGCTACTATAAGATCGAGAAGGATGATAGCATTTGCAACAGCAACATCAGGTGTTGCCGCTTCGATTCTGCCAAGAGGACGGACTGCTCATTCTAGATTTAACATACCACTTCAAGCAAATGAATCGTCAATATGCAATATTTCTAAGCAAAGTCATAGAGTAGAATTGATTAGACAAGAAAAAGTCATTATTTGGGATGAGGCACCAATGACCAAAAAAGCCACAATAGAGGTTGTTGACAAGACTTTTAGAGATATAATGGATAGTTCAGAGCCATTTGGTGGAAAAGTTGTCGTCTTTGGAGGAGATTTTCGACAAGTACTACCTGTTGTCCCACGAGCAACAAGACAACAGACTGTCAATGAAAGTTTGGTAAAGTCATACCTTTGGGAACAAATGGAAAAACTACAACTAACCAAAAATATGAGAGCCCAAAATGACAAACATTTTGCAGAATATCTATTAAGGATTGGTAATGGAACAGAACCATTTGTAGAAGAAGACTATATTTGCCTCCCAAATGATGTTGTTGTTACAGGTGAAAGCGAAGATGTTGTAGTATTAAAATTATTGAATATTGTTTATCCTAATGTAACGACCCACCTTCTCATGACAAATTCCTAGGGCCATTACCACATACATTTCATTTTTTTTTCTTCTAAGAACAACGATGATATGACATTTAAAGTAAAACATGCTTATAAAATACGTGAAACTTTTCAGCCTGGGATCCCAGTTAAAACAGAACAAGAAGAAATTTTAGCCATTCAAGCAAAAGACTTTAAGCGGAATAAATCTTAAAAACATCACATAACAAGTTCCAAAAGAAGGAATTTTGAAAGCATAAAATGCGGAAGTCTATCCTAAGGAAATCCATGGCTCGTCAGTAGCAGTCCGCCACGCGCTCCGTATGTCATTGCTTGTACCTGAAAGGAAACATTTTGAAAAGAATGAGTATTAAAAATACTTAGTAAGTAACACTACTATTGGGAGGAGATTTACTAGCATTACATGGATAATTGGAGGTTAGTTGCTATTAAAGGGCCTAATAGTCATTTCATTTCATTTATCATGACGTATGGGTCACGTGGACAATTAACCAACCTGTCGCATGCTTACCAACTCACTGGAGGTGCACAAGTGGGAATCGTGGAAAATCTCTACTCCTACTGATGGTAGAAGGCACCCAGTCAGTGGAGCCAAGTCTCACCCATCAAGGCACTTACGTGTGCATAGCACTCTAACTACCAACTCACTGGTGGGGCGTCCATGAGTTTTTAGTCGGGACTTTACTTCCACAGATAGTAGATGGCACCTAGTCTGCGAAGCCGAGTTCCGCCCATTTAGCTCCTCATCTCAGTCTTATAAACATCTAAATCATAGGCGTTTAATTGCCACGACCCCTACTAGGATAAGTAACCTATCCTCATTTCGTATTAGGGCCCCTATTAGCAAGTTTAACTTGCAACTCAACCATCAAGTTTCTTTCCCATAAAGGTTTCTGGAGGGCTAATCTAACATGTTCTGACTACCTCGCCTTTCATCTCATTCAAGCATAATTATCGAACCAACATCCAAAACACTAAGTAGAAAAGACACATATTTTAAACAACCAACAACCAATATTAGCACATCGTAATCCAAGCGATATCACGAAACTTAGCCTTGTTATTCCCTGTAATGCTACCGAAAATTCGGCAGCATAACGACATACGTATAGCTGTTCCCAAATTTCTTATCACCTGTAAACAAGAGAATACGCTTCAATATTCAAAACTGCCCAACTTCAAACTTCCACCGCACTTCCAAACAATTGAATAGACTCCGAACTTCCACAAACAAGCGAGTCAGGTCTCGCATCCACAACCCAACCATATAGAACATCCTATCTTATCCAACATAGAGCATTCAGAGCATTCAAGGTTTACCCAAGCAGAATATTCTACACTTACCAACACAAAACATTCAGAGCATTCAATATAGACGAACACACGCATAACCATAAGATTTAATATCGCCAGAACACACAATATCCAACATTCCATATTCCAACCATACATAATCGATGTCTCCCGCTCTGTACTATTCAAAGCATGTAACAATTCATAATAAATATCTTAGCCTAGCCAAGGCTTTCCAAGTAGTAAGGTTACTTACATAGTGAAGAATATACTTGATTTAAGCACCCACCAACTAATTCAATGCGACACCGCTCACGCCACAAGCAACTCAAATCTAAAAAAAATCACAAGAAAGGTCTAAAAATTAGGGGCATCAAATTCTCATAATTTTCTTTAGATCCAACTTAAAATGAGGAGGCCAAGACTCACTAAAAGAGATCGATGCTTGCTGTCCGGGCTTCCAATTTCACCTTAATTCTAAAATTCGGTCTCTTATCACTATGGGTACCTCGAAATCATTAACCAAACTCAATGGGTATTTTTCTAAATCGCTTTAATCAACCAAAAATAGACTTAATTCACTTACCCACTACTGAAGCTCGCCGGAAAATCCTAAAAACGACCCAAAAACGTTGCTGTCCGCACCACTTGCACAACGTTGTGACGGCGATGGCAGAGCAGATGGCGGCGAGCGTGAATGGAGGGCGGCGTGATCGGGTCTGAAGACAGCAGCGACGTGTGGCTGTTTGGTTGCAAAGGAACTCACGGTGGCGACAATGTGAGGTAAGCGGCAACAGCCGCGTGGGGATCTGCAGCAGAGGGCAGCGGCGCGTGGAGGCAGCGAACGGAGAGAGAGAGAAACGGGTTAGAGAGAGAGAGACGAAAACGAGAAAGATAGAGAGAGAGAGAGAGAGACCTTACCGTCGGCGAGTGGCGGCGGCGTGGCGAACGGCAGAGGCGGAGGCGCGACGGTCGGCGGCGGTGAGCTGAAGGCTGAGGGGGAGAGAGGGAGAGTGCCGAGAGGGAGAGGGAGAACGTGAGAGGGAGAGAGATTGCCCCTTTTTTTTTGTCTTTAACGAAATTTTGGGGGGGAAAAGTCCCCCATTTCCCTTTTTTTTTTTTTTTTTTTTTTTTTATTTGGGTTGTTACATCATACTAACCTTAAAAGAACTTTCGTCCTCGAATGTTGCTAGTCCTGAAACATGTTTTGGTACTAGCCCCCATTTCACCTTCTCTTTCTCAAGCCACTTCTTTAGTCCTTTAATTCCGTTATAATACTTTTACCAAACCGAGTATTTGATTCCTTTACACATTGGAAGGGTTCTCACTACACTTCCTTAACAATGACACATGAACCATGCAACGTCCTGAAAAAAATTTGGCAGCACAACGACGTAACTTCAACAACTACGAAATTTTATTTTGCACCTGATACACAAGATTAACACACTTCTATAACCAGAACAATCCATACAACAATTTTCCACATCACTTGAGAGCAACATCACATACCCAAACTTACAAATAACAAGAACGAGTCAGACCTCGCATCAAGCATAACCTGATTAAGTCAATAAGGCCACAACACCTAAGAGAAAGGCATTGTACTTATTACACATTCAAGAGCATCTCAAGGTACATGACAAGACCAAACCTCAATGCAAAAACTCGATCGTAACATAGTCGCCAAAACTACCACAAATTTCTGCCCAACATCAAATAGTAGATTCACATAATGAAATGCTTTAGCCCGCCAAAGACCACATTAACTCAACTATTTAATAATAATAAATAAATAAATAAAAACACCTACTAGCTAATGATCTCCTCCTGAGGCCCGTTTTTCCTCACCACCAAACATTAGGAAAACTTAATTCACTTACAACATTGATGTTTGGGAGGGACTCAAACCTCTATCCTCTTAGTCAAAGATACTTTTCAATTACTGCAAAGCTACTCTCACTTCCACATGATGGGTGGCCTTACAAAGGGCAAAATGTGCAATCTTTGTTAGACGGTAAACAATTATCCAAATTGTTATATAACATTCCATTGACCTTGGTAGCCCTTTAGTGAAGTTCACAACATTTTCATTTTAAACTCTTATGCATCTTGGTACTACCAAAATTACTAAGAAAGGTGCCTTGTGAGTTTTCCAACGACTCTTTCTTGAAAGGATAATCTGTTGGAACACATAGTTTCCCTTGGTGCAACGAGACTAAAACATGAGTGCGAGTAAAACCTTCTTAACCTACCTCACTAAGGTAGTAACCATTCTAAACCCTCTTGTTGAACATAAACAAGTTGCTTTTTCTCAAACTAGACACCATTGAAAGTTGAGAGCCAATCATGTTAGCACGCCTCCCGCTGACAACTCAATTTCTGGACGATCAAGCTCCCTTAGTAATGTACCATGAGATGACACCAAGGACATCATACTTACTGTTCTCCTACTAGTGCATCAATCACTGCATTCTCCTTGTTAGGATGCTATTTGGTCTCACAATCACAAGCCTTTACAAATTCCAACCATCTTCTTTGTCTTATGTTGAGCCCTTCCTATGCGAGGAAGTGCTTCATATTCCTTTGAAAACTCTTTTTTGCATTTTCACTTGGTGATTTCTGTGAGTCCACTGGGTCAGACTAGAAACGTTTTGAGCAAACTTCCCACAGTAACCTGCTAGACTAAGGGAACTACAAATCTCTGCCACTATGTCAAGTCTAGGCCAACTGCAAACTACTTACACTTTTAAAAGGTCCACTATGTTTGGAACAGAGAACTTACGAACCCGACCACCTATTTCATTTGACGTTCCGGGGCGGGGGCCCAATTATACAACACCACATTCTCCAAAAATTGAGAAACAATAGGAGATATATTAAGAGAAAGATTTATTCGAGCGTTGTCCCATTTTCATGGGAATTTACCCATCACCATATTACCATTGATAGCCACGTGCTTGAGAAGGAAAATTTTCCCAGTCGCAACTCGTACTTCGAAATTTTGGCATATAGCTCGCTACTTCTCAAGGTCGTCTAAACTTGCCTAAGATACCCATAATGACCATACTTGGTTCTGGGGATGGCCTTTGGAGATATTAACCTCCCCAATCCACAATTGATGGTATCTCGAGTATAAACCTGCCCTTTTAAAATACCTTTTGCTCCTTGAAGTTGGTCATAAATTATTCATGCGAGAAGAGAAAACTTGCTCTTTATTGTCATTTATTCAACTATTGTCAACCGGAGCGTAGCCACAATAGCTCAATCTTTCTTCTTATGAAATAAAACTCTTATCATTCTTATATCTATGGACTTCCTCGACTCCGTTGAGTTGAGGCCACCTAGTATGAAGTTTTAGAAATGAGAGTTGTTCCCAACTCAGACTCTTTGATGAGGTCTACCTCTCATGCCGATGGTAAACTTGGAAGGTCCAACCCACTTTATCTAAGACTATCAAATCTCTTCCATTCATTTCAAGTCGGCTTAGTTTCTCATCCCAATCAAAGTGATGGCTTCATTAGTTTCTTGTACTAATTTGATTCCAAAATCAAAATCTCTCAAACTTCGACAGCACACCAGACAATCTACCTGTTCACTAATTAAGCCTCAAAGTTCCCTTCCAATAGTTCTTTGGCAACCATTGCTAACCGTCTGCACCAACTAGAAGTTTCCTCCAACTCTGAATTAAGATAGATGCTTGCCAAAGAACTCTTCCATTATCTAGTTTGTCCTAGCTTGACCCTTTGCTTTTGGAGGAACATTCTCAAACTAAAGTCAAGTTTCATATCCAACATCTCTTATACAATTTCTTTCCATCTACACATACAAGGGTTCCAACTTTCTAATAATAACATGATTCCTTGCACCCATTTTAATGACTTCTAAACACAAACCACATAACAGAAATCAAGCCATACCCATGATCTTGGAGTCTAAACATTTTAATTTCTTTTGTCTCCCAAGATAGCAAAACTTTTCCATACTACTTTTCATTTTCTCAAATATATATATATATATATATATATATATATATATATATATATATATATATATATATATAGTCATCAAACTTATGATGTCGTCCTTCACTTTTCGAGTGAGAAATAACTTCAACACCAAAAAGCATGTCTCCACTTATAATATTCTCATAGATCTTTCATTTGGAGTTCTAAAATGAACCTATGGGGAGATTTTGCTTAATTACGAGGCCTTGCCTTTAAACTTGAAAAATTTTCTCTTGGTCTTATTGAACTGGGGCCTCTTCATCATGACAACGGAATGAATCAAATCAAAGCTACTCGAAATATTTGGAGAAGTAACTTTTCGATTCAAACCCACAACCCACATTTTTTTTTTCCATTTTGAAACTCATGTCTTTTTTTTTCAAGCTATTTAACTTTCTTTGTCGACCACACCAACAAAACTAGGTAACCTAAAAGAATTCCTCATATTATCATTCATACAACGCCTCTTCACTTTCATTCTTTTAGGAGTGTCTCATAAAAATCCAAAAATACCTTACAAGTTCGCCTAAACATTGAACTCCACAAGAGTAGTCATGATGTATTGCTCCTTTCAAGGTTTTACTCAAGAGACACCATCTTTGATATTTCGTGACCTTTGAAAAACATCACTCTCTTAAGATTTTCCTTTCTTTCCTTGTCTATACGGACTACCTTAATATCACACTTAAGCATATACTTCATGATGGTAAAGCTTCCTTTAAGCCCTAAACACTTTCATTTTCACAATAATACATAACAACAAGCATTTAACAAAGCATCACATTCATAAATCCATTCATGAATCCTCTTTTTTTTTCCTTCCTTCACATAACATAAACATTGACATACCTGGCGGTGACCGGATGCTTGCTGATAAGCCATGGACATACTTACGGTTTACGATGTAAACCAGTCTACAGAACCTATAACCTAGAGCTCTGATACCAACTGTAACGACCCACCTTCTCATGACAAATTCCTAGGGCCATTACCACATACATTTCATTTTTTTTTCTTCTAAAAACAACGATGATATGACATTTAAAGTAAAACATGCTTATAAAATACGTGAAACTTTTCAGCCTGGGATCCCAGTTAAAATAGAACAAGAAGAAATTTTAGCCATTCAAGCAAAAGACTTTAAGCCGAATAAATCTTAAAAACATCACATAACAAGTTCCAAAAGAAGGAATTTTGAAAGCATAAAATGCGGAAGTCTATCCTAAGGAAATCCATGGCTCGTCAGCAGCAGTCCGCCACGCGCTCCGTATGTCATTGCTTGTACCTGAAAGGAAACATTTTGAAAAGAATGAGTATTAAAAATACTCAGTAAGTAACACTACTATTGGGAGGAGATTTACTAGCATTACATGGATAATTGGAGGTTAGTTGCTATTAAAGGGCCTAATAGTCATTTCATTTCATTTCATTTCATTTCATTTCATTTCATTTCATTTATCATGACGTATGGGTCACGTGGACAATTAACCAACCTGTCGCATGCTTACCAACTCACTGGAGGTGCACAAGTGGGAATCTTGGAAAATCTCTACTCCTACTGATGGTAGAAGGCACCCAGTCAGTGGAGCCAAGTCTCACCCATCAAGGCACCTACGTGTGCATAGCACTCTAACTACCAACTCACTGGTGGGGCGTCCATGGGTTTTTAGTCGGGACTTTACTTCCACAGATAGTAAATGGCACCTAGTCTGCGAAGCCGAGTTCCGCCCATTTAGCTCCTCATCTCAGTCTTATAAACATCTCAATCATAGGCGTTTAATTGCCACGGCCCCTACTAGGATAAGTAACCTATCCTCATTTCGTATTAGGGCCCCTATTAGCAAGTTTAACTTGCAACTCAACCATCAAGTTTCTTTCCCATAAAGGTTTCTGGAGGGCTAATCTAACATGTTCTGACTACCTCGCCTTTCATCTCATTCAAGCATAATTATCGAACCAACATCCAAAACACTAAGTAGAAAAGACACATATTTTAAACAACCAACAACCAATATTAGCACATCGTAATCCAAGCGATATCACGAAACTTAGCCTTGTTATTCCCTGTAATGCTACCGAAAATTCGGCAGCATAACGACATACGTATAGCTGTTCCCAAATTTCTTATCACCTGTAAACAAGAGAATACGCTTCAATATTCAAAACTGCCCAACTTCAAACTTCCACCGCACTTCCAAACAATTGAATAGACTCCGAACTTCCACAAACAAGCGAGTCAGGTCTCGCATCCACAACCCAACCATATAGAACATCCTATCTTATCCAACATAGAGCATTCAGAGCATTCAAGGTTTACCCAAGCAGAATATTCTACACTTACCAACACAAAACATTCAGAGCATTCAATATAGACGAACACACGCATAACCATAAGATTTAATATCGCCAGAACACACAATATCCAACATTCCATATTCCAACCATACATAATCGATGTCTCCCGCTCTGTACTATTCAAAGCATGTAACAATTCATAATAAATATCTTAGCCTAGCCAAGGCTTTCCAAGTAGTAAGGTTACTTACATAGTGAAGAATATACTTGATTTAAGCACCCACCAACTAATTCAATGCGACACCGCTCACGCCACAAGCAACTCAAATCTAAAAAAAATCACAAGAAAGGTCTAAAAATTAGGGGCATCAAATTCTCATAATTTTCTTTAGATCCAACTTAAAATGAGGAGGCCAAGACTCACTAAAAGAGATCGATGCTTGCTGTCCGGGCTTCCAATTTCACCTTAATTCTAAAATTCGGTCTCTTATCACTATGGGTACCTCGAAATCATTAACCAAACTCAATGGGTATTTTTCTAAATCGCTTTAATCAACCAAAAATAGACTTAATTCACTTACCCACTACTGAAGCTCGCTGGAAAATCCTAAAAACGACCCAAAAACGTTGCTGTCCGCACCACTTGCACAACGTTGTGACGGCGATGGCAGAGCAGATGGCGGCGAGCGTGAATGGAGGGCGGCGTGATCGGGTCTGAAGACAGCAGCGACGTGTGGCTGTTTGGTTGCAAAGGAACTCACGGTGGCAACAATGTGAGGTAAGCGGCGACAGCCGCGTGGGGATCTGCAGCAGAGGGCAGCGGCTCGAGGAGGCGGCGAACGGAGAGAGAGAGAAACGGGTTAGAGAGAGAGAGACGAAAACGAGAAAGATAGAGAGAGAGAGAGAGACCTTACCGTCGGCGAGTGGCGGCGGCGTGGCGAACGGCAGAGGCGGAGGCGCGACGGTCGGCGGCGGTGAGCTGAAGGCTGAGGGGGAGAGAGGGAGAGTGCCGAGAGGGAGAGGGAGAACGTGAGAGGGAGAGAGATTGCCCCTTTTTTTTTGTCTTTAACGAAATTTTGGGGGGAAAAAGTCCCCCATTTCCCTTTTTTTTTATTATTTTTTTTTATTTGGGTTGTTACACCTAATCTTGAAAAAAATGCTACTTTGATAGAGTATATTACAAGTAGGGCAATTCTGTCAACCACAAATGAATATGCGGGTACAGTGACTGAATGTGGATATTAGGAAAAGATGATAAGTAAAGAATAAGAATAATTTCAGCCAACCAAGTGCAAGTATACACTATCGCATGCAGTAATAAAATCTCTGGAAGTATTCCAAAGGTATCGATCCCACAGGGACTAAATTGGAAACAAAGATTTGAAGAAGAAACTGCTCAAAGATTGCTTTTAAAAAGTAACCAAAAGAAATAGTGATTGTTGGGTTTTGTAAAACAAAGAAATAAACAAGTAAAGAAATAACAATGATAAATAAGCGAGGTATTCAATATAGCTTCAACCCTAAGACAAATAACTCTAATCATGGCTTATTTAACCTAAGTCTATTCATGCATTGGGTCAGATTTAACTTCTACTTGGCCTTGCTCCCAAGAACCGTTAGAAGGCTAAGCGAGTACTGTTATGCACATTTCTGTAACTCGACTCCGACATAGATAGTTCATGCATGCAACCTATAACCTTATAATTGTTATAAGACGACCTTCCTCTATAACACCGAATACACTTTTTCGAGTCCTTTCTCCTATATCACCTTTATGAAAATCGATATTGCTTGTCCCTTTCAGGATCAAACTCACATAGCATGCAAAGTCTAAGTGATCAAGTTAAACTCAGCAAGATTCAGAATGGTATTCAATATAGAGTGACATACAATGAATAAAACTTAGGCAAATAAACACTTTCAAGCCATTTAAACCATAAGGGAATTCACTATATCGAACCCCTCAATGGAATTTAGCTACGCATGATGGAATATAATGTAAATGAACAACTTTTCATTGAAATAATGAATAAAGAATACAAAGTAATGAAAAGAAATAAGTGCTGGAAAAATATAGTGTAGTAGCTAAAACTAGAGTTTTTTCACTCTTATCCAATCCTTCTAGAGTTCTCATGACACTCTACTCTCCTTTTACAAGTGGGAATAGGGTGAAATCTCTACAAACACTCGGGTTTGATGTCTAACTAAGGGTTAGAATTTAGTCTCCTAAGAAGGACCTCGAGCATCCCTACTCATGGGCGTCTACTAGGGTTTTGTCACCAGCCTCTTCTTCCCAGTGAGTTCTGCTTGAATTTCCCTTCGAATCGAGGCCTTTTATAGTGTAGAAAGTGGTTGAGGAGTCACGAAAATGGTGCTGGTAGGTAGCTCAGTCAGTTTCGGAGTCAAAACAGCCGGTTAGGTGCACAAAACACTCGTTCAAAACGATCTGCGACGGACTCGGAACTGCCTTCATCTGCCCAGAAATGCGGTCGCATTTCATATTAGCCTTCCCAGAAATTCGGTCGCATTTCTGGATTTTTCCAGATTTCCTTTGTTTTTTTGCAAAGCACCAAAATGAGTTAAATTCTTACCAAAATGAGTTCTTTTAAGCACAAATAAGCATAATTTGACATACATGACTCTCAACTTCGTCCTAATTCATCAACTTTAACACTTTTTGAGCTCGGGAATAGTAAATTTGATCTAAAACATACAACTTTGACAAGATAATGAGCTAAATATAAGGGTAAAATAGGTATATTTTTTACCCTTATCACCTGTATGCCGACTCAATAAGCCTTCCTTTTTGGGGACAAGACTGAGTGGGAGGCTGAGGACATGACAACACAAGAAGGAAATCACTCTTTCCCAGTTCTAGGAGAAGTAGATGAGTGTTTCCTTAAGTGGTGACTCCGGGACTTGAACAAAGGGATCTCGCCCTCTCACTGGCCCGAGAGGGACTTTTTGTTTAATAGTTGGACCATAAACAGACTGTTCATTAGAGGAGCGTTGGTACTTAAGGAGACAGATATAACACAGGGGTAAAACGGTAATTTGGCCCAGTTGTGGTTACGGACACTCGTGAAGGATTGACTTACCGGTATAGGTCTATATCTGTGGACACAGAAATGTTCTACAGTGAGACGAGTTCAGCTGTGGGTCTTTAGTAGAATGACCCACAGTTAATGAATATTGGTTTAACTTGATTAATGAGTTTAGTCAGTTAACTTCATATCATTGGAGCTTCTGATCTGTAGGTCCATTAGGTCCCCCTGCTAGCTCATAAAGAGTAATTAGAAACAATTTATCTTGAAAAGAATTTGAATTCTTCAAATTCGTTATGGGAATCAAATTAATGGTATGAGATGCAATTAATATAATGTATGGTGATACATTATAATATAAAGTTTAATTTGTGATTAGAGAATTATATATTTGAAGGAGTTCAAATATATGGTTGATTACGTATATGATATTTAATTAGTACATCAATTAATTAATTATGGGTGAATTAATTATTCAATTTAGTCTAATTGAATGTGATTTAATTAAACTATAGTGTTATGAGAGAAATAAATATTTGAAGAAGTTCAAATATTAATATGAATTTGATTCATATTAAATTTATAGGATATAAAAGAATTTGAAGGAGTTCAAATTTTAATATGAATTTGATTCATATTATAGAATTAGTTAATTGAATGTCTGAAATTAAATATATGATATTTAATTGGGTAATTAATTAATTAATTAATTAATAGAAAGTCTGAAATTAAATATATGATATTCAATTGGGTAATTAATTAATTATAGAATTAATTAATTGGGTAATTAATTAATTATAGAATTAATTAATTGGGTAATTAATCAATTATGGAAATGTAAGTGATTAATCAATGATGGAAATGATTAATCACTTATGGAAGTGATTAATCAATTATGGAAATGATTAATCACTTATGGAAGTGATTAATCACTTATGGAAATGATTAATCAATTATTAAATGATTAATCACTTATGGAAATGATTAATCAATTATGAAAATGATAAATTAGGGAAAAGATTAATTATTTATGGAAATAATTGATAATTTATGAATATTTTATTCATGGCCTTTTTTCCTATAAATAGAACACTAAACCTAGGGTGTAGGTGACACAAAAATAAGGCCACAAGAATGCACTCTTGCATTCTCTCTAACTTCCCTGGCCACTCTCTCATATTCTTTCAACCAAGAACACAAAGAGAAACTTTTTCCTCTTGTGTTTTTCCCATTCAAGATTGAGTAGTCCCACAACTACGTTCCTAATCTCAGAGTCATAGCGGGGAAGATCAATTGGTGGTGTCCTAATTGTTGACGCTTGGTCCCTATGAAATCAAGAAAAGCGTTCTTGATATTTCAGAGACGACAACGATGGTATGTTTGCTTCTCCCCTTTAGATTAGTTCTAAGGTTGTATGCTTAGCCTTGATAAATTGATTTAGAATAGTTTTCTAAATCTTTGCCAATGTATTGGTAATTTGGTGGAAACAAAATTAACTACAAACGGTCTCAATTCGCTTCTGCTAACGGAATTAGGGAATTCCAATCCTACAACCTGACTTTTGTTATGGGTGTGGTCATCTCGGTCTTACTATTAAGGAGTGTGAAAGTGATAATCAGAGTGGGTCACTTGAAGAGAAAATCCCGTATGGGGCGTGGTTGCGTGGACCCACCTTTCTAAAATTGAGGGACTTGGAATTACCCCACAGATCTACGGGTAACCAAGTGGCTAGTGGAAGAGGAGGATTTTGGGATGGAGGGAGAGGAGGGTGGAGGAGAATGAATCAAGAAGAAGAGGGAGGATCTGATTAATGGCATTAATGAGACAAACAGAGAAGAGGATGAACAAGAGTCAGTGGAAGCCGGCGGTAGGGAGGAGCAGACTTCGGTGACTATTCCGGCATCTCCTCATCCAACACAGGGTCCAACGGCTAAAAATCTAGAAACAGAAATCACGGAAGTTAATGGAAACGGAAAGGAAATTGGAGTTATTGCGAATAATTCCAGCAAAGGAGATTCAATCTCTCAAAATTTGGGAGGAAATAATAATGGTAGCTTCGGTCCAATGGAGAATAGCATTTATGAGTGCATTATGGAAGTGGACCCTCGTGGGTCAAAATTAGAAAGACATGTAGCAGAAAAACAAGAGTTGCATGGAAAAAAGAAAAAAAGTCTTGCCCCACAATTTCTACTCATAATCAAAATTTGGATGGCAAATCCAAAAAGTGGAATTTCGCGAGTGCAAAAGGAGGATGGTTACTCTGATACTATGGAAACATCCAGTCAGACTCTAACAGGGGCTAAATGCTCAATTGCCTTTGATGAAGAGGGTTTGAATAAAAATGTGCGCAATCGGTGGAGACTGCATGGCAACCCCGCTGGGCACAATGAAAACCTTAAGTTGGAATGTCCAGGGGTTGGAGAACCCCCAGACATTAAGAGGGTTGTGTGGCACATTATTCGCAACTGCCATCCCCAGTTGGTTTTCTTGATGGAAACTCGCCGACAGCACAATGGAGGAGACAAATTCAGAAATGAGTTACAGTTTGACTGCAATATCTCAGTTCCAAGCACTGGCCTAAGTGGTGGGTTGATGTTTCTTTGGCAGAAGGAAATTGATGTTATAATTAGGTTTTATTTAAAAGGTCACATCGACGCTTTAGTTAAAGAAAATGATATTATGTGGAGATTCACAGGCATCTTTGGTAACCCCAAAAGGGAACTCCATAGAGAGACATGGACTCTTATTAAGAGGTTGAGAGAAGACAGTGACCTCCCTTGGGGCGTAGGAGGTGATTTTAATGAGATGATTTGTGAGGCGGAGAAAGCTGGGTGGAGTGCCTTGCCAAGTGGTTGAAAATGCAATCACTTCTAATTATATTGAATTAACTAAAGACTATGTCGTTGTTGTGCATTAATCCAAGTATAAATTATGCACTTCCAAGTAATACATGGAGTATTCTAGGGTCAGAACACAGGGAAGGGGCGAGTAGTGAAAATGACTTTCTTTAAATCCTATCCTAATGCGGTGGTGCTGAGAGTTTTTAAAGAAGTTGAGATGCGGTATGAACATGCGATGATATAAAAACATAAACTAATGCGTTAGAGGAAAAACAATGGGCGATGAGCTATCAAGACTTTCACCATAGCAACCACATGCGGCAGATAAGATACTAATGTAGCACTTAACAATGAATCGACAGAATACTAGTGCCTAAGGGAGAAATAAACATGTGATTCCCTCCTGGTATTACACATGCAATGAACTAAGAATATTCCTATTGCTTAATTCATGCGTTTAATCAGTTCTCTATATGCTTGCAAGCGGTTGAATTATCCCTAAAGCAACCCAAACACATCCATGAAATATCATAAGCGGCTGAGCTATTCCTAACACAACCAGACTACATGTAATGCATTATCTTGCTCTACTTAGATATTTCCACATGTGTTACCCTTCCGGGATTTATCGTGCTGCTACCTTTATCGGTTGATCAGACGGATATTAGTAATGAAAGAATTATCGCATCTAAGTAGAAAGCATCAATATCATTGATTCATTGCATTGCATACAGAAATAATCTTAACGCCTCATGGGTGCCTAGGCTAAGCCTTGATAAAAAGAAATTAGTTCATGCTACAAAATAAAGCATACAATAAAATATAAAAAATGTAAGAATGTCTTGGATCCTTAGATGGGTTTTTCTCTTTTCACCTCCCCTCTATTTATAATTTCCTCTTACTTGGAGCCAAAGGGGAATACTTGAAGCCAAAGGATCAAACGAGGGAGTGGGGAAATTACAAGAGAGTAAAAATCAATCAAAATGCCATCATTCATTCATTCACAAACAAAAAACACCCAACTCCCCATTCACTTCCATTTCTGAATCAAACAACATGCAAAACAAGAAGAAGAAGAAAAAGAAGGGTATGGGTGAAACTGAAAGATGGGAAAGGGAGAGCAAGAGTCAAAGCATCAATTATGAGAGAAAGTTCAAAGAAAAAGCAGAACAATCTCAGGCAAACACACAGAAAACAGAATGAAAAGCCAAGAAATTAGAGGAGAGGGAGAATGAAATGCAGGGGTAAGAAAGGGGGTTTTAGGTTGATGCCCATTGAAGAAGAGCAATTACTACAAAAACCCATAAGGTAATATAATTCAATACGGAATCACTGAGCACAAGTCCTTATCAGAATACATTTTTCTAGGGCAAGAAGGAGCTCTTCTCTTTCTTTCACTCTGTTTTTCTTTTTCTCTCTCTTCTGTGAGTTAATTAACAAACGAGTGGTGGAGATGGGTTTCGTTTTGCTTTAGGAATCACTTTTACGTGGTATCCCGTTTCGCGCTGGCGACGGGAGGAGGGCCTCCCTCCTCCCGTCGTCAGCGCTGTCCTCCCTTTCCCTCTTAGTTATAAAAAAAAAAGTGGAGAAACGGAGGAGAAGAGAGAAAGAAGAGAAAAAAAAATTACCAGCGGTCGGCGGCGGCCGGCCGGCGAACGGCGGTGATCGCCGGCCACCGGAGTTGATGAAGAAGAGGTGGGAGAAGAGAAGTTGGAGAAGAAAGGGGAGAAGAGAAAGAAGAAGGAGAAGAAAGAAGGGAAAAAGAATTAAAAAATTAATAAAATAATAATATTTTTATTATTTTAATGTATTTTTATTTTAAAAAAATTAAAAATTAATTTTTTAATTAAAATAATATTGCCACGTCAGCATTCTGTTAGTATTTAACGGCAAATTGGACGGCAGGGACCAAATTGCTCCTTATCTCAAACCTCAGGGGTATTTTTGTTGAGTTTGAAAACTCAGGGACCAAAGTGTAACTTAACCCAAACTTCAGGGACCAAAAGTGTATTTTTCCCTTAAATTTATTTGAACTCTTTCAAATATTTTCTCTCAAGAATTAATTTTTGAAATTAATTCAAAAATTATATTATAAAGTTTCATAAACTTTATATTATAATGCATCAATATACATTATACGATTCCCCAATTAAATTGAACACTTTAGATTTACAATTTATACTTAATTGCCTCAAGTCTCATTACGACCTACCAGTGGGACCTAATGGACCTATAGATCAGAAGCTCCAACGATACGAGACTAATTGGTCAAACTCATTAACCAAGTTAGCCAACATTCGTTAACTGTGGGTCACTCCACTAAAGACCCACAGCTGCACTCTTCTCACTGTAGAATATTTCTGTGTCCACAGATATTGACCAATGCAGTAAGTCAATCATTCACGTGTGTTCGTAACACCAGTTGGGTCAAATTACCGTTTTACCCTTGGGTTACCTCTAGTTCCTTAAGTACCACTGATCTCTCTAATGAACAGGTTGTTTAGGGTCCAACAACTAAACATGAGTTCCTCTCGGGCCAGGAGAGGACGGCGTGCCTTTGTTCAAGCCTCGAAATCAACCCTTAAGGGAACACACATCTACTTACCCCAATAGGGGAAAGAGTGAATTCCATCTTGTACTGTTATGTTCCCAGCCCCCATTCGGTCTTGCCCCTGAAATGGTAGGATTATTGAGTCGACGAACTGGCCACTCTCACCCATACAAATCTAAGGACAATCCCACCTGAAAGGGGTTCATAACAGACTCAGGATTGAGATTGAGTTACCTAGGTCATCCTATTGAAATAGAAACCTAAACTAGTTAACGATGTTACATCTAGTGGTTACTATTTTGCGGTCCGGTCTTATGCAAACTCATTGCATAGGATACCCCCACCCGCATGTCTCCTACATAGATGCTTTGGATCATTGCATCTGTATTGAATACAAGGTGGGTCGTATCACATAGTGTCACCAGGATAAGGTACCCAGCCTTATCTCTATACTATAGACCTTTTAGGTTGTTACTTGAACACCGATCCCCGTATGTCCCCACATACTAGTTCAAGTTTCATTTAAACAACCTTGGATCTTAGTTTATTGGATTTAGGGTTTATTAATGCAAACTCGATTTTTCAATAACTAAATTACTGAATCACTCAAATAACACTTTATTGAGATCGATTAATTTGTTTCATTTACTATCTACGAGTTTTAGGGCATAAAACCCAACAACTCCCACTTGAACTAAAACTCTAGTGGGCAATGTACATCAACAATCAAAATTGAATGAATAATCATTGAAGTAGGAATAGTGGTTTGTATTAATATTGTATAATACATGAAAAGTGCAAATACAGATAAATACAATAAACTAGGGCATTCACAATACCCATTACACTTCTCCCACTTGCCCTAGATTATTCTATGTACATATCTCGCAAACCTAGACCCTCTAGATGACCCTCGAACACTTTAGTTGTGAGAGCCTTCGTAAATGGAGCAGCAATATTGTGCTCAGAGGCTACCTTCGTGACGATCACGTCCCCTCGTTGCACGATCTCTCTGATGAGATGATATTTGCGCTCTATGTGCTTGCCTCTTGTGTGACTGCGAGGTTCTTTAGAATTTGCCACTGCACCACTATTATCACAGTAAAGGGTGATTGACAAGTTCATATTTGGAACAACTTCCAAATCCATCAAAAACTTTCGTAGCCATACAACCTTTGATAACTCTTAGAAATAAGAGTTATTAGCCATAATTTTGAGGCTTTAAGGCTTAGTTTTGCTTTGAGAATTTATTATTTGAGCTGGAATTAGTTGAATTTAATGTTATTAAGTGAGAATGCTGATAGGCTTTGAGCTTTATTTTTCACGTTAATTTCGTATTTAAGCTGACTTGGAGCTCCAGTTTTTGCAGATTATGTTGTAGCATGACCTGGCAGAGGCAGATTGGTGGCTGGAGCTGTTTTCAACGTGGAAAGCTTCATTTAATGAGGTGTCATGCCCAGCTGGTGTAAAAGGCTATTCTCATCTTTTAGTGGGTATTCCATGTGGGCTTGGAGTGTCTAATCAGCCCTCACTACCATGTTTGAAGCTAGGTATTTAAAGAAAGTGACCCTAATTTGGAAAGGAGGCTGGAGAAGAAGGAGATTCACGATTGGGACCTGATTTTCAGAGCAAGAACAGAGGAAAAACAGAGGGGAGCTGTCGTGGAGTCCATTTTCAGCTTGGGAAAGCTGGATATGAGCTTGGGAGCTTCTTCTTTGGCCTTTTCTTCTTGTCCTTTTATCTTCCCATTGGTATTGGTTGTGTAAGAAGCTGAAAAGTATGTTGAATATGAGTGGTTTCTGCTGTATTGAACTTATTTTCTCTTTGAACATGAACTAATCCTCTTTAGGTGAGGATTAGGGATCCTATATTGTAACGAGGGGTTGTTTGTAGTTGAACCGTGCTATTTTCATCTTAAAGTAAAGTGTTCTTCATTGTTTAAGCTGGAATTTCGATTGGCCATCCATTTTCTTGCATTGTTATTGGGTGTTTGGGAAAACATTTAGTAACCGATTACTTTGCTTTACCTTAGTCTTTTATGATCATGAAAATGAGTGGGTATTTAGGGATAAATCACCCCCTAAGGCACTAATCAGATTGAGCTAAAAATAAGGGGTTAAATGGGAGTTTAATCGCCTTAATCTTTGGAGAATTGGAAAATTCCCGTGTACAATCTGGGTGAGATGAATTAGCACAGTTTTCGCTATAGCAATCCCTGGAAACAATACAGAGCATCCCTAATCCGAGCCTTACTTCTCCTCTGCATTCAGCCATTTTCCCTGCTTTATTTACTTCAAGTTCTCTTTAATTTCACTCAACTTTGTTTACATTAGTGCATCTTAGTTATTAATTAATATTTGGTCCTTGGTTACACTGAATTTCATTGAAAATAGGCTTAAGAATAGTGATTTTCGTTACATCAATCCCTGTGGAGAACGATATAAAAATACTTATCACTTGCTGCTGATCGTGTGCACTTGCACGTGTGTTTGTGAGTTTTTCTTGCATATTTAGAACCACTTTGCACAAGACAACAAGTTTTTGGCGCCGTTGCCGGGGATTGAGTTGATTTTCGCTATTTTTGAGCTAAATTTCGGTGAGATTGGTGCTAAAACAGAATCTAAACTTTGTTATTTGATTTTGCAGGTACGGGTAGCTGTGTATGAACGAGTTCCCTGAGTTGGAATTCAATTTTGATCCTGAGATTGAAAGGACTTTTCATAGGAGGAGAAGGGAGCAACGAGAAAGGAACAATAGAATGGATCCACCGCCTCTCTTACCTCCGGGAAATCAGCCGTTTAATCCTGAGATAAATCGGCAACAAGGGGCAGAAAATCGAGCTGAGAACCCTGTCTTGATAGCCGATGATAGGGGAAGAGCTATTAGAGCTTATGCAGTCCCTACCTTCAATGAGTTGTATCCGGGGATAGCTAGGCCAGAGATTCAGGCTCAAAATTTTGAGATGAAGCCTGTTATGTTTCAGATGCTGCAAACAGTGGGTCAGTTTCATGGGTTACCTTCAGAAAACCCGCATTTGCACCTTAAATCTTTCTTGGGAGTAAGCGACTCATTTAGAATTCAAGGAGTTTCCCAAGATGCTTTGAGGCTAACTTTATTCCCTTATTCTTTGAGGGATGGAGCTAAGGCTTGGTTAAACAACTTTGCCCCCGGCTCTATCACTACTTGGAATGAGTTGGCCGAAAAGTTTCTTATCAAATACTTCCCTCCCACGAGGAACGCCAAGCTTAGAGCGGATATAGTATCTTTTAGGCAATTTGATGATGAATCATTTAGTGAAGCTTGGGAAAGATTCAAAGAATTGTTGAGAAAATGTCCTCACCATGGTTTTCCCCATTGCATTCAGATGGAGACTTTTTATAATGGGTTGAACATGGCCACTCAGAGTATGGTAGATGCCTCGGCCAATGGAGCCTTGTTGTCCAAAACCTATGATGAAGCTTATGCTATTTTAGAGAGAATTGCTACAAATAGTTGCCAATGGTCGGATTCAAGAAGCATGGGTGGAAAGAAAAACAAGGGTATGCTTGAGGTGGACTCAGTGACATCGTTCAATGCAAGATTTGATTCAATGGAGAGCATGCTGAAGAAATTAAATTCGGGATTTGAAAGTATGCAATTGGCAAATTCTGGTGCAGTTCAGAATGCTGCAGCGATTAACATGAGTCAGAATGTAGCAGATTCGTGTGTATACTGTGGAGAAGACCATACTTTTGAGTTTTGCCCAGGGAACCCAGCTTCGGTATGCTATGTTGGGAATCAAAATGCCCCTAGGAACAACCCTTACTCCAGTACTTACAATCCTGGGTGGAGAAATCATCCCAATTTTGCTTGGGGAGGTCAAGGGAGTAACGCCAATAATCAGCAAGTGCAGCAGAAAATGACAAGTGGATTTGGTAATCAAAATCAGCAAGGTCAGTTCCAAAAGGCTAATATGAATCAACAAGCTACTGGGTCTTCTTTAGAGAACATGTTCAAGGAATATATGGCTAAAACGGATGCTGTGATTCAAACTCAACAAGCTTCCTTGAGGAATTTAGAGGTCCAAATGGGCCAAATGGCAAGCGAATTGAAAGCAAGACCGATGGGTAAGCTGCCTTCAGACACCGAGAGTTCAAAGAGAGAAGGTAAAGAACAAGTTCAAGCCATAGAGTTGAGAAGTGGGAAGCCGTTGGTTGAGAAAAACAAGCCAAAACCGCAACCACCAGCTGCTGATTTGGGTACTGATTCAGCAAAAACAGCAGGGGAATCTGAGAAAAATGATGCTGGAAGTCAGTGGGAAAGGAGTTCTGAGGCTGAAGGAATTGAAGAAATTCCTAGGAGAGCTTCTTAAACTCCTCCCACATTTAAGCCACCCCCACCACCTTTCCCTCAAAGGTTGAAACAAAAGAATCAAGAGGCCAATTTCAAGAAATTCTTTGAGGTACTGAAGCAACTCCACATTAATATTCCCTTAGTGGAGGCATTAGAGCAAATGCCCAATTATGTAAAATTCCTCAAAGATATTTTATCAAAGAAAAGGAGGTTAGGTGAATATGAGACAGTGGCCTTGACCGAGGAATGTAGTGCTATTTTGAAGAGCAAAATCCCACCTAAAGTAAAAGATCCCGGAACGTTCACAATTCCCGTTTCAATTGGTGGCAAGGAATTGGGTCGAGCCTTGTGTGATCTTGGGGCGAGTATCAACCTTATGCCATTGTCCATATTTAAGAAGCTAGGTGTGGGAGAGGCAAGACCGACCACAGTAACGTTACAGCTAGCGGACCGATCCATTACCTATCCCGAAGGCAAGATTGAAGATATCCTGGTCAAGGTGGATAAACTGATATTTCCAGCAGATTTCATTATCTTAGACTACGAGGCCGACACGGATGTCCCAATTATTTTGGGTAGACCATTTCTAGCAACAGGAAGAGCTTTGATTAATGTGCAGAAGGGTGAATTAACCATGAGAGTGTTTGATCAAGAGGTGAAATTCAGCGTGTTCAATGCCATGAAATACCCAGCTGAAACAGAAGAGTGTTCGATGATTCAGGTCATGGACGAGGTAGTAACGCAGAACTGGGGGCAGGAACTGCCACAGCATCACATTCAGCAGTTTGGGGAAATCAGCGTGGAGGATTTAGAGTCTTTATGTGTTCGGCCGAAAACAGAGGATCTTCATGAAATTTCTGAGTTCAAACGAGCTTACGAATCGCTGGATTTGGCGGATAGAACAGTTAAACCGATGCAACCATCAATTGTGGACCCCTTAGATTGGAACTCAAGCCACTGCCCTGACATTTAAAATAAGCATACTTGGGGAAGCAAGAAACATTACCCATTATTATCTCTTCAAATTTGCTCCCTGGAGATGAGGAGGCATTGCTAGAGTTGTTGGGAAAGTTTAAAAAAGCTATTGGGTGGACTCTAGCCGACATCCAAGGTATAAGTCCTTCCTTTTGCATGCACAAGATTAATTTAGAGGAGGGAAATTTCAAGTCCATTGAGCATCAGAGAAGATTAAATCGGCCATTAAAGAGGTGGTAAAGAAAGAAATAATCAAGTGGTTAGATGCCGGTATTATCTACCCCATATCCGATAGCAATTGGGTGAGTCCAATTCAGTGTGTACCGAAAAAAGGAGGCATGACAGTGGTGATGAATGAAGCCAATGAGCTGGTCCCTACGAGAACAGTGACGGGATGGAGAGTATGCATGGACTATAGGCGCTTGAACAAGGCCACGAAGAAAGATCCCTTTCTTTTACCGTTCATTGATCAAATGCTAGACAAGTTGGCGGGTCAAGATTATTATTGCTTCTTGGATGGTTATTCGGGCTATAACCAAATCACTATAGCGCCTCAAGATCAAGAGAAGACCACTTTTACTTGTCCCTACGGCATGTTCGCATTTAGAAGAATGTCGTTTGGTCTTTGCAACGCGCCGGCAACATTTCAAAGATGCATGATGGCAATATTTTCCGACTTGGTGGAGACCATTATGGAAGTATTCATGGATGACTTTTCGGTCTTTGGAGAGTCATTTCAAGCTTGCCTTGCCAATTTAGGGAAAGTTCTTCAAAGGTGTGAAGAGACCAACTTGATGCTAAATTGGGAAAAGTGCCACTTTATGGTCAAAGAAGGCATAGTTCTTGGGCACAAAATCTCAAGGAAAGGCATTGAAGTAGATAAGGCCAAGGTGGAGATCATTGAAAAGCTAGAGCCTCCAACCACAGTGAAAGGAGTTAGAAGCTTTCTTGGGCATGCCGGATTTTATCGACGGTTTATTAAGGATTTTTCAAAAATTTCCAAGCCCCTTTGCCTTTTGCTGGAAGTGAACCACCCCTTTGAGTTTGATGCTGAGTGTTTGAAGGCTTTCAACACCCTAAAAATGGCATTAGTCACTGCACCTATTATCTCCTCACCTAATTGGCAATTACCATTTGACTTGATGTGTGACGCAAGTGATTTCGCTGTTGGGGCTATGTTGGGGCAAAGAATAGGGAAGTTGATCCACCCTATCTACTACGCTAGCAAAACTCTAAATGAGGCTCAAAAGAATTATACTACCACTGAAAAGGAGCTTTTGGCCGTGGTGTTTGCGTTTGAAAAATTTAGGCCGTATTTAGTGGGAACCAAGGTGACCGTGTTCACTGACCATGCGACAATTAAATACCTTTTAGCAAAAAAAGATGCAAAACCAAGACTCATTAGGTGGGTGCTTTTGCTCCAAGAATTTGATTTGGAGATTAAGGATAAAAAAGGGTCCGGAAATCTGGTTGCTGACCATCTTTCAAGGCTGGAAAACACTGAGAATTTGCTGCAGCAGAATGAACTCAGAGACGTATGTCCAGATGAGCAGTTGCTTACAGTGGCTCATGTAAAGGCAGTAGTTGTCCCCTGGTTCGCAGATTACGCTAATTATTTAGCATGTGGGATTTTACCTACAGATTTGACCAAGCAACAGCTGAAGCGATTTTACTTTGAGGTGAAATTCTACTTTTGGGATGACCCAATTCTTTACAAACATTGCGTAGATGGAATTCTTCGAAAATGTGTGGGAGATGATGAAATTCAGCCCATTTTAGCTCATTGCCATTCATCTCCATATGGTGGTCATTTCGGTGGGCAAAGGACAGCGGCAAAAGTGCTTCAATCGGGTTTTTATTGGCCCACAGTGTTCAAAGACGCCCATTTATTTAGCAAGGTGTGCGACAAATGCCAAAGAAAGGGAGCCATAAGTCAAAGAGATGAAATGCCTTTGAATTATATCCTAGAGGTGGAGCTTTTTGATGTTTGGGGCTTGGATTTCATGGGGCCTTTTCCCCCTTCCTTTGGGAATTTATATATACTCTTGGCAGTGGACTATGTATCCAAATGGGTTGAGGCCATAGCTTGCCCACTCAATGATGCAAAAACAGTTTTGAAGTTCCTTCACAAGCATATTTTCACTCGCTTTGGAACTCCGAGAGCTCTAATTAGCGATGAGGGAACTCACTTTGTAAACAAGTTGTTGGGCAATCTATTGGCAAAATATAATGTGAAGCACAGAATTTCCACTCCATATCATCCTCAAGCCAATGGGCAAGCCGAAATCTCCAATAGAGAAATTAAAGGAATTCTAAAAAAAATGGTGAGTCCAAACCGAAAGGATTGGTCCATTAGACTCGATGATGCACTATGGGCATACCAAACAGCATTAAAACTCCATTGGGAATGTCTCCATACAAGTTGGTTTTCGGAAAAGCTTGTCATTTGCCTTTAGAATTATAGTACAAAGCTTTTTGGGCAATTAAAAAGCTTAATTTAGACGACCACAAGGCAGCAGGCAAATTGAGGAAGCTTCAGCTCTTAGAAATGGAAGAATTTAGGCACTCATCTTATGAAAATGCTAAGCTGTATAAAGAAAAAACAAAGAAATGGCATGACAAAAAGCTGGTGCCTAAGCAGTTCGAAAGAGGGCAGCGGGTACTACTATTTAATTTTCGGCTGAAATTATTTCCCGGGAAACTTAAGTCGAGATGGTCCGGGCCTTTCACTATTCTTGAAGTTTTTGACCATGGAGCAGTGTTGCTGAAGGATGAAGCAGATGGAAGACAATTTAAGGTGAATGGGCAAAGGCTTAAATACTACTGGGGTGAAGAATTCCAACAGTGTTTGGCTTCTTGCAATTTGCTGGAAATTTAGAAAATTAAAGAGGAATGAGGGACATTGAGCTTCGTATGGCAGTATCAATTTTGGTCCCTGGAGTGGTAAAGTAGTGTTTGCTAGCAATTGAATTTTTTTTTTTTTTAGTGGTTGGATTACTTAGGCCCCGTTTGATAACCATTTGGTTTTTTATTTTTGGTTTTTGAAAATTAAGTTTATACACACCTACTTCTACCTATGAGTTTCTTTGTTTTAGTATCTACATTCTTCCTTGTTTTCAAAAACTAAGTCAAATTTTGAAAACCAAAAAAAGTAGTTTCCAAAAACTTATTTTTGCTTTTGAAATTTGGCTAGAAATTCAAATGGTTCCTTAACAAAGATGAGAACCATTGTAGGGAATTTGGGAGAAAACAAACATAATTTTCAAAAACCAAAAACCAAAAACCAAAAAGTTATCAAACGGGGCCTTAATAGCTAGTTTCTAAGTGCTGATTTTAATTGCATTAAATTTCCTTTGCTTGATTTTTGCTTTGTCTATTTTGGTAATCTCAACCCCTCCCCTTTTGTTGCTAATTCTTATTTTTAGTTGTTTTGGTATAAGTCAATACTATAGGTGGAGAGCTCATGCATGTGATGGAGCAGAAGAATCTTGCTCAAGCCTTCTTGGAGAATGGGTTCTCGGTTAGGGGAGGATTTCTTCAAAATTTGATGGGATGTTGGATGATATTTGAAAAGAAAAGCCCTTGGGAAGAAAAAGGGGTCAGTTTTTTTTTTTTTTTTTTTTTTTTGCGTGGCTCAAGGGAGAAAGTGAGTGGACTTTGCATGGTTAAAGTTGAAAAGAAAGCAAGAGTAATTGGGGAGTAGACAAGTGTAGATCATGCTACAGCTGGAGGCATTAAAGGCACTTGAATTCGCTTTATAAAAAACGCCCATGAAGAGGAAGAGCATAAGCTCTTGGGTTGCCTTCATCCATTATCTCTTGTTCAAGTTCTTCCTCATTCTCATATATCCCTCGGTTTCAGCTTGCTGTAATTTTGAAAGAAGATGGGTCCACGATCAATTGCTCGAAAAATCTTCAAGCCAAGAGCAGCCGCGGAGGGCGGTTCCTCTGCCCAAAACAGGGGCAAGCAACCTATGCTTGAGGATCCTAGCGTTTTGTAGCCCATGTCTCCACCGCAAAGAAGAAGCCAAAAAGGAAAAGGGAAAGCCCCAGTTGAAGCCGTGAGTGATAGCCCAAAGAAATTCGTGAGCAATGCCGCAGCCGTTCGTTTTGAGGAAATTAAAAACAGAGAATTAATGCTGGAAAAAGGTTTTGATGTGAATTTAGAGAGCTTGCCGCATATGTTGGCGGTAACAATTACAAACCAAAATTGGCAAAAGTTTTGCCATCATCCCGAACCAGCTATCCCCGACATAGTCTGGGAGTCTTACGCTAATTTTCAAGACAATGGAGTATGGAAGACAAGAGTCCGAGGAAAGCTTGTGGTTTGGAGTCCAACGGTTATTAATGAATTTTATGAAGTACCAGACTATCCATTTGCCATTTGCAATGCAATGATGGCAGCCCCCTCAGATGATCAGCTGATGGCCACGTTACAATACTGTGCTTTGGAAGGCGCAAGCTGGAAACTGGGTAAGAATGGTCATTGCTCTTTGTTGTCCGCTTATGTTACCCCAGAAGCGAATGTATGCCTTTGGTTTGTGAGAAATCGTCTACTCCCCACCACGCACGACACAACCGTTTCAAAGGAAAGAATGCTTTTGGTTTTCTCCATCATGAGCCAAATAAGCGTTGATGTTGGAAGGTTGATAGCTAAAGAGATCGCCTCATGCGGCCGGAAGAAGTCAGGAAAATTATTCTTTCCAAACCTCATCACGATGTTATGTTTGAAGGTCGGTGTACAGATAGAGGACGAAGATGATTTCTCAGCTGACAGAGGCATTATTGATTCGGCAGCTATCAAGCGGTTAATGGGAGATGGCAAGGTACGAAAAGCTTCAACAGTGGCTAGTGGAATTGAAGAGATTCTTAAGCAACAAAAAGACTTGATGCACCATATGCAGTACCAAGGCGAGCAGCAACGAGTCTATTGGGAATACGCTTGGAGGAGGGACGTGATGGTAGAACGAGCTTTCAATTCGGACCCAGAGGAGGCTCTACCTCCGTTCCCTGCATTTCCTCATGGTGTGCTGAATCCTTAGTGCCCACCCTCCTCGGAAGAAGAAGACGTTGATGACGATTGAAAAAGGGAGGTTGTTGTCTTTTGTTGTGTCTTTGGCTGTTGTTATTTTCATTGCTTGGCTTGTGTGAGTTAAATTTGTTGCTTGAAGGTTGTTTGTTTATTTTGTTATGTTGTGATGTTGTTAAAGAAAAGAGAAAAGAAGGAAGAAAAGAAAATATGTATGTGTTTGTGTTCTGCTGCTTAATGTCAGTGAAATTTCTTTTGTGTGTTTGTGCAATTTTCTGCTTGGATTTGTGTTGAGCGGCTGCTGTGTTGGTGAAATTCTTGGCTGCTTGTTGTTTTTTTTTTTTTTAAATTCTCAGCCCATGATAGATGTGCATGGTTAATGCCCATGAAGAATCTTTTGTTGAAATTGTGCTTTATAGAATGGGTAATGGGCCTAAGTTAGAATGTCAGTAGCTGCCTTGTCATGAAGCTTATTTGGGCCTCATGCATATTTTTCTTATAAGCATTGCAAGATTCATTTCTTTTTCTGTCCAAGGGCCCAAATTGGTCTCAGTAGAGAGCCTTTTGTTATCATGCAGCTGTGCTTTTGTCTAACTTCCCCTTAATGAATGCTTCAGCAGTTGACTGCTTGGTTAAGACAAAAACTCTGTTTTTATTTGGAAATTGCATGATGTCTTTTGATCTTAAGCTCCTTAGCCCCTTGCTTAGTTTGATTATCTTGTTGGGTTGTAATTCCTTAGGCTGAAAATAAGCTTCCTAATTTCCTCTCTTTCGCTTAGCTCAAAAATTTAGGAAAGCTTGTACCTAATTCTTTGCCCAAGATTATAATCTCGCTAAGCTATAGGCCTTAGCTTCTCTCAAAAGAAAATAAGTTTGGGGGTTCTTGCCTTACTTTCTCATTCATTGGGGACAATGAATAGTATAAGTTTGGGGGTGAGGTGCCCTTTCGAAAAAAAAAAAAAAAAAAAAAGCATCTTAGAAAGCATTCCTCTTTGTCCTAGTTTTGCCTAAGATGTACTCCTCTCCCTTTTCGAAATTTGTTCTTTTCCTGAGCTTGCTGAGTAACCAGGGGGATTTATGATACCCATAGTTTTCCCTTGCGTCAAAAAGTAGCTCTTGAAAGGTATGAGTTCCTATGAAAAAAAAAAAAAAGAGAGAGAGAGAAAAATCAAAAGGATTGATTAAGGGATGAGTGCTAGCTTGAAAGTTGCAATTTCCCCAAAGCTTAGGTGAGCTTCACCAAAAAGTGTCGCCACTCTGAGAAGCAAGGAAAAAGTTGCTAGATAGCTATCTTAGACAAATTTAGGGGATATGAATGCATTGCTCGTTAGGTGATGAGCTTGGAGGCTTGGGTGAGCTTCACCATAAAGTGTTGCCATTCCGGGACCAAAAAGGCTAAGACCTAAGAGATTTTCTAAGATGGTAAAAAATCAAAAAAGAAATTAAGAGTTGAGAGAAGTTTGGGTTGAGCTTAGAGTTTTTATAGCTTGGGTATTAGGATTTTAGGTTTGCTTAGCAAGTTTAGGGATTAAATTTTGAGCTCAGGAAGAAAGAAAGTTAGTGGGTTGTTTGATGCCAATAGGTTGGCTCAATTGGATATGATAGCTAATCAAGGTGGGCTAAGAGCATGGATCAAAAGCATAATGCTTTGGTAGTTACCAAGTTGTAGCCTAATTGTCTTTAGGCAGTGCATTCTTTTTCTAAAGCTGTGGGCATTTGTTGAGGGAAGTTTTGAGCAAGAAGTAGTTGTGTGGCATTATTGAAGGCTCTAATGGAGTAGCTAGCTAATTTTCTCTTGTTTAGTTGAGCTTTTGGCCTAGCATTGCTCAGGGACGAGCAATGAGCTAAGTTTGGGGGTGTGATAACTCTTAGGAATAAGAGTTATTAGCCATAATTTTGAGGCTTTAAGGCTTAGTTTTGCTTTGAGAATTTATTATTTGAGTTGGAATTAGTTGAATTTAATGTTATTAAGTGAGAATGCTGATTAGAGGTTTTGAGCTTTATTTTTCACGTTAATTTCATATTTAAGCTGACTTAGAGCTCCAGTTTTTGCAGATTATGTTGTAGCATGACCTGGCAGAGGCAGATTGGTGGCTGGAGCTGTTTTCAACGTGGAAAGCTTCATTTAATGAGGTGTCATGCCCAGTTGGTGTAAAAGGCTATTCTCATCTTTTAGTGGGTATTCCATGTGGGCTTGGAGTGTCTAATCAGCCCTCACTACCACGTTTGAAGCTAGGTATTTAAAGAAAGTGACCCTAATTTGGAAAGGAGGCTGGAGAAGAAGGAGATTCACGATTGGGAGCTGATTTTCAGAGCAAGAACAGAGGAAAAACAGAGGGCAGCTGCCGTGGAGTCCATTTTCAGCTTGGGAAAGCTGGATTTGAGCTTGGGAGCTTCTTCTTTGGCCTTTTCTTCTCGTCCTTTTATCTTCCCATTGGTATTGGTTGTGTAAGAAGCTGAAAAGTATGTTGAATATGAGTGGTTTCTGCTGTATTGAACTTATTTTCTCTTTGAACATGAACTAATCCTCTTTAGGTGAGGATTAGGGATCCTATATTGTAACGAGGGGTTGTTTGTAGTCGAACCGTGCTATTTTCATCTTAAAGTAAAGTGTTCTTCATTGTTTAAGCTGGAATTTCAATTGGCCATCCATTTTCTAGCATTGTTATTGGGTGTTTGGGAAAACATTTAGTAACCGATTACTTTGCTTTACCTTAGTCTTTTATGATCATGAAAATGAGTGGGTATTTAGGAATAAATCACCCCCTAAGGCACTAATCAGAATTAAATTTTTACTATATTAAAAGGCCAGGATTCCTGAAAAACATTTTTGGACCATAATACCCTTTTAAATTTAAGATAAGATAATTACATAATTAGTTTTCAAATTCCAGAATCAAATTTCGTAATTTAATAATCTATACTATCCATATCTATATCTATACTATATTAAAATGTCAGGATTCCTGAAAAACATTTTTCAACCATAATACCGTTTTAAATTGAAGATAATTACATAATTAGTTTTCAAATTCCAGAATCAAATTTCGTAATTTAATAATCTATACTATCAATATCTATACTATCTATATCTATACTATATTAAAAGGTCAGGATTCCTGAAAAACATTTTTAGACCAAAATACCCTCCTAAATTTAAGATAATTACATAATTAGTTTTCAAATTCTAGAATCAAATTTCGTAATTTAATAATCTATACTATCTATAGCTATATCTATACTATATTAAAAGGCTAGGATTCCTGAAAAACATTTTTAGACTAGAATACCCTTTTAAATTTTAGATAATTACATAATTAGTTTTCAAATTCCAGAATTAAATTTTTGGTATATTAAAATGCCAGGACTCCTGAAAAATATTTTTAGACCAGAATACCCTTTTAAATTGAAAATAATTACATAATTAGTTTTCAAATTCCTGAATCAAATTTCGTAATTTAATAATCTATACTATCTATATCTATACTATCTATGCTATATTAAAAGGTCAGGATTCCTAAAAAACATTTTTAGACCAAAATACTCTCCTAAATTTAAGATAATTACATAATTAGTTTTCAAATTCCAGAATCAAATTTCATAATTTAATAATCTATACTATCTATATCTATATCTATACCTATACTATATTAAAAGGCCAGGATTCCTGAAAAACATTTTTAGACCAGAATACCCTTTTAAATTTTAGATAATTACATAATTAGTTTTCAAATTCCAGAATTAAATTTTTACTATATTAAAAGCTCAGGATTCCTGAAAAACATTTTTGGACCATAATACCCTTTTTAATTTAAGATAATTAGATAATTAGTTTTCAAATTCCAGAATCAAATTTCGTAATTTAATAATCTATACTATCCATATCTATATCTATACTATATTAAAAGGTCAGGATTCCTGAAAAACATTTTTCGACCATAATACCCTTTTAAATTGAAGATAATTACATAACTAGTTTTCAAATTCCAGAATCAAATTTCGTAATTTAATAATCTATACTATCAATATCTATATTATATTAAAAGGTCAGGATTCCTGAAAAACATTTTTAGACCAAAATACCCTCCTAAATTTAAGATAATTACATAATTAGTTTTCAAATTCCAGAATCAAATTTCGTAATTTAATAATCTATACTATCTATATCTATATCTATACTATATTAAAAAGTCGGGATTCTTGAAAAACATTTTTAGACCAGAATACCCTTTTAAATTTTAGATAATTACATGATTAGTTTTCAAATTCCAGAATTAAATTTTTACTATATTAAAATGCCAGGATTCCTGAAAAATATTTTTAGACCAGAATACCCTTTTAAATTGAAGATAATTACATAATTAGTTTTCAAATTCCAGAATCAAATTTCGTAATTTAATAATCTATACTATCTATATCTATAGTATCTAATATATATTAAAAGGTCAGGATTCCTGAAAAACATTTTTAGACCAAAATACCCTTCTAAATTTAAGATAATTACATAATTAGTTTTCAAATTCCAGAATCAAATTTTGTAATTTAATAATCTATACTATCTATATCTATATCTATACTATATTAAAAGGCCATGATTCCTGAAAAACATTTTTAGACCAGAATACCCTTTTAAATTTTAGATAATTACATAATTAGTTTTCAAATTCCAAAATTAAATTTTTACTATATTAAAAGGCCAGAATTTCTGAAAAACATTTTTGGACCATAATACCCTTTTAAATTTAAGATAATTACATAATTAGTTTTCAAATTCCAGAATCAAATTTCGTAATTTAATAATCTATACTATCCATATCTATATCTATACTATATGAAAAGGTCAGGATTCCTGAAAAACATTTTTCGACCATAATACCCTTTTAAATTGAAGATAATTACATAATTAGTTTTCAAATTCCAGAATCAAATTTCGTAATTTAATAATCTATACTATCTATATCTATACTATCTATATCTATACTATATTAAAAGGTCAGGATTCCTGAAAAACATTCCTAATGGACCTACAAATCAGAAGCTCCAACGATACGAGACTAATTTGCTAAACTCATTAACCAAGTTAGTCAACATTCGTTAACTGTGGGTCACTCCACTAAAGACCCACAGCTGCACTCTTCTCACTGTAGAATATTTTCTATGTCCATGGATATCGACCAATGTAGTAAGTCAATCCTTCACGTGTGTTCGTAACACCAGCTGGGTCAAATTACCGTTTTACCCTTGGGTTACCTCTGGTTCCTTAAGTACCACTGATCCCTCTAATGAACAAGTTGTTTAGGGTCTAACCACTAAACAGGAGTTCCTCTCGGGCCAGGAGAGGACGGCGCGCCTTTGTTCAATCCTCGGAATCAGCCCTTAAGGGAACACACATCTACTTACCCCAATAGGGGAAGGAGTGAATTCCATCTTGTACTGTTATGTTCCCAGCCCCCATTCGGTCTTGCCCCTGAAATGGTAGGATTATTGAGTCGGCGAACTGGCCACTTTCACCCATACAAATCTAAGGACAATCCCTCCTGAAAGGGGTTTATAACAGACTCAGAATTGAGATTGAGTTACCTAGGTCATCCTATTGAAATAGAAACCTAAACTAGTTAACGACGTTACATCTAGTGGTTACTATTTCGCGGTCCGGTCTTATGCAAACTCATTGCATAGGATACCCTCACCCGCATGTCTCCTACATGGATGCTTTGGATCATTGCATTTGTATCGAATACAAGGTGGACCATATCACATAGTGTCACCAAGATAAGGTACCCAGCCTTATCCCTATACTATAGACCTTTTAGGTTGTTACTTGGACACCGATCCCCGTATGTCCCCACATACTAGTCCAAGTTTCATTTAAACAACCTTGGATCTTAGTTTATTGGATTTAGGGTTTATTAATGCAAACTCGATTATTCAATAACCAAATTACTGAATTACTCAAATAACGCTTTATTGAGATCGATTAATTTGTTTCATTTACTATCTACGAGTTTTAGGGCATAAAACCCAACAATGTGTGTTTGAAGTATCTCAATGGAGAGCATTCTTTAAAAGAGATCAACAAAACCCTCATAGCTTTAATTCCAAAAGTGAAGGACCCTAAAGCGATGAAGGATTATCGGTCAATGAGCTTATGTAACGTTATTTACAAGATAATCACCAAAACTCTTTCTAACAGGCTAAAAAAGGTACTTGACAAGATTATCTCGCCTAGTCAATCTACATTCGTGCCTGGAAGGCTAATTACAGATAACGCCAACATTGGATTTGAATGTATACATGCAGTGAAAAATAGAAGATCGGGAAAGGAAGGGGTTGTGGTCTTAAATTTGGATATGAGCAAAGCCTATGATAGAGTGGAATGGATTTACATTCGTAAGATCATGGGAAAGATGGGTTTCAGTAGTCGATGGATTGATTTAATTATGGGTTGTGTTGAGTCTGTTGAGTTCCAAGTCCTCCTTAATGGCACCCCAAGACGAGAATTCACTCCAAATTGGGGACTTCGCCAAGGAGACCCACTTTTCCCTTATTTATTCCTCATCTGTGCTGAGGGGCTATTGGGACTTATAAATCGAGCAGATGAGACCAGGGAGTTGAAAGAGTTGAAAATTAATAAGTATTGTCCTTCCTTAACTCATCTTTTTTATGCTGACGTTAGCCTGTTATTTTTTAAAGCTTCTAGTGCAGATTGCAGGGTAATCAGAGATATCTTAAACACCTATGAGAAAGCCTCAGGTCAAACTATTAATTTTGACAAATCAACTTTCATGGTGAGTCCAAACACAAAAGAGGAAAAGGTGATGTTCATTAGGGAGGAGCTGAAGGTCCAACACACAAGAAGTCTAGGTATACCTAGGATTGCCATCCTAGAATGCCAGGAACAAGAATGAGATTTTCAGCAGCATAACGGATCGAGTTTGGAGAGCTCTTCAAGGATGGAAAGTGAAGTTTTTATCAGCCGCTGGAAAGGTTGTTTATTAAATCTGTTGCTCAAGTTATCCCTAACTATGCAATGAACTATTTTAAATTTCCTGTTACCTTATGTAATGATTTAAATGCTCTCTGTGCCAGGTTCTGGTGGGGGTCGACGGAGTCTGAAAAGAAAATTTATTGGTGAAGCTGGAAAAAGCTTTGTATACATAAAACGTGTGGTGGAATGGGCTTTTGAGACATATCGTTGCTCAACTAAGCAATGCTGACAAAGCAAAGCTGGAAACTGATTAAATTCCCGAACAGTCTTCTAGCCAAGGTGCTTCTTGGTCGGTACTTTAAAATAGGACATTTCTTGAAAGCCACGTTGGGATCTAATCCATCTTATACTTGGAGGAGCATCATTTGGGGGAGAGAGCTATTTAAGCATGGATATCGGTGGAAAGTTGGAAATGGTTTAAATATTGATGCCTCTAAAGACCCTTGGATTCTAAAGGAGGGCGCTACTAAATCGATTCTCACACATCCCGATATTCGAAATTTCATAGTGGCTCAACTTAAAGACCCAAATGGGAAGTGGAATGAACCTTTGATTCTATCTTCCTATATGGATGTTGACGCAACAACCATTCTAAATATACCCACTAGAAATAACATGGGTGACGATGAGATTATCTGGAATCTAGATCCTAAAGGGAAGTTTTCTGTTAAAAGCGTTTATCGTCTTCGAAGCTAGATCAGCCAAAGTAGCTAAGCTTCCTCATCAAACCATAAAAAGCAGGAACTTATGTGGAAAGGATTCTGGAAGACCAAATTACCCCCAAAGATCAAGATGTGTGGATGGAATGTATATCATGACATCCTTACAACTCTCTCTAATCTTAATAAGCAAGGGATGGATGTTTGGCCTCTGTGTTATCTGTGCAGGGAGAAGACTGAAACTACCTCTCATCTCTTCTGGGAATGTAAAAGTACAAGAGGTTTATGACTCAAATATTTTTCTAATACTAACTTAGAATGTTTCATTGGCAGGAAAGAGTGGTCGGTACCAAACTTTTGTGAGAGTTTTTGGAAAAACAGTAGAGACGGCCTATTGATTGATCAAAACTTACGAAAATTCCTAATCATATGCTGGAAGATTTGGGCAACCTGAAATTCAATGTCACAAAAACCAGAAGGCCAACCTAGAATCTCTACGAGAATCAATTCAACAGGAGATTGACAGAGTCATAGCTGAGTTTATGAGAGAAAAAGAAGGAACGTACCAGAAGAAACCGACAATCACAGTCCCCCCCCCCATTCAATCGATGGAGTAGATCAGGTGGAGCTCAATCCCAAAAGGTCTTTGGGTAATAAGTTGTGGTTCCTCTTGGAGTGAGGACAAGCTTCGTGGCGAACTAGGCTGGATTCTACGCAATTGGAGAGGTCGCCCGTTGACGGCGGGATTTCGACGTATCAGTCGACCATGGAAGATCTACTGGCTCGAATCTATGGCGATTAGCGAAGGGCTGCACGCAATTCCTAGATTTCGCTCTCAGGTTCGAATGGAGAGCGACTCTTTTCAGGTGGTTCGATTGATTAATGGGAAGGATACCAAAGAAACATAACTCATGTTATTCATTAAGGAAGTCCAAGAGCTTTTAACTAGTAGAGAGATTGAATCAGTCACACACGTTTCCCGGGCCCATAATTTGATGGCCCATTGTCTGGCCCGACGGGCTTGTGAGGAAAATGACTCAAAATCATGGGTCAATTTTTTTCCAGATTGAATTTTGTCCATTAACAAAGCTGATATTTGTTGTGTAAATCACAATAATGGGGGATCCTGTCCCACAGTGATACCTATTCTGATATCTTCGCAAACTTTTAATAATAGTTCTTTTATTATAAAAAAAAAACATTTTTTCATATTCCAACTTTTTAGATTCCACGTATTTACTATGGTTGATAACTAATTAATTATGATTTATAAATGCCAAATAGAATATTATATTATTAATTAGAATAATTTTACTTATTTTTATTTTTATTTTTAGTTCACTTAGAATTTTTATGTAACTTCCGTGAACTTTATTGATTTATAATAAATTTCAATTTTTTTTTGTGTTAATTAATAATAAATTATTAATTATTAGTGGTAGTGGCAACATATGTATTATTCAAAATTATTAGTAATTAATTGTTGGTGCTATGGTTTGTAATTATAAAATTTGACAAAGGGTAATATAGTCCAAAAAAGTTTTTCAAACATTGTGACCTTTTAATATACTAGGTTTTTATCATGTGCGTTGCACGTGTAATAATTTGAGAAAAATATTATGAACTAAAATGAATTTAAAATCAATTAAGATTAATTCTATATATTCTTATAGAAGTGTAAGCAATATATAGCTAACAATTCATATTTTAATACGTGCTTATTGTCCATCAATATAATATCTCTTTTTTTAAAATGATTCTTATAGATATTGGTTTACCTTGGATTACTCCATCCACCAAATCTGTAAAATGAAATCAATATTAGTAAATAGTAGGATAATGCTAAGATAAGTAATGTATCTTTACTAACCTATCTGAGTTTTTGCTTGTTTATCATTCGTCGGGATTTCAAAATCAACCATATTTTGATTCTTTGTGTTGTATACTTCTTCTAGTTCTTCTATCTCAGTTATCTGAGATAATGAGATCTCAATCCTTGTATGAACATTTTGATACCTAATATCTACTGGTTCTATATTACCGTTATGGATCATATATGATTTACCCTTTTGAAGTTTTTCACTGAATTTATCAATGAGCTCATTGAACAAAGTGACCTGAACACATGCACTATGCATATAAGATATTTGTTTAAAAAAATATGCAAATATATATGTTAAACATGGAGAAAATAACAAAACATACTATGCATATAAGATATTTGTTTAAAAAAATATGCAAATATATATGTTAAACATGGAGAAAATAACAAAACATGTAGTATAAATAACAAAACGTGTAATATAATACTTCATTGTCCATAACAATCAATTTCATAATTCTTACAGGATCCCCCTCTCTGGTTTTGTATTATTGGATTGAGAATTTTCACTTACACTCTTCCAACCTTTGTCGAGAGGTTTGAGTTCTCTAATTAACATATTTGATATTTGTTATCTGATGTATATTTGTATTATTTGTTATATTTGTTCGGTTTGTTATATTTGTTATATTGTTACATTTGTTAGGTTTGTTATTCTGTTTTGGCTGAACTCTGAGGTGTATAAATATTGGGGCTCTGTTCATTGAATAAAGTGTGGAAAACATTTTTAGCCATTTAAGATTGTTTTCAATATTTGCATAAAAAAAATATCTAAGAAATTGTTTGAAAAAATATAATACACAAAAAAAAAAAAAAAAAAAAAAAAAAAAAAAAAAAACCATGACATCAAGATTTTGAATTCAATTAAATGTTTATCCAATTAAGATTTTGAATCTACTTTCATTTAGAATGAAATTGTTATGTTTAATTTTAAATTGATAAATTTAAATTTAAAAATGATTTTTTCTAAAAGGAAAATTTAAAACATCAAAGTCCTTCCCAATAAATACAAAATGTGAAACAAAAAATTTTAATTGAAGAAATAAAATTTTAACGAAACTTGATTTTAAAAAAAATAATAAAATTGACAAAACCAAAATCCTTCCTACAAAAGATGAAAAAAAAAACATCTAATTGAGAAATTCAAATTTTAATGAAACTTGATTTTAAAAAAAAAAAAAATTGAAAATTGAAAAAATTGAAATCCTCCCAATAGACACAAAACGTGAAAAAAAAAATAGGGAAAAATACACTTTTGGTCGCTGAGGTTTGGGTTAAGTTTCATTTTGGTCCCTGTGTTTTCAAACTCGACAATTTAGTCCCTGAGGTTTGGATTTCGTTTCATTTTAGTCCCTCCATCCAATTTTTCGTTAACATTTAACGGTTTGCTGACGTGGCATTGATTTTTTATTCAAAAAATTATTTTTTAATTTTTTAAGGGAAAAATACACTTTTGGTCCCTGAGGTTTGGGTTAAGTGACACTTTGGTCCTTGAGTTTTCAAACTCAACAAAAATACCCCTGAGGTTTGAGATAAGGAGCACTTTGGTTCCTGTCATCCAATTTGCCGTTAAATACTAACGGAATGCTGACGTGGCCACATTTTTTTAATTAAAAAAATTCCTTTTTTATTTTAAAATAAAAACAATAAAAATATTATTATTTTTTTTATTATAATGTTATTATTTTTCAATCTCTCTCTTTTTCCCTTCTTCATCATCATCACCCTCCACTCTCCTTCATCTCTTCCCACCTCTTCCTTCTTCTTCTCCAAGTCTCCGGCGGCCGGCCGCCGGCAATTTTTTTTTTCTTCCCCTTTCTTCTTCTCTTACCCCATTTTTCTTCCTTTTTTTAAAAAAAAAAAATAGAAGAAGGAGGAGGGACCCTCCTCCTCTGTTTCCGGCCGAAAAGGTAGGAGGAGGGACCTCCCTCCTCCTCTGTTTCCGGCCGGAAAGGAAGGAGGAGGGAGGTCCCTCCTCCCTCTTGTATATTTTTTTTAAAAAAAAAAAGAAAAGAAGAAAAATGGAGTTAGAGAAGAAAAAAGGAAAAGAAAAGAGAAGCAAAAAAAAAAAAAAAAAAAAAACAGTCGCCAGCGACGGCGAGCGGTGGCCGTCGATCGCCGGACATAGGAGGAAGAAGAAAGAGGATGAAGAGGAAGAAGATGAAAGAAGAAGAAGAAGAAGGAGAGAGAGGGATAAAGAATATTAAATAATAATAAAATAGTTAAATTTTATTATTTTAATATTTTTTATTTTAAAAAAAATTAGAAAAATAATTGTTTTTATTAAAATAATAGTGTCACGTCAGCAGCCGTTAAGATTTAACAGAAAAATTGACAGCAGGGACCAAAATGCTCTTTATCTCAAACCTCAAGGGTATTTTTGTTGAGTTTGAAAACTCAGGGACCAAAGTGTCACTTAACCTAAACCTCAGGGACCAAAAGTGTATTTTTCCCTTTTTTTAAATATAAATATATTAAATAATAAAAATATTATTATTTAAATCATTTTTATATTTTTATTTCTTCTTTCTTCCTTCTTCACCACCAACACCACCACCCCCTACTACTGTCGTCGACGGTCGATACATTTTTTTTTCTTCTCTTCTTCTCTTTCTTCCTTTTCTTCTTCTTCCTCTTTACTTATTCTTTCTCTTCACCATCTTCATCTTCCTCCTTCCTCATTCACCTCCACCATAACTACCAGTGTCACCACCACTTGTCGCTGCCCGCCACTCGTCCTCAATCGCCGCCGCCCGCCGCCGCTTCTCTTCCTCTTCCTTTTCATCTTCACATTCCTTCTATTTTTTGTTACCAAAGAGAAGAAGAAAAAAAACAGATCTGAAAAATCAGAAGATTTCCGACCACACCCAGACCAGTGCCGACCGTCGCTCACACCCACCGTTCGTTCACCTTGCTACTAGATCTGGAATGAGTCTATCCCGTCGAAAAAGAGCCGAGATCTACTGTTCGTGAGTTCGTTGCTACCAGATCTACTGTTCGTCGAAAAAGAGCTAAGATTTACTGTTCGTGTAACACCCCAGGATTTTAATAGCTATCCTAGCGACATTACTAACTCTTATCCCAAATGTAACCGTGTGCATCGGAAATTTCGGCAGCATAACGACATACATAGGACTAACCCAAATTTTTTCTTTAACCTGCTAGGCATAAAACACTTCTAATTAACATTAATCAACGACTCCACCATACTACAACACAGCAGAACTCCATAGAACTAACAGCCAGCCAGGCCTCACATAAGCAACTACTAACTAAACCAAAACACATCTTTAACAAAATCTTAAAACGTTAATTCATTCAAAACAAACCTAATGATTAACAACTAAAAGAATAGATGGAGTTCTTTTAAACAAGGACAACTAGTCCTAGAGTCTCACAAGAATGAGTTTGAAACTAAACAATTAGGACATCCAACTGCCCAACCAATAAAACATTACTATCCTATCCAAGCTGAACAACGAGCTATCTGACATGAAAGTAAAAGGAAAAAAAACAGCACAACTAGCTAAGGTCCTTCCTCTTATGCCTCCTCCGCATCACCATGGTCCACGCAGTCCTCATAACCTGCAAAATCTGGTAGTTGGGGGGAGAGAGAGGGGAGGGGGTCAGTACACTAAGGTACTGGTAAGCACCCCTTACCTGAGAAGCCATCAAACAGCAAACAAGCAAACAACATGCTTTTCATGCGCAAACAACATGCTTCTTAAAGCGATAAACACAACTACACGCTCAAAAGCTAGTAAAGCGAATGACTCTCCTAAGCCATAACCTCATGCATCTTTCTATGCAAATCACTAACCACTCAAGCTCCACAAGCTTACTCAACACTCATGATCAGCCCTCACATGGCACTTCACACGTGATTTCCGCGTCACGCTCCGCAAAACTCTCCAAGACTGATCCTTCGAGATGCACCGACCCCTGACCATTTATACCCAGGGCCTCGACACTTCTCTACGGAGCTCGGCGTTCAACCCTTGACCATTTATAACCAAGGCCTCGAACTGTGCATCGACCCTTGACCATTTACACCCAAGGCCTCGATGACTAAGTAACGTATTGACCCTTGACCATTTATACCCAAGGCCTCAATACTTGCCTCAAGACTCATCACACCGACCCTTGACCATTTACACCCAAGGCCTCGATGCTCCTCTTTATCTAACATTGGCATATCGGCCCTCGACCATTTATACCCGAGGCATCGACATCCAATAGTGATATATCAGTCCCCGACCATTTATACCCGTGGCCCTGATAATCACTTTACTTTCCTCGAAACAATATCAGTGCTCGACCATTTATACCCGAGGCCTTGATATCTCAATCACAATGCTAGTCCTCTTTAAACCCATGGTGACATGTCACCCCTCGACCATTTGTACCCGAGGTGCACTGACATTCACCCATCTTGCCCTTTTTCACTTTTTAGGTCCCTGACCTCTTTTCTCACACTTATCTAGAATGCATATGCCCTGCAATATGCTTCTAGACTCATGAACTATGCCCACCAAGCATATACATACCACACCAAACTACTTAGAATACATATGCCTTGCATCATGCTTCTAGATTTACGTTTTATGCCCACCAAGCATACATACCACAACATAAACTCACTTCATGCACAACTCATGAACTCACAACAAACCGACATGTTTTCAATCAAACATTATAGCAACAACTCATACATTCCAGAATATACATATATATTCAAAGAGAAGCAAGAAGCAAGAGAACAATTATAAAGCAAGTAAGCAAACAGCGTGCATCATGCAATCAAACAGACTCAACAGATAAGAACTACTTACCATTGAAGCGCTCCTAAGCGAACCTACAAACCAACAGGACGAACCGGAAGAGCCTAAGGAGCCCGAACTACAACCCACAACTCCTCAGGGTTAGGAAATAATTTAAAGCACCTAATAGACTTAATAAAGGAAACGAAAGGTGCTGGAATTTACCGTTCAGCGTCCAAAAGGCCCCAAACACTTCCTGTCCAACGAACTAAGTGATTTGAAACCACTTGTTTAAAGTCCTTAGACAATGGGTGTTCGAGTTTAAGGCTCAACGGACGATGGGTCACAAAACAAAGATGATTTTGAACCCAAGACGGCTCCGTACAACGCTGGAAAAACAAGAAATCAATCACAAAACTAAATTCTAAGGCCGAACAAGAGTGGGTAAGCTAAATTTGAGATTAATAAGCCATGGGTAACATTGAGAGCTTACTGAAAGAGCCTAAACACGCCCAAACGATCCTTAAATCAGCCCGAACGCGTCTAAAATACCAGAACAACGAACACTCTGCCTTCTACCCACTAGTCTAGCCGAAAACAACAGGAAAAAGATCGATTAACACGCTGCCCGCTGAACTCGAATGGAAGAAAATGCAACCTACTGAACTAAAAGAAGAAAATCAAAGGAAACGGCAACTTACACTCAACCTACTCGCGAAAGAAGGAGACGGGTTGACGACGAGCTGCTGCCACAGCCGAGAATCTGCTACGCGCGCGGATGATGAATGCCACAGCCGAGAAAGGGTTAGCGACGCGCGAAGGAAAGGGGCTGATAGCCTTAAACCGCCGTTGATCGCAGGTTACTCGCCGGAGAAGGGAAGAAAACGGGAGAGAGAGAGTCGCTGGAGAAGAAATCCACGGCTGCTACTCCACGCACGAAAAAACGCAACTGCTGGGGGAGGATGACTGACGACTTCAGCGCGAGGAAGAAAGAGAGAGAGAGATCGATGATGGAGACTGCCGGCTGAAGAAAATTGCGAGGGGGGAAGGCATTCACGGCGGCGCAACACACGGCAAGAGTGGGAGAAGAAAAATAGGAAAAATAAAATGGGGGGAAAGGGCTTGCGGCTATCACGAAAAGAAGGAGAAAGAGTTATTTAGGGCTTCTTTGATTTTCTTTTTCCTTTCCTTTTAAAATAAAACCCTAAGATGAAAATCCAATTATAATACGAATTGGATCTTATTTAGGATTTAAATTTCAAACCCAATCTTAGCTCCTAAAGAATTTGGGATTTAAAATTGATTACGAGGAATTTTTGGGTCTTTTGAAACTTAAAATAAATTTCAAATATTAAACCTCCAATATTTAGGAAATTTAAAGATTTAATTAAAAACCTATTTTCCCTAAACTATAGAAATTTAGTTTAACGACCCAAGGCTAAACTTAAATCCTAATTTTCCAAATTAGAATAAGAACGTCCAATAAATTCCAAAACGGCTCGATTTCGAAACGCGGGGCTACAGTTCGGCGCTACCGGTCATCGCTCACACTCACGCCCACACCCAAACCAGCGCTGGTCGTCGCTCACACTCGTCGCGCGTTCACCGGCGCTACCAGATTTGGAACGAGTCTGCCCCATCGAAGTTGTTCGTGGGTTCGTTGTTGTTTGTGGGTTCGTTGTGTCCACCGGCGCGAAGTGGCAGCGAGGTGCGACTGTGAGGGTGAGGGACGGCTGTGGGAGTTGGGACACCAGCGCTGGTCTGGGTGTGGGAGACTAGATGGGACGGGAGGGAGAGATGCAAAAGGAAGGAAGAGAGGAAAAGAAAAGAAAATGAAGAGAGAAAAAGAAAAGAAAGGAAGAAAGAAAGAAAGAAAAAAGTTGTCGTCGGTGAGCGGCGATCGACAAACAGCGGTTGTCGGCGGCGATGGCTTTAATGGTGTCTGGTGGCTAAGGGTGAAGTGAGGAAGAAGAAGAAGGTGACTAGTGGTGGTGGTGAAATGAGGAAGAAGAAGAAGATGATGATGGGGAGAGAAAAAGAAATAAATTTATTAAAAAATATATTTTTTATTATTTTTATTTCTTTTTATTTTAAAATAATTTTTTAATAAAAAAGTAGTGACACATCAGCCCTACGTTAGTTTTTAACTAAGAAAATGGATGGAGGGACTAAAATAAAACTAAAACCAAACCTCAAGGGCTAAATTGTTGAGTTTGAAAACTCAGGGACCAAAACGAAACCTAACCCAAACCTCAGGGACTAAAAGTGTATTTTCCCAAAAAATTAAGAAACTTGATTTTTTTTTTTAAAAAAAAAAAAGAATTGACAAATAAAAATCATTCCCAATAGACACAAAATTTGAACAAAAAACATTTGAATTTAAAAATTCAAAATTCAATGAAACTTGAATGTTTTAAAAAATAAATTTAACAAAATTCAAAAAACATCAAACAAAAAAAATTAAACTTGAAAAAATTAAATTTTAATGAAACTTGATTGTTACCCAAAAAAAAAAAAAAGAAAAAAAGAAAAAAGACAACATCGAAATCCTTTCTAGTAGACACGAGACATAGAAAACAAAATTATATTGACAAAATCAAAATTTAATGAAACTTGATTTTTTTTTAAAAAAAATTGACAAAATAGAAATACATCCCAGTAGACACAAAACGTGAACAAAAAAATATTAAATTCACAAAATCATCCCGGTAGGCACAAAATGTGAACAAAAAAATAAAATGAAAAAATTAAATTTTAATGAAACTGAATTTAAGAAAAAAAATGACAAAACTGAAATCCTCCCCATTCGACACAAAACGTGACAAAAAAAATAAATACAAAAATAAACTTTTAAAGAAACTTGATTTTTTTTTAAAAAAAAAAAAAAAAAGAAAAAGAAAATTGAAAAAATCGAAATCATTCCCACAAAATGTGAAAAAAAAATTACAAAACCAAATTTTAATGAAACTTGATTTTTTTAAAAAAAAAATGAAAATTGACAAAATCGAAATCCTCCCCAGTTTATAGAAAATGTGAAACCAAAAATTAATTGATAAAATCAAAATTTAATGAAACTTTATTTTTCAAAAAAGAAAATTGACAAAATCGAACTCCTCCTAGTAGACACAAAACATGAAAAAAAAAAAAAAAAAAAACCCTTCCCGATAAACACAAAACGTGAAATAAAAAATAATAAATTGACAAAATCAAATTTTAACGAAACTTGATTTTTTTAAAACAGAGAACAGTGACAAAATCGAAATCCTTTCAAGTAGACACAAAAATCTTAACAAAAAAAAAATTACATTGAAAAAATCAAATTTTAATGAAACTTGATTTAAAAAAAAAAAAAAAAAAAAAAAAAAAAAAAAAAAAAAAGAGAGAGAGAAAAAAAAATGGACAAAATCAATGTCCTCCTCAGTAGACACAAAACATGAACAAAAAAAATTGACAAAATCAAAATTTAAGGAAACTTGGTTTTTAAAAAAAAAAAATTGAAAAAATCAAATCCTACCCAATAGACATTGAAAAAAATTTAAATGGATAAAATAAATTTTTAAGGAAACTTGATTTTTTAAAAAAATAAAAAAATAAAATTAAGAAAATCGAAATCCTTCCAATTAAGCACAAAATGTGGAAAAAAATTAATTGACAAAAGAAAATTTTAATGAAACATGATTTAAAAAAAAAAATTGAGATTTGACAAAATTGAAATCTTTCGAGTTGACACAAAATGCGAAACAAAACAAAAATTTAATTGACAAAATCAATTTTTAATGAATTTGATTTTTTCAAATCGAAATCCTCCCGTGTAGACAGAAAATGTGAAACAAAAAAATTGACAAAATCAAAATTTAATGAATTTGATTTTTTCAAAAAAAAAATTGACAAAATAAAACTCTTTCCTGTAGACACAACACGTGAAACAAAAATCAACTTCCACATAGACGCAAAACGTGAAACAAAAAAAAATTGACAATCAAATTTTAATGGAACCTAACCTTTTTTTTATAAAAAAAAAATCAAATTTACAAAATGAAATTTTAAACCAACTTGATTAAAAAAAATTGATAAAATCAAAATTTAAGCAAACTTGATTTTAAAAAAATTAAAAATTAAAAAACTAATAAAAAAATAATAAAAAAAAAAACTGAAAAAATCAAAATTCTTACCAATAGACAGAAAGCGTGAAAAAAAAATCAAATTAACAAAATAAACTTTTAATGAAACTTGAATTTTTTTTAAGAAATAAAATTGACAAAAACGAAATCCTTCTCCGTAGGCACAAAACGTGAAAAAAATAAATGTTTTAATAAATCATGATTTAAAAAAAAAAAAATTAACAAAATCGAAATCTTTCCCATTGACATTAAATGTAAAAAAAATAATAAATTGACAAAATCAATTTTATTGAAACTTGGTTTTTAAAAAGTTTAATGAAACATGATTTAAAAAAAAAAAATTATGAAATTGAAATCTTTCACGTAGACACATGAAACAAAAAAATTAATTGAAAAAATTAAATTTTATTGAAACTTGGTTTTTTATTTCTTTTAAAATAAATTGACAAAATCAAAATATTTCCAGTTGACACAAAATGTTAAACAAAAAAATTTGACAAAATTGGCATCCTTCACAGTAGACACAAATTGTGAAACGAAAAAAAGTACACAAACTGTACTTATATAATATGTATTTCACATAATTTACCTAAATCATATACAATGTAATTAAATTAAGAAAATCAAAAATTAAAAAAAATAATAAAAAAATAAAGAAAGAGAGATACGTGAATGATAACATATGAGATAACTAATTTTGGACCTAAAAATCACGAAAATAAATTGGTAGAAAAAAAAAAGTCAGACCATAACCTTTGTGGATGACCTCCTTCTAATTAAATTGATAAAATTGAACAAAAATATAATAATAATAATAATGAAGGGAGGTACCTGAAACAAATAATATGGGAGGAGAAAATTAGTATAAACGAAATTTAGATTCAAATCAAATATTCTTTTGAAATTATTAAATTACGAAGAAAATACTAATAAAAATTAAGGGTGGTGTCTTAAATAAACAATGAGAGGAGAAAATAGTTGTAGATGTGAAAACCAACCGGAGAAGATGAAAAATTTATAGACGAAATTAGACTCAAATCAAATATTCTTTTGAATTTTATTAAACTACGAAGTTTGATTCTCGAATTTGAAGACTAAAAGATAAAATCACATACTATTTTGATTTTTATTAAATTACGAAATTTGATTCTGGAATTTGAAAACTAATTATGTAATTATCTGAAATTTAAAGGGGTATTAGGGTCTAAAAATGTTTTTCAAGAATCCTTGCCTTAATTTGAAAACTAATTATGTAATTATATGAAATTTGAAGGAGTATTCTAGTCTAAAAATGTTTTTTTTATGAATCATTGTCTTTTAATAGATTATAGATTATAGATATTATCAAAAAAAAAAAAAAAAAAAAAAAAAAGATTATAGATTATAGATGGAAGAGAGATAAAAGTAGAGTGGGAGAAAATTGCAGAACTTCTTATGTCACGTTTGTGTTTCAATAAATAATATCTAGTTGAAGTATTCGTAATGATACAAACATTTCTAGATTGAATGAGATATATGACTTTTGAATTTTTATTTTGATATTTATTATGTCTTTTTCTGACTTAACATATTGATTATGCCTATAAAAATTTAACAATAAAACAAATAAAAAATTAATAATAATTGATATTTATCATAATTATCTATCTATATCTATATCTATACTATATCTATAATCTATTAAAAAACTACTATCTTTGAAAAAAAGATTTAGACTATTTTACCCTTTTGTTAAACTCAAATTTACTAAGTATGTCATCCATAATAATTAATGATAATTATTAAATTTTTAATACTTATTTACTTAATTACTAAATTATAATAAATTTAATTTAATTTTAAAAAGTTATCAAGAATATCAAAAGTCATACAATTTCAATAAATTATACATTTAATTTAAATCATAAGTTACTTTAATTTAAAGTCAAAAATATGAATTTTTTCTCAAATTTTCATAAATTATTTCAACAGCTGCAACATTTAATTAATTATTTAATTAAAAATTAGGAAGATTATTTTAAATAATAACATCATTTTTTTTTTTACAAAACGCCTCATTTATCCTTCCTTTGAAATTAATTATTAAAAGAAAAAGTTGTTTAAAAACAACCTAACATAATTACATAAATTCAAAATTCCTGTACTCGGAAAAAAAAAGAAAATCAATCCCTCTATCTTTCTGTTTCCGATTCATGAAAATTAACAAATCATTAATCCACTTATTCGACTTAGACGTTTCACACAAATTTAAATTCATACAAACTAAAAATAAATGAATCATTTGTGAATGTATATAAATTCCATCTCTCTTGCATCTCCATCTTTGCAACTCTCCTTCCTCAATGATGCGGCTCACCGACTAGCGAAATTGGCTTCTCATCCGCGTTCAGACTACATTTGGATGGAAGATTGGCCTAATGTAAATTATGGATGTAGTTATTTCTGAATGTTTAGATCCTTTGTCTGTTTCTATTGATTTGTAATTCATTGTTTGCCTCTGGTATCCAAAAAAAAAAAAACTCTCCCTCCTCTCTCTATCTCGATGTTATGGTCGGTTTTTGTCATCTATGCATTTTTCTTCATTCTTTAAGATATGAACTTGAAAAATCTTCACAATGAGGATTACACAAGAAAGGAAAATTGACAAGACACGACAATCTAAACAAAATTCCTAGCGGCATAGATTTGTTGTGGATGGTGGAGACTCACATCTGAGATGGTGGGGGGAGGGAAGATAGAGAGAGAAAATACAGTTATTTGTTTATTTTCTTACTTCAATCCAATTTTTAAATTTTTTTTATCTCAATAAAATTGGTGTTCACATCAATAGTATATAACGAATGAAATTATTTCTTTCATTCATGTTGTCAAATTTATTATACAATATCAATTAAAAATTAAAAAAAAATATACCACATCACAATTTTTAGGAGTTTATTACAAAAGTAAAAAAAAAAAATTCTAAAAAAAATGCAATGAGATTAATTTATAATGTATAATAGCTATAATGCAATAAGATTAATTTAGAATTGTTTTATTGAATTTGAGGACTAAAAACTATAAGATTTTGAAAGAAAAATTAGAAGACCAAATAAAATCTTCAATTAAATCATGGGGACAAAAATATAATTTATTCAAACCATTTTAACTCCCTTTCAATAAAGTGAATGATTGGACTAACCTTTAAGTCTCTTTAAAGTATATTGTTATTAATTAGATAAAACTCTCTCATAATAAAATGAGCTATGAATAAGAAAATGAATTATAACAACTAAATACAAACCTAAATTGTTTAAACATGACATATACCATCTAAAAAAAACTCGACATACACAATATCTTCCCTTGAGATACTCTTTTCCTTACCAAAATAAAATGTATTATTAATACTAAAAGACGCATATCTAAAACTTTTTTCAGACTAACTTTATAATCAATCACTTACAAAAAATATGATACTCAGTGTTTTCATATATATTATCTTTTTTAGGAGATATTATCTTATTTAATACATTAAAATTTATCTATATTTTTGTACTATCTTATTACTTTAAATTTTATTTTCATGGTATAAATTTGTGTAAATTTAAGGAAAGTTGATTTATTTTCATAAAAAAAAAATAATTTTTATTCTGTCAAGTTAAAGTATATTGTAATATATATGTGTGTGTTTTATAATAGTATAATAATAATAATATAAAAATTAGCTTAAAACTATATTGAACCTAACAAATTTAATGGTTCAAGATTTAAAAAGTCTTAATATGAAAATTTTTATCTTTCCTTCTCTAAGAATGTAATGATTTTTTTTTTTTTGGAAAAAATAATGATTTTTTTATTATACATAATTATAGAATTTTAAATCAGTTAGAATTTAAATAGGTTTATAATTAAACTCTTTCCCATTCTCTAAAACTATCAAAAGTGATATTTTTCTACCCTTCATTCACAAAATTTTTTAAGTAAAATTAAAATGTATTATATTATATTTGGTAAATTTATTTTCTAACAATAACTCTTATTTTCTTGCTTTTATAGTTTCTCTAATCTTGAAAGCTCAAGACACATATGATACATTTAATTTGATGAAGTTGAATGATGATGTTTTTAAGTTTAAATTTACAATGAAAGTATGTACCAAATATATATCCTAAATCCTAAATTTTGAAGGTTACAATTCTATATGTGACGAAGTGAAATGATGGTGGCCAACATGAAATAGAACAACCACGAGGTCAAAAGGTTCTAATCACCCACCTGCAGCATGTTGTTGTACTAAAAAGAAAGTTAAATGACGATGTTTGTGTTGAACAACTATCAAGTGAGATAAATCTGTTTCAAGAATGTTTGTATATAATGAGTGTTGCTTTTTTATGTTACCACTATATTTTTATTATTTTTTTTTTATAATTACCATATTATTATGTTTTTTTTTATTCAGTTGTTTTCTTTTTTAATTATAATTATTATGTTTTTTCTATTTAAAATGTTTGCACATACTTTAATTTTAATTTGGTAACTCAATGTCTTCTAAACCTAAATTCTATGAGAAATTTTGCATGTTTATTGAATTATTTTCTCTTATTTTTAATAGCAATAATTAAAATGTGTCATAACTATTCATTAAAAAAAATAATATTTGAGGCATTAAATATTAGACAAAAATATTTTTAGTCCAAAATAAAACATTCAATCCTTTTTTTTTTTTTGGGTTTTTTTTTTTTTTTGTGAGTTCATTAGATTTTTTGTTTAAAGAAAACCCCTATACTAGCATAGAATTTATAATTTACAATTTATAAACTTCTGTTACAAATACACTATAAATGTAATTATAGATATCCATTATTTTTAGGGCATTCAACCCTCACCATTTTAGGGCACTTCCCATGACTTTCCTTAACTTTAGGCTCAAGACTCTCCCTCCCTCCTATTTTAGGTCTTTTAAGGTTGTAATCATCCTTATTGTATTAGTATAAATAGGGAGGTGTATGAAGGGTTAAACAACAACAACTCAATTGACTACAATTCATTTGCTCTCTTCTCCCTACCTTTGCTCTCTCTAATTTCTCTTAGTGTTCTTGTTATTGTTCTTCACGTTTTATAACACGTTATCAGCACGATTCTCTTCCATTTTTGTCCAGTTGAAGGTAGGGTTCATTTTACTTTCCATTATTGGTTGCACTTGTCTTCTGTACGTTTCACATATACAGTGTATATGTATTATAAATACCTCGTATATACACTGTGTATTGAACGTTGACAACATATGTTTTATGCAAGGTTATCGTATTATTTGTTATTATGCATACTATATGTGATTAGTAAGTATCATATTTATTATGTATGATGATATTAACATTTGAATCATTTTTCTTGTTCATGATTCTATAATTGTCAATGATATTTATGTTAATTACATTATCCACATAATTGAAATGTTGATAGTATGCTTATATTCTTATTATTTCTGTAATAATCTAGAATGTTTCATGCATATTCAATGAACATGATGCACATATATGTTGGGAATGACTAATTCAAGTCAAAAGGAAAAAACAATCTTCTTGCTAAATTTAGTGTTTGTTAAATTTAGAGCCACTAAATTTGGCTTTACTATTTATAGAACCATAAAAAATAGAGTCTCCCTTCTATATAAATAGGGAGGCTTGGTTCTGGTTTGAGCAGAGATCTTTCCTCTTCTCCTATTGCTCTTGGGTAATTTATTTCTAAAAATCTGAAAGCGAAATTTATTTCTAAAAATCTGAAAGCGAAATTTTGTGAATTGAATTTTTTTTTTTTTGAAATGGGCAAGCAGTATATGTTCTTTTCTTAAATTTGATTTATGTAGTGTTTTAATTTATTCACTCATTAACAGTTGTGCAAGTTTTTTGTGTGAATTATAGGAATTCAGTTGAAGGGAAGAAGATTATAGCTTAATTGATGTGCACTACTACTCAATGTGTCTTTGTTAGCATGAATGGAATCATTCCATTGTGGTTGAGATTTTTCTTAGCTTTTCTAATCTCTCTATTTTCTCTATTTTAGAATTGCTAGTTTCTCTGGAGAGGGCTCTTGGAGCTCTTGAAATTAGCGACTGCAAAACCAATAAGTCGAGAGATGAAGAAAGGTTTTTCCCTGCAATAATTCGAGAGAGGGACAAAGGCATGACAATGATAAGTTCAGTGATTTTTTATCCTTTTTTTTTAGTATATTCAACAATATAATCTATTAGATTTGTGTCAGTTTTTCATTTGGCCTCTAACAAAAAAAAAAAAATGTTTAAATTTGGTCAAATCTTGGTTATAGATATTTGGAGAGTTTGTTCCACAAATACAGTCTAGGTTGTCAAGCCTCGCTTGCCACTTGCATCGATTTTTATACCGTCATTCTATATATTAAGTTTTATATAAGATGAATTTTTCTACTGATGAAAGAGAGTTAAATTTTGCGTGTGGCTTATGAGAAATTTAGCAATTTTTAGTTCATATTATTGATGCTTTATTGTTTTTTTAGCATGATATTTATCATAATTATCACGTATATAGTCTCATGTATGAGCTAAAGAGTTATAATTATAATGTGAGGTGGCTTAATTATATATTTTCTTTGTATAATTTTGCTAATCGATCTCACAATTGTTTCTAACTACTAGAGTTAGTTGGTGTGATAAGCTCATTTAGCATGTTAATGGAAATAATATGACGTATCGAGGCTCATGTTTGATAATTACAATTATTTAAAATAATTGAATTATTATTAAAGTTGTGTTGGTGATCCAGCTTGATTAGAAGAAAATGCAGCTTGATTAGAAGAAAATGAGGTACTGTGGTATCTCAAATTAGCAATTTAAGTGCATGCATTATATTCCAATGTTTGTTGAGTATTTTATTTGGCCATGAATTTTTTATTAAGCTAAATATTATTGTAGTTATTAATTTAGCTTGACCTATAATATCTCAATTATATATGCTGCACATTAAAAAATGGTTTTGGATGGTTTAAGATCTTCATAACTACCTGTATGAAATGCGTTGTTGTTGAAACAATGGTGGCTTAAGGTTTTGTTGGCTGTATTTGTATATATTAAAAATATATATAAAATTATTCTTTATGAATATTTTATTGAGCATGTCTATAATCTTGAAAGGAAAATAAACTTCCCTCACGTCTAACAATTTTGATTATCACATTGTATAAAATTGTTGCAGCATTTTTCCATGATTTATACATGCGATAATGTTTTAAGAGATTAAAGTATATATGTTATACGAAATATCTCAAAATGTGGGGGGAATATTTTAAAAGTCAATATTGCAACGTAAAGAAACATGTTTCTATTGTTGGGCGTTTTATTGAGTTTTTTCATGCAATGTATATGCAAGAACAATTTGATTGACCAATTAGACGAATTAAATTGGTGGAAACTATAGAAATCTTATGAGAGATGGATTGCTGAAATCTTTTAAACAGATGTGTATTGCTTGTTCTACCATTCATAGCTTTGAACTAGCAATTCATGAAGCGAAATGGTTGAATAACCTATTAGGTGACATTCTATTGTGGGGGTCATTTGTTTGGCACTGTGAGTCATTAGGCTGCTATTAGAGTTGCCAAAAATTATGTGTATATTGGCAAGAGAAATATATCAGGGGATGTGAAATTAAACTTTTGGATTGAGAACTATGGTGGAAACCATTATTAAGTGGTCAAACGAAGCCATATGTTAAAACATTAAATCCATAGCCCTGTATTTGGGTGGTCCTAAAAAGGACTTGATGGATGATTTTGATGAAATCTGAGTTTAATATGTCTCAGTACTCCATAGCCCTCATTTTGGGTGGTCCATTTATGGACCTGATGGATGGTGTGATGTATTTTGTGAATCCATAGCCCTTTATTTGGGTGGTCTGTATGGACTTGATGGATATTGTGTAAAGTCTTCATAGCTCAGTTTTGAGTGGTTTATCTCTGATAGACTTGATGAAGCACTAAATGAGTGTTAAGGTAGACGACCTTCCATAAAAGAATAAGAGATTTTTCTTTCTAGAGCACTCATAAGAACTCAAGGTTTGTGTGTACAATGGTCTATAATAGTGCTTTGAAGAAATTTTATCGCGGAATAGCATACATTAAGGAATTAGTATGTGTCATGGAGGTCTCAACCTAAGCTTTTGGAAGTTCAAGAATTATTTCACTTTCACTAGCTAACTTGTTGCCTCATTTCACTACGCATTAATTCAAATCGAAAGATATTAATGCTTAAGTAACAAAATTCCTTCCTTTACCCAGAAAATGTATTAGTCATTCGTGGGGGATTGTTGGGAATGACTAATTCAAGTCAAAAGGAAAAACACAATCTTCTTGCCAAATTTAGTGTTTGTTAAATTTAGGGGCACTAAATTTGGCTTTACTATTTATAGAACCATAAAAAACAGAGTCTCCCTTCTATATAAATAGGGAGGCTTGGTTATGGTTTGAGCAGAGATATTTCCTCTTCTCCTATTGCTCTTGGGTAATTGTAGTGTCTATTCCAACTCCTAACCACGAGTGCACGTGTGTTTTTGGAGTTACTGTGTTAACCTTGGGGAGCGAACGGTTGAATCTCAGTTGCACCACGGTCGAGCCGAAATTTCGCTTTCAGGGCAGTGGTTTTCCACGACACAACTTTATCAGCTTATTTCAATTCACACACACACACACTATTTCAAATCATGCATGTGCATTTTCTAAACTTTCTCGCTTTGCTACTGTATATTGATCTCGTTAGTTTATGTATTCTTTGTTCGGTATAATTTTCACATGATTCTCTGTATATTTTATATCATGTGCATTTAATATATATACACAACATTTGTTATACTGTCACAACTTTATATACATAACATGTTATATATACAATATATCTTATACAAATATTGGAACATGTTGTTTACCAATTTTTTTTTTTATTTGGGTTTCATACATATGTTTGAATATTTTTTTTTATGTTGATTAACTTTTGAAATTCATAATAGACACATGCATTAGTTCAAATTTTCCTATGACAAAGTTTGCAAGACTTATATAGTAGTTAGTTGCTCTTCCTAAAGTTAATTTTGTTATGTACACGAAGTTGCATAAAAATGCTCCTTTTGATTTATTGCACCAGAAACTGCATCGTTTTCAAATCAAGAATTGCTCATGATTAAATGCACCTGTAGTTGCACAAGTTTAATGCTCACTATAATTACATGCACTTGTAGTTGCATAATTTTAATCAATAAGTGTTTTTAAACAAGTGAGCATATGTTCAAAATAATGTTTATCTTTCTTTTCAATTATAGAACATGCTCCTGTAGTAGCAATATTGAGAAAGAAAGTTTTAAATATTGTGATGAGCAAACACCATGTCTTCTTGAGATTAAATCAATCAAATGAGCATTTGATGAAAAATCATAAATCTCAACCAATCGTTTCAATATCATTCCCTGAAGTGAATATGGTTATATCGAATAATAATGGTCAATGTCGAGATCATGATTAATAATAAAGGAAGAATCAATTATTCATCTAGTGGTGGTTACTGAAAGAAAAGTTTCATATTTTAGATATGATATAAAAGATTCATTAGTTTTGTACCTGTTGTACGAAAATGAGAACCATGTGTGAAACCAAACTTTGCAATCTCCTGAAGAGATGATTAATCTTGGAAGGAAAAAACTTCCCAGCATACCGGTATGTAGGGATCTCCCTGCATACCACCATTAAAATGTCGACAACTAGGAGAGAATTTTTTTTTTTCTCATTTTCTCCCTCGCTCTTTCTTAGTTGTCAAGATTTTAATGGGGTATGTAGGGAGATCCCTACATACCGGTATGCAGGGAAGTTTTGTTCATCTTGGAAATATGAGATAAATGTTGTAAATCTTATTAAATCTCCTGAAGAGAAAATGAACATCATTAAATGAGCAACAAATATTATATTAGATTATATGAATATCCTTTCATTTAATGTTTAATTTATGTTTATTTATTAAGTTCAATTTTATATTCAATTTCTTATTCTGGGGCTCACTATGTGTTATTTTATTTTCCTGAAGAAACATGAATATTTCACATATTTTGGTTGACTCCAAGATGAACAATGAAGATTTATGTTTGGCAGATAGCTCAACAACACACACTATCCTTAAAAGTAGGAAATATTTTTCAGAATTGACAATGCTAGAAGCAAAAGTCAATACAATATCAGGTCCTGCAGACTTGATTGAAGGTTTTGGAAAAGCAAATATTATTTTGCCTAGAGGAACAAAATTTACAATTGATAATACTTTGTTCTCTAGTAAATTAAAAAGAAACCTACTGAGTTTTAAAGATATACGTGGTAATGGTTATCATATAGAGACTGATAAGAATAATAATATAGAGTATCTTTATATTATATCTACTGTCTCACATGAAAAACATATATTAGAAAAGTTGCCTGCCTTTTCTTCTGGATTATATTACACGCATATTCATGTTATTGGAACATATGCAACAATGAACCTGAAGTTCAATGATCCAGATATATTTTTTGTTTGGCATGATCGATTGGGTCATCCTGGATCAATAATGATGAGAAAGATTATTAAAAACTCACATGGACATCCATTGGGTTCTTCAATCTAATGAATTATCATGTGCTGCTTGCTCTCAAGGAAAATTAATTATTAGACCCTCACCAACTAAAATTGGAATTGAATCCCCCGCAATTTTAGAACGAATTCATGGTGATATATGTGGACCTATAAATCCACCAAGTGGACCATTTAGATATTTTATGGTTCTAATTGATGCATCCAGTAGATGGTCACATGTGTGTTTATTATCAAGTCAAAACCTTGCATTTGCAAGATTACTTGCTCAAATAATTAAGTTAAGAGCACAATTTCCTGATTATGTAATTAAGAAAATTCGTCTTGATAATGCTGGTGAGTTTACATCCCAATCATTTAATAATTATTGTATGTCAATTGGGATAAGTGTTGAACATCTTGTAGCTCATGTTCATACACAAAATGGTCTGGCTGAATCATTTATAAAACGTCTTCAATTAATTGCTAGATTGCTACTTATGAGAGCAAGGCTTCCAATATCTGTATGGGGTCATGAATTTTACATGTTGCATCGCTTATACGCATTAGGCCAGTAGTCTATCATAAATACTCTCCAATACAATTAGCTTATGGCCAGCAGCCAAATATATCTCACTTACGAACTTTTGGAAGTGCAGTATATGTTCCAATTGCTCCACCAAAACGTACTAAGATGGGTCCTCAAAGGAGGCTAGGAATATATGTTGGATTTGATTCCCCATCAATTATTAGATATCTTGAACCCCTGACGGGTGATGTATTTACTGCACGATTTGCTGATTGTCATTTTAATGAGACAAATTTTCCAACATTAGGGGGAGAGATTAAGAAGTTGGAAAATGAAATTACATGGAATGTATCGTCATTGTCTCATTTAGATCCGCGTACAAATCAATGTGAACTAAAAGTTCAAAAGATAATTCATTTGCAAAATATTGCAAATCAAATGTCAGGTGCATTTACTAAGAAAATGACCAAGTCACATATACCAGCTGCAAATACACCATCGAAAATTGATATCCCGACGCAACAAGTTATCATAACTAATGATTCTACGACACGCCAGAAGCATGGTAGACCAATGGGTTCCAAAGATTAAAATCCTCGAAAAAGAAAAGTAGTCAATAATCAAAATGAGTTAATTGTTTGTAGACACCGTATTTGGTCCGGCTTGATTTTTAGTAATAATGTTTGAAGTTTTCCAATATTTGGTGGTCAATTTGTTTTTTGGTATGCCAACAAAAGCATAGCTCAACTGGCATAAAGTTGTATTGATAACCATGAAGTCTGTAGTTCGAATCCCCTTCCCCACATATTATCAAATTTTTTTTTCATGGTTTATTTTTATTTTCATTTTATTTTCTTTTTTTTATTTAATTTATTTTTTTTATTTTATTTTTTTTATTTTCTTTTTTTTCTTTTTTTTTCTTTGGTCTTCCCCCATTCCTTTTCCCTCTCCCCTTTCTTCTCCAACTCCCCACTCTCTCCCCTATTCTTTCTCCTTCTCCCCTTTCTTCTCCAACTCCCCACTCTTTCCACCATTTTCTCATCCAACTTCCTCCCCTTATTTCTCAACTCTTCCTCCAAGCTCTACTATATAAGGAGATCTTATGGAGGATGAGGAGACACAAAAAAAAAAGAGAGAAGAAGAGTGAAAGAGCTTAGAGAGAGAAAGGAAATTGTAGAGAGAGAGAGAGTGAATTTGAAAGGGAAAAGTAGAGTTTGGAGAAGGATTTTCAAGAACCCAAGCTTCCGCCGCTGCCGCCACCGTGCTGCCATTGCCGCCGCCACCGTGCCACCGTCGAAGTCATTCTCGCCGCCGCAGTTGAAGACCCACGCCGCCCCATCCCGAACGCCGACGACAACCACCCACGCATCCCAGTCGACTGCTCCTCTGCAAATAAAAGAAAAAAACAAAAAAAAAAGGAGGGTTGGACATTTTCGTGAAGAAGAAGAAGAAGGGGAGAGTGGGAGAGAGAGAAAAGGTAAGTGGGTCCCTCCCCATTTAATTGTCTTCACATTTTTTTTAAATTTCGAAATTAGTCACTTTCTCTTTATAACGCCGTTTACTGAAGAAACTGACTATTTCTCAAAGATGACCTAGGTAACTCGTTCTTAATCCTGAGCTAACTATGAACTCCTGTTTATACGAGATTATCCTTTGATCTGCATGGGTGAGAGTGGCCAGCATCGCCGACTCAACAAGCCTACCATTTTGGGGATAAGATCGAATAGATAGCTGGGGACATAGTCTCGCAAGACGGAATTCACTCCTACCCATTTTAGGGATAGTAGAGAGGTTGTTCCCTTAAGTACTAACTCCAGGACTTGAACAAGGGGCCCCACCCTCTCGTTGGATCGAGAGGGACTTAGGTTTGATGGTTGGACCACAAACCGATTGTTCATTAGAGGATTAGTGGAACTTAAGGAACAAGAAGTACTATAGGGGTAAAACGGTCATTTGACCTAGCTATAGCTACGAACAACCTGTGAAGGATCGACTTACTGAGCATGGTTAAATCAAGTGGACGGAAATATATCTATAGTGAGGGGAGTGCAACTATCGGGCTATAGTGGAGTGTCCCGCTAGTTAACGAATATTGGCTAGCTTGGATAATGAGATTAGTCGGTTAGCCTCGAATCATTGGAGCCAATGATCTATAGGTCCATTAGGTCCCCCTACTAGCTCATATCAGAATATAACCTAGAACATATTGATAGGATTCTTTGAATTGTTCAAAATCGGGAAAAAGGGTATTATCGTAAAATTGTGTTTGACACAATAATTTAATAATGAATTAAATTAGAAAATGAGAGATAAAGTATTTAAAAGGGTTTTAAATACTATATACATGAATTAAGATTCATATATAAAGGATGCACAATATTAAGATGATTAATTTGATTAATCATACATAATTAGTGGGGCAAGCTTCTAAGATTGATTGTTATTATTAATTTCAATTTAGAATTGAAATTAAAATAAAAAATGCAGAAAATTGAAATATGATTTTGAATCATAAGTTAGTGGAAAAAGTTGGAAATCCACTCTTGCATGAAGACTCAAAGTGGAATTACACCACATTCATGCAATGGTGCATGTAGTGTTGCATGAACACCTAGCTTCCACTTTCACCATAAAGACCACCATGTGTCTTGCATCATGAGACTTCTCTTTGCATGGAAGATGTCTATATATAGAGTATGAATCAGATTCATAGCTAAGAGAGTGATTTACTTACTGTTATGCTGCTGGAATTTACTCTCAAACTCACTCACCTCCATAGATCTCTCAAGTGCTTGTACCTTCAAGCATTCCCTTCCCATTCCCTATCACTATAGACTCCCACAAGTCGTTCTTGGCCCGGAGAATAGTAGGGAAGACTCTAGAGGTTGTCCAAGGAAGATTGGAGAAGAAAACACCACAGGGAGATCCATCCATTTGAGCTTCAAGAGGTTGGTGTTTCCTATCTTTCTGTTCTGTCTTTTCTAGAACATGCATGCTTTAGGAGTAAAATTAATAGAGTTAAGTGCTTTCGATCTTCAATTGCTTCCGCATGTGTTATATGAACACCTTCAAATTTCCCCTCAAATGGTTTTAATTTCAAGTTCAAATGAATTTCAAGATGATTTTGGATTTTTTTTTTTCAAATGAATTTCAAGTTGTATCTATTTAGTTTGGATTTTTGAATCCAAATTCAAAACGAGTTTTGTTTTAGAATTTAAAAATCAATGTCAATTTCGTGTTAAAGTGAGATTCCAAATCAATGTCTTATGGTTTTAGATTAAAAAGTAATTTCAATTTTAATTAAATTGGAAGTTAATCAATGGCTATGGATTTTTTTCCCTTTTAAATTAAATTGCAAATCATTTTCAATTCCTAAAACATTAAGTCAAATTTCAAAAGCCAAAAATCAAAATGTGTTTTTTTTTAAATGAGGTTCAACCCATATTCTTTTTTATCATTATTTATTTTGGCTATTTAATATCTTAAATTAAAAAAAAGGATTGATTATGGAAAGTTTTAGCTAATTTTGTTTAAGAAGGTATTTAAGGAAAGTAGCTTAAGGTTTTGTTTTGAGATTAATTTCAATTTACTTTGGTTTGGAATTTTAGTTTGAATTTCAATTGTCTTTCAAAAGTGAATTTTGATTTGTAATGCTTAATTGAGTTTAACGTGAAAATTTGAATTGGGTGTCAATTTTGTCTTCATTTTAAATTAAAATTTCAAAATGCTTCAAAGTATTAAATCATGATTTTGAATGATTTTATCACTCGTAAGTTGTTAATTTACATTTTTGTCGTTAAAATGTGAATTAATAAGAGACAAAATAATTCATGTAAAACTTATGACAGAGTTGAAATAATTTTCAAATTCGTGAGGTGAAAGATTTCCTTAATTAGGAAATTTCTACGTGATAATAAAGTCATGGGTTAACCCCACTCACAAAATTAAATCCTTACTTTATTTAAAGATAAGGTGAAATTAGTGAGACATTTAATTTTCAATTTTCATTTTTTCCAAATTTTATTTGTTTATTTTTTTTAAGACAAGAACCTTTGTTTAATGAATTCGAGTAATAAAATAAAATGTTTTCAAACGGGTGTTGTAGGGTGCTAATACCTTCCCTGCACACAACTGGCCCCCGAACCCAATTTTGGCTTCTAATACCAGTTAATTTTTTAAAACGGGTGACCAATCAACCCCAAGATGATTGGTGGCGACTCCAAACCTTTAACCTCGAAAGAGATCCTTAGGAAAGGACGTCGGTCGCTCCGCGTCGGGATGACGTTGCGACATTGATAATGTGGATATTTCAGAAGAAATCTCGAATGTGATTACTCATGAGAATATCGAAGAAGGTGAAATACCTGAGGATAATAATGAAATTTCTATAAATTATGTAATGAATGGAAAAAGATGGAACAGGAACAATATAGTTATTGATAACATTTTTGCGTATAATGTTGCTTATGACATCATTTTTGAAAATGATGATTATGAACCAAAATCTGTCGAAGAATGTCGTCATAGAAAGGATTGACTTAAGTGGAAAGAAGAAATCCAAACAGAATTAAACTCACTCTCAAAACGTGAGGTTTTTGGACCAATAGTCCAGACATCAGAAGATGTCAAGCCTGTGGGATACAAATGGGTATGTGTAAGAAAAATAAATGAAAAGAATGAGGTCACAAGATATAAAGCGAGACTTGTTGCACAAGGATTCTCGCAAAGACCTGGTATTGATTATGAGGAGACATATTCTCCTGTGGTGGATGCAATAACATTAAGATATTTAATTGGTCTGACTGTGTATAAAAAGCTTGACATGCATCTTATGGATGCAGTTACAGCATATTTATATGGATCTCTTGATAATGATATTTATATGAAAATCCCTGAAGGATTAAAAATACCAGAGTCGTATAATTCAAATCCTAGAGAATTATATTCAATCAAATTACAGAGATCGTTATATGGGTTAAAACAATCAGGACTGTCGCAACGTCATCGCGACGCGGAGCGGCCGACGTCCTTTCCTAAGGATCTCTTTCGAGGTTAAAGGTTTGGAGTTGTCACCAATCATCTTGGGGTGTGATTGGTCACTCGTTTTAAAAAAATAAACTAGTCTTAGAAACCAAAATTAGGTTCGGGTGTCAGCTGTGTGTAGGGAAGGTATTAGCACCCTACAACACCCATTTGAAAACATTTTATTTTATTACTCAAATTCATTAAACAAAGGTCCATGTCTTAACAAAAATAAACAAATAAAATTTGAAAAAAAAATGAAAATTGAAAATTAAATGTCTCACTAATTTCACCTTATCTTTAAATAAAGTAAGGATTTAATTTTGAGTAAAAAAAAATGAAAATTGAAAATTAAATGTCTCACTAATTTCACCTTATCTTTAAATAAAGTAAGGATTTAATTTTGTGAGTGGGGTTAACCCATGACTTTATTATCATGAAGAAATTTCCTAATTAAGAAAAATTTTTCACCTCAAGAATTTGAAAATTATTTCAACTCCGTCATAGGCTTTACATGAATTATTTTGTCTCATATTTATTAATTTACACTTTAACAATGAAATGTAAATTAACAATTATGAGTGGTAAAACAATTTAATAAGGAAAAACATCATCTAATATTTTGAAACTGTTTTTTTAATTTTAATTTAAAACAAAGTTAAAAAAAAAAAACATTGACATTCAATTCAATTTCCAAATTAAAACTCAATCTCGCTTTATGAAATGAAATTCAATTTTGAAAAAAATTGAATAAAAACTCCCAAAGCAAGGTAAATTGGAATTAATTTCAAAACATATTCTAGGCTAAATTCAAAACTTTAGGCCAAAAGTTTATTAATCAATGTTCTTTCTTTTCTCTCTCTTGTCCAAAAAAAAAAATTGAAATTAGCTTGGAAAGTTAAAGGAAATTTAATTTGAAACTCCAAATTAAATACAATTTGACATTAGTTTGAGTATACAAATCAAAATCTAATACGAAACTCATATGAACCTTCCAAATTAAAATCCAATTTAAGAGTTGTTTAGGCAATAATGTCAAATTAAAAGATAATTGGAAATGAAAAAAAAATGGGATTCATGAGTCAACTTCAAATTCCAAATCGAAATTTTAATATGAATTTCAAATTTTAGGCTAATTAAACAAGACTAGAACTTTAATTGAAAATTGCAAATCAAGACTAAAGAAAGGAAAAAAAAAAAACAAAAACAAAAAACAAACAAAAAGAAAAAAGGAGGAAAAAAATCATATTTTTTTGTTTAAATAAAAGTAATAATAATGATAATAAATAATAACAAGTCATAAATAAAAAAGAAATAAAAATAAAAGGGAAAAGACAAAACAAGGTGGGACCCACCCCTCACTTACACTTTCTCTTTCTTTCAACCCCTTCTTCTTCCTCACGATTCCTTCCCTTTTTTTTTTCTTTTCCTTCCCTCTTTTATCCTTTTTGTTCTTCCACCTTCTCTCCTCTTTTATCTTAAACTTCACTTAGGAACCTCGTCGGAATCAACGGGCAAGCGGCGGCGGTGAGCTTAGATCTTTGAAAATCCTTCTAAAATCTCTACTTTTCCCTCTCAAACTCACTCTCTCTCTAGGCTCTTTCTCAACTTTCTTCACTCTTTCAAGCTCACTTTTACTCCTTCAACTTCTTCTCTTTGTTGTTGTCCCTTTCATCCTCCATCTCCCCCCTTTTATACTTGAAGGAGATGCCAAAATTGGAGAGATGGTGAAGAGGCTTTTAAGCCTCTTCTCATGAAAGTGACATTTGAATAGGGAAATGAGTTTGAATGGGAGAAGAGGAAAACGTGGGGGAAGGAAGAGGAAGAAGAAAGAGAAGGAAAAAAGAAAAAATAAATAAAGAAAATAATAATAATATAATAAAATATAAAAGAATAAAAATAAAAACCAAAAAATAAGAGAAAAATACAATAAAAACAGGATAAAATAAATAAATAAAATAATAAAAATGAAATGAGATAAACAAAAAAAAAAAGATAAAATAAAATAAAATAAAATAAAATAAAACAAAGAATACAAATAAAAGAAAAGAAAAGAAAATGGAAAGAAAAAAACTATATAAAAAATAATAAAAGAAAATCTAATGAATTACATTATGATAAAATACATTCCGGTCAAGGCCTCAAATTCGGGATTAAATTTCTCCAAATTTAATTTGGAGAAATCATAAACTTTATTAAAAATCGAGCCGGACTAAATACGGTGTCTACAGTTTGCCCCCCTTTGTGGATCCTTGAAGGATTGAAAGGGTAGACAAAGGAAAGAGACAAAGTATTGGAGAGGCGAAGATTTTTAATTAAAAAAGAATAGAAGAAATGTGGTTTCACGCCTAACCAAGTAGAAAAGGGAATAAACATGACTCTGACTAAGCTTCGACCTCTACTAACGAGTAAAGTTCGATTTAACCCACCCAGTGAAACAAGAAATGGACCTGACTCTTATCAGGTTTCGACCTCTAAACAGGAATAGGGTTTGATTTAACGAAAAGAAAAGTGAATGGACCTGACTCTGACACGGCTTCGACCTCTAAACAAGAATAATAGGGTTCGATTTAACCAAAAGAAAAGTGAATGGACCTAACTCTGACTAGGCTTCGACCTCTACTGACTAGCAGGGTTCGATTTAACCAACCAAATAAAACATGAAATGAACCTGACTCCAACCAGGCTTCGACCTCTACTAACTAGTAGGGTTCGATTTAACCAACCAAATAAAACATGAAATGGACCTGACTCCAACCAGGCTTCGACCTCTACTGACTAGCAGGGTTCGATTTAACCAACCAAATAAAACATGAAATGGACCTGACTCCAACCAGGCTTCGACCTCTACTAACTAGCAGGGTTCGATTTAACCAACCAAATAAAACATGAAATGGACCTGACTCCAACCAGGCTTCGACCTCTACTGACTAGCATGGTTCGATTTAACCAAAAAAGAAGTGAATCACAGGCTTGCAAAATCTCAAAATGAAGAGTATGCTTAAATGCATGAGATGCAAATTTACATGCATCATGAAAATGTGCAGGGCACAAGTTTCAAAAATACAAACTTCAAAATTAGCGAGTTTTGAAAACAAGAACTATAAAATAGCTCATTTCTTGCATTCCGCCTTTATAGATTGAGACACATAGACGAAGTGAATCAGGCTGCTTTACTGACGATGAACCAAAACACTTTGAGGTCTTAGTTTAAAAACTTCCGAACGTCTCATAGCAAATCGTCTTGTGAGTGGAATTTTCCAATGTTCTTCCCACTAAACCCTCTGCACTTCAGATTCTCTTCTATCTTAGTCTATTGAATAAACGTCATTGCTTTAGATGTCGCAGACATCAAACACTTTCAATTGGTATTGCATTGACAATAAAGGTCTTAAGCTACCCATGAATCTAATGAGAGAAAATAAAGATTGATCAGACAATGAAGCTTTCAAAGTGTATAACAATAGACATCTTCGGATCTTGATTGCCTCTCTTTCTCTTTTTTTTTTCTATTTTTTTTTTCCTTTTCTTTTTCTTTTTCTTTTTCTTTTTCTATGCTTTCACACTGAGAGGGATTGTATGTGTCAATCAAAGTTGTCCAACCTGAAAGAGATCATGTATGTTAATCAGAGATTGCTCAATCTGAAAGGAAACATATATGTCAATCATAGACTGCTCATGAATCATATCGAGTATGGTGGGTTTTTTTTAGAAGTGTCTCATGTGCTAGTTTAGAGAACTATCAATGGTAATTCATAGCGTTAAACATCTTACTTGATTCAATTGCTTCATAACCTTAGCCTTGTAGTGGACAAAAAGATTGGATACAGGAAGATGAATTTGGCTTAGAGATAAACAATAATGATAGTCGAACAAAGAAAGAAACCAAGTTTCTTTTTCGAAGAAAAAGGAATGAAGAAGGCAAACATGGACCACAAATTCCTTTATAAAGAATCTCTTGAACAACAAGAGATTGAACATAATTTTGAACATTCACATAATCAGAATATGATTCAAATGAAAATATGTGCTAAGGTGACCCCATTCTTTGGACAACCACTATGAGAACAAGGAGTAGCTTTCTCAAAAGATCATCTCATATATCTCGTTCTTTCTTTAAGTCAGCTCGAGATCTTTGATGAAAAACCCTTATTACTGTAATTGCTCTTTCCTTGAATGTGATTCTTCTATGAAAATGTGATTCAACTTTCTATTCTTGAATGTAGAGAACTGCTCGAGATTGAAAGATTCTTCGTAAGAGGAGTGTGATTCTCTTAACTTGGCCTTTGCCCCAGTCTAAAACAGCTTACATAAATGGTGAAATAACTTTGCTATAGTATAGTGGTGAAGGCCATTATCACAATTTAATAATGATGGTTTTGCCCCAGTGTAGCAATGAAGATTCTTGCTCTAAATGATGATTGACAAAGAAAATCTTCAAATCGTTTGGAGGTGTGACCTCTTGATCTACATTGATTGCCCCAATCATGCATTTTAAGAATTATCTTGGCCTTGTACATTTCCTTTTCTTTTTCTCTTTCTTTTTTCATTTCCTCTTTTCTTTTTCTTTTCTTTTGTAGGCCAAATATATTTTTTCATGACTGGCAGAATATAATGCAATCACATATAGAAGATCAACCACCTATAAGTCATCCTTCGCGACTTCAATAATCACTCCATGTTGTTTCTTTGTCAATGTTCCTCGATACCATGATAGGGTTATTTCTCAAGCAAAACTCAATGAAAGAATTTGAGACTTCGTGACAATTTGTCAAGTTACTAAGTCCAAGTTCCCAAGATTATCATCCTTAGTCTTGGAGTCACCTTCCAATAAAAGGAGAGAAGACAAAAGATAGAAATGGTATAGGAAAAGTGTAGATTGAAAAAAAAATTGAAATATAGGAATACTCAAAGAACTACAAGTCTTAATTATGAAGCAGCAAATCATAAGAGCCCATCTCTATTTAATTACCATCGAAACTCTCTTGGTAACATTGGGTGGGTAGTTTTGAATGTTTGTCACATAATTAGATGTGACAGACTTAGCAAAAGGCTCTCAGGTGGGGTAAACAAATATGGAGATTCAACTACAGCTATACATGATGAGTTTAGCAAAGGGTTTGATGGTGAATCAATAATTCAAGTTGGCTTACCACAAAAATCACGTGTGGTGAGCTAGGCTCAAGGTTTTATAGTAAGTAATTTTGAATTCTTACTTCACGAGGGGGTGTTTTGCCCCAGTGTGATAATTGAAACCTTGTCTGGGGAGGTGTGGTAATATGAAACTTTGCACATGAACCACGGTCAAAATAAAGGTTGCAGTTGATTGAGAGTATAGTTGATAATAACGAACATACTTTTCAGGAGAAGGGTAAAATAGTCCAGAATTGACCAAATTTCCTCAACGATTAGAGTGAAAGCATCTATTTTCTTTATTTTTCTTTTTCTCTTTTTCTTTTCTTTTTTCTTTTTTCTTTTTTGAAAGAGAGCGGAGAGGCTGGACAATGAAATACCCGAACTTGAGATGTAACATGTATAATTTGCATTTGTGATTGGCGTAAAAATAACAACTATACTGGTCAAAATGGAGGAAACAAATCCTTTATTAATCACCAAAGTACACAATGAAAAAAAGAAACATCTCCAAATTGAGGGGGTGGAGACGGTGGAGGAATAAAACAACTTTTTAAACAAAATACTGAGACTGAAATGAAACTTTCCAAAACACTTATTGAATACTCTGCAACTTTGTCTAGCCTTCTTAGGAAAGATAGTTAGACAATCTATGCATAATACTTACGAACATAGTCTGAATTGACTGGGCTTGATAATTCACCACCATCCATATTGGCTAAGATTAATGCCCCTCCAGAGAAAGCATTTTTCACCACAAATGGTCCTTCATAATTTGGAGTCCATTTTCCTCGATGATCCTTTTGAAATGGAAGGATCCTTTTCAGCACCAGATATCCCTCTCTAAATCTTCTTGGGCGAACTTTCTTATCGTATGCTCTCATCATCCTTCTTTTGTAAAGTTAACCTCTACTCAATGCTGTTAATCTCTTCTCTTCAACGAAATGGAGCTGTTCATAGCGATTCTGGACCCATTCAACCTCTTCCAATCTAGCTTCCATAAGAACTCTTAGTGATGGAATTTTCACTTCAATTGGGAGGACAACCTCCATGCCATATACTAAGGAAAAAGGTGTTGCCCCAGTTGATGTATGAACTGACGTGCGATAGCTGTGTAAAGCGAAGGGAAGCATTTCATGCCAATCTTTGTACGTTACAATCATCTTTTCAACAGTTCTTTTTATGTTTTTGTTTGCAACCTCAACAACACCATTCATTTTCGGTCTGTAGGGGGTGGAATTGAGAGGTTTAATCTTGAATTGCTCACATAGCTCACTCATCATCTTATTATTCAAGTTTCTAGCGTTATTTGATATTATGGTCTCAGGGAGGCCGTATCGACAAATGATCTTCTTCTTGATGAATTTGATCACGACCCCTTTTGTCACATCACGATAAGAGGCTGCCTCTACCCATTTGGTAAAGTAATCTATGGCCACCAAGATAAACCGATGTCCATTTGAAGCTTTAGGATCAATGAGTCCAATCACATCCATTCCCCACATAGAGAAAGGCCAAGGAGCAGTTAAAATGTGTAACTCGGATGAAGGAGCATGAGTCTTGTCTGCATAAATTTGACATTTATGACATTCTCTTGCATACTTATGCAGTCTGTTTCCATAGTCGGCCAATAATAACCAACTCTCAAAACTTGTCTAGCCATCATATGTCCATTTGCATGGGTACCACAAATTCCCTCATGGATTTCTTTCATAATCTGATTAGCTTCTGTGGCGTCCACACATCTTAATAGTACCATGTCATAGTTTCTTTTGTAAAGTATCTCCCCATTCAAGAAAAATTTCACTGCCAATCTTCTCAGAGTTCGCATGTCATTTTCTGATGCATTAGGAGGATAGGTTCCGCATTTCAGATACTGTTTGATGTCTTGAAACCACGGCTTGTCATCTGACTCCTTCTCAATGTTCATGTAGGAGGCGGGAACATCTCGCTTTTCGATTTTAATTGGCTAGTGGTGCGTCGTCAGCTGAATAGATGGATGTGAGATAAGATGATAAATAAGAATAAAGAATAATTCAGCTAACACTTAAGTGCAAGTATACACTGTCGCACGTAGTAATAAAAAAACCTTAGAAGTATTCCAAGGGTATCGATCCCACGAGGACTAAATTGGAAATTCAGATTTGATGAAGAAACTGCTCAAATGATTGCTTTTGAAAAAGGTAACCAAAGAAAATAAGTTGATTGATTGGGTTTTTGAAAAGATAAATAAAACAAGCAATAAAATAATAAAGAATAACAATAAGATAAAACGAGGTATTCAACATGGATTCATCCCTAAGGCAATAACCATAATAATGCAATATCTAACTTAAGTGTATTTAATGCATTGAGTCAGATTTAACTTCTATTTGGCCCTTGTTCCCAAAAACCGTTAGAAGGCTAAGCGAGTACCGTTATGCACATTTCTGTGACTCGACTCCGACATAGATAATTCACGAATGCAACCTATAACCCTATAGTTGATATAGGGTGCCTTAGGCAGCTTGCCCTATACTGCCGAACAATCTCTTTCGAGCTTTTTCTCCTATATCACCTTTATGAGAACCGATATCGTTTGTCCCTTTCGAGATCAAACTCACATAGCATGCAAAGTCTAAGTGATCAAATTAAACTCAGCAAGATTAGAGTGATAATCAATAAAGAATGACATGCATTGAACACAACTTAAGCAAATAAGACACTTTCAAGCCATTAAACCCTAAGGGAATTCACCACATTGAACCCCTCCACGGGATTTAGCTACTCATGATGGGATAAAAAGCAAATGAACACATTTTCATTGAAATAGGAATGTAAAGAATATAGAATAATGAAAAGATTCAAGAGCTGGAAATAAAGGAGATAGCTAAATATTATGGGTTTTTCTATTTACTCAATCCTTCTAAAGGTCGCTAAGACACTCCACTCTCTCGCTTTTACAAGTGAGAATGGGTGAAACTCTCTACAAATCACAAGGTTTGATGTCTAACTCTCTCTCAAGTTAGAATTTGGTCATCTAAGAAGGACCTCGGGCATCCCTACTCATTGGCGTCGAGCCAAGGTTCTGTCACCACCCTTTTCTTCCAAGTGAGTTCTGCTTGGATTTGACTTCGAATCTCGAGCTTATATAGTGTAGAAAATGGTTGAGGAGTTGCGAAGTAGGTGCTGGAAAGTTGCCCAGTCAGTTTCGGGGTCAAAACAGCCAGTTAGGTGCGAAGAAGACTCGTCAACAACGACCCACGGACGACTCGAAACGGTCTCGATTTTTCTAGAAATGCGGTTGCATTTCACTTTTGCCTTCCCAGAAATGCGGTCGCATTTCTGAGGAATTCCAGCTTTTCCTCTGTTTTTTCTGCACAGCAACAAACTAAGTCAAATTCTCTTAAAATCAAGTCTTTTTAAGCACAAATGAGTTAAATTTGACAAAAGTAATTCTCAACACCCTAACTTATCAAAGTAAGCATATTTTGAGCTCGGGAACAGTAAATTGATCACAACATACAACATTTAACCAAGAAATGAGCTAAATATAAGGGTAAAATAGGTATATTTTTTACCCTTATCAGCTAGACCCCATCATCGAAATCCACATTGAACATGACTGCTAAAGTAGCCAATGCGTCTGCTATTCGATTATTCTCTCTTGGGGAATAATCAAAAGTAATTTGATCAAACTGTTGAGATAATCTTGTTATAAGTTGCTTGTAAGGCAATAATTTAGCATCTCTGGTTTCCCTTTCTCCTCTTAGCTGATGAATCACTAGCAAATAGTCCCCCAAGACTTGGAGCCTTTCAACCTTCATATCTAGAGCAGCTTGAATGCCCATTAAACAAGCTTCGTATTCAGCCATGTTGTGCATACAATCAAAACACAACTTAGCAGTGAGACGGAATAATTCTCCTCGAGGTGATATTAATATTGCGCCTATTCCATGACCCAATTCATTCGAAGCCCCATCAAAGAACATGGTCCACATATCTAGATTCGATATTTCTTTCTCTGTTGCTACAGTGAGGATATGCTCATCGAGGAAGTCGAACTTCATTGGCTCATAATCCTCTATAGGTTGTTGTGCTAGATAATCAGCTAGAGCACTCCCCTTTACTGACTTTCAAGTCACATATGTGATGTCATACTCGGATAAAAGAACTTGCCACCTTGCAATTCCTCCCGATAAAGATGGCTTCTCGAAGATGTATTTCACGGGATCCATTTTTGAAATAAGCCATGTCGTGTAATACAACATGTATTTCCTTAAGCGACGTGCAGCCCAAGCTAGAGCACAACAAGTTTTTTCCATCAAGGAGTACCTGGTTTCACAACTGGTGAACTTTTTGCTCAAATAGTATATAGCTTGCTCCTTTCTACCATAGTCATCATGTTGTCCCAGTACACATCCCATTGCACTTTCTGTTACGGTGAGATACAAAATGAGCGGACGTCCAGGCACTGGTGGTACGAGGATCGGTGGGTTTCGTAAATACTGCTTAATTTTATCAAATGTTGTTTGACAATCTTCATTCCAAATGCCATCATTGTTTTTGTGAAGCAACTTGAAAATAGGCTCACATGTTGTGGTCAATTGTGCTATGAACTTAGCAATATAATTTATCCGACCCAAAAATCCTCTAACTTCTTTCTGTGTTTGCGGAGGCGGCATTTCCAGAATTGCTTTGACTTTGTCAGGGTCGACCTTGATACCTTCTTGGCTAACCACAAATCCTAACAATTTACCAGAGGTTGCCCCAAATATACATTTGCTCGGATTGAGCTTGAGCTGGAACTTTCTCAATCGATCGAGCAACTTGCGAAGAACGGTTGTATGTTCTTCCTCCTCTTTCGACTTGGCAATCATATCATCTACATACACTTCAACCTCCTTGTGCATCAAATCATGGAATAAAGTAACCATGGCTCGCTGGTAGGTGGCCCCAGCATTTTTCAAACCAAATGGCATAACTTTGTAGCAGAATGTTCCCCACAATGTAATAAATGTAGTTTTTTCCTGATCTTTAGGTGCCATTTTTATTTGATTGTAGCCCGAAAAACCATCCATAAAAGAGAAGGTAGAGAAACCAGCAGTGTTATCTACCAACACATCAATGTGAGGGAGTGGAAAATTATCTTTAGGGCTTGCTTTGTTTAAATCCCCATAATCCACACACATCCTAACTTGTGCATTCAGGTTTGATTGGTAAATGATGCATTACAATATTCGTGTCTAGCCCAGGCATGTCTTGATAGGACCAAACAAAAATATCAAAATATTCTGTGAGCAAATCAATAAGCTTTTTGCGAGTTTCTGTAGATACATTAGTGCCAATTTGAACCTCCTTGACTTCTGCTTGTGATCCCAGGTTAATTATCTCTGTTAACTCTTCATGGGGACCCAACACTTTTTCCCCTTCCTCTATCATTTCTAACAACTCAGCACTAGGTTCAAAATCTTCTTCTTCCTCGTCAGACTCAACATTGTGTATAGGAATATCAAGTTCGTATTGAGAATCGCTTGCACATTCAATCTTAATATTACTGCTTAAGATGTTGATAATTTGACATAGAGAGAAAAGAGAAGAAAAAAAGAGTAAATATTTTGCCATGGAGAGTGTAATATGCAATAGCAAAGGGAAATGAACTAAAATCTTCATTGAATGATGAAATTTACTTGAACATATAATGATAAGCGCCAAATATGCTAGGTTTACAAAGCTAGAGGTCCTTCTAGGATCCTTCTAAACGGACACAAATAAGACTAACTTACCGAATGATTCCAACCAAGAGCTTAGTTAGAAGATGAATCACTCTTAGCGATCACACTTAGAATCTATGATGGTCACTCCTAGACCCTAAGACGACTCACTCTAGAATTAGATTGATCAAAACTAATCCAATGAATCGATTGAACATCAAACCTAAAGCAAGATTTGAAAGAAAAGACAACACCAAAGGGTTGAATAAGCAAAAGCTTTTTTTAATATTCATAATCTCTCTTTTCATGAGCATTACAAGCCATTTTAAAGGCCAAATGGTGGTGGATAGACCAAGAAACTCAAAAGTCATTCAAATACACTTAATTGCAAATTGTAGAAAATAAGACCTAGGAACTTAAAACTTGATTGCACGTCAAACGAGCAGTCATATCTCAAAACTAAAAAGATAGAATTGCTTTAAATTGTCTTAAATATGTGCTATGGGAGGCACTCCTCATAATGACAACGTTTGACAAGCTTTGATATCACGAAATCCCAAGAGATGCATGCTGGACAGCCACCTCTTCACAAATTCTGCACACTTTTTTCGTCCCCCGTGCCATCTTCCAAACTACACAACTTTTCCCGTGCCATCTTGACTCCATTCTCTTCTTGACTTGCTGAACTAACATTATACAAAAATTTGGGTTCAAAATTCTTTGCCTCTTGATGTGCATTTGCTAGCTTTTGAACATGCAGTGTGAAATCTTCTTGTATCTTCTTTGCCTTGCTCCTTGTGATTGGTCCTTCAGGTACATGCAATGGATTATTGATTGAATCCATATCACATAAAAGGAAGTCTGGGAAATGAAATGTGTAAAATGACTAACCTAACTTGAACAGAATTGAAAATTTAAATTTCAAAAAAAACAATAAAAAGTCTTAACAGCAAATGACGGTAACGCAATAGTACTCCAATTGTTGAGCTCGAAGTTTTCTGGGCACGGGTAGATCCATAGACCCATTTCTTCCTCTTTAGTCACCACTGCAACTGCAAAATCTCCTGGGCGAATTATACAGGCACTTTCAAACGAGTGGTAGAGATGAGGGATGACTTTTTCTCCATATTCTGGTTCACGACTTTCAAATCTGGCCAAACGCCTCTCTTTTTCTCGCTTCTGTACCCTGATCATATCTTCTTTATCCAGCTTATACCCAAGCCCAAATCTTTTTGTATTTTTTGATAGGCTTAAAACATCATCTAAACGACTGTTGCTTTCTTTGAATGTCATGACTGAAGATCAGGACTTAGATTTCGTGCTTTCTCCATATAGAGTCGTGGCACTTGCTACCTCAAATGTTTGAAATGATGACTCAAAAGTTTCCTCTGCTGCATCAATATATGGCATTGAAGCTGGCCTAGAAACCAAGATATCCTCTTGACCAGATACAATTACTAGGCTCCTTCCAATTGAAAATTTGAGCTTCTGGTGCAGCGATGATGGGACAGCTCCTGTAGAATGTATCCAAGGCCGCCCTAATAAGAAACTGTAAGCAGAGGGGATGTCCATAACTTGAAAGGTGTTAAATGTGCATGGGCCGATTTGTATTGGAATCTCAATGTCACCAACCACCTGACTGCGTGCCCCATCGAAGGCCCTTACTACTACGGTACTTGGCCTCATATGGGATATATCAACTGGCAATCTTTCCAGCGTTGATTTTGGCATTATGTTCAAAGAAGACCCATTATCCACCAGGACTTTTGCTACTAAAAAGTTCTTGCACTTGATTGAAATATGAAGTGCCTTCGTGTGTCCTGTGCCTTCGGGCGGTATCTCATCATCAGTGAAAGTTATGGTGTTGTGAGTAGTTATATTCCCCACGATATTATCTAGACCATCTGAAGTGATGTCCTTGGAAACATATGCTTGATTCAAAGCTTCCAATATCGTGTCTCGATGCGTATCAGAGGATAGCAATAAAGATAATATGGAAATCTTAGCAGGTGTCTGAGCTAGCTATTCCACTACTTTGTATTCACTTTGTGTTAACCAACTTTAGAAATTCATGAGTTTCTTCTTCAGACACAGTCTATTTGCCCCTTGGTTTCTTCATCACTATTGGCTTGACATTGCTATTTGTATTACTTTCAACCTTCTCATTATTCTCTTCTATTATATTCTTTGAGCATTTCAATAACTTATCTGGAGTGTAGCATTTTCCACTCCGTCTTACGCCTCCCGTTTCGAAAATGTTGTCAACTGAAAGTTGTGCTCATAACTCCATGGTACTGCCTTGGAACTCTTGTACTTGAAAGGAGTCGGTACCTGAATGGTGATCGACTTTGGATCATGAGTAGTAGTCTTCTCACGGTAATAGATCGTGAGTGGCTTCAGTTTGAAAGATGGATTCAAATTTTCTTTAGGCAGCAATTCTTCCACAGCGCCTATTTCATTGTCCTGGTGATGGGCTTGGACAACCACAAGAAATTTTGAATCCACCAGTTCTTGGACCCTTTTATGAAAATGATGATATTGTTCCAAAGAATGTCCTTTTGCCCCAGCATGAAATGGGCAAGTCAGATTATCATCGAATCCTTCTTGAACAAGGTCCTTGTGTGCATACTCAATTGATACATATCCGTTTACGAGGAGAATCTCAAAAAACTTCTCCTTGGGAGTCATGATCTCTGCAACATCTGTCTTCTTGATAATATCCTGACACTGATCTATTGCATTCACCTGATGATTTGGTAAAGGATTATTATCAACATTGGGCTCCTCCTCTTTTTTAAAGTTTAACCATCCGGCCTTAATGAGCTCTTGCACCCTATATTTCAAAGCAGTGCAATTTTCTGTAGAATGCCCAACAGCACCTGCATGGTAATCACACCTTGCATTAGGATCATACCATCTTGGATAAGGGGGTTGCAGTGGAGCAACAGGCTTGGGTGCCAACTGATGGTTCTGGATTAACTGAGGCAAGAGCTCAGTATATGTCATCGGAATCGGATCAAATTGGACTTGCTTATAAGGTGCTCGATTATTTTGTTGACCTGGAGTGATTGTTTGTTGTTGTCTACGAGACTGGAAATTCTGATTCATTTGGGGTCTGGTATTTTGGCCATAAAATGGGGAGTACTGCGCTGACGTATTATTTACCTGGTGTGGATAGTATCCGTGCGCAGGTAAATAATTCGAAGGATATTGTGCTATGGGTTCACTTTCCCTATCATCTATACTTCTCCCTCCTTCTTTTTTGAAGTATTGCCCTTCTTCGTGCCTGAGGATTCAACGGTTTTGGCTATTCTACCATGTTTGATCCCGTACTCAATTCTTTCCTCAATTGTCATGATATCGGAGAAATTGGTAGACGCACTTCCAACCATATGTTCATAGAATGGGGACCTTAGGGTATTGATGAATGATTGCTTGCGAAATGCAAGTTATTTGCTCTCTAAATTTAGGCTAAAAGAAGGCAAAAAGAGCCTCCAATGCGTTATCTTAGCGCATAAAGAAAAGGGAAAGTGCTTTGATATAAGCGGAAGGCTATATTCATGTATGCGATAAGAAATTATAAACACAGAGCGCTAACGCAACTAATCTAGACATTTTAAGTATCTTTTCAGCGCAGGCACACTTTCCAAGATGATCAAAAGACAGAAAAAGATGGGTGAAAAGACAAGCGCCGGCGCAGCCAGAACAAGTAGGCGATAAAGGAGGTTTAAAAAAGGGCGCAAGTGGCCTAAATGATGATTAAAGCTAACACAACTAGCGCAAGTGGACTTGCAAGTTGACCGTTGGTGACTTGAAGAAGTTTGCTCCCCTCACCTATAAATAGAACTCACTTATTCAAAGGAAGGGGTAAGAAAAGAGAGGAGAAGAACCTTAGAGAGGAGCTGCAGAAATCTGTAAAGGGGAATACACTTGTGTGTAATGTATCTTTTCAAGTTTATCTGTTTTGCTTTCATGAGCTAAATCTTCTCATCAAGGCTTAGCACAAGCGCCTCATGCGGCGATAAGCATCACTTGTAAGCGCATATTTTTGGTTTAATAGAAACATTGTTTGCTTTCTACTTAGTTGTGTTAATTCTTTTAATGCTAAGTCCCGCTTGGCCAGCTGGATGCGGTATCAGTATGATATCCTTGACAGGTAATGCATATGGATCTCTCTAAGTAGAACAAGCTAGCGCATGTCATGTAGTCTTGGTAACATTTAATTATTACCACTAAAAGATATTGCATGTTTGAGCTTTGATTGCATTATGACTAACGCAATCCCTTGTAAGTATTACGAGAACTGAACTTCACGCATAAAACTAGGCACAGAGTCATTTGCTAGTTTATTGTTAAAATGCATAAGGAGCACAGGAAGGAAAGCTTAATGATTTCTTCTCTTACTTAAGCATTAATGGATCAATTAATCAAAAATTAGCGCTACAAGTCTCTTATGAACGCATGAGGTTGCCACTGCAATAGCCTTGATATTTTTCGCATTTAAATCCTTTCCTCAAATTATATTATTTTCCTTCCGCAATACATCTATTTTTTCAAACTACACCACTCAATTTTCTTTACTTACCTAGCATGTGGAGAGATTAAATCAGTGAATATATAAATTTTATTTTTTTTTGTTCCATTTCCCTGTGGATTCGACCCTGAACTCATCAGGTACTACTTGATTTAATCAGTTTATACTTGGATTGATTTTAAATCTGCGACTATTCTACCAACTATACTGATAATCAATCAAGTTTTTGGCGCCGTTGCCGGGGATCTGGCAACAAAAGTTTACTCCAGCTTTCACTGAATTAATACTCACAGTGCCTCCTGTTGAGTCATTTTCTCCAGGAACAGAGATATTGCATGCGTGCCGCCCGAGGGATTGAATTCGAGGTAGATCCTGAAATCGATAGAACATACCACAAAAGAAGAAGGAATCAAAGATCCCGAAGGGAAACAAAGGAAATGGCAGCACCAAACCAACCAAATAGACAATTAAACCCCATCCAAATGGCCGATGATAGGGCCAGAGGAATTAGAGATTACGCAGCTCCTGCAAATTGCAATTTCAATCCAGGGATAATTCAACCCACTCTAGAAACAGAGAGGTTTGAACTAAAACCTGTTATGTTTCAAATGTTGACAGCTGCAGGACAATTCGGAGGAAGTCCATCAGAAGATCCTCACTCTCATCTCAAGTCATTCCTTGACATTTGCAACAAATTTATCATCCCAGGAGTTACACCAGAACAGCTTCAGGTCATATTATTTCCTTACTCTCTAAGAGATGCGGCGAAAGTATGGTTAAATCAACAGCCAGCAAACTCCATCGCAACATGGAACGTTTTGGCAGAAAAATTCCTAGAAAAATATTTTCCACCTACCGCAAACTCCAGATTAAGAAAGGAAATAATGACATTTGCGCAACAAGATGATGAAACATTGAGCGAAGCTTGGGAACGATTCAAGAGCCTGCTACAAAGATGCCCGCATCATGGTTTACCACTGTGGATTCAGCTAGAAACTTTCTACGTGGGTCTTAACAAGAATTCACAAATCTTGGTAGACTCATCCGCAAATGGTGCACTACTCAGAAAAACATATGATGAAGCCCATGAAATTCTAGATCGAATTGCACGGAATAATTATGAATGGGGATCTGCGGAAGATAGGCGACGAAGACCATTTAAGGCTAATTCAGGAAGTTTTGAAGTAGAGCCTATGACATCAGTAAACGCAAAAATTGAAGCGTTGACCTTAAAAATGGATGCGCTCACAGCCAGCACCGCACCCTTGATCGCACAACTCAACGCAGTAGGATGCGGAATTTGCGGAGAAGGACACACGCATGACCAATGTCCTTCAAACCCAGAAGCAGTTCTATATGTGGGAGCGCAAGGAGTGACGCGCAACAACCCATATTCAAGCACATACAACCCAGGATGGAGAAATCACCCTAATTTCTCATGGAATGGAAACGCGAATAAACAACAACAAGGTAATATAAATCATGTGCCAAGATTATTCAATTCTAACAATGGCCAATCTGTGCAGGAACATTTCCAGCACAACATGGAAGGAGGAGGAAGCTCCAGAGCATCAGCCTCAAACGCATTAGAAGGCATGATGAGGGAATTCATGACTAGTCAGAAAGAATATATGGCCAAGAATGACGCAGTAGTTCAGAGCCAAGCCGCATCTCTCCGCAGCCTAGAGATTCAAGTTGGACAGCTTGCGTCAGAACTTAGAAACAGGCCTGCAGGAACATTGCCCAGCAATACAGAGGATCCAAAAGGGAAAGAACACTGCCATGCGGTGACTCTACGAAGTGGAAGACAATTACAGGTGAATGAACCTCTACCAACACAAGATGACCCATGCAAAAGTGCAACCACAGAAGGGCACAGCCTGCCGCTTGAAGAAAGAGTGATGCAAGGAGATGTATCCGAAAAGAAAAAAAACGCACGTAGAAGAAGAGCCTGACGCATACAAGCCCACGCTACCTTTCCCGCAAAGGTTGCGAAAGAAGAATGATGAGGCTCAGTTTAAGAAATTTTTGAATGTTTTGCGAGAATTGCATATCAATGTCCCACTTGTGGAAGCATTAGAAAAGATGCCAAGCTATGCTAAATTCTTGAAAGACATCTTGATGAACAAAAGGCCATGGAAGGAGTTTGAAACGGTTGCGTTAACCAGTGAATGTAGCGCAATACTTGCCAACAAGCTTCCCCCAAAATTGAAGGATCCTGGCAGTTTCACAATTCCTTGCTCGATAGGAGGAATTGATGTCGGCAAGGCATTATGCGATCTAGGCGCAAGCATCAATCTAATGCCATTATCTGTCTACAAACGCCTAGGGATCGGAGAAGCAAGACCAACCACTATTACACTTCAGTTAGCAGATAGATCTATAGTCCACCCTGAGGGGAAGATCGAAGACGTATTAGTCAAAGTTGACAAATTTATTTTTCCTGCAGATTTCATCATTTTGGACTATGAAGCTGACAAAGAGATTCCCATTATTTTGGGAAGACCATTCCTTGCCACAGGACAGACTCTGATTGACGTACAAAAGGGAGAACTGACTATGCGCATGAATGATCAGAAGGTTGTCTTTAATGTTCTCTCTTCCCTAAAATATCCTGATGATCCTAAGGAATGCAACATGATAGCCCGCATGGATATATGCTCTCCGCAAGAGTTACTTTCAAATACGGCCAGTTCCCCAGAAGGAGTCAAAGAAGATCAGGAAAGAGGAACCCGCATCTTGCCGCAACATGAGGAAGTGACCCACATATTAGACATGGAAGGAAGAGTTCCCGCCTTGCCTTCCATAATGCAACCTCCTGCGCTAGAGCTTAAACCCTTGCCAACGCATTTGAAGTATAAGTTCTTGGGGGAAAAAGAATCACTCCCAGTAATAATCTCATCGAAGCTTGACTCATCGCAAGAACATCTACTAATGGAAGTGCTCGCAAGACACAAAGAGGCCATTGGGAGGAGTTTAGCAGACATAAAAGGTATCAGTCCTGCTTATTGCATGCACAAAATTCGTTTGATAGATGAATCTAATGAATTCATTGAGAGACAGAGAAGGCTAAATCCCGCAATGATGGAAGTAGTACGAAAGGAGATAATTAAATGGCTCGACGCAGGTGTGATATATCCCATCGCAGATAGCAAATGGGTGAGCCCAATTCAGTGCGTGCCAAAGAAGGGAGGCATGACAGTGGTGGCAAACGCAAACAACGAGCTAATTCCATCCCGCACCACTACAGGTTGGCGCATCTGCATGGATTATCGCAAGCTGAATGCGATCACCAAAAAGGACCATTTTCCTCTTCCATTCATTGACCAAATGTTAGACAGACTTGCAGGACAAGCTTACTACTGTTTTCTAGATGGGTACTCAGGATATAATCAAATCACCATTGCACCAGAAGACCAAGAGAAGACAACATTCACTTGTCCATATGGCACCTTTGCATTCAGAAGGATGCCTTTTGGACTGTGTAATGCGCCTGGAACATTCCAGAGATGTATGATGGCGATTTTTTCCGAACTTCTAGAAAAATCCGTGGAAGTTTTTATGGATGACTTCTCAGTATATGGGAAGTCCTTCACAAGCTGTCTGAAGCAACTGGAGCAAGTACTAGAAAAATGCAAGGAAACCAACCTGGTGTTGAATTGGGAAAAATGCCATTTTATGGTAGAAGAAGGAATTGTCTTAGGCCACCACATATCAAGCACAGGTATTGAAGTAGATAAGGAAAAAATTGATGTTATTAAGAACTTACCACCGCCTACATCTGTTAAGGGAGTTCGCAGTTTTCTTGGGCATGCGGGTTTCTATCGCAGATTCATCAGGAACTTCTCACAAATCTCGAAACCACTCTGCACATTGCTGGAAGCTAATAGGAAATTTGAATTCTCCAACGAATGCGTTGAAGCATTTGGGAATCTTAAGCATGCGTTAGTGAGTGCACCTATCTTGGCAACCCCAAATTGGAAAGAGCCCTTTGTCGTAATGTGTGATGCTAGTGACGTGGCAGTAGGTGCAGTATTGGCACAGAAAAACGAAAGGAATCTTCACCCCATTTATTACGCTAGCCGAACATTAAATGAGGCGCAGACAAACTACACAACAACCGAGAAGGAATTATTGGCGGTTGTGTATGCGTTTGATAAATTTCGTGCCTATCTGATTGGCTCAAAAGTCATAGTTTTCACAGACCATGCGGCAATAAAATACCTCATCTCAAAGAAGGACGCAAAGCCTAGACTGATTAGATGGATTCTATTGCTGCAAGAATTCGATTTAGAGATCAAAGACAAAAAGGGAAGTGAAAATTTAATTGCTGACCACTTGTCGCGACTGGAAGATAATGGGAAAGATGCTGCACCAAGGGTCCCTATCGCAGAAGAATTTTCGGATGAAAAGCTGTTCGTCATCAACAAGGAAGAACCATGGTTTGCAGACATTGCAAATTATCTTGCCGCAGGAATTCTGCCAGAAGAATACTCAGCGCAGCACCGTAAGAAATTCTTTCACGAATTAAAATTTTATTTATGGGATGATCCTTGTCTTTATCGCAGAGGACCCGACCATATTCTCAGAAGGTGCGTTGGGCATAGCGATGCGTTGAAAATATTGAAAGACTGTCACGAAGCACCATATGGAGGCCATTTCGGAGGTCAACGCACTGCGGCCAAAGTTCTTCAAAGTGGATATTGGTGGCCTACTTTGTTTCATGACGCTAGAAAACACGTCGAAAGTTGTGATAGATGTCAGCGCACTGGAAACATCAGCGCCAGAAATGAAATGCCTCAAAATTACATAATAGAAATAGAGCCATTCGATGTCTAGGGCATTGATTTCATGGGACCCTTCCCATCATCGCAAGGAAACCAATACATTCTCCTCACAGTGGATTATGTGACAAAATGGATAGAAGCAATCGCCTGCGTTAGAAACGATGCGATAACCGTGACCAAATTCCTAAAAAGGAATATTTTCACAAGATTTGGAGTGCCGCGCAGGTTGATTAGTGATGAAGGAACCCACTTCATAAACAGAATTATGGAGAAGTTGTTGCGAAAATACAATGTCAAACACCATGTCGCAACAGCTTACCACCCGCAGAGCAATGGTCAGGCGGAAGTCTCAAATAGAGAGATAAAAAGAATTCTTGAGAAGGTTGTAAATATCAGTAGAAAAGATTGGGCGCATAACCTAGGTGATGCGCTATGGGCATATCGCACTGCATTCAAAACACCCATAGGTGCATCTCCATATGCGCTGGTATATGGAAAAGCATGTCATCTACCATTGGAGTTGGAACATAAGGCGCATTGGGCAATGAAGCGCCTAAATTTTGACTTAGATGCTGCAGGGCAAGAACGATTGCGTCAACTGACTGAATTGGAAGAATTTAGAAGAAATGCATATGAGAATGCCAAGATAAATAAGGAAAAACAAAAGCTATGGCACGACCGCAGGATACAAAAAAAGGATCTCAAGGCAGGTATGAAGGTGTTATTGTTTAACTCACGTTTACGACTCTTTCCAGGTAAACTGAAATCCAGATGGTCAGGACCCTACATAATTCATAAAGTTTATCCATATGGGGCAATAGACCTGCATTCCACAGATGGAAAGAGGATTTTCAAAGTCAACGGGCAAAGAGTAAAACCATATATCGAAGGAACTTTGAATAAAGAAGTTGAGTTAATCCTTCTGAAAGATCCACCTTGAAGAAGCCACACAAGATAGGTCCAGAACAGAAGTGCTCTCAAATGCGCCAGGACCTAGCGCATAGAGCACTAACAGGTCAGAAGTTGTAAATATTTCCTTTCCGCATAATCTAGTTCTTTTGATAGGTTGAGCTTTAAGGAGATAATCTCATCGCATGAGTTTTTGGTTTAAGTAAAAGTCGCTGCGTTAAGAAAATTTTGTGTCTAGAAGGAAATCCCACCGCTGGCCAACTCGCATCCGCATCTCCACCTCACACGATAATAATCATATTAGCATTTAATGAGGCGCTCTAACCCCTGTTTTTCTCACATTACCCAAGGTAACCGCTCACATCCCTCCAAAACAATCATGATTTCCCACTCTAGTGGGATGCGAAAGGTTGTCAGTACCTAGGGACGCATGCCTTGCGTTAACTATAAGAAAGAGAAGCCCCTGCTGGCTTCTTCCTCATTTCTGCGCCTCCCTCGTACCAGAAACCCTAAACCATTTTTGAATCTTCTCCTCTCCCTTCCCGAAGAAGCCATGTCGGACTCACAAAATCTCTCCATCGCCGGTTATGCGGATGACGCCATCTCTTCGCCGGAAGTCGAAGGACCAAACAGAGATGTGATCATTTCTTCGGATGAAGAAGAGGGCAGCCAAAACCTTGCACAAATGGAAGAAGAAGAACCGGAAGTGGTAGATGGAGAACCTCCTCAAACCAGCTCAAACGCACAAACCCCTGCCGCACCTTCAACCTCCGGTGGCGATGAGGCACTCAACATCGCCCCACTAGATACATCCACCTTCTCCATCCAACCTATCACTTTACAGCCAGCTTCAAGCATTCCCACCCCTCGAAACCTCACTCATTTTTCCTCTCCATTCCCATCTATTCCCCTGCTTCCAGCCGCAAACCCTCCCTCTACCGTAGCCCACTCCATTGCGCCTTCACCTTCCTGTTTCCCATCTAACACCACTTCCTCGCCTCTACATTTCTCAGAACAGCAAGTCGCTGCATGGAACGACTTGCTGCAAGAACTCGGTGAAGAAGGCGATGAAATTCGCCAAAGAGAAGAACGAGAACGTGCTGCCGCAGAGTCCACCGCAGCAAATAAAGGCGAAGGACCGAGCAATGAGGAAGCAGCAGCCATCGCAGCGCATAACCTGGCGACTATCGCAGTGGCTATGGAAATGTCGGACTCAGAGGATGAAATCCCCCTCACACATCGCCGCAACATCCAACCCACAGGGGTCGCCATCAGAGAACCAAGCGAGGAACTTGCGGCGACCCAAGGCAAGAAACGGAAAGCACCAAACCTTTTCACACAAAGACCAGCTGGCGCAGGGCCTTCTCAGATGCGTCCACAAAACATTCCTCCGGTTCCAAGGTTCCCTAGACCACCACCTCCACCACCGCAGGATTAAATTATCCTTCCTTTCTTTCTTTTGTCTTCCCTTCATGTATGCGCCGTGTTTTAATTGCATTATCATAATACATAAATATATCTCAACGCATGTTTCTTATCACTTTTCTCTGCCTTAATAATGACTCTTTATCTCTTAAAATCTTTGCGTTAACTCCTTTTGTCTTAATCAACGCATCTGACTTCTAATTTCTCTTGTCCGCATTACCTCGCTTGATTTAACCTTTGTCTTAATTTTCCTTAGAACATAAGGCAAATTCCTTCGCAGTTTCAACCTTGCCGCAACTCCACGTCTATTTTCCTCTGTCAAATGCGCGCCAAAGTAAGTTTGGGGGACAATAGGGACATTGTCCATCTTAAGTTTGGGGGAGTCGGCGCATAAGTATTAAATAAATAACATATGCGTTCCTCTAGGAATGCGGCATGTTTGTAGCCAGGGGCATTTATGACACCCATAGTTTGCCACTGCGCGAAGACAAACGCATCCTATGAGCGTTAAGGGCAGTAAAAAAATGTAATACCCGTAGTTGGATACCCTTCATCACAAATGTGGGTAAGCCAAAACGAAAGTATACGTTTTGATGTCCATTTGATATCCATTGTTTGCTTTCTAAAAAAAAAAAAAAAAAAAAAAAAAAAAAAAAAAAAAAAGGGAAGAGTTGAACGTATGCGCCCAGAACAGGCAAAGAATGGTTGAGTTATGGCAAGGAAGAATCTAAGCGCAAGGAACCTGCTTTAAGCAATGAAGAAAATTTGACAAAAGTCAAAACTACTGGAGTAATGCTTACAAGAAAAAGAAGTAGAAGGATGCCAAGATCGCAAGCAATAGAAGAGTTAAGTAATTCACGCAAAGTAGATAATAGGCATTGCTTGGGGACAAGCAATAGTTTAAGTTTGGGGGTTTGATTGCTTGCGAAATGCAAGTTATTTGCTCTCTAAATTTAGGCTAAAAGAAGGCAAAAAGAGCCTCCAATGCGTTATCTTAGCGCATAAAGAAAAGGGAAAGTGCTTTGATATAAGCGGAAGGCTATATTCATGTATGCGATAAGAAATTATAAACACAGAGCGCTAACGCAACTAATCTAGACATTTTAAGTATCTTTTCAGCGCAGGCACACTTTCCAAGATGATCAAAAGACAGAAAAAGATGGGTGAAAAGACAAGCGCCGGCGCAGCCAGAACAAGTAGGCGATAAAGGAGGTTTAAAAAAGGGCGCAAGTGGCCTAAATGATGATTAAAGCTAACACAACTAGCGCAAGTGGACTTGCAAGTTGACCGTTGGTGACTTGAAGAAGTTTGCTCCCCTCACCTATAAATAGAACTCACTTATTCAAAGGAAGGGGTAAGAAAAGAGAGGAGAAGAACCTTAGAGAGGAGCTGCAGAAATCTGTAAAGGGGAATACACTTGTGTGTAATGTATCTTTTCAAGTTTATCTGTTTTGCTTTCATGAGCTAAATCTTCTCATCAAGGCTTAGCACAAGCGCCTCATGCGGCGATAAGCATCACTTGTAAGCGCATATTTTTGGTTTAATAGAAACATTGTTTGCTTTCTACTTAGTTTTGTTAATTCTTTTAATGCTAAGTCCCGCTTGGCCAGCTGGATGCGGTATCAGTATGATATCCTTGACAGGTAATGCATATGGATCTCTCTAAGTAGAACAAGCTAGCGCATGTCATGTAGTCTTGGTAACATTTAATTATTACCACTAAAAGATATTGCATGTTTGAGCTTTGATTGCATTATGACTAACGCAATCCCTTGTAAGTATTACGAGAACTGAACTTCACGCATAAAACTAGGCACAGAGTCATTTGCTAGTTTATTGTTAAAATGCATAAGGAGCACAGGAAGGAAAGCTTAATGATTTCTTCTCTTACTTAAGCATTAATGGATCAATTAATCAAAAATTAGCGCTACAAGTCTCTTATGAACGCATGAGGTTGCCACTGCAATAGCCTTGATATTTTTCGCATTTAAATCCTTTCCTCAAATTATATTATTTTCCTTCCGCAATACATCTATTTTTTCAAACTACACCACTCAATTTTCTTTACTTACCTAGCATGTGGAGAGATTAAATCAGTGAATATATAAATTTTATTTTTTTTTTGTTCCATTTCCCTGTGGATTCGACCCTGAACTCATCAGGTACTACTTGATTTAATCAGTTTATACTTGGATTGATTTAAATCTGCGACTATTCTACCAACTATACTGATAATCAATCAATGAACATGGCAGAAAGCTTTTTATCTGTTAAAGGAGGTTGGACCTGAGTTGCCGTATCCCGCCACCTTTGGGCATAATCCTTGAAGTCTTTAGTACTTTTCTTTTCCATCCTCTGTAAGTCGGTCGGGAGCCAAATCAATATTATGCTTGTACTGTTTGAGGAAGGAATCAACCATGTTCTTCCATGTGACAACATGTGAACTATCCAACTGCATATACCAACAGGGGACTGGACCTTTTAAGCTGTCCTGAAAAACAATGTATGAGCAGCTTATCATTATGAACGTGTGCTGCCATCTTCCTACAGTACATAACAATGTGACTTTTAGGGCATGTTGTCCCGTCATATTTTTCAAATTCTGACAGTTTGAATTTCGGTGGGATTACAACGTCTGGGACCAAGCATAATTGAGTGGCATCCATGTTTCCAAAAACACTAGTGCCCTCGACCGCCCTCAATCTTTCCTCTAAAACTTCAAGTTTTTCATTAGAGGGTGCGGCTAGCTCCTTCTTCACTTCTGGGTCATCCAAGTTAAGGACCGCAAAAGGTATTTTTGAAACTTCTGGCTTTAAATAAGAAGCACCAGCTTGGCTAGCCATAGGGATTTGGGGAATTTGGCCTTCTTTAAATAATGGAAAAGGGTATTGCCCAATAGATATGTCATATAAGGGGTTATAGGTAGTATGTTGTGGCATGGACGCTTCTGTTGTCGTACGAACATGTGAAGCGAAACTGGGTGGAAATGGTAGGCCAGCTTAAGGGTTTCTAATCGGAGTGTCTGGTGCAGTCGTGTCTGCCACCATTTTGCCCTTTTCTAATGCGGCAATGATTGCATCAACCTTTTCCTTGATTTCCTCGATGTCCCGCTTAGTCTTTTCTTGTTCACCCTTTTCTTCCATAATCCTTGTTCTACGCCTAGTGTTGTAAGCGTGGTAGACTCTTGTTGAACGAGCTATTTTATAGTTTTGTTTTTTATTTTTAAAAAGAAAAGTCTTAGATTAAGTAAAAAAGGAAATAGAAGAAAGAACAATATGAGATGCATGAATGAATGAAATTTTATTAAAAAAAATGAACATTTCTACAAAATAAACAATTGGAGAATTGGAAAACGAGGAGATAGGGAACATTAATGAAAGCGACCAAAGTACCCCAGGTCTCTACGAATCATCCCTAAAAACTCAAACAACTCCTCAGCATTAGAGGCCATAGGTGATGTATTCTCTCGCAGATCCCTTGCCCATTTTGCAAATCCTCGAGCTCTTCTAGCCATGATCTTGATAGTGTTCATGGTCCAATTTACTTTCTCAAGAATTATTTGCATGTCGTCTCTCAAAATGGCATAATCTCCCCTTAATGAGGAGTATTTCTCTTCTAGTTGTCCTCTCTCTAGTGACAACTGTTTGCTTGCACTCTGAAATGCTTGGAGCTGACATTCTAACGAGCTTGCATAACTTTTTAAAGTTTCAGACTCTTCTGATTGAGCCTACATATTCACGCGTAGATTGTCCAGCGTTTGCCGTAGAGCAGTATTTGCCTCTTCAAACTCGGTAAGTTGCATTTTCTACTTGTTGATGGTTTCGTTTAATTCTGCAACTAACTCTAAGAGAGTCTCTTTGCCCCTTGAAAGATCTTTGATCCTGTCCTCTTGTGAATGAGTTGCCCTTTGTAGTGCAATATTTTCATTCCTTAGAGCATGATTCTCTTTAATCAACCTTCTATTCTCCTCGTCCAATATATCATAATCTCTTTCTCGCTTGGCTCGGTTTTTTGAAACTTTCTCTACTTCTTCGAGTTTGCCACTAGCTTGAGTTACTTGGTCCATCAAACGTTTGACCTCTTGTTGTAATTTTTCATTTTCTAATTTCAATGTTTGATTTCTTCCCACTAACTCTTTTCACTCTGTCGCTAGCTGGTTAGACTTATCTACTGCTCTATTAGATGATTCTCCTACATTGTCACGAGTCGTAATTGGGACCTTGCTCCTCTTAATGCGCCATTGCAAATATTCTGGAGTAACTCCCTCAGAATGACTATCGCCATTTATCCTTCTAACTGTTCTCCAGGAAGTCAGCACTTGTCGCTTCCTTTCATTAGAATCCTCGCAACTGTAGGAAAATTCTAATTTACACAGACCATGAGTTGCTGGTATGAACTGTTTAAACCAATTTTGTCGCAAGGCCAACAGCGGAGCATAATGGATGCATCCCCAAGGGCCTACTAGAGGAACTGTGTGGAAGCTCCCGCATCTGTAGATTAAGGCTTTTAGGGGCATCCAATGTGCCTTCCAAATTACATGCTCTAATTTTGAATTCGAAAAGAATGACACCCATGCTTCTTTTTTCGGAAAACTTGAGTTCCATGGGGCCATGCCAAATTCTGCAATTGTACTCCTTGTTAGATTCCAGGTGCTGCTGAAGTTTATTTTTGGACAGCTGAAATCTTCTGGGAACTTAAAATGGCTATGCACCCAAATATAGAGTAAGGGAACACAACATCTCAACTTCCCGCCTTTGTTGGACTTACAATAATTGAGCGCCCGAACCGTTTCCGCTAGAAGAGGTATGGCTGGATCCACCCCTTGCTCAATGCTGAAGAAGAGCTTCAAGACATCGCCATCCACATATCCTTTTACTCTAGGATACAAGACCATCCCGTAGATGCACAAAGCTAATAGAACCAGGTCCTTTTCTTCATTTATGTGTTTGCGAGCGAGTTCTGTTAGATAATCTGCAGATATAGACTCTTCAACCCCTTTCACTTTCACATTTTTCTACACTTCCTTCAGGTGTACAGCTAGAAATTTGGATAAAGCTCTTTTCGCAGTTAGTTGTGGGTTGAAACAATAGATCATCTCTCCACCTTTTTCTTCAATATTCAGCATCGTGTGGTACTTCTCAATGGTCGATACCAAGTCAAAATTTTGGAATACGAAACCCCTGTAGGCCGGTCCCAAAATTCTAATAAAGCCTGGATGGTGAACCGGTTAATCGGAATATACATAAGGTCTGCAATATGGTCATATCTCTTTGAGAACATAAATCTTTTTTCCGGCGTTAAACCTTCCCAAATGGCCTTCAGCTCCCCTAACTCATTAGGAATGACTTGAACTTGACTTGAGAAGGATGATGGCACGAGGCTTTTATAAGGCAGACTATCCCCATGTTTTAGTTGTGTCTGCTCTGCCCATTGTAGCACAGTACTCAGCTCATCATATTCAGAGGAAGATGATCGTATCGACTCTATGGGTACATTGACATTCATTTTGTTCCCTTTTTAAAAGAAAAGAAAATGTAAGGAAATTAAATTATGACAGATTTTTCATGCGCCTACACGGAAGCATTCGCAATCCCCTCGAAGGCTGACTTTACTTCATCTAAAAAGGTAAGATAATGCCATGGAGAAATGAATTTTAGAAGTGTGAGAAAACTACTTTAATGTTATGAAAAATGGGAGAGGACCTTTCATGCGCCTACACGAGAGCATTCGCAATCCCCTCGAAGGTCGACACTACTAATTCCAAAACATGATGTATGACATGAATAAACTAAATACCAAAGACGACTTAAAATGGAATAAGAAAGGAAGAAAGAAAAAAAAACAATCCAAAAGGAAAGGCGAAAAAACGCTCCTTGGGATAGATTCTTTTTTAAGAAAATAAAGATTCAAAAGAATAGAAAATGGAAAGTAAAAATCTAAAATGAAAAGAATGTAGGAACATTTACTTCTCCAATTAAACAAAATAGAAAGACTTTTTTTTTTTAAGAAAACAAGCTTTTCCCTTTTTAAAGAAAGTTTCTTGTTTTGGCAAGGCTTCAATTTCTTAAAAACCCTTTTTAAACAAAAAATGAACTCTTTAACCATTTTTTTTTAAAAAAAAATTTTTGTCTTGACAAAATTTATCTCTTTATTTAAAAGAAAGCCCCTCTTTCAAAACAAAGATTAAGCTAAAAAAAAAAATCTTTTTTGAAAAAAATAAATAAATAAAATAAAATAAAAACTTAAACTCTTTACTTAAAAGAAAATTTTCCTGTAAACAAAAATTGAACTTTTATTTTTCAAAGATTTTTTGTGTCTTGACAGAACTTTAAACTCTTTAGAAGAAAACTTTTTTAAACAAAGTCTAAACTTTAGCTTTCAAAGAATTTTTATTCTTGACAAAACTTAAATTCTTTAAAAGAAAACTTTTTTTTTTAAACAAAGTTTATACTTTAGTTTTCAAAGAATTTTTATTCTTGACAAAACTTAAATTCTTTAAAAGAAAAATTTTTTTTAAAAAAAACAAAGTCTAAGCTTTTTCAAAGAATTTTTATTCTTGACAAAACTTTAATTCTTTAAAAGAAAAAACAATTAAACAAAGTTTAAACTTTAGTTTTCAAAGAATTTTTATTCTTGACAAAACTTAAATTCTTTAAAAGAAAACTTTTTTTTTTTTAAACAAAGTTTATACTTTAGTTTTCAAAAAAATTTTATTCTTGACAAAACTTAAATTCTTTAAAAGAAAAACTTTTTTTAAAAAAACAAAGTCTAAGCTTTTTCAAAGAATTTTTATTCTTGACAAAACTTTAATTCTTTAAAAGAAAAAAAAAATTAAACAAAGTTTAAACTTTAGTTTTCAAAGAATTTTTATTCTTGACAAAACTTAAATTCTTTAAAAGAAAACCTTTTTTTTTTAAAACAAAGTCTAAGCTTTTTCAAAGAATTTTTATTCTTGACAAAACTTAAATTCTTTAAAAGAAAACATTTTTTTTAAACAAAGTTTAATTTTTTTTAAAGAATAAATGAATTAATAAAAAAATAAAAAAAAAAACAAGTGACACTAAGAAGAGTGGACTTTGAAACCTATTTTCCATTATTTACCCTTTTATTCAAACTAAAGATGACAATACAAAATGATGACATGAATATGAAGTGAGATAGAGAAATTCTAACCCTAATAGATAAAAAAAGGTCCCCAAATTAATCCAAATGTTATAAATAACAAATGAACTAACTTGAGTGAGGATTTTTCATGCGCCTGCACGAGGGCAATTATGTCCCTTCGAAGGTCGACACTACTACATCCTTGATCCTAATCCTAAAGGTAAAGCCCAGGTATAGAGCTGTGGTTGTGTGTGATATGCATGACAATATAATATGAATTAACAATGCATTCATGAAAGCACAAAATATATTCACACAAGTCACTCCAACAATAACTATGCAGAAAATAAGATGGACCATGTAATGCCCCGTACACTTCTAGCATTAATTAAATTTCATAGATATAGTCGAATTATATGAAAATTATTATTTGGCTTGTATTGTGGGAATTTTAATTATAAACCAAAGTGTGTTGAAGGAGAAATTTTGACCAATCACAAATTGCCACGTCGTTACATGAAATTAATGGCGAAATTATAATTAATTAAATTTGGGACCAATTATAAATTGACATTTGTCCCAAATTTAATTTGAAAACAAAGTTGGCCAATTATAATTTTTTTTTAGAGCCAAATTTTTATTTGATCAATTAATTAAAATTAAATTATTTTGATTAAATTAATTAATTTGACCAATTAATTAAAAAAATAATAATTATTTGGATCGAATTTGGGTCATTTAAATATTTGGGTCATATGGTTTTGGGTCAAATATGAACCAGACCCAAGACTAAATAGTTCAGCCCAAGACCAATAGAGCCCAAACCCAAGTTGTTGGCCCAAAAGTCACCAGGGCCCATCCAGCGGGAATTCTATAAATAGAGGGGTTCTCTTCCATTTTGGGGGTCAGAATTTTGAAGCTCCAAGCCAGAGTTAGAGAATTCAAAGAAACTTCATCAAGATTGAAGACTGAAGACTGAAGACTCCTTGAAATCCATAAGTTTCAAAGGGCTGAACACTTCTTGAAAATTGAAGACTCCTTCAAGATTAGAAGACTTCAAGCTTCAAGAATCCATTGAAGCTTCAGACTCGAGATCAAACGTTCCAGCCCTCGAGTGAAACACATCCACACACAAGAGAGAGAATCAGAGGATTAACATTAGAGATTGTACATCCACACGCATACAAATATTAATACAAATATAAGTTTATTCCACGTGTCTCCATCTTCGAAGTTACGTGTGAACAAAGTGTTTGGGAATTAAGCGTTATTAAAAATAAATCCCTCCCTAAAGTTTGCTTAGGCTTGGTTTGTTTTTCGATTGAGGAGTTTAAGCGTTATAATTTCATTATACGCTGAATGCCAGGTGGTTGTTGGGAGAAATCCTATTCTTGGGTTATTTGGAAAAAAGAAAAAAAGAAGGAAATTCAAAGAGATTAAAGAAAAAGAAAAGGAATTAAGAAAAGCCCTAAGCTCTCTCTCTCCATCTCTTTTCTCTCTTTCTCGTGTGAAGCAGCCCCTAGCCGAACCTGAGCCGCCGCTGCCGTCATCGCGCCGCCGCCGCCCTGCTCGTGGTCGTCGCGCCGCCGTCGTCTGAAGCCTCGTAGGCAACCGTTCGTAGCGCCACCTCTCTTCGCGCGCGATTCTTCCCTCCGTGAGCCCTCTCTCTCTCCCCGCGACCTCTCTCCCCGTGGGTGTGGTTGTGAAGTCGTCACTGACCTTGCCGGAGAAGACCCAGCTATCGAAAGCATCGTCGCCGGTCTCTCCCTCACGTGATCTTTCATTTTCGCGTCGTCTCTCTCTTTTCCTTGCGTTTTCAGCAAGAAAGATTGTGGGTAAGTCTCCTTTCTCTCGATCTAGGTGTTTTGAGGCCCGATCTAACTCCCTCATGTCTGTATTGGTTAGTTCTCGCGGGGACAGCAGCTCGAAGCCCCGTCTCCTCTGCGTTTCAACCTTAGAAATCGTGGGTAAGCCTTTTCCCTTTCCTTTTCGATGTGGTTTAAGGCTGGATCTAAGTTTCTCTTGGTTTAGTTTGATTAGATCTCGCGTGCCTAGCAATTCGGAGCCCCGTCGACCTCGTTTCAGTCAGTTCCGCCTCTGTCCAGCAGCGATTTCGGGTGTTTTCGGCACCGCTTGACTATCCCAATAAGTTTAAATGCTTACCCATTTTCATTTGGTGCTTAGGATTAAATACCCATTCATTTGATTGCTGGAAATTATGCTTTGATGTTGATATTCTGATTTGCAGCGCCGTCTTTGCTTAGGTCATGAGTGGTTTGGCGTCAATTAGCGTTTCCGGTAAGTTTTGGCCCTTACCCATTCTTGTTTGGAGCTTTTGGTAGAATGCCCATTAGTATTAGGTGCTAGAAAATTGAGTTGTGTTTGATTTTTTGATCTGCAGCGTCGTCTAAGTGTTCGATTAAGTTCGAAACACTTCAACTCGAATACCCACTACCCAAGGAGCGTTCTAGCACGTTGTTCGAGGTTAGAATAACCCGTCTAGCGTGAAAGCAGGTTCGTTTGGGTAAGTTTCTTCGTTGTCCCTTGTTCGATAGCTTTTACGTTAGGTTGCTCATTAGTTGTCTTAGCTTTCAAAGCATGTGATGTCGTTACCCATTTGTTACCTAGGCTCTTAGGTGTTGCCCCAACCCTTAAAGGTCCTAGAGCATGTTTTAAAGTGGGTTATCATGGCTTTGTTGGTTAAAATCAAGTAGTTCTTCAATGCCCATTAAGCCTCGTTGCCTTAGAATGTTTTCGATCCTTTGTAGGTTTCTAAATCATGGTCTAAGTGAGCTCTTACTTGCTGTCAGTGGTTTAGAAGCATGGATTTATGAGTTTTTGGTTGGTGTCCATAGTTTAAAAAGCTTGCTAAATAGGTTTCCAATGATTACCTAGGCCTTATTTGCATTGTCTAAGCTTTAGAAACTCTTAGATTGTCGTTCATGCATTTTAGGTGGTTGATGCTTGATGTCCAGTGGTTGTATAGCCTTAATATCGTCAACTAACAAATACCCACCGCCCGTAACACCTTAAATATGGTTGCCCATGGTTTAATGGCGTTGGGTTTTCAATTCGGGTTATGTTTAGATGCTGTCCAGCAAGGAAAATAAACCGTTATTGGTTCAGCTTCGCCCTTAGCATCATGTCTTAGGGTGCTTTTCTTTAGTATAGACTTCCTTTAATGATTGGTAGTTTGCTTGTAGCTGGAAGCTCGTTTTGGAGCGAGTTTGTGCAGTTCCAGCTAGCGTTGGTATTAAAAGCATTTGTAAGTAGTTTCTACTTGTTGGGTTGTGTTTGATTGCATGAAGCATGTTTGTTTGTTTTCTTGCTTAACTTTATACTTGCGAAAAGTATGATATACTGTGTTGTATTGTACTGTATCGCTCAAGATGAGCGTGAGTTGTGTTTGTTTGAGATAAGCATGATCTGCTGTGTTAATATGTGTTGTAATGCTTGAGATGAGTGTGTTTTGCTTAGTTGCTTGGGATAAGCATGTTGTGTTGTGGTTTGAGCATGATTAGGTGTTGCATCTTGGCATGATGGGATGTTGTGTCTTGTATGTGGGGTTAGGCTAGCATGTTGTCACGGGATGTGTAGCATGAGTCTAGCAATTGCGTTGCATGACGCGTAATTCATGTGTAGATGCGCAGTGTGGCGCGTAATTCACGTGTTTGGTTTAGCGTAGTGATGACATGCAAAAATGTCATCATTTTCCTATTATTTTTACCTAGTTTTGTGCATGAATTGTGTACTTTAATGCTATTTTATGTTTAAATTTCAGAAAACCGAGCCAAGGGAGCAAAATCGGATTTTTGAGAGAATTTGGATGATTTTGGAGACTTTTTGAGCAATTTGGAGAAGTTCATTGTAGATCCAGATCCAAAAAGCCAAGAAGAATGAGTTAGAAGCCCAAATTCATGAATTCCAAGCCTTAAATTATCAAGTTGGGTCAAGAAAAGAGCCCAAAATTCATTTCATGGAGCAATTGGGCCAAAGGAAATGTTGGAGGCCCAAAAATTGAGTCAAAATCGGGTCATTCTAGAAGATCCAGGGCCTAGCGTCGCGACGTTAGGCCGAAGCGTCTCGACGCTTGGCAGCCGCGCGGAAAGATCCAGAAATGGGGTAGCGTCGCGACGCTGCGACGACTTAGAGCCCAAGAAAAGATGACGTCAGAGCGTCGCGACGCTACGCCTGCTGGGAGCCTATAAAAGGAGCCATTTGCATCCAAGTTTTGTGTGCCAATTTGTGGGTTTTCACTCCATTCTAGAGTCCACACTAAAATTGGGGATTTTTGGGAGAGTTTTGGAGCTTTGTTGAAGATCTTTGGAGCTCGAGATCGATGGAGGTCAGCGCGGGATCGAGGAGATCGACACTTTTATGAGCATTTCTCTTCCCTTTTCCTTTATGTTTTAGTTTCTAGAATTGTTGTGATTAGGAATTATTGAATTTTAGTGATTATGAGTAGTTAATTCCTAAATTCTTTGAGATTGATTTAGATGTTGAACCTTTGCTTGATTAATGAATTTATTTGGTTTAATTGACATTATTGTTCATTTGTGCATTTTGTCCTTAATGCTTTTAATCAACTGATCACTGATTAAATGAGTCGTTACTAAGTGGAAACTCGACGGAGAGAAGCTTAGACTAGAACTGAATGCATGACTAACGTTTATTTACCCGAGTGACACGGGATAGAATAAATAACGTTAGAGGTTGTATTGAAGGGTCGTAATGCCATACTAAGTAAATAAAGAAGAGACCGAAAGGAGATTCTTTATTGAAAGGTATGAGATAGGAGGAGACTGACAGGAGAGTCCTTGTCATTAGGCTTCTAGACTTATGAATCAAATGATTAGTTAATCCATATTAGTTAATTGATTAAGCATTAAAGGTCCAATTGATGAAATCAACCACTCTAGAATTATCCCTCCAAATTGTGTCTCCATTTATCTTTTGCTTTCCAGATTAGCCTTTTGTTATTCTTTTCGGCATTAGATTTTGTTCTCTAAATAAAGCATAGCAAGATTATTCGTGGTAATTAATTGAATAAATCCAATCCCTGTGGAGACGATACTCTACACTCAAAATCACTATATTACTTGTGACGACCCGTGCGCTTGCGGTAATTACAAAATCGTCTGAACACGTAGCATGACGCGTAATGCATGCGAGTGGTTTCGTAGCATGGTGCGTAATGCTTGCGAGTGGCTTTTGCGTAGCATGACGCGTAATGCATGCGAATGGCTTGCGCAGCGTGGCGCGTAATGCACTTGTAAGGTTTTGCGCAGCATGGCGCGTAATTCATGCGTTAGGTGCGGAGCATGACGCGTAAATCATGTGTGGTCTAGCAGAGTCTGGGAGCATAGTGTGGGATGCATATGCATGGTGTGGTTTAGTGCTTGTGAGCATGATGTGGTTTTATTGTTTTGTGAGCATGTTGGTTTTACTGCTTTTGAAGCATGATGTATGAGTGTGAGAAGCATGCTGTTTGAAATTGTTTGATGTTTGTGATCTAGCTCGTGTGAGCTACTTACCAGTACCGCGGTTGTACTGATACCCCCTTCCCCACCTTCCCCCCAACATTTTAGATGTTGCAGGTATCGAGGATGATCCGGACCTTGGTGGCGAGAAAGAGGACTATGAGGAAAATCCCTAGGCGTTGAGTCCTTTTATGCTCTTCTTTCTTAGTTGCCTTGTTAGTTAGCCTGGAATGTTGTTACTTTGCAATTAGTGGTTCTGTGATAGTGAGCGATTCACCTGAGAAAAGTTATGGTTATGTACCTAGACTTGTTGATTTTGTTTAAGTTTAATAAGATGTTTAGCTAGTGGATTAGCTTACTCTTTCGTTAATAAGTTGTCTTTAAGTTCCGCTGCGTGGATTCAGATTATTGCATGTTTTGGGTAAGTACGTCTTGTCTAGAGAAGATAGGTTGCGAAATCTGGCTGAAGTTTGGTGGAGTTAGGTTTGTTGCTTGTTTAGAAGTGTTAATTATTCTTATCAGGTGAAGTAGAATTTTGGGATAATCAGTTTTACGTCGTTATGCTGCCGAAATTTTCGGTACATTCGGTCTAAAGAGAGTTATCCTAGTTGCTTATGAGTCTTGAGTGAGTAGTAGCGTCGCTAGGCTGTAGGTTGGAGAACATGGGGCGTTACAGACCCCACAATAAATAAATAAATAACAAAATGAATCGAATAATAAAAAAAATGAAAACGGCCTTGACCCTCTTAAGAAAAGTCCCCAGTGGAGTCGCCAAGCTGTCGCAACGTCATCGGGACGCGGAGCGGCCGACGTCCTTTCCTAAGGATCTCTTTCGAGGTTAAAGGTTTGGAGTCGCCACCAATCATCTTACGGTGTGATTGGTCACCCGTTTTAAAAAAATGAACTGGTCTTAGAAACCAAAATTAGGTTCGGGGGTCAACTGTGTGTAGAGAAGGTATTAGCACCCTACAACACCCATTTGAAAACATTTTATTTTATTACTCAAATTCATTAAACAAAGGTTCATGCCTTAACAAAAATAAACAAATAAAATTTGAAAAAAAATGAAAATTGAAAATTAAATGTCTCACTAATTTCACCTTATCTTTAAATAAAGTAAGGATTTAATTTTGTCATTAAAAAAATGAAAATTGAAAATTAAATGTCTCACTAATTTCACTTTTATCTTTAAATAAAGTAAGGATTTAATTTTGTGAGTGGGGTTAACCCATGACTTTATTATCATGTACAAATTTCCTAATTAAGGAAAATTTTTCACCTCAAGAATTTGAAAATTATTTCAACTCCGTCATAGGCATTACATGAATTATTTTGTCTCATATTTATTAATTTACACTTTAACAACGAAATGTAAATTAACAATTATGAGTGGTAAAACCATTTAATAAGGAAAAACATCATCTAATATTTTGAAACCTTTTCTTGAAAATTTAATTTAAAACCAAGTTAAAAACAAAATTGACATTCATTTCAATTTCCAAATTAAAACTCAATCTCGCTTTATGAAAATGAAATTCAATTTTGAAAAAAATTGAATAAAAACTCCCAAAGCAAGGTAAATTGGAATTAATTTCAAAACATATTCTAGGCTAAATTCAAAACTTTAGGCCAAAAGTTTATTAATCAATGTTCTTTCTTTTCTCTCTCTTGTCCAAAAAAAAAAAAATTGAAATTAGCTTGGAAAGTGAAAGGAAATTTAATTTGAAACTCCAAATTAAATTCAATTTGACATTAGTTTGAGCATACAAATCAAAATCTAATACGAAACTCATATGAACCTTCCAAATTAAAATCCAATTTAAGAGTTGTTTAGGCAATATTGTGAAATTAAAAGATAATTGAAAATGAAAAAAAAAAATGGGATTCATGAGTCAACTTAAAATTCCAAATCGAAATTTTAATATGAATTTCAAATTTTAGGCTAATTAAACAAGACTAGAACTTTAATTGAAAATTGCAAATCAAGACTAAAGAAAGGAAAAAAGAAAAAAGAAAAAGAAAAAACAAACAAAAAGAAAAAAAAGAGGAAAAAAAACTCAGATTTTTTTTAAAAATAAAAGTAATAATAATGATAATAAATAATAACAAGTCATAAATAAAAAAGAAATAAAAATAAAAGGGAAAAGACAAAACAAGGTGGGACCCACCCCTCACTTACTATTTCTCTTTCTTTCAACCCCTCCTTCTTCCTCACGCTTCCTTCCCTCTTTTTTTTCTTTTAGTTCTTTCACCTTCTCTCCTCTTTTATCTTAAACTTCACTTAGGAACCTCGTCGAAATCAACGGGCAAGCGGCGGCGGCGAGGTGTGGCGGTGAGCGACGATGCGGTGAGCTTAGATCTTTAAAAATTCTTCTAAAATCTCTACTTTTCCCTCTCAAACTCACTTTCTCTCTGTAGGCTCTTTCTCAACTTTCTTCACTCTTTTAAGCTCACTTTTACTCCTTCAACTTCTTCTCTTTGTTGTTGTCCCTTTCATCCTCCATCTCCCCCCTTTTATACTTGAAGGAGATGCCAAAATTGGGGAGATGGTGGAGAGACTTTTAAGCATTTTCTCATGAAGTGGCATTTGAATAGGGAAATAAGTTTGAATGGGAGAAGAGGAAAACGTGGGAGAAGGGAGAGGAAGAAGAAAGAGAAGGAAAAAAGAAAAAATAAATAAAGAAAATAATAATAATATAATAAGCTATAAAAGAATAAAAATAAAAACCAAAAAATAAGAGAAAAATACAATAAAAACAGGATAAAATAAATAAATAAAATAATAAAAATGAAATGAGATAAACAAAAAAGAGAAAAAATAAAATAAAATAAAAATAAATAAAAGAAAATGGAAAGAAAAAAAACTATATAAAAAATAATAAAAGAAAACCTAATGAATTACATTATGATAAAATACATTCCGGCAAGGCCTCAAATTCGGGATTAAATTTCTCCAAATTTAATTTGGAGAAATCATAAACTTTATTAAAAATCGAGTCGGACTAAATACGGTGTCTACAAGGACGAATGTAGTATAATCGCCTGAGTGAATATTTATTGAAAGAAGTGAATCAAAATAACTCAATTTGTCCATGTGTTTTTATAAAGAAATCACAGTCAGGATTTGCTATTATTACTGTATACGTTGATGATTTGAATATAATTGGAACTCCTGAAGAGCTTCCAAATGCAATAGAATATCTTAAGAAAGAATTTGAGATGAAAGATCTCGGAAAAACAAAGTTTTGCCTTGGCTTACAAATTGAGCATCTAGCAGATGAAATATTTATTCATCAATCAACTTATACAGAAAAGATCTTAAAGAGATTTTACATGGACAAAGCACGTCCATTGAACATTCCAATGGTAGTTCGTTCACTCGATGTAAAGAAAGACATCTTTCGACCTCGAGAAGATAATGAAGAACTTCTTGGTCCAGAAGTACCGTATCTTAGTGCAGTTGGTGCACTTATGTATCTTGCTAATAATACACAACCTGATATAACATTTTCAGTAAATTTATTAGCTAGATATAGTTCTTCTCCAACAAAAAGACATTGGAATGAAGTTAAACATATCCTTTGTTATCTTCGAGGAACAATTGATATGAGTTTATTTTATTTTAATAAATCAAACTTTGATCTAGTTAGTTATGCAAATGCAAGTTATTTATCTGACCCACATAAAGCTAGATCTCAAACAGGTTATTTATTTACATATGGAGGAACTGCTACATCATGGCTATCTATGAAGCAGACAATAACAGCTTTCCTCAAACCATGCTGAGATCTTGGCAATTCATGAGACTAGTCGAGAATGTGTATGGCTAAGATCAATGACTCAACACATTTGTGAAACATGTGGATTGTCCTCTAGCAAAGATTGTCCAACAACATTATATGAAGACAATACAACATGTATAACCCAAATCAAAGGAGGATACATTAAAGGAGATAGAACGAAGCACATCTCACCAAAGCTCTTCTACACTCACGATCTTGAAGAAAATGACGATATCACCGTTCAACAAATTTCTTCAAAAGACAACTTGACAGACTTATTTACGAAGGCATTACCTACTGCAACCTTTGAGAAGTTGGTACACAACATTGGAATGCGACGACTCAGAGATCTCAAGTGATGTTTTCATGAGGGGGAGTAAATACACTGCACTCTTTTTCCCTTCGCTATGGTTTTTCCCACTGGGTTTTCCTAGCAAGGTTTTTAATGAGGTAATTGCTAATGTATATAAATATAACGTATTGTTTTTCCTTCACTGGGGTTTTTCCCATTGGGTTTTTCCTAGTAAGGTTTTAATGAGGCATATATTTCATATACAATGGATATCTAAGGGGGAGTGTTACAAATACACTATAAATGTAATTATAGATATCCATTTTTAGGGCATTCAACCCCACCATTTTAGGGCACTCCCCATGACTCTCCTTAACTTTAGGCTCAAGACTCTCCCTCCCTCATATTTTAGGTCTTTTAAGGTTGTAACCATTCCTATTGTATTAGTATAAATAGGGAGGTGTATGAAGGGTTAAACAACAACAACTCGATTGAAAGCAATTCATTTGCTCTCTTTTCTCCCTACTTTTGCTCTCTCTATTTATCTCCAAGTCTTTTTAGTGTTCTTATTATTTAGTTCTTCACGTTTTATAACTATTTTATTGAAAAGTTTTTAACAATTGTTTAAAAAAAAAGAGGTATAAATTATGTGAAATGAAAATGTATAAAAATTAATTTTAATAATTAATAAACCTATATATTGCATGATACTATATTAATATTTAATCTATATTTTGGAAGTTGTTTTATTAATTATAAGAAAGATACATAATTAGATATATAAACGTGCATCGCATGTGGTTACAAACTAGTATATAAAAGGGGCTAAGAGGGCAAAATATTTACATACCAGTTTTACCCTTACTATTTTATTAAATTCCAATTTTGTCCTTAAGTATTTGTTGATGGGACACAACTCTTTGAGTTGAGGTGTCCATGGAGAGAAATTTGTACAATAGTAGTGGTTCTTCACTCTTTAGGATGTGACTTTTCAAGTTTAGGTGGCTATTCAGAATCGTTAGGACAATGAAGGTGGTTTTTTCAAATTTTGACTTTACAAAATATATTTAAAAATTAAACATTTCAGTCGAATAGGTACAATTTATGCTGATGGAACATGATTATTTGGATGGAGGTGACACATCGAACCAATGTATTCATTCATATATAGGTACAATCCATGTACAAAAAGAAATAAACATAATTGTCAATATAAATTATCTATTTTTTCCTATCAAAATGTAAAGTGATAGGAAAAACTTCTTCTATTGAAGAACTCAATGGTTTCCAAAAAGAATGAAAATTGAAAGTGCTTGTTCTTTGTAAAGAAAACATTGAATTGTATCATAGTGAAGCTTTGAGAGAATTCATAAACTTTTGTTTCATAAATTGAAAAAAGGGGGATTTCAACTATTCCCAAAAACCTAGCTTTTGATTTTCACTAATGAGCAATAAGGTACAACTCAAACTTTTTTTTTAAGCATAAAAATTCTCAAAAAATTAAATGTAAATTGGAAAGCACAATTATTTGTTGAAAACAAAGGAGTTTCACTTATACTTTCATTTGCACTTTTACACTACATAAATGAAATACCATTCCACTTTTTTCATTTTAAAAGTCGGAATAAAAGACCAACAAGAAAAAACAAATTAGAAAAATGTAATTTCTTCAATGTGTATTTTCTCATTGACTATTTTTAAAAAGTGAACTCTTTTAAGTTAAATAATTGTACAAAAATGAGTTATTTTTGTCAAATTTGTTGACTTCTTACTCCATTTTACTTGAGATCATTTTAAAAATTATAAATGAAATATCTATATTACAATTTTAATTTATAACATAATATTTTTTTTTATCCAAAATAAGATTAGTTTGCATAGAAAAATATAGAGAAAAAAATCAATTTTTACCCCTGAACTTAGCAGGTTCTATCAATTTTAACCCTAAACTTTCAATTTCATCAAATTAAACCCTAAACTTAACAAATTGTATCAATTTGAACCTCAAACATGCATAAATGTTTCAATGTAGACCTTTGGTCAACTTTTCATTTGAATTGCTATTAAAACATGTAATTGACAATTTCCTTTTCTTTTGTTAGTTCACATTGCACCTAAGTTAGTGTTTTGTAAGATTTTTTTTTGGAAAAACCAGAAGAAATCAGATATCCTAGACTATTCTTCTCATTATTATCCAAAAAAGAATCACAAATTTATTTGCAACAAGAAAAATCTAACAAATATGAGAAATAAAAAATCAAAATTTCTTTATTTTCGTTTCCTACATTTGTACATTCTTCTGATTAGCAAGAAAAAAAATCGTAAAAGAAGACAAAAATCTCACAAAATTCTTAGCAACAATAAAAAAACCAGCAAATATTTGAAGATAAAAAACCTCAAAAGTTTCTTTGCTTCCGTAATCTTAAATAGCAGCGAAAAAACCCTCACAATTAAAGTTCTCAACAATAAGAAAAAATCATATAAAATAAAGTTTCTCCGATATTTTATTTATAAGAAGCCAATTCAGGTGCAATGTGAATTAAGAAGAAAAAAAAGAAGAAATAATCAAATTACGTAGGGTGGTTCAAATGGAAAGTTAACCAAAGGTATATATTGTAACACTTACGCAAGTTTGAGGTTAAAATCGATACAATCTAATAAGTTTGAGGTTCAATTTGATGAAATTTAAAGTTTAGGGTTAAAATTGATAGAACTTGTTAAGTTTAGGGTCCAATTTGATGAAATTGAAAGTTCAGGGTTAAAATTGATACAACCCCCAAAGTTTAAGGGTTAAAAATGTTTTTTTTCCCAAAAATATATAATAATTACCAACAACTGGTCATATATTTTTTATCTTTCTTTTTTTTACTTTCAGTTAAGACGATTAGCTTCTACTTGCATTCCACATGCCTTTTAACTAGTTTAGTTAAATAACTTCTCAAATATAAAATACCTTTCTCAGTAATTTGGTAATTCTAAAATCATTTTTAAAACCAAACATAATAATTCAAAATCAATTTTAAATATATGAAAATCACTTTTAAAAGTTTGAAACCAAACACCAATATGATGGTATGAAAATCAATTTTATAAAATCAATGGTACTTAAATCTCTTTTTCCAAAATAACTAATTCAACCATCACTCCCAAATATAGACTAAGATTATTGAAATTTTAGGCCCCGTTTGATAACCATTTGGTTTTTGGTTTTTGGTTTTTGAAAATTAAGCTTATATACACATACTCCACCTATAAGTTTCTTGGTTTTTAGTATCAATCTTCTTCCTTGTTTCCAAAAACCAAGTCCAATTTTGGAAACAAAAAAAAGTAGTTTTCAAAAACTTGTTTTTGTTTTTAAAATTTGGCTAGGAATTCAAATGCAACCTTAACTAGGATGAAAGCCATAATAGGGAATTTAGGAGAAAATAAGCATAATTTTCAAAAACCAAAAACAAAAAACCAAATCGTTATCAAACAGGACCTTAATTTTCAATTTGAAATGCGGTGAATGGTCTCTCAAATATTTGTCTGCCAGGAAAATTGTTATGTTTTTTTTTTTTTTTTAGAAGAGGAAAATTGTTATGTTGATTTTGATGTCCCATGTGTTTGGAATTAAGCTTTGTTGGAATAATCAAATTTATCCTCTAAAGTTATAATTTAAGCTCCGTTTGATAACCATTTCATTTTTGGTTTTTGGTTTTTGAAAAATAAGCTTATAAACACTCTTTCCACCTATCAATTTATTTGGTTCGAACCTACATTCTTCTCATGTTTTCAAAAACCTAGTCTTTTTTTTTTCTTTTTTAAAAAGTAGTTTTCAAAAACTTGTTTTATTTTTGGAATTTGGCTAAAAACTCTAATGTCTCCTTAACCAAGATGAAAATAAGGTAAGAAAATGGGGGAGAAAACAAACATAATTTTGAAAAATAAAAAACAAAAAACGAAATGGTTATCAAACAAGACCTTAGAAAATTAGACTTTCAATTTAGGTCATAAAATCGATAAATTAAATTTCTTTTTTTTTTAAACGATAAATTAAATTTCTATAACTTTGGAAAAATGAATCTTAAATATTTCTAAAGTTTGGGTGTTTTATTTTAGTTATTCATCTCCAATTCCGAAATAAATATAGATATTTTTTCAATTGGGAATTTTCCAATCTGGTTCAAATTGGAAATCAAAGTCCCAAATCTTTCTCCCTCTCCATGTTTGATCGTGTCATTCGTGGTCATTAGCTATGGTTATATGGACAATTATTGGGCATTTTCTTATTCGGAGATATCAAAAAGAAAACTCTTCCTCTCCTTCTCTTTCTCTCGTGTATCCGGCAGCATTCACGTCGCCAACTAACCAGCAGCAACCGGCAGCTTCTCCCGCTCCTTCCCCGGCATTGATCTTGAATGCAGCAGGGCACCAACGAGCACCACCGACTTCTTCTTCCTCTCGTGCTCCAGTTCTCTATCTCCCTCTCGTTTTTCTGCTTCGGTTCAGCAGCACCTCCACGCCGGCAACGCCTCCAGTGGCCTCCTTCGTGCGTGCAACAACCACGAAATCGGCGTTCTCCCCCACGAACAGCTTCAACCGAAGCCCGACGGCGTTGCACCCACAACGAAAACCCACCTCCGTATGCTTCAATCTGCAAGCAAGACCCTCGTCATAGCAAGCGACCAACAAGGTTTTCTTGTTTCCGGTAAGATTTAACGTTGATCCATGCTAAATTGACCAATAATTAGAATTTCATTTATTTTGAAAATTTATATTGAGATATTTTTGTTTTGTGCATAAGTATCTAAGGCTTAGTTTAGGTTTTAAAATAATTGCTATCAGCTGTGTTTTTAAGAAAATCAGCTTCCATAAGAAGTAAATTAGTGTTTGGTAAATTTCAGACTTAAAATGGAAAGTCAAGTTATAGTGTTTGCTAAATTAATATTAAATTGTTGTGAAAATAAGTATAATGACCAAAATAGACATATTTCAATTTAGCATGAGATTGCATTAATATTTACATTGAAAACTTTCCTAAGATAATTAGGTAAATTTATATCATTTATTTTATAAATTATTTTTTGTTTACTTTAAGTAAATTGAAAAAAAAATATATCAATTATAGAAAAAAAAATGTTTCAAACAAAATCTAATTTTAGTTTAAATAAAAAAAAAAGGTAAGAAAAATAAATTAGAAGCAACCAATTAAATTTAAACTTAAAATATGGAAGGATAAAAAAAAGAATTTTAAATATTGGTTAGTTACACCAAACTTTTCTAAAACCTAAATCTTAAGGGCGTGTTTGGGGGCCCAACTTCGGAAGCCCGTGTTTCCAAAACCCACCGATTTTAAAAAAATCGTGTTTGGGCCGCTGGTTTGGGAAAACGGGTGATTAGGTTTCCCAAACCCCCGTTTTCCTTTCATTTCTGCGCCGCTCTCTTCCTTTCCGCTTTCGGTAACACAATGCTCTTCTCTCTCCGGTTTCCTTCGTTCTTCCGATTTTCTCTCTCGCCCGATGGTTTCTAACCTCATTTCTTCCTTCCTTCTTCATATGTTCTTGCCGTCTCTCCTTCTCCTCTCTTCTGGGTTGGCAGATCTGAAGGTTAGGCGAGGTTGTTCGTCTTTTTTTTTTCTTTGTTTTATTTTTCCGCCATGTGACAGTGTTCTTCATATTTTTTTCCGATCTGACCTCTGATTTGTGTTCTTTCTTCACTTTTTGTTCAGATCTGGACATCATTCGCCCGTCCGATGATGTTTTCGGGTCTTGGATGAACTGCATGTGATCTCCGTCGTCGTGAATCTAGGTTGAAATTTGTTTCCTCCTTGCCCCTTCTTTCTGATCTATGACTGGGTAATTTTTTTTTTCCGCCATGTGACGGTGTTCTTCATATATTTTTTTTTTCCGATCTGACCTCGGATTTGTGTTCTTTCTTCACGTTTTGTTCGGATCTGAACATCATACTCCCGTCCAATGATGTGTTGGGGTCTTGGATGAACTGCATGTGATCTCCGTCTTCGTGAATCTCGGTTGAAGTTTGTTTCCTCCTCGCCCCTTCTTTCGGATCTACGACTGGGTAATTATTTTTTTTTAGTTTTTTTTCTTTTACCATTCGGTCATTTCAGTTTTTCTTGTCCACTGTTTGTGTTATTCAGTTTTATGTTGTTGTTGTTTTGCTTTTTTCGTTTTTACAGAAACCCACCCCATGCCGCTTCAACTTGTCGTGGGTGTCGACTATATGAATCGGTATCCGCTTGGTAGATTGGGCACGGTGAGGGGTGGGACGAAGGTAAGGGGTACCCGGCCAATGATGTTTTGGAAGCAAGCAACCTGAAAACATGTATAATTTCTTTTTTTTTTTTTTTTGTTTTTTTTTATCTACCTTGTTGTTGTAGTTTGTTCCTCTTCTGATTTACCGTTTGTTAATTGGTTTTGTTTGTAGGTTGGTTTTTTCTTTTCTGTTCATGCTGTTAAAATTTGTTTGACTTCATGTTTAAGTTCTTTTGTGTTCATGCTGTTGTGTAAATTTCATTCCTCTCATGACCCCCCCCCCCCCAATTTGTATTTTGTGTTCATGTCGTTGTGTAAATTTGATTCCACTCATGACCCCCCCCCAAATTCGTATTATGTGTTCATGCTGTTGTGTAATCTGTGTTGCATTCTTGTTTTTTCCTTGTCGTTTTTTTTTCCTGATCTGATTCCGTCTTATTTACCCTGTTCTGCGCACATAATTTGAGTTAAGTTTGTTTGTTGGACACATTATTTGGTTTGATTTTGTCTTCTTTTGCCCACAATATTTAATTCAAGTTTGTGTTCTTCATTTTCAAGCCAGTGTTCAATAGACTGTGTTTTTTCCACTTCTTTCTTATTTTCTACTTGTTTTGTCCGTTTCTTTTTTGCCATATTTGTTTGCCTTCCATGGTCTTTTTTGTTCCTTCATGTCAATTTCATGTTGTTTTCCAAATTTTGAAATGTTTTCTGCATTGAACAAAACCATGGTTGAAAAAAAAAATTCCAACTGAGGCCGGTTACATTTTTTTCAGTATTTAAATATTTTTTGATTCTTAGTTTCTGATATTTGGTTACTTTCTGACTAATCACATTCTGGTTGAACCAATGTTTTGTAAATCAAGTTTATTTGTGATGAGAAAAGTCTGATGTTGCATTTATTTCGCCTTACTCACCATATCTTTCCATTTAAAATATTGGACTTGGTTGCATTTATGTTGACTTTATAAATGCAACCAACCTTCTGAGTTAATAAATAAAGGCAGCTGGCATTTATATTTCGTGGTTTAATTATGCAACCACTACTTGTACTTTCATTCAACTACCTCCTTCAATCCTTCCCTTATTTAAAGAAGACCAACCATTTCTAATTTCTTTGAGGAAAGTCTCCACTGCATTGGATAGTCCCTCTAAACGGTGAGTCATTTTCCAACTTGCATACTTTTCTTTCTTTGTGTTGCTATGTATACCAAGTTCTTCCTTTCACTAACTACAATCTCTTCTTATCTTCTGCCCTTGAAGACAAATCTAAACCCGATCTCCACCTTCTTCTGTTTCGTTTCACGCATCCCGATCTCGTATAACGGTAAGTTTTCATTCTCTTCCTTCGTCCATTTCGTTTCTACTTGGTCTACATTCATACGGTCATATCTTAATAACCTTCTCCCTTTATGTGATATGCTTGCAGGTTTACTCCAAAGAACACCGTTATATTCGAGGTTCGTTCGTTCGTTCAATTTAAATACCCTTATACTGTTCTGAAAATTGTGTATATTATTTGTTGTCGACATTAGAAACTGCTTCATTTGTATTGTTTAAGTTCGGACATTTCGTTGGTTTTTTTCTGTTTTTTCACGTTGTATTGTTCATTGCGTTACTATTTTAGCTTATGTAATGATACCATTTTGTGTATAAATGAAAATTTTCTTATGAAATTGACATATATTTTAAATAAATGGGCGTAAAAAATATGTCACGTTGTTTGAACGAATATTTAGTTGCTAAAATTCATCATGGTTTTACTATCATTTTCTATTTTGAATGTTGAAAAAAATATGCAGTAGCAATTTTGTTCACTAAAATGTTGAAACAAAGAAAAAAAAAATGGAATTTGAAGTTTACTATAACACAAAATTTCAATACTATGAACATTTGCTTTAAAGAAGTTAAAATTTGTTTGACTCCATCTTCCTTGCTTCTGGCATTTTAGTTTTTAAAAAATTGAGACCTCACTATAATATGAAAAAGGTTCGGTTTTTTTTTTTTAGCTACAACACTTTGGTGAAAAATTTAGGGTTTGTGGATAAATCATATTAAAAGATATTTAATTTGGATTTCAGTTTTCATTCAAGTTTTTAAACCCATAGATTAATATCATATTCGTACTAACAAGTGAAAAAGGAATGAAATTATAAATTAACCACATTGATGTAATTAAAATGAATAAAAGTTATTTCATAAAAAAGAAATAAACAACATACATCATGTTAAAGTAATATGTTTTATTTTATTATTACTTTTTTTTTTTTTACAAAATTGAAGTCATAAAAATAACATTTTCATATGGTTTCAAAAAAAGCCACGGAATGAACCGTTGAGTACATTTTTTTCCTCCAATTAGAGTTATTACGTTCTAAATTTTAGGAAAATAAATTTTATAACTTCAGTGAGTTAAGAAGTACAACATCCAAGTCAAATGATTTTTTTTTCATTAGAGTTAATAATATGAGGCAGTCAGTGACTATGCAGGAGGCACAATTCACTAAGATCGCTGACTGGCCGGAAGCCCAAGACGCACGAGAGTTCAAGAGGCGGGACACAGTGGGAGAGATGCTCCTGGCGCAGCACGAGCTATCGGACGATGAGAGAGTTGCTCTTATGCGCATCCTCTTCGCCGAACCGAAGATGACAAATATGATGTTGTCTGTGCCACCGAACCTCAGGCTTCGCTTTCTACGAGGACTACTGAACGAACGCCGGTGACTTCCTACCAGACTTTCCTCCACCATACTTTTGATTTGTAATTACGAAAATATGTACCTTCGACTGACATTTCACTATTTTTTGTCAATTGTAATATAGTCAACCCGTCATCAATTTTTTGTATAGGGTTGATCATTATGTTCCTAATGTTTATGGAATCAATCAACTTACAAATGTCAATGAAATCAGTCTTCGAAGTTTCTGCAGTATCACTTATCCCACGTACATTTTTTACTTTAAAATGTTTTGCAATTCATTCTTCTCGTCTAATGTCACCAATAACACACGAATGTGTGTAAGTCTAACTTAAACAAATTAGAATGGTAATAATTGTTATTAATTTTCGAACATTTTTAAACCATCTTAACCATACATGGTTATGCATTTCGGGACGTGCCTAACATTAATCTTTTTTGTTATAACGATCATACTTTAGCGATCTACGATCGAATGGCATCAATGGTGACAAATGAAGTGGATGAGGATATGTCTGACAACAGCAGTAATGACAAGCCAGAATATGCATCATCAGCACGGAGTAGTAGGAGACGATGTTCCTACAAGAGAGAGATAACTGAGGTCATAAAGGATGCAATGGACAGTCAAATTACCAGTCTTCATAGAATCTCATCGTGGCCGGATCAAAAGAACGAACGGGACGCTGCACGCCGTAAGTTGGTAGTCGAGGACATAGAAGAAATGGCATACTTCGATGAACGAGATAAAACTCAACTTCTCAAAGTGCTGCTCGCTGATATGCATCAAATTGAGACTTTCCTATCAATGCCCATGTCTTTGAGAAAAATACATTGCATGAATCTTCTTGGAAGGAATGAATGATGTAAAATTGCTGCCAATATTATTCTATGCGTGTTGTAGGTACTATGTTTCATTGTTGCTTGGACTTACTTCGTCATTTTCATGGAACTTAGTTTGTATTGACAAATATTTTCTTCATGTATATGTACCAAAGACGAAGGTCTACATGATTCCAGTGAATTTTGTAATGACAAGACAATATTGTTTTGCAATGCTTATTTTAAGAATGGAGAATGATTTTTACTTATTTTCCGTTTATGAGGTTTTGATAAAAAGTGACTTATAAATCCAATTTTCCAATTAATAGAATGGTCATTTACATTACTCCATTTTATAACAATTGTGTAGCATTGAAAAGTTAAAAAAAAAAAAAAAAAAAACCAAAAAAAAAAACAAAAAAAAAAAAACAAGTAGTAAAATAATTGCAATGCTTATTTTATTTTATTTTTTTTAACCAAAATAGAAAATTGACCAAAAGTAAAATTGGAAAAAAAGAACCATGAAACAGAGACTCAACCTAGAAAACTAGATTTAGAGGAAATATATGAAGAACAACAAGTGTGTAAATAAATTGAAGAACGGAGATTCATTTCTTTTATTTTTCTTTCTATCCAATTTTGTATTTTTCATCAAAATTGTGTCCTAAATAACCGGACTTTTTTTATTAAAATTACTATTTTTAAAACTTATTATTAATATAATATTGTTATGAAACTTATTATTTAGATAATGCAGTTTTAATTATTCGGTCAAAGGTCGTCTCTTGAAGAGACGACCTTTGTACTTTTTATTTAAAAAAAAAAAAAAATCGTTGTAGAGACGACCTACAAATGAAACAGATTTCAGCCTTTTTGAAATCCCGCGTTGTAGGTCGTCTCTTGAAGAGACGACCTACTGATTTAAAAAAATAAATAAATAAAACGCGAATTTTAAGCGGCTGAAAATACGGCACGCTTCGATTCGCGTGCAGGTCGTCTCTTCAAGAGACGACCTATGCCTTTTTTTTTTCCTCCCCTTTTCCTCCTTTTCTTCCACTTTTGGCTTTCCCTCTCTTCACCGTCGGTCGACCAGCGCAGGTAAGGTTTATTTTTTTTTTCTTTTGTTTTCAGCCACTATTTTCCAACCTTCTACCCCACATCTTTTTATATTTGATTTATTTGTCTTATTGGAGTGAAGGAGGCGTTTTTTGTCGCTGTTTGGGGACACAAACGACAGCAAAGCTGAGGGAGGACCACAAATTTTGTCGGTATGTAAACTTTTTTTTTTTCATTTTTTTTCATCTTGTGATATATTTTTTTTTATTATGCATGTTATTTTGTTGTTATTTTGTTGGAGTTTGGTTATTTGATTTTTTTTTTTAAATGGTTATTTGATTATTGTGTTTTATTGTTGGATGAATTTTTGTAGATTGGAATGAAAAACACAATAATTTATTTTTTGTTTAAAAATATTACTATATTTAATTAGTTTTTTAATTAGTTTAAAGTTGGTTAGTTTTCTTAATTACATTATTGTATTTTGGTATTTGTTGGATTTTTTTAGATTAATATCAATAATGTAGATTGTTGTTTTTAGAAATATTAATATATTTGATTAGAATAAAGTATATTGATTTTCTTAATTAGATTATTGTAGTTTAGGATTTGTTGTATTTTTTAGATTTGCATGAATAACATATCAATTATTGTTAGGATTTGTTGTATATTTAATTAGTTTAAGGTTCGTTAGTTTTTTTTTGGAATGCGTATAATAATCTTGTTAGATTTTAGTAACTTTAGCACAATTAATTATTTTAAAGTTTTTATTTTTCTTAATTAGTTACTAGTATTTTAATATTAGTTGGATTAGATAATCTGGTTAGATTTTACTAATTTTATATCTTATTTATTTCGTCATAGAAAAATGGAAGACAAGTGTTTGGGATTTATTTTGCATACAAATGGTTGCATGATTGATGGTGTAGATGGAGTTGAATATGACCAACCACCTTGTGGAGGTTTTACACTTAATGTGAATAGTGGGGTTGTGTTCGAACAATTTGTTGAAATGGTTGGAATGTCAATTGGTGTAGATGTAAGAGTCAATCAATTAGAGATAGTGTACAGGCACCCTGAGGTAACACTATCAGGATCTGTGAGGTTTATGCCAATATCAATTCCCAACATTCAAGCGATGAAGTTAATGTTTTCGATTGCGATGCCTGTCCCAAATTTAGTACATTTATATGTCACTGTGAGAAGGAGAGACATTGATGTTCCAAATGTAGGAGAAACTCTTAGCCAATGTGTTGAACCTAGTCAATGTCTTGACCCTAGTCAATGTCTTGACCCTGAACCTGAATCGGTTGTGCCACCATGTGATGGTGAAGATATGGTGGTAGATAATACTTTTAAAGACCTAAGGACCGAGACAGATGATGAATTTGAAGATTTGGGTTTCGATGATCGTGAGCATACTGTCCCTTCAGAAACATTCAGTCAATTGGAGATGGATGATAGCATTACAGAACATGATCATATTGTAGCCCCAACAATCGTTGAAAATTACTTATTATATAAGGGGCTAATATGTCAAAACAAGGAAATTCTTCAACACTTGGTAAAATGTTTTGCAGTTAAGTGTCACGCACCATATGAAGTTGTTGAGTCAACACCAGCAAAATGGACAGTACGATGTAAGAAGTGGGAAGATGGTTGCAAATGGCGACTTCGTGCCATTAAAAAAAAATCGCATGGACTTTTTGAGATCACTCAATATGTTGATCAACATGTCTGTTTTTATTCAGAACTAAACCAGAGTCATGCACAACTAGATTCTTCGATGATTGCGTTGGAATTCTGTGAATCAGTGAGAGAGAAACCTTCGATCAGTGTGTTAAAACTACAATCTGAAATAAGATCTAAGTTTGGGTATCATGTTCCTTACCATAGAGTGTGGGAAGGAAAAAGAAAAGCTTTAGCCAAAGTCTTTGGCGATTGGGATGAATCGTATAAACTTCTACCCAAGTGGATGTATATGGTGAAACACACTAACCCTGGCACACGAGTAGAGTGGAAAATAAAGACTACACAGAGTGAAGGACATGCCATCCTTACTTCTGTTTTTTGGGCCTATGGACCTTGCATTGAGGCTTTTAAGTATTGTCGGCCTATCATTCAAATAGATGACACTCACTTATATGGTAAGTATAGAGGAAAGTTATTGATTGCAACTTCGGTTGACTCTAATAGACATTTGCTCCCACTTGCATTTGCCATAGTTGATGAAGAGTGTCGTGACACGTGGGGATGGTTTCTGAAACACCTTAGACAAATTGTTACACACGAGGAGGTATGTTTAATTTCAGATCGACATGGTGGTATAATTTCGGCTGTTAATAATCCAAGCAATGGATGGACTGGGCCTAAATCTCATCATAGATTTTGCTTACGACATATTGTTAGCAACTTCAATCAAAAATACAAGTCGAAGCATTTGAAAAATTTTGTTTACCGTGCTGGGTGTCAACACCAAGTCCGAAAGTACAACAAGGTTGTCGAAGAGATTAAAGCAATCAATAGCACTTGTATGAGCTTCTTCGGTAATATTGGTATTGAGAAGTGGACTCAGTCACATGATGGAGGGGTTAGGTATGGGTGGATGACCACTAACCTATCAGAGTGCATCAACGGTGTTCTTAAGGGCGCTCGTATGTTGCCAATCACAGCGCTCGCTCAACTTACCTTCTATAGATGTGTAAAATATTTTGAGAGGAGAAGAGAAGAAACCAGAGGCGCTTTGGCTCGAAGAGAGAAATATACTAGGTAATTATAATATTCAAATTACTTTTTGTTTATTAGTCAACTTACTTTATTCAAATATACACATCATACTGAATCCAATATTACATTAGGTACGCTCATAATATGATCGTTAAATGGGCCACAAGATCAAGTAAGCATGAGGTGTTGTCATATGATCGATCCACTGGTGTATTTCACGTGAAAACTGGGCTTCATTACTTCAATGCCAAAGGAGGGAATCTTCAGACTCAAAGGTTAACTGCAGACGAACGCTACTGTTCCTGCAATAAGTGGCAAACCTTTGGCATTCCATGCTCACATTTTATGGCAGTGTGCTCACGCTTGAATTTGAATTATGAAGATTTCATTGAGGACTACTATAAGATTTCAACGTATACTCAGTGCTACTCTTCTCAGTTTCAACCGATCCCCCATGAAGATTACTGGATCACCCCTCCTAATTTCCCTGTCCTATATGCTGACCCAAAGTTGTTGAGAGAACCTGGTAGACCAAAAAGTTCTCGCTATCACAATGAGATGGATTGGAGAGAGTCGAGTATTCAACAACGATGTGGCCTATGTAAACAACTTGGTCACAATCGAAGGAGTTGCCCTTCTAGACAAAGAGAAGCACCGTTGTGACCATATTTAGTATTTATTATTTTATCAAATATGTGTTGTAATGACATTTATATTTTTATCTCTATATTGTGATTTGATATGTAATGACATATTTTTTAGTTAATGCATGCCAAATCAGTTGTCTCTTTTTCATTTATATTTACATATAATTTATTTTGTAGATCATGGATCTAAACCTAAACCCAGGCCCACTCGATGCATCAGTCTTGTATGATCAGATATCCCATCGATCAGAACTTGTTTGGCATGATCGGAACCTGGTAGAGCTACACTGTCGACGTAGAGAGGCAGTTCTTCAGCGGACTATCCCACTACATCGCCTCATATTACCAGCATTACGTGCTGCAGGCTTTTACGGGATTGCTAGATTAGGCTTCATTCAGTTAGATTGGCACTTTATCACTGCACTAGTGGAAAGGTGGAGACCGGAGACACATACATTTCATGTCCCCGGGGGAGAGTGTACTATAACTTTGCAGGATATAGAGGTGTTGATTGGATTACCAGTTGATGGCGAGCCTGTCACCGGACATTTGAACCATGATTGGAAACAGTTGTGTCAATCACTACTTGGGGTGACTCCAGATAACAACGACATTAAAGGCTCCAGGTTAAGCTTACCTTGGTTAGCATCTCAATTTCCAAGGTTGGATGATGATGCAGATGAGACTACTGTGGCAAGGTATGCTCGGGCATATATTTTACAGCTCATGGGTGGAAGTTTGTTCTCTGACAAATCTGGAGACAAGGTACACTTGATGTTCCTCCCATTCTTAGTGGACTTTGAGGTTGCTGGACGCTACTCTTGGGGTGGAGCGTGTTTGGCATGGCTGTATAGGCAGCTATGCAAGGCTACCAGGCTTGATTCTCGTGAGATTGCTGGGCCAGTAATTCTCCTTCAACTTTGGGGTTGGGAACGATTCCCTACAATGGCTCCACAACGACGACATATCAATGATCATGAGTTGGCTGGACGACCATATGGCTCACGGCATGTTAATTGATTTAATATTTTTTGTTAAGCAAGCTTAATTTTCTTCTATCAATTGTTATATTTAACTTTAATTGTAATGTTCAATATAGGTGGAGAGATCAATTTTGCGTTACTGGGTCGGCAACACATGTACTGATCCAATATAGATACATGTTGGATCTCCTGAAACCTACTCTGGTATGTGTTTACTATAATAGAATTTTAAAATATTATTTTTTCCTTTACTCCTAACGAATTTTGTACGTTGTGGTGTTGCAGATGGTTTGGGAGCCATATAAGGATGTCATGACCACTTTACCAACTTATTGTAGAAATGGTCATGAAATTTGGCGATCAGTAAGTCCACTCATATGCTTCCATATCATCGAGTGGCATCTTCCGAATAGGGTAATAAGACAGTTTGGCATGATACAAAATGTGCCAATCAATTGCAACACAGAACCAGCGCTACATGAAATTGATCTTCGAAATGGTGATTGGCCGAACAAGCATGCACCATATGTAGATCGATGACACTCACGAAGAGGTTTCATTGCAGTCAATTCTTTAGTGCATGCTAACGTAGATACTAGTCCAGACTACATGCCCTGGTATGAAAATATTACTAGGCGCTACATCACTCGTGAGGGAGCTTCTTATGGTCAAGCGGTACGAATTTAGATTACTTTCTTTTTAAAAAAATTCATGATTCAAAATATAAATATTCCTTAATTTATAATATTATTGTTCAGAGAACATGTTTCAGACGCATCCGTGATATATCAGAAGATCTACAAATCCTTAACTTGTGCGACAATGGTGAGATAAACATGGAGCAACTCCAGTATATGTATCGCATACCTATTCCACCTCCTCGTGGTCCTAGACGTAGAAGACAGGCTCAGGCTCAAGCTTAAGAGGAAGAGATTCCAGTGCATGAGCAACCATTCCCAGATCAGCCTGACCAGATTCACCATAATGTCGAGGACATACCGCCTTTCACTCAGACGCAAGATGGTGTCGATCCTTCCATCCCATATCAACCTGACCAGATTCACCATAATGTCGAGGACATACCGACTTTCACTCAGACACAGGATGGTGGTGTTGATCCTTCCACCCCAGTGATGATGATGTCGGCTCCAGGTACACAGTATCTTGACACACCAGTTCCACCACTCTATCATTATTCAGAGGCTGGTCCTTCGTCGTCATATGAAGCTAGTCCACAATTTCTGCACACACCAATTCTACCACTCCATCATGATTCAGAGGCTGACCCTTCGTCGTCATATGAGGCTGGACCCTCATCATCATATGTTCACGGACGTGGTCGTGGACGTGGTGAGCATGCACAATATTTCTATCCTATAGAGTCTGTAGATGAGGTAGAGGAGCAAGAGGAACAAGAAGAACAAGAGGAACCAGATCAGGCACTAAGGGGTCGTCGTCGACAACCAGCTCGTAATCGACGACGTCCAAGTTGTGGGACACATTAGCTTCTATCATGAACATGGTTGACACTTTATTCTATTTTATATGTCTATGAATTTTAATTGCTTTGTTAAATTTTTGCTTTATTTAAATGTGAGTGAATTTTAGTTATTTTTGTATGTGTAAATTAAGAATACATGTCTTATTATTTATCATGAATTGAAGTTGAAAAATGACAAAGAAAAAATATGAAACTAATAAAAGAGTAAAGAAGTAAATTAAAAAAACAGTTTTACATGAATGCAAATAACAAAAAAAGAGAAAAATATAAATGTACAAAAGAAAATATTATGAAGGTATCCTTGAAAAATAAAAAGATGATTAGTTTACATGCCATAAAGTGAAATTGCAAAAGAAAATAAATACATATTTAAAATTATTTAACAATAAATAAATAATAAATGAATTAAAAAACAAAAAAAAAAAAAAAACAAAAAAAAAAGTGAAAAGATGCAAAGGTCGTCTCTTCAAGAGACGACCTTTGGACACGCAGAGGTAGGTCGTCTCTTCAAGAGACGACCTACCATCGGAATTTGTTTTTTTTTACAGAAGTAGGTCGTCTCTTGAAGAGACGACCTACAACGATTTTTTTTTTAAAAAATAAAAAGTATAAAGGTCGTCTCTGCAAGAGACGACCTTTGACCGAATAATTAAAACTGCATTATTTAAATAATAAGTTTCATAACAGTATTATATTAATAATAAGTTTTAAAAATAGTAATTTTAATAAAAAAAAAGTCCCTAAATAACCATGTTTACAATTAATGGAAATAATATCTGAAATTATTAATTTTCAAAAAATTGTATAACATTGAAAAAAAAAACAGAAACTCAGACTTCAGAAACCAGCACCCCAAACACAGACTTCCTAAATCAGACTTCAGAAACCAGCAACCCAAACACAGACTTTCTAAATCAGACTTCAGAAACCAGCGCCCCAAACACAGACTTTCTAAATCAGACTTCAGAAACCAGCGCCCCAAACACAGACTTCCTAAACCCACAGATTTCAGAAAACGTCCTATTTTCTAAACCCCTTCCAAAACCCAAACCCTTGCCCCAAACACACCCTAAAGCTACTCTCAACAGTTTTTGCAAACCAACGTGATTCAAAAATTGATTTTCTCTAAATTATTAAAGAATCAGTTGCGTCTTCAAAATCCACCCCAAACGAGGCCTAATCAACCCCGAGGCCTAAGTGGTTGGGACTAAGTTTAATCTGAGAGGTTACATAGGACGTGCATTTCTCCGTTCTAATGGACTGTTACGGAGTTAAGGATGAAAAAAAAAACAAAAACCTAAGTAAAATCATCATCTCCCTCACCTTCACTCTCTCTTCCCCTCTTTCTCTCTCTCCCTTCCTCTCTCTCTCGCGTGCGTGCAGACCCCCTTTTTCTTCTTCGTTTTTCCAGCCTTCATTCCCGTTAGTTTTTCTCCACGCCGTCGCCTGCTCCCTCATCGCACAGCCCGCCGGTCTCGTCTCGCGCCGCCGCCACCGTCGCCCTCGTCTCTCTCTCTCTTAAGCCCATCGCTGCTGTTCCTCCTTTCCCCGTCGCGCCGCCGTTGGGTTTTGCCGGAAAACAAGGACCCACACAGATTCTCTCTCCCTCCTTCGATCTTCCCTCACCGGCGACCCTCTCTCTCCCGTGTGCCGTCGCCGCCAGCAGCAAGACTCGCGCCGTCTTTTCCTTTTCCGCGAGCAACTCGTACGCAAGGTGCTCAGCTCGGGTTTCTCCTTCGTTTCTCGCTTAGTAAGGTCTCTTCCCCTCGTTCTTTCTTTTTTTTCGGTACAAGCAGCAGGGATTCGCGAAGTTGTGAGTTTTAGTGGTCGATCTGCGAAGCCCAGGCGTTTTCACGCCGTTCAGCCGCCCTCTCTCTCAATCCAGCGAGTCTCACGCTGTTTTCGGCCCTCCTACGTTGTGTGTACGACGTTTTGGCAAGTTTGGCTTAAAACCCACTCGATCTTTCCCAGTTTTAGCTCGTGCCCATATGGTTTTGAACTTCAAAATTGTCCTGGATCATGACCCACGCTTGTTCGAGTTCGAATATGGTTTACCCATTTCTTTTTGGCTTCAAAATTGCAGGATTAAGCCTCATTTATCCACTGTCCAGCAACCAAATGGACCTAAAGTGGGCTTTGGATGATTACCAACAAGTCGATTGACCTCGAATCGAAGTGCCCATGGTTCACCCACTTTAGATCGTTGTTCTTGGAGCTTTTCGATCACTGGGCAGCAAGCTTCAAGGCCATTTAGGTGCAGATCGGTTAGTTTCCTCACTCTTGAACCTTTAGAATTGATCTAAGCTAGCTTTAGAATAACCTTTAATCATTCTGTAGTTTTAGTTTTAATCTCAATTCGAATCTCGGGTAGTGCGTGTTTGAAGGATTTTGGTGCTGGTCGGCAACTTCCAGCAAGCATTCAGTTATGTTCGGTAAGCTTAAGCGATTTCCAGCATGCTTTAGGTTCATTTGAACTCATTTAGAGTGTTGGCAAGTGGGCTAAGTCATTCCCTAACCTTTAGAAGGTCTCTTTTGTGCCTGTAGGTCCGTTTAGAGCCTATTCTAATTTTTCCAGCAAGCGTTAGTTTGGTTTAGGAGCGCTTTTAAGCTTGTGTAAGTAGTTTCTATCTGAATGGGCTCGTTTGTTTGCTCGAGCATGTCACTTGTTTACGTGTTTTGCTTTTATGTGTCGTTTTTGATATCTATGTATATATATTCCGCTATGTGAGACATGCATGTTGCTTTGTTTAATTCATAAGTATGAGATACTGTTGTTTGTTGGCTATGCTGCATATGAGTCGTGTCTGCATAGTGTGTGTTCATTGGGGAGAGGCGGAGCATGACGCGTAAATCATGTGTTGGGTGTGTGCGGAGCGTGACGCGGAAATCACGTGTGGGTGTGAGTGTGGAGCGTGATGCGGAAATCACGTGTGAGTGGCGCTGCGCATGGCGCGTAATTCATGTGTTGGGTGAGTTTGCGGAGCGTGATTCGAAAATCACGTGTGGGATGTGAGTGCAGAGCGTGACGTGGAAATCACGTGTGAGTGTGCGGGCATGGCGTAGAAACCATGTGGGGGTGCATAGCATGATGCGTGGATTCATGTTGTCATCCCATTTTTGCATAAAACATGTGTCAGCTTAATTTGTTTTCATGGTTAAGAGATGTTGATTGCTTTACCGCTTTCAAAGTATGAAGTTGTGTGTGAATAGCATGTTGGCGTGGTTGTTTGCTATGTGTGGCTCACCGGGTGTGAGCTACTTACCAGTACGGTGGTTGTATTGATACCCTCTCCCTTTCTTCCCCCAACATTTTCAGATTATGCAGGTGATGAGTTTTATGTGCCTGGTGATGTAGATGAGGAGGTTCACGAGGGATGACCACAGGGGTCCATTTACCTATTTACTTTCTTTTTGTTGGATAAGGTAGTTCTAGATCAATTGATGATAGGTTGAACCTATAATTTGCAGTTAGGTTGGATTAATTTTTAGTTGTCGAGCATGTGTAGGTTTTCATGTTTCCGTTAGGTTGTAAATATGTTAATGGTTAATAAAGTTGAATTGTTTCTAGAAAGTTAAGAGCATGCTTACACTAGAAGGGTTGTAGTTCTATTGTTGGTTGAAGATACGATATCTGACTCGTATGTTATGGTGGAGTTGTTTCTGTGGAGTTGTGGAGTTGTTTGGATTGATATAGAAGTGTTGTATTGTGTTTAACAGGTGAATAAAAATTTTGGTTTCGTCCTATGTATGTCGTTATGCTATTGAAATTTTTGGAGCTCTCGGTTAGTTTGAACATAGGGGTTTAGTAACGTCACTAGGCTAGATAATAATAGGGGTTTAGTAACGTCACTAGGCTAGATAATAATAAAACCTGGGACGTTACATTAGTAGCTCTGAATTTGCAGGTTTAAGGTCTTCTAGCACCAACCAGCAGCTACTTTGAACTTAGGATTGATCTTTGATGATTACCCACGATTCAAAAGACCTCAAATCAATTTACCCATAAGCCAACGGCTTCAATTTCGCATTTTCGAACCTATTTGGAAGCCAACGACCAACAAGCATTGGGTTCCTTTTGGTAAGGTTTTAGTAGGTAGTAGCGTATTTTACATCCTTCAAATGGGATTGAAGTAAGTTTAGCTCTAGTCCTTAACCATTGGATGCTCTCAATCTGCCGTTTGAGCCAATTTGGACTCATACGAACACCTTCGAGCAAAATCCAAGTCGTTATGTTAAGGAGTAGGTGATAAGACCTTACTTGGATCTTTTCTAAGAGTATTTAAGTGCTGAAAACTTGTTTCTAAATCTTGTGTTGTAGATTCAATCGCCTTCAAGCACCAGTATTAAGGAACTAAATTTGTTTCGGTGAAGTTAAGATTTGACTCAGCCTTGAGTTCAATTTGAAAGGGTGAATTTGGGTGAGGTAGTTCTCTCTGAACACTCCTTTAATACAAATAAGTTTTTTTTTTTTCTTCTTCTTCAAACTCAATCCTAACTTTTAGGTGTTATTGTTGTTTAGTAGCTCTCCAATCTAAAGTAGGCAACACGCTAGACCTTAGGTAAGTAGTTTCTACCTATGAATCTGTTTGAATGTGTGATGCATGTTGTTTGCTTTTTTTTCCGTTGAAAATACTTGAACTGTACGCTATTCTGGAATGCTCTATGTATTGTGCTTGATAAACATGTTTGGTTTGTTGTTGTGGCCCTGTGTTATGTTGTTGTGTTATCCTTTGTGATGTCGAGGTTGTTATAAATGCATAGTGTAGCCTCATTGGGTTGCATGATGTGGAATTCATGTGTTGAGAGTGCATTGCATGACGTAGAACTCATATATTAGGTGCATTGCATGATGCGAAACTCATGTGTTAAGTGCATTGCATGACGCGGAATTCATGTCTTAAGAGCCGTTGCATGATGCAGAATTCATGTGTTAAGAGCGTTGCATGACGCGAAATTCATGTGTCGGTTTGTGAGTGTGTTGCATGACGTAGGATTCATGTGTTGGGTTGTATATACATGCATGATGCGTGAATCATGTGTTAGCAAGTTTATATTTTTGCCTTTTAAGGTTGTTAAATATAATGCCTATGTTGTTGGTTTCAAAAGCATGTTGAATGTGTGTGAGAAAAATGTTGTTTTAATTGTTGGACACTAGGTGTGAGCCGCTTTGAGGTATCTCCCTCACAATCCAGTATTAATTCACAAAAGATCAATAAAAAGTTCAACTCACTTTTCAAGAGGGTGGTTCTCTCCTTCCTAATATCTCAAAAGATACACCAAAATACATAAGCTGATCCTATTGCTCTAACCAAGCTATGTATACTAACTTAATCAGAAAATACACAAAAGGGCCGTACTCTAATGACTATAAACAGTCAAATGCTAATTAATGAAGAGTTTCCTTTCCTGCCCCTCCTAGAGTATGTCTTAACAATCGGGGGCCTAACATCTGCTTATTGAGTACTTTTTGTATTGACCCCTCTCCCCCCGTCCATCAGTTTTGTTGGTAATAATAAGTCTCTCTGAGCTTAGTGATGAAGAGGAGGCTTGTCGAAAAGAAGACCCATTAGTTAACCTATCTTTTCGTTGCTTTGACTTTTAATAGCTTAGTTTTGGTGGTTCTGGTTATTGTTATCTAGTTCCTTATTTTTTAGTTGATGTTGGTCGTAGTTCGGTGTTTTGGTTCGAGTTGGGTTTTGAATTAGGCTTGTTTCTGGAGTTGTGTCAGATTGTGTTTGGATGTTGCCTTTTCATTCTTTAAGTTTATTGTTTGGCTAGTGGTCATAAGCCATACTTTTGGAGTTGATGTATTACGAGAGTTTCAATAAAAATCGAATGTCCTTGTTCTTTAAGTTGTGAATCTTTCTAGCATTTGTTGCTAGACCTGTCTCGCATTGTATATGGATATTGAGCATGTTGGGTTGTGATGCCTTTGGCTATAGAAGTGGAAATTTTCATTTTTCAAGTGTAAAATTTTGGGTAGGTTGTGTTTACGTCGTTATGTTGCCGAAATTTTCGGGACGTTACGGTTAGCATTAAAGTAAAAGGGTTAGTAATATCCTCTTGTTAGTTTAAAATTTGGGGGCATTACATTGATACCTTCGTTTGAAAATGTGATGAACAGATTTAGTAACCGGAAGAAATCTCTCAGTGAGAGATTGACCTCACCAAAACATTTTTGCTAGTTCATTCTTTTCGGGAGGAAAGTCCAATTGGATGTGCGAAGTCATTTGGTAAAACTGGAAGTTAACCTTACCCTTGGCAGAGAAGTCCTTCCTGTCATTTGTCAAGATGGTTATGGAGGTTCTTTGAGAAGTCAGAGTCAATGAAAATAAGTAGGGGCTGGATTCAAATAACCATGGTGTGAATTGTAGTTCAGTGCTTGATGCCCAAAAATTCATGGAGCAAATTTTGGTTCTCAGGGTGGGTAATGGAAGCCACATGCTAGGATGGCTTGGTCGAAGGCAACCCGTCCAGAGTTTCTTAAAAGTTAAATTTACCTTTTGGTTTTTGCGTACAAAGCTTGAACATCCTAGACAAGATTGAAAAGAAAAATCCTAGTTTGGCTAGATATATTGAGATTAGTATTTAGTATGAATTATACTAATAATCTGGTAAACATTGATGATGCCCGTTTTTGTTCATCCACTATGAATTGCCTTGAGATGGAACTTTCCTTGTAAATAAATTGTTTGGTTTTATGCTGTCCGAGACTCCTGAAGATTTTGGTAGTTGGTTTCTTTAAATTCTCTTATGCTGGTGGTCTTTGTGTAAAAGTAGAGTGCTTGAAAAATACTTCTAGAGCTCTTTTGTTGGCCTTTTGAATTGAAGGAAACAACATGATTTTAATAATAAACAGAAGATCTTTTGTAGTTTTTGTGATACACAGCCTCTTGTTGGGAGTGCTATAAAGATGTTTTCTAATAACACTACTTTTTATTTAAAAAAAACACTATTTTTTAATCAACTTCGACAAGTGGTTTTCCTTTATAGCTTTGGCAAGAGCTGCTGGACCTGATTTTTTTCGTAGCTTCCCTTCCTCTTCGATCTTTAGTCCTTTTTCTTACTAACCTCTTTTTAAATCTTTCCTAACTGGGGTGGTTCTTTTTTTTAAACAAGAAACAGTAATTGGGGTGTTTTTTGGTAACTCCTAGGCTTTTGTTGGGTCGGTCTCCCCATTTATAATTTCACATGTTCAATGAAATTGCTAGTTTCTTTCCAGAAAGAAAGGGAAAATCAAAAGTTTCCAATCTCTTAGAATTAAACTAGCGAATCCAAGTGATATTTTATTTTTCTATCTGCCTTTTTGGATTGAAGGCTACTACTACTATTTTCATTTACTTGATAGAACCTAGTATTGAAAATTTCAAGTGCAATGGTACATATTATATTAGGCCTTATAAGTTATAGATGAGCATTCAAACCGTAACATTTTATTTCCATTTTCTTTCAGTTGTGTGATGACGACTGAGCAAGGCATTCCTATTTGTATTTGTTTTTTGTTGGGAGTTTCATTGGTATTCTACCCAATATTTGGTTCTTGCCTTGATGGCGCATCACACTCTAGTAAGGTAAGCCCTAGTAATTTATGTTCCTTGACTCTTTATCATTTTACAATCATTAAATTTTCTGTATGAACTATGATATTGCATGATGACCGTTTTATCTGCTATATTAGTTCGGGTAGATCTCACCATCTTCTGTTAACACAGATGTTACTTGTTGGGTTTAGGGTAAAACCTTACTATTAGTTTTTGTCTGTCAGCTGTCATTGTCAGTGAGCTCTTGCTCCGTTTAGTTTGTTTGTTTGTTTTTTTTTTTTTAATATATATATATATATATATATAAACTGTGATATTCCTTCTTTAGCATCCCGTTAGACCTCCTATTACTAAAGTGTATGAGAGAAAGGGCTGGAAGGGAAATTCCCTGAAAAGTTAGTTATATGTGAGTGTGAGCTGGGGAGGAAAAGGGGGGCCACTGTGGTCCCGAGAGGTTGTGAGAAGGTTGCTAATGAGAGGGTGTCTGTTTTTCCATTAGTTGGAGGGCGTATATATGCTGTTTTTTTTTTTTTTTTTTTTTTTTTTATAGGAAACATAAAACCATTTCATTGATGTATGAAATAGATACAAAAGGAAGACCTATCAAGGATAATTACAAAAAACATCTCCAATTAGATAAGAGGGAGGATAAATCATAATTACAAAAGGGGGGATTTGCTACTCCAAAATAAAGCAAGATAGGATGTAGAATCCATGAAAGCAACTATTTTTTGAGACTTATCAGTGAAAATTCTGGCATTTCGCTCCAACCAAATATTCCAAAAAAAAGCGTAAATGAAGTTGAGCCATAAGAATTTCTTTTCTCTTTTAAAAGGATGTCCAACCAGAGAGAAGTTTATGAGGGATAGGATGTCACCCGGTCTAGCAAAATTCCAACCAAATGCTTGTTGGAGAAGGTCCCAGTAGGCGGATGCAAAGGAGCATTGGCTGAAGAGGTGAATCTGTGATTCCTGAGCCTTGTAACATAAGCAGCAGCAAGAAGGAGATATGGTCATCCAAGGAAGCTTTCTTTGAATAACATCAGCTGCAAGCACGGCTAAGTTCCCAAATAACATCAGCAGTGTATATATGCTGGTTGTTATTTCTCTTTTAGGGTTATGCTGAATTTGAGTCTTTAGTGCGAGAGTAAGGAGAGTTCCAGCCTTCTTGAATTGGCTGTGAGGTTTTGTAAGCCTTTAGGCTATTTCCTTTCTCTAAATATCAATATATTGTAAGGGGAATCCTTACACATCCTTTTTTGAATAATAGATTTTTTCTTCCTAATGATTTTTCCTTCTTTTTATTCTCAAATTGACATGAAAAGTAGGAAGGTTGTATGTCAAACCTGATCTAAACCTATTTAGAAAATGGGCTTTGGGTACTATGAGTTGAGAAAAGACTTACTGCTACTCATGTTGCTAGTTTCTTGAATACAACTTGCAAGTTTGTACAAAGCATGAAGGTTGCATTTTCCTTGGGTGAGTTGGGGACAACTACCCAAGGTCAGTGAGGTTCTTATATTTTAAAGTCATCGTAAATGTTTTGCTTGATTCTCGTTTCCTTCTCAGCCGGTTTCTAATTTTTATGAGTTTTCTACTGGATGGGATGAGTTCAAGAGTTGCATCTATTATTATGACAGCTCAGTTACATTTAGGAATTTGAATGTTGCACTTGCACTAGTTTACAATTGGATTGATTGGATGAAGATTGGGGTTTCTGAATTAGATATTGGAACTTGTTATTTTTCTTTTTGGCTACAACGATATTTGAAACTATTTTGGAGTAATGCAAGATTTGCAGACCGATGGGAGTTGATGACAACTTGTAATAAAGATGGACCGAAGGGATTTTCTTACCTTATATGGCCTTTCTGTAGAAATTACATAACTTTTTAAATTAATGAACCATCAAATGAAGCTTAAAGATAAAAGGGATGAACTAAATCCCATTTTTAAATTTGGCTTCTCAATTAAAAAAAGAAATGTGACCCTTTTGTATTCCTTCATTTTTTTTAAAAAATTACCTTTTCTTTCTTTCTTTCTTTCTTTTTTTTTTTTTTTGATAGGAAACAATTTCATTGAAGAATGAAGTTTACAAAAGAAGAGCAAAGCCCAAACCAAAGGAATTACATAAGATTTCTTGAATTGGTGAAAAGAGAGGAGAGACCATAAGAGCTATAATAAGAAGAGCATTTACACCAAGGCATAGCAAGAAAAATAATTTGATTAAAGAAAATATTATAAGTACTCTCCTTTACCTTGAAGAGACGATTTTTTCTTTCATTCCATGCAGTCCATAAGAAAGCCTGAATGAGGTGCATCCAATAATCCTTTTATCATCTGAAAACGGGTGACCAGTGAGGGTGTATATAAGAAGGCTGATAAACTCGTTAGGTAGGGCTGCTCCCAAAATTTGTCAGCAAATTGGCAAGTGATGAACAAATGGCTTTGTGTTTCGTGTGTTGTTTTACAAATAGTGCAACAGTGAGGGAACAAACCCATATAAGAAAAGCAGCGTCGCTTCAGTTTGTCAAAGGTCTTGATGGCACCGTGGCTGATCCCTCAGAGGAAAAAAAATTAATTTTCTTTGGGTAAAAATCAGTTGAGATTGCTTCTTGGAGGGGGTGTTGTGAAGTTGTTGCCCATATCAAGCAGTAAAGATTTTGTTGAGAAAAATCTTTTTGTGTTCAGATTCCAAGCCTCTCTTTCTAATAGAGAGGCGTTAGAGGGTGAAAGGATTCAAGGCTGTGGGCGCCGGATTCTTCTAGGTGTTTTCTCCTGCAATTCTTTCTTTCTTACATTGTCCACCCCAAACTGCCTCTGCTTTCTCTTCGCTTTGGAAGTTTAAAATCCAGGAAGGTAAAATTTTGGCGGCAAGTTTTACATGGGAGAGTTAACAGTTTGGACTGTGTTGAGAGATACTCTTGTGTGTTGCTCCTGCAAGGATGCATTCTCTGTAGACGTTAGGCAGAGGATCTGGATCATTTGTAATGGGGTTGTCAATTTGTTCAGTCTCTAGTTTCGGTGGCTAGATTCGTTGGGTTTATGTTTGGCGTGGAATGGTGACTGTTACGCTATGATTAAGAGGTGCTTCAGAGTTCACCTTTTCGGGAGAACGGTATGGACTATTTAATGAGGTTTTATCAAACCATAGGAACGAAATTCTAATTTTAGAACCATAGGGACTGAATTCTAACTTTCTCCAAACCATAAGGGTCAAATTTGTAATTTAACCTAAAAAAAAGAGAATTTTTAAATGTGATTTGTTTATCTTGTCCTCTCTACGTAATTGTAGCTGAGGTCAAGGGCTGCACAAGTGTTTGATATTGTTTCATGTGTATGTTGTTCATCTTGACAAGCTTATTTTCATATTTCAATTCTTACTCTTGTACTTATTTGTCAGGTTGGAAGATATATTATGGAATCCTATTATGAAAAACACGAGAGCTTTATTGAATCACTTTTTCATGATTTCCTGACTCAAGATCTTCCTGTCAACATATGTGAAGTTCTACCATGTGATCTAAATACTGTGCTTAGTTTCTCAATTCTGTTAAAGATTAAAGGTGAAGGTTCGCACCGTCAACTTTCATCGACCATCAAGTTCAACATTGAAAAATCTATATCTCAGGTTCCCACACACCATTGTAAGATTATTATTATTGAACGACTACCGTCGGGAGTTTTCGCTGATCCATTTGAATTGGAACATCTTCTTCATCGTGCAGGTAAAACATTCAAATATCTATTGGTTTCTTTTCATCATTGTCCATTTTTTAGCCTAAGCAAACAACATTGCTTTCATTATCTTTATGATAGGTTCAACCCTTTTGTTCTTATTATTTCTTCTTCTTTTGGCAGTATTTACTGATGTAGCTGTTTTTGGAGATACAAATTTGGAATTGCCTTCAGTTCTCTCCAACCTCTCTGTTGTCGAGGTTCACAAGGACGCTGGTCTCAATATCTTGTCACACAACAAGAATTTGCTTGATTTCACCATCGATCTGCCTTTACATTCACGATATCCGGTAAGCCCAAGATATCTTTTAGAACATCGTCCCATGTGACATGAGTTTTTATTTAAGCTTATTATGAATAATTTGGCATCATGGATGGAATGGAAATTGACCAGTTCTAACTGTTAACTCGTATAAGTTTGGATAACGTATCTGTGTCCGATACTCCAACACTTATGAGACATGGGTTAGATTTTTTCTTAGCAGAATAGACACATATCAAAACCTAGTTGCACGAATTGAATATGATTGATCATGTGCCAAAGGCATATAAATGCATAGAGCATTATTGACTTTAAATTTGCTAAATCATTTGGAAAATTGATAATTTGGTTTGTATCTATCTTGATTTTTTTTACATGACATAAACATTTGTTCTATAAGTGCATAAACACGGGAACAAATTTCAGCACGAGAATCATTGAAATATATACAAATAATATGTACTTTAAAAAGGTATACGGTAACAACGTGTTCTTGTCATGTTCATGTCCTAGAAACAAATTTTCATGTTTAAATGGATTCAGAAATAAAATTTCTTGCCGTTTTACAGCCACTGGATGAAAGCGGTTTCGTGCAAGTTAGATTGAAGGCTCCAGACTTGTTTTTGCAGTGTAGCATACAGGAAAAATCACATAATAGGAGCTGTTTATTTAAGTTGCAAAGTGATGATGCGGAGGCAGATCTTACATGGTTGATACCAGCAGGTAAACGATCGAATGCTGGAATTGTAAGCGTTGTGACCTTTGTTTCTGCTTTGTTATCAGTACTGTCAATTGTATTTTTTTCTACACAAGTTAGACAGCACAAAGTTTTGAAGCAATGTTAATTGGTTCAACAGTTTTTCTTTTCAATATCACGTTAATGGGTCAAGAGATGTTGAAAAGCATGTTTTGTTTTGTTTTTATTGTTATTATTATTATTATTATATTGTTTTTTTTGGTTTTGTTTTTTTTTGTTTTTTTTTGTTTTTTTTTTTTTTTTTGTTTTTGTTTTTTGAAATAGTGCTTCTTGTTCTGGTAATAGAAATTGAAGAAATAGGTAAAAAGATGAAAAGATACAACTTCTATGTAGGGTATGAAGTGGTTTTCTTTTCTCATCAATAGTTCCTAGGTTCATTTTAGTCCTTTGGAGGTTTTAAAAACAATAAGTTCTGTTGATGAAATTTTAAAATATTTATTTTAATTCTTAACTTAATACCACTTCAATTTGGATTGTTCGACTTAATCTTGTAATTGTTGAACTCAAGGGAAAACCCATATTCTTCCTTCTTCTTTCCGCTGGATTCTTTCCAATCTTCTCACTGGAATTCTTTTTTCAATTTTTTCCTTCTTTTTGGTTTTCATTTTTTTTGAAATGAAAAGAAAGAAGAAAAAATGAAAAAATTTCCGATGACCGACGACGGTCAGCCGGTGTTAGGGTTAGAGGAAGAAGAAAAAAGTGGAGGATGAAGGAAGAAAAAGATGAATATGAAGAAGGAAGAAAGAAATGAAAAAAGGAAAAAAAATAAGGTTAAAATACACATTTGGTCCCTGAGTTTTCATAGTTGTGTCAAATAGGTCCCTTAACGCTAAAAAATAGGTTTTTGAACTTTCAATTTTGTATCAAATTGGTTCCTACTGTTAACTTTGTCAAACTCTGTTAGTTATATGCCTATGTGGCATTGATAACACAACAGTACACCAATTATCTGACAAACAAAAATTGCCACATCGGATAACTTCGGCCTAGGTCAGAAATTGGGGTGGGTTTAAAATTGGGCAGGTTTTAGGTTTTTAATTTTTTTTTCTCTATTGGTTGTTGGGGGTGTATTACAGCGTAAACTCAGACCAAGAAAACCCACGATTGAAATTCCAAAGAGCCAATTTTGTGGGAGAAGGCGAAACAATCTTGAAAAAAAAAGTGATTCCAGAAAAGTAGAGAACCTAAATTAATAAAAAGAAAAGTGTGAAAATGAAAGCAAAAGTGGGAAACAAGGGAATTAAAGTTGAATTTTAGACCTGCCCCAATTTTCAACCCGACCCGAAGTTACCTAATAGGGAAATCCCAAAAATTATAGGGTAGTTTGAAATGGCCAAACCGGATTTTTTAATGAAAAATGGCTAAACCGTTTTTTAACCTATTTTCGTGAAGATCGTCTTTCCAATTATACCCTTGAGTCAAGTTTCACGTTCACACCATATTTTTAGGAAGCCACTATCTGATTTAATTAAAAAAAATAATCCCATAAATCAAGGAATTACAGTATCTATCTTCTCTCTCATATCTCTCAAAATTCAAATTCAGATTTTATCCTTATTAAAAGTGAAAGATTACATAGAAATTAGGTTTTCATTTTTAATTTTCGATTAGGTTCTTATATTTTAATTATCTAATCAGCATCTTCATCGTTTTTCCCAACTTTTTGCCATCCATCGATTTTTTGCTCTGCCGTTCATATGACCATTGAAATGGTTATTGATCTACATCATAGGTATGTTAAATACTGTATTTTGTATTTATCTATCATTATTTTTCTCTTTGTATACTATTTTCCAACACAAAGTATTTTTTATTTTTTTTTCAAAGTCTTTAATGGTTTCCAAAAGAAAGCTTTTGGAGGAAGAATAGAATGGAGAAAGGTGCCCAAAAGAAAATCGGAGGTTTCTCAAGAATTTCGTTTGTAATGGTTGGAAGAAGATGAGAATGGGAAAGGCCGCACAAACCGAAGAAAATGGGAAGAATCTCAAGGGTTTCAGATTTTTTTTTTTTTTTTTTTTTAAAAAAAAACAAAGGTGAATACTAAATCCCAATTTTCGAATTAAGTTGGAGGGAAATAGTGAGTAATGATTTTTTCTCGTTTTTTAGATGATTTGATATTTACCATAGTAAATTATTAGTTTATTATATATACTGTATTTGCATAATTTGTATACTGTATTTGCATATATTTTTTTTTTTATAAACTTGAATGTTTTTTATTGTTTCAGTAACCATTTGTGAGTAATGATTTCTTCCTATTTTTCAATATTGAAATTATTTGCAAGTTTAATGAATACACTTTGAAGTTAGGTTATTGAATACCCAACTAGACAATATCTGGTGAGGGTTTGGAAAAAAAAATAGGATTTTGTCTAAATGAATTTAGTAATTTAAATATGATTCAATCATTTTCGTGCACCCCCTATTTTTCGACGTTATGTTAGTTACTTTGAATTTGATTGATTTTCAACGGCCCTTAAATGAAGAGTAAACCGTAGATTCTCTCCTAAATTTAGGTTGTATTTGTATTTATAGTTTAACGCTGTATTTGAATTTATTGGCCATTTTTCAAAATGCCCAATTAAAAATAGCCATTTATCTAGTTGCCCCTATCTAATATGGCAATTTTTATTTGGGGTAACTACATAAATAGGCCAATAGTAACCCATTTATTTCAAAAGTGTCTATTTTGTTATGATTTTACAATCCTATTAGCCCACAAAGGAGATTAAGAAGTCCATTTACGAATTTACCCTTACCGGATCTAAACCATTTAAATATGGAAAAAATGGATTAGATACTAAATATTGAAAAAAAATAAATTTTTTACGGCATTGGAAAAATAGCCGTTTTTGGTTTCTTTATCTTCCCCGTTCTTTTTTTTTTTCCCTTCTTCTTCTTCGTTTGTGTCTGGGTCTTCGTTTGGTTTCTTCATCTTCTTCGTTCATTATCTGCCTTTTTTTCTTTTTCTTTTGCGATTCTTTTTCGTCTGCATTTTTTTTTCTCATGTTCCCCGTTCATCTTCAACATTTTTTATGGGTCTTTGTTTGGCTTTTTTTTTTACTTCTGCAAAACTGGAAAAATATTTTTTTCCTTTGCTTTTGCTTCTGCGACTGGTTTGTTTTTCCCGTCTGCGTTTGGGTCTTCGTTTGATTTCGTTTGCGGTTGTTTTTTTTTTGTTTCTTCATCTTCCCCGTTCATCTTTAGTTTTTTTTTTTTTTAATTTTTTATATGACTAATTGTTTACCCTTTTGTTACTGGTATTTTGCTACTGGAAAACAGTGCATTTTAGTTTAGTTTAGTTTGGGTTTCAACGATCTACTGGAAAATCGAGGTATTTTGCTAACGGTATTTTGATAGGGATGCTTTCAATGATCTTCTCTATTTGTTTGATTTCGCTGGTATTTTAATTTAGCTCACTGGTATAGTTATTTCATATGGGGTATTTTTATTTAGCTCACTGGCATAGTTATTTCATATAAGATATTCTTATTTAGTTGTTTTTGAAGTATTGACAATCGATTCAGAGGTATATATTGTATACCCCGATGTTTTATTTAGTTCATAAATATAATATGTACTTTTCAGGACTACGTATACATTCTCGGTTGCATCATAATTTCAGAAACATTGTAGTCAACATAATTGTTCTTCTCATTCCAATTGTCACCAAATAGCATGCGTACAGGAATAACGTCGAAACCTAAAAAGTAAAAATATAAGGTATATTAATAAAACACAGACTAATAAATATCGGGTATTTAAAAAATATAGTCTTTAAACAGTTTCTAATGATATATTTTAAACAATTTTTAGCCGCTTAAAAACACCATAAATTAAAGATATGATATGTATAACTATATGATTAACGACCTATTTAAAAATATATATAATATACAATCGTTTAACTTGAAAATGTAATGGAATACGTTATAATATAAAACTCCATAACATAATCAGAAATGTAGTGTTAAAATTGAAAAATATTGTAATATAAATATAACAAATAGAAAAATGAAACGATGGTATATAAAAATTAAGAGAAAATAGAAACATACCTACTTGTGAAATTGAACATGGAAAAAATGAAACGAAAAATGAAGGAGCTGCAATTTTTGTTTGGTTTATGATGGACGAAAATGGAAGAGCCGCAACTAACCACGAAAATGAATGAAAATGAAAGGGTGAAAATGGTCTGTGATGGAAAAGTACCTGTTCTTGGTGTTTGGTCTATGATGGAGGATTGTGAACGAAAATCATGAAAACCTTCTGTTGAGGGAGAAATTTCGACCAATCACAACTGTGATGGAGGATTGTGAACGAAAATCATGAAAACCTTCTGTTTAGTGAGAAATTTCGACCAATCACAAATTGTCACATCATTAATTTAAATTAATGATAAAATAAATTCTGGACCAATTACTAATTTACATGTGTCCCTAAATTAAATTAATAGACATTAAAATCCAACAAATCAAACAATGCCACTTGTCTATTATTGATCCCTCAGGTGACATAAGCCAAGTCCAATCAAATTATGCCACGTGGCAATTTGACCCGAGACTAATGTAACTCGAGGTCATTGAAGAAATTGGGCTAAATTAAAATAATCAAACCTTTTTATAAAAGGATTGGATTAAAACCCAAATGTAGTCCAAGCCCAAAAGTTGGGCCCAAAATCAACCAAGCCAAGCTTATATGAGGTCCATCAAACTCTATAAATAGAGGAGGCCACCATTCATTTTGGGCATTCAGATAGAGTCAGAGAACTTAGAGTCCAGAGCATTCTGCCAGAGTCTAGAGTCGTCGAAAGTCAGAGAGTCTAGAGAATTCAGAAGATCCAAGATTCAGAATTCGACAAACTCGAGACTTAGAAGATCCAACGACTAGAAGACTCCAATGAATCAACCGTCTCTTCATCAAGATACAAGTTGAAGATTCGACCTCCTTCCGTCTGAGATCAAGCTCGCAAGCCCTCAGATTAGACTCTACATTTTGAGAGAAAGCATCAGAGGATGAATATTAGAGACTGTAACACTTTCTACATCAAATTCAATAAAATCAAGTTCATTTCCACGAATTAAATTTCCTTGTTGAAATCTCGTGTGAACAAATTGGCACGCCAAGTGAGACCGTCTTACCTCTCATTTCTTTTTCTCTCAAAGAAATCATGACTTCCGAACAAACTTCTTCAAAGATCGCTGCTTCAAGCAACTCCTATGTGGGGCCAATTACGCGTAGTCGCTCCAAGGAAACCCAACACGAAGACAACCAAACTCCTGTCATCGCAAACAAGATGCTGAGACGCAAGACAGAATCTGCTCAACTTGAAATCGCCACTGTAGAAAATCTGATGCTTGGCAAATTCACCTCTCTTTCTCAGCAACCAAATGAAACATCAAGTCCTGATGTGATGTCTGTTATGATGACTGATACAGGAACTAGTGAAGAACAGATGGTTGAAGTTGAGAAGAAAATCAACATATTACTGAAGATGGTTGAAGAGAAAGACTACGAAATTGCCTCTCTCAAAAGCCAGATGGAATGTCGGGATGCCGCCGAATCAAGTTGGACCCCCATCATCAAAGACAAGGGAAAGACCACTATACAAGATCAATCACAACACTCCGCTTTTATTGCTTCACTGTCTGTACAGTAGCTCCAGGATATGATCATGAATTCCATCAGAGCTCAATATGGTGGACCAACTCAGAACTCTCTCTTGTTTTCCAAGCCATATACCAAGAGAATCGACAATCTGAGAATGCCTAACGGATGCCAGTCACCAAAGTTTCAACAATTCGACAAGAAGGGCAATCCCAAGCAGCACGTTGCTCATTTCGTCGAGACATGTGAAAACGCTGATACTAGAGGAGACCTACTGGTTAAGCAGTTCGTATGAACACTGAAGACAAGGGAAAGACCATTATACAAGATCAATCACAACACTCCGCTTTTATTGGACCCCCATCATCAAAGACAAGGGAAAGACCATTATACAAGATCAATCACAACACTCCGCTTTTATTGCTTCACTGTCTGTACAGTAGCTCCAGGATATGATCATGAATTCCATCAGAGCTCAATATGGTGGACCAACTCAGAACTCTCTCTTGTTTTCCAAGCCATATACCAAGAGAATCGACAATCTGAGAATGCCTAACGGATGCCAGTCACCAAAGTTTCAACAATTCGACAAGAAGGGCAATCCCAAGCAGCACGTTGCTCATTTCGTCGAGACATGTGAAAACGCTGATACTAGAGGAGACCTACTGGTTAAGCAGTTCGTATGAACACTGAAGGGAAATGCTTTCGACTGGTCTATACCGACCTTAAGCCTGAGACTATTGATAGTTGGGAACAACTTGAGAAGGAGTTCTTCAACCGTTTCTATAGCACAAGATGAACCGTCAGTATGACGGAGCTCACCAACGCTAAACAACGGAAAGATGAGCCGGTTGTTAACTACATCAACTGTTGGAGGGCTTTGAGCCTAGATTGCAAGGACCGACTCACCGAAGTATCTGCAGTTGAGATGTGCATCCAAGGCATGCATTGGGGACTCCTCTATATCCTGCAAGGAATAAAGCCTCGCACTTTTGAGGAGTTGGCAACTTGCACTCATGACATGGAATTGAGCATTGCTACTAGAGGGAACAAAGATCTTTTTGTCCCCGACGGCAGGAAAGAAAAGAAAGAAGTTAAGAATACTGAGAAAACTACCAAAAACACTACCAAAGAGTCAATGGTAGTCAATGCAGCTCATTTCAAGTTTTCTTCGAAAGGAAAAGAAAAGAAGATGGAGAAACAACAAGAGGGAGGCGAGAGACCGTCTGACCCTGAAAGAAAGGTAAGAGAAAGTTTATACCCTTTTCCAGATTCTGACATCCCAGATATGTTGGAACAACTCTTGGAAAAACAACTTATTGAACTACCAGAATGTAAACAGCCAGAAGAAATGGGGAGAGTTAATGATCCCAACTACTGCAAGTATCACCGAGTCATCAGCCACCCGGTGGAAAAATGTTTCGTTTTGAAGGAGCTAGTTATATCTCGATGAGGTAGCTCAATCAAACCATGCAACAATAGCAAAAAATCTCAACAATCGAGTATCTTCAAGTCCGATTCATAATTCAGTAGCAAGTCTAATTCAATTCGGGATGTTAGAGCCTGTTGTTATTTGGCTTCAGTAAGAATCTCCAAGTGACATCTCCCAAGACAGACTCAAGTCTATTGAAAATGAAAATGAAAGATGGACTTTGGTAACTCGTCGAAAGAAGCAAAAGAAACATTTTGTTAAAAAAGAGCCTCACATGTTCCGAAACTATAGAAGAAAGAACATGTCACAAAATAAGAAGAGAAAGATAAAAGGTTCAAGAAAACCTAAACTGGTCGTGAAAGAGAATAAAGATTTTGTTCTATCTCGACATTCAGTAACCCTTAAAGATTTCTTCCCAAAGAACTTTCTTAATGACGATCATGAGAATATCCCTGAGATAGTCGTGTGTCATGCTGTCAATGCATTCGAAGAAGGCGATTCTTCCTCAAGTCTATCTCAGGTAATGACAAGGCCAGAAGATTCGCCTTCATTCACCTTAGATAATTTGTTGTCACTCCCTCAAGCAACCAAAGATGCTATTTTTGAAACATTGAAAAGTGCTAATGTTTCAAACATTCCAGACTTGCAAGTACACAAATGTGCCTCATGCTGTATGTCCATTAGCTTCACAGATGAAGACTTGATGTTGGGATCGAAGCCTCACAATATACCTTTATTTGTCTCAGGATATATTCGAGAACAAAAAGTTGGCTGAATTCTTATCGACGACGGGTCTGCGGTGAATATAATGCCTAAATCAACCATGACACAGACAGGAATCTCAATGGATGAACTATCGAATAGTAGATTGGTTATTCAAGGCTTCAACCAAGGCAGCCAACGAGCAATCGACATGATCCGTTTGGAGCTTGTTATTGGAGATTTGAAGGCCAACACTTTATTCCATATCATATATTCCAAAACCACCTACAAGTTGTTATTATAGGTCGCCCTTGGATTCATGGAAATGGAGTAATATCTTCTACACTTCATCAGTGTTTCAAGTTTTATCAAGATGGCGTGAAAAAGGTTGAAGCCGATACTAATCCATTCCCGGAGGCAGAATCCCACTTTGTAGATGCAAAATTTTATATGCAGAATAATAAAGCAGGAGAGATTGTACCAACTAAGATTCCTCTGATTGAAAATCACAAAATAGAGCATCAAAAGAATGTGAAGGAAGAGTCGATTGAAGAAGTAGATGCTTGTGAAGTTCAATCAAAGGAAACATCCGCTCACCCTGCAAAATCAAAGGCTCCAAAGGAAGAGGCATCGCCAAATGTTCCTGTATTGCGCTACGTCCCTTTATCTCGGCACAAGAAGGGGGAATCACCATTCACAGAATGTTCAAGAATTTTAAAAGTTGGTGATGTGGACATTCTAAAAGAAAATTTCATCACACCCCTTACAATAATTACCAAGCAAGAGATTCAGAAATCAAAGAGTGATCATACCAAAGTGGCTTTTCCAGAAACACGAACGAAAGCTGGATTTGACCGAAATGCATACAAACTCCTAGAAAAGGCAGGATACGACTTTACAACTCATACTGAGTTTAAAAGTCTAAAAATCTTTGATGGGAGATCTGAGATTTCACCAACACAGAAGAAGCTCCAAAAAGAAGGTTATGCCATACCATCCTTGAGAGCTGGACTAGGGTACAATCCCCTAGAGCAAGTTCGTATAACTAGAAAATGGAAAGTTGCAAATGCACACCACATAACATAGAAGAGATGGGTGATCCAGAAGATAAGAAGAACAGTGATAGCCAGAAAATCTCTGTCTTCGATCGCATTAAAGCTCCAACTAGCCGTCTTTCAGTTCATCAGCGGTTGAAATATTCATCTTCAGAAAAGGAAGGTCAGAGCAAAATTTTTGCTCCTACTCGACGTTCAGTGTTTCGCCGTTTGAGTGTGTCTACGTCAAAGAAAATAGATCAGCCTTCGAGATTCGTGTTCGATCGCCTTCAAGAAACAAATAGCCAATGCAAGGGAAAGTTGAAAAGTCTCGAAACAGAAGGATCCGATGAAATGAATGACAACAACGGTTTTTCCAGTATCGTTCCTTCACGGATAAAGAGAAAACCTTTTGTTCTCATAAATACAGAAGGTTCTTTAAAAGTAAAGCGACAGTTAGTCATTCTAACTAACCCTTCGAAGGTGAACCAAGAGCATGAAGAAGAACAAACCAATTGTTGTCATATTTCTTTCGAAGAAATGCCAGATATTGAAATTTCTGAAGAATATGTTGAAGAAACACTGACATCATTAGAGGATGGCAGCCAATCAACAATTGATGAGCTTAAAAAAGTAAACCTTGGTACAACAGAAGAACCACGCCCGACATTTATCAGTGCGTCACTTAGTGCTGAAGAGGAACTTGAATACTTGAACTTGCTCGTTACATATAAGGATGTCTTCGCTTGGTCGTACAAAGAGATGCCAGGACTCGATTCAAAGATAGCAGTCCACCATCTTGCGATTAAACAAGGATATCAACCTATTAAGCAAGCCCAAAGGCGTTTCCGACCGGAGCTCGTTCCTCAAATTGAAAATTGAAGTTAATAAGTTGATAGAGGCAGAGTTCATTCGGGAAGTGAAATATCCGACATGGATAACAAACATTGTACCAGTCAAAAAGAAGAATGGACAACTGCGTGTATGTGTGGACTTCCGTGACTTGAATAATGCATGTCCCAAAGATGATTTTCCATTACCCATCACTGAACTTATGGTCGATGCCACTACAGGGCATGAGACCTTATCTTTTATGGATGGATCATTAGGTATAATCAAATTCGAATGGCCCTTGAAGATGAAGAGATGACAACATTTCAGATTTGAAAAGGAATATATTGTTACAAGGACGTCGGGGCAACTTATCAACGAGCCATGCAGAAGATCTTCGATGATATGCTCCACAAACGTGTTGAGTGCTATGTTGATGATCTCGTGGTCAAATCCAAGAAACGAGAAGACCACTTGCAAGATCTGAAGATAGTTTTTGACCGTTTGAGAAAGTACCTGTTGAAAATGAATTCTTTTATAAATGTGCCTTCGGTGTGACATCAGGAAAGTTTTTTGGTTTCGTAGTAAGGCATCGGGGAATTGAAATCGACAAATCAAAGATTGACGCCATCTAAAAAATGCCAGAACCACGAAACTTGCGGGAATTAAGAAGTCTCCAAGGGTGTCTGGCTTATATCAGAAGGTTCATCTCCAATCTAGCAGGTCAATGTCAGCCAAAGACGGATGAGGAAAGACACAACCTTTGAATGAGATAAAGCTTGTCAAAATGCTTTTGATAGCATTAAAAAAATATTTGCGTAATCCTCTCGTCTTAAGCACTCCAATTGCAGGAAAATTGTTGATATTGTACATTGCTGCACAAGAAAGATCGTTTGGGGCATTACCCGCTCAAGAGGGAGAGAAAGGCAAAGAATGTGCTCTGTATTATCTAAGTAGAACTTTGAATGGGGCAGAGCTAAATTATTCACCCATCGGGAAGATGTGCCTTCCACTTTTCTTTGCCATTGACAAACTGAGACATTACATGCAAATGTTGCCTTGTGCAATGTGATTCTAAATATACAAGAAATACTCACAAATAGCTCAAAAACATGCAAGTATACACATCATGACAACAAGTGATAAGTAAATTAAGATCGTTCTCCACAGGGATTGAATTAAGGAAATTTACTACTTCTAAGCGTGATTTTCGATGAAATTCAAAGTAACCAAGGGCAACATATCATTCACTAACTAAATTGCACAAATGTAAATAAATTTGAGTGAATTTAAAGAGTACTTAAAGTAAATAACGCAAGAAAAACGGCTGAATGCAGAGGAGAAGTAAGGCTCGGATTAGGGATGTTCTGTATTGCTTCCAGTGATTGCTATAGCGAAACCTGTGCTAATTCACCTCACCCAGATTTTAACACGAGAATTTTCCAATTCTCCAAAGATTAAGGCGATTAAACTCCCATTTAACCCCTTATTTTTAGCTCATTTGATTAGTGCCTTAGGTGGTGATTTATCCCTAAATACCCACTCATTTTCATGATCTTTACTACTAAGGTAAAGCAAAGTAATCGGTTACTAAATATTTTCCCAAACATTCAATAACAATGCTAGAAAATGGTTGGCCAAACAAAATTCCAGCTTAAACAATGAAGAACACTTTACTCTAAGATGAGAATAGCACGATTCAACTACAAACAACCCCTCGTTACAATATAGGATCCCTAATCCTCACCTAAAGAGGATTAGTTCATGTTCAAAGATGAAGTAAATTCAGTACAGCAAAGAACACCCATACTCAACATACTTTTCAGCTTCTTACACAACTAACCAATGGGAAGATAAAAGATGAGAAGAAAAGACTAAAGAAGTAGCTCCCAAGATCAAATCCAGCTTTCCCAAACTGAATAATGACTCCACGACAGCTCTCCTCTTCTTTATCCTCTGTTTGCTTTGTTTTTCAACTCCCAATCACAGCTCTCTTCTTTCTCCAGCCTTTTTTTTTTTTTTTTTCAAATTTGGGCTTCTTTCTTTAAATACCCAGCCACCAACGTGGGATTCAGGGCTGATTAGACAAGCCTTGCCCACATGGAATTTCTTCTAATGGATGAAAATAGCTTTAGACACCAGCTGGGAATGACACATCATTTAGTGAAGCCCTCCACGTGGAAAACAGCTCCAGCCACCAACAGATGCCAACTTCCATTCTGCCTCTGCCAGCTCACGCTGCAGCATATTCTGTGCAAATTGAAGCTCCAGGTCAGCTCAAATATACAATTAACGTGAAAATAAACACCCAAAGCCCTCAATTAACATTCTCACTAAACACCATTAAATTCATCAAAATCCAACTCAAATAGCAATTTCTCAAGGTATAATTAAGCCTTTAAGCCCCAAAATCATGGCCAATAACTCTTATTTCTAAGAGTTATCAGCAAGCTTTCACGATGCACTTGGTGGCAAAGGCTGATCCAATCAAGTATGTCTTGTCTAGACCAATTATCTCAGGACAGTTGGCTAAAAGGACAATCTTACTTCAACAATATGACATTGTCTATGTTCCGCAAAAGGCGGTGAAGGGGCAAGCCTTGGCAGACTTCTTAGCCGACCATCCGGTACCGTCAGACTGAAAATTATCTAAAGCCTTGCCTGACAAAGAGATATTCTACATTGAATTAGTTGAGCCTTGGACTATGTATTTTGACGGAGCAGCTAGAAGGAATGGTGCAGGGGCAGGAGTAGTATTCATCTCGCCTGAAAAACACATGTTGCCATACAGCTTCACAAACGGAGAAGTGTGTTCGAACAATGTTGCTGAATATCAAGCACTCATCATTGGTCTTCAAATAGCCATAGAGATCGAAGTGACGTATATTGAAATTTTTGGAGATTCAAAATTGATAGTCAATCAATTGTTGCTCCAATATGAGGCAAAACATGAAGATTTGATACCTTACTTCAATTACGCCCAAAGATGAAAATATCGATATCGGTACTAATATCTGTAACTCAGATTTACGGATATATCAACGGGTATTTCGATAAAAATGACGGATATCACGGAAACTCATAAAAATATTCTGAATTTTTTTATGAAACTTTGAACTAAGCTTACTTAAGTAATAAACTATTAGTTTAAGCATATATATCAATAATAATAAGCTAAATATGAATAATAATACAATAATAGTTAACATTGAAGACCGAAAAATGAACATGAAATTGAATATTTCATTGATAAAAAATTGTAGTCACACAAGTACATGTTTTAATAATAACATGACGATCTTGGAGGTATTAGACTGATATTGATATAATTGATTTTATAATGACAGTATTGTTCCCAAGTCATCGTATACAATAATAGGGGATTTTTTTTTTGTTTTTTTTTTAAATACAATCCTTGGAAATGAAAAGGAATCAATTCATTTTTAAGTCAAACAAGCAAAACTCACTTCAAATGTCATGTTTGAAGTGAAAAAATAATGAAAAAGTTGAAATGAAGTGTGAGAAATAGAAGAAATTATATAGAAAATTGTAGAAGGTCACAGGTAACAAAAAGAAATTGAATGAGAATTAAATCAAAGTTTAAAGGAAACGAAGGATAATAATTTTATCTAGCAACAAAATTTAAAATTATCAAAGATATATAAATTATTACAAATATGCTATTAACTTTTTTAAAAATAAAAATAATAAGTATTCTATATAAATTAAATTTAAAATTATATTATAGTATTAAAAAAATATACAAGTATATATGTTAAAGTAAAAATGTAATACTTCATAAAAAAAAAGTAAAAATGTAATACAAAGACACAAAATAATTCAATTAAAATGAGTGAAATTAAACAAAAAAGAAGGGAGAAGAATATGGTTGTGGTGGAATGAAGAAAAAGAGAGAAGAGGGAAAGAAAAAAAAAAACAAAAAGAATTGTACAACATACGAACCCATGCCTCTAGGAAAACAAGTAAGGATGTTAATTGTGTTGAGCCAATGGAGCAGAATAATAACATATCATACAAAATCTCTTATAAATTAATATCCACGATTTTCAGTTGGTTTTTCTTCGATTTTTAACCGATATCTCCACGATTTTTTGGCAAAATATCCGCAATATATCCACGATTTTTCGTCCAATCTCCGCATTTTTTCTTCTGTCCATACGATATATTGTTAAAACGATATTTTGTTGATATATCGGCGATATTTTCGATATTTCCGCGATAAATTGGTAAAAACGATCTTACCCCTCCATATCTATATTGGACCCTCAAAAAATTGGATATATCGGCGATATTTCGCCGATTTTTTCGCGATATTTTCATCCTTGATTGCGCCAGACAATTATTGAAAAACTTTGAGAGTGTGACGATAGAACATGTTCCAAGATCTAAAAATACAAAGGCCGATGCATTGGCAAATTTAGCCATCGCTTTAACGGTTTTAGAAAACGAAGTTTTGAACATTCCACTTTGCCAAAGATGAGTTGTGCCACCAACTGAAAAGGAAAGTCAAGAAACGTATGCAATATCTGTCTACGTGATTCAAGAAGAAGGATGACAATAGCCGATTATAGATTATCTACAGGATAGAAAGCTTCTTGTCGAGACACGTCATAAGACTGAGATACAAAGAAGAGCATCTCGATTTATCTACTACAAAGATACTCTATCGTCGCTCGTATGAAGGCCTTTATCTTCGATGTTTGGGAAAAGAGGAATCAATGCAAGCATTAGAGGAAGCACATTCAGGCATTTATGGAGCTCATCAATCTGGGCCAAAGCTCCATTTTGAACTAAAGAGAATGGGTTACTACTGGCCTACGATGGTTCAAGATTCGATGCAATATGCAAAGAAATGTGAAGCTTGTCAGTTCCATGCAACTTCATAAATCAGCCTCCAGAGTCACTTCACCCAACTGTAGCTTCATGGCCATTTGAAGGCTGGAGACTTGATCTTGTAGGTTTTATAACACCGAAATCATCGGCAGACATTCTTATATCCTTGCGGGGACTGATTATTTCTCAAGATGGGCTGAAGTTGTTGCGCTAAAAGAAGCAAAGAAAGAAAATGTATTAGATTTTGTTCGTAATCATCTCATTTATCGATATGACATTCCTCACCGCAGCGTGACAGATAATGGAACACAATTCTCAAACAGTTTGATGGACAAGTTATGTGAAAAGTTCGACTGCAAACAATATAATTCGTCTATGTACAATGCTGCTGCGAATGGTTTGGCTGAAGCATTCAACAAGACATTATGTAACTTGTTGAAGAAAGTAGTCTCTAAGACAAAGAAAGACTGACAAGAAAGAATTGGTGAAGCGTTATGGGCGTAACGAACCACTTATCGTACTCCAACAGGAGCAACGCCTTACTCTCTTGTCTACGGAGTAGAAGCTGTTCTCCCTGTAGAAAGAGAAATCCTATCGTTGCGAATGGCGGTGCAAGAAGGTTTAACTGTGGAAGACGATGCTAAATTACGTCTTCAGGAGTTAGAGACTTTAAGATGAGAAAAGACTGGATGCTCAACAAGCGTTGGAATGCTATCAAGCACGCAGGTTGACGGGACTGCCAGCAGGGTGTCGAATTCTCCCTAAGTCGTCAAATAAAATTTATAATCCACAGCACTACTACTAATTTTTGTAGCAATAGCGGTCGGGGTCAAACATAGCGAAGGGGGATCTAGTAAGTGTAGAATTTCGTGCTTATGAAAACAGGGAAGATTTTTGTGATCGAAAGGCAAGCAAAAATTAAATAATTAAATGCAGAATGGAAATAAGACGGGATCAATAACATAAAAAAAAGGGATCGTTGGATTGGGATTTATTATGCTTGATTCTAATTCATTGGCTTCCTAGTTTTCTCTAATAATCGCTCTAAATTGATTTCATTAGTCCGGTCGGCTTCTGGGTTACTCGGAGGACCCCACTACATTAACCTGTGCTAATTAACTCGCTAATCGTGAATTCGACAATTAACAATATTAATTAATATGAACTCTATCGCTCGCCACCCCTTATGCATAATGTAGCAACCATCCGAGACCTCTGCACCAGTTACTACTTATATCTAACTAGTTTATTAACAAGCAATTTTGCAACCACCTATTGAAACTAGCCGTTTTGGGATCGTGGGTCCGGAATCATAAGAACTAAATTCAAATGTAATTTAAATCTAATTCCTACAACCTTTAACATGCATCCTAGGCCTATCAAGGGTCGTCTCGCGTAGAGAGTGGCTTGCCTCAACCTAGTGGTTATCTAAAAGTAACTGATAGAATACACAAGCGGTAATTGCATAGGGCGTTAATCCTAATTGACTAGCCTCATGTATTGGTTTAAACGGGATTACATGCAAAGCTCAATGAAAATTCAGCAAGAACAGAAAGTATAAACCAGAAAACTCAGCCAATATTACTTAGAATCAAGACATAAATCCAATCCAACGATCTAAACGAGTTTAGCTACGCATAGATGAAGTGAAAGCAACAAATAACATAAAGGAATCCATAGAATATGACCAACAATGGTCTACAAGAGTGCTGGAATGTAAAAGAGGCAAAGAAATCGTAAAGGGGATCAAAAGTCTAACCTAACGGCGGACAAAACTGAGACTACATATATATAGAAAACACATCGGCGTCGAGACGCTGCAAACATTCTTCTTCAGCCCGAACTCGCGTCGGCGTCGAGACGCCAAGACCGACGTCTCGACGCCAGCCTCATGACTCGACTTCCTGCTTTATTTCTCGGCTTGGTCTCGCTTCTTCTCGGTTCGGGACTTCAATCTTTGGCTTTTGGTGTCACAATTCAGGCCCGCTTCAGCACAATTGGGTCTCTTCACCTCCTCGCCGTCCAAGACATCGAGATGGCTCCAAAAACTTTGTAATTGGCCCGAATTAACACCAATTAGCGTGATCGGCTCCCGACACGACCTAAGCTCAATTAACCTGTAAATAGGACATGTAAAGCATAAAAGGACTCTAACAAGCTTATATTAGAGACGATAAAATAGGACTATTTAGGTCCTATCACATGTCTAAGGCTTTCAGCAAAATGTACGACCTCGTTCATTTCCAGTTGGTGAGCTCGTACTTGCAGTTCGAAGACCTATCATCACGACTCGACATACAGGACACAAGTTTACACTTAAATGGGATGGACCCTACGTTGTGAAAGAAGTCTACACAAATGGAGCATACAAGATAGTTGATAAAGACGGGCTCAAAATTGGCCCAATCAATGACAAGTTTCTCAAGAAATATTATGCTTAAAATGTAATGCTCCATATCACAAGAGCCTAAATTGGATGATACTCCTGACCCGCACGAGTTAAAAAGGTGAACGACCCAAAAAAAATAATCAAATTTGTACTCTGAACTACGTTATGACTCGATCCCATTTATTAAAGGTAGGCAACTTAAAGGAAACTTTAAGCTCAGTCCATAAAATTAAAAAAAATCATCATCCCATGTTTGTAAAAGGAAATTCATTCTTGAATAATAAAAAAAATCAATTCATTATGCGAAACAAGTCTGATATTGAATGACAAATCTTGCCTATTACAAAAAAAAGGAGACATCTTCGATAAAAAAAATGACGCAAAAAAAAAGTTGCTACAATGATATAGATTAAAAAAATGAAGTATGATCACGACATCCACTAGTAGTTCCAACATTTCACGAAGCATCGTCAAGGTTTTAGCATCAGCATCAGTAAGAACAGAGGCATCGTCAAGGTTTTAGCATCAGCATCAGTAAGAACAGGGGCATCTTCAAGACTACTTATAGTTCCTCGCAGTTTAGAAGCTTCAAGTTGATGTTGCTTTAAAAGGTCCTCTTTCTCGACAATCAGCTTAGAAATTTCACATCGCTTAGCTTTCATAGCTTCGAGCCTAGTTTCCAACTCTTCTTCTTCTCACAATGCTTGCAAATGTTGTTGCTGAAGTGTACCCTTCACTGTAATTAGTTCACTTTCACTGTATAGTATCTTCTCCAAGCTAAATTTGGTCTCCTCCAATTGACGATGCTTACTTTCCAAAGTTAATTGAGAAGAAAACGACGATTGCAGTTGGTTATACTTCTCTACCTTCTTGAAATATGCCCTTACAATTTCTTTAAGAGGGCCCAAGCTGGATGCATAGGTCTCAGAAATCGCATGAAATATTTTGGACGTCACTTGTTCAAGACAATGTATCTTGTCGACGGAAGTGCATATGATCTTCTGTTGTTTGCTCTCCCACCTGGCAAGGGCAGCCTGTTTCCTGTAGTTGGAAATCACATTGTCAGCACAATAATTAGAGACCTCAGACGCAGCTGCATGAGTTATTGTCTTCATTTGTCCAGGAATTTCATCAGTTACAGGTTGACAAAATTGAGTCACAACTCTATCCATCGACGCTTTGAAATTTCCCACACGTGCAACCATAAAATAAAAAACGTCTGGACTCACAAAAGAAGGAGGACTATGATGCCCCTTAACTTATATAAGGGGATCATTTAAAGGTGACTGCAAAAAAAAAAGTAAATGATAATCATCATGATAATAATAATGATAATAATAATAGTAAAATATTACAATGAAGAAGGGATGAGAACACTTACCAGTGGTGCAGGGAGTTCAGGAAATTGTGATGCGCTAGGAACCCCATCAAAAAATTCATCTTCGCATACTGATGGTTTACTGAACTTTTTAGGACTTTTCCAATTGATGATCACCGCTACTGTTCTGACTACCATCATTATCCTTAGAACGAAACTCACTGTAACACCCGGGTTAGGAGGGGTACATGAATGAACCGAGACCACATCCGAATGAGAGGGATTCTGAGGACATGAAAGCATGGTCAAGATAAGCTTAAAAGAATTGATAGATACTACCTATACCAACAAGGTGCACCTTCCTTTTCGGTGGCTCAATCATAGGAACTTTGAAGTTAAGCGTGCTTGACTCGGAGAAGTTCTATGTTGGGTGACCTCTTGGGAATTTTCCTAGGAAGCATGTGAGTGAGGACAAAGCATGCTAAAAGGACCCCGTGTTGGTTTGTGGGGATAGTCTTCACTCTTGGAAGCAGTTTAAGACGAGTATGGTAACGTGACTAGGTCGCAGGGGAATAGCGGGGCCTTAGGTGCCGAATCCGAATTCTGAATCCTGGGCCTAGGGTGTTACACTCACCAAGTTCAAACATGTGAATCTTTTTACCTTTGTTGTTGATAACTCTCCAAAAGGGAGTTATTTAGGCCCTATTTCTATAGTGATTTATGTGTCATTTGTGTTAAATAGGGTTGCTTTTAGATGAATATTATATGTTTTAACCCATTTAGAAGAATGGATGCTTTGGAAGATATTTTGTGCAGAAAATAATGTTGAGCGACTTGAGGGAGCAAAATCCGTGATCCAGCAAAGTAGGGAGCAAAACTACCACGTGAGCCGCACGTGGTTCATTAAATGAGGTGGCGTTAGCTGAATTAATCTCGGATCTAGGAAGCTTGGAGAGCCCTCCACGTGTAAAATTTGACCTAATTAGGGTTGACTCCACTCTATAAAAGGAAGTAGTCGTCTCAAGTCCAAAAACATTCCAAATTCGAGAGAGGAAAGTCTCATTCCATTCGTGTTGGCTTACTTTCCATTTTTGGAAGCCGAATAAAGGAGGAACAATTGGAGACCTCAAGAAGACCATCAACTACGGATTTCTTCAAGGGAATTAATCTTTTCTTGTAAATTTCTTGTAGTTATCGATGCACATACTCAGATTGTAGCGTGTGTTATTTTGTACTCCATGAACTAAATTTACTTAGATGTTGGTTAGGATCTATGTAATTGTCGTGCTTCATTCTATGCAATATATGTTGATTTGAGCATCTTGATTATTTGTTGTGTCTATTTCTATTTTGTGCCCGCCTGGCCAGCCGATATGAATATCACCTCTTAGTTTCAGGGATGATTTGAGAGGTGTGTGGCAATTAATCACACTAGACCATTATGTGTTGGTGGACGCCAGTGACTGAGTTAGGGATAACCAGTTGCCTAGTGCTTGATCGGTACCACGTCATTGGAGTTGAAACACATTCCAAAAAATCCAGAGTTCCGGGAGGATCCTGCTGATAAGACTGCAAGAGAATTGCCTAATCAATATTATTGTCAGGCATCTTTTAAAACAATTACAGAAATCTTGACCAACGCCTGTTTCCAATCTGTCTGCTTTATCTGTTTACATTCTGCTATGTTATTTCTTTTGCTTCAGCATTTTATCAAAATCAATCATTTTAACAATCTTGAAACCATTAAAAAGTTACATAAAATAGGTAGAGTGGAAACTATTCAAAACCTCGTGGATACGATAAATTACTTATCACTTGCTGTGGATTGTGTATACTTGCATAGTATTCTAGAGCTTATTTTTACCATATTTTTACCCCACTCTAGAAGGCAACAATTGTCATCACCAACCTTTTTAGGAAATTTCGGCTTGGGAGGAAGAGGAATTGCACTAGCCACCAATTTTTCTATGCCTTCTTCAAGATAGTTTCCGTTTTTTGCCAACCACCAACTCCGGTAACATTGGGTAATTTGGATGTGTGGCTTCATCGCATGTGTAGGAAGATAAACTTGAGACAATGTTTTTGCTCGAACACATATCATCCAAAGACGTAATACATTATCTAAGTTGGCTTCAAGAACTTCTTCACTTAGATCGTTTGGCACGTCTTGGTAAAATCCAAATTGTCGGCTAAATCGACAAGGACTATAAGCTTCAATGACCATCGAAGACCCACATCGTGAAGATAAGAAGCATGATCGAATGCTTATAAAGAATGAAGAATTCCAAAATGATAGCTTGTCATCATCTGTTAGAACCATGTCTTTATTGCGGGGAGGGAGATTCACATACCATGATACATATTTACCTTTATGAATATGTACACGAGCCTCAAAATCATCAAAGTATTTAGCTCCACCCTCTCTGAAAAACTCAACCATCATTGGGCCCTGCCTTTTTCTGGAACTGCACAATGCGTGTTAAAATAATAAGCAAGTCAAGCGTAAACATAATGCACTGGAAAACAAGCCTCTGAACGTCCTGCCGAAGGAGACGCTTTATAAATCTAGCCCAATCCATGATAGATATTAGCCAAAACTGGAATAGGAAGACTAAAAGCATAACCTTCTGCCATATGGCTTGCAACTTTGAAAACCTTTGGATGAAGAGAAATATGCTTGTTGGGAAACACAAATACATATAACCAACAAGAAAGAACAGCAACCAAGTAGGTCTTTTCTATCAATTCATCTTCTACACTTAGCTCACAAAAGAACTCGAGTTCTCTCTCAAACCAGTTTGAACACTTGATAGGAACTCCATCTGGATTATGAGTCGAATGAGGACGACTAGCTTTCTTTACTTTTCGAGCAGGAGGCTTCTCATACTTCAAAACCCTATTAAACAAAAAAGAAATCCATGAACTAATGGAAATCTGGGAATGATTACGCTTCTGAGATGCTAAACCGGAGTCTGTCAACTCAAATATAGTTCGCGAAGTTTACGCAAATATTGATGAAGAGGGTTTTCAGGCCATTGTTCGTGGGGTAGCAGTAGATTGGAGCCCAGGTGCAATCAATTCTTTATTCAACCTTCAAGACTTCCCACACGCTGGATAATAACGATATGGCAGCAGCGCCATCCAATGAACAGTTGAACGCAACTGTTCGTGAAGTGGGAATTGAGGGGGCTCAATGGCGGTTGTCGAAGATAGAGAAAAGGACCTTCCAAGCGGCGTATCTCAAGAGTGAGGCAAACACTTGGTTAGGATTTGTCAAGCTGCGTCTACTACCAACAACCCACGACTCCACTATCTCTCGTGATCGCGGTCTCTTGGTTTTCGCTATATTGAGGTCATTAAGTATTGATGTCTGCAAAATTATCTCCAGTGAGATTCATTCTTGCTGGAGGAAAAAGGTGGGCAAGCTGTTTTTCCCGAACACAATAACTATGCTGTGTCAAAGAGCAGGGGTTCCCGCGAGTGCAGAAGATGTTATCCTGATAGACAAGGGAATAACAGACACGCTGAACCTGGCAAGGCTTCAGAGGACTCAGGAAGCGTGACAAGGCGGTTTGGTGTGCGACATCCACCAAATACAAGAACAACTACAAATGCATTCCGCCGAATGGAGTTTTCCGAGAGGCAATTCCAAATGTACTGGAATTATGTTAAGCGGAGGGATGCCACACTAAGGAGGGCTTTGCAATCCAATTTTTCCAAGTCATATCAAGTTTTCCCTATTCTTCCCGATGATCTATTAAACCCTTGGATCTCGCCGCCGTCGATAGAAATAGAAGAAGAAAAGGATGATGATGCTGGTCAGGAAGACTAGAAGAAGGAAAAAAAAAAAGCAGAGTGAGCTTTTATTTTGTTTAATCATTTTTGTTGCTCGTGTATTTTCCTGACCAATTTTTTCTGTTCTTTAGGATTTCTGCTTCTATGTTTTTATTTTCTGTTCTGATGGCCTTCAAAAAAAATTTTTATCTGATCTTGTAATCATTTTCTGTTATTTCAATGAAATTTCTGAAGTTTTTCTTATCCATGGCACACCTAAGTATTCCTAACTTAACTTTTCTTCTGGATTTTTTAAGCTTGAGCTAGTTAGCTTAATTAGATCAAGGTGTTCTGATCTCCAGAAACCCTTTGCTTGAGCATTCCTTCTAGCCTGGTCATCGCTGTGGCAAGAAGTTCTGAGGTAGTATTGTCTTATTTTGATCCACCTTAAGCTTAGTCTTAATCCCACGTTTAGTTTAAAACTCAGATAGAAAATATTAAGTTTGGGGGAATAATTATATGTTGCTAATTCATTAGGGACAATGAATAATTTAAGTTTGGGGGACTTTGAGCCACTCCTCTTGTTTTGCCTGAGCATTCCTCTCCTTCATAATTTTTTCTAGGTTATTGAGTAACCAGGGACATTTGTGACACCCACAGTTTGTCTTTGCGTCAAAAGATGGCCTAGGAAATGTTGAGAAAAATGATGAAAAAAAATTATATGTTAAAAAAAAAAAGAAAAGTGAAAATTTTGCTGTGAAAATTGATAAAGCAAAACTTTTGAAGGATGAATGATAATCTGGCAGTTTTCTATCTCCCAGGGGCTTAGGTGAGCTTCATCATAACATGTCGCCATTCTGAGAAGTAAGAGATAGATAACTAAAGATTTTTGGGTTTAGCAATGAGTGTTTAGCCTAGTTGGTGATAAGCTTGAGGCGAGGGTTTACTGCATCATAAAATGGGTCATCTCATGCTTAAGAGCTTATGACTGTAAGGATGCTTCAAGTCTGAAGAACAAAAGAATGAATCCCTTAAAAAGATTGTTAAGAATATCTGATAATATAGCTGAGCTGTGGTAGTTCTTAGGATTGAGTAAAAGGTGGTGATTATCTGTACAATGCTGAAAGAACTATTTTGCTGCAGCAGTGCGTGGTTTGCAGGATGCTTAGGTAAAGGTTGAAGGTAGTGTTGGAATATCTGTTTTGATTGAGTTGTGTTATGATCAATGTTTTGAATTTTCAAGGGAAAGTGAGTTAGTATTGCTCGGGACGCGCAATAGTTCAAGTTTGGGGGTATGATAACTCTCCAAAAGGGAGTTATTTAGGTCTTATTCTATCATGATTTGTATGTCATTTGTGCCAAATAGGTGTGCTTTTAGATGAATATTATGTGTTTATCCTATTTAGAAGAATTGATGCTTTGGAAGTTCTTTTGCAAAGAAAATAATGCTTAGCGACTTGGGGGAGCAAATTCCATGATCCAGCAACGCTGAGAGCAAAACTGGCCACGTGAGTTGCACGTGATTCATTAATGAGGTGGCGTTTTCAGAAGCAATCTCGGATCTAGGAAGCTTGGAGAGTGTTCCACGTGTAATATTTGACCTAATTAGGATTGGCTCCACTGTATAAAAGGAAATAACCGTCTCAAGTCAAATCATTTGAGGAGGAAAGTTTAATCTTTTCCATCTTTGAAGCCGAATAGAGGAGGAACGATTGGAGACTCAAGAAAACCATCAACTACCAATTTCTTCGAGGAAAATTATTCTTTCTTGTAAGAGTTTGTAGTTATGGATGCACGTGAACAGATTGTAACGTGTGTTGTTTCCAATTCCATGAACTAATTTACTTTAGGTGTTGGTTAGGGCGATGTAATTGTCATTTCTTTAATAATCTAGCAATTTTTATTGATTTTGAGCATCTTGATTACTTGTGTTTAATTTTATTTTGTGCCCGCCTGGCCAGTCGGTATGAATAACTTCTCTTAGTTTCAGGGATAATTTAAGGGATGTGTGGCTTGTAATCACACTAGACCATTATGTGTTGGTGAACGCTAGTGACTCAGTTAGGGATGGCTAGTTGCCTGGTGCTCGATCGGTAGAGCGTCATTGGAGTTGAAACACATTCCAAAAGATTCAGAGTTCCGGGAGGATCCTGCTGATAAGACTGCGAGAGTTTGCCTTATCGATATAATTGCTAGAGCATCTTTTTTCAATTACAAAAGTCTTAACCAACGTCCGTTTCCAATCTGTCTTCTTTATCCGTTTACATTTTTGCTCTATTATTTCTTTTGTTCCAACATTATTTCAAAACCCAATCATTTTAACAATCTTGAAATCACTAAAAGGCTAAACAAAATAGGTAAAGTGAGACGGTTCAAAACCTCGTGGATACGATAAATTACTTATCACTTGCTGCGGATTATGTGCACTTGCATAGTTTTCTAAAGTCAATTTACATCATATTTTTAACCACTCTGGAAAGGCAACAGCTGCTCATTCGGCTACTCAACTTGGGGGTCTTCTACTAGATTATCTTCCTGCCCCATTGGTGGCACAACTGTCTCAGCGGCTGTGCGACCCCTACCACGACCTTTTCCACAACCTCTTCCATGCGGAGGCATGATTTATTACACAAGATTTTTAATCCCATTATTATACAAGCTCGGTTCTTTTAAACTTTTCACAATTATAGAGCATCATTCATACTTTTCCATAACATGAATCGTTTCAGATATAAAAACATTTACAGGCTACAAATTAAACAAATGTGTACCTGGCGTGACCGGATGCTTGCTGATAAGCCATGAACATACTTAAGGTTTACGATGTAAACCAGTCTACAGAACCTATAACCTAGAGCTCAGCTCCAACTGTAAAGGGAAATTGATAAATATGGGCCCTTTCAGTTTTTATTTTAGAAAAAAGGCCCATTTTCTACCAGATTGTTTTTGGGGACCCCTATGTACATGAAATGACCAATATACCCTCACTTTTTAAAACTTCATCTCTCTTCTTTTTCCCCTTTCTCACGGCTTTTCCTCTCTGTATCTCACGATTGAATCTACCCTTTTCGGTCGAAATCTCTCTATCCTTCGAACTTCCTAAAATCAAGTGAGAGAATGAAATCTCCCTCTTCTGTTGGTGAACTTCCAAAAATCAAGTGAGAAAATCAAAAGCAACAAGATTTGAAGGTAATTAAGTTCTTTAGGAATTTTTTAGGGTTTAGATCACTCCATGTGATCTATGGCGGTTCAAAGTTCATGAGAATCTCACATATAGAAAATCAATGGCTTCCCTCCTCAAATTTCATGTCTTTCTGGAGTTCCCTAGCCTTTTGTTTGGAATTCATCAGTTCCTCCACCAACCTTTTGCCCTCCTGGATTTCCCTTGTCGTTTTTTCCAGCAGCTGCTTGGAACTGTGGAGTTCCAGGACCATGGAACACGCCATGATTTTCACCACAAGCTTCTTCTGCAGAGAAATCTCTCTGTTCTGACACTAAAGCTTCTTCAACAGTACTGGGAAAGCATCATAGAGACAATGAAATGGCCAAAGAAGATGCGGAGAACTTGGTGTTTTTTTAGAGAAAAATTAAGGTAGAATTTGAACGAGCCTTTAGAGAAAAAAAATCGAGGGAAATTTTCTGCAACTTTTTTTTTTTGGTACTTCAGTCTTGATCGAGATTTATGGCAGTGAGCAACATTCGATTTTTTCCCTTTTTTTCATTAAATAGGTAAGTGAAAAAAACTGATGAAGGTTGGTGGGAAAATTAAATTTTTCACTGTTTTTTAATGAAGGAGGGTATAATTGTGATTTCAACTCTATGCTGACATCACTTTCATCAGCAACCAGTCTCCAAAAACAATTTTCTACAAAATGGGCCTATTTTCTAAAAGGAAAACTTAAACGGCCTATTTTTGTCAATCTCCCAACTGTAAAGACCCTACATTTCATGACTAATTCCTAGGGTCATTACCGCATGCATTACCTACTTACGTTTAGAGAACGACGATGAAAACAAACATTTAACAAAAATCAAGCTTAGTTAATCAAAAGGGGCCTTTCAGCCTGGGATCCCAGTTAAAACAAGAACAAATAAACTTTAATCATTTCAAATAGAGATCTCAAGTGCAAAACCATTTCTAAAACAAAACATTTCAAGATGCAAGGAAAAGAAGTTCAGAAACATGATAAAACGGAAGTCTATTCTACAAATTCCATGGCTCATCCAGCAACGTCCTGTCATGCATTCTGTACACATTTGCCCTTACCTGCAATTATATATTAGGGAAAAGAATGAGTATTTAAAAAAAAATACTCAGTAAGCAACAATACTACTAGACATGCATCAACAGGGGTAACTTGTGGTTAAATCAACTAGAGCCTAATGGTTATTTCATGTCATTTCATTCATCATGTTGTATGGGTCACGTGGTCAATTAATCCTCCTATCATACGCTTGCCAACTCATTGGAGGTGCACATGTGGGAATCAAGCGAGATCTCAACTCCTACTGATGGTAGAAGGCACCCAGTTAGTGGAGTTGCGTCTCACCCATCAAGGCACCTAAGAGCGCATAGCACTCTAGCTACCATCTCACTGGTGGAGCATCCATGAGTTTTTGTCGGAACTTTACTTCCATAGTTAGTAGATGGTACCTAGTCTGCGAAATCGAGTCCCGCCAATTTAGCTCCTCATCTCAGTCTATAAACATCTCAATCCTAGGTGATTAATTGTCATGACCCCTACTAGGATAAAAAGTTTGCTCTTTTCCCTATTAGGACCCTTTGCACATAGCATGACTTAATTGCAAACTAACCTACCAGTTTCTTCTCCTAAAGTGTTTCTGAAGGCTAGTCTATTATGTTCTCGCCACATCACATCTCATCTCATTCAAGCATACACAAAAAAAGATCATGACTAGCATCCAGAATACCAAGCAGAAACACCACCACCTTCCAATTGCCAACATTCAATACCAGCCTCCCATAATACACAACAACCATGCATTCACATAAATTGGGTCCTACTATATCATAGCACAATTATTTTCTTGCGGTCATACTCTTAATTGCAAAATTAAAACAACATTCATGTTATTTTTCCCAATCAATTCAGTTCAACCAAACAAATAGCAAATTCTTAAGCTGAAAGCCCAACTAACCATTCCAATATACAACTACAGTCCAACACAGTAAGTTACTTACCTTAATAATTCAGAATCACAACAAATGGCTTGGCTCACAGTTTTCTAGCGACCAACAATCCCTAATAATTAAATAATAATTTAGGTCCCAACACAGTACTGACAAAGTACAAAAAGAAACAGAAGCTTAGGGCCATAGAAACCTTACCCAACTGAAATTTAGGAAATTTTCATTCTGCCTTTAATTTAAATCAGCTCCAAAGGTCTCAAACCAATTCAATCCACCTGTTCATAAATCACAGAAACACCCAACCTTCATGAACGACACTTTTCTAACAAGAGAATATTGGGATTTAAAACGTGCAGATCAGTGACTCAAGGCGGCGTGGGTCTGAGTGACGGCGGTTGAATTGATCGGAGGAAGGCGGCGGCGAATAGATCTGAGCGGTAGAAGCAAACAGATCTGAGCGGCGGCGGCGTACAGATTCAAGCGGCGACGACGTTCGCGGTGGTGGATCAGAGTGCTCACAACAGCGTGGGTATCATGGCGACGACGGCGGCAACGTGCGACTGTTTGGCTGAAGACAGCGGCGGCGGCGGATGGTTGCTGAAAATGAGAGGGAGAGCGAGCGAGTGAGAAAGAATGAGAGACGGAGACAAGGGAAAGAGAAAGAAAACGAGAGGGAAGAGGAAAGGACTCACCGAGAGGCTTGCAGCGGCGTGGGTGGTCGATGACGGCGACGTGTAGCGAGAGGTGACGGAGGAGGGTGACGACGGCGACTGGTATGCTGCAGACGAGAGAGAGATACCATGAGAGATGAGGGACAAGAGAGGAGAGATATCGGGGAGAGAGAGAAAAAATCTCTTTTTTGTTTTTTTTTTTAATTCCTTAACCGAAAAATTTGGGGGGGGGGGGATAGTGAAACTTCCCCCTTTTCTCCCTCTTGACTAGGTAAAACAACCCTTCTTTTCCTTTTTTTTTTTTTTTTGCTGCTACAATAGATCTCTCAATCAATAGTACAAGTTTTATGTCATTGTGCTAATATTGGCATGTAGCCTATTACTATTAATTTTTATTAAAAAGAAAAGGAAAAATACCTTTTTAGTCCCTGAGCTTTGAGGGATAGGTACGTTTGGTCCCTGGGTTTTCAAAATAGATCTTTTTAGTTCCTGAATTTTGAGAAATAGGTTTAAAAGGTCCCTAAGTTTTCAAAATTGACCATTTTAGTCCTTGAGTTTTGAGAAATAGGTTTAAAAAGTCTCTCATTTTATTTTTTCAACTTCTTAAAACTAATAATTTTAATTATATTTTAATACTGAATGATTTTGTAAATTAACAAAATTAAAAAGTATTAATTTAAAAAAATTGAAAAAAATAATATGAGGGACTTTTTAAACCTATTTCTCAAAACTAAAGGACTAAAAATGTTCATTTTGAAAACTTAAGAACCTTTTAAACCTACTAGGTTAAAGACACGTACGATGCACGTTAAATTTCACTATTTTAATTGAAAATAAAAAAGAAAGACGGTGCCTGGAAGTCTAAAACTATATATTATTTTGTTTTAGGTTCATTTAAAATGAATATGAAATACTTTGCACGTGATTTGAAATCTTTGGAATATAATTTTTTATGGTGAAAGTTAAAAAATGTACACTAATGAAAAAGAAACTTCCATCAAATAAGTGATTTTTTTTTAAAAAAAAAAACTTACACTAAGGATGATTGCTAATTGTTAGATAAAGTAATTATTTATAAGAAAAGTCATATTATATGCATAAAAATCCACGCACACAGTTGAACATGCATGTCAAAGAAAAAGTTAATCATATAACAATCACTTACAAATAGTATAAAATCCATCAAACCACAAACACAACCAGTAAAATCAACAATAAAAAAAAATCTCAATATGAAATTTCATGCAACTAAAAAAAGAATATTTCATCAAAATTCCATGATGAAGTGAATTTTACACAAATACAAACTGCAGTGTGTTTTGGGTAACATAAACAATAGTAAAAGACAAATTAATTGCAATCTACAATTTTATAGTAAAGTATTTACAACTTTTACACCTTGAAAGAAACGCAATTCCATTATGAATGAAGAATGAAAAATGTAGTGCAATTTTAACTTTTAGTTTCAAACCACAATTTGTTGGGAGAGAAATTTATTGCGATTTCATACACAATCTTTGAGTAAAATCAAGTAACCAACCACATGAAAATAAAAGGGAGAAGGAATATAATAATTGACTAACATTTCTCATCTATTTCGAAACAAGTGATTGAAGTTCAAATGGTGGAACCGATTGTCTGAGTGAAAAAAAAAAACAGAAGTTGAAAGGATAATATACTTATGAAATAAAGGGAATTCATGAAATAACAACTCTTGAATCTAAAGATACAAATAATATAACTACGAAATTCATGAATCTCAACAACAATAATATGCTTTGCAAAAAATCACTTATCTACGAAGAACACATGGAAGCCAATAAATGAAGATCTAACTCGAAAAAAAATAATTATATAGCATAGTTCAATGCTTCTATTGATGTATAACCACCTCCCCCTAATAGTTGTGTCTTGTCAATGTTAAATACACACATTTGAATGTACAGACACATGCACTCGAAGAGTCACATCGCCCTTTAACCAGCCATGTCCTACCAGTATACATGACAACTATTCAACCTTTCTCTCAATGGACCCACACGTCAACTCAAAGAGTCATATCCCATCATTTAAGGGTGAAATGAGAATTTGTTAAAAATGTAAGGGCATAATAAGAAGACAAAGATTCTCTCCTCCTAGCCCTTTTATATATAGTATAGATTTTATATATAGTATAGATTTATATATAGTATAGATATAAATATAGATTTTTCAAAACTCATGGACTAAAAAGGTCAATTTTGAAAACTCAAAGACTAAATACACATATTCCTCAAAACTCAGAACCAAAAAGGTAATTTTTCGAAAAAGAAAACTCCATTACAAAGGTATAAAATGAAATTTCGCTTTCATATTAAATAAGTTTGGAAGATATTGAACTAAAAAAAAAAGAGAGAGAGATAGAGTTGGGAAGATATTTCTTTTATTTGTGTGATTAAGCACAATGACGTGGCGTCTCCCCGTTGGTGGTGAACATGTAAGCTCCCATCAAGGTTCCCACACCAGAATATAATCAATTGCCTTAAATTAATTTTAATTCTAATAATTTTAATTTATTTCCCTCCACTCAATCCATCGCCATTCACAATCACAACACACACACACATCGCCATTGCCGCTTTCTATAATTCATCCTCAATTCCCCCACTCGCTCTCTCTTCACGCGCATCCCCATCTCTCCCCTCTCTCTCTCTCTCTCCTCTTCCTCTCTCTGTCCACTGCCCATCGCTGCAGTGGAGTCTCACGCCCCTGCCGGACCTTCTCTCTGAACCTTCAGACCTTGGGCGCCTCAATCGGGTGCGGGTATGGGCACGGATTCGATGTTGTCCGAGGCCAACAGCAGCCTCGACGAGCAGATCTCGCAGCTCATGCAGTGCAAGCCGCTCTCCGAGCAACAGGTTCGGTTTCTCGATTGATCCTTTTGTTCTGGTTTCTGGGTTGGTTCGATTGGGCTGATTCTTGTTTCTTGACCTAAAAGAAATTGTGGAACATGGGGGCCTGGAATTTTGAGTCTTTGGGTCTATCTCTCCCTTTTCTTTGTATTTTAATATTGCAATTTATTGGGAGATCTTGCTTATGTGATTGGGTGCCTTTAGTTGAAGATGGTGATTGAATCTTGTGGATAGAAAGAGAGGAACTGGGAGACAGCTTTTTGATTGGGTGGGAATTTTTCTGTTTTGTGTTTTCTGGGTACTCATTCATAGATTTAGGCATAATGGTGGGAGTGAAGGTTGTTATCGTAAATTATTGATGTGCGATCTTCCAAATTTTTTACTTCACGGTTGGCATGTTGTTGAAATGAAAATGGAGTTGATGTTAAGGATGCATGGAGATTTCGCTGTGTTTAAAGCAGTACTTGATATATATCAGTAATATGCCTATTGCAACAAGGGGGTCTAGAGGGCTAACTAACTTAACAACATTATTTGCTGCTCTTGCTCTTTAGATTTAGAGATGCTATCTTCCATTTTAATTTAGAAACGAGTTTCTACCATGTTTATGACACCCTCCTGAATCCTGATATCAGTATTGCCCTTTTGTTTTTTTTTTTTTTTTTTTTATTTTTAAAAAAACTTCTTTTCCTTTTTCTTCCTCTTCTTGGAAATTGGAATGCAAATTTCATTCATTACTCACCGGATACTGCATTATAAGAAGATTATAGAAAACCACTCCCTTGGCTAGAATAATTAAGGTCCCATTTGATAATTATTTGGTTTTTGGTTATTGGATTTTGAAAATTATGCTTGTTTTCTTCCAATTTCCTTACAATGGTTAGGACACATTTGAATTCCTAGTCAAATTCCAAAAACAAAAACAAGTTTTGGAAACTACTTTTTTTAAGTTTTTAACACTTGACTTGGTTTTTGAAAACATAGGAAGAAGGTTGATAACCAAAAAAAAAAAAAAATTGACGAGGTGAACGTAGTGTTTATAAGCTTAATTTCAAAAACCAAATGGTTATCAAATGGGGTCTAAATGGGTGTAATTACAAAATTAATTACAAAGGGAGTTCTAAAGGGATTCCATAGGGTGCACAGGATGTCCGAATTCATGATCCTTCTGTTGGACCCATGAGCTTTTGACTGACTTTAGCATGGTTTTGCACCTTGTGCCATGCCTAAGTTAGGTGAATTTGACTCGATGACACATTTGGTGCTTATCCTTCGGAAGTAAAGGTAACAGATTTCTTTGTTTTTGCAGGTTAGGGCATTGTGTGATAAAGCCAAAGAGGTTCTAATGGAAGAGAGCAATGTACAGGTGTTATATTTGTGCCTTCAAACCTTTTATTATTTAATTCATCTAAGATGTTCCTTTCTTTTGAAATGTCTCTTGATTTGGGCCCTTTTACTGGTGGAAAATGTACATCTTGAAACTAGAGGACCTCCATGTCAACAAGTTCTGTCTTCATTCTGCAACAGTGGCCTGTGTCATTTAAACCGACTCTATTACTTATTGCAATTTTATCATGCATGCCTTGTAGTAGTGATTGGTCATCATCATTTCAAGAAGTTAGGATGTAAATTCATAACCGTTTCATTTGGAGCAAGATATTTTGGCCATATATTCTTCATTTAATTACTTTTTGTCTTTGAGAACTGAAATTTGTTTGGTTTGAAGCATTATGGCCATTTGGTTAGGGAGCACAGGACACATAGTCCCCCCTCCCTTTTGCTATTTGTATAACTAATACAACTCTTTCTCATCTGAAAAAATGAGTTGGAGCTGAGTTTATAGTAGAAAACTAGCATTTCGAAATTTCCCTTTTAAATTGCAGGAGTAGCACATAATTATTTAGTTTTCTTCATTTTTTTTTTGGATAAGAAACAGAACATAATTATTTAGTTTTCATGATTACTATATCAGACTTCTTATGCTTCTTTTATGCATGGAATCTTTTTTCTCCTCACTCAGCCTGTGAAGAGTCCAGTAACAATATGCGGAGACATTCATGGGCAATTTCATGACCTTGCAGAACTTTTCCAAATTGGAGGGAAGGTACAAGTTATGCTTATTTATTCTGAGAGCCGAGGGAAGTTTTAAAAAAAAAAAGTCTAAGTTGGTAGGGTTTTATTTTATTTTATTTTTTTAATTTTTTAGGGGGAACTGGGAAGCATTATGAAAAGATATTTTAAGAGAACTCCAATTGCAAAAAAAAAGTAGCTGTGCACTTCTAAAAATTCCTTCCCGTGATTAAATACCCTGCACATTTCTTTTGAATTTAGAGTTCCAAAGGAGTGTTTTGACCAAGTCTGGCCAAAGGATACCCTTATTTCTTTGATGATTACTTGACATGATCAATGTTTTAACTTTAAAAGGTTTTCTTGGCCAGGGACGAAAAAAACATTTGAAAATTGGGAGACTAAAAATAGAACATTTGAATGTTTAGGAACTAAATGAAAGTTTAGGAACTACTTTAAACCTGGAATTAATAATGGGTTCATTTTTGGTGAAAATAAAGGTAAAAAGGGGAATAGATTGCCATTGAAAATTTTTCTTCTTACTTATCTACTTGTAGACGATATTTTGTACATTGATTTCTTTTGAGCATCCTTCCTTTGCATCAGGTCTGAATCTATAACTCATTACATAATATTGTGACAGTGTCCGGACACCAATTACCTGTTTATGGGAGATTATGTGGACCGGGGATATTATTCTGTTGAAACTGTCACGGTAAGCACATAATAAGAATTCATTTGATTTTCCTATTCATCATTCTGTCAAGGCATCCATTCCCATACCAATCATAAATTATGTAATAGTTTTTTTAATAAGAAAAATCATGTATAATGTAAGACCTGTAGGTTTTGGCTGGATGATATATTTGAGCTAATATAAATGCTTGTCTATCATACTCCTCCAGTTATTAGTGGCTCTAAAGGTTCGTTATCCTCACCGGATTACCATTCTACGAGGAAATCATGAGAGTCGTCAGGTACAAATTTACACTCTATATGGGTTCAAGACATGGATATACTTCGAAAAATGATGCACACAACTTTTCTTCCTTTTTCCAAACCCCAATACTGTAATTTTAAATTGATGCTTGATCCAGAAGGTTGGGATTGGGAGTGGAGCGAGGGAGAGCAAAAATAATCTAGCTGCTTTCTGCTTTGAAGTTTTCTACCATTTGACTACTTCTTGAGTTCATTCTAGAATGAATAATGGCTGTGCGTAATTATACTTCTTTTTGCAGTTCATTGTGTATTGTTTTTGGGGATTTGTTTCATTTAAATTGGTCATGTTCAGAAATAATGTTGAACACTTGAATTAACTTGCACCATTTCATCTTCTCTCCTTTTTGGTTCTCAGATCACTCAGGTTTATGGCTTTTATGACGAATGTTTAAGGAAGTGAGTTTTTCTATTGCCCACACTATACATTCCTCTCTCTCTCTCTCTCTCTCTCTCTCGAGTTTTGGGGGACAATTTCTATGATCAATGAGATTGTAGGGTTAGTACATCTACTGATGTTTGGTTCTTGTGCTGAATTGTATTAGCTTTGGAGAAAAGAAATCAATGACCAATTGCCAACATTGATGCAATATATGAAACGAATAATGTCTTAGATCAATGACCAATTACAAACATTGATGCAATGTATGAAATGAACAATGTCTAGACCGATGAATCTGGTTCTCTTTTACGATAACTAGGTTGAAATAATGAAGTTATTTGTGGGGATCTGATCAGTGAATAACTCCAACAGGATGGAAAAGTTTAGGAAGCGTCTTTGATGGGCATCATATGGAAAATTTACTGCATAACATTAAGTACTAGAAACGAGGCTGGGGCTTGTTAAATCTTTCTTTGCAAATGAATCTTTTGAGGGAGTGATGAAAAGATCCATGGTTATTATTATTTTTTGGTTAAACCAAGGTACTCTATTGGAAGTTTTTCGATTTTACAATGTAGACGGTTGGCATGGGTGACCAGTCAAGAATCATCCAAATAAATCTCTTTAACCACTGATTTTTCCCAATTTATCTGGAGACCAGATATTACTTCAAAAGTTTCAACTGTAATGGTCAAATTGTTGATAGCACTGTCATCCTTGCAAAAAAGAATCCCACTAACTGCTGATCCATGCTTATATTGTTAAATAATTTTCTTTTATAAGAAATCAAATTTTCATGGAGAAACACGAATGAAAATAAGAGGGGCAAGCAGAAAAAAGAGCCGGAAAAAAGGGAGCTGCAATGATTAGCTGTACAGAAAAGAGATCCAGTCCCAAAAAATAAGTCCAAAAATAAGGCCAAGCAAGTAATTACAAAACTTGACTTGTTTTTAGAATCACAACTTGACATGTTTCCTTCGAAACTGAGAGTCAAGTAACTCCCATGTTTAGTGTTCAATTTTGATTTGTGATCTATGTGCAGTAAAATCTTTATTTTGTGGCAATTTATCGGTAAAGTTTAATTCCAATCTGTGATTACCTTTGGTGTTATTTAAAATTTCATCATGGAAGGTCATTTATTCTTCATTCTCTCGCAAAAATCTATGGCAGTGAGATCCTTTTTCTTTGTACTTGCAGGTATGGCAATGCTAATGTATGGAAGACGTTTACAGATCTTTTTGACTATTTTCCTTTGACTGCCTTGGTTAGTGATTTTTTTTGGGTATCACCGTAAATTATTGCTTTCATTACACAATTTACCTTCTTCAACCAATATATCATGCCGGGCTTCTTGTATGCCTCTCTTACATTGTATATTTCATGTGATTGAAGGGGGCAGGGTATAAAAATAATTAATTTTACAATGAGCCTGTTGGATCACGTGCTAGGGGAGAATTTTGCGTCTTTGATTTAGGATACTTTTTTTATTATTTTGGTGATCCTCAATGTGCTTTTCGCTGGTTAACGTTATCGCTTGATGTTGGGGGAGGTGGTTTTCCCTTGCTTTTCTATGGAACATTTGGCTTTGAGAGAAATAAGAGAATCTCTGGGGAGGTGTGGACTGTGGTTACCTCCTTTTTGGTGTTCGTTTCTCATCCTCAACGTCTGGACCCTTTTTTATATATATTTCTTCTTTGTTTTGGTTTATTTTTGGTGGACTGGTTCCTTTTGGATTGCCCGTGTGCTGTTTTATTTTTTATTTTTAAATAAATTGCTATGTTATGTTTCCTTTTTAAAAATACTTATGCTATAGCCAAGTTTTGAAAACAAAAGCCAAAATTTGATTCTATTTTTTTTAGTTTCTAAATTTTGGTTAAGATAGTACAAGTGCTTTAGTAAATGGGTCATAAAAAAAAACAAATTATTAGTACTCTAACAAAATTTTAACAGCAGAAAATTGAATGAAATCATTATCAAGCTATCCTGTTTTTGATGCCATTGTTTTATCTATTGGCTCTTATTTTCTTTCTTTTCAGGTTGAGTCTGAAATATTTTGCCTACATGGTGGGTTGTCCCCATCCATTGAAACCCTTGATAACATTCGAAACTTCGACCGTGTTCAAGAGGTTCCACATGAAGGCCCAATGTGTGACTTATTATGGTCTGATCCAGATGACCGATGCGGCTGGGGGATTTCACCTCGGGGTGCTGGGTATACATTTGGCCAGGTATTTTTAACCATGCATTAAGGGCTTTTGTCGTTTCATACTTGTCTTTGATCCTTACGCCAATAGAAGGAAAGTTAAGCAGTTTTCTATCTGACATTTCATATCCTACTTTGCAGGACATATCTGAACAATTCAATCACTTGAATAATTTAAAGTTGATAGCTAGAGCTCATCAACTGGTCATGGATGGATTTAACTGGGCTCATGTAATACGTTTATTTAACAAGTTCTCATCCTATAAATCTCTTATTCTATTCTTGTCGTTTTATGGATTTAAGGTTTCTGGTATGACGAGCCTTCTGTATGAACAGGAACAAAAGGTGGTTACTATTTTTAGTGCGCCGAACTATTGTTATCGCTGTGGGAACATGGCTTCAATTTTAGAGGTTGATGACTGCAGGAGTCATACATTTATCCAGGTCTCTCTCTCACTCTCGCACAGGAACTTGCACGATGATGATAATGCACAAATAATACACATCTTTGCTTTATTCCTGCATTAATATAAGTATCCATAGCTGAATGATTGGTTCTGTTCTATGTATGTTGTCTCTCTCAGTTTGAGCCAGCACCCAGAAGAGGAGAACCCGACGTCACCCGTAGAACGCCAGATTACTTCTTATGAAGCAGCTAAGTTGAATTCTTCCCCTGTATACCGTAATGGATTGTGCATTGTTGTAGGCTGAGAGAACCTGTGACTTATGCTGCCAAGCATTGATGGCTTTGCCTGCGAGCCAGAACTTTTTATATAGAAAACCCTCTGATTGTATTTTGAAGATCAACAAATCCTCTGAGATACAAAGATATTCGACTTTCTTTCGCCCCTTCGCGACCCCTTTCTCCATAATCTCTCTTGTAGTTTAATTTTGTTACAGCACTTTTCTATTGTAGTAGTAAATTATAGTGCTGGTGTTTTTCATTTACTAGGTGTAAGCTAGTTCGTATATTAGTTCCTGTTATGTGTTTTGGAAAAGGCTGTTGAAATTATTGGAATTGTTACTTTCTATTTCAAGAAATTTTAATATGAAGTATAATTTTGACGAATTTGCCTGAGAATTTTGAATGAAGGAAAACCAACAGGCTTCACTTCCGTAGGGTCAAAAGCTGGCTTTGATTTTAAATTCCGATCAGGGATTTGTCCCGTTCGGTACTATACCCTATTGTACCTTTTGTGAAATTTAAGTCCTACACTTAGGACAAGTGGGGCAATTCTTCAATTATTTATTATCATTTTTCTATGAGATTTGTAGTTTTTTTTTTCTTTGAGTTTAATAGGGGTACTGGATATTCGAATTTGAGACCTCTTGGTCAATGACACATACTTTGTTGAGTCAATTGAGCTTTGATCCGTTTGACATGAGATTTGTAATTAGGTACATTGTTATGTGGTTTGACTTAACTATTTTTATAGATATGAGTTCAATAATTGTGTTGGATGCTTTTAATGGGTTATATTTGATGTTTTTTTTTTTTTTTTACTAAAACTGAGTCTTATTTGCTCGACATTATGACTGCATTTTCATGATTGAGTTTGGATTTTTTTTTTTTTTGACATTCTCATGGAAAAAAAGTCATGATTTGTGTTTGTTTGTTAAAGTTTGTATGATTATTCATTGGTTTATGGATATTTTTTTGTTTAATTTTAAGAAAGTATTAATTGGAATCTAATAAGGTTAAGGTTAAATCACTAATGGGGGTAAAAAGAATGATCTTTCCCTCATATAGTAGTTGCTAATCAAGCCACTTTCGTTGGCTTGAAATAAATATCCCACATCTCATTTTACAAAATGACACAAGGACGTATTGACTTCTCTAAACAATCTTTTACTATGCAAAATGAAAAATATACTCGATTGAATTGGAGTTAACATATCACAAGTTCAGATAAGAGAAAATCGAGGGAACAAGATCAACAACAGACCAAGCAAGACCTGCATACTGAACGAACCTAATGCCTGTATCGACATCGAAGGAGTCCTGGCTCGAGAAGAACAACAACTTGTGCAGAGGACCACATTTGGTCCCATCCACCTTACCTGTTGATTTTAGCATTGGGATATAGCTAGTTGATCTTATGGGCATGCCCAAGGTGTTTGAAATAATGGGAAGGATCCATTTTGCGAGAGCTTTACTACAAAACTTCACGATTAATATGGTCGGTAAACCGACAAGAATCCGACCAAGAAATGTGGGAAATGGGAGTTGTGGAGTGAAGATACGTGCAACGGCTTCATGGTGAAACTGATGGTATGTTTGTTGTACCCCTGCTACCTGCAGGACATAAGGAGCAAAAGAAAGCATGAAAATTCAAATAGGAAGTGAACAAACTCGTAAAGAACAAGGAGTTTTGACAGTATGATGATTCTTTAAAATGACACCAATAAAACAGATAACATCCATCAATTCTATTAAAATCACTGCACTTGGAAAGAAAAATGTTTGCTTACAATTCCAAATGCAACGCCATCAAAAGCCGTGTGGAATTCAAAGCTTGGAGTAGGAAACTCAGGAGTAGGATAAGCAAAGAGCAACAGAATGCTCAGGGCACCCCAGAAATATGTAACTGCACCCAGAAATTGCATGCAACAAGCAGATCAGTAAAAATTAGCAACAGCAGAATCACCATGATGTAAATATATCTAATCTACTCTGACAGACATTGAAATGTAAATGTCAACCATTTTTAAGAGATGTAATAATCAAGAAGATCCACCCAGCTCTGTTTTGTTGTGAAAGAATCTCAAGTACCGCATGGAAAGTCCCATCTTTTCAGATTTCAACTTCGACAAATTACATTAGATTAGAAATGGTATGTGAATAATATCTTAACAACCCCTAGGATTGGACATTGTGGAAAAGGGATACTGGATTAAACTTAATAATTATTGAGGATACGTTACCAAGATATATTATAAGATTGATGAGCAGTGTCCAATTTTTAACCTGATGTAAATTCTATTCAACACCACTGTTAGATCACCAATTTTTGTTCTTACTCAAGCTTCTCCCATGAAATCCAAATGTATGAGCAAAATACACTTTTTGTTTTTTTAGTTTGGGTTTGGTTCCTATTTAGTCCCTATCATTCCATCATTGATATTTTAGCACAGAAGTTCAATAAATACTTGCTTTAAGTATTTCCCTTAGATAACTTAAGCGCGGTTGATAACTATTTGATTTTTTGTTTTTGAAACTTAAGCTTATAAATGCTACTTCCACCAATGGGATTCTATGTTTTGCTATCTACCTTTTACAAATGTTTTCAAAATCCATGCTAAGTTTTGAAAACTAAAAAAAAAGTAGTTTATAAAAACTTATTGTTCTGAATTTGACTAAGAATCAAACATTCCCTTAAGAAAGATGAAAACCATAGTAAAGAAATGGTGAGAAAACAAACACTATTTTTGAAAACCAAATAGTTATCAAACGGGACCTTAATAATTGACATGAGGATGTCATATTGTGGGAAAGACAATGTAGTTGCTTTAATAATGTGACATCCTAATTGATTTTTTTGAATATTTTGTCATTCTTTTCTCTCTCTCTCTGGGCTCTTTCCATCTTATCAACCCCTCTTTTATAGATTTTTCTGCCTCCAATCTCTTCAACCCTTTCTTCTCCTGAGATTTCCCTTTCTTTTTTCTTTCTCTTCAAATGCCTTCTCTAGTAGAATATCTCATTGACCATTTTTTAAACTAAGAAGTTTAACTCAATAGCTGTTGCTAGAAGATCAGCTAGGCCCGTTTGGCCTTTGCCGTCCAAAAAGATAAATACCTTCAAACCTGAACATTTTTTTTTTAATGAAAAACCAATTTTCATTCAAACTTGAAGATCAAGGTTTCCTTATGAAAGCTGGATTAAGTTGTTTAAGGCTTTTAACCTCTGTTGGTGCTTAATGAAGAGTGCTGAGGACTGTAAAGAACAATTTTTTGTGTGGAAACCCATCAAAAAGAAACCTAAGCCTACGTCAAAGAGTGATGTGATGGCTTGTTTGTAACAAAAATTGTGCAAATGAACCAAATAATAGAATTCCGAATGACCTTTGGAATACTGTTAGAGCTTTGAGTTCTTTGTGCTGTACACTTTTTAGTTCCGTTTGTAACTACGCCCTTTTCTAATTCATGCCGATTGGACTCTCCTCCTTCGTAAAGATCATCTAGTTTGGGAGGATGACTTGTCTTTCCCTCATTTTGTATTCCTTCTTTTCATTGAATATGCATCTTATTCATTGGAAATAACAAATACTACTACACAGAAGAAGAAGCTCCTCAAAATACTGCAAGAACCTAAACTTAACTAGGAAAGTGGGAATCCAATTCTGTTTACCTCAAAGAATTGATGATTGGCTGATGGAAGGTTTATCTGCTTGGAACTTGAGAGGAAAAGCTATAATTATATGCAACTGTGCGTTTAGAGCTATTCTTTGGCACATGTGGTTGGAAAGAAATGCTAGAGCGTTCGAGAACAAAGCCCTTAAGCTAGACTCCTTTTGTAATTATGTACAAAATACGGCATCTTGGTGGATATCTTTACATAAGAAATTCTTTTGTAATTACAACCTTTTTATGATTAGCAAGGATTGGAAAGCTCTTGTGGTGAGGTTTTGGGGGGGTTGCTCTCTACCCCGACCCTTAGGCTGTCTTCCTTTTTTTTGTTGGAATGATATCCTTTTGTCGTTTCTTATAAAAATAAAAAAATAAAATAAAATAAAAAATAAAAAATAAAAAATAAAAAAAACTAGGGAGAAAAGAAAACAATAAAAGTGTGAGAAAGTGAAGATACCATTTTGGCCTGTGGTAATGAAGCTGTCCACATATTCATGAACATTCAACCAAAATAAGAGAATCATCAAGCCGAAAACAAGACCAACAATGATGTCAATTGGGCTATGCATGCCCAGGTAAATTCTTCCTGCCATAGAACGAAAGTTATCAGATTGGAAGATAACCAAAACGGTATAAAATTGCAAAATTTTACTTGTGAAAATAAGGCTTACCCAAGCCAATGAGGCCTACAATCAAACAAACAAGAGCAAATCCCACCAATTCATAGGGGGCATTTATATTTTCAGCATATGATAGGATGTAATACAGGAGGTATCTGAACGGTCATACCAATGCAAAATAGCTAGTGTCAAGACAATAATATGGGTCGTAAAGTGGCAATAAACCATAAAATCACAACATATAACTTAGTTGACTTAAAAATTTATGGCAATAGTAAATTAGTAGTAAGAAAACAACCGTCTCCAAAGTTAATGGAACACTATTTTTCAAGGGAATTTGCATTTGTTTGAATATGGAACTTTTTTCAATAGGAAAAACAAAATAGAAGACAGGAGAAGGCAAAAGACAACATGAGAAGAAGGAAACTACTTTCTTTAACCCTCCCTTTTCAGATGGAGGTCTAACTTGGTGTGAGAAGTACATATTGTAATGCTCGGAACTCGGAAGTTTGTTTCTGAAGGTATTCACATTTCAGTTCCATCCATTTACTTTACTTTCAGAAAAGGGGAGAGTTCATTTTGGGTAATAAACAAGGAGAGGAGATTCCTCTTTTTCTTCTCCTTCTCCTTGGTTTACAATTTCACCACATGAATTTTGGAACTATAAGCCCTTTCATATTGAAATTTAGGTAAATCGCAGTGACAGAGAAGCCATGGACATAACCCAATTTAACACTCAATATTGAAAATTGTAACTAAATTCATTCTCTTTAAAATGTGCAGGAAAATCCTTTACGAAGGTCAAATACAACAAGTCTACTAAACCCTTTATATGGGCCTAAACTGAATAAACGCCAAAACAGTAAAGAAAATGAAGTGAGATAAAATGAATTAAAGAAAAATGAGATGCTGGAATTTCTCACTCCATCTATTGATCTATTTCAATCAATTCAAACTCCCATGATAAAGGGTCTTGTAGGCTCATCTCACCTTCACTTCAGACTTACAAGTTCTTTTGGTACTTGAGTTACTTTACATCCATTATTTGCTCCAACATTTAAGCATATTTGAAACGTTCAAGTTCAAAACAGGGTTGGTCTTTTACTTGTTTATTCTAATGACCATGTTGAGATGAGAAGCCCTTCTAAAAGTCTCAAACCTCAATAGTGCTTCCAGCAGAAAAAAAGCTTCCATGGATCTCAAGCACCTTTTGTTATATTCTTTGGTTCAATTCTTCTAGAGGCCGTTTGGTGCGCTGGAATTTGATTGGAATGGAATGGAATGTGATTCCCATTGGAATATTTTGCTGGAATCATGATTCCCATGCCTGTGTTTGGTGCATTGGATTTGGGTTGGAATTAATAGAGAGAAAAATAGTGGGACCCACCAAAATTATAAGGAAAATAGAAAAAGAAATGGTGGGTCCCATCAAAATTATGAAGAAAAATGGAGCGAGAAATAGTGGGACCCACCAAAATGTGGTAAAAATAGAAAAAGAAATGGTGGGTCTCATCAAAATTATGAAGAAAAATGGAAAGAGAAATAGTGGGACCCACAAAAATGTGGGAATGGGTTGGAATCCACATGCCCACCATTTCATTCCAAACCCACATCATTCCAGGCCAACTAAACATGGGCAACGCTTTCCAATCCATGCCAACCCATTCCAAACCCTTGGACCAAACAACCCCTAATGTTTCATGTATGCATATCACTACTCTCACATGCAAAACACCTTTGGGAGCATCCTAGCTAACGAAACTATGTTCAATGGAAGAGAAAGAGACCTCTTGCATCCAGATCATCCACAATAGAAAGAGAAGGCATAACTCTGCTAATCATCTTTCCTGTCTCCCTCAAGGACGAGCTAACTCTGAAGTTGCCAATCCACTTGGTATTCTCAAAAAAAGCCTATATAAACATCCTTGATATCAATCAACTTTACAAGCTCACAACACAAATTTAACTAGATCTCAAAAGGCAGCAAGTCACCATAAGCATCAGTATCACCCATGTCAAAATCCAAGCCAAGGCTCGAGTCTCACAACCTTGCATAAACAAAGATTTTCGCTAAATCACACCCTAGCACGAACCAGAATCCCACCCTGAGAGGAGGAGAAAAAGTACCCCCCAAAGCAATATGACAACATAAAGGAAATAGCAAGCCAATGTATAATGTAGGACAGGAACCACATACCCAGATAAACAAACTGTATTTAGCGTGTGAGAAGAAGGCAATCCATATTCCATGGCATTTTCTTCCTCATCTTTGGTGGCAGTTATTCTCCTAACGGGTGGGCAACTGGGTCTAGGAGCCGATACCACATCCTAGAAAATATAGAAAACTCCACATGTTGGATGAAAGAGGAGGAGAAGCTTGAATTCATGAAAAATTAAATAAAGGGCTAAGACCAGTTACCTTAAGGCAATTCCCTAAGTAATCACAGAAAGCCATCAAAAGGGTCATTTGCCGAGCCAATTTTCCATGACCACTCTACATTTTCACACAAAAAGTTAGCCCTTGGAAAAACCGAGGGATCAAAAATTACAGAGAGAGATCTAAAGCATACCCAGAATAGCAGAGGAAGAAAAGCGGTGTAGAAAGGCACAGAAACAATGCAAGACAAGGCAGAAAACAGGGCATCGAAGAACGAATTTTGATATTTCTGCAGAACACAATAATAGCTTACACAATGAAGCCAAAACATAAACAGAAACATAAAACTCGGTTTTGGATAATGGCCAAACCTGGATTCGGAGGATGAGAGGAGCGCCTGTGACGACATGTCGAGCCGCCCATGGTTGCAGTAAGGATCTGAGCTTCTGGGTTATGTTAATGTAGGAAGCTAAACCAACCCAAGAGAGGAAACCGCATAGAGCGACAGTTTGCCACACTGCTACGCTTTCCATTTCTCCTTCTTCTTCTTCTTCTTCCCTCCAGAAAGAGAGGGACCGAAGAGAAAGAAGAGAGGCAGAAAGGGGAAAAGGGAAACAACACGAAGAAGCAGAGGATCGGAGAAATTAAAGCCTCAACAGAATATACGGCTGTTAATTAAATTTGATCAGTCCACCTGAGTTTTGAATTTGACTGGTAGCTTTTGATGCCATGCCAGCACATGGAAAGGGAAAGATTTGAGAACGCCATTGGTGAATTGATAAATGACTAACAAATGTTTGGGTCAATTGATCAATATTGCCGCTTGAGCAATTTAATTCAATTTCTTTTATCACGCGGATGGGAAATACTGTCATTGTTGGACTAGCCGACCAAAAGAAATATAGGTTTTATTTTTATGGCTAAATTATAAAAAACATCATTTTTGTTTAAAAAATGCCCTGAACTTTAAAAAGTTTCAAACATACCCCTAAACTTTAAGAAATGTTTCAAAAATACCCTTGTCGTTAATTTTTGAATGGAAATCGTTAAAATTTTCGTTTCATTAATACCCATGAACTTTAAAAAATAAATAAATAAATAATACTCTTATTGGAAAATGCTTCTTCTTTTTTCTTCCTCACACCTTAAATTCTTCCTCCATGAAGATTAATGCAAAACTTTGTTTATAAAGGTTGTGTTCAACACAATACCAAATGAAAACAGACTTTGAAATTGAGTGTTCTCTTTTAAAAAGTGTAAAGAAGATAAGTGGGAGAAAACAACAAGGAGCTTTTGACAGTATGATCCTTTAAAATGACACCAATAAAACAGATAACATCCATCAATTCTATTAAAATCAATGCACTTGGAAAGAAAAATCACTACAACAAAAATCACATATGATAGCATTCAAAAAACGCTATCGTAAGGCTACACGTTTTATGAAACGCAGTCGTAGCCGACGCTATTGAAAGTCTGAGACTTTTAATAGAGTTTTTTCACCGCTATCCAAAACGCTGTAGAAAGTCTATTTTTATTGCGTTATTTTAATGTTATGAAAACCTTTAATAGCATTGGAAAACCGTTTTGCTTTTTCTTTCATAGCGTTTTTTATAGTAGTGAAACAATGTCATAAAAGACATATCAAAGCGTTTTTTGTCACGCTGTTGTAGCACATGTTATTGAAAGTCTCAAACTTTTCATAACGTTTTTTCAACGCTATAGAAAATGTTATAAAAAGTCCATTTTTTATTGCATATTTCTAATGTTATGGAAACATTTCACAACATTAGAAAAAAACTATAATTGGTCTTTAATAAAAATTTTTATAACTGTGAGATAATGCTATAGAAAATATAGCATAACATTTTTAATCTTGCTATGATATACACATTAATTGACTTTTAATAGATTTTTTTGTTTACATATGTACCATTTGTTTCAAATGTTATTATTATATTGAAAAATCAACTTAAATTAGTTTATCGTGCATTTAAATATATTTTCAAAAGGAAAAAACATATATATCTATCGAATTCACTTGCTTGTATCATGTATAGACAACAAAAAATGCAAATCTTCAAATTTCTCACAGATACGCATAAAATCTTCAAATTTCAAGTCCACAAAAATTTAAGATACTACATTAATAAAATCAAGTGTTCTAACAAATAAATTAAAGTACTTACAAATAAAGAAAATTGCAAATTCATAATCCAAATAATTAAAATGACTTCATATGGTGGAATAGAGTGATATGTTTGTGCGTTTGTATAGTTAACTAAAATGCTTACTCTATCATCTTTCTTTTTCTTCATATGCCCTCCTATTATGTTAGCATAGGTAAGACACCACATTTAAAAAACTTGATGAGCAAATGATTATCTATCAAGTATGAGCCAAAGAAGACTTAGTTCCTCAATGTTTGTGTTTGAAAGTTGATATTTTCTTCTAGTCCACTTTTCCTTCAACTACCTCAAGTTTTTCCTGCAAAGAAATCAACTAGCAGTTAAGCCTTACAACAAATAATATCAACAAAAAGACCAAAAATGATTGATTGTGTAATGCCCCAGGTTTCTATACCTAACCAAGCGACATTAATAAAGCCCATATCGTAATTCTAACCAAATGCTCCAAAAATTTCGACAGCGTAACGACATACATAGGACTGACCCCAATTTTTTAAAAATCTGTTAAACAAAAGAGAAACACACTTCTATATGAAAAACCGCCCAACTACAACCTCACAACACTTCAAGTTCATAACAAGACTCCAAATATCCTCAAACTAAGCGAGTCAGTTCTCACATCAAATACTAACCAAAATCTAAACAATCAGAACAAAAGAATTTAACCAAACATACTCTATTAACATCAACTTTATTAATCTAAATGCAACAGCGAACAAGAAAATGATTTAAGATATGGTAATAAAAAAAAAACGTGAAGCACTAATATGAAACCATGCCAAAACCTGCAACAAAAATGCTAGTGGTGAAAATTCTTGAAGAATGAACATTCTAATTTTGAATCTTAACACATACCAATGTTTTTGTTGCTTCTAATGCTTTGTCAATCTTATAGCTTCAATTAGAAGGGTGGCAGACCAAAGACTTCAAATGCTCAAAATTTTAGGAATAGAAACTTTGGAACATCCAACTGGTTTCTCCAACTTCTTTTTCTCAATGTCTTCTCCACTTACGCTCCTCCTATTGGTCTACAATTTTCTGAACATTCAAACAACATTCAAACATCAACCAAAAATAAGGAGTGTGTGGACAGTAAAGAAAAATGGCTCCAGCCTAAAACTATCATTCACTATACTTGTTGTGCAAAGTGAAACCTTTGGAGTCAACTAAAAAATAATGATACTCCATTATTTGAGCTGAAAAAGAAGATAGTCTCCCATAGAAAATCAAAAGGGCAATCTATTCTTTTAAATCCCTTGATTGCAGCACATATTGATGGAAAATTGCCAACAAAATCTGCTGTATATTTTGGTCAAATTATGGCACATTTTGAGCTTTTGATCAAGGGAAAATAGATCTCCATACCAATCTATAATTGATAGAATTTTCTATCAAAATTCTGCTGCTAGCCGTTGAAAGCATCCCAAGAAATCTGCATTGCTCACTGATATTTTGCTATACCTTTTATGTATATTTTTCTTTCCTTTCATGTTTTTTATTTCCATATCTCTCTCTGTCTATGTGCTAGTTAAATTCATGTAAATGTTACGTCTTTGATATACAAGATTACACATTTTCTTTGAATTGTTTTTTTTTTTTTTTTTTTTGCTATTAAACAACTCTACAACTTGCCTTACTTTTTATGGCATAAAAGACTTGGTCATCTTAATGAAGGATCTGTTAAGCTTTTAAATAAAAACAATCTTATTACTGTCTTTGATTGGAAGAAATCTGCTACTATTTGTGAAGTGTGCCAACTAAGTAAGAGTTGTAGATTACCTTTTTCTACTCATAATAAAAAAACAATCCTTGTGTGTTTGTAGGTTTATAACACTACCCATAAAGGATATAGATGTCTTGATCCTACTAACAAGGTTTACATTTCAAGACATGTTACATTTGATGAACAATTGTTTCCTTTTGCTAATCACACTGCACCCACAACTCAAAATTGTAAAACTTTAGATATAACCACTTTTATAGACATTGAAGAATGACACAATCCATCCACTGTTATTACACTATCAATTATGGATTCTGTGACTAATGCATAACCTAAGGCAATCAATCCAACATTATTCCAAATACATGTTGGAAGATAAGGAATCATCTACCAATCCTACCAATCCTCCTATTCAAACTGAGTGTCAATCAAATATGGAGCACATTGAACACCAAAAGGTTAAGCAACTTACTATTGTCAAGAAAATCAACAACAATGAAGAACACAATCCACCTCCACCATGCAGCTCAACAACAATTTCAGTTACACAAAATCAGGATTATTTAAATTCTAAACCTTATATTAGCAACTCCTTATATATTGATTGATTTACCTTTTGATGCTACAGATAGTCCAACCTCTACAATGGAAAAACATGAACAATACTTTAGTTCTCACAACTCTATATCCATACAAACTCCAGCATCAACCACACCAATACCTCCCGCCATCCAATGATTACAAGGTTGCCAAACAACAAGTTGCAAGAAATCAAGCTCACATGGCTCTTTTGAGGACAACACAATGCCATGAGCCCAAAAGCTACAAGACTGCTCTTAAATACCAATTTGGAGGCAAGCTATGGAAGAAGAACTTCAAGCCCGCTATGCAAACAATGGATGGGAATTGGTAAGTAAACCTTTTCATACTAACATTGTAGGTTGCAAATGGATATCCAAAACCAATAATTCAAAGAAGATGGCACAATAGAAAGACACAAAGCTAGATTGGTGGCCCAAGGATACTCTCAAGTCTAAGAGAATTACGAAGTGTATAAAATAGCAGTGAGAGAGAGAGAAACACACTCACTTCTTCATGGCATCCATATTATCATATTACCCACTTCCTTTTTTTATATATTAGAAGCAAAGAGAGGAGATTCAGATCAAGGGGAGTCGAGAAAGGTCAATGTTTCTAGAAATAAAGAAAATGGTTCCTTTCACCAACATATAAAATAATGAATAAGCGAAGAAAACTTAGAGAAATAAAATGAGATCAAACCTTTTAATGGTCTTGTTATTTGTTACCTCTTTTGAAGCATAACTTTCACTCTAGTGATTGTGAACGGGATGTTGAGGGAGATTACTTTACCAAAATAAATGAAAAAAAAGGCTGAACAACCCTTCAAGTGCCACAAAAAGAGAGATTAATGCCTGAAAATTTTGGGAGGCAGGAGTTTCAAAATTTTCATTCGTAAAAATGCTTGTTCCATCAAAATGAACATTAATATTTACATTAGTCTTATTAATTTACCAAATGCAATTGAAAGGTTATTAAAACTATATTTTCTTGTACTGATAACTTTTTCCACAAGGGCACTTTTAGATGTTGTATTGGATGACTTTGGAAGTAAATTTGGTTTTGGACTGCTACAACAAACATACCAAAAATATATTTTCAAATCTGCGAGAGCATGAAGTATAGTAGCAGTCTGAGATATGCAACATTTTCTAAACTTCAATTTCAATTCCGAGAACCAATGACAGTAAGTGATATGATCATCCCAATGTTCTCTTTTCCTATAATAGTGTGATATCGGTAAATCCAAGCCTAGAAATACATACAAAAAATTATGAACTCAAGTGATTTTACATCATGGAGACAAAACAAACATCAAAACATAAATACGAATATTCTATTTCAGTGTAAAAAGAAAACCCTGGATTCAGTACGGTGTCTGCTAATTTCAAAGTAAGACATAATACCAACATCACAAACACCAACCTCTCGCCCAACACTTGCTCCAAATCCAAAACATTAACATTGGATAAGTTTCTAAATAATTTCAGTTGAAAAATAACTCACTTTTTAAATGCTGCTTTAAATCAATTTCAATCTTCAGCGAAATAGTATATTCTACCTCACTCAACATTAAAGGAAAGTAGCATAGTCATAACTCATACCTACTAGAGCTTTAACCAATTCATCTTCTGTCTCCCTCAGTCCTGCTTTTAGTTCCCCCAAGTTCCCTGAGAATTCAAAAAATTAAAGATGAAATAAGAATTTTCAAAGTAAACTTTGCCGCTCCTGAATCCACACCTACACTTTGTGCCTAGAAGCAAACAGCAAGAGAAATGCCCCCCCCCCCTCCACGTGGCAAAAAGCAACCATATCCATCAGTAAGCATAAAAAATAGTAGGGGAAGCAAAGCATGAGTGTTACGAGAAACAAAATCATACCTATGTGATGCAGAGTAGAGACAAGTTTTGCTTTAAGAGTAATACAATTTAAACAAGATGCAAACCTACGATCTATGATAGAGATTATCACCTGTCTAGTTAAGAGAGATTTCAATCTTATTCCTAGAAGTGACTAGTTGAGACTTTTCAAGTTAAAAAGGGAAAGAACTATGCACGGAAAGTAACCAAATTATGTAGAGACATTACATCAAATACCAAATTACAACATACCTAAACTAGCAGTAGGGATTGTGTTCTCGACTTTACACATTCAAAATAAATGGTTGGCACCAGAATTCTTGTTACTCCTTTTAGAAAAGGAAAGGAAATAGGTTTTCCAGCAATTAAATCATCTCATTAATCATATACATATAAGAGAAATTAGTTTACATGTGGGAGAGGGTAGATGTAGCAAACTTGATGTGTTAGAGAAATTTACTTGAGAACAACAATCTATTTTGAAGGCAATCAATTTATAAAGGCCGAGAAGTGGCTTCTCCTTTTGTTGAATCCTTGGTTCTTCACTTGCCTATTACAAAAATTTAACTTGGTAAGAAACAAATACACATATTCTAAAAGTCAAATGAAAGATAGACTGATTAGAACCATTTTCTACAGAATTTTGTGACCTTAATTTATAAAGATAACTTGACATACTCTACAACAAAGTAGAAACAACATTCCCAAACAAAATGTTATCATGGAAAACTGATGCAGTTGAGACGAAGAAAATTTTCAAGTTAAACATTAAATTATTGAATAAGTAATGAGCATTTTCCACACCTTTCCCACAACCTTTGCCAAAATCCTCTTTTATGTTAGGTATAACCTTGCCAAAACTTCCAATTGCAACATCCTTGGACAAAACTAACTGAAATGCAATAATAACACATTTCTTTATATGTACATACATATGGGACCAATCACCCCTCCACAAACCACATCTAACTTACAAAGAAAAGCAAAATGGTTGAACAAAATAAATACAAGATTCTAAAACCTTTCAACTTGAACTAAAGTCTAACCAACTAAACTTACAAAACAACTCAGAACGATACATCCAAATTATGAAGAACTAAGGATTTCACGAAATTTGGACAACGTCCACAAAAAGATTCTTAACATGAAGCCAAAGAGAATACCATATCTTAACCAACTGCTCCTCAAATATTTTAATTCCTCTACTAAGATTCTTCTAACCACAATCTTTTGAAAGAAATGAAGCCATGCATGATCCTTCACATGAAATTAAACAAATTAAACAAAGAAGAAAACCAACCGTCTATTGTTTTCCTTGCAAGTTGAAAAGGGATTCACATAAGATTTAGGAACTTCAATAAAAAAAAGGAATGAAACTTATAACATTATTGGTAACAAGAAAATGTCATCCTTGTATGAATATCAATCCTATTGAAAGATTAAAAGGATCTTTGGCATTTCACTTGTGATACAGTATAACTCAATCCTAGTTAAATAAAAGGGGAAAACAACTTCTTACCCCTGAGGAAAGTGTTACAAGACACCCCACATGGGGCAAGGAATCAAGTAGACCAACACAGGTATGCCATGGCTCGGAGTTTATAGCCTTTCAAACTGTAAAATTAACAAACAGACGTTTTAAGCAAATGTAATCCATTCAAATGCATTGCCAAAACTAAAATCAATTACAATGTCAATAATAGTTACTAGCAAAAGAAGTTTTTTTTTTTTTTTTTTTTTTTTTACTTTTCAAAGGAAATGGACCTATTTGATCTTGCATTTTTTTCACTAACTTCATCTAAGGTCAGTTATTGCCATAAAAAGTCGTGTGGAATTCAAAGCTTGGAGTAGGAAACTCAGGAGTAGGATAAGCAAAGAGCAACAGAATGCTCAGGGCACCCCAGAAATATGTAACTGCACCCAGAAATTGCATGCAACAAGCAAATTAGTAAAAATTAGCAACAGCAGAATCACTCTGATGTAAATATATCTAATCTTCTCTGACAGACATTAAAATGTAAATGTCAACCATTTTTAAGAGATGTAATAATCAAGAAGATCCACCCAGCTCTGTTTTGTTGTGAAAGAATCCCAAGTACCGCATGGAAAGTCTCATCTTTTCATATTTCAACTTCTTCAAGTTACATTAGATTAGAACATGGCTGTGAGTAATATCTTAACAACCCCTAGGATTGGGCACTGTGGAAAAGAGATATTACTTAATAATTATTGAGGACAAATTACCAGGATATACTATAAGATTGAATAGCATTGTCCAATTTTTAACCTGATGTAAATTCTATTCAACACCATTGTTAGATCACCAATTTTTGCTCTTACTCAAGCTTCTCCCATGAAATCCAAATGTATGAGCAAAATACACTTTGTTTTTTAGTTTGGGTTTGGTTCCTATTTAGTCCCTATCGTTCCACCATTGATATTTTAGCACAGAAGTTCAACAAATACTTGCTTTTAGTATTTGCCCTTAGATAACTTAAGCACTGTTGATAACTATTTGATTTTTTGTTTTTGAAACTTAAGCTTATAAATGCTACTTCCACCCATAGGATTCTATGTTTTGCTATCTACCTTTTACAACTGTTTTCAAAATCCATACTAAGTTTTGAAAACTAAAAAAAGTAGTTTATAAGAACTTATAGTTCGGAATTTGACTAAGAATCAAACATTCTCTTAAGAAAGATGAAAACCATAGTAAAGAAATGGTGAGAAAACAAACACCATTTTTGGAGACCAATTAGTTATCAAACGGGACCTTAATAATTGACATTAGGATGTCATATTGTGGGAAAGACAATGTGGTTGCTTTAATAATGTGATATCCTAATTGATTTTTTTGAATATTTTGTCATTCTTTTCTCTCTCTTTCTCCGTGGGCTCTTTCCATCTTATCAACCCCTCTTTTATAGATTTTTCTGCCTCCAATCTCTTTAACCCTTTCTTCTCCTGAGATTTCCCTTTCTTTTTTCTTTCTCTTCAAATGCCTTCTCTAGTAGAATCTCTCGTTGACCATTTTTGAAACTGAGAAGTTTAACTCAATAGCTGTTGCTAGAAGATCAGCTAGGCCCGTTTGGCCTTTGCCGTCCAAAAAGATAAATACCTTCAAACCTGAACATTTTTTTTAATGAAAAACCAACTTTCATTCAAACTTGAAGATCAAGGTTTCCTTATGAAAGCTGGATTAAGTTGTTTAAGGCTTTAACCTCTCTTGATGCTTAATGAAGAGTGCCAAGGACTGTAAAGAACAATTTTTTTGTGTGGAAACCCATCAAAAAGAAACCTAAGCCTACGTCAAAGAGTGATGTGATGGCTTGTTTGTGACAAAAATTGTGGAAATAAACCAAATAATAGAATTCCGAATGACCTTTGGAATACTGTTAGAGCTTTGAGTTCTTTGTGCTGTACACGTTTTAGTTCCTTTTGTAACTACGCCCTTTTCTAATTCATGCCGATTGGACTCTCCTCTTTCGTAAAGATCATCTAGTTTGGGAGGATGTCTTGTCTTTCCCTCATTTTGTATTCCTTCTTTTCATTGAATATGCATCTTATTCATTGGAAATAACAAATACTACTACACAGAATAAGCTCCTCAAAATACTGCAAGAACCTAAACTTAACTAGAGAGAAAAGATAACAATAAAAGAGTGAAAAAGTGAAGATACCATTTTGGCCTGTGGTAATGAAGCTGTCCACATATTCATGAACATTCAACCAAAATAAGAGAATCATCAAGCCGAAAACAAGACCAAAAATGATGTCAATTGGGATATGCATGCCCAGGTAAATTCTTCCTGCCATAGAATGAAAGTTATCAGATTGGAAGATAAACCAAAAAGGTATAAAATCGCAAAACTGTACTTATGAAAAATAAGGCTTACCCAAGCCAATGAGACCTACAAGCAAACAAACAAGAGCAAATCCCGCCAATTCATAGGGGGCATTTATATTTTCAGCATACGATAGGATATAATACAAGAGGTATCTGCACGATCATACCAATGCAAAATAGTTAGTGTCAAGACAATAATATGGGTCGCAAAGTGGCAATAAACCATAAAATCACAACATATAACTTAGTTGACTTGAAAATTTATGGCAATAGTAAATTAGTAGTAAGAAAACAACCGTCTCCAGAGTTAATGGAACACTATTTTTCAAGAGAATTTGCATTTGTTTGAATATAGAACTTTTTTCAATAGGAAAAACAAAATAGAAGACAGGAGAAGGCAAAAGACAACATGAGATGAAGGAAACTACTTTCTCTAACCCTCCCTTTTCAGATGGAGGTCTAACTTGGTGTGAGAAGTAAATATTGTAATGCTCGGAACTCGGAAGTTTGTTTCTGAAGGTATTCACATTTCAGTTCTATCCATTTATTTTACTTTCAGAAAAGGAGAGAGAGTTCATTTTGGGTAATAAACATGGAGAGGAGATTCCTCTTTTTCTTCTCCTTCTCCTTGGTTTTACAATTTCACCACATGAATTTTGGAACTATAAGCCCTTTCATATTGAACTTCAGGTAAAACGCAGTAACAGAGAAGCTATGGCCATAAACCAATTTAACACTCAATATTGAAAATTGTAACTATATTCATTTTCTTAAAAATGTGCAGGAAAAGCCTTTATGTAGGTCAAATACAACAGATTTACTAAACCCTTTATATGGGCCTAAACTGAATAAATGCCAAAATAGTAAAAAAAAAAAATGGAGATAAAATGAATTGAAGAAAAATGAACTGCTGGAATTTCTCACTCCATCTATTGAACTATTTCAATCAATTCAAACTCCCATTTGTATCTGGGCTCATTTCACCTTCACTTCAGACTTACAAGTTCTTTTGGTACTTGAGTTACTTTACATCCATAATTTGCTCCAGCATTTAAGCATATTTGAAAAGTTGCAGTTCATAACAGGGTTAGTCTTTTACTTGTTGATTCTCTTGACCATGTTGAGTGAGATGAGAAGCCCTTCTAAATGTCTCCAACCTCAATAGTGTGTCTTGCAGAAAAAGGCTTCAATGGATCTCAAGCACCTTTTGCTATATCCTCCATTTTGTTATATTCTTTGGTGCAATTCTTCTAATGTTTCATGTATGCATATCACTACTCTCACATGCAAAACACCTTTGGGAGCATCCTAGCTAACAAAACTATGTTCAATGGAAGAGAAAGAGACCTCTTAGATCCAGATCATCCACAATAGAAAGAGAAGGCATAACTCTGCTAATCATCTTTCCTGTCTCCCTCAAGGACGAGCTAACTCTGAAGTTGCCAATCCACTTGGTATTCTCAACAAAAGCCTATATAAACATCCTTGATATCAATCAACTTTACAGGCTCAGAACACAAATTTAACTAAAGCTCAAAAGGCAGCAAGTCACCATAAGCATCGGTATCACCCATGTAAAAATCTGAGTCAAGGCTCGAGTCTCACAACCTTGCATAAACAAAGATTTTTGCTAAATCACACCCTAGCACGAACCAGAATCCCACCCTGAGAGGAGGAGAAAAAGTACACCCCCCAAAGCAATATGACAACATAAAGGAAATAGCAAGCCAATGTATAATGTAGAAGGACAGGAACCACGTACCCAGATACACAAACTGTATTTAGCGTGTGAGAAGAAGGCAATCCATATTCCATGGCATTTTCTTCCTCATCTTTGGTGGCAGTTATTCTCCTAACAGGTGGGCAACTGGGTCTAGGAGCTGATGCCACATCCTAGAAAATACAGAAAACTCCACATGTTGGATGAAAGAGGAGAAGAAGCTTGAATTCATGAAAAATTAAATAAAGGGAAAGACCAGTTACCTTAAGGCAATTCCCCAAGTAATCACAGAAAGCCATCAAAAGGGTCATTTGCCGAGCCAATTTTCCATGCCCACTCTACATTTTCACACAAAAAGTTAGCCCTTGGAAAAACCGAGGGATAAAAAATTACAGAGAGAGATCTAAAGCATACCCAGAATAGCAGAGGAAGAAAAGCGGTGTAGAAAGGCACAGAAACAATGCAGCAAGACAAGCCAGAAAACAGGGCATCCAAGAACGAATTCTGATATTTCTGCAGAACACAATAATACCTTACACAATGAATCCAAAACATAAACAGAAACATAAAACTTGGTTTTGGATAATGGCCAAACCTGGATTCGGAGGATGAGAGGAGCGCCAGTGACGACATGTCGAGCCGCCCATGGTTGCAGTAAGGAACTGAGCTTCTGGGTTATGTTAATGTAGGAAGCTAAACCAACCCATGAGAGGAAACCGCATAGAGCGACCGTTTGCCACACTGCTACGCTTTCCATTTCTCCAACTTCTTCTTCTTCTTCCCTCCAGAAAGAGAGGGACCGAAGAGAAACAAGAGACGCAGAAAGGGGAAAAGGGAAACAACACGAAGAAGCAGAGGATCGAAGAAATTAAAGCCTCAACAGAATATACGGCTGTTAATTAAATTTGATCAGTCCACCTGAGTTTTGAATATGACTGGTAGCTTTTGATAATAATAATAATTTAGCCTAAAAAATAATAATCAAATATGTTTTTCCTGTTTTCAGGGAACTGAAGAGAGCGAAAGGAAAAAAAAAAAAAAAGAAAAAAAGAAAACGAAATAAAGAAAATAAGAAGTAGAAGGGAGCGAGGAAGGACGTGATGTCGATGTGGAAGTTTGATTTAAGAAAGGAAAAGAGCCGTTACAGTGTACGCGACGGCGAAGCCATAAGGCGAATAAAAGAGCCGTTGGCGGTCACCGGTCACCGGCGCGGCAAACGGTCGGATTCTGAGAAATTTTCCAAATTTGAAATGGATTTGTTTCCGTTGGCTATAAATGAGACCCCGCTCCCGCCTCCCCCCGCGCATCATTCAAACTCTCTTCATCCATTATTCTCTGCTTTGCTTTGCTAATTTGCTTTGGTTTTGATCAGACAGCCACCATGTCTTTCTTCTCCACCACTTCCTGCCTCCAATACTGTATCCGCGGCACTCGAAACACCACCGGCGATCAAGTTCTGAAACTCCGATTCGGGCATTGTAGCCGCCTGATTTCTGGATTCCCACACCAAATCCTTCAACAAACTCCGTCCACTCTGATCGGGGAGGCTCTGTTTCCTCTCTGTTTGAGCGACCTCGAAGAAGCGCCGTTCCTGGCCCATTTTTGTGTGGTTGAGTTCCTGAGTTCGTTCAACGTCCACACCTCCGTGGCCGACATCCTGCTCCAGAAGATCGCCTCCTTCGCCGAAAGATTGGGCGGCGGCGTCAGCATAGAGGCGAGGATCGACTACGTGAAGATGTTTTGGATGGAGGGACAGAGCATCGGGGAGGAGGGGATTGTGGTGGTGGAAGAAACTCGGAGAGGGGCACCGGAGTCGGCGATTGAGAGACTGACGAATCAGGAATATGAGTTTGAAGATGAAGATGAGATGGAGGATTGCAGTGTTTGCTACGATGAAATGAAGAAGGGGAATGGGAAGGAGATGGCGAAGATGCCTTGTGGACACGTGTATCACAAATCATGCATTTTGACATGGCTTCGAACCAACAACTCCTGCCCTCTCTGCAGAGCCAAATTACAATAATATGAAATTTAACACATTGTTAAATTTCTTTCTTTTTTTTTTTTCTTTTAATTTTGTTGGAGAATTACGTAATATGTAATTCTCTATATAGTGTTATATTTTTTTTTTGGAAGCTTTTATTAATGAGAAAAAGAATGAGGCACCGTCTTCTGTTTATGGCTGTGTTTATTTTGGGTCACAATAACAAATTGCAAGTAATTAAAATATGGGAATGCTGAAGTTTAAAACCACAGAAATAATATGTAATATGTAAGCCATGCGAGAAGGATTAGAAGCTTACTTGAAAAGGTTGAAGGGCAATTGAGTCTGATTCGATCAGCTTGATGAAGACGATCACGGGAGAAGAAGAGGACCTGACGGAATCGGGATTGATCGCAGAATCGATCGTCAATTTGGCTAAGAATGAAACGATTTCTTTCGCTCACTGTAGGCGCGAGAGTAATTTTGTAGCCACCAAGTTTCTGGAGGATGAAGGTGTTGATGGGGATGCTAGTATCATCCCCTCGTGGTTTGTATCAGCTTTACCGAACAGTTGTGTTGTTTGTTGTGGTTATTGAATGCATTTATTTTCAAAACTCTTAAAATTTCTTCTTAAAAAACTCTTAAAATTCTATTATTAATTATAATAATAATTTTTAAGGTAATATTTTAAATTCTGCCATTAATATTTATATCTAGAATTTAATTATTTTAAATTTAGATTATAAAGGAAGGATAAATTAGGTATTAATTAAAAATTCAAGGATAAAATTGTCCAAAAAAAAGTTTCTTCCACATTCATAATTTTATATAGACTAGTTAAAAAAACATGTGCAATGCTTAAAGGTTAAAGGCTTTTTTTAAATAAAAAAAAATAATAACTCATAACTCTTTTTAAATTTAATTTATTTATATAAATTAATATATATTATTGAAACTCTATTATAATCCCTATAAACTTTAAGAATTTAAAGTCCTAATCATTTGAGTTACACTCAAATTGAATATGAATTTTTAAGAGTTGGTGGTAAAATTAAATGATTTTTAGTTACATGGTATGAATGTAGATACAAACACAATAATTTTAAAATATAATATTTTTTTAAAATTGTAATTATATGTCTCTTGTGTTTGGTTAATTTAGAACGAAGACGAAATTGACAAACATGTAACATATTGTAAGAGTGTTAGAATAAAAATAAAAATAGCCAACAAAAGCATGTCTCAATCTGCATAAAGCTTGTACCTCGATCCCTGCATGTTGTCAAAGAAATAAAATAAAAATAAAAACAAACGGTTAAATGAATGAAAATAAATACATTTTAATTTATTTTATTTTATCTCAATAGCACAACTTCTTTACTTTTAATTTTAATTTATACATTTTAATTTAATTCATTATAGGCTCGTTTGATAACGTTCCCGTTTCCTGTTTCTTGTTCCTGTTTCTCATTTTTAAGAAACAAACATGTTTGATAACTCACCCCTGTTTCTTGTTTCTAAATTTCTAGAAACGTTTCTAGAAAATGGGCAAAATTTGAGAAACTACAAAAAGTTGTTTCTCAAATTCTGTTTCTGTTTTTTTTTTTCTTTCATGCATGTATCCATCTCTCTTCCATTCCTAGATCCATCTTTTTTTTTTTCCGACCGATAGCCAACATCGACCTCCGACTACCACTAGCCGCAGCTGTCGACCTCCACCGACCGCCCGTCGCCGAAGACCTCCGCTGACCGACCGACGGCAGCGACTTCTCCAACACTTTTTTTTAAAATTCTTTCATTGACTTTTCCGACGATCATCGCCACCGTCGACTGGCTGCCACAGCCAACCTCCGCCAACCTGCAACTACCGGCTGTCGTCGACCTCCATTAACCGGTCGTCGTCGCCAACCTTCGACTACCGACCTCCACCGACCGATTGCCACCGTCGACCTTCGACTACCGACTGTCGTCGATATCCACCGACCGCCCACCGTCGCCGACCTCCGACTACCGCCTGCACCGACCTTCGACTACCGGCCACCATCCACCTCCAACTACCGTCTGCCACCGACCTCCACCTACCGGTCACCGCCGCCGACCTCCAACTGTCGACCTCCGTCGAATGACCGCCACCGTCGACCTCCGACTACCAGTTGTCGCCGACCTCCACCGACCGGTCGCCGTCGTCGACCTCCGACGACCAGCCAACGCTGACCTCCGTAAACTGACCGCCACCATCGACCTACGATAACCGGCCTCCGCCGACCCTCGCTGACCAGCCTTCGCTGACCGATCGCTACCGTCGACCTCCAACTACCTGGCGTCGTCGACCAACCACCAACGTCAACCTCTAACTACCGGCACCCGCCGACCTCCGCTGAACGACCGCCACCGTCGACCTTTGACTACCGGACGTCGCCAACCTATGACTACCGTCAACCAACCACCGCCGACCAGCCACCGTCGTCGACCTCCGACTACCGGCCAACGCTGACCTCCGCCAACCAACTGCCACTATCAATCTACGATAACCGGCCTCCGCCGACCCCCGCTGACCAGCCTCTGCCGACCGACCACTACCGTTGACCTCCGACTACCTAGCGCCATCGACCAACCACCATCGTCGACCTTCGACTACCGGGCGTCGTCGACCCCTGTTGACCAGCCTTCGCCGACTGACCACTACCGTCAACCTCAGACTACCGGGCGCGCCGACCAGCCACTACCGTCGACCTCTGACTACCGGCAGCCGCCGACCTCCACCGAACGACCGCTACCGTCGACCTCAGACTACCGGCCACCATCGACCCCCGCTGGCCAACCTCCGCCGACTGACAGCTACTGTCGACCTCAGACTATCGGGCGCCGCCGACCAGCCACTACTGTCGACCTCTGACTACCGGCAGCTGCCGATCTCCACCGAACGACCGCTACCGTCGACCTCTGACTACCGGGCGCCGTCGACCTCCGCTGACTGACATATGTCGATCGATTGCCACCGTCAACCTTCGACTATTGGCCGCCACCGTCGACCTCTGACTATCGACCTTCACCGGCCGACTGCCACCGTCGACCTCGGAGTACTGTCAACCTCCGACTACCGGGCGCCACCGACCAGCCGCTATCATCGACCTCCGACTACCGGGCGCTGCCGACCTCTGCTGACCGACCGACACCGTCGACCTCTGACTGCTGGATGACGCCAATCTCCGTCGACCTCTGACTACCGGTCGTCGTCGACCTCCGCTGATCGGCCTTCGCCGACTGACTGCCACCGACCTCCGTCAACTAGTTGCTACAATCGACCTCTGACTACCAGATGCCACCGTCGACCTCCGACTACCGGCCGCCACTATCGTCGTCGACCAAAACTTTTTCCTTTTTTTCTTATTTTCGACGACCACCGCCACCCGCCGACAACTTTTCCAGCATTCGTCGCTGACTGTCAGCATTGGCCCAGTGGTGGGAGGTCGGTAGCGATGGCCGATGATCAACGACGACGGGTGATTGGTAACAATGGTGATAGTGATGAGGAAGAAGAAGGAGAATTAAAAAAATAATCGTTGAAAATTAATATATTTTTATATTATATGTACTAAATTTTATTTTAACTAAAAAAAACAAGAAACAAGAACCGGTTATCAAACACATTTCTGTTTCTGTTTCTTTTTTCAGAGAAACAAGGAACAGAAATAGTTATCAAACATGTTTCTGTTTCTAGTTCTTAAAAAACAAGAAACAAGAAACAAGAAACAAGAAACGAGAAACGAGAAACAGGAAACGAGAACGTTATCAAACGAGCCTATATATCTCAATGATCTTCTTTACTTTTACTCAAAAACTTATAATGACACTAATTATTCAAAATTTGAAATGAATTTGCTCAATTTCATATTGCTGATAATATGTTTTTTTCTTCCTTTCCTTCTAAGAATGAGATAATAGTATATATTGTTTTAGGTTAATTAACATTGCGGCATGTCATTCACTCAGGCGCCAAACTAGTGTTGGGTGGTGATACGTGACTCAAAATTGGACCGTTGATGGCTGCTATGAACAAAGTTTTGAAGACGTTTGTCAACCCATTAAGTGCGGAATCGTATGCTATTTTAGAGGGGCTTCCTTTGGACCATAGAATTAGATTCGCTCTCTTTGGTATCGATTTTGAGGAAAGAGAGTGTAGTTTTGTGTTGAGGTGGCCTCTATCATATGGGATATCGAGTTGATTAAAGGTTGCTTTGAGTCTCTTGATTTTGTCTATGTGAGTAGATGCTTTAATATGTATGCTTGATGGATCGATGTTATGGTTATCTAACTTTCCTTTGTGGATCTCAAAGTTAGCTTCTAGTGAGATGTCACTCTTTGTACTCCTAAATGGATCATTCCATTTTAATGAAATAATCTTTTCCTGTTAAAAAAAATTGTTACTTTTTTTAATTAAAAATGACAATTTTATCCAACAATAATATTTTTTTTTTTTTTTTTTTTTTTTGAGAAGACCAACAATAATATTTCTTATCTCACAAAGTAGTCTAATTATTACGATTTGAATCTATTGTTTAGCTTTTTATATATTATAAATTTATTATTTTTTTAAATGTTTACCATTAAAGATTATTATTTAAAATATTAAAATCACACATACACATCATTAACCGAAAAATAGGATCAAATTTGAGAAAAACATCTCTAATGCAATGTTATATTTGTTTTGTTAAGAAAGAGTTTTATTCTAAAATGCAACCATTTATTTTTAAAAAATGACATTTCGGGATAGTATCAATTTTTTGGTTTTTTTTAGAACATATAAAACATTCATGAATCTAATGTTTCAAAAAAAAAAAAAAAAACATTCATGAATCTAAATATTTGTTGAAATATTTGTTTTATTTTCTTTAGATTTAACCTTCCAAATCTTAGCTTTAAAAAACTATTTTTTATTTTATTTTTATTATTATTATTATTTTTTTTTTTGTCTAAATCTACTTTGTCTGTTGAAGATCTTCCTAAATTTGAGACCAAATAAAATATCTCCAATCTCTCAACACACAATTCAATTTTAGGAAAAAAAAATCCCACCAAATAAGTAATAAAATAAAATATAGAATAATCTTATTTTATAGTAAAGTTGTAATTACAAATGGAGAAGACAAAAGAGAATCTATGATTATATAATCATACTTGCCAAATACACTATATATCGAGCTATTAGAGCACAAGGTTACTGTGTTGTTATGGATTAATTTACCTGAGTCTTTACTTTGTAAATTTACCCTTTCTCTTATTTGTCCTCTGTACGTGGCTGTATTTTAGTGGTGTGGCTTTATTCTTTTATTCCTTTTCTTGCCTATAAAGTTAGTGGCTGTATTGTGTAATAAGTAAGGGTGAAAAATCCTCTCTGATTGAATATTGAAAATCGTCTTCTTCATAGTTTCTTGTCCCTCTGTTTCCGTAACTTGGTATCAGAGCGATTCCAAGGCAAACGCCATGAGTAACTCTTCATCGTCTTCCGCAGCGGTTTCTTCTACAGCGGCAGTTCTGCTTCCAGCAATGTTTCTACTGCCGTATCCGTGATTAGCTCGTCTTTCGAGCATCCTCTGAGTACTGTGTTGACTGTCAAATTGGACGAGAAGAATTATTTGCTATGGAGAGGAATGGTTCTTGCCATCCTTCGTGGACAGAAAGTCGATGGGTATATTCTTGGGACTAAAGCCCAACCATCTGAGTTTAATGAAGTCACAATAGGGACAGAGAAGACTCTTGAACCAAATCCATTGTATGAGGAATGGATTACTGTCGACCAAGCTCTTTGTGGCTGGCTCTTCGGGTCGATGACACCAGCGATTGCAGCTGATGTAGTAAGTTTCAAGACATCAAGAGAGGTTTGGAAAGCTTTGGAGAAAATTTATGGCTCCACAAGCAAAGCTAGGGTTAACCAGCTTCGGGGAATCCTTCAGAATACGAAGAAAGGATCTATGAAAATGGCAGAGTATTTGGCTATTATGAAACAAGCATCTGAGAATCTGCAGCTAGCAGGTAATCCTATCTCCTTGGGTGATTTAATTTCTTATGTGTTAGCTGGGCTCGATTCAGATTATGTTCCAATAGTGTGTTCAATTGAGGATAAAGACATCACAACATGGCAAGAACTATCTTCCATCCTGATTCAATTCGAAGGGACTCTTGCTCGTTATAGTGTTGTCCACAACACAAGGGAGTTACCGGACCTTGCTGCACATCTGGTATTCAATCATCAGAGTCAAGCTTGCAAAAATCTTTCAATCCCAATCGAGGAAATCTGAACCAGAGCAACAGTCAGTCGAATTTTTCCAGTTATCGCGGCTCCAACAGAGGCAGAGGTCGGGGCAGAGGGAATTTTCAGAGGAACAACAATAAACCGACCTGTCAGCTCTGTGGAAAATATGGTCACTCCGCTCCGTACTGCTATTCCAGATTCGAAGAACAGTTCAACAACCCTTATGCATCCAATGGTAGTAGCAGTCGAGGAGGAACTTCAGCAACTTCTTTAGCTTACATTGCAACGCCTGAGATCTTAAATGACCTAAATGGCTAGCTGACAGTGGTGCTACAAATCACGTCACTGGGGATTCTGGAAATCTTTCCGTGAAGAATGAGTACAATGGTAAAGATTCATTGGTAGTTGGTAATGGAACTAGACTACGAATTGATCATGTTGGCAGTACTTTAGTTGCGTGTGAATCTGGAAATAAGCTAATTAGTTTGAATAACATGCTTCATGTTCCTCATATTAAAAGAAATCTAATTAGTATTGCTCGTTTGACTTCGGATAATGATGTATTTGTGGAATTTCATCTTGTTTTTGTCTTGTGAAGGACAAGGTTTTAAAGAGGGTGATGCTACGCGGAACACTTAAGGATGGTCTGTACCAGCTCGAGCTACCTTCAATTCAAATTCCTCAACCAAAAGTCAGTCCAAATTCCTCTTTTGCTCATGAGTCTGCGTTAAATAAGTCTGCTGTTGGTTTAAAGTCTGTTGAGGAAGTCTCTGGCCCTATTAGTCGTTCTACTAAGTCTGTTTCTACTTTTCATGTTGTTAAATCGAATGCTACTGGCATGTCCAAAATTTTGTTACATAGGCGTCTAGGACATGCTTCTCCAAAGGTTTTAAATAATGTAATCAAGGCTTGTGGTTTACAAGTTTTTGATAATGAAAGTAGTTTTTTCTGTGATGCCTGTCAGTTGGGTAAATCTCATCGTCTGCCCTTTCCTATATCTCTCACTAGAACTAATCGACCACTTGAACTCATTTATTGTGATCTTTGGGGGCCTTCTCCAATAAAATCTACCCTTGGATATCAATACTACATTAGCTTTGTTGATAACTTTACCCGACTTACCTATATTTATCCTCTAAAGGCTAAGAATGAAGCTCTTGCATACTTTAAGCAATACAAAGCTCTAGTTGAAAACCGTTTTAATACCACCATAAAAACCTTACAATCGGACTAGGGTGGTGAGTTTCGTTCCTTTGAACCTTTCCTTCGAGCTGTAGGTATTGAATTTCGTCATTCTTGCCCACATACTAGCCAACAAAATGGGATAGTTGAGCGTAAACACCGACACATTGTTGAAATGGGTCTTTCTATGCTTGCTCAATCGTCCATGCCCTTACGTTTTTGGTGGGAGGCATTTTCTTCGGCCGTTTTTCTTATTAATCGCCTACCTACTCCTGTTCTTGGGAATATATCTCCATGGGAAAAAGCCTTTCGTCAGCTACCTGATTTTAATTCCTTAAGAACTTTTGGTTGTGCTTGCTTTCCATGTCTTCGGTCTTATCAATCACACAAGTTTCAATATCATAGTGTCAAATGTGTGTTTATTGGCTATAGTTTTTCTCACAAGGGTTATAAATGTTTGAGTTCAAGTGGTCGAGTCTATATTTCTCGTCATGTTACTTTTAATGAGGATGAATTCCCTTTTAATCTGGTTCTTTTCAATCTGTTTCCCACAAATCTTCTGATGAAATTCTAGTCCATTGGCTCCCGTTTCCCTCCCAGTCCTCTTCGTCCTCATCCTTGTCAAATCATAATTCGGTTTCTCTGTCAGTTTCCCCTCCTACTTCTCAAGCAACAGTATGTGAAGACCATCCTTCAGAATTCCATGTTGCATCTCCCATTTTGGCGCCTCCTCCTCCTGACTTAAACGCGCTGCCTGATGAGCCTTCAGGAACTGCACCTATTGTGCCTACTGTTATGGTGCCTACTGATTTGCCTGCATCAGTTTCTACTTCTAGTGAGTCTGCTCCTGTTCAGCAACCTATATCTGTTGGCAATCACCCAATGCAGACACGGGCTAAGAGTGGAATCTTTAAGCCAAAGAATTATGGTTCATTTCTTGCCTCTTCTTCTGAGGAGTCACATATTTCTGAACCTCTGTCTGTGAAGAATGCTCTTCAGTCTCCTCTATGGAAGCAAGCTATGGACAATGAAATGGCTGCCTTGAGAAGAAATCAGACTTGGCATTTGGTTCCCCCTCCTTCCCCTGTGAACTTAATTGGCAGCAAATGGGTCTTTAAGGTGAAGCGACACTCCGATGGTTCCTTTGAAAGATGCAAAGCCCGTCTAGTAGCAAAAGGTTTTCATCAAATACCTGGCGTCGATTTTCATGAGACTTTCAGTCCCGTTGTCAAGGCTCCAACAATTCGAATTATACTTGCCTTGGCTGTCACAAAGAGCTGGCCAATCCGTCAGTTGGACGTGAATAATGCTTTTCTCAATGGAAGGTTGACGGAGGATGTTTTTATGAAGCAACCGGAGGGATATGTTGATGCAACTTTTCCTCATCATGTCTGCAAATTAGACAAAGCCATGTATGGCCTCAAACAGGCGCCTCGGGCCTGGTATGATAGGCTTAGGTCTACCCTCTTGGAGTGGGGATTCTCAAACTCTCGTGCTGATAGTTCAGTTTTCTTTTTCTCTTCTGCTAGCATGGTTGTTATTGTTCTTATATATGTGGACGATATCCTTGTTATTGGAGATTGTTCTGATTTTATCTCAAAGTTCATAGGCAGGTTGAATGAAGTGTTTGCTTTAAAGGACATTGGCTCGTTAAGCTATTATCATGGTGTGGAGGTTCAAAGGACAGTGGATGGCATGTTTCTCCTTCAGACTAAATACATCTCGGATCTGCTTCACAGAGTAGGCTTGGGCAGCATCAATCCGTGTTCTACTCCAGCTGTTGCAAGTAAGAAATTTTCGGCTTTTGAAGGTACTCCTATGTCGGATCCTACTCTCTATCGTAGTGTCATTGGAGCTCTTCAATATCATACTCATACTCGTCCGGATATTTCGTATATTGTAAACAAATTAAGTCAGTTTCTCAAGCAGCCTACTACTCTCCATTGGCAAGGAGTTAAACGTGTTCTACGGTATTTGAAAGGAACAATGAATTATGGTCTGTTTCTTCCTTGCTCTTCCTCTTTATCTCTTGTTGCCTACACTGATGCGGACTGGGCCTGTTGTATTGATGATAGACGGTCTATAGCTGCTCACTGTGTTTTCCTCGGTAATTCTCTAGTCTCTTGGTCGTCTAAGAAGCAAAGTGTGGTGGCTAGATCTAGTGCAGAATCTGAATATAGATCGCTTGCTCAAACAACAGCTGAGTTATCTTGGGTTCAGGCCTTTCTTCAAGAGATTCATTTGTGTTCTTCGGCTGTCCCAATTATCTGGTGTGATAACACCAGTGCAATTTCCTTGGCTCAAAATCTTGTTTTCCATTCGAGGAGCAAGCATGTTGAGCTTGATGTCCACTTTGTTCGAGACAAGGTTCTTCAAAAGGCAGTTGATATTCGGTATGTTCCCTCTTCCGATCAGCTTGCGGATGTTCTTACTAAGCCCATCTCTGAAGGTCATTTCTCCACGTTGAGGTCCAAACTTGGTGTGCTTCCAGCACCCTCTCGTTTGAGGGGGGATATTAGAGCACAAGGTTACTGTGCTGTTATGGATTAATTTACCTGAGTCTTTACTTTGTAAATTTACCCTTTCTGTTATTTGTCCTCTGTACGTGGCTGTATTTTAGTGGTGTGGCTTTATTCTTTTATTCCTTTTCTTGCCTATAAAGTTAGTGGCTGTATTGTGTAATAAGTAAGGGTGAAAAATCCTCTCTGATTGAATATTGAAAATCGTCTTCTTCATAGTTTCTTGTCCCTCTGTTTTCGTAACTCGAGCAAACTGAATAATGTAAACATAATTGAAAATAATTAGTGATTACAAAAACTCGTCATCATCCTTAGAAATAGAGATAAACTCTCTCTCTATGTATCTACAAGTACTTACCTCGTAATTGGTCGCCTTTGCAGCTTCCAAAGATCAGCTTGTCTTGTTAGATTGTCTTCACACACTCTTGTCAATCGTCTTTCTCATGTCCATATCGCAAGTGTTATTCCTTAATAATCTTCACAAAATTGAAAATCTAACTTCAAAAATACAAAATCAAACAATCAATCCAACTATCATCTCTTAATCCACACAAATTAAGGAAAAAGATGTTAAAGGGCAACATTAACACACATTTAGAAAATAGAAGGGTAAAATGGACATATAAGATTTCTCTCTTTTATATATACTAGGTTTTTACCACGTGTCATGCACGTGTAATAATTTGACTATATTATTATGAAGTAAAGTGAATTTAAAACTAATTAAGCTTAGTTCTATAGATTCTTATAGTTTAAGCAATCGTTGGAGATTCACATTTTAATACATACCTATTGTACATCAATATAATCTCTTTTTTTTTTTTTTTTTTTTTTACATGATTGACATTAGTATTCTTTTTTTTTTTTAAAGAAAATTGACCTTAGTTCTTCTTATAGATATCGGTTTAACTTGGATTACTTTACTCACCACATCTATAAAATGAAATCAATATTAGTAAATAGTGGGATAATGCTAACATAAGTAATTATCTCTACTTTCGTTGGGATTACTTTCAATGGGATTTCTTTCGTTGGGATTTCAAAATCAACCAGATTTTGATTTTTTATGTTGTATACTTCTCTTTCTAGTTCTTCTATCTCAATCATCTGAGATTAATGAGAGTTCTCAATTCTTGCATAAACAAAACGTGATTTAAAAAAAAATTGATAAAATCGAAATATTTTCTGGTAGTCACAAAACGCAAAAAAACAAAAAAACAAAAAAACAAAAAAAAAACAAAAAAAAAAAACAAAAAAAACAAAAAAAAATCAAATTTAATGAAACTTGATTTTTTTAAAAAAATAAAATTGACAAAATCGAAATATAAATCAAAATCATTCCTAGTAGACAAAAAAGGTGAACAAAACAAAAATTAAATTGACAAAATCGAATTTTAATGAAACTTATTTTTTAAAAAAAAAATTGACAAAATCAAAACTCTTCCCAATAAAATTATTGAAAAAATCAAATATTAATAAAACATGATTTTTTTGAAAAAAATTACAAAAATCAAAGTTCTTCCGTATAAAAACAAAACGGGAAAAAAATTTAAAGAGATAAATAAAATTTTAATGAAACATTATTAAAAAAAAAAAAAAAGAAAATTGACAAAATTGAAATCTAGAAACAAAACGTTTAAAAAAAATAATTGACAAAATCAAATTTTAATGAAACTTGTTTTTTTTTAAAAAAAAAAAAAGAGAAAGAAAATTAACAAATTCGAAATCCATCCACGTAGACACAAAATGTGGAAGAAAAAAAAAATTGAGTAGATCAAATTTTAATGAAAATTGATTTAAGAAAAAATTGAAAAAATTAAAATGTTTCCCGTAGACACAAAACGTGAAAAAAAAAATCAAATTAAAAAAATCAAATTTTTATGATTGATTTTTTTTAAAAAAGAAAATTGACAAAAATAGAAATCTTTCTAGTAGAAACAAAATGTGAAAAAAAAAAAAAGTTAATTAACAAAATAAAAAAAATTGACAAAATCGAAATTATTCTCGATAGACACAAAACTTTAAAAAAAATCATTGATAGAATGAAATTTGAATGAAACTTGACAAAATCGAAATCCTTTTTTGTAGACACAAAACGTGCAAAAAAGAATTTAATTGACTAAATCAAATTACAATGAAACATGATTTAAAAAAACAGAAAATTGACAAAATCGAAGTATTTCCAGTAAACACAAAATGTGAACAAAGAATAATAAATTGAAAAAAAATTGAATTTTAATGAAACTTGCCTTAAAAAAATTGACAAAATTTAAATCACTCTTAACAGACACAAAACGTGAAAACAAAATTAATTGACAAAATAAAATTTTAATGAAACTTGATTTCTTTTTTTTAAAAAATAAATTTGGCAAGATTGAAATATTTTTAGTAGACACAAAACATGAAAAAAAATAAATTAAATTTTAATGAAACTTGATTTTTTAAAAAAAAAAAATTTGACAAAATCGAAATCTTGACAAAACGTGAAAAAAAAATTAATGACCAAAATTACATTTTAATGAAACCTTTTTTTTTTTTAATAACAAAATCGAAATCCTTTTCGATAGACACAAAATGTAAAAAAAAAAATTAATTGATAGAGTCAAATTTTGATGAAACTTTACTTTTTCTTTTAAAATAAAATAAAATTGACAAAATCGAAATCCTCTCTGTAGACACAAAACGTGAAAAAAAAATTTAATTGAAAAAATCGAATTTTAATGAAAGCTTATTTAAAAAAACGAAAATTTACAAAAGAAATATTTCTAAATCAAAATCGTTCCCAATAGACACAAAGGGTGAAAAAAAAAATTAAATTTACAAAATCAAATTTTAATGAAGCTTGATTTAAAAAAAAAAAAAATTGACCAAATTGAAATATTTTCAATAGACACGAAATGTGAACAAAAAAATAATAAATTGACAAAGTTGAATTTGAATGAAACTTGATTTTTTTTAAAAAAAATGAAATTGACAAAATCGAAATCACTCTCGGTAGATACAAAACATGAAAAGAAAATTAATTGACAAAATCAAATTTTAATGAAACTTGTTTAAATTTTTTTTTGACAAAATCGAAATCTTTTTGGTAGACACAAAACGTGAAAAAAAAAATTGAAATTGACAAAATTAAATTTGAATGAAACTTGATTTTAAAAAAATTCAAACGGTTCCGTAGACACAAATCATGAAACGAAATAATAATTTAATGGAGGTACCTGAAAATGGACAAAGGGAGGAGACAAATAATTGTAAATGTGAAAACCAATGGAATTTATTGACGGAATTTAGACTCAAATCAAATATTCTTTTTTTTTAGACTAAATCAAATATTCTTTTGAATTTTATTAAACTACTAATTTTGATTATGAAATTTAAAAACTAAAGGATAAGATCACCACAATATTTTAAATTTTATTAAATTACAAATTTTGATTATGGAATTTGGAAACTAATTATAAATAGTTAGAGATGTGAAAACCAATGGGAGAAGATGGAAAATTTATACACAAAATTTAGACTCAAATCAAATATTCTTTTGAATTTTATTAAACTACGAATTTTGATTTTGAAATTTGAAAACTAAAAGATAAAATCATATATTATTTTAAATTTTATTAACTTATAAATTTTGATTCTGGAATTTGAAAACTAATTTTGTAATTATTTGAAAGATAAGGTGGCACGACAAAGAAGATGAAATCGTGAATTTCCCAAAATAAGAATCTCGAGAAACAAATAGAATAAGAAAAATTAGTAACATAATTTACCAGAAAAAAAAAATCACAATGCACATAGATATAAAATAAATTTAGAGAGAAAACGATTACTGAAATTATTTTCCATATAAAATCAATTTAGAAAGCAAATGACTACCAATTATAACAAAAAACTAAAAGTAAAAAAAAAAAAAACACCTGAAATAAAAAATATATATATATATTAGATTTTGATTTTTACGAAAGTTTCCTTTATTTCTTTCCTTTTTTAATCATTTATTTTTTAATTAAAATAATTACAAAATTTGATTTTTTTTTATCTTATCTTTTTTTTTTCTTTTAATTAAAACACTTACTTACGAAATTTGATTTTTTTAATCTTATTTTTTTTTAATTAAAAAAATTACGAAATTTGATCTTTTTATCTTTTTGTTTTTCAATAAAAACAATTACGAAATCTGATTTTCGAAATTTAAAACTAATTAGATTTTGACTAATGTAATTATCTTAAATTTAAAAATGTTTTTCACGGATCATTGCTTTTTAATATATATATATATATTATACACCTACTTACGAAATTTGATTTTTTTTTAATCTTATTTTTTTTTAATTAAAAAAATTATGAAATTTGATCTTTTTATCTTTTTGTTTTTCAATAAAAACAATTACGAAATCTGATTTTAGAAATTTAAAACTAAATAGATTTTGACTAATGTAATTATCTTAAATTTAAAAGGGTATTTTAGTCTAAAAATGTTTTTCACGGATCCTTGCTTTTTAATATACTAGGTTTTTACCACGTGCGATGCACGTGTAATAATTTGACTAAGTTATTATGAAGCAAAATGAATTAAGATTGTATATACATTCTTATATTAGTTTTGTTTTTTCGACTTCTATGATGATTTTTTTTGTTTTATAATATGACTAATTTTAATATAATATAATATATATGTGACTTATCATAGCAAATGAAGTAACAATAGTTATACTAAATGATAATAAAAAATATATTTTAAAGAAATTGGTTTATAAAGTCAAAACTTCTTTGTAAAAATTAAACCCCCAAACTATATGATAAATTTAAAATTAAACACTCAAACTATCAAAATATAAAAATTTGATCTATTTTAGTCCATTTCTCTTTCTCTCTCTGTTCTCTATTTATCTTTTGTCCACTCCGACTACTTCCTACATTTCTCCCTGGCCTCTCTTTAATCACCCACTCTTTCTTTCTCTCCTCATTCACTATCTCTCGCACTCCTCTCCCATTTTACTCTATTTAACTTCAACCTTGAAAAAGTTGAGTAATTATCTATCTTGTTCAATTCAACACTATCTCTTTTGTTGTATTTACATTATATTTTTTTTTATTTATTTGTTGATCGGTGTTCGTTTTATAGCCCATCCAAACCAAAAATTTTACAGTGTTCCAATTCCGTTTCATGTAGGTTTAGATAAATTAGGGAATATAGGGTTGTATTTTATTCTGTTTCCATGATAAAGTGGCAATGGGAGAAAGTGATCTATTCTTAATTGATGCATTTTGTTTCCAGAAGTTTGTATGTTTCAAAGGAAATTATATTTAAACTAAAACAATATATATATATATATATATATATATATATATATATATATATATATATATATATTATTTTTTCATCTACTTTAATAATTTATATTTACATAGTTCTTAAGCATGACATGTAAACAATGGTGGTTACACATTTAGTCAAATAAACATAAATTATCATATTAATTTAGCTATTAAGATATAATATTAACTTGAAAATAGTTTAGCTATTAAGATATAATATTAACATGAATATAAAAATCTGGTTTTAGAATCTAAAAATTATTTTTTAAAAATTTAATTCAAAACACAACAATATAAAAATATTTGGGAATCATAGTGTAGATAATTTCAATAAAGTGTTAATGAAAATCACTTTTTTTAAAAAGAAAATTGATTTTGAATGTTTAGGTGACTTATTAAATTATTATTAATCTAAAATCGCTCTTTTCAATAAATTTATTATTTTTTTTTGTGCAATTGAATGGAATTATTGTAATTGGTTTTTTTTTTTTAGTAAATTTACTTAGTAATTTATTTTAAACAAAATACAACGTGTAAATTTGTTAGACTCAAAATAAAATAAAATAAAATAAGTAAAATCAAAATAGTCAAACAAAAATATGGAGTCTAACAATACCACAACTTATAAATTCATAGAATTTTAAAGCAAAGAATTTTAGGTATACCAACTTTTAGGAAAAAAAAACAATTAATACCTTTTTGAAAAAAACAAAGCATTAAATTAAATATAAGATTTTTGAAATATTATGTATTTATTGTTTTTTTAAAACAAAATCATAAATTAAAAAACATAAATTAAAAATTAAAGAAGAATACGAAAATGAAATAGTAAAAGAAAAATAATAATAAAATAAATAATAAATCTGCCAACAGACATGAAAAATTAAAGAAGAAAGTATTTAAAAAAATAAAAGAGAAAAAAATACATAACTTGAATTCGTCTCTAGCGGATAATCATAAAAAATATTTAAAAAATAATCATAAATCCTCTAAATCCAGCCCTTACACACACGAATTTTAATAAAGCCAACTAAATAGCTTGATTTTCCAAAATCTTTTTAAATTGATCCATTTTTCCAAATTTCTTTTTAAAAATATAATAACTATCTAATTAACCCGAAAAAATATATATAAAAATTTTCATGACATTAAGAAATTAAAATTAAAATGAAATTTATTTATTAAGTTACATCCACAATAATTATAACATATATGAACAATTGGAGGGGATGACTACTTTTAAACCTAAACTTATCGAATTTAGCTCTTTGTCCCTAAAAAGTTGCGACCAAGGCAGCGACCACCTTATGCTTCATATTATTTTCATTTCAATATTTATCAAATTAAGGTTTTGAATATACCTTCATTTTGAATAAAATTATCATGTTTGATTCTAAATTTACAAAATCAAAATCCTTCTCATAACCAGTAAATTATCTATCAATAAATCAAAATCATTCTAGTACACATATTGTGAAACAAAAGAATAACCAATAAATTATTATCAATGTTAAACAAATTATCATGTTCAATTTTAAATTGACAAAATAAAAATCTATATGTATAATTGACAAAATCAAAATCAAAATTAATCAATTCAAAGAAAAACCTATGTCTTTTTGGTGTCTGATTTTATGTATATGAAAATTACATCAAATAAATAGATTCTCTTGACTGTGAAGATTTTCCAATTTTTGTGATTAGAAATTTCATATTTCATTTTATAAAACATAAACAACAATTGAATGAACAATTTTATGTGTAATTCGACTTTCCTAAACTCAATGTTTTTTAGGATCATGGTGTTTTATTTATTCACAATTTGATGCGAACACATTTAAAATCAAATTATAACAAAAAACTAAAAATTAAAAAAAAAATCTAAAATAAAGACGAACAATTGGAGGAGATAACTAATTTTAGACCAAGAAAATAAATTTTAAGGGAAAAAAAATTAAAGTCGATCTATAACATATAATAATATTTGAGAATGATATTTTTCTAATTGAATTGATAAAATTAAACAAAAACGTTATAATTATAATCGAAGAGAGGTACCTGAAATGAACAATGGAGGAGATGAATAGTTTTTTTTTATGTGAAAACGAATGAGAGAAGATGGAAAATTTAGAGAGGGAATTTAGATTCAAATTTTAATTTGATTAGATTTTTGGAAGTATAGATTATAGATATATTTCACTTATGGAAAATTGATATATTTAACTTTTTTGTAGTAAATTAGGATATTGAAACGTTATTCTAGTATATTGGTAAAATCTATAAAATCTCTTATGACTTATTTGTGATTCATCCAGGCTTAATGCTTCTAATTTGGAGGAGAAAATATTGATATCTATAAGAGATTTTATATTTTTAATTTGTTAAAATCATTGAGTAAATTAGTAAAAACTCAATAAAAAGTAAAAATTGTAATATATATCACAGTCTAGACTTGATGAAATTGATATATGTTGTCAAACTTTTTTTTTCTCTTGTTTATAGATGTATTTTATAACTGTTGATGGTCAAATTTCGCTTAGGAATTTACCCTTCGCTCCACGTGACGATCAACAGTGAATTTGTAAGAGAGCGGGAAAGACGTGACCTGCAAGACGAGCAAACGCTGCACACCGGTGTGGTGTAGACCACACACACTCCGATGCTTAAGTTAGCTTTAGCCGAAAAACACGTACCTGAATGTGTATGCGGTCTCCCTTTTTTATAGATTTCCCCTTAGGGTTTTCGTCGACGCCGAACTTCAAATGATCTCCGGGCCTTTGGCCCTGGTCGGCCTAGGCAATGGGCCGAGGCCGACCTCCTCATCCTCCTAGGATTTTTAAGAATTTGGAGGTGTTTCGGGACGAACCAGGCAAAACCGGGGCAGTCAAGGACATTAGGGACCGAAGGGAGGTGGCCAAGCTCGGCCCGCGCCCGCGGGCCAAATGGGCCCGACCCTTTGGTCCGGTCTTCCTCTGGGTCGGCTTTCTGGTCCCACCTCTGCCCGATTGTCCTTGTCAGCTCCTTGTGCGTCAGTGTGGTCCAAAATTACCTATAACAATAACTATTACTGATATGTTTATTAAATTCTCCAAAATTTGTCAATCTTAAAGAAAAATGAAAATTCTATTTAACTATTTGGTGTGGGATGGAAGGAAGATGGAGAATAGAGAAGAGATGAAAAAAAAAAAAGTCATACAATGGGATGAAAGAGAAAAAGAATGAAGAAAGAAGATAAGGAAAAGGGTGGTGAGGTTAAATGAGAGAGAGCAATAAGTGTGAGTCTCATGCAAGAGTGTGATAAAAAAATGGGAATGGGATTAACGGATTCCACAATCCACATAGGCCCCATTTTTGGACTTGCGTAAACAACAAATATTTTTTTTTTTTTTTTATTAATATTATGATTTTTAATTTTTTTTTTAAAATATAGTAGTTTTAAAACTTATTACATTATTAATATTGTTGTTTAAATTTCCAAGAGACAACTTGTTCCATGGACATGGTTAACTGACTTTAATTAGTTAAATAAAATTTCAAACATATTTATTCATTCATTTGATTTCCCCTAAAGTGGCTGAGCGTACCCTTTAGACGCTAATGAAGCGCTTGGGTTTGATTCCATTTGAGCGTGATTTTTCTGTTTTTCTTTCTTTTTTGTTTCATTTTTCCCTTTTTCTTTCATTTTTTTTTTCCTTTTTCAGTTTTCAAAATCTGCATCAAGAAGGAATCCAACCCACGAGCTTTTCATCTCTAATAGATGCGTTCAATCACTGTAGAGAAAACAAAATCATTTGTTAAGTTTGTTTGAAAATTTATTTAATAGATTAAATCCACTTGGCCACATCATCACATAAATGGTCGTCTCTCGTGCTACGCGTGGTGCAGGTTGCTCTCAGAAATTTAAACAACAATATTAATATAATAAGTTTCAAAATTACTATATTTTAATAAAAATTTTCAAAAATCATAATATTAATAAAAAAAAATGTCCCATAAACAACATCGAACGATTCAAACCCAATTAACTGGAATCTACCTTTCCTTCATTTCCATGGATTCGTAAAGTAAACTGCGTAAATACACATAATAAAAATAATAACAGTATGTAAGTTAAAAAATGAAAAATGGATCTGCAGTGTCTCACATCATATTTAATTCAAAATCATTTTCTTTTAAAAAACTAAGGAGGAAATTTTATGATAAAAAAATTAACTATAAAGCTATCTATTATCTGAAATTGGTTACTTTGCAACTGAGTATAATTTTATATTATATATATTTTTTTAACTTTATTAAGAAAATAATTTCATCTTTAAACTGAGAATATCGAAGTATGAAGATAAATAACTTATATTCCTAATAATCCTAATAAGTATGAAGATAAACTTAATTGCATAATAAGGTGAAAAAAAAACATAATATTAATATTTTTTTTAATAAAATCTTTTATCTCATCTCAAATTTAAGAGTTTTTTTTAAAATAAAAAAATTATTTATAATTACATATATTGTGAGAAGCTGATAGTACGTTCATAAAAGAAAAAAAAAATTTGAGAACTTGTAATTTTAAATACTTTTCTATTTTGATGTTTTAGTTGATAATATTTAAGTGATAAATAAGTTTGGGACTTCAACATAACATTTAATTTAAAATTATTTTATTTTAAAATATTAAAAGGTTTTGAGCAGATAAAACATAAAATTTCAAGCAAGATAAATATATTATTTTTATTTTAATCAATTAAAAATAGATTTATTATTCTGTAAAAAAATAAATATATAACTATTAATTTTAAAGAGAGAAAATATGATTTTGAGAAGATTTTATGTTGGAATTTGGGGGAGTGTTTGGAGAAACAAATGGAAAAAAGAGGAAGCAGAAAAGGAAATGTTGAAATTGAATATAATTTAGATTCCTAAAATGACTCTGAAACTGGAATTTCTATTCGGAACTTCGTTCCCCTTTCATCTTATTTTATTTATTAAATCAAAACCCACAGTCTCCGTTCACTGTTTCAATCAAATTACCAAAATCATCATGCCTTTTGCAAATTGTTCCACCGCCGCAACGACGGCGCCGATCAACAACTCCTCCAAGTCCGGGTGGGGTATGTCAGGCGTGTGATCTCCCGGTCGCCGTCCGCCGGACTTCCATACGACATCCTGGGAGAAAGTCCGTGGAGTCCAGTGGCGGATGGGGTGTTCCCTCTCCCTCTTCGAGAGCTGGAAGATCCATTGTTGTGCGAGGCGTACGTAGTTGAACTGCTGTCGTGGTTCAACCTGCAACGTCATGGCTGGGAAGATCAGGTCGTTGGTCGGTGAGATCATGGGCGAAGGAAATTACGACGTGAAGTTCCAGGTGGTGGCGGATATCGAATACATCCAAATGTTCTGGCCGGACGACCGGAGGAGCTCGGAGAATGTTAATAATGTCGGGCGTGGTCATGGTGTAATCATGGAGGAGAGGGTGGTTTTGGCGCCGAGGGAGATTGAACCAAAAGACTTGAAAGAATGCAGCATCTGTTGCGATCGTATACTCAACGACGTGGCTAAAATCCCATGCGGCCATGTCTATCACAAATCCTGCATCCTCACCTGCTTTCACATTAGCAATTCCTGTCCCTTGTGTAGAACCAAAATCAAACAACAAACTTATTAAATTCATTAACACATTATTAATTTAATTTCTTTTTTGCGGGAGGGAGAAATATTACGTAGTATTATGTAATTGATCAGATTCTTGTAATTAATTATGTGGATTATATTAATTAAGAGATAAAAGATAAGTTAATTAGGAGATGATGAGAAGATGTTTGTTTTACAAGTTGAATCACACACAATTCATGCTCTCTAAATCTGGACATTCAACACCTTCACTTTCCTCTCTTTCTCCCAATTTTCTTGCTATTACATATCTCAATTATGTCCAAATTATTTAATGTTTCAAATCAATATTATATTCTCCAAAATTATTTCTCATTCAATTCCACTTGTAATCTTTTTAACCATAATATTTCAAATTTGTTGGCATTATTATTTTTTATTGTAAATGCAATCTATGAGTAAATAATAATAATAAATCCAAATTACTTTGGTTAATAACACTAAGGGTCCGTTTGAAATATATTCTACTTGATAAGAATCATGGTGCTCCACACGTTCCAATTGGACCTATTACACGCGCCAAGGCTAAGAAGCTTCAACAAGCATTCTTCATTCACATTCAAAATTGGTTAGGTTCAGTTCCACATTCATTTCACATGCTGCAAATTAACCCAAGAGAGGACGACGCTGTGAAAGTCAACGTTTGCAAGATTGACGTTGCACCGACCTTTTGAAGTTTCCTTTGTTATTTCAATTTATCAACTTTTGTTTGTAATTTTTGAACTTTTGGGCTTCCAAAAACGTGGATTCAAGGTTAGATTCATTAGTGGGGAGTTACTTTGTAGGCCAATTATGGTCATGAATGCTTTGTAGGTTTTACTTTTGGGATTTGAAAGGTTGGGGGTTTCATTCACACAAAGGCTATAAAAAGCCTCATTCTAGCATGTAAAATTCAGATTAAGTTGAATGAAAAGTGTTCTCTCATATTTGAGACTTTTCTTAGAAATCCCTTTTCTAGGATTCTTGCAATTCTTGTGATAGATTGCATTTTGAGCCATTCAATCCGGCCTTGATCAAGTTTGATTGTGGAATGACTCAATCTAGAACAAGATTTCCAATCTTGCTTCTAGATCATTGATCATAAGAGGTAATCAATTTCTAGCCTTTTCTCTTGGTTGGTTCTAATTTGTGTAAGGAGGTGATAATCTCTTTGTTTCAAGGGTTCTTGCTCCACAAAAGCTTGGATCTTTGGGCTGAGAATTAGGGTTGCCTTATCATTTTGGTATCAGAGCCTAGGTTGCATCTTTGTGGCCTACTCTAGAATTGATTCTATCTTCCATTCCTATTGTTCATTGTTTTGTTTTTTCTTTGTTTCATATTCTGTCCATCTTGTTCGTTTCTTTCATTTCATCCATTGTTCTTCATCTTTTGATTCTAATCTCATTTTCATCTTAAAGATCACGTGGAGATCTTGAAAAGCAAAAAAAAAAAAAAAAAAAAAAAAAAAAAAGAAAAAAAAAGGAGAAAAAAAAGATTCAGAAGTTGTTCATGTTGAGTTCTTGTTCATGCCCATTTGTATTCAATCAGCATCAATTTGCACGAATTTGATGAGCTTCAATTCAATTTGCAATTAATTTGTTTTGTGACTGTCCAAATTCCTAGCTGCAGAATTTAATGCATCTAATGTCTATTCAAAGTCGTTCATAAAGTCCGAATTTGAACGTTTGGCCTTCAGTGAAAAGTTAGATCTGCATGTTATCTTTCAAAGTGAAGAAGGGAACTTACTCCAAATCCTAACATAAGACATTCGTTTTTGGAATTCCATCTTAGTGTGCAGTTTTACCCGAAAAATTCCAGATTTGCTTCATACATTGTTCTTTTCAGATTTGAAAGAATTTGTCCTTAAAATTTGTTTCCTTTGCTTCAAAAAGTCTAATTCCATCATATTTAGAGCTTTCTCTTTATTTGTATGCCTTTTATCTCTGAATTCCGTAGAAGACATCTTGTCTTTGTGTCCTTCCTTGTTTGACTCTTTCTTTGTTTTCTTTGTTCTAGTTTGTTGTTATTTCATAATTTATCTTGTCTTGGTTGTGTTGTAAAGCTCACTATTACAAGAATCGCTCGAACCTATTAGCCTACCCAATATCATCATTTAGTCACTTTCCCAAATATCCTACCTTTGTGTGATAAACACGAGTGTTCCGAGTGAAAATCAGTGAGTTGAGTGTGTGAGGTCCTAAACATATTTATCTACTGTTTATACATCATCATGAGTCAAGATGGGGGAAATGGAGGGGAGATTAGTGAAGCTAGGTGGAGAGAGGCACAAATTGGGGCTATTACTCGTTTAACCCAAGTAATAAGTACCTTGGAAGAACGGATGGGGCGAATGGAAGTAGGTTTAGGAAATCTTCAAGGTAGGGAAGTTAATGAAGGAGTTGAAAATGAAGAGGAAGATGACAATGTAACCCTTATAGCCGGGCACAATCCAAGGGGAGGGAGAGGTGTAGGCCGGGGTAGAGGAAGGGGACGAAGAGTGGGAAGAGAAATTTTTCCACCAAGAAGGGTTGAGAGGGAGTACCAATATGAGAGAGAAGAGAGAGGAGCTGGGGGAGTGAAGCTTAAAATCCCACCATTTCATGGGAGGTCTGATCCGGAGGAGTATTTGCAATATGAGAGCAAAATTGAGCATGTATTTGATTGCAACAATTTTAGTGAAGAAAGAAAGTTGAAACTTGCTGTGGCTGAATTTTGTGATTATGCCAATATTTGGTGGACCTCTTTGAAATCAGAATGGAGGAGAAACTATGAGGATCCAATTGAAACATGGGAGGAATTAAAGGCCTTAATGAGGAAGAGATACATTCCTAAGCATTATTCCCGAGAACTCAAGCAAAAGCTCTATGCTTTGCAACAAGGATCCAAAAGTGTGGAAGATTATTACAAAGAAATGGAGGCCCTTATGAATAGAGCTGGCATTGATGAAGATGAGGAGGATACAATGGCTAGGTTCCTTGGCGGGTTGAACCGACCATTGGCTCATCAAGTGGATAGACAAACTTATTTCGATATGAAAGAGTTGTTACACCTTGCTGTCAAAATTGAAGGCCAATTAGCTTGGGAGAAGGAGAACTCCAAGAGGTATAATTCTTCTAAGTCTACTTCTTTTTCTACTAATACTTGGAAAAAGAATGCAGATTTCAAACCTCGAGGGAAGTATGAGCATGATACAAAGGACAAGCCCGAGAGCTCCAAGGGCAAGGAAAAAGTGGAGGGATCTAAAGAGGTCCGAGAGAGAAATAGAGACATCAAATGTTGGAAATGTCAAGGGATTGGTCATATTAGTCGTGACTGTCCAAACAAGAGAGTCATGATCATTAAGAATGGAGAAGTTGTTACGGATGATGAGGGAAGTGACCAAGATGAGCTAATTGAAGATGAATTCCAAGAGGATGAGGAGGAATTGGAAGATGGGAGTCATTTGGCGCTTGTTACAAGGAGACTTCTTAACACTCAAGTTAAGGAGAATGATGTTGATGACCAAAGAGACAACCTATTCCACACACGGTGTTTAGTTAATGGGACTCCTTGTAGTCTTGTTATTGACAGCGGAAGTTGCACCAATGTAGTAAGCACATTCTTGATCAAAAGGTTGCAAATTCCAACTCAACACCATCCTAAGCCTTACAAACTTCAGTGGCTCAATGATAGTGGAACAATGAAGGTCGTTTCTCAAGCTTTAATTTGTTTTACCTTGGGAAAGTATAAAGATGAGGTTTTATGTGATGTATTACCTATGCATGCTGGTGACATCTTGCTTGGCCGACCTTGGCAATTTGATAGGAAGGTCATTTATGATGGTTATTTGAATAGGTATTCTTTTACCAAAGATGGTAGAAAAACAACACTTGTACCTTTGCGTTCTGAAGATGTATTTGCTGATCAATTAAAGTTGGAGAGAAAAAGAAAAGAGTTTGAAGAAAAAGAATTGAAAGAAAAGAAAGAAATGAGTGAAAAAATAGAGAAAAATCAGAAAGAGAAAAAAAGTGGAGAAAAGAGTGAAAAAAGAGATGAAATTGAAAAAAAAGGAAAGAAAGTCAGTTGTTTGGCTAAAGTGGGAAAGGTGAGAAGAGCAATGTTTTCCCAAAAACCAATATTTGTACTTATGTACAAGGAAGGGTATTTGGCCTCTAACGCTAACAATTTGTCTTTGCCTAGTTTGTTTCAACCTCTTTTGCAGGAATTTGAGGACGTGTTCCAAGATGAGATCCCTGAAGGATTACCTCCACTTAGAGGTATTGAACATAAAATAGACTTTATCTCGGGGGCTACAATTCCAAATAGGCCAGCTTATAGAGCAAATCCAACTGAGACAAAGGAAATTCAAAGGCAAGTGGAGGAGCTCATAGAGAAGGGCTATGTACGAGAAAGTTTGAGTCCATGTTCTGTACCGGTCATATTGGTGCCAAAGAAGGATGGAACCTGGCGCATGTGTGTGGACTGCAGAGCCATCAATAAAATCACTGTAAAGTATCGTCACCCTATTCCTAGGCTAGATGATATGCTTGATGAATTGCATGGTTCTTGTTTATTTACAAAGATTGATTTGAAATCTGGATATCATCAAATTAGGATGCATGTAGGAGATGAATGGAAAACAGCTTTCAAAACTAAGTTTGGATTGTATGAATGGCTTGTTATGCCTTTTGGGTTAACTAATGCTCCTAGTACATTTATGCGCTTAATGAATCATGTTTTGAGAGAATACTTGGGGAAGTATGTTGTTGTGTATTTTGATGATATTTTGATTTATTCAAAGAATTTGGTTGAGCATGTGGAGCATGTTAGGTCAGTTTTGATTACACTTAGAAAAGAGAGGCTTTATGCTAATTTTAATAAGTGTAGCTTTTGCATTGAAAAAGTTAACTTTCTTGGCTTCATAGTTAGTAAGAATGGAGTAGAAGTAGATGAAGAGAAAGTTAAGACAATAAGGGATTGGCCAACACCAAAAAATGCAAATGAGGTTAGGAGTTTTCATGGTCTAGCTAGCTTCTATAGAAGGTTTATAAAGGACTTTAGTACCATAGCTGCACCATTGAATGACTTAGTGAAAAAGAATGTTGTATTTGAATGGGGGGAAATGCAAGAGAGAGCTTTCAATGAACTGAAGGAAAAATTAACCAATGCACCATTACTTGTTTTGCCTAACTTTGATAAGACTTTTGAAATTGAGTGTGATGCAAGTGGTTTGGGCATAGGTGCTGTTTTAATGCAAGATGGAAAACCCTTAATGTATTTTAGTGAAAAACTAAATGGGGCAGCATTGAACTATCCTACCTATGATAAAGAATTGTTTGCTTTAGTTCGTACATTGCAGGTATGGCAACACTACCTATGGCCGAGAGAGTTTGTGATCCACACTGATCATGAAAGCTTGAAGCATCTTAAAGGACAAAGCAAGTTGAATCGTAGGCATGCAAAGTGGGTAGAATTTATTGAGACATTTCCCTACGTTATCAAATATAAGCAAGGTAAAGACAATGTGGTGGCTGATGCATTGTCAAGAAGGTACAATCTTTTTACTTCTCTTAGTGCAAAAATTCTTGGATTTGAGCATGTTAAGGAGTTATATAAAGATGACCCTGACTTTGGAACTATTTATGCATCTTGTCTTGCTGGGAAAGCCATGGATGATTATTATGTGTTTCATGACTTTTTGTTTAAGAAAAGTAAGCTTTGTGTTCCTAAATGTTCTATAAGAGATTTGCTTTTGAAAGAAGCCCATGGGGGTGGATTGATGGGGCATTTTGGGATTCATAAAACTTATGATATGTTGCATGAACACTTCTTTTGGCCTAAAATGAAACATGATGTGCATAAGATTTGTAGCCAATGTTTTAAATGCAAAGAGGCTAAGTCTAGATCACAACCAAATGGATTGTATACTCCCTTGAATGTACCTAATGAACCTTGGACTAATATATCTATGGATTTTGTTCTTGGTTTGCCTCGGACTAAAAAGGGTAAAGATAGTATTTTTGTTGTTGTGGATAGATTTAGTAAAATGGCTCATTTTATAGCATGTAACAAGACGGATGATGCAAAGCATGTGGCTGATTTATTCTTTAGGGAAGTGGTAAGATTACATGGAATTCATAGAACTATTGTTAGTGATAGGGATGTTAAATTTTTAAGCCACTTTTGGAAGGTGTTGTGGGGAAAGTTGGGTACTAAATTGTTGTTCTCAACTACATGTCATCCTCAAACTGATGGGCAAACCGAGGTAGTTAATAGAACATTGGGCGCTTTGCTTAGGGCTATTATTTCTAAGAATATTAAGTCTTGGGAAGACTGTTTGCCATTTGTTGAGTTTGCATATAATAGAGCAATTCATAGTACAACACATTGTTCTCCTTTTGAGGTTGTTTATGGATTCAATCCACTTACACCTCTTGATTTGCTTCCTATTCCTTCTAATGATTTTGTGAGTGATGCAGCCACAAGTAAGGCCGATTTGATAAAAAACTTGCACAAAGAGGTCAAGGAGAGGATTGAGAAACAGAATTCGAAAGTCGCCTCACGAATTAACAAAGGACGGAAAGAACTCATTTTTCAACCAGGTGATTGGGTTTGGGTGCATTTTCGCAAGGAGCGTTTTCCCTCGAAACGGAAGACAAAGTTACATCCAAGAGGGGATGGTCCATATCAAGTTCTTAAAAGAATTAACAACAATGCCTACAAGATTGATCTGCCAGGAGAATTTTCAGTAAGTTCTACATTCAATGTTGCTGACTTGAGTCCTTTTGATGTAGGTGACGACTATCCTGATTCGAGGACGAATCCTTTCGAAGAGGGGGAAGATGATAAGAATCATGGTGCTCCACACGTTCCAATTGGACCTATTACACGCGCCAAGGCTAAGAAGCTTCAACAAGCATTCTTCATTCACATTCAAAATTGGTTAGGTTCAGTTCCACATTCATTTCACATGCTGCAAATTAACCCAAGAGAGGACGACGCTGTGAAAGTCAACGTTTGCAAGATTGACGTTGCACCGACCTTTTGAAGTTTCCTTTGTTATTTCAATTTATCAACTTTTGTTTGTAATTTTTGAACTTTTGGGCTTCCAAAAACGTGGATTCAAGGTTAGATTCATTAGTGGGGAGTTACTTTGTAGGCCAATTATGGTCATGAATGCTTTGTAGGTTTTACTTTTGGGATTTGAAAGGTTGGGGGTTTCATTCACACAAAGGCTATAAAAAGCCTCATTCTAGCATGTAAAATTCAGATTAAGTTGAATGAAAAGTGTTCTCTCATATTTGAGACTTTTCTTAGAAATCCCTTTTCTAGGATTCTTGCAATTCTTGTGATAGATTGCATTTTGAGCCATTCAATCCGGCCTTGATCAAGTTTGATTGTGGAATGACTCAATCTAGAACAAGATTTCCAATCTTGCTTCTAGATCATTGATCATAAGAGGTAATCAATTTCTAGCCTTTTCTCTTGGTTGGTTCTAATTTGTGTAAGGAGGTGATAATCTCTTTGTTTCAAGGGTTCTTGCTCCACAAAAGCTTGGATCTTTGGGCTGAGAATTAGGGTTGCCTTATCACTACTTTAAATGTTTTTCAAGAATGCATTTTTTAAAAAACATTTTGTATAAAAATGTTTAGAATTTAAACACTCATATGTTTGGTTGCATTTCCTCATATGGTTTTTATATACAAGTTATTGTATACTAAAGACTCTTTTTAGAAAAAGTTGGTTTCAAGTGTTTCTCTCAAAATGATTTATTTATCAATCTCATTTTCTAATAAGTCATTTTTGGTGGTTGCCAAACACTAGAAATTTTTTCAAAATTAAACACTTGAAAAGTTAAACCAAACACACCCTAATAGTGATTTGAAATTGTGTAATCATGTTGTGGTAAACTAAAATTAGAAAATCAATTGGAATGACATAAAACTTGACCAAGAAGTGAGAGGATGAAATTAAATCTCCCCTCCAACACAATTTTGAAAGGTTGTTATGTGATTTCTCTACTTTCTATTTTTTGGTTATTTGCTCTTAAAAAATAAAAACAATAGATAATTTGATCGTTGGCTTTTTTTATTTTAAAAAACAAATTTCATGTATGGTAAGTTTTTGTTTTGTTTAATAAAGAAATTGTTTATCATATTTTATAAGAAATCTAAATGGCACGTCTATATATTCAGATGGATTAATAAAACAATAATTCAATAACTAATCAACTTTGTTAAAAAACAAAAATCAACTTTTTCCCAAAAAAAAAAAAAAAAAAAAAAAAAAATTCCAAAAAAAGTTTAACAATTTAAATTTTTTTTAAGCTAAGGGCCTACTTCTCCTAAAAAAGTATTCTTCTTCTTCTTCTTCTTGAGTTGGCACTATGGTGTATCTGTTGTCAATTAAATATCATACAAATCAATACAAGAAAAGTACTAAAGAAAGAAATCAATAAAAGAAAAGGAATTGAATTGTCCTCGCTATAAAATGTAGCCAAATTTAAACAAGTGGAGAAATTATTCAAGGAGACCACCACAATGAAGTTAACAATTTTACTTTGTTAGAAGTATGAGAGAGAAATTATAAAATATCTTCAATCTATATCTAGCGGTTATTAAGTAAACAACCACATTATGACATTAATAATTTAATCACAAACTCCTAAAACTAACCAAGAAAACCCACACGTGATTTTTATTAACATTATGACCACATTTTTAGCGTTTAAACTTTTTGGATACAATTTTTATGTTTAAAAAACAATTCTTTTTTTTAATCATGACATTTATATAAGTAATTTTTTTTAATCTGTATTGATTTAATTGATTTATTTTGTTGTTGTTTACAATTCGTTTGGTAACCATTTCTATTTTGTATTTATCATTACTTTTTTTTAATAAGAAAAACTTGTTTGTGTTGTAAATACATTATATATAGATATCCATTTTAGCTCATTCAACTCCCAACATTTTAATATTCTCCCCAATGACTCTCAATCCCTTTAAGAATAGCCATGAGACTCTCTCTCCTCCCTATTTTAAGTCACTTGAAGTTGTAACCTATCATACTAGATTAGTATAAATAGGGGTTGTATGTGAATGAATGAAAATCCTTGCAGCGAAAACACCCAAGACCATACTTGAATTTAATTCCAATTAAGAAAAACCGATACGGTTGCAAATAAATTAAACATAGATCAACATCTACTATAAAACCTATAGATTAAGCATGATATTGGGAGATCTAAGGAATTTAGGAAACTTACTTGTTTGTAGACCAAATTCCAGTAAATCCTTTAATCTTGAGATCACGATCTCAGCAACCACCACCATTATTCTCTGGGACTTTGAGGTTTTGTGATTGTGGGATCACAAGTCATGGAAGGGAAATCCAAACACAATAGAATGATCTGTGTTTTTGTTTAAGGGATCAGAGATGGAGAGAAAACCAACGTTGAAAACCTTCTGCTAGAGAGAAATATAGACTGTGAGCAACCAACTCCTATTATAGAAAGCTAAACTACACGACTTGGGGGGGGGGGGTTACACGCATGTAACCGCCATCTGACAAGTTTTCTTTTTTCTCTCTCCAGCATAACTGCTGGGGAGTTTTTTTTTTTTTTTTTTTTTTTTTTTTTTTTTTTTTTTTTTTTTTTTTTTGAAGGAAAACACAAATAAAAACTACAAAGAGATGTAAGAAAGGGTTGGGACGTCCACTCGCTGCATTTCTTTAGCTAAGCTGCTTCGAGCCCATGTAGGACAATCTTCTAGCCAGATTTCAGAGTGTTTTGCTGTGCGAGCATGAGTAGCTAGCTGGTGTGCTACTTTATTGCCCTCCCTTGGGGTTAGAAGGAACCCCCTGATATGATGATCTTTGGCCAAAAGTCTGAGTTGGTGAATTAAGGGGGCTAGTTCATTGAGATATTGTTCTCGATCATGAAGTAAATTCCAAACAATTTTGGAATCCATTTCTGTCCAAACTGGTGATAAGCCTGAATCCATCGCTAGAAGCACACCATCTACCAGTGCCTGAGCTTCTGCCCACTCTACATTGCAGCTTGTTCTCCTGAAATTTTCTGCAGTTGCCATTGCTTCGCCCTTTGAGTTCTGATGATCATTCCCGATCCCATCTCTCCGTTTGCTAACGACGCGTCCACATTTAATTTATACTGGTTGTGAGGCGGTGGTATCCACTCTACTTGGCGGGAGATATCAGTTTCTCTCGATCGCTTATGATCGCCATGACGCTTTGTTTGAGCCTCCACATAGTCTAAAATGTAACTTGATGCCCAATCTAAAGGGTTATCTGCCTGCTGGAAGTTGATCCTGTTACCCTGAAAAACACATTTATTTCTGTTGTTCCATATGGACCATATAGTTGCCACAAAGATTGCCATATCACCATCGCTTAGACTTTCCTGTAACCTACAAAACAGATCAAGAGAATCATCAAAATGGTTATTTAGAAGAGATTGCACTGGGCTCTAAAGGGCCCAGTGCTTTTTTACCTTCTTGCAGGCCTACAAAGCATGTACAGTTGTTTCATTCATTTTCCCACACTTTGGACATCGAGGGTCATTATGGACTCGACGGGTGACAAGAATCATATTGGTTGGGAGGATATTCAGGCTGGCTCGCCATGCAAAGATCTTGAGTTTATTAGGGATGTTCAGCATCCATAATGTTTTCCACCAAGAGCAGCTAAAGGAATTCGCTGATGAAGATGCCTCATGACATCCATCTATTGCAAGTTTATAGCCGCTCCGGACTGTATACTTTCCTGTTTTGTCATAATGCCAAAAGAAAGTATCTGGAAGACTATCACCTGCAATTGGGATATCTTGAATTTTTTCCACATCATCCTGCACAAAAAGATCTGTTAGTAGCGGGATATTCCAAGATTGACTACCTGACAAAAGACTATTAACTGTACGTCAGTTAACGGTCGTTGAGGAGATAGCAGCCTGAAAGTTTTCATTCTCGGGATCCACTGATCGTCATAGATGTCAATAGATTTTCCGTTTCCAACTCTCCACCGTCCTCCTGTCATGGCTAGTTCTCGTCCCCAAATGATCCCCCTCCAAACATAAGATGGTCTACTTCCCAGAGTTGCTTTTAGGAAATCTTCTTGAGGATAGTATCTGGCTTTCAGGATTTGGACCATTAGAGATTGCGGTCTATGTAATAGTCTCCAGGTATGTTTGGCCAGCAAGGCCTGGTTGAACAGTCTTATATCTCTGAAACCCATCCCTCCTCTATCCTTTGGTTTTGTCATTGCTTCCCATTTCAGCCAATGAATTTTCCTCCCCTGTTCAGAACTACCCCACCAAAAATTAGCCATTAGCCTGTTCAAGTCATGGCAGCACCCCTGAGGAAGTTTGAAACATGAAAGAGTATAAGTGGGAACTGCCTGAGCTACAGCCTTTATCAACACCTCCTTTCCAGCCGTTGAAAATAATTTTGCTTTCCAACCCTGCAGCACCTTCTGAACTTTAGATGTTATGTAGTTCAAAGAAGCTTTCTTGTTTCTAGCTAGGGAAGACGGACACCCAAGATACTTTCCATGGTCTTGGACTATCTTGACTTTTAAAATGTTGGCTAAAAAGCCTTTTACTTCATTTGCCACTCCTGCCCCAAAAGCTATCTCTGATTTATCAAAATTAACGACCTGCCCAGTGGCTGCTTCATATACTTTCAGGATTCGTTGCATCTCATCAAATTCCTCCTTTCTTGCTTTGAGAAAAAGTAAACTATCATCTGCAAAAAAGAGGTGAGAGATAGGTGGTGCCGTTTTGGCAATTCTAAGACCTGAAATATTTTGAGATATCTCGGCCTTTTTTAGTAGGCTAGATAGTCCCTCAGCACACATGAGAAATAAATAAGGAGATAGCGGATCGCCCTGTCTAAGCCCTCGTGAGGGCTTAAAAGATTCAGTACAGGTACCATTAATAAGAATCGAAAATGATACAGATTCAACACACATGCCAATCTTCTTTATCCAAGCTGAACTAAAACCCATCTTTGCCATTATTTTCCTAAGAAAGATCCACTCTACTCTATCATATGCTTTACTCATGTCCAATTTTATAGATGCAAAACAATTTTTCTTGGACTTAGATCTTTTAATGTAATGCAGACATTCATAACCAACAATAACATTATCAGCTATTAATCTACCAGGGACAAACGCACTTTGAGTATCAGATATGATAGAATGTAGAATAGTTTTCAGACGGTTGGCAAGCACTTTTGCAATAATTTTATAACACACATTGCATAAACTAATAGGGCGATAATCGTTCACCGTGCTCGGGTTTTTCCTCTTCGGTATGAGTACAATCATTGTTTCATTAAGCTTATCTGGCATTTCCCCCTCGTTGAGGCATCGGAGACATGTGTTGATCACTGCCTCTCCTACTATACTCCAGTATCTTTGATAGAAGAGGGCTGGTAATCCGTCTGGTCCAGGGGCTTTGGTTGGGTGCATTTGTTTCAAAGCTTCCTCCACCTCCATAGCTACAAAAGCACGATCTAGATGAAGATTCATCTCTTCTGTAACTCTTGTTGTGGTAGCTTGAATAATTTCATCCATTGCCTGCACATTAAAAGGAGAGGATTTAAAAAGTTCAGAAAAATAATGAAGGAAATTTCGTTCAATATCTTCCCTGTTTTCAAAACAATGCCCCTCGATATCAGTTATTTTCTGGATTTTGTTCTTCTGTCGTCTAAGAGTGGCTTTGGAGTGGAACCATCTTGTATTTCTGTCCCCCCATTTGAGCCATTCTTCTCGAGAGCGTTGTTTCCAGTAAATTTCCTCCTCCATAAGAATATTATCTAGGCATTTCTCTTCCCGCTTTAACAATGTTAGCATGCTTCCTTCTAATCGACTCTCATTTAACACCTCAATTCTCCTTTTAGTTTCAGAAATTCGTGTTTTGAATCTTCCTGTTTTGTTTCTTCCCCACCGCTTTAGCTCCTCAAATACGCTCCGAATTCGGGTGAGTAAACTGCTAGGCGATTCATCGCCTCTTTCCTTTTCCCAACCAGCCTGAATTATTGGGGCACAATCCTCATAAAGAGTCCATGTTTCTTCAAATTTGAAATGGGGGGTTTTTTTCCTTGAGAAGGAATGAGTTCCATATTCTTGTAAAACGGCCTCGATAACTCTATGATCTGAAGACAAAAAACCAAGATGATTAATAGTAACAGAATGAAAAAGATTCAAGAGATCAACATTACCGACACACCGGTCTAGCCTTTTCCTAATAAAGGTTGTTCCAGGCTGATTGTTCTTCCATGTGAATCGGTTGCCCTTGAAACCAAGATCTCGAAGAGCGCAGTCATCTAATGTATTTACAAAATGTTGGCTTTGTAATCTCTCGAAGTCTCCTCCTCCATCCTTTTCATTTACTTGGGTTATTGCATTTAGATCTCCAGCTACCATCCAAGCCGTATGGGGTATGTCAGAAAGGCGACGTAGTAACGTCCAAGATAAGTGTCGGTTTTCTTGCTTTGGTTCGCCATACATACATGTAAATCTAAAAAAATTTCCTTGAAATTCAATGTTAGTATCAATATGCACCTTAGAATAAGAAATAATATTTAGATTAACAGAAGAATGCCAAAACAAGGCTAAACCACCACTTAGTCCAGTACAATTCACTACAAACACATTTTGAAACATAAGCGTCTCCCTTAGAGAGTTCATTCGAGATTGATTAGATTTCGTCTCCATTAAAAACACAACTTGGGGATTTTTTTCTCGCACCAAATCTTTTAGTGCCCGGAATGTTCGAGGGTTCCCCGCCCCCCGAGCATTCCAACTGAATATTCTCATGGCTCCCGGCGGGCCTGCTCAACAGGCTCCGCCGATAGACTTCCATCGTTTAGAGGAAGTGGTGATTTGAATCTCTTGCTTGGGCAACTTTTTAGGCCGTCATCATCAACGACCCTCTTCTTGCAAGTGAACTGAACTGTTTGTTGCATGGGGCAATTGGTCTTGATTTTATCCCACGGCCTATTAACCCTCTTCCATCCTCTGGATTGTCTTTTCTCACTGTTTGTTGGATTTTCTATGGCTCCATGTTTCTCATCTCCGTTAGTAAATTCCCCATGATTTTCTTCCGTTGGTTGTTGATTGGATTTCAAAAAATCTTCATCCATTCTATCTTCACCATGCAGTTGGACTGGGTTAATTGTCCACAGTTTCATGTTCTTTGGACCAAAATCCTTGCTGGAAATCAGTGTTGAGGTTTGGCCCATTGAAACTTCTTGTGAAGCTTTAGTTGGATTGGATTTTGGGCTTGAAATTGGACTGGATTTTGGGCTTGAGTTTGCATCATTTGGCCTGAATTTTTGTGAAGCTTCATTTGGGCTTGAGTTGGGTTTGATGCCCAAATTATTTACCAGCGTGACATCCATCATCTGGGTAGTAGGTTGGGTCATGTTAATGGACCCGGGCCCACCAACTCTTTTTTCCCCCACTGAGTTTCCTTGCCCTAGATCCTCACAGCAGCCGTTTCTTCTCTTCCCTTTGCCCATATTTGATTCGCAAGATTTCAGACCTTCCAAACCGGAGGAGCCATTATTTTCTCCATTCGCGTTGCCGTGAATCACGCCGCCTGCATTAAAAGGGAAATTCTCCGCAAGAGAAGCGTTATCAAAGGAAAGGGGACATTTAATACCCGTTATCTCCGTCGATTGCATTGATTGCGAGGAGAATTCATCGGAAACGGGTGTAGTAGGCGATCGACGGTTGTTTTCCGGCTGCCGTTCGTCACCCCTTTCGTCGGAGCTTTGGGAGTCCTCTGAATCTCCATGTATGTTTTCTTCTTCTTCCTCCCCTGCGTTGGATTGCCATGGTTGCCATCTTCTTTGTCTGTACCCGAACCGTCTTCTTCCTCCTCTAATTCCCTCGTATCCTCTGTTATTTGTGTGAAAATATTTCTGTCTCGGGGGAGTTGCAGCTCTCATCCAAGAACCGAATTGCTTTTCTGGTTTTGCTTGAGTCTTGAGTTGGGGGCACGATCCGTCGTTGTGATCAATCATCCCACAGTAGTAACAAAAATCTGGTAGTCTCTCATATTTAATCACTGCCAAAATTTTTCCAGTTGGTCCGCCGTTTAGAGTTAGGCCTCTGCATAATGGTTCTTTGATCTTCATTTTGACCCGTACTCGAAGGAACCAATTAAATAAAAATATATAGTATATCTCATTAATCCAATTAAATAAAGATTTAATTAAATTAAACTTACCATATAGTGTTAATCTAACCAATTCAGTTAAATCGTATTTAAGTGAATTAATTTAAGCCAGTCAATTAATCCAATAATTAATTGTTCCCAATGTTAATTAAATATCATATATTTAATTTTTACATTCGAATCATATTCAAATGTGTCTCTCTCTATTAACCTATAGTTTTAATGTGCGTCCAATGTACATTAAATTTAATCTGTAGTATTAATTTAATTAAATCATATTTAATCTAATTAATTAATTAATTTCTTAATTAAATATCTTATATTTAATTAATCTTACATTTGAATCATATTCAAAGTATATTTCTCTCATAACCTATAGTTTTAATATGAATCTCATTCACATTAAATTTAACCTATAGGTTCAATATGAATCTAATTCATATTTAATTAATATTTGAACACCTACAAATATTTATTTCTCTCATTAATTAATTTTGAATCACATCCAAAATTAATTTTTATATTATAAAGTTTAATTCAATAATTAAACTTATATTATAACGTATCTCCATACATTATATTAATTCTATCATATACAATTAACTACAATTCCCTTAATGAATTTGAACACTACAAATTCTATCCAAGACTACTTAACCTCAAAATCCTTTACGAGCTAGTAGGGGGACCTAATGGACCTACAGATCAGAAGCTCCCACGATACGAGATTAATTGGCTAAACTCATTAACCAAGTTAATCAACATTCGTTAACTGTGGGTCACTCCACTAAAGACCCACAACTGCACTCTTCTCACTGTAGAATATTTCTGTGTCCACGGATATCGACCAGTACCGGTAAGTCAATCCTTCACGAGTGTTCGTAACGCCAACTGGGTCAAATTACCGTTTTACCCCTGGATCCTTAAGTACCACTGATTCCTCCAATGAACAACATGTTTATGGTCCACCACTAAACATAAGTTCTTCTTGAGCCAGGAGAGGACGACACACCTTTGTTCAAGACCTAAAATTAGCCCTTAAGGGAACACTCAACTACTTACCTTAAGAAGGGAAAGAGTGAATTTTATCTTGTAATGTTATGTTCCCAGCCCCCACTCGGTTTTGCCCTTGAAATGGTAGGCTTATAGACTACAAGAAATCTCACCTTTAGTGACTAAAAAATTTCGTCACTAAAAGTACAATTTCGACGCAATGAAGATTCAATGACGAAAAAAAAAACGTCTCTAAAGCATAGTCGCAAGCTAACTTCAACGTCGATTTCCAAAATTTCGTCGCAACCTGTGACGAAAAGCACAATTCATCACAAGTTGCGACGAAAATCGAAAAATCACCGCAAAGTCTATGCGTCGAAATTTTCTAATTTGTCGCAATGACTCAGCAAAGGAATAGCAAATCGTCGCAGACCTTGCAACAAATTGTATGTTTTCGTTGCAAACTTTGCATCCAGATCAATTTATTTTTTCGCAAGACTTAAGCGACGAAATAACACAAATCGTCGCAAAGCTTGCGACAAATGATGTGTTTTCGTCACAAACCTTACATCCGGATCAATTTATTTCTTCGCATTTCCTTGCGTCGTATTGTTCATGTTTCGTCACAGATTTCGATTCCTTTGCAACAAAAACCCTATATTCGTCGCACATATTTTAGGCATTAAAAAATATATATTGTTCGAATTAGACGTCTAAAATCTCAATTTCGTATTCAAATTGCCCTGATAAACATTTTATACAAATAATCAAACAGTTTTACAAAACAAAACATTCAACCTAAGAAATCGTCATCACTACATCCAAAAGTTGTTTTATATATGAAAATTTTACTAAGGTTTGATAAGTTTAAGAGTTACAAAAAATAAAGACGACCAAGGAAGTTTATCCAATTACAAAAAGAGTACCAAGTCTATGTTAGCTCAAAAAAGACGTTGTTTGTTTGGTCATTGTTGTCGTTAGCAAAATTTTCTTCAATCATGCAAATAAACAACAAATTACATATACATAAGTACACATGAATAACAAACTATCTTGAATCCCCCTATTCTCAAATCATCCCTAATCTCATAGTTGTAAATATTTTATAAAGAGAAAAGCCTAATCTCATAGACGTTGTTTGTTTGGTCATTGTTATCAGAGCAAGAGGTTTGCGACTTTAACCGATCCATGCTTGGATTGAATTGAAGGTTTCGATCTTGGAACATAAGATTTAATGCATGATTAAAACTTATGTTTTTGGTTTAGTAGCTTTCTTAGTTTAGTATTGATTAATATCCTATTCATTAGGAATGATATAGGTTATCCAACTAACATTAAAAGTTAGCTAGCAATGCAGTTCCAAATTATAGATTTGGAAAGACATGATTTGTTCTTAAAATCCGACACGATCGAAATCACAAGAACGAAGATCGCTAGCTCTATCTCAAGTATCTTATATGGACAAAAGTGTTGGCTAGATATAAGATTAGAAATCCAAGAACGGTTAGTTACCTATCCGACATGGAATTCATTTGTCACAGGAGCAGTATCCTGAGATGCCTCAAGAGGATGAGGACTTGAGACGAAATTCTCGTGCCTTGACAATCAGTTGTCAGGCTTGGCATAAGTTATGCAATAGGGATTGTCAGAAGATACCAATTCAATTCAGGGTAGGGACTCTGGAATGTAATTAAAATACCCTCAAGTATCTTAGGAGAATGAGGAATTATAAGCTCATGTATAGTGCTGAGGATTTGATCCTTACAAGATACACTAATTCTGATTAGCACACCGATCAGGATTCATGGAAATCCACATCGGCATCAGAATTTATCCTTAACAAGGAGCTATATGATGACGTAGCGTCGAGTAAGGATGTATTACAGACTTCATCTTGAAGGCCAAGTATGTCGCTACTTATGAAGCAGGTTTAGGAGTCTGTAGGACTTAGGAAGTTCATTTGGAAAGTTGCTCCAAATATGAGGCGAGTGTATAGAACAGAAACGTACATCTCATCTGAAAGAGTATATGTAAAGAAGGACGTGATTGTCACGAAGAAAGCCCTAGAGTAAAATATTGCTGAATCATTTACGAAGGCCCTCACGGCTAAAAGTGTTCGAGGGACATCTAGATGGTCTAGGTCTACGAGTTATAAACAACCCACTAGAGTTTTAGTCCAAGTGGGAGTTTGTTGGGGTTTATGTCCTAAAACCTGTGGATAGTAAATGTGACAAAGTTAAATATAAAACGTTGTTGAAATAGTTCAATTTCTGGTTGTCGAAAGATTAGTTTATCTATGTATTTATGAACCCAAATCCAATAAACCAGAATCCATGGCTATGATATGAAACACTCGAACTACATGTAGTGACATAAAACTGGATCAAGTTCAAGTACATAGCCTAAAACGGTCTATAGTATAGGGATAAGACTGGGTACCTTATCCTAGGAAAAACTATGTGACACGACCCACTTTGTTTTAATACAAACGATGTGATCCTAATATCGTTCATGCAGAGACATGCGAGTGAGGGCATTCTATGCAAAAGAGTTTGTATAAGACCGGACCGCAAAATAAGTCACTTTCACTTTATAACGCTGTTTACTGTGAAACTGACTATTTTATGCGATGACCTAGGTAACTCGATCTTAATCCTGAGCTAACTATGAACTCTTGTTTATTCGGGATTATCCTTTGATTTGCATAAGTGAGAGTGGCCCATAAGCGCCGCTCAATAGACATGCCACTTTGGGGATAAAACCGGGTAGATAGCTGGGGACATAGTCATGCAAAATGGAATTCACTCTTACCCGTCTTTAGGGATAGTAGAGAGGTTGTTCCTTTAAGTACTGACTCTGGAATGTGAACAAAGGCGCGTCGCCCTCTCATTGGCCCGAGAGGTTTTTTAGGTTTCGTGGTCGGATCACAAACCAATTTTTCATTAGGGACTCAGTGAAGGCTTAAGGAACAAGAAGTGCTATAGGGGTAAAACGAACTTTTGACCTTACTATAGTTACGAACAACCTGTGAAGGATTGGCTTACTGATCACGGTTATATCGGGTGGACAGAAATATATCTACAGTGAGGGGAGTTCAACTACGGGCTATAGTGGAGTGTCCCGTTAGTTAACGAATGTTGGTTAACTAGGATTGAAAGAGTTCAGCCGGTTAAATCTCGGATCGTTAGAGCCCATGATCTGTAGGTCCATTAGGTCCCCCTGCTAGCTCATACGGAATAAACCTTAGAATAGAGTGATGAAAGAATTTGAAAACGTTCAAATTCGATTTTGGGAAATATCGCTAATTATATTCGATATAATTTAGCATAATAGTTTAATGGTTATATTAAACTATAAATTGAGAGAGTCGGAAATGTTTAAATAGGATTTAAATATTGTAAATACGTAGTTGATTCATATTCGGTTTTAATTTGAATAGTGATTCAAAGTTATCGGGATTTAGTATGGTATATTTATTTAATTTAATATTTTGATATTGAATTAAACAAATTAATTAAAATTAGTTTAATTAATTTAGAAATTTATTTTTGATTAACTTTAAAAGAAATTAAAAAGGGAAAAATACACTTTTGGTCCCTGAGGTTTGGGTTAAGTTACACTTTGGTCTCTGAGTTTTCAAACTCAACAAAAATACCCCTGAGGTTTGAGATAAGGAGCACTTTGGTCTCTGCTGTCCATTTTTCTGTTAAACCTTAACAGTTTGCTGACGTGGAACCATTATTTTAATAAAAAAATATATATATTTTTTTAATTTTCTAAATAAAAATATATTAAAATAATAATTATTTTTTTTCCTTCTTCCTTCTTCCTTCTTCTTCCCTTTTTTCTCTTCTTCTCCTTTATTTTCTTTCTTCTGTTTTTTTTTAAAAAAAAACAGAAGAAAGAAAATAAAGGAGAAGAAGAGAAAAAAGGGAAGAAGAAGAAAGAAGGAAAAAAAAAAAATTCCGGCCGCCGCCGCCGCTACCGTCCGCCGACAGCGGTCGGCCACCAGAACTGAAGAAGAAGGAGATAAGGAGGGAAGAAGATGGAGAGGAGAAAGAAGATGGAGAAGAGAAAGAATTTTAAAAAATAATAAAATAATAATATTTTTATTTAAAAAATTAAAAATTCATTTTTTAATTAAAATAATAGTGCCACGTCAGCAGCCGTTAGGATTTAACAGAAAAATAGACGGCAGGGACCAAAGTGCTCCTTATCTCAAACCTCAGGGGTATTTTTGTTGAGTTTGAAAACTCAGGGACCTAAGTGTAACTTAACCCAAACCTCAGGGACCAAAAATGTATTTTTCCCAAATTAAAAATAGTTTAAGGTTAATGGATTTTTGCATAAAAATTGAAAATCAATTTTGAATTGACTTTCATGCAAAATTCAATTTGAAGACACCTCCCATGACTCATCATATATCCCTCAATTTGCTGTCTTCTCAAGCTTCATTTGATATGCATGATTGCTTAGTATATATACATAAGCTGAGAAGAAAAAGTGGGAGTGGATGTGAGTTCATTTTTGCTGAAAATTCTCTCTAAAACCGTGGAAACTCAAAGCTCAAAAACCCAACTTCTCTCTCATTCTTCTTCTCCTTAATTCATCATGCTCGGGTTCCCACAAGCCCGTTCTAAAGCCGAAGAATAACGGGGAAGATCACGATGGTCGTCTATGTCGAGTTCATGAGGGGAAACATCCAACGACAAGCTTGAATTCGGAGCTCCAAGAGGTTAGTTTGAATTCCTCTGTTTTTATAAAGTTTCCAGCATGCTTTTAATCTTCAAAATTAATGAAAATCGGTGCCTAAGATCCGCTAACGCTTCCGCTCGAGTGTTCTTCACTCCTTCATATTTGTCAATCTATAATGAAAAACAAGAACACTCCTCCCCCCACCCCACCCCCTCCCCCAATTTCATCCTCAAACTCAATGTCTTCTTTGCCCTATAATATGATTCTGGAATTTTGGTACCGTCAGGTAATACTTCTTTCAGTAATTGCAATAACATATCAAATGACTTATTGCTCCAATGATTAAGTACTTTGATATTGTTGGGTTCCTAGAGTGAGTAAAAATGCGATATAAAAATGCTCTAGAACTCTGTGCAAGTATACACAGTCCGCAACAAGTAATAAGTATTATCAATCCAAGGCCTGAACTAGCTTCCACTTTATCTATTTTGTATAACTCTTTAATGGTTTCAAGTATGGTAAAAATGATTGGTTTTTTAAGAATAATGCTAAAGCAAAAGAAATGACAGAACAGTAAGTAAACGGATAAACAGACAGATTAGAAACAGGTGCTGGTCAGGATTTAGTGATTGTTTTAAAAGATGTTCTAGCAATACTATTGATCATGCAAAACTCTCGCAGTCTTATTAGAGGATTCCTCCCGGAACTCCTGATCTTTTGGAATGTGTTTCAACTCCAATGAAGTACTACCGATCAAGCACTAGGCAACTGGCTATCCCTAGCTCAATCACTGGCGTTCACCAATACACAATGATCTAGTGTGATTAACCGCCACACACTCCCTAAAGCATCCCTGAAACTAGAGAGAGGTATTCATGCCGGCTGGCCAGGCGGGCACAAAACGTAAATGAGCACAACAATTAATCAAGATGCATTAATCAATATTTATTACTAGAAATTAAGCACGACAATTACATGTTCCTAACCAACGCCTAAAGCTACTTAGTTCATAAAATGCATGGAAACACACGTTACAATCTGAGTAAGCATATCCATAATCACAAGATAATTAAGGAAAATATTAATCTCCTCGATCAGCTTGCAGATGATGGACTTCTTGATGGTCTCCAATCTCTCTCCTCTATTCGGCTCCCAAAAGTGGAAATGAGAGTGAACTCGTCCCCAAAAGTGGAATGAATTTGACTTGGGCGGCTATCTCCTTTTTTAGAGTTGAGGAAAGCTTGAATTAGGTTGACCTAGACACGTGGATGGCTCTCCTTGCTCCTTTATCCCGAGATTAGCTTAACAGAATTCAGTTTGTTAAATTGGCTAACGAGCTGTGACGTGGCAGTTTTGCTCTCAGTTTTGCTGGAGCACAGAATTTGCTCCCTGAAGTCGCCCAGCAACAGATTCTGCACAAAATAATTTCCAGAGCTTCCATGCTTCCAAATGGGTTAAACATATAATATCTCTCTAAAAGCAACCCTATTAAGCACAAAAGACACGCAAATCAATATAGAAATAAGGCCTAAATAACTCCCTTTTGGAGAGTTATCACACCCCCAAACTTGAACTATTGCGCGTCCCGAGCAATACTAACCAACCTTCCCTTCAAGAATTCAAAACGTTAGACAAAGCATAGCTTAATCAAAACAGATAATCCAACACTACCTTCAACCTTTACCTGAGCATTCTGCAAAACCAAGCTCTGCTGCAGCAGAATAATTCTTCCGGCATGGACAAATAATCACCACTTTTGACTCAATTCTAAGAACTTGCCACAACCTAACTCTATTATCAGGCATATTAAAACACCTTTTTAAGGGGTTTATATTTTCTGTTTTTCAGACTTAAAGCAGCCCTACAGTCATAAGCTCTTAAGCATGGGATGACCCACTTTATGGTGCCTCAAACTCATCACCAATTAGGCTAAATACTCTTTGTAAAGTTAAAAAATCCTTAGTTATTCTATCTCTTGCCCCTCAGAATGGCGACATTTTATGATGAAGCTCACCTAAGTTCTGGGAGACAGAAAAACTGCTGGATCATCATTCATCCTTCAAACTTTTGCTCCATGAATTTTCTCATCAAAATTTTCAACAACCAACTTTTTTTAGCAAATAAGTTTTCCATTTTCCACATTTCCTAGGTTATCTTTTGATGCAAAGACAAACTGTGGGTGTCACAAATGTCCCTGGTTACTCAACAACCTAGCAAATTATTTAATGAAGGAGAGGAATGCTCGAGCAAAACAATTAGAGTAGCAAAAAGTCCCCCAAACTTGAATTATTCATTGTCCCCAATGAATTATTAATTTTGTGAACAATACCCCCAAACTTAAATTTTTCTATCTGAATTTTAAAACTAAGCGTGGGACTAGAACTAAGCTTAAAGTGGATCAAATAAGTCAACACTACCTCTAGAATTTTCTTTGCCGCAGCAACGACCAGACTAGAAGAATTGCTCAAGCAAAAGGTTTCTGGAGATCAGAATACCTTGATCTAATTAAGCTCAACCAGTCCAAGCTTCAAAATTCAGAAGAAAATTAGTTAAATTAGAATTACTCAGTGCCATAGAACAAAAACAACTTGGAAATTCCATTAAAAACATAGAAAAAGAAATTACATAAGCAGATATATTTTTTTAGAAACAGAAAAATTAAAAAGAAGCAGAACAAAACAAGCAAACATAGAAAAAGATTTGATCAGGAATGCTCGAGCAACAAAATTAATTCATCAAAAAGTTTGCTCGCCCAAATGTTCCTTCTTCAATCCTCCTGACTAGGATCTTCTTCTCTATCTCCTTCTCTCTCGACAGGTGGTGGCGGAATCCAGGGGTTCAATAAATCTTCAGGGAATGCTGGAAGGGCTGGAAATGGCTTGGAAAAATTCTCCTGCAGCGCCTTCTTCAGATTGGCATCACGACTTCTAACATAGTTCCAGAAGGTTAAGGCTTGCCTCTCGGCAAACTCTTGCCTGCTGGCCGAAAGTGCGAGTTGTTCTAAAATCGTGTTGATGCCGTAGACAAGCCCACCCTGACGTGCCTCTTGCGTATGCTGAAGCCGCGCCAAGTTAGGCGTGTCAATGATTCCCTTGTCAAATAATATCACATCTCCTTCATTCTCCAGAACCCCTGCTCGCTTGCAAAGCATGGTAATGGTATTCGGGAAAAACAGCTTCCCCACTTTCTTCTTCCAACATCCAGATATTTCATTAGCAATAATTTTTCCCACATCAATACTGAGAGACCTCAAAATAGCGAAAGCCAAAAGCACTCGTTCCCTAGAGACCGTCGAGTCATGAGTCGTTGGAAGCAACCTTTGTTTGATAAATCCCATCCAAGCATTTGCTTCCCTCTTCAAATAGGCTGACTGGAACGTCCTTTTCTCTGTTTTCGAAAGCCGCCACTGCGCTCCTTCAATACCAACTTCCCTCACAGCGTCACTCAGCTGCTCATTGGATGGCGCTACAGCCATCTCATTATATGCTGCGTGGGGGAAAGTTCGAAGGTTATACAGTGCGTTAATAGCACCAGGACTCCAGTCGACCTCAATACCTCGAACTAACTGTGCGTTCACAGATTCACACTTTGAACAAAACCGTTCCCAACCGTGGTCTGCAATACCGGTCCTCAGAAAATGTGGAAGATCACCACTAAATCCCCTTTCAAACAGGAAGTCTCTTTTCAGCAACTCTGCATACTTTGCTCTGGCAAGATTATTGACGAAGCGATCATACGGCAATTGTGACTCTTCTATTTCATCAGGTTCCTCCGATGCCGCAGCAACACTCTTGCCCCTGTCTGCCCTTTGCTTGCGCAATCTTTCTTCTTCAGCCTTTTTCTCTGCTTCCTCTCTTGCTTTATCCTCGACCTCCTTCTTCTCACGCTCTTCTTTCTCAGCATTCTCTCTTTCAGAATCAGTAGTAGGAGGCGAGGGGGTATCAGTTCGGACTACCTTAACACGGTCCGCTTTTCGCTTAATACGGCGGCGTTTGGGCACTTCCGGCATGATCACCTCCACACGAGCCTCCTGTTCTTGCTCATTAACTTCTTCAGGCGCAACCTCTGCCTGTTCTTCTTGCACATCCTCGGCCTGCTTTTCTTGAACTTCCTCTGTATTTTCTTCTCGAACTTCCTCTGCATTTTCTTCTCGAACTTCCTCTGTATCCGCAACTCCTGGCTCAGACTGCTCTTGATTCCGTCCTTCTGGTTCTTTCGGATCTTCTTCCACAATAACATCCTCCGCCGCTTTCTGAGCAACTTCTTGATCTTCAGCCCTTCTTCTTTTAGCTTCTTTTTCTTCTGGTGTCTTATTCTTCTTTGCCTTTACTTTCGGTGCTTCGGGGGTCACGGGTACCTCCTCTTCCTCATTATCTCTCTCTTTTCTTGCTCTCGTTTTGGCCATGGAAGACTCAAAGTAATTTCTATCGCACACAGAGAAAGAAAGAAGAATGCAAATAGCAAGGGATGACAAGAAATTGAAGAAGAACTTACCGAAGGCTTAGGAATAAATAGGGCTGCAGCAAATCAAATCGTAATCGAAAGATTTTGCCCCGTATTAAATGGATTTACCGTTCACATTTAATTTGCAAATCAAATCCACTAACGGTAAAAACTTGGATTTCAATCTCCCATGGTAAATAACTGCGTGCTGTCAACGGCTAAATCGTTGGATTATCCCTGCGCGACACGTGGCAGCATCCATGCAATTTACCTGCCCACAGAAAATTCAAAATCCAAACGGTAAAGGTAATTATTTCACAAGAAATCTCTTCCTATTCAGACGAAATATTTGCTTCAGCCATAACTTTGCCGTAACAACCTTCTAAACACCAGATTATTTTTCAGAAAAATCTCGGATACAAAATCAGATCAGGAAATTCAAATTTTAACCGCTCAAATCAAATCTTATCTTTTATTTTTATTTGAAGCCGAATAAATCAAGAAAATCTTTATTAAATCTAAACCTAAACAGAAATTCGAATAACTGAAAATAAATACCGAATTTAAAATCTAATTAAATCTAATCAGAAAATAAAACTAAACCAACTCGAATCTAAACTAATCAAATTAAATATCTAGCGAAAATAAAATAAAATCTACTGAATTAAAAATAACCACAAATAGAGATAAATCTTGCAGAATTTAAAGCAATCAAATCCACTACAATTAAAATTAAAATTAAACCAAATCATAACAACGAAAATAAAATCACAACAAATTCTGGGAGCTCAAAATTTTGCTCTGCGAACTGCTCCCGCAGAAATCATGCTCACTCAATCATCAACCAGCTCTAAGGAATGATATTTCGACTGAAACTCCTCTCCCCAATAATGCTTGACACGCTGTCTATTCACCTTGAATACTCTTGCATCTTTTTCATCTTGCAAAGTAATTGCTCCATGGGGGAAAACCTCAATTACTACAAACGGACCTGACCATTTGGACTTTAGTTTCCTAGGAAACAATTTCAATCTAGAATTATAAAGCAAAACTTTTTGACCTTTGACAAACTCTTTAGGCTTAATTTTCTTGTCATGCCACAACTTAGTCTTTTCTTTATACATTTTCGCATTCTCATAAGAAAATTGGCGAAATTCCTCCAATTCGTTAAGCTGCAGCATTCTAATTGCTCCTGCACGACTCAGATCAAAGTTTAATTTCTTCAAAGCCCAAAACGTTTTATGCTCTAGCTCTAATGGTAAATGACAAGCTTTCCCATATACTAACCGATAGGGAGACATACCTAGAGGAGTCTTATAGGCTGTCCTATAAGCCCAAAGAGCCTCATCCAACCTAAAAGACCAATCCTTCCTAGATGGATGGACTACTTTTTCTAGAATTGATTTAATTTCCCTATTACTTATTTTAGCTTGACCATTAGCCTGTGGGTGATAGGGGGTAGCTATCCTATGCTTGATTCCATACTTAGCTAAAAGCTTAGTTAAGATATTATTAACAAAATGTGTACCCTCATCACTTACTAAAGCTCTAGGCGTCCCAAACCGCGCAAAGATGTGCGATTGGAGAAACCTTGAAACCGTCTTGGCATCATTCTGATGGCATGCAATGGCCTCCACCCACTTGGACACGTAATCAACTGCCAATAAGATAAAAACATTGCCATTAGAAGGGGGAAACGACCCCATAAAATCAATACCCCACACATCGAATAACTCCACTTCCAAAATGTAAGTAAGAGGCATCTCATCTCTGGGCCCCAAGTTTCCTCTCCTTTGGCAGGCATCACATTGCTTGTAGAACCAATGGGCATCCTTAAACAAGGAAGGCCAAAAGAATCCGCAATGCAAAATCCTCATAGCTGTCCTCTGACCGCTGAAGTGGCCTCCATACGGCGAAGAGTGACATTGCTCCAGGATTTCCTTTGCTTCATCACCTGAAACACACCTACGAATAATACCATCAGAGCATTGCTTATACATAAATGGCTCATCCCAATAAAAAAAATTTGCATCATGCTTAAACTTTTTCTTCTGCCTCCAATCCATATCAATAGGAGTGACTCCCTTGACCAAAAAGTTGGCAATATCAGCATACCAAGGGATCTCCTTGACTATCTTCACCTCAACAGCAAAAAGTTGTTCATCTGGAAAAGAATTTGAGATGGAAGATTGCTTCAGCGAAGATGATGATGGATCAAGACGAGACAAGTGATCTGCGATGACATTCTCTGATCCCTTCTTGTCCTTAATCTCCAAGTCGAATTCCTGCAATAATAAAACCCAACGAATTAGTCTAGGCTTTGCATCTTTCTTAGACATCAAGTACCTTATTGCTGCATGATCTGTGAAAACCGTGACTTTGGATCCAACCAAAATGGGCGGAATTTCTCAAAGGCAAACACAACAGCTAACAACTCCTTTTCAGTAGTTGTATAGTTGACTTGTGCCTCATTTAAAACCCTACTTGCATAATATATAGGATGAATAAATTTGCCCTGCTTTTGCCCCAGCATTGCACCTAATGCAACATCACTCGCATCACACATTACCTCAAATGGTAAATTCCAGTTAGGTGCACAAAGAATGGGTGCTGAGATTAAAGCAGCCTTTAAAGTCTCAAAAGCCTTCCTACAATCTGCATTAAAGTCAAAAACATGATCAGTGCACAATAAGTTACAAAGAGGTTTACTGATTTTTGAGAAATCCTTTATGAACCTTGTATAAAATCCAGCATGACCTAAAAACTCCGAATCCCCTTCACTGAATTCGGTGGTTCTAGTCTCTCAATAACCTCAATTTTTGCTCTATCAACTTCTAGACCATTCTTAGAAATCCTATGTCCTAACACAATGCCCTCCTTCACCATGAAGTGACATTTCTCCCAATTAAGAACTAGATGGGTATCCTCACATCTTTTTAACACCTTACCTAAATTATCCAAACAATTCTGAAAAGACCCTCCAAAAACTGAAAAATCATCCATAAATACCTCAACAGTGGACTCAATCATATCAGAAAAAATTGCTAGCATACACCGCTGAAATGTTGCTGGAGCATTACAAAGGCCAAAAGGCATTCGCCTAAAAGAAAACGTCCCGTAAGGGCAGGTGAAAGTGGTTTTTTCCTGATCCTTAGGAGCAATAGTAATCTGGTTATACCCAGAATAACCATCTAAGAAACAGTAGTAGGCCTGACCAGCTAATCTATCCAACATTTGGTCAATAAATGGTAGAGGGAAATGGTCCTTACGGGTGACTTTATTAAGCCTCATGTAATCCATGCAAACCCTCCAGCCAGTTACTGTGGTTTGGATCAACTCATTATCTTTATTGCTCACCATAGTGACACCTCCTTTCTTAGGAACACATTGGACAGGGCTTACCCAATTGCTGTCTGCAATCGGATAATTAAGGCCAGCATCCAACCATTTAATCACCTCCTTTTTAACAACCTCTTTCATTGCAGGGTTAAGCCTTCTTTGTTGCTCAATACTCCTAAAGGATCCCTCCTCTAGAGTGATTTTATGCATACAAAAAGATGGGCTAATTCCCTGAATGTCAGCCAATGTCCAACCTATTGCCTTGTGGTATTGCTGCAGCAACTTTATTAAAGCCTCTTCATGCTCCAGCATTAAATCTGATGCAACAATAATGGGCAGCGTCTCACCTTCCCCAAGATACACATACTTTAGATGATCCGGCAAGGGCTTCAAATCTAGAGTAGGTGCCTCAATTAGGGATGGCTTAATAGGAGGAGCTTTCCTTTGACCTAAATCTAAAGACTCAAAAACTTCCTCACACCTAAACACTTCTTTTTCATTTTTTCTCTCTAAAGAACAAACTTCTAAATCCTCTACACTAACCTCTCCATGATCTTCCAAATGTTTGCTAGCCGAATTCTGAATTGCTGTCTCAACAATTGTGTTCTCCAGAATCCTGATGAAAGAACAATCCTCCATCTCGTCTGGATACTTCATGGCTTTAAACACATTAAATTTTACTTCCTCATTACAAACCCTCATTGTTAATTCCCCTTTTTGAACATCTATTAATGCCCTACCAGTAGCCAAAAATGGACGACCTAGAATAATTGGGACATCTCTATCAGCCTCATAGTCTAAGATAATAAAATCAACAGGAAATATGAATTTATCTACTTTTACTAAGACATCCTCAATTTTCCCCTCAGGATATGTGATAGACCTATCAGCTAATTGGAGTGTAACTGTGGTAGGCCTAGCTTCACCAATACCTAGCTTTCGATAGACCGAAAGAGGCATAAGGTTAATGCTTGCACCTAAATCACAGAGTGCTCTACCTAACTCTTTTCCACCTATTGACACAGGTATAGTGAATGGCCCTGGATCCTTAGCCTTGGTTGGTAGCCCATTCTTAAGAATAGCACTACATTCCTCAGTAAGAGATACAGTTTCAAACTCACCTAACCTTTTCTTTTTAGTTAAAATATCCTTAAGAAATTTAGCATAATTTTGCTCAATAGCTTCTACTAAAGGGATATTTATATGCAATTGCTTAAGAATCTCTAAAAACCTTTTAAATTGACCATCCTGATTCTTAGGCCTTTGCCTTTGTGGAAAAGGTAGAGGTGGTACATAAGGTGGGGGCGGCACATAAGGTGGTTCCATATCTGGAACAGAACCAGATGCTCCTGCATTACTATTGCTGCCTCCAGCACCCTGACCAGACTCCAACTCTTTTTCAACAACAACATTTTTATCACAATTCTCCTCTAAATCCTGATGTTTACTAGGTTCTTTTCTCTCTTCTAGTGGCTTACCACTCCTAAGAGTCACTGCCTTTACCTGCTCCTTACCTTCCCTTTTTGGGTGTTCAGTATCTGAAGGAAGTTTCCCTTGAGGCCTTGCCTTCAGCTCATTAGCTAGCTGACCCATTTGCAATTCTAGGGCTCTCATTGAAGCTTGATTACTTTGAATAGCAGCATCTGTACGAGCCATATATTCTTTCATCATTGTCTCAAGAGAACTCTCTGAACTTTGCTGGGGCAAAACCTGCTTATTTTGCTGGGGCAATACCTGTGCTTTAGCAAATCCTGATTGGTTCACCTTTTGCTGTGTCTGCACATTGCTTCCTTGTCCTCCCCACGAGAAGTTGGGGTGGTTGCGCCAACCTTGATTATAAAAGTTAGAATACGGGTTGTTCCTCTGATTACCTACAAAAAACACAGAAGCTGGATTGCTGGGGCAAAACTCGTAGTTGTGCTCTTCACCACAATAGACACATGCCTCCGCTGCAACTTGTTTCACTACTGCAGCAGGCTCCACAGCTGGGGGCTGTTGATGACTAACCACTGTCATATTTTTAAGAGCGTTAGCTAACATTGCAATATCAGCCCTAATGGTGGACACACCATCAACCTCTAACACACTCTTGACCTTTTTATTTGTGCCTCTAACATCTGACCACTGGCAACTATTAGTTGATATTCGTTCTAAAATTTCATGGGCTTCATTAAAAGTTTTTGCCAAAAGGGCCCCTCCAGCCGAAGCATCAACCATACCTTGGGTTGCTTCATTTAACCCATTGTATAATGTTTCCATTTGAATACAATGTGGTAAACCATGGTGGGGACACTTTCGCAAAAGCTCCTTAAACCTCTCCCAAGCCTCACTAAAAGTTTCATCTTCAAGTTGCCTAAACCCTACTATTTCACTCCTCAATTTAGCATTTCTATTCGGTGGGAAATATTTACTCAAAAATTTTTTTGCTAACTCATTCCATGTTCTAATTGATCCTGGAGCAAAAGAGTTTAACCACGCCTTTGCTCCATCTCTAAGAGAATACGGGAACAAAGTTAATCTAAAGGCATCTCTAGGCACTCCTTGAATTACAAAAGAATCACTAACTCCTAGAAAAGACTTAAGATGTAAATGAGGGTCTTTAGATGACAAACCATGGAATTGACCCACGGTTTGCAACATCTGAAACATTACCGGTTTCATTTCAAAATTTGCTGCCTCAATGTGAGGACGTGCAATCCCTGGATTTAACTCATCAAACATTGGAAAAGCATACGCTCGAATGGCTCTGGCCCTATCGTTCGCTACCAAGATAGGATTCTCAGCCTGATTATTTTGCTGTCTATTTTGCTCCAGCGGTTGGTTTTGCTGCAGCACACGATTCTGCTGGGGATCAACTGGATCTTCTGGAACCTGCGGACGCGGCACGTCAGCCATTTGATTTTGCTGTCTACGCTGCTCTCTCCTTCTTATCCTGAATGTTCTCTCGATTTCTGGATCAAGCTCGAACCTCACCCCAGGCAGATCGTTCATGCACCAAACTCACACCTGCAAAAACAATAAAAAAGTTCTAGCACCAAACCACTAAAACACATACAAAACAGATCAGATAAAAACTTATTCAAGTCCCCGGCAACGGCGCCAAAAACTTGTTGGGTTCCTAGAGTGAGTAAAAATGCGATATAAAAATGCTCTAGAACTCTGTGCAAGTATACACAGTCCGCAGCAAGTAATAAGTATTATCAATCCAAGGCCTGAACTAGCTTCCACTTTATCTATTTTGTATAACTCTTTAATGGTTTCAAGTATGGTAAAAATGATTGGTTTTTTAAGAATAATGCTAAAGCAAAAGAAATGACAGAACAGTAAGTAAACAGATAGACAGACAGATTAGAAACATGAGCTGGTCAGGATTTAGTAATTATTTTAAAAGATGTTCTAGCAATACTATTGATCATGCAAAACTCTCGCAGTCTTATTAGCAGATTCCTCCCGGAACTCCGGATCTTTTGGAATGTGTTTCAACTCCAATGAAGTACTACCGATCAAACACTAGGCAACTGGTTATCCCTAGCTCAGTCACTGGTGTTCACCAATACACAATGATCTAGTGTGATTAACCGCCACACACTCCCTAAATCATCCCTAAAACTAGAGAGAGGTATTCATACCGGCTGGCCAGACGGGCACAAAATGTAAATGAGCACAACAATTAATCAAGATGCATTAATCAATATTTATTACTAGAAATTAAGCACGACAATTACATGTTCCTAACCAACGCCTAAAGCTACTTAGTTCATAAAATGCATGGAAACACACGTTACAATCTGAGTAAGCATATCCATAATCACAAGATAATTAAGGAAAATATTAATCTCCTCGGTCAGCTTGCAGATGATGGACTTCTTGATGGTCTCCAATCTCTCTCCTCTATTCGGCTCCCAAAAGTGGAAATGAGAGTGAACTCGTCCCCAAAAGTGGAATGAATTTGACTTGGGCGGCTATCTCCTTTTTTAGAGTTGAGGAAAGCTTGAATTAGGTTGACCTAGACACGTGGATGGCTCTCCTTGCTCCTTTATCCCGAGATTAGCTTAACAGAATTCAGTTTGTTAAATTGGCTAACGAGCTGTGACGTGGCAGTTTTGCTCTCAGTTTTGCTGCAGCACAGAATTTGCTCCCTAAAGTCGCCCAGCAACAGATTCTGCACAAAATAATTTCCAGAGCTTCCATGCTTCCAAATGGGTTAAAACATATAATATCTCTCTAAAAGAAACCCTATTAAGCACAAAAGACACGCAAATCAATATAGAAATAAGGCCTAAATAACTCCCTTTTGGAGAGTTATCAGATATGCATAAGTTTTACCAAAAAAGTTAGACTTGAAATCTTAGATCCAGGGTATAATTCTGCATTGACTTCATCAAACAATGATTGAAACTTATTATTTCTACCTCCTACACCATCACTTGTTTCAACCCTAACTGAGTTTTCTTCACCCAAATATTCATTGGCTCCTGCTATTGATAACGCTCATTTATGTGCGTTATTTAACCTTAAAAACCTAGGTTATTGTTTAGAAAACAAAGGCTTTGTGCTTAAAATCATATCTTTTTAAGTCAAATTAGCGAAAGTCTTAAAATCATGTTGAAAATCTTCGAAGTATAGAATTTATGCTTTACAAAAAGAGTTTACTTTTGCAAGAATTTATCCAAAGTTAAATGTTTTTTGTGCAGAGGACTTTGCAAGGGAAATGCGCCCGCAATTGGAGAGAAAGAGTTAGCGGAGCAAAAGAATCGAAGTTGAAGATTTGCGCTTGCATTTGGTCTTGAAGATGTGGAATATGCGTTTAAAATGCACCCGCAAACTTATAAGGAAAGTAGCCCCAGCTGAAGAAAGAAGTGCCAATGTAGTGCACAAAAGAGATTTTGCGCCCGATTTGCTGCCGCAACTGGGTTTTCCGACAGAATTTCGAGATTCGAGGGATCTTCACAGAATCATCCGAAAATCCCAAATCTCATATCAAATCTCCAAGGATCGAGGATTTTCACCTTTTAAGGCTCTCTCACACTGATCTCGGTAGCCAACCCTAGTCTATAAAAGGTGATCAAGATGCAAGAAGCAAAGAAAGCTCGGAATTTCGTCCTTATGATAGATTTTTAAGTTTTCTCTCTTCTCATCTTGTAACTACTTTGAGTTTCAGGTCTTTTAGCCTCTGTCGACTCTTCCATTCGAAAGAAGAAGAAGAGAAAGGCTTGTCTCCCCTTGAAAGAGGATAAGAGCAAGCTAGATAGAGAGAGGAAGATCCTTAATCGAGTCTATTCTTTACTTTCGGTTTAAGTCTTTACTTTCATGCTGCTGTATTTTTCTTTTTAATTTTAGTTGTAAGTTTATCATTCTTGTACTCGCTTCTTTTAATTAATATGAATTCAAGTTGTTTTTCTATTTTGTGCTATCTTTACTTTTTGTCTTGCGTTTTACTTTCATCGCTAAGCTTCTTCTCAGGGATTCAAATATGTGGATACCTTGAGCAGAAGAAAGCCCCACCTATGCAAAAGCAACCTTGCTTCCTCTTAGCTTGTTTGTTTTTGGTGAAGTTTAAGTTTCATTGTTAGCTTAAACTGATCACTTAATTTAGCATAGTTTGTGTTTAGCTGATGGCCGAAAGGTTGGAGTTAAATGCGTGGGTTTGCAAAACAATAGTGGAAAAGATCCTAGAAATAGGACTTTGTCTTCTTGCATCCTAAAAATAGGACTGAAACCACTAGAGTTGTAAGAGTCGTGAGCATTATTCATCTAAGTTTCAGCTAGCCCTAGAAATAGATGTCTAGTTGGCTTAGTCTTCTAAAGGCACCTACAACGGAGCTGAATAGAAGTAGAACTTAACTCACAATCTAGTTGTCAGGGCATTTGCGAGCGCAAGTGGAGGATTCTATCTGCACCATGTCTATGTGGGCAACATAGATAGTGTTCTTCAGTCGTTTGAAGTGTCTGAGTAAGTTGCGAGCGCAAAGGTGGGTGCAATCCAAAGCTCTTGGTTGATGCTATTTAAATTTCCCCGCTTATCTCATATATTTTTACCTTTTTCATTTACTTGTGTCATTTTATTTTTGTCTTAAATCAAACCCCCATTCAAAATATTTCTTTGGTTACCATCCTTGGTTGCAAATTTAGAGGAGGTTCTTGTTTTGCAAAATCGTGTGTTTTTAGACTAGTCACCATCTCCCTTGGGTTCAATATCCAGAATACTTCCACTGTATTACTTGATAGTGTATACTTGCACTCAAGCAGTGTCACAACACAAGCCCCATATTAAGTTTTTGGCATCGTTGCCGGGGAGATTTTGGTAAAACGGTTGAATTATACATATTTTAGTTTCTGTAAAGTAGGAATTGCAATCGGTTTGCGACCACAAATTCCTCTGTCATAGAACATCAATTCTTTTTGTTGGGATTTCTTTGTAGATTGGATTGGTGTATGCTCAAAAGACCTGAATTCAATTTTTATCTTGAGATAGAGAAGACTTTCCGACAACGTCGTAAGGAGCAAAAAAGGTAGTTAAAGGAAGTACGAGAAGTTCAACAACAGGAAACCCTAGAAGAAGTTTTTTCTGCAGGAAATTGCTATGGAGCCACATGTTGGAGACCCTCTTGGTGTGCAACAAAGAGGAGAACAACCTAACAATGTGCAACAACAAGTTGCGGCAGCACATAATCCTATTCTTATTGCAGATGAAAGGGATAGAGCCATCAAGGATTATGCGGCCGCAACTTTATATAATCTAAATACATGAATCGTTGAACCAGTCATTGATGCAAATCATTTCGAGCTCAAGCCAATCATGTTCCAAATGCTTCAGACCATAGGCCAATTTTCAGGACTTCCTAGTGAAGATCCTCACAAGCACATGAAACAATTCTTGAGAATATGAAACTCGTTCAAGCTTAATGGAGTATCCAATGAAACTTTGCGTTTGAAACTTTTTTCATTTTCTTTACAGGGTAATGCAGAAGCATGATTAGATTCTTTTCCACTGGATAACAGCACCACATGGGATGGGTTTGCTGGAAAATTTCTTTTGAAATATTTTCCGCCTATAAAGAATGCACAAATCCGAGGGGAAACTATCACGTTTAAACAAGGACCACAAGAAGGAGTAGACACAAAATGGGAGCGCTTTAAAAGTTGAGAAGGAAAAGTCCACACCATGGCTTGTCTGCTTGTCTTCTTGTAGAACATTTTTACAATGGATGGACTCAAGCTTCCAAAGTAATAGTCAATGCATCAGCTAATGGTTCATTTCTTAAAAAGACTTTTAATGAGGCAAACAAGATTTTGGATGCAATTGTTGCAAACAATAGTCATTGGGGAGAAGAAGAAACACCATCTAGAAGCAGTGTTAAGGTCCAAGAAGTTAATCATCTAGAGACACTATTAGAGCGAATGTTAACTATGTGAAGGTGTTCATATAACACATGCGGAAGCAATTGAAGATCGAAAGCACTTAACAACATCAATTTTACTCCTAAAGCATGCATGTTCTAAACATCCAGAAACAAAGAGAATAGAACTACCAACCTTTTTGCAGCTCAATAGGTAGACCTCCGTGAATTCTTTTCTTCTCCAATCTACTTAGGACAGCCGTTAGTGTCTTCCCTACTATTCTCCGGGCCAAGAACGACTTGAGGGAGTCTATAGAGATAGGGATTGGGAAGGGAATGCTTGAAGGATCAAGCTCTAGAGAGATATATGAAGGTGAGTGAGTTTGAGACCAAATTCCAGCAACATAACAGTATGGAAATGGTTGTCTTAAGCTCTCAATCTGATTCATCCTCTACTTATAGAGTGAATCAATGCATCAAGAAGCCTCAAGATGCAAGACACATGGTGGATAGTCAAGCAATAGTGGATTCTAGGTGTTCATGTAACATTACATGCAAGAGTGCATGGATGAGTTGTTTTTCCACTTTGAATCACCATGCAAAAGTGGGAATCCAACAAAATCCACTATCTTTGATCCAAAATCCGATTTTAAGCTTGCATTTTGATTTTAATTTCAATTCCAAATTGAAATTAATTTTGGTAATTAATTTGAAGCTTTTCTAATTAATTACACATGATTAATCAAATTAATCATTCTAACCTTGTGCAATCTATTATACATGAATCCTTATACATGTATATAGTATTTAAAACATTTTTAAATACTTTATCTCTCATTTAATAATTTAGTTCATAATTAAATCATTGTGTCAAACACAATTGACAATAATACCGTTTCCCAATTTTGAACGATTCAAAGTTTCCTATCTAATTGTTCTAGGCTTTATTCCGATATGAGCTAGTAGGGGGACCTAATGGACCTACAGATCATGGGCTCCAACAATTCGAGGTTAACCGACTAATCTCGTTAACCAAGCTAACCAACATTTTAACTACCGGGACACTCCACTATAGCCTAGTAGCTGCACTCCCCTCACAATAGATATATTTCCATCCACTTGATATAACCATGTTCAGTAAGTCGATCATTCACAGGTTGTTTGTAACTATAGCTGGGTCAAATGTCCGTTTTACCCCTATAGTATTTCTTGTTCCTTAAGTTCCACTAATCCTCTAATGAACATTCGGTTTGTGGTCCAACCATCAAACCTGAGTCCCTCTAGGGCCAAGGAGAAGGTGGGGCCCCTTGTTCAAGTCCTGGAGTTAGTACTTAAGGAAACAACCTCTCTACTATCCCTGAAATGGGTAGGAGCGAATTCCGTCTTGCGAGATTATGTCCCCAGCTATCTATCCGATCTTATCCCCAAAATGGTAGGCTTGTTGAGTCGGCGATGTCTAGCCACTCTCACCCATGCAGATCAAAGGATAATCTCGTATAAACAGGAGTTCATAGTTAGCTCAAGATTAAGATCGAGTTACCTAGGTCATCTTGTGAAATAGTCAGTTTCTACAGTAAACGACGTTAGAAAGAGAAAGTGACTAATTTCGCGTTCCTGTCTTATGCAAACTCATTGCATAGGACACCCCCACTCACATGTCTCTACATGAACGATTTAGGATCTCATCGTTTGTACTTAATACAAAGTGGGCCGCGTCCATAGTGTCCCCAGGATAAGGTACCCAACCCTATCCTTATACTATAGACAGTTTTGGCTATATACTTGAACTTGATCTTATGATATGTCTCTACATATAGTTCGAGTATTCATGTTATAGCCAAGGATCTTAGTTTATTGGATTTAGGTTAAATATTCGCAACTTACATATTCAATAACATCTTTTACTGAATAACCTCAATATCGTCTTTATTGGAATATAATATGTTTAATGATTTACAAAACTACGAGTTTATAGGACATTAAACCCAACACTATGAACGATATGCTTATGAATCGTACTTTAGGGAATCAAGTTCAAGTTGCAGCCGTGAGCCAAGTTTCAACCCCCATGTGCACTACTTGCAATGAAGAGCATTCGTTTGAAGATTGTCCTCAAAATCCAGTTTCAGTATATTTTGTAGGTGCACAGAACAAAATAAATCCTTACTCCAAAACATTCAATCCAGGATGGAGACAACACCCTAACTTTTCTTGGGGAGGACAAAATGCTAGCACATCTAATGCAACCCCTTTTGTTAAGAAGGGAGGACCACCAGGATTCAATAGTCAAGCTCAACTAAAGATTGCACAAACTTTGCAGCCGCAAATGAAACTGCAAATGCAGCAACAACCAATGCAAGTGCAATCCCAATCAACAACAAACTTGGAGAATCTTATGAGGGAACAAATGACCAAGAATGACGCAGTAATTAAAAGCCAAACAACTTCCTTGAAAAATCTTGAATCTCAAATTGGGAAGTTAGCTAAGGAAATGAGGAACAGACCAATAGGAACCCTACCAAGTAATACAGAAAACCCGAAAAGAGAAGACCTAAGCAAGGATAAGGCCTCCTTTGCCTTGATCGATCCCAAGTAATTCGAGTATGATATTGTGTAAATATGTATACTATTTTCTGTTGTTTTCTTTCTTTTGTTTATCTTTTTCATGTTTTCTTTTCTTTTCTCTTTATAAAATCTAAAATTCAAAAAGATTGTGCAAAATGTATAGAGTGGTGGAAAAACAAGAAAATCAAGTCTTGTGAATCAAGACTTGCATTTTCATGATTTGCAAAAGTTCTATCTTAGTTCTTCTTCAAATTTATAAGTTCTTCTTCATTTGGACACTTAGCCTGTGTGAACTTTCTAAATATTTTTGTTAAGTGTGCAGTAGAAAGGTGCAGGAGAAGGAGAAAGCAAATGGAAAAAGGGCAGGATTTGCGATGCAAATGCGGTCGCAAATCTACCTTGTGCTAAATAAGTAATTTTTTTAGGGTAGCAACTTGCGCCGCACTTGTGGGCACAAATCCAGGAGAATCAGAGAACACAGGGTGACGTCATTTAAAATTGTAAAATCAATTAAGGGAAGTTTGAAACGTATAAATAGCGAAAGATTTGAATTAGGTCAAATATCTTTTGAACTCCCTCAACGTCTCTCTTTCGCCCAAAGTACCTGCCAAGTTCCAAGCCTGTTCTGACCACCATCGCTGCCGGAAACCAATCCCATTCCGTTCAGAACTTGCTGGCGGTGTGTTTTCTTCCAGACCCACAAAGAAAATCGTAGGAAGATGAAGCCTCCATTCGCTTCTCAATCGAGAAACCCCGCTTCAGCCCGCAACCCATTATCAGGTTCTTCTGAGAGGTTGAAGGCAGTTTCAAAACCATCTCCTCCTTCACGGAAAGCCAACAATCAGCATTCTACCTGTTCGGCCTCCCTTAGGTCAAAATTGAAATTAATATTTGAATTAATTCATGTAATTAATTCAAATCATTAAAACTAATTTTAATTTAATTTTAGTGTTTTAATTTTAAATAAAATTAATTCCAATAATCAATTTTAAGTAAAATTAAATATTTTAATTTAATATCAAATATTAAATTAATAGCTCACACTATTCCCGACTTCTCTAAAAAACCGATTTCATGAACATGAATCCCTATTCATGTGTGTAATATTTAAATCATATTTAAATAATTATAACTCTCTCAAAATATAGTTTAATACACAATTAAACCGATATGCTAAATTATATCGAATATAATTAACGATGTCTCCCTAAATCGAATTTGAACGTTTTCAAATTCTTTCATCACTTTGTTCTAAGGTTAATCCGTTTGAGTTAGCAGGGGGAACTAATGGACCTACAGATCATGGGCTCCAACGATACGAGATTAACCGACTAAACTCTTTTAACCTAGTTTACCAAAATTCGTTAACTAACAGGACACTCCACTATAGCCTGTAGTTGCACTCCCCGCTATTCTCCGGCCTTCGAACGAGCTTGTGGGAACTCGAGTGTGATGAATTAGGAGAGGAAAAATGAGTTTGTGAGATATATTTCAGCCATGGTTTGAGAGAGAATTTCTTGTTGTATTCTTCTTTTCCATCAAAGAAACAGCAAGTAGCATAATCATCTTATGAACAAAGTGCAAGACTTATATATGAAGAGGCAAATTCCAATTACATGTATTTTTACACTAATTTAGGTGTCAAACCCAAACTTCATGCAAAAACAAGAGTCATATGGTTATGTGGCTCAAATATGGATTTTACCTCTTGCATATAATTAATTTCAAAATTGAAATTAATATTTGAATTAATTCAAATCATTAAAAACTAATTTTAATGTTTTAGTTTTAAATAAAATTAATTCCAATAATCAATTTTAAGTAAAATTATATATTTTAATTTAATATCAAATATTAAATTAATAGCTCACACTATTCCCGACTTCTCTCAAAAACTGATTTCATGACATGAATCCTTATTCATGTGTGTAATATTTAAATCATATTTAGATAATTATAACTCTCTCAAAATATATTTTAATACACAATTAAACCGATATGCTAAATTATATCGAATATAATTAACGATATCTCCCTAAATCGAATTTGAACGTTTTCAGATTCTTTCATCACTTTGTTCTAAGGTTAATCCGTTTGAGCTAGTAGGGGGACCTAATAGACTTACAGATCATGGGCTCCAACGATACGAGATTAACCGGCTAAACTCTTTTGACCTAGTTAACTAACAGGACACTCCACTGTAGCCCGTAGTTGCACTCCCCGCTATTCTCTGACCTTAGAATGAGCTTGTGGGGACTCGAGTGTGATGAATTAGGAGAGGAAAATATGTGTTTGTGAGATATATTTCAGCCATGGTTTGGGAGAGAATTTCTTGCTATATTCTTCTTCTTTTCCATCAAAGAAACAACAAGTAGCATAATCATCTTATGAACAAAGTGCAAGACTTATATATGAAGAGGCAAATTTCAATTACATGTATTTTTACACTAATTTAGGTGTCAAACCCAAACTTCATGCAAAAAAAAGAGTCATATGGTTATGTGGCTCAAATATGGATTTTACCTCTTGCATATAATTAATTTCAAAATTGAAATTAATATTTGAATTAATTCATGTAATTAATTCAAATCATTAAAACTAATTTTAATGTTTTAATTTTAAATAAAATTAATTCCAATAATAAATTTTAAGTAAAATTAAATATTTTAATTTAATATCAAATATTAAATTAATAGCTCACACTTTCCCGACTTCTCTCAAAATCCGATTTCATGAACATGAATCCCTATTCATGTGTGTAATATTTAAATCATATTTAAATAATTATAACTCTCTCAAAATATAGTTTAATACACAATTAAACCGATATGTTGAATTATATCGAATATAATTAATGATATCTCCCTAAATCGAATTTGAACGTTTTCAGATTCTTTCATCCCTTTGTTCTAAGGTTAATCAGTTTGAGCTAGTAGGGTGACCTAATGGACTTACAGATCATGGGCTCCAACGATACGAGATTAATCGGCTAAACTCTTTTAACCTAGTTAACCAACATTCGTTAACTAACAGGACACTCCACTATAGCCCGTAGTTGCACTCCCCTCACTGTAGATATATTTCTGTCCACCCGATATAACCATGATTAGTAAGTCGACCCTTGTTGCTATCACCGCAAGCGTACGGTTGCCCAAGTAATATAAAACGGTAAGTAATACCGAATATCGAATCCTCAGGGAATTTGAATTAAGTCCATTAATTATCAAGAAATATCATGTTAAATTTTATTTAGAAGATCAACTCTTAAAGGAAAAGAACTTAACACACGACTAAAGAAAACATGCAAATAAATGGAAAATATCCTATTAAGGGGACTTGACCTAGGGTGTTAATTAGCCTTTTGGATTTGTAGCTCAATTAATTAGATGATTGTAATTACTAATCTTCAATTTCATAAATCTAGAAGTGAATTTAGTGGATTTCTTTTTCAAGTTCTTCCACATCTCATACTAACATAACTAATTTATGTGTCCATTTCCTTAGTTAATTATAGTATGACATTAAGCAACTTCATTATAAATTTCTAACAATTCTTATTCACTCTCGTGTTCCAAGCAAACGTTAGCCATGCAATTAAGATCTAATCTAACTTCTTTCTGTCGAGTATCAATTTAGACCAACATTTCAATCAATCCGTGATCAAGGGATTAAAAGCATTAAGCATGAATTGCATAGATAAATTATGAAGAACTTCGTTACAATATCCAAGAAATTAAGCTACAATATCCAATTAACTAAGTTAACGACCCTAGGTCTCAAGATCTACTCACAAATGGGAATAATTTCGGCCCAATGATCTTGATCCATGGTCCTAACTTAATCTAAAATAAGAAATTACAAAGACATAAGGATGAAATAACAGTTGTGTTGATCCCAAGCTCCCATCACGATCATCTCGATTCCCGAGCCTTGGAATCCCGATCAATTCCCACCCTTTTCCTCACAATTCTACTCACTTTTCTCTCTATTGAGCTAGGGGAGAAACCCCCAAGATTGGATGCCTTGAACCAATGGGAAGGGGGTTATTTATAAGTGGAGATCCGCAACTTTTCTTGCTGCACAAGTCGATAGCGTCGCGATGCTGTGATGTTATTTTCTTGTCGCGCACTTCATCCAGCATCGAGACGCTCTAGCCCTAGCGTCGCAACGCTGGGCCTTCTAGAAGCTATCTCCACAGATTTAGTCATCATTTTTCCTTTCTTTTGGGCTTTTTGGGCCTACTCTTCAAATTTAAGCTTTTCTTTTCTTCTTTCATGGACCAAAATATTTAATTTGCTCTACTTTTTGAATAAAATCTCCGGTTTTGCTTTACGAGCTCGTTTTTCTACAAAATCAACATATAAAGACATTAAAGCTCACAATTAACACACAAAACTAGCCAAAATATATAAGAAAAAGATAGCATAATTGCATGCTATCAACCCTTCACAGGTTGTTCGTAACTACAACTGGGTCAAATGTCCGTTTTACCCCTGAAGTTACTTCTTGTTCCTTAAGTCCCTACTGAGTCCCTAATGAACAATTGGTTTGTGGACCGACCACTAAACCTAAAATCTCTCGAGCCAATGAGAGGGCAACACGCCTTTGTTCACGTCCCGGAGTCAGCACTTAAGGGAACAACCTCTCTACTATCCGTAAAGTCGGGTAGGAGTGAATTTCATCTTGCAGGACTATGTCCCCAACTATCTACCCGGTCTTATCCCCAAAATGGTAGGCTTGTTGAGCGGCGCTGTTGGGCCACTCTCACCCATGCAAATCAAAGGATAATCTCGAATAAACAGGAGTTCATAGTTAGCTCAGGATTAAGATCGAGTTATCTAGGTCATCACTTGAAATAGTCAGTTTCACAGTAAACGGCGTTGTAAAGCGAAAATGACTTATTTCGTGGTCCGGTCTTATACAAACTCTTTTGCATATGACTCCCCCACTCGCATGTCTCTACATGAACGATTCAGGATCACATCGTTTGTACTAAAACAATGTGGGCCGCGTCACATAGTTTTCCTAGGATAAAGTACCCAGTCTTATCTCTATACTATAGACCGTTTAGGCTATTACTTGAACTTGATCCACTTTTACGTCACTACATAAAGTTCAAGTATTCAATCATAGCCAAGGATTCTAATTTATTGGATTTGGGTTAATTAATGATAGTGAAAACAATCATTTGACAACCAGAAATTGAATCATTTCAATAATGTTTTATAATTAACTTTGTTACATTTACTATCCACGAGTTTTAGGACATAAATCCCAACAGATGGGGTCCAGAATATGACCAGCCGCTTGAGCAAAAAGACTGGAATAAAGTTGTGGCAGATACAATATGGCTAGCAAAGGCCTGGGCCGCCCAAATAAAAAATGAGCTATGGGTTGAAGAAAGAAGAAAGAAGGAGACAAAGAAAAAGGCCAAGAGAAAGCAAAGGGAAGAAGAAGAAAGAGCTGCACTGGACTTTGCAGCTTTGTGTCTCAAGGACTCAGTGGATGCCACTAAGAAAGAAGAAGAAGAAGGGATTGAGCCCGCTTTTGAGGGCCAATCTAAAGAATACACAGGGGAGTTTGCGACCGCAAACACAACACAAACAGGGCAAGAACCAGAAATTGCACCAGTTCTTGGGGTGCAATCACATGAACAAACCCCACCACCACCACAAGAGGAAGAAAATGTGCTTGAGGACCTGATCGAGCACCAGAACAAAGTAGTGCCCAAGGACTTGTTCAAGCATGAACAAGAAAAAGATGAAGAGGAGCAACAGGCTCCTATTGACGAAGATGAAGTCCAAGAGATTACTAAGGACCAAATGCCCAAGAGGAGCAAAGAAGAAGATGATAGCGAGGCCGAAGGGAAGACTAAAAAAAAGAAAAAGACCAACATTTCCCTCAGGAGGCCAAACACTAGAGGAACGACTTCTGTGCTTCCCCGAGCCCGAACACTACCACCACCATCACAGCATGCGAAGGGAGAACCCTCCACTCCTCGGCCAAAGAAGACTCCTATAAAGAAGTCAAGAATAGAATTACAGGTGGAGTCCCATCCAGACACTCAGGCCCGCCTGATCATTGTGAAGAAATGGATCCTGATGTGTGAGAAGGCTTTCTCCACCAAGACGGGACCTCTTCCAGCCTTCATCGAGAATATCTTGCACAGGTATGACTGGAACCGACTGAGTAAGGAGCCAAAAGCAGCTTCCATCCCCTCGAGTTTTTCAAAGAATGAAGCCTGAATAAACTTTTCTCTCCGTAACACATTCAAATCCAAACTCACCTTAGGCTTTGACGACTGAAACCTTTAGGAAGTTTAGACTTGATCTTAGTTTGTCAATCATTTTTAGTCTCTCCTATTATGTTCTTCCTGTCTAGTCAATGGGGACATTGACTTGTTTAAGTTTAGGAGGACAATTTTGTCTTTTGTAACTCTCTATTGTATCATGTATCCTGTTGCCTTTTGCTAGTGCTAAAAAAAAGTAGAAAAAGCAAGGAGATACTCCTCATTCTCGAATAAACCAAGTAACTAGGGGCGGTCGTGACACCCATGATTTCCACTGCATGAAAAGTTAGTTTGGGAAGTGAGTATGCGCTACAGTCTCAATAGTGAGATATGCTCGGAGTCTGCTACTTTCACCACAAAGTGTTAGTATGTTGGAACGAAGGTATAGATGACTATGAGACTCTCCTATATATATATATAAAGAAGTGAGAAAAAGAAAAAGAGAAAAAGAAGAAAACCTAGCAGCAATTTCAAATAAGTTTAAAGGAGGGAAGTTAAATTTTCTTTTCCATTTTGAGAGTTAGGATAACTTGTGAAAGAGATAGGTTACTCTGAATAAAGGCTAGGTGGAATAACAGGTAATAGAGGTGGGGATGCATGTGAATGTTTTATCTTGAGAGAAGTGAGTGAATGTCTAATGTTAGAAAAGTCTTGTTGTTCACTTAGAGTATTAAGAGCTGAGTTCTTTCCTGAAAGGCACCCTCAAGAACTAAACTTACCTATGAAATGCACATCTTTTCTTTGTTGATTCTTTTGATTTTGTTAAAATTGCTTGAGGACAAGCAATGACTTAAGTTTGGGGGTGTGATAACGCTCATTTATGTGTGTTATTTAGCCTTAAAAACCTAGGTTATTGTTTAGAAAGCAAAGGCTTTGTGCTTAAAATCATATCTTTTTTAGTCAAATTAGCAAAAGTCTTAGAATCATGTTGAAAATCTTAGAAGTATAGAATTTATGCTTAATATCTACGAAAAGAGATTACTTTTGCAAGAATTTATCCAAAGTTAAATGTTTTTGTGCAGAGGACTTTGCAAGGGAAATGCACCCGCAATTGGAGAGAAAGAGTTAACAGAGCAAAAGAATCGAAGTTGAAGATTTGCGTTTGCATCTTGTCCTGAAGATGTGGAATATGCATTCAAAATGCGCCAGCAAACTTATAAGGAAAGTAGCCCCAACTGAAGACAGAAGTGCCAAGGCAATGCACAAAAGAGATTTTGCGCCCGATTTTCGACCGCAACTGGGCTTTCCAACAGAATTCCGAGATTCATGGGATCTTCACACAATCATCCGAAAATCCCAAATCTCGTATCAAATCTCCAAGGATTGGGGATTTTCACCTTCTAAGGCTCTCTCACACTGATCTCGGTAGCCAACCTTACCTTTCAAGGTCTATAAAAGGCGATCAATATGCAAGAAGCAAAGAGAGCTACAAATTTCGTCCTTAGGATAGATTTTTAAGTTTTCTCTCTTCTCATCTTGTAACCACTCCAAGTTCCAGGTCTTTCAGCCTCTGTTGGCTCTTCCATTCAAAAGAAGAAGAAGAGAAAGACTTGTCTCTCCTTGAAAGAGGTTAAGAGAAAGCTAGATAGAGAGAGGAAGATCCTTAATCGAGTCTAGTCTTTACTTTCTGTTTAAGTCTTTACTTTCATGCTGCTGTATTTTTCTTTTTAATTTCAGTTGTAAGTTTATCATTCTTGTACTCACTTCTTTTAATTAGTATGAATTCAAGTTATTTTTCTATTTTGTGCTCTCTTTACTTTTTGTCTTGCGTTTTACTTTCATCAATGAGCTAAGCTTCTTCTCGGGGATTCAAATATGTGGATACCTTGAGAAGAAGAAAGCCATACCTATGCGAAAGAAACCTTGCTTCCTCTTAACATTTTTTTTTTTTTTTTTTTTGCTGAAGTTTAAGTTTCATTGTTAGCTTAAACTAATCACTTAATTTAGCATAGTTTGTGTTTAGCTGATGGCCGAAAGGCTGGAGTTAAATGCGCGGGTTCGCAAAACAATAGTGGAAAAGATCCTAGAAATAGAACTTTGTCTTCTTGCATCCTAGAAATAGGACTAGAACCACTATTCATCTAAGTTTCAGCTAGCCCTAGAAATAGATGTCTAGTTCGCTTAGTCTTCTAAAGGCACCTACAACAGAGCTGAATAGAAGTAGGACTTAACTCACAATCTAGTTTTCAGAGCATTTGCTGGCGCAACTGGAGGATTCTATCTGCACCATGTCTATGTGGGCAACATAGATAGCGTTCTTCAGTCGTTTGCAGTGTCTGAGTAAGTTGCGTGCGCAAAGGTGGGTGCAATCCAAAGCTCTTGGTTGATGTTATTTAAATTTTCCCGCTTATCTCATATATTTTTAGCGTTTTCATTTACTTGTGTCATTTTATTTTTGTCTTAAATCAAAACCTCATTCAAAATATTTCTTTGGTTACCATCCTTGGTTGCAAATTTAGAGGAGGTTCTTGTTTTGCAGAATCTTGGTTTTTCGACTAGTCACCATCTACCTTGGGTTCGATATCCGGAATACTTTCCACTTTATTACTTGATAGTGTATACTTGCACTCGAGAAGTGTCACAACACACACCCCACATCTGCTACATCATTCAATAATTCAACCATTTCATTTTCCTATATTTTGGGAAGTCTCAGGTTTCTTAGGTTTAGGTTTTAAATACGCAGATAAGTCTGAAGTTTCTCCATGATATACCCACCTATCATAAGTGAAAGACATTTCATACTTGTACAAATCACCTTCGACGTCACAAGGTCGTTTCATTATGATATTTTGACAATTTTTGCATGGACAACGAGTAAACCCTCTTACTGACATGATTCTTTGCCATACTAATAAATAATTTTATTCCATCAGTATACTCTTTGCATAATTGAACATTTCAACTACTTTATAGTGTACAATAGGTCTAATCTAATGTAAATCACATGCTATGCTTACAATAAATTTACAAATAACCTTATAATAATCAAACTTTCATCACATCCACCCCTCCCCCGCCCCCCAATATTCAATCAAGAAGTCACATAAACATATATAGTAACCAAAAAAAAAACCTTAATAATAGACAATAAAAAATTCAACAATCACCTAAATTTGAATCACCAATATCTAACAATCACAACAATAAATATATACAACCCCCAAACACATTCACTAAAAAACAAAGTATGACAATGTTCACCAATAAATATATAACCACACCATAATTTACATCTAAGAGAACAATAACAAACAAAACTTGAATCAATAATAGACATAATAATAAACAACCTCCCTCCCACCCCTCAATTCACAAATATAATCCACATTCACTAAAAAAGTCCAAACTTCAACAAATGAAACAACTCCCCCCCCCCCCCCCCAAAAAAAAATCAACAAATATAAATAACTCTTCCTTCAAATCACATTTCAAAATCATAGTTTACATCCAAGAGGACAATAACAAACAAACTTTGAATCTTTGACAACATTTTCAACCACAATGTTCAATAGGTACAACATTCTTTTTCTCCAATAGTATATTTTGAACACATAATATCATTCCAAAAATTCGGCTAACAAAATGCACCTATTTTATTATCTACAAATCTTTCACCAACAAAAAAAAAATTAATCTATCAACAAAATTTCTTAAAAGAAAAAACAGAAAAATTACAAATAAAACTAAACATTTTATAACACATAACTATAACGACGAATTCTTCCAATAAAAACAGCTTCCTCCAAGTAATCTAACAATGTTTATGCTGAAACACCAAGAAAAAATAAAAAATAAAAAATATTGAAATAGCTAAAGAAAGCTTAACCATGAAACCCACGACCATTCACATTCCGAAAAAGATGGGAAGAAAATGGGAAACTTAGAGACGTGAAAATGGAGATGGGAAGAGAAGACGACGAAACACTCATCGTTCCAACCAAGCATCCACCGACGAAGCTCTTTCCGTTCCGACGAAGCATCGTTCCGGCAAAGGATTTTGAAGACCGTCGATCAACCTCTTTGTTCTGGTGAACTCCTCTGCAAACCGTTGAAGCACTCTCTCAAATGTTCGACTTCGAATGGGAAAAGTGAAAAAAAAAAGGGGCTGTGTTTAAAAGAGGCTAGCGACGAAACAGAGAGATTTGTCGCGCCTTTGCGTCGAAAATGAAGAAAACGTTGCACAAGTCATCACGATGGCACACTGAACAAGGTCTGCGACGAAAATGCATGTTTCATTGCAATTTGCGACGTTATCCTCGTTTCGTCGCATAGCCCAAAACCATGGGTGCTCAACGAAATTGTTTTGGCACGAAAGTCGTGAGATGTTTGCATTTTTTGACGCAAGCCTTGCGTCAAAACGCTATTTTCGTCGCATTATTGCGACTACACGGTATTTCGTCGCACACTTTGCGACTAAAAGGAGATTTTCGTCGCAAGGTTGCGACTTTCTTACATTTTCGTCGCTAGTTTGTGACTTTTAATTTTTTGTCGCTGAGTTTAGTCACTAAATCCCTCTTTCTTGTAGTGTATTGAGTCGGCGTAACTGGACACTCTCACCCATACAAATCTAAGAACAATCCCTCATGAAAAGGAGTTCATAACACACTTAGGGGTCGTTTGGTTTAAGGTTTTATAGATGCCTGAGAATACTATGCCTGGGAATAAGATTACTGGGAATCAAAGATAACTATGTTTGGTTGTGCATGGGAATGTCATCAGGATTTTATGAGAACGAATTATGTGTGTATTTATTTTTTTAGAATTAATCAGGTAAACTTTATGTAATTTTAATAAATTAATCAATAAAATAATCAAAATTAATTCAAACTATTAATAAAAATTAATGAATTAATAATCATGAAATAATTTTAATTGAATAAACTATGTTAATTTAACTAATTAAAATTATTTAATTAATTTTTTTAATAAATATCCTTAACTACAATAATTTAATATATTTGTATCCATAAAAATAAATTAGATAAATATTTTAATAATAATATGATTATTTATTTATTATAAAGAAATCCAAAAAAAAAAAATAATTAATTGATTATAAATAATCAATAAATAATTAATTATAATTATTGAAAAATGATTTTTTATACTAAAATCATTTAAATAATTTTAATTCAATAATTAAATATATTTTCGATAATGTTAACTAATTAATTATAATTTTAGTAAATATGTAATTACATCCCTTAATAAACTTGGACTAAGTATTTGTTTAAAAAAAAATTGAAATTCTTGAAAAATTATTATTTAATCAAATTAAATAATTTATTATATTATTTTTTTATTTAGTATCCATTAGTTAATAAAATTGCAAATAAAAATAAAAAAGAAGAGATGGGCAAAGAGAAAATCCATGCTTTTGCAAGGGCATAGAAAGCCCTTGCTTATGAGCATAAATGATGCCTGGGAATCCTTTATTTCCTAGGCTCACCACAGAAACCTTGAAACAAACAAGGGTATCAGAAACCCTTGCCCATTCCCATCTCCAAAACCCTTGCACCAAACGACCCCTGGGATTCAGATTGAGTTACCTAGGTCATGTTCTTGAAATAATAACCTATCTAGTCAACGGTGTTACATCTAGTGGTTACTATTTCGCGATCCAATCTTATGCAAACTCATTGCATAGGATGCCCTCACTCGCATGTCTACTACATGAATGCTTTGGATCACTGCGTCTGTATCGAATACAAAACGGGTCGTATCTGTACCGCCTAGAATTTAAGCTAAAGATCAGTTTTGTTGGGTTAATGTCCTAAAACTCGTAGTTTCGTAAAACATTAAACATATTCTATTTTCAATAAAGATGTTGTGGAGGTTATTCAGTAAAGATGTTATTGAATATGTAAGTTGCAAATATTTAACCTAAATCCAATAAACTAAGATCCTTGGCTATAATATGAATACTCGAACTTTATGTAGAGACATAAGATTGGATCAAGTTCAAGTATATAGCCAAAACGGTCTATAGTATAAGGATAATGTTGGGTACCTTATCCTGGGGACATTATGGATGCGACCCACTTTGTATTAAGTACAAACGATGAGATCCTAAATCGTTCATGTGGAGACATGTAAGTGGGGGCGTCCTATGCAATGAGTTTGCATAAGACCAGACCGCGAAATAAGTCACTTTCACTTTCTAACGTCGTTTACTGTAGAAACTGACTATTTCACAGGATGACCTAGGTAACTCGATCTTAATCCTGAGCTAACTATGAATTCCTGTTTATTTAGGATTGTTCTTTGATCTGCATGGGTGAGAGTGGCCAGACATCGCCGACTCAATAAGCCTTCCATTTTGGAGATAAGACTAGATAGATAGCTGTGGACATAATCTCGTAAGACGAAATTCGCTCCTACCCATTTCAGGGATAGTAGAGAGGTTGTTCCCTTAAGTACTGACTCCGGGACTTGAACAAGGGACCCCACCTTCTCATTGGCCCGAGAGGGACTCGGTTTGATGGTTGGACCACAAACCAATTGTTCATTAGAGAATCAGTGGAACTTAAGGAAAAAGTACTATAGGGGTAAAACGGACATTTGACCCGGCTATAGCTACGAACAACTTGTGAAGGATCGACTTACTGAACATGGTTATATCAAGAGGGTGGAAACATATCTACGGTGAGAGGAGTGGAGCTACTGGGCTATAGTGAAGTGTACCGGTAGTTAATGAATGTTGGTTAGCTTGGTTAATGAGATTAGTCGATTAACCTCGAATCGTTGGAGCCCATGATCTGTAGGTCCATTAGGTCCCCCTGTTAGCTCACATCAAAATAAAGCTTAGGACAATAAGATAGGAAAGTTTGAATTGTTCAAAATCGGAAAGGGGAATTAATGTCGATTATATTTGATATTATTGACAATATAATTTAATTATGAATTAAATTATTAATTGAGAGAGAAAAGTATTTAAAAGTGAATTAAATACAATGTACATGAATAAGGATTCATGATTAGTGGATTGCATTAGATAAATTAGATTAATTTGATTAATCACATGAAATTGATTGAAAATTGTTCCAAATCAATTGCTAAAATAAAATGCAATTTAGAATTGCAATTTAATCAAAAATACAAGATGAGATTCATTCTTTTTTTTTTAAACTGAAAATACGTCATTAACTGAGAAAACGGTTTGTTGCAACTACATCCTCTTCAATTAAAGAAGCTAACCAACAGGGGATAACATAATCCCTACAAAAATAAGCTTCTTCCAGCATGGAAGGGAAAGAAAGCTCACAACCTCCATCATCTACAGCGATCGATGTAGAAGGCACCCGAGGGAAGCCCGTCGCTGTGCGCGCGAGAAAATGTGCCACTCGATTGCCTGCTCTTGGGCATTTTACAAAGGATAAAGCTCCCGTTTTTGCCGCTAGATCTTCAATATCGATCAAGGAAGCCTTGGCTTCAGAGAGATCGTTGCTCTTGCAATTCAGGACTTTAATCACGTCTAGGGCGTCAGCATCCACAATCAGAGCAAAGCTTCCAACCCTATCAGACGAGAGGTAAGACATCAAACTTTCGCTGCCAATTCCAAAATATTTGATATTCCATTTTCGATTTAATCGTTTGCACCCTGCTCTAACCAGAGATCCTGAGGAATCGCGGATGATCCAACTGACACCCCCAACACCTACCGCTTCATTCCACGAGGCATCCGAATTTATTTTCAGAAAATTCGGAGGGGGAGGGGTTCACTGCTCGTGATTTCGAAGGCTCTCTAGCCGAAACTCCGAAGTTGCTGGCAAGGTACGCTTCCTTTGATCTTCTAGATTCCTTTTCACATTTAGAATTAGATGTCTTTCGTCATGGATTTCCTTGGAGACTGCTACTTGATTCCTAAAACTCCAAATCGTCCAGAAGGTGATTCTAATTCGCTTAGCTTCCTCCTTATTGTGATGTTTGTAGATAATCTCCCACCAATCTCCCATTTCGATATCAGGCCTGCACAAAACCAAAAATTCTATAAGCTTAGGGAAGAATCTATCCCAAATATGCCTTACCTTTTTGCATCTCTTGAATAAGTGGTCGGGGTTCTCCTTAGCACACCTGCACATTTCACACACTTGGTTAATATCCATCCCTTTTGCTTGAAAATTAGGTTTAGAAGGAATAAGATTTCTTATGATCTTCCAAAGCCCAATCTTTGCTCTTGGAATGATGTTGAGATTCAAAATGGACCTTCATCTACTCCTTTGAGACTTTGCACAAGAACTTGAAGCCTCGTTAGCTTGCTGGATATTTGTTGTAAGGTGGTACGCACTTTTAACGCTAAAAAGCTCCTTTGGGGTCCGCATTCCAAATGATTTCATCCTTTACTCTCCTATAACTCAACGGAATTGATAAGATATCTTCAGCATCCATGGGAATGAATAAGTTTTGAATCAACTCTTCATTCCACACCCCATTTTCTGTAATCAAATCTTTCACTCTTCTCCCTATTAGGCTTGGGTGCACTAAAGTAGGAAATCCATTCCCTTTTCTAGGTATCCACGAGTCTTGGTCTACATAGATGTGGTTCTCATTCCCCACCCTCCATCTATATCCTTCCTTAAAGAGAATTTTCCCCCAAACTATACTTTTCCAAACTAGAGAGGAACTTGGACCCGCTGAAGCATTGAGGAAGTCCCCATCTCTGAAATAACGGCCTCTCAACACTCTAATAAGCAAACTATCCGAGTTCCTCACAATCCTCCAGCTTTGTTTTGCCAAAGAGGCTTGATTGAAGGTGCCAAGATCCCTAAATCCCATCCCACTTGCATCTTTACTTTTACATAACTTTTCCAATTGGCCCAATGAATCTTCTTTTTGTCCCCAACTGCCCCCCACCAGAATTTGGCGCACATCTTGTTTATATCATCACACAAACCTTTAGGGAGCTTGAAACAGCTCATTGTGTAATTGGGAATCGATTGAATAACCGCTTTGATTAGCACTTCCTTACCACCCATTGAGAAAAGCCTTGCATTCCAACCTTGGAGAAGATTCTCTATTTTTATCCTTAGCTTCTCGAAGAGCTTGGCCTTCTTTCTATTATTTTGAGAAGGCATTCCAAGGTACACTCCCAAAGAATTTGTCTTTTTAATGCCCAAAAACCTGCTGAGATTGGAGGCTTCAGCTCTGGGAACATTCTTGCTCACCATAAACATGGACTTATCCAAGTTTATCATTTGACCCGAGGCTTCCTCATAGCATTTAAAGATCCCTTTAATTGTGTGACAATCTCTCTTGTTTGCCCTGCAAAAGATTAAGCTATCATCAGTAAAGAATAAATGAGAAATGATAGGGCAAAGGTTATTTATATGAAAACCTTTTAGATTGTTAGAGATGACTTCCCTGTTTATGAGGCTTGAGAAACCTTCAACACATATAAGGAACAGGTAAGGGGATAAAGGATCCCCTTGTTTAATACCCCTAGAAGTCTTGAATTCCTCCTTTGGTTCACCATTAATCATAACAGAAAAGGATACGGACTCCACACATTTCATTATGTTTGATATCCACTTTGCGCTGAATCCCATTTTAGTAAGCATTTCTCTGATGAAAGCCCATTCAACTCGGTCGTACGCCTTGCTCATATCCAACTTGATTGCCACTTGCCCCTCTTTGCCTTTGTTCTTGGAGCTAATCACATGGATACACTCGAAATCGATAATAACATTATCTGATATCAATCTTCCAGGAATGAAGGCCGCATGGTGAGGGGATATGATCGTATCCATGACTTTCTTGAGTCTATTGCCTATAGTCTTTGCAATGATTTTGTAACTAACATTGCATAGACTAATTGGCCTAAACTCTTGCATGTGCTTTAGGTCCTTGATGTTAGGGATAAGAGCTTTATTCCATTTAAGCTATGCTCATGTCAACAATTATGCATGAATTTTTTTTCTTTGTTCATCTTCTTAAACTTCTTTACCTACTAGTCTATTAACACATGCTTTGCACGTGATATTTTTTTTCAAATCAAATATTTGAATTAATTTTCTACCTAAAAAGTAATTTGTATATCAAGTAATCACATTACAGTTATTTTTATTTAAAAAATATGCATGAGATAATAAGTTACTTTTTAATAAAATTTGGTAATTATAATTCTTCAAGCTCAATTATAATTATTAAATTGAACAACTTACCATTTTATTGAAATAATTAACTTGTATAGTTTAAAGTAAAATTGTTATAACAAAAAAGGTAAACTGTGAACTTGTTATAAAGATACAATCATATAAAAATATAAGAAAGAAAGATGAATTTTAAATATTAACAGATAAATGTTAAGATGGATTGTATCAATTAAATTATAACTATCCACATATATATACACACCACAATATTAGAATTGTTGATGGCAAAATCTGGTCAAGCAACTCATCTAACTTTCACAGGACACCAACAGTGAATTTGTAGAATCGGGGAAGATGTGACCTGCAAAAACAAGCAAACACTGACACCGGTGAGGTGCTTTCCACACACACTCTGATGCTTAAGTTAGTTGATAGGAGGTAAAACCCACAAGCTAAAAAGAGTGAGCTTATGGAGAAGGAATGTTCAGAGTCTAGCTTTTTTATCCCCTTCTGAAGGGTTTTGAAGGGATATTTATACCCTCAACCTTGCTAGGGTTCGTTTTACCTGTACTGAGCAATTTTAGGCCCAACCCTGTCGATTGGGGCTTACAGAAACTTGAGGGGTCTGATCTCTCCTGTCCGAACACGGGCTTGTATTTAAGATCCTGGCAATGCGAGGCCAAGAATGGAGGTGGGTCAACCCACCTTCTTTTGGTCTGCAATATTCTCTCTTTTCATGTCGGGTGGTCCCTCAATCCATGAGGAATAAATCTGGCCCATTCGGGCTTTGGGGTTCAAATCAAATTTACTCATAACAAGAATTGCATCAAAAAATTGAAGATCAATGATAGATCAATGACATTCCAACAAAAGTTATAAGTTAATTAGAACAAAACAATGAGATTAAGAAAAAGTTAAATTAAAAAAAAAAAAAAGTGATACTTAAACTTTTGTGGAAAAAGAAAAGTATGACCTAAACTATTTATATAGTTGTAAAGATAAAGAGTTTACAAAAACTTTTGAGACTCCAAACTTTTGAAATTTCGTTATTCATTATAATTAAAGATAAATTTATGTATTTTTAGAATTAATTTGTAAAATTAAAGGATACACTTTTTGTATTATAGAAAGTGGGAGGGAGAGAGAAAGGAAACACAAATAAAAAAAAAAAAAATAGATATTACCATTTCTTTATTTTGCAAATTTTTCTAATTATTTTCCCATTAAAAACCCAGAGAGATAATCTAAAGGAATATTTCAATGCATAAAGCTAAAATATAAAATAATTTCTATAAAAAAAAATATTTTCATGAAAGGGAATATGAATACTTTTATATATTCCTAAAATAATATAATAGTATTATTGTGACAAACATTAAAATTACTGCTAAAAGATTTTGAACATTTACATTAAATTAAATTAAAAATTGAAAGAGTTAATATTAAGAATGAGGAAGCCATTTAGGATCTAAGCAACTTAATTACATCAATTTTAGGATTGAACATGCAGATCTCATTTAGCCGAAAACAAAGTTTCTTGGTACCTCTTGTAGCTCCCATTCAAGCAATTTGTGAGTTGTTTCTCTTCACCAATGAATCACGGATGTAAGAACCCAACTCCTCGAATAAACTAATTGGGTTCAATACTCATGCATGATATGGAGGCCCACAGACATTTTAAGAACATTTATACTTCAAAATAAAATGAGATGAACATCTCAAAAGAATTGATAATTGGGATCCCATTATAAAAACAAAATCACAAGTCTTGAAATTTTAAATCTAAACAAAGTACTTCATGGCCTTTAAAGTTCTAAATAAAACATAGTACAATGGAGAAATCTAAAATAACTTTGAGGGTGGAAGCTTAAACAAGAAAAACATGCTCTCTAGACTCTCATGGCTATTCCAGCAAACTCGATCAATCGCCCAATGCGTCTTTGCCTTTATCTGAAAATTATTTTTAGAAAAGAATGAGTATTTAAAATACTTAGTAAGTGACCATACTGTTGAAATTGGGTCACGCTTTAGCATGTTTTTAAAAAAATCAATAACATTCATATTTTGGAAGCTCTAAATTTTTCTTCCGTATACTTCTTAGTTACTAGGATATACATCAATTTCATGTATATCTTGCATTTTTTCCTCCGTATACTTCTTAGTTACTGGGACATACATCAATTCATGTATATCTTAGACACATCAATTTCATGTGCCACCTATGGAGGAACGTCAATTCCACGAACCTCAACTTAGGTACATCAATTTCATGTTCCTGAGTCCCCAATAAAACTTAAATATAACCAGAAATTTGGGCAGAGTTTCCTCTAAAACTTGGTTAATAACACACCTGAAAAATGGTGATATATATGCATATAAACTCTCTAGAAATAAAGATACTATCTCACACCCTGGAGCCAGACTAGAGACACAGGCGTCTCAAACCACAATACTCAGCCCGACACTTCTTTACCAAAACTTATACATAAATATGCATCGAGTTGCAGAGACTGGTGGCAGATTCTGACTAGCTCATCTGGTTAGCCAACTTTGGTTGAAATTCAAGAGCAACCTGGTGGAAAAAAAAATAAAAATAAAAGAATGAGTTGAAAAGCCCAATGAGTGGTAAGTTCATAAATAAAATAATTTCAATAAATTGATCTCCTCTTTAAGCATAATTTTATAACTCTGGAATAACAATGTAAAACAGGAGATGTTTCATAATTCTCAAGATAACTAAAACATAAGGAAATATTTACGGGGTAAACTCTTGAAAACAATAACACATGTCAGAAAGATTTATCACCAAACATGTACCCAAATCTCTAATCATACTGGCGTAAAGTAACCTCAATGCGCTCAGTAGAGCAATCTCAGTCATACTATGCATTGAGTAATCTCGAAATGCGTAGCAGAGCCATCTCTGTCATACGTGCACGTAGAGCTACTCTCAAGGGCTAAGCACCCTAACACACGATTGAAAGCCTACACGTGTGCTAGGGTGGGTCCTAAGGACCTCTCTCTATACTACGGAAACAGATTCACACAGTATACGGGTAATCACCATGGGTATAGTACACAGATCTAGTGGATTAAAACCACTGTTAACATAACAACTCAACATCATCCAAGAGCTCTAAAATCATTCTCTTTTTCTAAAACAACATTTCATAAACTAGAGAGATTTCTCAAATAACACAAATAATTTTAATTACTCAAATCACCATAAAGTATCTCATATAGCCTAAATAATAATTCTGGCTAAAATCATAATATACGAAAATTTCGTAACACTTGTTTGAATTCACGAATGACTTGAAAAAATCTCTAATATCTGTAAACGATAATTTCAACAAACTCATAACAATATTGATAATTCATAGCAACTCTTTGTAAATCTAATAATAGTTTCTTTAAAATTCCAACATAATTGTAAAGCTCTTGAAATCTCGTAATAATAATTAAATAACAATGAAACATTTTGTAAAATAACCACTCACATAACTATTGATGTTGACGCTTCAGATCTCCCGCTAGTATAATTTCTATCCAACCTGGAATTCCAACAACCATGTATTCATATCACAAAATATGAATTAATTACTAACAGGAAATTAACATAACCTTTCCTTCAAGCAATTAAATGAATTTCCAATCTCTTTCTCTTAATCTAGAAAAATTTCTAGTTACATTCTAACTTACACATTAACCAAATTCATCCAATTCCCAAAGTTCTTTATCTCAATCCAAAATCCAAGATATACATTCTTTCACATCCCATTAATATGTGAAGTACATTTCTCCCTTTAACCAATGATACATTTTTCCTTCTCTTTCTATACCTCTTTTAAGACCCCACATGATGGCTTGCTTGAAATTTGGAAAACTTCTCTCTCTTTCTTCTTTAATTTCGTTTATACAAAATCAATTTCTTCTTCTTCCATCATTTCTCTAATATTTTATTGTTTTTCTTACACGTTCTCCAACCCACCTTCTTCTTCCTCCTTTGCACTTCCTCTCTCGTTTCCTCCTCTTCTTCTTTCATGGTCGAACTGTTTGCTTTTATTTTTCTTCCTTGTCTTACCTCCTTCAACTTCTCTATTTCCTTCCTTTAATTTCTCTATTTTCTTCTCTGGTTCTCATACCAATAAAAAGTCCTTCCATCCTCCCTGTTTTACCATGATTATTTTCCACTTTTTGTGTACAAGATATAAGATTTCTCAATCTAACTCCTCAATCCATCTATGCATAATTTCAATGAAACTAAACTAACTTTTCCATCTAGTTTGTGTTGTTTTTTTTCCTTGAAATTTATATTCTTCCTTACCTCCTCTACCACAACCCAAAATCAAGAACTATCAAGAACTAAAGGAGGAAAACCCACAAAACCATCCACCATTAGACTCTATGTTAAAGGAAATTTCTCCATAATTTATACACAAACTTAACAACAGTTACCAAAGAGGAAATCACATTTTCTTTTCCCTCTTCTTTCTCTTCCAAGTCCTCTGTTTCTCTGCATGTCGCCTTCTTTCCTCTCCCTTTTTTCTTTTTTTTTTTTACTTTGCCCGAATTCTCCTTTTCTTTCTATTTTCCTTAGCCTTGTCTACTCTCACAATCCATATGTAACCCCACAAATATAACACCACAACATACACGTGCAAGCCTACCCCATTTTCAACTTTTTTTTTTTAAACATAACTAAAATGTCAAAAAGACAATTATGTCCTCACCAGAAACCAAAAGACATATAGGTCCTTACAAAATATTACCCCCTTTTGAGAATTTCGTCCTCGAAATTCAGTTTAGCTAACCAATAGAATGACTAAGAATACCGAATGCAATCTCCAACCAAGAGTTGAAAACATACTTATATCAATGTATGACGATTTCTAAACTTCTTGTTGAACCACACAAACACTTTTCTTTAACTACAAGACTTCCCAACTCGTTCCTTTGAGTTTTTAGCTCACCGGAGTTATCCTATTAATTTATCCTTCAATACTCATCATGTTTCAGCTGCATTACTCTAGTATCATAACGCCCTTGACTAGCTAGTACCCTTGGTTGCTCTAATTGTGAAAATAATTTTTGTTTACCCTAATTAAAAACTTGATCTTTGCAAATAGTACTTTCTCTTACACAACAGAGGGCACTCTCTCACCCTGTGGTGTAGGCATCTCTTAAAGTACATCAATTTCATGTACCCCTTTCAAAATTTAAGAAAACTCAAAGGTCATTACACTCATACATATTACGAAATTTTCAAGACTACCAACTCAGAAAATCTCAAAACTCAACAGTTGCAAACATTCCTAATAAATTTCATACGTTTAACAATTTTTCATAAACCTATACATATTCAAACAACTTATAAAACACATGAATTTGGAAAATCATACCTATGCTCCCAATTAAAAACTTCAACAATAAAGCCAATTACCTGGCTTAGCAACCAATGTAGCCAATAGTCAACCTCTTCAAAAAAAAATCCACCAAACCCAAACTTAGGAGAAAATCGTCCAATCAATTCTACCTCTGAAACTCCCCTTTGACCTTAGCTAAATTCAACCACAACTTCACCTAAAATTCCAAATTTAGAAAGTAAGTTCCAAAATCTTAATTTACATTATTAGGAAGTTAAAAAAAAAGGGAAAATACACTTTTAGTCCCTGAGGTTTGTGTTAGGTTTCATTTTGGTCCCTGAGTTTTCAAACTCAACAATTTAGTCCCTGAGGTTTGGTTTTAGTTTCATATTGGTCCCTCCATCCAATTTTCCGTTAATAATTAAGGGAATGCTGACGTGGCAAATTTTTTTTTAGAAAAAATATTTTTTAAGTTTTTTTAAAATATAAATATAATTAAATAATAAAAATATCATTATTTTATATATTTTTATTTCTTTCCCCCTTCTCTCTCCTCTCTTCTTCACCATTACCACCAACTTGCCATCGGCCGCCACTGACTGCCGATGACCTGAAGGGATAAAAGCCCCACGCAGCGGAAAGTATTACCGAACCTACTCAGAGTCTTAGATTCTAATTGAAATACCAATACAATTTGCAAAATATTACAGCAATAAATCTCTATTTAAAGGGCTGTACATAGGCTATAAACATGCTAAAAGATCAACTAGATTGATCCTAGTGATCAAGGATTTCATAGAAAACTTACTTTTGTAGAAAGCCTTGATCAATTCCCCTTTTCTTGCCAATAAGATTGAAAACGCAGCAACCCTCTTGTGCGAACACCACCAATCGGCTACACCGGTATATCTCTAAGACTTCTTGAAGTAGGAGACTTGTGGGAGTCTTTTGGGAGAAATCTCTGAGAGAATGAGAGACAATGAGATGCCTTTCACCCCACCCCAGGGGTCCTATATATAGGTAAAGGCTAAGACCTTTTCCTAATAGGAAAAGGTCTAGGAATAAGTTCAAATCTATTATCTGAACAATATCTAATTTTAATAATTAATTAATTCCATAATTAATTAATCACCCAATTAAAGATCACATATTTAATCTTAGGGATTTTATTAAAATTAAAATTAATATGAATCTAATTCATATTAAATTTATTTGAACTCTTTCAAATATTTTCTTTCCTAATAGGAAAAGGTCTCTAATTTTAATAAATAATTAATTAATTTCATGATTAATTAATTACCCAATTAAATATCATATATTTAATCTTAGGGATTTTATTAAAATTAATATGAATCCAATTCATATTAAATTTATTTGAACTCTTTCAAATATTTTCTCTCAAGAATTAATTTTTGAAATTAATTCAAAAATTATATTATAAAGTTTCATAAACTTTATATTATAATGCATCAATATACATTATACGATTCCCCAAATAAATTGAACACTTTCAATTTACAATTTATATTTGTTTGCTTCAAGTCTTTTTACGAGCTACCAGTGGGACCTAATGGACCTACAGATCAGAAGCTCCAATGATACGAGACTAATCGGCTTAAACTCATTAACCAAGTTAGTCTCCATTCGTTAACTGTGGGTCATTCCACTAAAGACCCTCAGCTGCACTCTTCTCACTGCAGAATATTTCTGTGTCCACGGATATCGACCAATACTACAAGTCAGTCCTTCACGTGTGTTCGTATCCCAGCTGGGTCAAATTACCGTTTTTACCCCTAGTTTACATCTTTGTCCTTAAGTCCCCAGTGCTCCTCTAATGAACAACCTGTTTGAGGTCCAACCAACAAACAGAAGTCCCTCTCGTGCCATAGAGAGGGTTGGGCCCATTGTTCAAGTCCCGGAGACACCACTTAAGAGAACACACCTCTACTTACCCTAGAGTCGGGAAGAAGTGAATTCCATCTTGTGTGATTATGTTCCCAGCTCCCCACTCGGTATTGTCCCCAAAATGGTAGGCTTATTGAGTCGGCGTGCTGGCCACTCTCACCCATACAAATCAAAGGACAACTCCTCGTGAACAGGAGTCCATAATCCACTCAGGATTAAGACTGAGTTGTCTAGGTCATCCTAGTGAAATAGAAACCAAGCCAACTAACGGTGTTACAGTTAGTGGTTAACTATTTCGCGGTCCGGTCTTATGCAAACTCATTGCATAGGATACCCCCACTCGCATGTCAACTACATGAACGCGTTGGATCATAGCGTTTGTATCATAATACAAAGTGGGCTGTATCCATAGTGTCACCAGGATAAGGTACCCAGCCTTATCCTTGTACTATAGACCTTTTAGGTTGTTACTTGAATATCGATCCCCGTATGTCCCCACATACTAGTTCAAGTTACATACAAACAACCTTGGATCTTAGTTTATTGGATTTGGGTCAAATAGTGCAATATTTAATAATAACATTTTATTGCAGAAACTAAATAACACTTTATTAAACACAAGTATAAAATTTGTTTACATTCACTATCTACGAGTTTTAGGGCATAAAACCCAACATGACCACCGTTCGCCGACGACCGATGAATTTGTTTTTCTCCTTTTTCTCTTCTCTTTCTCTTCACTTTCTTTAAAAAAATAGAAAAGAGAAGATGGAGGAGGGACCTCCCTCCTCCTCCGTCACCGGCGCCGAAAACGAAGGAGGAGGGAGGTCCCTCTTCCTTTCTTCTCCTTTCTTTTCATTTTTTTTGAAGAAAAAGGAACCCACACCAAAAACTGTCGATTGAAACGGAGCGGAGCAATCCGTCATCACTCGTCGAAGCCCATATGCTTCAGCTCACGAGTAGATTTGAAACGCGTCAAAGCCCCGCCGTCACCAGTCGAAGCTGATGTGGATTCAATCAATAATCCATTGCATGTACCTGAAGGACCAATCACAAGGAGCAAGGCAAAGAAGTTACAAGAGGCTTTCACATTGCATGTTCAAAAGATAGCAAATGCACAACAAGAGGCAAAGAATTTTGAACCCAAATTTTTGTATAATGTTAGTTCAGCAAGTCCAGGAGAGAAAGGAGTCAAGATGGCACAGGAAAAGTTGTGTAGTTTGGAAGATGGAACGGGGACAAAAAAAGTGTGTAGAATTTGTGAAGAGGTGGCTGTCCTGCATGCATCTCTTGGGATTTCGTGATGTCAAAGGTTGTCAAAGGTTGTCATTATGAGGAGCGCCTCCCATAGTAGAAATTTAAGACAATTTAAAGCAATTCTATCTTTTTAGTTTTAAGATATGGCTGCTCGTTTGATGTGCAATCAAGTTTTAAGTTCCTAGGTCTTATTTTCTACAATTTGCAATTAAGTGTATTTGAATGGCTTTTGAGTTTCTTGGTCTATCCACGACCATTTGGCCTTTAAAATGGCTTGTAATGCTATTGAAAACACAGATTATCAATATTAAAAAGCTTTTGCTTATTCAACCCTTTGGTGTTGTCTTTTCTTTCAAATCTTGTTTTAGGTTTGATGTTCAATCGATTCATTGGATTAGTTTTGATCAATCTAATTCTGGAGTGAGTCGTCTTAGGATCTAGGAGTGACCATCATAGATTCTAAGTTTGATCTAAGAGTGATTCATCTTCTAACTAAACTCTTGGTTGAAATCATTCGGTAAGTTAGTCTTATTTGTGTCCGTTTACAAGGATCCTAAAAGGACCTCTAGCTTTGTAAACTCAAGCATATTGGGCGCTTATCAGAAGCCCAGATGCTTCAGTTCACGAGCAGATCTAAAACACGTCGAAGTCCCGCTGTCACCCGTCGAAGCCCAGATACTTCAGTTCACGAGTAGATCTGAAACGCATCAAAGCCCCGCCGTCACTCGTCGAAGCCTAGTACTAGAGCAGATATGAAACGTCGTGACGTCGTAGCTCCTTCGTGTCGTGCATATGGGCTTCGAACACACATCTGAGATGTCGTCGTGGGTTTGAGCGAAATCCCTTTCGATCTGGAACGAAACAAAGAATCGTGGTGGGTTTGAGCAAGCCATCATCGGTTTGTAACAAAATCCCTTTCGATTCGTGGAAAATACCGCCATTTTTTCTTAGACGGAAAGAAAGGGAAAGAAAAGAGAAGAGAAAAGAGAACAGAAGAGAAAAAAAATGTCACCAGCGGCCTTGGTGGTTGCCGGCGACCGGCGGCAACACCTTGAGGGTGGTGGTGATGGTGGTTGAGAAGAAAAAAGGATGATGGTGTTTGAGAGGAGGAAGAAGAAGAAAAGAGGGAAAAATGGGAGGGAAATGAAAATTATATATATATATATATATATATATATATATATATATATATATATATATTCTTTAATTATTTTATTATTATTTTATCTTTAAATTTTAAAAAAATATATTTTTTAATAAAAAAATAAGTGCCACGACAGCAAACCATTAAGAGTTAACGGAAAAGTGGATGGAGGGACCAAAATGAAACAAAATCAAAACCTCAGGGACTAAATTGTCGAGTTTGAAAACTCGGGGACCAAAATGAAACCTAATCTAAACCTCAGGGACCAAAAGTGTATTTTCCCCTAAAAAAAGAAATCTTACCCACCAAGACCCACTCGAAACGACCCCAACGCCTACTGGTCAACACTTCCAAATATCGAAACTTCGCAGTTATGAACTCAAATTTGGATGGGTAATGCTAAAACAGGTCCAATAAAGAATGGGTCAACTTCAATTATAAAAAATAAACTCAAATGGAACACAAACGAATAAGAAACTCACCCAATCTAACAATTTCTCTGCTCGACAGCAGCTTAAAGAGCCGAAAAATTGAATTTAAACGTCGGGAATGAGTGGGTGTGGTTGGAATCTAAAGTGCAATTTTTTTTCGTTAACTTAAGTCTCCAAAAAACTCACTTAAACTTCAATCGGACATGAAAAACTTACCGGAACTTACCCAAACTAGGCCAAATCTGAGATTGTGACGTGCTGCAACTCTCCATTGTGGCGGTGACGTAAAAATGGCGAGGACCGTGTCAAAGGATTGTGAAACCCAACAACGGAGTAGGCCAAATCGCGGCGAACTTGACCTTGCAATTGGTTGGTCGTCGCAGCTCGAAGATGGGCGACGTCTGCAGCGTCTTTGCGGGTCGCTGGTTGTCGACAATGGAAGTTCTGGTTGGTACGGGGTCACAACGGCGCAAGAGGAAGGGAGGGAGAGAGAGAGACGACGACGACGAGTGAGGGGAGGGAAACGGCTGAAGGGAGAGACGTGAGAGGGGGAGAGTTACGGCTGGGAGGTTTCTCCTTTTCTTTTCTTTTCTTTTTTTTTCAATAATCACTTATGGTTTCCATAATTAACAAAGGACAAGCCCCAAATTAATTCTAAATGAGACCTAAAATTAAACACTAAAATAAAAACTAACTCCCCTCTCTAATTTCTCTAAATTCGAGAATTTATGAAGTTAAATAAATCTTGGGAAATTTCTACATATTTTAATACGAATAATGAAATTTAATTAAACTTGAAATTGACTTGAGACTTAAAAAGAATTTTACTTGGAAATTCGGGGCGTTACAACAGACCACCACCAAGATCTTCCTTGTTATTCTCATGTTGGATTTTATGCCCTAAAACTCGTAGATAGCAAATGTAACAATTGACCGAACATAAATAAAGTATTGTTTGATGTCGTTTTTTCAATAAAGAGTTATTTTCTATATTATGTACATCTTGCCTAAATAACCCTAATCCAATAAACTAAACATCCTAGGTTGTGGGATGAGTCTTGAACTGTATGTGGAGACATATGGAGACATATGGGGATCACTGTTCAAGAGATAGCCTGAAGAGTCTATAGTATAGAGATAAGGCTGGGTACCTTATCCTGGTGACACTATGGATACGACCCACTGTGTATTTGATACAAACGCAATGATCCAACGCGTTCGTTGATGCACGATTTGCTTACCGCAAGTGTACGGGTCAAGTAATAATATAGTGTTTTCGTGATTAAACGAGTGTCGTCCTCTGGATTGGTTTTTAAGCAAATTAAGTACCGTGAATAATCCTGTCCAATTTTATTTAGGGAGCAAAACTTAATGAAAAAGATAAATCTAAATACAAAAAGCATAAAATAAAGGGTGGAGACTCAAATGGAAAGACTCTTAGGGAATTGATTTCATTATTTTAAGATTGAGGATTGATTAATAGGAATGAATTGATCGTGCAATTATTCTACAAGCCAAGGAAACTTTTATCAAGATTACCTCTCCCGAGTATAATTGATTCTCATGCATATAACTAACTTGATATCCCTATCTAAGTTCATTAACATGCAAGGCATTATTCGGTTTAGTCCTTGTTATACTTCTAGAGATATTCCAAATCCCGTCACAAACTTAGAATTTATACTCTAGTCATGCAATTAAACAAGGTAAGTCTTAGGCCAAATCCTCTCTCCCAAGTTAGATTCAACACTCAAACCATTCAATTAGTGATCAAGTAATTGAAAGCATTACACAAAATTGCATGCAAAAAATAACAACACATTCATACCAAAAATCAATCCAATAACTAAAACAGCTACATCAAACCCTAAGACAAGCAACTAGCAATTCATAGTCTTTAAACCACAAACACTAATTGCAAGAAAAGCCATAAAAACTACAAGAGTTAAGGGAAAGAGAAAGGAAAACTCAAATCCGTCGAAACCGGCACGTCCCCGTCACGATCTCCACGTCTTATCGCTTGATTCCCGCTCCTTGGCCTTGCTTCAGCTCCCACCAAAGGCCTCTAGTCGAAATTAGAGTTAAAATCTAACAAATTGGACTCCCCCAATCCGTAGCTCAAAAAGAAGATTTTATAGGAAATCTGCTGATAGCGTCGCGACGCTGTGCCTTTACCGTGCATTCTGAATAAGGAAAACCGAGAGCGTCGCGACGCTGTGCCAAATTCCAGCATACTGCCTTCTCGGATTGGACAGCTTCTAATTCCTTTCTAAGTAATTTCCTTTGCTTCCTTTTAGCGTTCCGAGCACCCGATTAACACCAAATTCTCGTTTTAGCTCCAATAATCAATTCCTACAAAAATAAACATTTAAGAACATTAAAATGGCCAAAATTACTCAAAGACTAACTATAAAATATTGGGAAATATAGCTCGCTATGCGCGCTATCAAACACCCCCAAACTTAAGCTTTTGCTAGTCCTCGAGCAAACTGAAAATCAAGCATAGGTTGAAGAGTAGATGCATCAAACATAACTCAATCATTAAGGTTCAAAAGTCAATAATCAAGCAATCAAGAGACATGCACATAAGGCCAAATGAGGGAGATAAATCATAAGTTTTCCAAAATTAACTTGCACAAGCGAGATCTAACTTAGCTAGATTAGACTCTAATAGCCTGGGGTTGGATTACTCTCAACTCATCTTCCCTCTACATTGGCACTAAGAATTCACTAATGAGCCAATGAAACAAATTAGTTTTGTTTCATCCATACCTAAGTGCTTTTAAATTTAAAATTAAATCAAGCATTTATAAGTGGCACTAGCTTTCACACACCTATTGTAGGGACCCATAACCCGAGTTTTACTCTTTTGTTGGTCTAACTGATCACAACAGGGGTAGCTCGTTTTGCCTAAATCATTATTAAACATTGCATAATGTGTACACAAGCCATGACATAATTAATTTTTCTTTCAAAAGTAAAGACAAAAATGATTTTTTTTTCTTTCATGATCATGATAAGCATATGTTCTTTTCTTTCCTCCTAGGCAAGATTAAACATGCTAATTTGCCAAAAAAAATTAACTCTTTAGCTCTTCCCTACACCTATTGAGGTGACAAAAAGCATATGAACCTAATAATTCGCTCCTAAGCATTCAAGCCATATTCTAACCAAGGAAAATACTCTACTCATGCAAGACATCTCCTAGAAAAAGTTTAAAAAGTCTCCCTTTTTGGGCACTCATGCTTACAACTCATCAAAAGCTTGAAAATTGACAAGAAAGCCTATCCTAGGAAATCATAGTCATGCAAAAATAGCATCCACAAAACAACCATAAGCTAAATTCAAAGAAAGCTCAAAAAAATTAGCCCGAACTCAGATGCTCAAGGGCTCCACAAACATGACATTCCACCCCCAAACTTAAAACATGCATTGTCCTCAATGTATAAAGAAAATAAGGCATAATCAAGCATGAGAACAAATAAAGAATGGAAGGAGTGAATAATACTGCCCTGGAATGACGATGACCACTTTATGGAAGCGTGCAAGCAAAGAAGAAACTGGAACCAAGACCTACAAAACAAAAACAAAAAAAAAAACAAATCAAACTATAAAAAAAAAAAAAACACAACTAACTTACTTGGGTTGCCTCCCATAAGCGCTTGTTTAACGTCTTTAACTCGACGTGCTCGTCCATTCTGTCAAGGCACATAAAAATTCTCGTATTTCTTTGGGCCCTTCTTTCTTGAATCAATAAATCTCACAATCGCTAGCAAGTTTACTAGCTTCTCATGGGCCCCTGAAACGAAATTATTTTTGGATTTTTGAATAAAATAAGCATAAAGGGAGAAAGATCAAAATAAAGAGACTCTGACTCTAAAACTGACTCATGAGAATAGAAAAATGAACAATCATATTCTACAAAGGATGGAGAAGATAAAACAGACGAAGGTTGTTCAACCTCAAACTCTACCTCCTGAACTTCCTCTGACACTACAAGCTCATTTTCTTTTCCTTCCTCACAAACATGTTCTTGATAGGTGCTACAACTCTCCAATTCTTCTCCACTATCTATGCAACTCACCCCTAAATGTTCATCCTTAGCAAAATCGAAAGAACTAGGCTCTTGAATGGGTGTCAATGAATCATCGGCCACATTACTCACTAGACAACCTAGGGAAGTGGATCCCACCTCACTAACTTCCTTTGGGGTTTGAAGTCCTTTTATAATTTCATCAAATTTTAAACTCCTCGCTCTAAACTCCTCAATATAATTTTGAACTAAGCTTTTTAAGGAAGAATTTTCTTTTAAAGGGGTATAACTTGAAGATGAAAAATTGGAATATGGAGTTGAATAAAAAGTCATACAAATCAATTAAAGCAATAATGATAATTAGGCTTCCAATTAAATACAAACACCAAATAATAGCCCAACAAGAACAAAGGACTAAGACTCAAACAAAAAAGGGAAGGAAAAAAATAAATAAGGAAAATAAAAAACAAATAAGGAAAGAACTAAAATAGGAAACTAACAAATATGGAAAAAAATAAAATAAGGAAAAAATGCAATCTATCTAAAAAAATAAAAATACACCCTGAATTAAGACCGAACAATTTTTCCACAATATTAATCTAGCTAAATATGTCAATCCCCGGCAACGGCGCCAAAATCTTGATGCACGATTTGCTTACTGCAAGTGTACGGGTCAAGTAATAATATAGTGTTTTCGTGATTAAACGAGTGTCGTCCTCTGGATTGGTTTTTAAGCAAATTAAGTACCGGGAATAATCTTGTCCAATTTTATTTAGGGAGCAAAACTTAATGAAAAAAGATAAATCTAAATACAAAAAGCATAAAATAAAGGGTGGAGACTCAAATGGAAAGACTCTTAGGGAATTGATTTCATTATTTTAAGATTGAGGATTGATTAATAGGAATGAATTGATCGTGCTATTATTCTACAAGCCAAGGAAACTTTTATCACGATTACCTCTCCCGAGTATAATTGATTCTCATGCATATAACTAACTTGATATCCCTATCTAAGTTCATTAACATGCAAGGCATTATTCTGTTTAGTCCTTGTTATACTTCTAGAGATATTCCAAATCCCGTCACAAACTTAGAATTTATACTCTAGTCATGCAATTAAACAAGGTAAGTCATAGGCCAAATCCTCTCTCCCGAGTTAGATTCAACACTCAAATCATTCAATTAGTGATCAAGTAATTGAAAGCATTACACAAAATTGCATGCATAAAATAACAACACATTCATACCAAAAATCAATCCAATAACTAAAACAACTACATCAAACCCTAAGACAAACAACTAGCAATTCATAGTCTTTAAACCACAAACACTAATTGCAAGAAAAGTCATAAAAACTACAAGAGTTGAGGGAAAGAGAAAGGAAAACTCAAATCCGTCGAAACCGGCACGTCCCCATCACGATCTCCACGTCTTCTCGCTTGATTCCCGCTCCTTGGCCTTGCTTCAGCTCCCACCAAAGGCCTCTAGTCGAAATTAGGGCTAAAATCTAACCAATTGGACTCCCCCAATCCGTAGCTCAAAAAGAAGATTTTATAGGAAATCTGCCGATAGCGTCGCGACGTTGTGCCTTTACCGCGCATTCTGAATAAGGAAAACCGAGAGCGTCGCGACGCTGTGCCAAATTCCAGCATACTGCCTTCTCGAATTGGACAACTTCTAATTCCTTTCTAATTAATTTCCTTTGCCTCCTTTTAACGTTTCGAGCACCCGATTAACTCCAAATTCTTGTTTTAGCTCCAATAATCAATTCCTACAAAAATAAACATTTAAAAACATTAAAATGGCCAAAATTACTCAAAGACTAACTATAAAATATCGAGAAATATAGCTCGTTATGCACGCTATCATTCGTGTAGGGGACATGTGAGTGGGGGTATCCTATGCAATGAGTTTGCATAAGATCGAACCGCGAAATAGTAACCGTTAGTTGTAACACCGTTAACTAGTTAGGTTTCTATTTCACTAGGATGACCTAGGCAACTTAGTCTAAATCCTGAGTGGATTATGAACTCCTGTTCACGAGGGATTGTCCTTTGATTTGTATGGGTGAGAGTGGCCAGTACGCCGACTCAATAAGCCTATAATTTTGGGGACAAGACCGAGTAGGGAGCTGGGAACATAATCACACAAGATGGAATTCACTCCTTCCCGACTTTGAGGAAGTAGATGAGTGTTCCCTTAAGTGGTGTCTCCGAATTTTGAACAAAGGACCCTACCCTCTCACTGGCTCGAGAGGGGTTTCTGTTTGGTGGTTGGACCACAAACAAGTTGTTCATTAGAGGAGCACTGGTACTTAAGGAGGTAAAGGTAACTCAAGGGTAAACGGTAATTTGACCCAGCTGGAGTTACGAACACTCGTGAAGGACTAACTTGTTGTTACTAGTCTATATCCGTGGACACAGAATTATGTCTGCAGTGAGAAGAGTGCAACTGTGGGTCTTTAGTGGAGTGAACCCACAGTTAACAAAAATTGATTAATTGGTTAATGAGTTTAGCCAATTAATCTCACATCGTTGGAGTTTCTGATCTGCATGTCCATTAGGTCCCACTGGTAGCTCGCTCGTAAAGAGACTTAAGGCAATTACGTATTAATTGTAAATTGAAAGTGTTCAATTTATTTAAGGGAATATATAATGTATGATGATACATTATAATATGAAGTTTATGAAACTTTATAATATAATTTTGAATTAATTTCAAAATTATTTTTTTGAGAGAAAATATTTGAAAGAGTTCAAATAATTAATATGAATTGGATTCATATTAAAACTATAGGATATGTGGGAAATATTCATTTAAATATGATTTAAATGAAATGATTTAATTAATTATTTAATTAAATAAATCTCAATCCTATTACAACTAGGAAGAGTAATTAATTATTAATTAATTAAATATGTCCCTAACCTATTATGAATAGGAAAGGGATATGGCACTCTATATAAGTCATTAGAATGTCTCCCAGTTGAATCATCTCATTCATTCTCCTACTCTCAGAGAATTCCCCTAAAGGCTCCCACCAGTGTCCTGCCTCTAGAAGTCTCAGAGTCATACCGGTGTAGTCATAGTGGTGGTGTTCGCAAGACTTGGTCGCTGAATTTCCAACGAAGATCGTGCTTAGTTGCTGCATTTTTCATCTAAGAGAAGGATCAAGAGTTTAGGTGAAACAGTCATGTCGCCAACGACGGTATGTTGGTGAAAACCTTTTTCACTAAACTTGCATGAATTAAATAGTTTTTAATTCAGTAAATTCCAGCATGCTTTAGATATATTTACAGTAGATTATGCATGATAATTATTGTAAATTTTGTCCGTCGTATTGGTATTTTAATCTAGATTAAAACACAGTCATAGGTCCTCTGATAAATCTTCCGTTGCGCTAGGGATTTAATTCCTACATCTCAAGCCTTGGAACGGATTGTGGGATCCTCTAGTGATGGGAATTGGAAAATCAATTTTATTTTCAAAAATAAATTTATTTTTAATTTTAAATAATTAATATGAAATAAAATTAATTTTAAAGAATTAATTAAACAATTTAATTTAATATTTTATACCAAATCCCGACTCTCTTAAATTTGATTTCTCGAACATGAATCTCTATTCACATGTTCAACATTTAAATCAGCGACGGATCCAGTTCAGGCCCAGGAGGGGCTCGAGCCCCCCCTCAATTTTTTGTCGTTTAGGTATTAGTATTAAGGGTAGTGCATTAGATAACGAAATGGTTAGTTGCTTTGGTGGTCTGAATTCAACTTTTATTATTTTCGCTTGCCTCGCTCCCCTGAAGTGTTTGATTTCCCGTTTTCAATTTAATTTATTTTCCACAGAAGTCCAGGCCCTAATTTCCATCCCACGTTATTTATGAGGATTTGAAGATTAATTTTATAAGGTACATTTAGTTTCATGTTTCTTTTTTTGACGATATGTGGGGTGGGGGATTCGAACCACAGATCTCGTGGTCATCAATACAACTTTAAGCCAGTTGAGCTATGCTCTTGTTGGCATTTAGTTTCATGTTTCAGTTACTTGTATATATTTAATTTTCATGTTTCAATTACTTTTATACATTTAGTAATTAGTGTCATGTTTCCATTACTTTTATACATATTTAGTTTTCATCATTCTTATTTTAAGTTTTAGTTTCTTTATTATTTTATTTATTTTTATTAATGTAGTGTAGATTTAAATCGAAATCTAAATGGAGAGATACCATAAGAGAAAATCACTTCAGAAAAAAAAAAAAAAAAAAAAAAAAAAAAAAAAAAAAAAAAAAAAAAAGAGAGAGAAAATCGATTGGGTCATCATCTTCATTGAAGAAAAGTAATAATAACTCGGATAGAAATTTCACAGAAGTAAATTTAGAAGATTTATCAGCATATCCCGATTTAGGAATTAGAATTCTTGATTTATGAAATTAACAGTTTAGTTCATTTATAATTTTTTATGAATTTTTGGAATTTCTTACTTGTAAGTTATATTTACTGAATTTTAAGTAAAGCCCTCCTGAACAAAAATTCTTGATCCGCCACTAATTTAAATCATATTTAAATATTTCCAACTCTCTTAAATTATGGTTAAATTCAAAATTAAACGACCATTATGTCAATAATATCGTGTATAGTCGACATTAATTCCTTAAACCGAATTTGAACGATTTAAACTCTCGCTTCCATCATATTGTTCTTGTTGGGATAGGTGTCCTAAAACTCGTAGATAGTGAATGATAAACGAATTTTATACTTATTCGATAAAGGCGTTATCGAGACTAATTCAGTAAAGTTATTACTGAATAAAGTAAATTGCACATATAATTACCCAAATCCAATAAACTAAGATCCATGGCTATAGGATGAACTCTTGAGCTTTATGTAGAGACATAAAAGTGGATCAAGCTTGAGTAATAGCCAAAACGGTCTATAGTATAGGAATAGGGTTGGGTACCTTATTCTGGGGACACTATGAGACGCGGCCCACTTTATAGATGGTATAGACGATGTGATCCTAAATCGTCCATGTAGAGACATGCGAGTGGGGGCGTCCTATGCAATGAGTTTGCATAAGACCAGGACCAAGAAATAAGTCACTCTCGCTTTATAACACCGTTTACTGACGAGACTGACTATTTCATGTGATGACCTAGGTAACTCGATCTTAATCCTGAGCTAACTATGAACTCCTGTTTATTCGGACTTATCCTTAGATCTGCATAGGTGAGAGTGGCTCAGTATCGCCGACTCAATAAGCCTCCCATTTCAGGGATAGGAACGGGTAGATAGCTGGGGACATAGTCGTGCAAGAAGGAATTCACTCCTACCCGAATTAGGGATAGTAGAGAGGTTGTTCCCTTAAGTGCTGACTCCGGGGCTTGAACAAAGGGATCCCGCCCTCTCATTGGCCCGAGAGGGACTCGGTTTATTGGTTGGACCATAAACCAATTGTTCATTAGAGGATCAGTGGGACTTAAGGAACTAGAAGTACTATAGGGGTAAAACGGCTTATTCACCTAGCTATAGCTATGAACAACCTGTGAAGGATCGACTTACTAATCATGGTTAAATCAAGTGGACAGAAATATATCTATAGTGAGGGGAGTGCAACTATCGGGCTATAGTGGAGTGCCCCGGTAGTTAACGAATGTTGGCTAGCTTGGATAATGAGATTAGTCGGTTAGCCTCAAATCGTTGGAGCCCATGATCTATAGGTCCATTAGGTCCCCCTACTAGCTCATATCGGAATTAAGCCTAGAACAAAAGATAGGAAGCTTTGAATCGTTCAAAAATCGGGAAAAAGGATATTATCGTAAATTGTGTTTGACACAATAATTTAATTATGAATTAAATTAGAAAATGAGAGATGGAGTATTTAAAAGTGTTTTGAATACCATATATATGTATTAAGAATCATATATGATTTATTGCACAAGATTAGAATGATTAATTGGATTAATCATAAGAAATCATTTTGTAATGCCTCAAAATCAATTACCTAATGTTAAATTCAATTTGGAATTGAAATGAACATTAAATTGCAAGCTTGAAATTAGATTTCAATTTGTATTTGGTGGATTTAGTTGGAAATCCACTTATGCATGAACATTCAAAGTGGAAAGACAACTCACTCATGCATTGTTGCATGTCTTGTGAGATGTACACCTAGAATCCACTTGAACTTGCAAATACACCATGTGTCTTGTGTCTTGAGGCTTGGCTTTGCATGAAGAATGTCTTTAAAAGGAGCTTGAATTAGATTCAAAGCTATGAGAGCCATTTTCCTTAATGTTATGCTGCTGGAATTTGGACTCAAAGTTCTCTCATCTCTCATTCTTCTCCATTGCTTGATGCTTCAAGCATTCCCTTCCCATTCCCTATCTTATATAGACTCCCACAAGTCGTTCTTGGCCCGGAGTATAGTAGGGAAGACTCTAGAGGTTGTCCAAGGAGCATAGGAGAGGCAAACACCACAAGGAGTTCAACATAAGTGAGCTACAAAGGTTGGTGTTTTCTAAACTCTCTATTCTGTCTTTTCTAGAACATGCATGCTTTAGGAGTAAAATTGAATGTCTTAAGTGCTTTCGATCTTCAATTGCTTCCGCATGTGTAATATGTACACCTTCAGTTCTAAGGTTTGTTCTTATATGAGCTAGCAAGGGGACCTAATGGACCTACAGATCATGGGCTCCAACAATTCGAGATTAACCGGCTAAACTCATTAACCTAGTTAATCAACATTCGTTAGCTACCGGGACACTCCACTATAGCCCAGTAGCTTGCACTCCCCTCACTATAGATATATTTTTGTCCACTCGATATAACCATGATTAGTAAGTCGATCATTCACAGGTTGTTCGTAACTAGAGCTGAGTCAAATGTCCGTTTTACCCCTAAAGTTACATCTTGCTTCTTAAGTCCCACTGATCCTCTAATGAACAATTGTTTATGGTTCTACCATTAAATCGAGTCCCTCTCGGACCAATGAGAGGGTGGGGGCCCTTGTTCAAGTCTCAGAGTCAGCACTTAAGAGAACAACCTCTCTACTATCCGTAAAACGGGTAGGAGTGAATTCTGTCTTGCAGGGCTATGTCCCCAGCTATCTACCCGGTCTCATCTCCAAAATGGTAGGCTTATTGAGTCGGCGAACTCAGGCCACTCTCACCCATGCAAATCAAAGGGCATTCCTGAATAAATAGGAGTTCATAATTAGCTCAGGATTAAGATCGAGTTATCTAGGTCATCGCATGAAATAGTCAGTTTCATCAGTAAACGGCGTTATAAAGTGAAAGTGACTTATCTCGCAATTCGATCTTATGAAAACTCATTACATAGGACGACCCCACTCACATGTCACTACATGAACGATTCAAGATCACATCGTTTGTACTAAATACAAAGTGGGTCGCGTCCATAGTGTTCCCAGGATAAGGTACCCAACCTTATCCCTGTACTATAGATCGTTTAGGCTATTACTTGGACTGGATCCACTTTTATGTCACTACATAAAGTTCAAGTATTCATAATATATAGCCAGGGGTTCTTAGTTTATTGGTTTTGTGGTTATTTAGGCAAGACTAATACAAACTTACAATAACACCTTTATTGAAATAACTTTAATAACTCTTTATTGACGAACAGTCAAACGTTACGACATTTACTATCTACAAGTTTTAGGGCATAAAACCCAAGAAAAATAAGAAATGTTGGGTTACCTCTTCATCCATGATAATGAGTTTCAATACCTTTAAAAGTCTTCTCTTCTTAGTTTGATATTTACTCAATAATATCTTTACGCACTTGCTTTCAAACTCCAATGAGTTTGGAAATGTTCCAGATCTTGTATTAGCATATTTTCTCCATGACACCTGCAATTTTTAAATATTAAAGATTAAAGTTATGATCTTACAAATATAATAGAATGAGAACTAAAAAAAACATGCAACAATTTAAATTTTTAGATATAAATAAAACAAAGCCTTTAAATTAAAATCTTCAAAGACCGACACAGACATCAAATCAGTCAATTTTCAATTTGACACAAAAAGAAACAAATGATCTTTGCTTACCAATTGCATCCCAAATGATGAACTATTTATAGGGAATGGAAGATGTATACTACAATGAATAATTTAGGAGCCGTTTGATAACCATTTTTTTTTTTTCATTTTTTAAAAACAGGGTTGTTTGATAACCATTTTTGTTTTTGGTTTTCTGTTTTTTAAAAACGTTTTTGAAATTATAAGCAAATTTCAAAAACCAAAAAAAATAGTTTTTAAAAACAGATTTCTGTTTTTCAAAAACTCATTTTTCTTCTAATGCTTATTATTTTTTCCTCTTTTACCTATTTCTTTCTGACAAATTCTTTTTTATATTTTTTCTCTCTCTAAAACATTTTTCTCTCAACAAAATCTCTTTTTCTCTCTCTAAAATTTTTTCTCTCAAAATTTTTTTTCCTCTATAACTCATCTATTTCTAAAAATTTATCCATATATAACTTTTCTATTCCTAATAAACATATTCTACATTTTCTTTTGAAAAAAAAAATCTCCCAAAATTTTCTCTCGCTACACCTTTTCTTTATTTTTCTAATTTATCATTATTTTTTTTAGCATATCTTTTACTCTTAACCTTGCTATCTCTCTAAAATTTCTCTTTTTACTTAATTTTTCTATCTAAAATTTATCTCTTCTACCCTAACTTTTTTTCTTTTTTTCTATAACTAATATCTTTTATGGAGTCTAACTAATATTCTCTCTCTAAACATTTTTTTTCACGTCTCTAACTTTTCTATGTTTAACTTTTCTCTCAAAAATATTATATTTGTGTCTCTAAATTTTTGTTTCAATGTCTCTACACATCTTTCTCTCTCTAAAAACATCTTTTCATCTCTCTAATTTTTTAAAAACTGAAAACAAAAAACAGTTATCAAACAAGTTTGGTTTTCTGTTTTTAAAAAACAGAAAACAAAAAACAGTTATCAATCATATATGGTTTTTGTTTTTAAAGTTTTTGTTTTTAAAAAAAAGAAAACCAAAAACCAAAAACCAAAAACAGAAAAACCAAAAACCAAAAACTGAAATGGTTATCAAACGGGGCCTTACTTTTTTATTATGGAATTTGAAAATTTTAATAAACATTTTTTATTATAATTTTTTTTTTTACAATGGTATTCTCAACTCTTTACACTCTTCTTTGATTTTCATTTATTTGTTATTGTTGTTATTATTATTATTATTATTATTATTATGAAAAATGGGGAAGATAAAGGAAGTGAGAGTAAGAAAGTTGAATCGGTGAAAGGTTAAAAATTGAGACTGAAAGATAGTGGGAGAGAAAAGAGGAATTTGGAGGGTGAAGAGATAGAGATAATCTTGGGAGTAGGGGTGTAAGGAACCGAACCGAACCAAACCGAATCGGTCCGGTTCGGTTTCAAGTTTCATGCTAACCGAACCGAACCGATGGGGTTCGGTTCGGTTCCCTTCTTTGCCCAAACCCACAACATACGCTATTCATCTATACTATATTAAAAAGTGAGAATGTTGGAAAAACATTTTTGGACATATTTGTCCCTTCTTTAACTTTCTAATTTACAAAATATGCCATTGATAATAAATTATAAAAATAAAATTAATTAATTAATAATTAATTATCAATAATAAGTATATAGAATCTTAAAGGTTGGAATATAAAAGGGTTTTCCTACAACTTAAAAGATTTTATTTCTTTAATTTAATTTAAAAAGAAAATCTAAAAATTTTAGAATTCAAAAGGTTTTGTAACTTCTCACATTCTACCACTATAAAAATGAGTTTTCTTTCACCATTTTTTCACCAACACCTAGGGTTTCATTTTTTCTTTATTCTTTATTGGTGTTCCCTCAATGCTCTCAAACGCTCCTCAATCTTCAAAGGCTCTCAAGATGTTGGTGTTACATTCAAGGAGCAAGGGAAGAGATGCATGTGTGTATCTATTCTAGACCCTAGGCTTGCAATAATACAACTCAACTTTGATGAAGTTTGTCTATCACAAGTGAGAAGTCTATTTGAAGAAATCAATGTATAGCTAAGATGTTGAATTTTTTTTTTACTGTTTATTCTATTTTTTTAATTATAATGAAGATCTTGAATTCTTTTTTATTGTTTAATTTTTTATTGTTCTTTTATAAGTAAGTGTATTATTATTTTTATTTACAATATTTGTTGAAAAATAAAAGCTTATTGATCAATTTCAAACTTATGTTTCTTTTAATTTGTTAAGAAAATAATCATCTAACCTAATGTCTCACAAAATTTTTAATTAACTATAACAATAAATTAATTAAAAAAAATGTTTTCACTATCTTCTCTAAGAAATGATTTCCATAATTTGTTTTTACTTTTTTTTTTGACAATATAATTTGTTTTTACTTGAAAGCATATAAAAATGAAGAAATAAAATAAAGGAAAACATAACCACAAAACTATTAATAAATTATTCTAATAAATTTTCACTTACATCTCACACCTCCATAAAATCTCTCCCACTACCTTCATAAAATCTCTCTCCCCCTAGCTTAAATACAAATTGTTAATTATTAAAATATTTATCAATAATAAATAAATAATCATCAACCATAATAATTATATACTACTAAAAAAAACAATAATAAATCTATGGAATCTAAAAGGTTAGAATACCAAAAAAAATAAATAAATAAGTGTTTTCATTTATTTCCCTAGAATTTAATAATTTTGACTAAAAATAATGAATAATAGAATTTCCAAAGTTTAGAATTCTAAAAGATTTGTAATACTTATAACCTTTACTACTATAATAATTCTTTTTAAAAAAATTATTCATTCATTTTTTTCAACAATGTTATGAGGGACCTTTTTTATTAATATTATTTTTTCTAAAACTTTTTATTAAAATATAGTGATTTTCAAACTTATTATTAATATATTGTAGTTTTTATTAGTTCTGTCTTGAAAAACGTGCACACAATCAAGTAAATTTTAGAAGAAAAAAAATGGTGTGCCGTGGAGTGTGAACACTCTACTGGAAACCCATCAAAGATTCATCTCCTTCTTCCCCTCTATAATTTAAAACAACATTACAGGAAGACACATTAAAATAAAAATTCCAAAGATCTAACATTTCTCTCTTCTTCAATCCCTCAAAGAGAAAGTGTCGAAGCCTTCTTTCGAATTTTCTTGTTGGGTTTCATTCAATTTTTCCACTTTCTTGAAACTCCAGAAATTGGGTTTCATTTCATTAGATTAAGAGAGATAAGAAGTGGCTGAAGGATTTAGGCTTTAAAGCATTGCCAAAGCTTTGGATTTGATGGTCTCTTTTTCTAAGAAAAAAAAAACCCAGTTTTAATAACTTAACTTGGAATTTGCTTCTAAAATTCTCTCTAAACTACCTTCTCAAACAAAGCTATAAATAACAATTGAAAACCCCCAACTTTTCGTTTCGAATTACTAGCCAATCGAACCAAAAGCCCTCACTCAAATGCCCCTCTTCACAAATTTATACACCCAACTAAACCATGGTTTCGTTTCGATTTCTAGCTATTGTTTGTTTGAAGGAATAGTGGTGCTTGTGAAACAGAGTACCGAAGAACCCATGGTTTCGAGTTTCAAACTGGAGCAAGAGGAATACAGAGAGGAAGAGACCAAAGAAGAAGATGAATCTTTGGTTGTTGGGGGGTTTCAAAGCTTTTTTTTTTTATTTTAATAAATGCACGACTTAAAAAAAAATCCATCTGCATGCTGACACTTGGCAAAAAGATAAAAACTACAATATATTAATAATACGTTTGAAAATAACTATATTTTAATAAAAAGTTTTAGAAAAAATAATATTAATAAAAAATGTTCATGTTATGAGCTCCATTTTTTTTCTTTATTTTTAGTTATCTCTAATTTCCTCCCTCTCAGGAGTCTCCTTTAATATTGAAATCAAATATAAAATATCTTATATAAGTTGATGGGATGCATATATCTTGAAATCAAATATAAAATACCTTATATAAGTTGATGGGATGCATATATCAAATATGCATCCCAATTTGCCGTTTGGAACTTGGAAGGTTATAATTCCAATTTGATGATGTAATTTTAAAAATATATATATATATATATAGCAAGCAATTTTCAAGAATGTGTATAGAGTGAGGTTTATTTTTTTTAACGATTTTTTTAAAAAAATTTATTTTATAATTGTTATAGTTTTTTTTTTTTTAATATCTTTTATTATCATATTTTTTTTATATATTTAAAATGTTTGTACATGCTTTAATTTGATATATATTTTTTTTAGTTTAAAACATGTAAGATGGGGGTTTGAACATTTTGACCTTTTCGTTGGAGATGTATGCCTTAGCCAGTTGAACTATATTTAGAATTGTTGCTTTAATTTGATTAACTCACAATATCCTATCTAGATTCAAAATTTATAAGAAATTTTAGTATGTTCATTAATTTTTTTTCTCTCTTTTTTATTACATTAATTCATATTTTTATAATCTTAATTATTTTTTAGAAATTGTACATATAATTTGAGAATATATATTAGATAAATATCATTTAGTTCGAAATGAAGCATTCATTTATTATTATTATTTTTTAATAGTGAGTCCATTAGATTTTGCAACAAACCACTATATAAATTTTATAACTTTCAACATAATAGCTTTTATTTTAATGAAAATTAAAAAAAAAATTAACTCTAAAATATAACTTATTATAAAAGTAAATAAATAAAATTATAAAATATAAATATGTTTCTTAAATAAAAAAATACCAATAAGTATGTTAATATAAAAGGTTAACAAATTTATGAAATGAAAATTACATAAATGGATTTGAATTATTATTTTTTTTTAGAAAAAATTAAATTATTGATAAAATTATAAATTATATTATATTAGTAATTAATCAATTGTTTGTATCTTACACAAAATTATTTTATTAATTATAAGAAAAAATATACATAATTTGAAATATAAATGTGCATGCACGTGCTAAAAAACTAGTTCTTTGTAAAAGAAAAAAAAAACGCGTGATATTTGAAAAGTTACCAAGAAAGTCGATGGTTTCCAAGTTTGAACCACTGTTTCACGCATTTCAAGGGTTTCACGGTTTCCTATTTCGTTCACTATTCACGCGTTTTACGGTTTCCAATGGAATTCCCTTTCCAATGAAATTTCCCTTTCACGGTTTCAGACTTCAGTTTCATTCAACATCTCAATCTCATTCACGATTTCATTCAGTATCATTTCACGATTTCTTCAGTTTCGTTCGAGCCTGAAGTCGATGTTTTCGCGTTTCACTCAAACCTCTCCTCTCGTGGGTTTTCGTCGCCGTCGAAGTCGAAGCTGTGCCGTCTGGTTTAAGTCGCCGCCACCATCGCCTCGTCCTCTCGTGGGTTTTCGCCGAAGTGGAACCGATACACACGTCTCTGGGTTTTCACCGCCGTCGAAGACGAAGCTGTATCGTCTGGTTTAAGTCGCCGTCGCCGCCATCGCCTCGTCTTCATCTTCGTCTTCTTCTCCTAAAGCCTCGTTTGCCGTCTGGTTTAAGTCGAACCGATACATCGTCTCGTTTGCCGTCGTTTTGCATTCTGGTTTAAGACGAAGCTGTGCCGTCTGGGTTTTCACCGAAGTCCTCGTTCGCCTCGTCTGCACCTTCATTTACTTTAAATATTTTTTGAAAGAACAAAAAAATACAATGCAAAGAGTTTTAGGAAGAAGAAGAAACCGACCCGACCCGGGTCGGGCTCGGATCGGTTTATCCGTACAACCGACCCGACCCGAAAATTTTACACCCTACTTGGGAGAGGGTGGGTGGAATGAGAGATAGTCAAACTTAATGAGAGGGAAAATATTGGAAATTACAAAATAATTATTTGGACAAAATTATCCAAAAATAATTCTTTTTCTAAGCCACTTTAAGGTAATAAGATTTATTTATTGATTTGATAAGAATAATATATTTTTTTGTTCTTTCTCTTTTTCTTCATTCATCTTCTTAAACATTTTGTTCCTTTTCATATACATGTTTCTTCTCCAAAAAAAAAAGTGAGATAAAAAAAATGATAAATATAAAATAAATAATAAAAGCAGCCAATTTCAAACAACTTCCGTTGTAGTCTAGTTGGTTAGGATACTCGGCTCTCACCCGAGAGACCCGGGTTCGATTCCCGGCAACGGAATTTTTTTTTTCTTTTTTCTTAAAACTCTATTATAAACATAATAAAATTTTAATAGTTAATTAAAATAGGTTAAATGAATATATTTTATAGGTTTAAATTTTTGTAATATGTTTTATTTTTATATATTACTATTTCATTTCTAATATATTTTTAAAACTTATTTTGAAAATGGGCAAAAATCAGTTTTGACCCTAAACTTTACCCATTGTATCAATTTTAACCTTTAACTTTCAATTTCAGCAAATTAGACCCCAAACTTATATGAGTGTTGCAATTTTAACCTTCTGTTATCCTCCCTTCCAACCACCGTTAGAATCACGTGCTTGTCCATTTCTTTTCTTTTTTTATTCTTCATTTTTTTTCATTTACACGTGTGGATTGAGTTTGCATGAAAGAAAGCTTGTTGGAGAAGTTTTTTCTTTGGAAAGAACTTGAACAGGCACAATGGATTTTCTTCAATCAGTCTAAGAAGAGGAACAAAGAGAAGACATTCAATCGATTAAGGAGGAGACGAAAAGTTGTTCAATCAGTGTGGGAGGAAAGTCTCGTTTGTGACAAAGGTGAGAACCAAGTTTTCTTTTACTGCTAAGAAGAAGAATATCAAAGAATACGAAAATTTGGAGATTTTTCCTCTCATTTTTTGGGGTTTCTTCTAGTGTTTCATTTATGTTAGGATTTTGTTGTTGGTGAGAAGTTATACATGATTTTCCTCTCATTTTCTCCTACATTGTGTTTGTGGGTTTTGTTGTTTTTTTTTTTAGTTAGTCAAGAACATATTTATGGGATGATAGGAAAACAAATTTATGTTTTTTTTTTTTCCTTCTAATGTTTGATGGTTTTTTCTTGTTGCTAAACACTTTGTTGATTTTCTTTTCTAATTAGAAGAACGTGAAGTCTAGGAAATGAAATAAGAAAAAATGGGGTTTTTTCTTTTTCTCGTCTTTTCTAATTAGAAGAACATGAAGTGTAGGAAATGAACGGTCACCCTCATATTTTAATTTTTTTACAAATATATCAATGTTCTTGTTGCTAAGAACTTTGTGGAGTTTTCTTGGGTTTGTCAAGGATGATCAATTTTAACTTAGTTATGGATTAGTTAGATTTCAACTTTTCATGTTCTCTATGTAATATGATAATATACACAATAGATCTTTGCAAATTTTGATACTTAATGTCTACTTACAGAGTCACACCTTACATTCCAATTAATGACCAAGTGAATGGCCAAGCATATCTGCAGGCAGCAGAATTGAAGGGTAGAGAGGAAGAGGAAGGAATCGATGACAACATGTGTTCATTTTGTAAAGGAAGCTTTGTGAATTTTGCAACTTTTGGGTCCACAGAGTTCTTATTAATTTTGTAGTGTCAAATGAATGACATCGAAGTATGCTAAGTGATTAAATGAAACATATCGAAGGTGTATTTTGTGAATTTTAGCTCCAAGGATAGCACTTTATATGTTTGAAGTGCTACGTGATTGTTTTGTTATTGAATGTTTCTTTTAACAATATAGGTTTCTTTGAATGTTGTACATATTTTGTGAAATGAAAACAACATTTTGAATGGTTTCTATTATCATTTGACAAAATAATCAAATTACTTTGTTGTATACTTCAATTAAATTGAATTTTTTAATCTACTATTCAAGAATTAATGAAGCACAGCTCCGAGTTAAATGAAATGGAGTTAACAAGACATTTTACATTGAATTGACTTGAAGAAAATTTTGCAAAAGAAATATAAGTCCTAGAAAATCAATTTTACAAATTTAACCATTCAATAAGAAAAAAAAAAAAAAAAAAAGAAACAAAACTCATTGGTATAAACCGAATGCACCTAAAAAACAGACTCACAAAACAAGAGACTCTTCTCTTAAAATAAATAAATTAATTTTTTTTAAATTAAAAAAAAAAAAAAAAAAAAAAAAAAAAAAAAAAAAAACTCTTAAGTTTACCCACATCAGAAAAACAAAACACTTGATTATCTGATTTCCTTGCCCATTCCATACAGATCAACTGACGAGAATGCCTACAGATTTGGAATCAATCCTTGTCCCTTATTACCTTTTATATAATTATTATTAATTATTTCCTTTCTTTGTAGATTTTTTCCCTCTCATGTGCTTTAACGGAAATTCTAACAAAAACTTAACGGAGGGTGTACATTGCAACACTTATGTAAGTTTAGGGTTCAATTTACTGAAATTGAAAGTTCAGGGTTAAAATTGATACAATGTATAAAGTTTAGGGGTCAAAATTGATTTTTTCCCTTTGAAAATAATTTTATAGATATCTTTTATTCAATAAAGTGGATGAATGAATATCTTCAAGTAAAAAGAGGGTTTTATAAAATTTTGTTGATATGTCCGACTCATGTTTTGATCTTATTGAAGTCTATTTTTATGGTTCTTTATTTTCTCTTCTCTTTATTATTATTATTATTATTATTTTTTTTTTTAGATTTTCTCTTCTCTTTATTTAATTTACTCTTTCACTCTCGCCATTCAATATTTATTCATTCTCATCATATTTTCTATTTCCAAACTTTCTCATTGAATACCTTGTTCTTTTTTTATTATTATTATTATTTATTTAATTAACATTCTGATTAAGAATTTTAAAATTATTTAGTATTTAACTCAGTTTTGGATTTCCAGGAAAAAAATATCCAAAAAACTTGGACTTCGGCTTTGTCGGGCTTGGACCCAACTATTTGGATGTGGGTTTGGTTTATGTTTGACCCAAAAAAGTATATGACCCAAATTTGATCAAATTAATTTTTAAATTAATTGATTGAATGGACAGTTGCCCTTCAAAATTTAATAATTGGATTCGTAATTTCATCATTGATTTTAAATAATGACATGACAATTTGTGATTGGTCAAAGTTTCTCATTCAACAACAGTATTTACCATTTTTTAACCCCTTAAATAACATTAAATAATTAACATATTAAAAAGATGTATAAATAAATTAAAGAAATAAAAAATTTTAAAAGAATCAAAAGTCTGCCGGTAAAAAAATAATAATAATAATAATTACTATGTTAATTAACACATTAAAAAAAGTATAAAGAAACACCAAAAATAATACGAACACATTTTCTTCTTTTATGTATGGTTGTGATCTAGACTATATATCTGAAACATCATGATGTAATGGTGGACTATGAAGGAGAATATTTGTCTTCCTATGTTGCACTTAAAATTTTTATAAAATCATATTTTTTTTCCTTCTCTTGAAATAGTTGTAACTATTCATGTTGAGGTGTCCGTTGAGAGATTTTAATCCAATAGGAGTGGTTACACGAAAAAGTGAAGTATTCTTTCACGTATGATTGTGATCTAAACTATACATGTGAAACATCTAAAGATGAATTATGGAGCATAATCTTTGTCTCACTATTTCACCCTTAAATTTTTTAAAAAAATTTATTTTTGTCATTCTCTTGGAATTCTTGCAACTGTTTTGATTGAGGTATCTAATGAGAGAAGTTAATCTAATGCAAGTCACTGTTTTGAAATATTATGATCTAACGGTGAAGATGTGTTTGTAGTTCCATAGAAAACGACCTTTATCCCTAATTTTGTGTCGTACGATTGTGTCTCAAATGTTGAGCATTTGAAAAGGTTTAGTTCACATTTATTGTTATAAACAATAATTTTAACATCCAATCTTAAAGTAGACATGTATGAAGGTAAGTTTTGAAAATGCTTTCTCAAAAAAAAAAAAAAAAAAAAAAGTTTTGGAAATGCAAAATCTAAACTATATATAAACTAGACAGATACATAAGACTTCATTAGTTCATCAGGAGAAACTCTCTTTCCATTCACCTATTTCTTTTTTAATTCCCTTTTTAATATTGTTTTCCTCAAACGTTATATGCATATTTAAAGTCTCGTTTGATAATCATTTGGTTTTTTTATTTTTAGTTTTTTAAAATTAAGCTTACAAATACTACTCCCACCTTAAGTTTCTTTTTCTTTTTTTTTTTTGGGAAAAAATCATTTTTAACCCTAAACTTTGGGGGTTGTATCAATTTTAACCTGAACTTTCAATTTCATCAAAATGAACCCTAAACTTAACGAGTTGTATCAATTTTAACCTTGAACTTTTAATTTCATCAAATTGAACCTCAGACTTATCAGATCGTATCGATTTTAACCTCAAACTTGCGTAAATGTATACATTTGGTTAACTTTCCATTTGAACCACGTACATAATTGATTATTTTTTCCTTTTTTTCTTTATAAATAAAATATTGGAGAAACCCTATTTTAGATGACTTTGTCTTGTTGTTGAGAACTTTAATTGTAAGGGTTTCTTCGCTGCTATTTAAGATTACGAAAGCAAAGAAACTTTGGTGGTTTTTTATCTTCAAATATTTCTGGTTTTTTATTTTTGCTAAGAACTTTGTGGGATTTTTTTTCTTCTTTATACGGTTTTTTTTCTTGCTAATTAAAGAATGTACAAATGTAGGAAACGAAAATAAAGATATATCGAGTTTTTTATTTCTCATATTTGCTGGATTTTTCATTCTTCTTTGGATAATAATGAGAAGTATTGTGGGATATTTGATTTCTCCTGGTTTTTTCAAAAAAAAATCTTACAAAACACTAACTCAGGTGTAATGTGAATGAGAAAAGGGAAAAGAAAATTGTCAATTACATGTTTTAATAGAAATTCAAATGAAAAGTTGACCAAAGGTCTACATTGCTACATTTATGCAAGTTTGAGGTTCAAATTGATACAATTTTTTAAGTTTAGGGTTTAATTTGATGAAATTGAAAGTTTAGGATTAAAATTGATACAACCTACTAAGTTCAGGGGTCAAATTTGATTTTTTTCCCCCCCTTTTTTTTTTTTTTTATCTACCTTCTTCTCATGTTTTCAAAAACCAAGCCAATATTTTAAAACAAAAAAAAATAGTTTTCAAAAACTTGTTTTGTTTTTGGAATATGGCTAAGAATTCAAAAGTGTCCGTGACAAAGATGAAGACATGGTAAGAAAATTGAGGGAAGACAAACATAATTTTCAAAAACCAAAAACCAAATTGTTATCAAACGGGACCTTAGTGTTTTGACATTTATTACTTGTGTTCTTTCAATTATTATTTCATAGAAGTGCAAATATGTCGTCAACTACTTTTAAAAAAAAATGTGTATTATTCTAATAACTTTCTTCACTTCAATTATTAATGATTAATTTAAAACAATAATATAATTAATTAATTTATTCCTTATATGTTAAAAATATACATTATTAATACATTACTAGCACTACGTAAAAGACATGACATAGGTAAACAATTCTAAATTATATTTTCCGTTTGAAAAAAAAATCTAAATTATATTTTTTTACTTTCTAATATATAGAAGAGTTTTTATAAAAAAAAATATCAAAAATATCAAAAACATTTAAATGAAAATTGTTTGCGGCATATGTTTTACAATATTAAAATACTAACATATGTCTTTTCAAAAAAAAAAAATACTAACATATGTATTTAATAAATTAATTATTTGTACAAAATTTTGTTTTGTACCATATATATACAAGAATTTTCATGAGAGAAAAATAATATTGTAACGCCCCGCGTTTCGAAATCGAACCCCTTTGGGATTAATTGAGCATTTTTATTCTGATTTGAAAAATTAGAATTTAAGCTTAGCCTTGGGTCGTTAAATTAAATTTCTCTAATTTAGGGAAAAAGGGATTTTTAATTAAATCTTTAATTTCCTAAAGTTTGGAGGTTTAATATTTGATATTTATTTCAAATATCAAAAGACTAAAATCTCAGATCAATTGGACTATTTTCTTTTCTAGATCTTTTAAGAGTTAAAGAGATTTAAGTGGGATTAATTTGGGTAATCCAATACCTTCCCCCCCCCCCCCCCACTCTAAAATGGGTTTTCTTTTCTTAAAGTGAATTTAAAAGAAAAGGAAAAGAAAATCAAAGAAGCCCTAACTCTCTTCTTCCCTCTCCTTCACGTTGAAGCCGCCGCCAGCCCCCCCCCCCCCCTCTTGTTTTCAATCCCTAACAACCTCCCTCCTCGTTTCTTTGCGCCACCGCCGTCTTCCTCCTGCTGTCGCACCTCTCTCTCCCTCCCTCTCTGTTTATTTTGCCGGCAGCAACACGGTATCAAGCTCGCGCCATCGACCCCATCTGAAGTCTTCTTCGTCCCTCACGTCATCGGCGAGCTTTCATCTCCATTCTTTCTCTTCGTCGTGCGTCGTCTCCACCTCACACCGCAAGCTGCAAGTTCTGTCCATGCAGCAGACCCGCGACACCCTTGTAGTTCCTCTCGTTCTCTTGCACGTCGGCCGACCATCAGCGAACCCGCGGTTTCGGGTTTCTTCTCCTCCAACTCGCGGTGTAAGTCTCTTTTTCTCTCTTGTGTTCGTTCAATTTCAAAAGCCGCAACCTTAATCAATCTCTTTTTCTCATTTTTCAACCAGACTCGTGGGGTAGGACCTGATCTTCTCTCTGTTACTGCGCTTTGGGCGCGTTTAGACTAGTTTAAGGTCCGTTCTGGCATGTTCGGGCTCTTTAGGTAAGCTTTCATCGTTACCCATGCTTTATTAACCTCGAATTTAGATTACCCACTCTTGTTCGGTGTTTAAACTGGGTCTCGTGGTTGATTTCTTGCCTTTTCAATGTTGTGTAGTGTCGTCTTGGGCTTGATATCGCTCTAATCTTGTGACCCATTCCCTGTTTGGCCTTAAACCCAAGCACCTGCTGCCTAGGGACTCCAGATAAGTGATTTCAGCTTGCTGGACAGCAAGCGTTTGGGGCCATTTGGTGTTGAGCGGTAAATTTCAGCACCCTTTACCTCCCTTCATTAAGTCTCTTAAGTGCTTTAAATCTAATCCTAACCCTTAGAAGTCATTGCTTGTAGTTTGGGCTCTTTTAGGCTCTTCCGGTTGGTTCTGTTGGTCTTTAAGGATCGCTTATGAGTGCTTTATAAGTAAGTAGTTATTATCTATTGAAGTCTGTTTGATTGCATGATGCATGCTGTTTGTTTATTCGCTTTATAATTGTCCTCTTGTTTCTTACTTTTATGTATATATGGATGTTTATTCTGAAATATATGAACTGTCGTTGTGACGTTTGGTTGTAAAGCATGCTAGTTTGTTGTGAGTTCATGAGTTGTGCATGAAGTGAGTTTATGTTGTGGTATGTATGCTTGGTGGGCATAGTACATAGATCTAGAAGCATGATGCAGGACGTATGCATTCTAGGTAGCTTGGTGAGATGTATATGCTTGGTGGGCATAGTACATGAGTCTAGAAGCATGTTGCAGGGCATATGCTGAAGGGATAAAAGCCCCACGCAGCGGAAAGTATTACCGAACCTACTCAGAGTCTTAGATTCTAATTGAAATACCAATACAATTTGCAAAATATTACAGCAATAAATCTATATTTAATGAGCTGTACATAGGCTATAAACATGCTAAAAAGATCAACTAGATTGATCCTAGTGATCAAGGATTTCATAGAAAACTTACTTTTGTAGAAAACCTTAATCAATTCGCCTTTTCTTGCCAATAAGAATGAAAACGCAGCAACCCTCTTGTGCGAACACCACCAATTGGCTACACCGGTATATCTCTAAGACTTCTTAAAGCAGGAGACTTGTGGGAGTCTTTTGGGAGAAATCTCTGAGAGAATTAGAGACCATGGGATGCCTTTCACCCCACCCCAGGGGTTCTATATATAGGTAAAGGCCAAGACCTTTTCCTAATAGGAAAAGGTCTAGGAATAAGTTCAAATCTATCTGAACAATATCTAATTTTAATAAATAATTAATTAATTCCATAATTAATTAATTATCCAATTAAATATCACATATTTAAACTTAGGGATTTTATTAAAATTAATATGAATCCAATTCATATTAAATTTATTTGAACTTTTTCAAATATTTTCTTTCCTAATAGGAAAAATGTCTCTAATTAATAAATAATTAATTAATTACCCAATTAAATATCATATATTTAATCTTAGGGATTTTATTAAAATTAATATGAATCCAATTCATATTAAATTTATTTGAACTCTTTCAAATATTTTCTCTCAAGAATTAATTTTTGAAATTAACTTCAAAAATTATATTATAAAGTTTCATAAACTTTATATTATAATGCATCAATATACATTATACGATTCCCTAGATAAATTGAACACTTTCAATTTACAATTTATATTTGTTTGCTTCAAGTCCTTTTACGAGCTACCAGTGGGACCTAATGGACCTACAGATCAGAAGCTCCAACGATACGAGACTAATTGACTTAAGCTCATTAACCAAGTTAGTCTCCATTCGTTAACTGTGGGTCACTCCACTAAAGACCCTCAGCTGCACTCTTCTCACTGCAGAATATTTCTGTGTCCACGGATATCGACCAATACTACAAGTCAGTCCTTCACGTGTGTTCGTATCCCAGCTGGGTCAAATTACCGTTTTACCCCTGGTTTACATCTTTGTCCTTAAGTTCCCAGTACTCCTCTAATGAACAACCTGTTTGAGGTCCAACCAACAAACAGAAGTCCCTCTCGTGCCATAGAGAGGGTTGGGCCCATTGTTCAAGTCCCGGAGACACCACTTAAGGGAACACACCTCTACTTACCCTAAAGTCGGGAATGAGTGAATTCCATCTTGTGTGATTATGTTCCCAGCTCCCCACTCGGTATTGTCCCCAAAATGGTAGGCTTATTGAGTCGGCGTGCTGACCACTCTCACCCATACAAATCAAAGGACAACTCCTCGTGAACAGGAGTCCATAATCCACTCAGGATTGAGACTAAGTTGTCTAGGTCATCCTAGTGAAATAGAAACCAAGCCAACTAACGGTGTTACAGTTAGTGGTTAACTATTTCGCGGTCCGGTCTTATGCAAACTCATTGCATAGGATACCCCCACTCGCATGTCAACTACATGAACGCGTTGGATCATAGCGTTTGTATCATAATACAAAATGGGCCGTATCCATAGTGTCACCAGGATAAGGTACCCAACCTTATCCTTGTACTATAGACCTTTTAGGTTGTTACTTGAACATCGATCCTCGTATGTCCCCACATACTAGTTCAAGTTACATACAAACAACCTTGGATCTTTAGTTTATTGGATTTGAGTCAAATAGTGCAATATTTAACAATAAACATTTTATTGCAGAAAACTAAATAACACTTTATTAAATACAAGTATAAAATTTGTTTACATTCACTATCTACGAGTTTTAGGGCATAAAACCCAACAAACTCCCACTTGAACTAAAACTCTAGTTTAGTGAGATGTACAACAATCTATTCAGCAGTGGGTGTATAAATACATGTATAAAACATATACAATGTACAAATACAATAAACTAGGGCATCATTATACCCATTACATAATGGTATCACTATACCCATTACATTTCTCCCACTTGCCCTAGATTTCATCTTTGTACATAACTCGTAAACCTAGACCTTCTAGATGACCCTCATACCCTTTAGCCGAGAGAGCCTTCGTGAATATTTCAATTTAATTCAATGTGCTTACTTGTCTTCGGCTGCAAAGTTCTTATGAATTTGCCACACCACCACTGTATCACTATAAAGTCTGATGGGCAAGTTCACATTTGGAACACATTCTAAATCAGTCAAGAACTTTCTAAGCCTTACAGTCTCTATCGCTGCTTCACAAGCAGCTATATTTTCGGCCTATATGGTAAAGACTGTAAGTATGCCACACTATAGCTCCTTTGTAAAGTTTGACCATGGATACTGATTGATATCTGCTGACTATCCCTACAGCATAACAGATGTCATGCCTCGTGCAGAGCATTGCATACATTAAGCTGTCCACAGCGGAGGCGTAGGGAACCTGTCTCATATCCTCAATCTCATGAGGTGTCTTTAGGACACTATTCCTTAGACAAGTGAACCCCATGCTTGAAAGACAATAAGCCCTTCTCGGAGTTCTGCATCGAATATCGGGACAACATTTTGTCAATATACGTTGCTTGAGACAAGGCTAGTGTTTTGTTCTTCCGATCCCGAATTATTTGGATTCTAAGAACATATTCGGCCTCTCATAAATCTTTCATTTGGAAATTGGGCCGCTAGCCATTCTTTTACGTCAGACAGATATCCTTATCAGTCTTAAAATCCATGTCAGTGTATCCTATAAGGATCAAATCCTTAGTTCCATACACGAGCATATAGTTCCTCTTTCTCCTCAGATACTTGAGGATATTCTTAACGGTTTTCCAGTGATCAAATCTTGGATTAGATTGGTACTTACTGACAATCCCTATTGCATAGGGCATTCGTCTCATGTCCTCAACTTCTTGAGGTGTCTCAGGAAACAGTTTCTTAGACAAAATGAATTCCACGCCTGAAAGGTAGTGAACCCTTTTTGGAATTCTGCATCTTATATCTAACTAACATCTCGTAGATATAAGACACTTGAGACAAGGCTAGCTTTTTGTTCTTACAGTTCCTAACGATTTGGATCCGAAGAACAAACTTTAGCTTCTCCTAAATTTTCATTTGGAAATGAGCTGCTAGCTTATTTTACTAGTCAGTAAGATAACCTATATCATTCCCAATGATTAGGATATCAATCACATACAACACTAATAAAGCTACTGAACTATTGACCATCTTCTTGTAAAGACAAGATTCATCAATGTTCTTGATCAAAGCCAAAAGATTTGATCACAGTATCAAATCTTATATTCCAAGATCGAATTGCTTAGGTCAATCCATGAATGGATCACTTAAGCTTGCAAACCCCTTTTGCTTCTGATCTTGCTAAATGAACCATTCTGCTTGAGACATGTAGATACTCTTCTCAAGATTACCATTCAAAAGGGTAGTCTTGACATCCATTCTAAATGGACAAGAGTTCTAACAGACTTCAGCATGACGACATGAGATAAGAATTTCTTACAGTCCCCTGTCTCTGGGTATAACCCTTTTGCCATAAGTCTAACCATAAGATTATGTCTCGTTTCTTCTTGTAGATTCATTTGTAATCCATAGGTGTTACCCCATTAGATAGATTTACAAGATTCTAGATGGAATTGAAATCACATATTTCAATTCCGGGTCCATTACTTTAATCCAATTGGTTCTTATTAACATCATTCATCGCCTTGCTCTAAGACAATGAATTCTCTAAATCATCATCAGGTATGACGATCTGGACTTCAGTTAAGCCCATGTAACGGTCAGATTGCAGAACAATCCTCCCTCTATATTGAGGCACTCTCAACTTTTGAGATAGATGTAACTAACCAGTTGTATTGGCCTTATCAACAACTCTTGTTAAAGGTCCAACATCATCAACAACCCTTGTTGATATTTTTGTAGCTTCATCAGTTAATTTACTTAAAACGACCTTACTTTGTGGCTTATTATTTCTTATGCGATATTCTTCTGAGAATGTGGCATTTGTCGGTACAAATTCTTTATTCTCTTGCGGATTGAAGAAGTATCCACATCTTTCGTTTTCATGGGGTAGCCTACGAATAGGTATACTGTTGAACAATGTTCCAATTTCTTTTTGGGTTAGTCACAAGCACGTGTGTTGAACTCCAAAAATAACGTAAACTACTTTTACGTCTTATCCACAATCCAAAAGATGTTTCCGAAACATTTTTGATGGAACGTTGTTCGAAATATGTGCTGCAGTCAACACTGCATGACCCCAAAACGAGTCAGGCAAATGAGCATAGCTCATAATGAATTGAACCGTATCCAATAGGGTTCTATTTCTCCTATCTAATACACCGTTTCCTTAAGGTGCTTTAGGGGTAGTTGAGATGTAATTCCATGTTCAATCAAATAGTCTTGGAATCTCAAGTCTCATCTACTCTACACCTCGATCAGATTGAAGTGTTTTTATCATCTCACCTAACAAGTTTCCAACTTCAGTCTCAAACCACTTTGAATTTCTCAAGAGCTTTAAACTTAAGTTGCATTAGGTTGAGATACACATACCTTGAATAATTATCTATAATATAGATGAATTATTCATGCCGTCCCACTGCTTTAACATATTAGACCACAAGGATCCAAATGTACAAGCTCTAAGGGCTCTTTGGCTCTTTTAGCTCTTTTCCAGTAAAAGATCTATCATATTGCCCATAAGGCATGACTTAATTGGTATTAGAGAGTGTTCTTCTAACTAACTTAGAAGTATACTCTAGGCTAAGCTCCCAATCATATTGAGATCAAAACCAACCTAATACCTTAAGAACCAAAGAAAGGTATTTCCTTTAGGAGAAATCTTTTGCCTTTCTTTTCTTTGAGTAGTAGCAGCCTCAGGCAATGCAGTGTTCTGCCTTACTCTTGATTAGTCTTAAAAACATTTATGTTATTTTTCAGTTCAGCTGAACAAAAGTTAACTCCCTTTCTTGAAATGAACTGCGTTAGCAGGGAAAGGTAAAGAGTAGCATTGTTCTAGCCAATATGATACAGAAATCAAATTTCTTTTGATCTTAGGAATTATATACACATTATCTAATAATATGTATTTGCTCCCACTGGGAAAAATAACTTAACGTTCCCCATTGCTACAGCCAAGACAACCTCTCTAATTCAAAATTTTGAGAGTTATCTCAATAGCACGAAGCTGTTGCCAGGAATTCATTCCTTTCAATAAGAAGAACAAACGTGATTTGTGACTATGAATCAAGTATTCGGGTAGAATCACCATTCTTCACAAATTACGCTTCCAAGACTAGTAAATTGAATTTACTGTCTTTGGACAAGTCTTCTTTGGCTGAGCAAGGCTCAATGTCGCATTCATTAATAACACTTCTTAATGAATTAAACATTTAGGGCATGAGAACATTTCTCTGTTAAGACTAATCTTAAAATATTCGCCACAAATTAATCGTTTAAGTTTGTTGTATAATCACCATTATAGGCATAAGACTATGCACATATTTAATCATTGAATTGCTGAAATAACAAATTACTTGATTATTTATCGCACTAACCCATTACAAGAGCAATACAAACAATTGCATACAATCCAATCAGTTTAGCAAAAAACGAGCAATCATAGAACCCTATGACTATTGATTTAGTTTTGCAACGATGTTTCAGAGGTTTAGAGCAACAACCACCGAAGGGTGATCAACTACTCCTCCTTTGAAATGAGACACTTCTCAACTAATTCTAATTCCGGAATAACTCATATTCCTATAGGCATTAGCCACCGTTATTTGGTCAAGGATTTGTTAACACACTTAACTCATCCTCGTAAGTGTAACCCTCCCACTTTCAGATCCCAGAGGCATGCACCAACAGGCTACCGAAGGGAAAGACAACTGTTGGTAATTAGCCTAAGTGACCCTATCCTTTTCAGGAGTTCACGGTGTTACGAATCTTATGATCAGGCCCTCCGAAGGGATGGTTGCTCCAGGACAACACGCAGGCAGATCATAAGACTCTCACGGTGTGACCTATGGGTGGAGACCGAAGGTTACGTTGACACGTGTCCCGCTCCCACTTACTATGGGCACTTTCCCCATTCACCTTGTTATTGACTCATGCAAACACTTTCCGAAGGGAGGTCGCGCTAAAACGACACGAAGCCGAGCATGGATCTCACGTTGTAAATATAGGGACGTAGGAGTAAAAAATTTACCTCCCACTAAAGTGACCTACCGTACATTTTAGGGTTTATTAACCTAGATAAATTCGGCTAATTCAATTTATCTAAGTCTAATCCTACTATAACTATTATAATGAGAATTGTAATGTTCTAGGTGAATTAAACTCTTTTAACAAACCTAGCAACACTGTATGCTAACATGACTATGGTTATTTCAACTCAAGTTCCGGGTTTGTTCCCAGGTAGCAGGTGTTCCGTAAACCGTCAGCTTAAATACCTCCAGCCTTAGACAGAACGTAACCGGGAGAGTTCCCTTTTAACCATAGTATTGTAAAGTCTTTACTCTAAAGATCTAGGTGTATTAAACTCTTTTAATAAACCTAGTGACATTGCATGCTAACATTTAACCATGATTAATTCAACTCTGGTATTCCGGGTCAGTTCCCAGGTAGGAGGTGTTCCGTAAACCGTCAACTTAAGTACCCCCAACCTTAGACAGAACTTTACCGGTAGAGTTCCCTTATAATCATAGTAATGTTTGTCCTACTTAGTAGGTAAAAACCATTTAAAAAAAACTAAGCAAGACTTAATTCTAATCCTATTAGAATTAACGAGATCTTAGGTCTACTTAATTTTAAACATTTTAAAATTAATTCATTTACCTATGATCCTATGTTTGCATGCAAACTTTATTATAGGTTGACGGTTTCTAATCATCAATTTTAAACTATTCAAAATTTTAATGATTAGCCCTATAATCATGCATAATATAGTTTTAAAATAATTAACAATCATATTCAAGTTAATATAATAAAACTATATATATTGTCTTGCATTGCATGAAATTAATATAACAATTATATTAAACTATGGATGTTTCATGCCCAATGTAACTTTGATTTTCATTATTAATAAATTAACAATTAAATTATTGCCAAAAATGGTAAATCAAAGTAGCATGCTGCAAACAATTTTATTAAATATAACTATTTATAATTAACTAGGTAATTGTATGCATCATGCTTATCATTTTTCATGATTTTAATATAACTCAACTATATATTAAAAACTCATGAAAATAAACCATGCATTTCAATCCATACATTATAACTAATTATAATATATATAAAATACATGAGCATGCTTTATAACCTAAGGTGGGATTTTAAATCTAAATGACATCCATAAAGCATTTAAATAGTGTATAAACCGATTAATTGGCCCCTAGGATAAAATAAAGCACATAAATTACAATAATTTAAGCTATTTTATCCTAAAAACATCCTTCTGCAGCTTCAGAACCGGACTAGACCGCACGAACCGACCCGAACTGCTTCGAACCAGACCCCAAAATGCCAAAACATGCTTGAACCGTGCAAATAATGCATGAACCGGGTCAAATCTCCTTAAACCAGTCAAGAACAGGTCAAACATATCACGAACTGGTCAAAAATTGAAGAACCGCGGGAAAATAAAAATAATTCACGAAAACTGCAACAGACTAGGCTCGAACACATGACCTGTTGTTTCATTGAAGGTTGCTCAAACCAACACAACAGGTGCAAGCTTTTGTAGCAACCAATGGTTTTATATATATATATATATACACATTTTTAAAAAATTCATCCGTTCCGCGCAATTCCTCCGTTTTCACAAAATAGCGATAGCGTCGCGACGCTGTTGCGTCTAGAGGCAAAAATTGGAAATTCCAGCGACTGTTCTTCGTGTTTAGCTTCGATTTTGGACGAGATTTTCAACGATCTTCATCATGAAACACCCTAATCTAGACCCGGACTTACAGAGGATAATAGATTTACAAAATATGCCCAAAAACGCAGGGGCCTTTACATTGAACAATTCAAGAAAACGTAAATCTATGGCCAAATTAATCGAAACCATTTATACGCAAACCATAACATTCATAATGCATAAATCCCACCAAGAACAAATTGCAAATTTCAATTTAAAATCAAGAACAACTGAGTTGGCTCTGATACCAATTGAAGGGATAAAAGCCCCACGCAGCGGAAAGTATTACCGAACCTACTCAGAGTCTTAGATTCTAATTGAAATACCAATACAATTTGCAAAATATTACAACAATAAATCTATATTTAATGAGCTGTACATAGGCTATAAACATGCTAAAAAGATCAACTAGATTGATCCTAGTGATCAAGGATTTCATAGAAAACTTACTTTTGTAGAAAACCTTAATCAATTCGCCTTTTCTTGCCAATAAGAATGAAAACGCAGCAACCCTCTTGTGCGAACACCACCAATCGGCTACACCGGTATATCTCTAAGACTTCTTGAAGCAGGAGACTTGTGGGAGTCTTTTGGGAGAAATCTCTGAGAGAATGAGAGACCATGGGATGCCTTTCACCCCACCCCGTCCTATATATAGGTAAAGGCCAAGACCTTTTCCTAATAGGAAAAGGTCTAGGAATAAGTTCAAATCTATTATCTGAACAATATCTAATTTTAATAAATAATTAATTAATTCCATAATTAATTAATTATCCAATTAAATATCACATATTTAAACTTAGGGATTTTATTAAAATTAATATGAATCCAATTCATATTAAATTTATTTGAACTTTTTCAAATATTTTCTTTCCTAATAGGAAAAATGTCTCTAATTAATAAATAATTAATTAATTACCCAATTAAATATCATATATTTAATCTTAGGGATTTTATTAAAATTAATATGAATCCAATTCATATTAAATTTATTTGAACTCTTTCAAATATTTTCTCTCAAGAATTAATTTTTGAAATTAACTTCAAAAATTATATTATAAAGTTTCATAAACTTTATATTATAATGCATCAATATACATTATACGATTCCCTAGATAAATTGAACACTTTCAATTTACAATTTATATTTGTTTGCTTCAAGTCCTTTTACGAGCTACCAGTGGGACCTAATGGACCTACAGATCAGAAGCTCCAACGATACGAGACTAATTGACTTAAACTCATTAACCAAGTTAGTCTCCATTCGTTAACTGTGGGTCACTCCACTAAAGACCCTCAGCTGCACTCTTCTCACTGCAGAATATTTCTGTGTCCACGGATATCGACCAATACTACAAGTCAGTCCTTCACGTGTGTTCGTATCCCAGCTGGGTCAAATTACCGTTTTACCCCTGGTTTACATCTTTGTCCTTAAGTTCCCAGTACTCCTCTAATGAACAACCTGTTTGAGGTCCAACCAACAAACAGAAGTCCCTCTCGTGCCATAGAGAGGGTTGGGCCCATTGTTCAAGTCCCGGAGACACCACTTAAGGGAACACACCTCTACTTACCCTAAAGTCGGGAATGAGTGAATTCCATCTTGTGTGATTATGTTCCCAGCTCCCCACTCGGTATTGTCCCCAAAATGGTAGGCTTATTGAGTCGGCGTGCTGACCACTCTCACCCATACAAATCAAAGGACAACTCCTCGTGAACAGGAGTCCATAATCCACTCAGGATTGAGACTAAGTTGTCTAGGTCATCCTAGTGAAATAGAAACCAAGCCAACTAACGGTGTTACAGTTAGTGGTTAACTATTTCGCGGTCCGGTCTTATGCAAACTCATTGCATAGGATACCCCCACTCGCATGTCAACTACATGAACGCGTTGGATCATAGCGTTTGTATCATAATACAAAGTGGGCCGTATCCATAGTGTCACCAGGATAAGGTACCCAACCTTATCCTTGTACTATAGACCTTTTAGGTTGTTACTTGAACATCGATCCTCGTATGTCCCCACATACTAGTTCAAGTTACATACAAACAACCTTGGATCTTTAGTTTATTGGATTTGAGTCAAATAGTGCAATATTTAACAATAAACATTTTATTGCAGAAAACTAAATAACACTTTATTAAATACAAGTATAAAATTTGTTTACATTCACTATCTACGAGTTTTAGGGCATAAAACCCAACATATGCATTCTAGATAGTCGTGAGAAAGAGGTCAATGACCTAAATGTGAAAGAAAGGCAGGTTGGGTGAATGTCAGTGCACCCTCGGGTACAAATGGTTGAGGGGTGGCATGTCACCAATGGTTTTAAGAGGAGCATCGAGACCTTGGGTACAAATGGTCAAGGGTCAGTGTGATGAGTCTAGAATGCAAGTATTGGGGCGCCTGGGAAAGGGCCAATACGTTTAAGTCATCAGTGCACCTTGGGTACAAATGGCCAAGGGGCGATGCACAATTCGAGGCCTTGGGTACAAACGGTCAAGGGTCGAACGCCGAGCTCCGTAGAGAGCATTGTGGCCCTAGGTACAAATGGTCAGAGGACAATGCGGCTTGAAGGGTCAGTCTTGGAGAGCTTTGTGAGGGCTATGAGAGTTGGAAGTCATCGGTGCACCTTGGGTACAAATGGCCAAGGGGCGATGCACAGTCCGAAGCCTTGGGTATAAATGGTCAAGGGTCGAATGTCGAGCTCCGTAGAGAGCATTGTGGCCCTGGGTACAAATGGTCAGGGGACAGTGCGGCTCGAAGGATCAGTCTTGGAGAGCCATGTGAAGGCTAAACATGAGTGTTGAGTGAGCTGGTGGAGCTCGAGTGATTAGTGTTTTGCATAGAGAGATGCATGAGTTATGACTTAGGAGAGTCATTCATTGTACTGGCTTTTGAGCATGTTGTTGTGTTTACCGCTTTAAGAAGTGTTGTTTGCGCATGAAAAGCATGTTGTTTGCTTGGTTGTTGTTTGGTGGCTTTTCAGGTAGGGGTTGCTTACCAGTACCATGGTTGTACTGACCCCCTCCCCTCTCTCCCCCCAACTTCCAGATTATGCAAATTATGAGGATTGTTTTGACCATGGTGATGCAGAGGAGATGCATGAGGAGGGACCATAGCTAGATAGCGTTATTTTTCCTTTATATTTTCATCTTGGATATGGTAGTTGTTGCTTACATTGGTTGGACAACTTTTTGTCCTATTTGTTTTAGTTTTGAATTTATTTTTGTTGAAACTCTAGGCTTAGTTGAGTTGGGTTTAATAAACTCTAACTCTTTGTTCAGTTAATAATATTTAAGTTTGTTTCGAATGAACTAAAGTTATAAGTTTTCTTAAGGTTGTGTTTCTGGTTAGAAAGTTGTTGATACGAGATCTGACTCGTATGGTGTTTGTGTTATAGTATTATGGTGGTGGTGTTGAAAATGTTATATAAGTGTTATTTTTGTTCTAGCAGGTGATTGAAAAATTTTAGGTTAGTCCTATGTATGTCGTTATGCTGTCGAAATTTTCGGGGCACTCGGTTAGAAGTTAGTAATGTAGCTAGGTTAGTTTATAAAAACCTGGGGCATTACAAATATGAAAACATTAAAAAAAAAAATTATTGCACTGTGTATAACTTTTAAAAATTTATTAAAACAAAAATTATATAATATTTATTTATTATGTACTAAAAGAAATCTTTATTCTCTTATTTTAATTTTAAACTAAAATATTCCATGTGCAATGCACGTGTTTCTCGACTAGTATATTACAAATGAGCTTAAAAGATAAACTTTTATTCTTTTTCTTTCTTTAATAAATACTAGTCAAAAGACACGTGCAATGTACGTGGTTAAAAATCTTTAGAACATAAAAAAATTATGCATGATTTTTTTTTTTTTTGACAACATATGGGGTAGGAGATTTTAACCATGGACCTCAGTATAAGATAACATTTGAGCTATTATGCTCATGTTGGCAATTATGCATGGGTGAATAATATGTAGGCAATTCAAAAATTATATGTACTAAAATAACTAAAAAGGGAAAAAATAATATTTTAGTCCCTGAGGTTTGAGTTAGGTTTCATTTTGGTCCCTGAGTTTTCAAACTCAACATTTTTACCCCTGAGGTTTGGATTTTGTTACACTCCTGATCCTTCCGTCAAATTTTCTGTTATCCTTAACAGATTGCTGACGTGTCATGTATTTTTTATGAAAAAAAATGTTTTTTTGAATTTTTTAAATAAAAAATATTTTATTATGTTTTCTTTTTTTCTTTTTCTCTTCCTTCTTCTTCTTCTCCACCTCCATAACCCTATCTTCTTCTAACCTAAAGATTACAGCTACCGTCGCCGGCAACCACCACTTGTCGTCGACCGTTGCTCGCCGGCAATCGGCCAACCGACAGGGACCATTTTTTTTCTTTTCTTTTTACTTTCTCCTTCCTCTCTTCTCGCTCACTCTTCGCTGCCATTGTTTCCATCGTGATGTGATTGTTCGCCTTCCTCCTTGACACTTCTCAGTGAGGGCTCCTTCTTCGTCCACCACGTGCAGCGGCAAATCATGTCGGTTTTCAAAATAATCTGATCGGAACTCATTTCAATGGCAAATCAAGAGACCCACACCAGTTTTCTACTCTTCGCGCCACAGCAGCTGAACAATGCATGGAATGAGTGAGTGAGAAGAGAAATGACCAGAACTCGTGCTTCCTCTTCGTTATAGAGTCCAGATCTGGAACGAGCCTAGATCTGGTGGATTTCGCGTTCCAGGTCTGCGAGTGGAAACAGTGGCGGTGCAAAAGTAGACCTCGACGTTCCAGATCTACGAGCGAGTAAGAAGAGAACAATCACATCGCCACGAAGGGGCCGTTCCTTGGTCGTCCTTTCAAGTTGGAATGAAGGGGCTCGTTCCAGATCTGAAACCCCTTTGTTTTGGTTCTTTTTTTAAACAGATTGAGAAGAATAGCGATGCATAGCGTGGGTTTTGTTTCTCTGATCTGAAATCCCTTTCAATTTTGAAAAAAAAAAAGAAAACTAAGAGAGAGAAAGAAGAAGATGAATAAAAGAAAGAGAAAAAAAAAAGAAAAAAAAATCTAGCCAACGGTGGACGACGGTTGGCGGCGAAAGACAGCTGCCAATGGTGGTGGAGGCTGGTTGAAGAAGATGAAGAAGAAGGATGGAGAGGAAGAAGATGAGGAAGGAAGAAAATGGAGAAAAAAGAAAGAGAAATAATAAAAAATATATATTTAATATTTTATTTGATTAAAAAATTCAAAATAATTTTTTTTAATAAAAAAAATGTATATGTCACGTCATCATTCTATTAATATTAACAGAAAATTTGACGAAGGGACTAAGAATGTAACGAAATCCAAACCTCAGGGGTAAAAATGTTGAGTTTGAAAACTTAGGGACCACAATGAAACTTAACACAAACCTCAGGGACCAAAAATGTATTTTTCCCAACTAAAAATTATATAAATATTATATAATCAAGTTTATGTACAATCAAAATTTTTACATTCAAATTATGACAATTATTCTGAAAAAATTAATTAATAATTCAAAGATTTTGTTCCAAAAATTTCATGAAATCTTATGTGAAATTTTATTTTTTGGAAAAAAAATAATAGTTATTATTATATACCTTTCTACGTAATTCATCTTAGTTTAGATAAAAAAAAAATAGTGTGTTATAAATTTTAAATGGTCTAAGACATTTAAGCAAATCTTTTAAAAAGATTAAATGTTAAGTTAACCAAAAAAAAAAAAAAATCACAACTTATAACTAAAAAAACAAGTCAATAGATTTGACAAAAATAGCTCAGTTTTACACTTATTTAACTTAAAAATAGTTCAATTTTTAAAAATAGTCTATGTGAAAATACAGAGTGAAGAAGATACATTTAAAAAAAAAAATTTCTGGTTGGTCTTTTATTCTGGCTTTTTAGAGAAAAAAAATGGAACGATATTTCATTTATATCTATACTATATTAAAATGTCAGGATTCCTGAAAAACATTTTTAGACCAGAATACCCTTTTAAATTTCAAATAATTACATAATTAGTTTTCAAATTCCAGAATCAAATTTCGTAATTTAATATCTATACTATATTAAAAGGCCAAGATTCCTGAAAATTATTTTTAGACCATAATACCCTTTTAAATTTCAGATAATTACATAATTAATTTTCAAATTCCAAAATCAAATTTTGTAATTTAATAAAATTCTATATACTATATTAAAAGGCCAGGATTCCTGAAAAATATTTTTAGACCAGAATACCCATTTAAATTTCAGATAATTACATAATTACACGTGTAAGGATTGAGATCTCATTATCTTAGATGACTGAGATAGAAGAACTAGAAGGATAAGTATACAACACAAAGAATCAAAATATGGTTGATTTTCAAATCCCGACGAATGATAAACAAGCAAAAACTCAGATAGGTTAGTAAAGACACATTACTTATCTTAGCATTATCATACTATTTACTAATATTGATTTCATTTTACAGATGTGGTGAGTGGAGTAATCCAAGGTAAACCGATATCTATAAAAATCATTAAAAAAAAGATTATATTGATGGACAATAAGTACGTATTAAAATATGAATCGTTAGCTATATATTGTTTAAACTTCTATACGAATGTATAGAACTAATCTTAATTGGTTTTAAATTCATTTTAGTTCATAATATTTTCCTAAAATTATTACACGCGTGGTAAAAACCTAGTAGTATAATGTGCAAATGAAAATATAAGTGAAACTCCCTTGGTTTCAACTAATAATTGTGCTTATTGCTTTCCAATTTAAATTTAAGTGTTTGAGAATTTTTATGCTAAAAATGGGGAAAAAGAAGTTTGAGTTTTACCTTAGCTCATAAGTAATGATTAAAAACTCGGTCTTGGGAATAGTTGAAATCTCCAGTGTTTCAATTCCAGAAAGAAAAGTTTATGAATTCTCAAAGTTTCATTGTGATCCAGTTCAAGTCAAAATCAAGTCAATTTTTTTTTTTTTTTGAAAAACAGAAAGCTTAAATAGACGGATTAAAGTCAGAAATTCCATCACAGCCTCTTAAAACCGAGGCAAACCAATCAGCGGCATCAAATAAGCCCCCTGCAATATCCCTTCTCAAGCACTGAGATGGTGTATCGACAAAAAAAACTAAATTCCCAAAATGTGCAGTTGCGCGCGCAAGACAGTACTCCAAAAAATTGCCCACTCTTGGGCACGAGGAGAAGGAGATGACGTTCATCTTTCCGACCAGCTCCAGCACCTCTTCGACCACAAAGGTCGTCTCCGGCAGGTCCTCTGCCTTTTCGTTAAGGAGGTTCACGATTTCAGGCGAATCCGACTCGACCTCCAGCGCTTGATTACTCCTAAGCCCACCGAGCCTGACACGATCGGTAAGCTTTTCCAACCCTTCTCTAATGGCTTTAGCTTCGAGCATCTTTATGGCTTCCTTATTCCTGATCTTCTTGCAGCCCGCTCCTATCAGAGAACCTTCTGAGTCACGAATGGCCCACCCAACGCCGTCGGAATGTGAATCATCGAACCACACCGCATCTGCATCGAGCTTCCAATGGGTGGCATCTGGCGGCTTCCATTTGTCGTGACTAGGGTGGGTCTCCGACTTGCTAGCTGCTTGGTAATTTTTCCCCCCTATTCTCGAAAAAAGTCATTCTCTGCTTGATTTCTGTGATGCATTGATATGGGTCTGCCTTGTGATTTATTTGCTTCACCTGATTCTTAGTGTTCCAGATGGACCATATAATTTGGCCAGCTCTAGTGATTTTTGAATTATCAAGAATCTCAGTAGCATGATCCCAATAGTCCACCGAGCTCCATCCTCCCCCGCTGCAAGAAAAAATTTGCATTAGGTTAGGAATCAAATTCACCCAAATACCTTTAGCAACTTTGCAATTCCAGAAAAGATGCTCCGAGTCCTCTGGCTTCGACCTGCAAAACCAACACATCGGATTAGTATTAACCCCTAGTTTTCTAATATTCTCAAGAGTGGGGAGTGCGTTGTTGAGAGCTTTCCAAATTGTGATTTTAATTCTAGGCCAGACATCCAGATTCCATATAAAATTCCACAACCTTTTGGATGGGGAAGGGTTCGATTCGGAGGCTAATGATTGATTTTCATTATTGATAGCAAGATGATAAGCCCCTTTTATTGTAAAGATTCCTTTAGGGTCCGTTCCCCAGATTACTTCGTCATCTTTAGGGATTCTATTCCTTGGCATACTCAGAATGGAGTCAACATCACTTGAGAGAAAGGCGTCTCTTATGAGATCTTCCTTCCAGACTCCACTATCATCTAAAATGTCGGCCACTCTTTTTCCTTGAAGTACCTCCTTAACTCCTTTAGGAATCCAGCCCCCTTTGTCTATCAACCATGGATCTTGGTCGATATATACTTGTTTGTCGTTACCAATCCTCCATATGTAGCCTTTTTCAAATAGAGATCTGCCCCATAATATGTTTTTCCACACGATAAAAGCTTTGCAGCCCTCTTTGGCCTTTAGGAAAGCCCCTCCGCTGAAATATTTGCCTTTGAGGACTTTAGCCATAAGGCTATCAGGGGATTTAATGATTCTCCAACTTAGCTTTGCTAACATGGCCTTGTTAAACATAGCTAGGTCTCTAAAGCTCATCCCCCTTTGTCTTTACTTATACACATTTTGGTCCAACTGAGCCAGTGAGCTTTGGACTTCTCCTTAGAGGCTCCCCACCAGAAGTTCGCACAGGCTCTATTGATCTCCGCGCAAATGTTCTTAGGGATTCTGAAGCAACTCATAGTGTATGCTAGAATGGCTTGGACGATGACCTTGATCAGAATCTCTGTCTTAACATCACTCAACAGACACCTAAACTTGAAAAGTCGCATCTCAAAGATTGAAGAACCACCTCTATTGTACAAATTTCTCTCAACGAACATCTCAACTCAAAGAGTTGTGTCTCATCAACAAATAGTGAAGGGGTAAAATAGGAATTGAATAAAATTGTAAGGGAAAATTGGTAAGTAAAGATTCTTCCCTCTTAACTCATTTTATATATAGTATAGATTATTTTAATGATATTTTCTATTATTTAATTTAATTTTTTAATTGTAAATGGTATTAAGGTACATATTATATTATAATCAATAAAATACAATTTTCAAGGTAGTAAAGGGTGGTTAAGAAGTATGAAAGAGCAAGATATAGGCTAATCATAATCATAAATTAAAATCACCATAACCCATATGTCAACATGTGATTATGAAGATCGGTGGAGCATGCGGTCCTTATAAACGGCATCCCGCAGGAGGAATTCAGACCATCCAGAGGCCTCAGACAGGGCGACCCGTTATCCCAATATCTTTTCCTTATCTGCAGCGAAGGTCTATCGGCTCTCTTGAACAGGGAAGTTTCTCTTAGAAATATGTCAGGTTTTCGCATTAATAATCATTGCCCAGTTATAACCCATCTCTTTTTTGCAGATGACAGTCTCATCTTTTTCAAGGCAACAGAGGAGGAAGGCGCTAGAATCAAGGAGGTGTTGAAAATTTACGAGGAAGCTTCAGGTCAAAGGATCAATTTGGAAAAATCCTTGTGTATGTTCAGCAAGAACGTTAGGGAGGATAAAGCCAAGGCGATATCAGACCTATTGGGTATAAAGATCTCGAACTCAATTGGGCACTACCTCGGCCTCCCAGCCCAGTCCGGGAAAAATAAAGCAATCATGTTCAAAAGGCTTCGGGAAAGGGTGTGGAAGGTGCTTCAAGGGTGGAAAGGAAGTATGTTCTCTCTTGGGGGCAAAGAGGTGCTTATTAAGTCTATCGCCCAAGCTATCCCGGTATACACAATGAATTGTTTCAAGCTTCCTAAGAATATTTGTGAGGAAATCAATAGAACGTGCGCCAGGTTTTGGTGGGGGTCTTCTGAATTCAAAAAGAAGATCCATTGGTGGAGTTGGAAAAAGTTGTGCAGAAGCAAATGTTTAGGTGGGATGGGCTTCCGGGATGTAGCAGTTTTCAACAAAGCTTTATTGGCTAAACAATGCTGGAGGCTTGTCAAGCGGCCGGAGTCCTTAATGGCAAGAGTTTTGAAAGGCAGATATTATCAAGACGGCAACTTCCTTAAAGCAAAAAAAGGCAGTAACGCATCAATCATATGGAATAGCATATTATGGGGAAGAACTCTTTTTGAAAAGGGGTATAGGTGGAAGATAGGTGATGGCTCTCGGATTATGATAGACCAAGATCCTTGGATTAGCTCAAAGAGTGTTAGAATCCCTTTAAATGTTAGGGATGATTTCAAGAGCAAGAGAGTTAAAGAGCTGATCGGTGAAGACGGAAGATGGAAAGAAATGCTGATCAAAGAAGTTTTTTCCCCTTTGGAAGCTGAAGAAATTCTAAATATGCCCAGATGCAAGTCCAACAATAAGGACGAGATTATTTGGAATGAGGAAAACAAAGGCAAATTCACTGTTAAGAGTGTTGGGTTTTATGCCCTAAAACTCGTAGATAGTGAATGTAAACAAATTGTATACTTGTTTCAATAAAGTGTTATTGAGTTTCTACAATAAAGTGTTATTGTTAAATATTGCACAATTTGACCCAAATCCAATAAACTAAGATCCAAGGTTGTTTACATGTGACTTGAACTAGTATGTGGGGACATACGGGGATTGGTGTTCAAGTAACAACCTAAAAGGTCTATAGTACAAGGATAATGTTGGGTACCTTATCCTGGTAACACTATGTGATACGGCCCACTTTGTATTCGATACAGACGTATTAATCCAAGGCGTCCATGTAGGAGACATGCGAGCGGGGGTATCCTATGCAATGAGTTTGCATAAGACCGGACCACGAAATAGTAAACCACTAGATGTAACACCGTTAACTAGTTGGTTTACTGTTTCAATACGATGACCTAGGTAACTCAGTCTTAATCCTGAGTGTGTCATGAACTCCTTCTCATGAGGGATTGTCCTTTGATTAGCATGGGTGAGAGTGGCCAATACGCCGACTCAATATGCCTTCCTTTTTGGGGACAAGACCGAGTGGGAGGCTGGGGACATGACAACACAAGAAGGAATTCACTCCTTCCCACTTCTAGGAGAAGTAGATGAGTGTTCCCTTAAGTGGTGACTCCGGGACTTGAACAAAGGGATCCCGCCCTCTCACTGGCCCGAGAGGAACTTTCTGTTTATTGGTTGGACCATAAACAGGTTGTTCATTAGAGGAGCACTGGTACTTAAGGAGACACATGTAACACAGGGGTAAAACGGTAATTTGACCCAACTGTAGTTACGAACACTTGTGAAGGATTGACTTACCGGTATAGGTCTATATCCGTGGACACAGAAATGTTCTACAGTGAGAAGAGTTCAACTGTGGGTCTTTAGTGGAATGACCCACAGTTAATGAATATTGGTTAACCTGATTAATGAGTTTAATCTATTAACCTCATATCATTGGAGCTTCTGATCTGTAGGTCCATTAGGTCCCCCTGCTAGCTCGTAAAGAGTAATTAGGAACAAATATATCTTGAGAGAATTTGAATAGTTCAAATTCATATTGGGAATTAAGTTAATTGTATGAGATACAAATTAATATAATGTATAATGATGCATTAAAATATAAAGTCTAATTTGAGATTAAACTTTATTAAATTGAGAGATTGATATATTTGAAAGAGTTCAAATATATGTCTAATTAAATATAGGGTATTTAATTAGAAGATGAATTAATTAATTATGAATTAATTTAGTTTAAATTAAATGAGATTTAATTAAACTATAGTCTATGAGAGAAATAAATATTTGAAGAAGTTCAAATATTAATATGAATTTGATTCATAATAAATTTATAGGATATAAGAGAATTTGAAGGAGTTCAAATTTTAATATGAATTTGATTCATATTATAGAATTAATTAATTGAAGGCCTGAAATTAAATATATGATATTTAATTGGGTAATTAATTAATTAACTAATAGAAGGTCTGAAATTAAATATATGATATTTAATTGGTGATTAATTAATTAAAGAATTAATTAATTGGAAATTAATCAATTATGGAAATGATTAATCACTTATGGAAGTAATTAATCACTTATGGAAGTGATTTAATCACTTATGGAAGTGATCAATCATTTATGGAAAAGATTAATCAATTGTGGAATTGATTGGTCATGGAATTGATTAATTATGGAAAAGATTAAATCAGTTATGGAAATAATTGATTTTAAATGAATATTTTATTCATGGCCTTTCTCCTATAAATAGAACACTAAACCTAGGGTTTAGGTACAACAACATAAGGCCACAAGAATGCACTCTTGCATTCTCTCTAGTCTCCCTCTCATATTCTCTCAACTCAAGAACTCTAGGGAGAATTTTCTCTCTAGTGTTTTTCCCATTCAAGATTAGGTAGTCCCACAACTACGTTCCTAATCTCAGAGTTATAGCGGGGAAGATCAAATGGTGGTGTTCTTCGTTGTTGCAGAGCAAACAAGAATCATCCGTTGAAGTATTCAGAGTCGTCAACGGAGGTTTGCTTCTCTTTTCTTTATTATAGATTTAGATCTAAATTTTGTATGCTTGCTTCTCTTTTCTTTATTATAGATTTAGATCTAAATTTTGTATGCTTAGCCTTAAGTTTCTATAGAATTTGTTCTATGTTTTAACCAATGCAATAGTATTTTTGGATAAACAAAATTAACTACGAATCGGTCCCAATTACGCTTCCGCTTTAACGGAATTGGGGAATTCCAAATCCTTTCAAAGAGTGCTTACCAATTAGCCACTAATATAGAGGATCGGAATGAAGCATCCTCTTCTGATAACCAAGCTGCAAAATCCTTATGGAACTCGATTTGGAAGACAAATTGTATTCCAAGAGCTAAAATAGCAGCTTGGAAGATCTTAAATGATATTATTCCTACAAATCTTAATGTGCAAAGGAAAGGGATGGACACTAACAATCGGTGTGTTTTTTGCAGGGACCGAGAGGAATCTACAGAACACCTGATTTGGATGTGCAAATTCTCAAAAAAAGTTTGGACAGAATTTATTCCTAGCTTACACAGTTTCTTTGCTAATTGCAGGAGCTTTTGGAGAGGAAAGGATATTTGGGAAGGGATGAGAAAGCATTTGGATGGGAAGGGCACAATGAAAGCAGTGATCATTATGTGGAATCTATGGAACGAAAGAAACAAATGCTTCCATAAAAAACAGAGGCCAGATTTTCAGAACACCAGAAGATTAATTCAAAACTACCTTGATGAAGAAGAAGAGAAATCGAAAGATTACCAGAAGCTGCTCGAAGATTCGCCAGTCACTACGATGGAGAACCAACTGAGTCACCAACATTGGATTGCGCCGGCGCCGAATAGATGGAAAATTAATGCGGACGCTTCCTGGGATGAAAGATCTGGGAAGGGAGGGGTGGGGTGGTTAATTCGTGACTCATTCGGGTCTCTGATCGGGGCGGGGTGCAATTGTATTGAATGGAAATGGCCGATAAAATTTCTTGAAGCAAAAGCGATATCAGAGGGCTTGGAAACGTACATTCAGGCGAAGGCTGAGGAAGATGAAGCGGTCAGACCGGAGCTGGAAGTCGAGAATGATTCCCTTGAAGTGATCCAAGCAATCAACAATACCTATTTAGACCTTTCCGAATTATCGCTTTTGGTCGAAGAAATCGAAGAGATGGCTCCTCTCGCAAGAGTTGTCTCCTTTGCAAAATGCTCGAGATTGAGCAACGAATTTGCGCACAAGCTTGCGCACGCTGGTGTGGTTTTTGGGAAATTCTGTTATTTTTTTGGGCACTCTTCAAATGTTGTTTTGAGGGATGTTCAGGGTGCCAGGGATGAGAGTATCCCTAAATGGTTTAAGGATTGTTTAGTTGGTGTACCTACTTGCTTTTATTAATGAAGTTTCTATTTTCAAAAAAAAAAAAAAAAACATGTGATTATGAAGAAAAGCATATTATTTATTCATCAAATATATAAATTTGATAAATTAAAATAAAGTGATAAGGGTAAATTTGAAAGTTGATTTTTTCTTCTCCTATAAAGGAAGTTAAGTTTTTTTTTTTTTTTTTTTTTTTTTTTTTTTTTTTTTTTAAGTTCAACAATGTATGGAAGATTCAAACACTCTGACATTTTGGTCAAGAATACATGTTAATTACGTTGAACTATGCTCACTTTGAGAATATAAAGCTACTAGAATTAGGTTCATTTTCATTTTAAAATAATCTTGTCAAATCCAACATATTTGGGATGGGATTTTTTTGGACCTAAAACATGAATTCGATTTTTCTTTTCGAATCACACCCAAATGATTTGAAATCCTTCCAAATCCTTGCTATAATTGAAATTTTGATAGCTTTCTCTTCTAAAAGTAGTGATTTACTAACCAAATATTAAAATGATATTTTCAAACAACAAGTTATAAGAAGAAAGGTTAAAAATCACTTTTTGTCCTTGAACTTTCATGAAAGTAACAATTTGGTTCCTGAACTTTGATTTGTAACTATATTTAGTCCCTATACTTTCAATTTTGTAACAATTTAGTCCCTCAACTTTGATAAGTAACAATTTAGTCCCTTTAATTTCAAATTTGTAACAATTTAATCCTTGTCACAAAAAAAATCATCAAAATTAAAAATCGATTTTATTATTTAATGATTAAACTTTGTAGCTTATAAACATATTGAGTCCCAAATTAGTTTATTAATCTATCTATGTAAGAAATTTTACTAAATCTTTACATTAATTTTTACGATAGTGACTAAATCATTACAAATTTGAAAGTATAGGGACTAAATTGTTACTTATTAAAGTTCAATGACTAAATTGATACAAAATTGAAAGTACAAGGACTAAATTGTGACATATTAAAGTTCCATGACTAAATTGATACAAAATTGAAAGTACAAAGACTACATTGTTATAAAATTGAAAGTATAGGAATTAAATCGTTAAAAATCAAAGTTCAGAGGCTATAATTGTTACTTTTATGAAAGTTGAGGAACCAAAAAAATGATTTTTAACCTAAGAAGAAATTTATATATGGAATAATGTGGGGCTTCATAAAATTGATAAATAATGAGACTTCAACCATATATATTGACAGGTTTCCAAAAAAAAAAACAAAACATATATATTGACAACATACCTTTTTTTTTTTTAATACAACAACTTTTGGAGATGTGGGGATTCGAACCTCTGATCTCTTGTTCCAAGTTACATGTCAATTACCGTTGAACTAGTCTTGCCTTGACTCATTAACAACATACTAATGAGCACAATATATTAGAGTTATGTATATAGACTCAAACTATACAAACTAAATTGAAACTTCTAAAATCACATATATAGGTATACTAAATTGGAATTTTCACTAAACCATATTGAAACCAAATTTTAACCATTCACATTTTTTATTATATTATTATTTGAGTTAAACAATGTGGAGGTAAACATTTAAATATTGTACCCTTTAAGTTTAAGACACATGATATCTTAAGTTAGTTGAGTTATGTTTTAGTTGGGTTTCAATTTTTAATTTTTAAACTATACAGTACTACATGCAAAATTATATTTCCCTTCTTATATAAGATATCTTTTTTTAAAAAAAAAATATCTTATATAAGATATCTAAATAAAAGCTTTAGTTTGATTTAATAATATAAACTGAAACAAATTTATAAGCCCAAGAAAATCCATAGGGTGTGATTAAGTTGAAAATATTTTCAATAATGAGTAGAAATAAAAAGATGGAGAAAAAGTGAGGAAAGGAAACTGAAAAAGAGGAATTTCACACTCTTTAGGTTGGTGTATTTGGGTATAAAGTACATGACATTCAAAGACAACTGTTTGGGCAATAATGAAAGAAAATTTACCACAATTTCAGCTGTTTGGTTAGCATGAATGTGTAGGCAAAAAGAGAGCCATTTTGAAATTTAAAGAAGCCAAAGAAGAAATCACCTATAAAGAATCATCCTCACTCTTTTCAAAATCTTACCTAAACTCCATCTCCTTTCTCCCTTAAAACCTCCCCACACTCTTTCCCTCTCTTTTAACAAAATCAAACCCATTTCTCATCCAAAACCCTTGTTTGTTCACTAGCATTCTCCCCCTTTTTCTCTTTTCTCTCTTCCTCTTCTCTTGCATTCTTCTTTCCGACCTATGGAAACTTCGACTCTCAAACCCTTCTCCGTCCTGCCGACCGCCAAGCATGGTCGTCGGTCTTTTCGGATGTCAAAGATCACACGCGTGGTTGCGTGTAGCGGCGCGTTGAAACCTTCCATCTCGATGGAGAGAGCGTCGGTGGTTGTACGAGCCGAGCACGGGGGCGCGGTGATGGAGGCGGCGGAGAGCGTGGTGTTGGCCCCGCCCAATGGTAAGAGCGAGGCCGAGATTGCTGTGAAGAGTTTGGTTCCTTATGGGGGATTGGTAGATATGCATGAGGATGGAGGGATTGGAATTGTCAAATTCCTTAGAGGGAAAGTGTTTTTCATCACTGGTGCCACTGGATTTCTTGCAAAAGGTACGTACCCTCTTTTTTTTTTTTTTTTTTCCATGGGATTCTATATTATTTACGTAAATTTTGTTTTTATTCTAGAAACTATTTTTAATAATTATGGGAAGTGCAGGAATATTTTAGTAAAATTTAATAACAATAATATACATTTTTTCCATCCTACAGTATATTAAAAATTTTTTCCACTATTAATTGAATATGTATTTGTTTATTTTATTCACAAATGCAAAAGTAACATGGACCAATGTTGCATGATGTCCAAGTTCCAACTGATCTCCTACTTTTTCTTAAAAGTTTATCTATTTTTCATCTCTGTATTTATTTCATTCAATCAATTTTAATCTCCAGCCTTTAATTTTCAAAATTGAATTCTAAATTCAAATATATTTCTTAAAAAGTTAATCCCCTTAATCAATTAATAAGTATGCTTATGCTCAAAAGAGACTCTTCTAAGTATTGATTTTTATGATAGCTTTTGATATTTTTTAGCTGGGATTAGAATTTTGCTACTTAATTTGAGTGTTTTATTTTTTAACTTCTTTATTATTCTTTTAATACCCTTAATCATTAATGAGTACCAATGCCCAAAAGAGACTTCTTTTTTTTTTTTTTTTTTTTTTTTTTGTAAGTATGGGTTCCTTATGACAGCATTTGATATTTTTTTTAGCTAGGCTTAGAATTTTGTTTCTTAATTTGATTGTTTTTTTATATCAACTTCTTTATTTTGTGGCTAAAATTAAGGATTTTTAAAATTGAGTTTAGGTATAATTGTAGCTTGATTATTTGAGTATTTGTTAGCCGAATTCTGTGGTTTATTAAGGCCCCGTTTGATAACCATTTTGTTTCTTGTTTTTGGTTTTTGAAAATTAAGCCTATAAACACTACTTCCATTAATAAGTTTCGTTGTTTTGTTCTCTACCCTCTTCCCATATTTTTCAAAAACCAACTCAAGTTTTGAAAACTAAAAAAAGTGGTTTCCAAAAACTTGTTTTTGTTTTTGGAATTTGGCTAGGAATTCAAATGTGTCATTGACAAGGATGAACCAATTGTAAGAAATTTGGGAGAAAACAAGTTTAATTTTCAAAAACCAAAAACGAAAAACGAAAGGGTTATCAAACGGGGCCTAAATTAGTTGTTCATGAGTAATTTTTCTAATTTAATTTTGAAAATATATGTACTTCACTACTTCTCAAGTTTAGAGCTTAATTTGATGAGATAAAAAGTTGTTGAATAAATTTGACTAACTAGAAAGTGAAAATTTTAGATATAAATTATTAAAAAAGTTTGAATTAAAATTGAAATTAAACAAGACATGGAGGTTATATATATAAAAAGAAAAACAGGTCATAATTAACGACACTCAAATCTGTCTTTTCTATATAATAAATTAATCTTGAAATTATTATTATTTATTTATTTATTTATTATTATTATTTTTTTCTTTTTGGAAAAATCTTGAATTATTTGAAACTGGAATTTCAGTTCTGATAGAGAAGATGTTGAGGACAGCACCAGATGTGGGTAAAATCTTTGTTTTGATTAAGGCCAAAGATGAAGAAGCTGCAGCAGAGAGGTTGAAAAATGATGTATGTGTATTAATTTCTTTTGATTATTTGAATCGATTTATTCTGTATGATTTTCATTTTTAATCATAATTATAGTAGTGAGATGCATGATAAAATTATTCTTTAATTTCTCCTAATACATCTAATAGTTTAAAGTGACAAATATTAGATAATGTAAATTTTGTTGGAAAAAAAAACCCCCTATTTATAAATAAGCATAAAAATAACAGACAAATTAAAAGAAAGTAACAAAATAAGAAACACAATTTACGTGGAAACTCTAAAACCAAAGAAAAAACCACAATCCCACATAAAGAAATTCTACAATGTGAAAAATTGTTACAATCACACAAAATTCTCTCTCTGGCTCCAATTACAAAGAAACACTCTCTCAAAGTGAGTTAATATACTAAACTTGATTCGAACTGGGATGATTTGAAACCAAAATCATAGACTCTTTTTATAGTACTTAAAGTTCATTACTTCCTTTGCACCTTTTCGATTAAAATTGAGTGATTAGCATGATTATTATTAGCCAAGAATCACATAAATTAGAGCTGAGGTGCAATTATAGTATGAAATTAAGTTGAAATATTATTTTGATTTTGAAGTAGAAGTGATATTGTTGGAGAGATATAAATTATTAATATAAAGTTTTGAATTTTGATCAGATTATAAATGCAGAACTTTTCAAATGTCTAAGAGAAATCCATGGGAAATACTACAAGTCGTTTATGCTGAGTAAGTTGATTCCTGTGGTGGGGAATGTGTGTGAATCAGATGTGGGACTACATGTCGACTTGGCTCATATGATTGCAAATGAGGTTGATGTCATTGTCAACTCTGCTGCCAATACAACTTTTGATGAAAGGTCTCTCTCTCTAGCTGTGTGTTTTTTTTTTTTTTTTAATATATATATAAAAAATGATTTCTTTTAATTATTTAATTTAAATGTGTTTATTATGTAGATATGATGTTGCCATTGACATTAACACCAAGGGACCATCCAACCTCATGGGATTTGCTAAGAAATGCTCAAAACTAAAGCTCTTCTTGCAAGTTTCAACAGGTAATTAATTAATTAATTCACTATTATTATTATTATTATTTTAGTACATCAACATTTAGGGTGGGGGGATTCGAACCTCTAACCTCTTGATCGAGAGTATATGTCAATTACCGCTTAGCTAAACTTGTTTTTGACAATTCACTATTATTATTTATTGGACAATGTAGTTTTTTTGGAAATCTAATTGTGAGTAGAATGTTTGGGATGTGAAAAATGTAGCATATGTGAATGGACAAAGGCAAGGGAGAATAATGGAAAGCCCATTTTGCAAGGATTTGGATGTTGAGACTGAAATCAAGTTGGCTTTTCAAGATAATAATGTCATGGCCCAAAACATGAAAGAGTTGGGCCTCCAAAGGTAAACCCCAACCCCATTTTTCTTCTTATGCTCTCATCAATACAATAATATCCATACTCAACTTTTTCTTTTTGGAGTATTATTTAAATCAGAGCCAAAAGATTTGGATGGCAAGACACTTATGTATTTACAAAGGCAATGGGAGAGATGATAATTGACAAGATGAGAGGAGACATACCCGTTACGATAATCAGACCGAGTGTCATTGAAAGCACTTTCAAAGAACCCTTCCCGGGTTGGATGGAAGGAAATAGGTGATCGAGTTTATTCTATTTATAATTCAATTCATTTTCGCACTCTTTTTTTCGTTTTTCATAATAGAATATCGGACTTTTCAAGACTTGTTTGGAAAATCGTTTTAAAATTTTGGAAGGAATCATATTTATATTTATATTTATGGTGCTTCTTATAAATATTATGAAGCATATATTAAAATGTTTGAGCTAGGTTGTGATATGCAATGACAGGATGATGGATCCTATAGTTTTGTACTATGGAAAAGGCCAACTCACTGGTTTTTTGGTGGATCCTAATGGAGTCATTGATGTTGTAAGTTTTCTTCTTCTTCTTCTTCTTTCTCTCTCTCTTCTCATTTTTATATAACCTTTATCAAGTTCTCATTTTGAAAAAAAAAAAAAAAAAAAAAAAAAAAAAAAAAAAAAAAAAAAAAAAAAATCATTTTGTCAATGCAAAGAAGATAAAAAAAACTGAAACAGAAGATGGTTTATTGAATAATAATGTTAGGTGCCAGCAGACATGGTTGTGAATGCGACGTTAGCGGCAATGGCAAGGCATGGAAGAGTTCCACGGCCAAGCATCAACATTTACCATGTTGCGTCTTCAGTCGCCAACCCATTAGTCTTTCAGCGTCTCGCCGCCCTCCTACACCAACACTATGAATCTTCGCCGTGCCTTGACATCAACGGTAGGCCAATCCGTGTCCCCTCTATGAAGCTCTTCAACTCTGTCGATGACTTCTCCGCCCATCTCTGGAGGGACGCCGTCCGACGTTGCGGCTTGACGCCTAACGGGAAGATCTCTAAGAAGCTCGAAATTATTTGCAGAAAAACAGTTGAGCAACTTAAGTATTTGGCGCATATTTACCAACCTTATACCTTCTTCAATGGAAGGTATGTTAAATGTTTTTTTTTTGAAGTATATACTTAATTATTTGATTTTGGTTCTTGAACTTTCATCCCGTTTGAATTTTTTAGTGAATCGAACCAATATATATTTTTGAAAATGTAGAAAAAAGTATGGTTAAAAATGTTGATTGTGATTAAAAAGAAAAGTAGATGAATTTGAATTTGTGCAGGTTCGACAACAGCAATGCTCAAGGGTTGATGGAAATTATGAGTGAAGAAGAGAAGAGGGAGTTTGGGTTTGACGTGGAGAGCATTGATTGGACAGATTACATTACTAATGTCCATATTCCTGGTCTAAGGAGGCATGTCATGAAGGGCAAAAGAGGAATTAATTAATTAATTAATATGTACCTAAATATCCCCCAAATTGGCTAACAAAATCAATAACCTGTAATAAGAATAATGTCTATTTGGGTTTTCTTTTTCTTTTTCTTTTTTTTTTTTTTAACTTTCTAAAATTTGGGGTCATAACAAGTTTGACCCTTTCTATTTCTTGTAATTATTGAATGTTTTTATGGAAAATTTTCTTCTTCAACTCTCACTTGATTAACCTATTATACTAACCTCATCAAATTAAACATACCTAATAACTAATTAATATATCATATATACTCGATCCAACAGTTTTAAGTGTTTGAATTCTCAACCCTACATGTAACACCGACATTTTCAGGTAAACCAGGCTTCAATTTCTCTAAGTATGAGTTTATTGGATTTAATTTCATATAATTAGTAGATTAGTTGATTAGTGCTTGTAAGAGAACGATTAAATTGAATGGAAATTAGTAGATTTCAAAAAAAATTGAGGAAAAATTTATCTTTAATCTAGTACAAAGGACGTTAGTAAAACAAATCCTAAATATTTATATTTATTTTGTTTCATCTTTATACAATGAACTTTATATTCAGATTTTTTCTCGGATATTATTTAGGTAGTTAATATTATTTATTAAAGTTTTTTTGGAGGGATTTTTTGTTTCCTAAATTAGTTAAACTCTATATCATTTTTTATATATCTGTAAAATTCATATATATACAATCAGTTAACTGATTATTGCTAACCTCTTTAAAAAACTATAGGAATGAATTAGGTTTCATTTGATTTCTGGAAACTTGACGTTTTGGATTTTTTTTTTTTTTCATTTTGTCCCTCTCTCTCTAATTTTCTATTAATGATGACATGTCACTATTTTTTTTTTATCAAAATAATTGGTTTTTAATTTTTTAAAATAATATAATATTAAATTAATTAAAATATCATTATTTTTTAATTTTCTTTAGGAGAAAATTTTCTAATTTTCTGCTTAATCTTAGAATTGTCAATAAGGCCCTTTGCTTAAAGAATTGTTAAACTTTGTTTTGAAAAAAGTTGGTTTTTGTTTTTTAAGAAAGTTTTTTTTTTTTTTTTATAAATTGTTTTTTAAGAAGTTGATTAGTTATTAAGTTATAGTTCTGCTATATAGCTAGCGGTGCCATTTAGATTTCTTATAAAATATGATAAACATTTTCTTTATAAAACAGTTTCAAAAAAAAAAAAGAAAAGAAAAAAAACAACGGCAACAAATTTGAAATATTATGGTTAAAAAGATTACAAGTGGAATTGAATGAGAAATAATTTTGGAGAATATAATATTGATTTGAAACATTAAATAATTTGGACATAATTGAGATATGTAATAGCAAGAAAATTGGGAGAAAGAGAGGAAAGTGAAGGTGTTGAATGTCCAGATTTAGAGAGCATGAATTGTGTGTGATTCAACTTGTAAAACAAACATCTTCTCATCATCTCCTAATTAACTTATCTTTTATCTCTTAATTAATATAATCCACATAATTAATTACAAGAATCTGATCAATTACATAATACTACGTAATATTTCTCCCTCCCGCAAAAAAGAAATTAAATTAATAATGTGTTAATGAATTTAATAAGTTTGTTGTTTGATTTTGGTTCTACACAAGGGACAGGAATTGCTAATGTGAAAGCAGGTGAGGATGCAGGATTTGTGATAGACATGGCCGCATGGGATTTTAGCCACGTCGTTGAGTATACGATCGCAACAGATGCTGCATTCTTTCAAGTCTTTTGGTTCAATCTCCCTCGGCGCCAAAACCACCCTCTCCTCCATGATTACACCATGACCACGCCCGACATTATTAACATTCTCCGAGCTCCTCCGGTCGTCCGGCCAGAACATTTGGATGTATTCGATATCCGCCACCACCTGGAACTTCACGTCGTAATTTCCTTCGCCCATGATCTCACCGACCAACGACCTGATCTTCCCAGCCATGACGTTGCAGGTTGAACCACGACAGCAGTTCAACTACGTACGCCTCGCACAACAATGGATCTTCCAGCTCTCGAAGAGGGAGAGGGAACACCCCATCCGCCACTGGACTCCACGGACTTTCTCCCAGGATGTCGTATGGAAGTCCGGCGGACGGCGACCGGGAGATCACACGCCTGACATACCCCACCCGGACTTGGAGGACTTGTTGATCGGCTACAACAACAGTTTGAGAAGTTGAAGTTTGTTGAAGGATTTGGTGTGGGAATTTGAGAAGTTGATCGACGGTGGTGTTTCGAGTGGCGCGGATACAGTATTGGAGGCAGGAAGTGGTGGAGAAGAAAGACATGGTGGGTGTGGGCTGTCTGATCAAAAGCAAAGCAAAGCAAAGCAGATCAGAATGGATGAAGAGAGTTTGAATGATGCGCGGGGGAAGGCGGGAGCGGGGTCTTATTTATAGCCAATGGAAACAAATCCATTTCAATTTAGGAAACTTTCTCATAGAATCAGATGGATGGATTATGCGCGGGGTCTCATTACTAACGGCTCTTTTCCTTTCTTAAACCAAACTTCCACCGCCTCCCTCCTCCCTTCCACTTTTTATTTTCTTTCTTTCCTTTTCCTTTTCTTCCTTTTTTTTCCCCCTTAAAAACTGAAAAATATATTTGATTATTATTTTTTTATTAAAAAAGAGAATGAAAGATATATACAGTCCTTGATTTTTTCTTAATATTAAAAAAGAGTGAGAAATATATACAATCGTTGATTTAGTATTGTGGTTTTTTTTTTTTCAGAATTATAAATGAAATCATTATTATTATTATTATTATTATTATTATTATTATTATTATTATTATTATTATTTTGTTTTCAAAATTAATTATAGGAAAAATACATTTTTGGTCCCTAAGGTTTGGGTTAGGTTTCATTTTGGTCTCAGAGTTTTCAAACTCAACAATTTAGGCCCCGTTTGATAACCATTTGGTTTTTGGTTTTTGGTTTTTCAAAATTATGCTTATTATCTTTCAATTTCCTCACCATGGTTTTCATTTTTGTTAAGGAGACATTAGAGTTCTTTGTCAAATTCTAAAAACAAAAACAAGTTTTTGAAAACTACTTTTTTTGGTTTCCAAAAATTGACTTGGTTTTTGAAAACATGAGAAGGATGTAGATAACAACCCAAAGAAATGCATGAGTGAAAAGAGTGTTTATAAGCTAAATTTTCAAAAACCAAAAACCAAAAACGAAATGGTTATCAAACGGGGCCTTAGTCTCTGAGGTTTGGTTTTAGTTTCATTTTGGTCCCTCCATCCATTTTTCCGTTAATACTTAACAGATTGCTAACGTGGCATAATTTTTTTTATTAAAAAAATAATTTTTAAAATTTTTTAAATTAAAAAATAAATAAAAATAATAAAATTTTTTATTTTTATTTTTATTTCAACTCTTGTCCACCTCCTTGTTGTCCTCCACTTTCTTCTTCTTCTTCCTCTTTTTCTTCCAGTCGCTGGTGACCGCCTATCGCCGGCCACCACCGTCACCGCCGGCGGCTGACCGTCGCCACCGTCTCGCCGGAAATTTTTTTCTTTTTTTTTTTCTTCCTTTTTTTCTCCTTTCCCTTCTTTCTTTTCTTTCTTCTTCTTCTTCTTCTCAATCTCTCTGTGTAACTCTCGTTTTACTCATCCATGTCCGATTCAACAGCCATTTGGCCAAGTCCCTGCGTTCCAAGACGAAAGCATCTCCCTCTTCGGTAATTGACCTTCGATTCGCTCTTTCGAACTTCCAATTTCATCTTCTGAACTATAAATTGTTCATCGAGTACGAAACCTATGGCTTCTTTTCCGATTGTGTGATTTCGCGCAAAACAAAAAGAGCGATCTGCCACTACATTTGTGAGAAGCACGCGGAGAAGGGGAATAAATGACAGTACGGATTGGATCAGTTAGGGAAAGCTTCGATCGATCAATTGATTGAAGCGGAGGGGAAGAACTTCAACCCGGTGAGTTCGATTCTGGTTTTTCAACTGGCTTTTGCGCCAAGGATGAAGGTGCTGCAGGACGAGAAGGCGATTAAGCAGACGACTTCAGATCCGCACACCCGTCTTCGCTCGTAGGTCGCACGCGAACCCATCGTCGAACACCACTCGTTGAAGCTCGAAAACTAGATCTGGAACGCCCGTCGCAGCCGCTGATAGCGAGCATAGCTAGTTAGTTTTCCCTAATTAATTTAGCTAGTCTTTTATAATTTATTGGCCAAAATGATGCGTTTTTGTGTTGTATTTGTAGGAAATAAATATTTGAGCTAATTGCGTGTTCGGGACATGAAAAAGGGCTAAAAGATCGAAAAAGGATCAAATTGGAAGAAGTCAAATTCAACCCAGCTGATTTATTAAAAAAAAAAAACTTCATAGCGTCGCGACGCTCTCGGCGAATTTTCCAAATCCGCAGTATCGCGACAGCGTCGCGACGCTGTCTATAGCGTCTCGACGCTGTCGGCAGATTTTCTATAAATTCATCATTTTGTGCTACGGATTGGGGGAGTCCAATTGGTTAGATTTTAGCCCTAATTTCGACTAGAGACCTTTGGTGGGAGCGGAAGCAAGGCCAAGGAGCGGGAATCAAGCGAGAAGACGTGGAGATCGTGACGGGGACGTGCCGGTTTCGACGGATTCGAGTTTTCCTTTCTCTTTCCCTTAACTCTTGTAGTTTTTATGGCTTTTCTTGCAATTAGTGTTTGTGGTTTAAAGACTATGAATTTCTAGTTGTTTGTCTTAGGGATTGATGTAGTTGTTTTAGTTGTTGGATTGATTTTTGGTATGAATGTGCTTTTATTTTATGCATGCAATTTTGTGTAATGCTTTCAATTACTTGATCACTAATTGAATGATTTAAGTGTTGAATCTAACTCGGGAGAGAGGATTTGGCCTAAGACTTGCCTTGTTTAATTGCATGACTAGAGTAGAAATTCTAAGTTTGTGACGGGATTTGGAATATCTCTAGAAGTATAACAAGGATTAAACCGAATAATGCCTTGTATGTTATTGAACTTAGATAGGGATATCAAGTTAGTTATATGCATGAGAATCAATTATACTCGGGAGAGGTAATCGTGATAAAAGTTTCCTTGGCTTGTAGAATAATTGCACGATCAATTCATTTCTATTAATCAATCCTCAATCTAAAATAATGAAATCAATTCCCTAAGAGTCTTTCCATTTGAGTCTCCACCCTTTATTTTATGCTTTTTGTTTTTAGATCTATCTTTTTCATTCAGTTTGGCTCCCTAAATAAAATTGGACAAAAGTATTCACGGTACTTAATTTGCTAGAAAACCAATCCAGAGGACGACACTCGTTTAATCACGAAAACACTATATTATTACTTGACCCGTACACTTGCGGTTAGCAAATTGCACATCAGCCGCAAACTCGTCTTCACTCAGATTTGAAAACCTTGCTCGCCTAGATCTGGAATGCCCGTTGCTCACAACTCGCGTCGTTCTCCTCTCTGAGCTTTCTTCCTTCTTTCTTCTTCGTTCTCCTCTCTTTTTAGCTCGTATGGGTCGCCTTCCGAAGCACTTCTTCGACTGAAACGAAGAAGAAGAAAAAAAAAGAAAGAAAATCGAGTAGCTTAGATGAGAGAGATGAGATGAAGAGAGGGAGAGAGAAAGAAAGAAGATCTCCGACGGCGGCGACGATGGCTACGGCGGTTGCCGGCAGCTATGGTGATGTGTGATGGTTTAGGGTTTGAAGAGAAGAAGAAAGAAGGAAGAAAGAAAGAAGAAAGATATTTAAAAAATAATAATATTATTTTTATCTTTATTATTTTTATTTTAAAAAATTAAAAAATAAATTTTTTTAATAAAACAAATAATGTCACATCATCAATCCGTTAGTATTTAACGGAAAAATGGATGGAGAGACCAAAATTGAAACTAAAACCAAACCTCAGGGACTAAATTGTTGAATTTTAAAACTCAGGGACCAAAAGTGTATTTTTCCCTTAATTATAACATATTACTTTTGAAATTTTAATATTAAAAAACACTTTTCATGTAAATTCTTAATTAGATCTTTTGGTTAAAGAATTTGTTAAAAAAAATTATCAATCCACTTCATAACCATATAGATTCTAATCTTCAATTTAGTAAGTTAAACTTAAGTATTAATGTCCTTTTGTTTCCTCACACACACGCACGCGCGCGCGCGCGCATATATATATATATATATATATATATATCTTTAATTAATATCTCTAAATTTTCGAAATTGAAACAATATATATATATTACAATTTTGGTAACTATCCTCAAAAGATTGACATTGACATTTATTACTAGACAACTTTCATTGAAACTTTGACATTTTACAACTTCAAAATTTTAATTTGTAAATTTTAAGTCAAAATTATCAATAAAATTGTTTTTGTTTTTGTTTTGTTTTTTTAACTAAAATATAAAACGTTAACCTGGAAAATTAACATTTATATAAATTGCATCTATAAACGTCAACAATTTGTTTTTTCAATAAGCACCAAATTTAGAGCAGTTCAATATATTGAAAAAGAAAAATTAGATTTTGAGTTTTTCTTAGAAAAAAAAAAATAAGGGAAAAATACATTTTTGGTCCCTGAGGTTTGGGTTAAGTGACACTTTGGTCCCTGAGTTTTCAAACTCAACAAAAATACCCCTGAGGTTTGAGATAAGGAGCACTTTGGTCCCTGCCGTCAATTTTTCTGTTAAATGTTAACGGTGGCTGACGTGACAATATTATTTTAATGAAAAACTTATTTTTTTTTTAATTTTTTTAAATAAAAAATATTAAAATAATAAATAAATAAATATATATATTAATTTTACTTTTCTCCCTCCCCTTCTTCTTCTCCCCCCTCCATCTTCTTCTTTCTTCTTCACACCGGCTGGCGGCGACCGACGGCCGGCGACCACCGCTCGCCGGCGGCCGACCGCCGCCGGTAACTTTTTTTTTCCTCTTTTTCTCATCTTTTCATCTTCTCCTCTCTCTTTTTTTTTTTCAGATCTGGAATCGCACGTCAGATCTGTTGAGTTCGTGGCCGCCGTCGAAGAGTTCGTAAGCTCGCGAGCTTCAGATCGAGAAAAAAATCGTTCGTGGCCGACGTCGAAGAGCTCGCGAGCGTTCACTGGAGTGCTGTCGAAAGGGAGATCTGAGACGAAAAATAACCCAGCGGCTGGAGAGTGCTGTCGAGAAAAAAAACCAGACGTTTGCTGGAGTACTGTTGTCGGTTCAGTTCGAGAAAAAAATGAGAGGAAAACGAGGTGAGACACTACTGCCAGTGTGACTTGCCGACAGATCCGAGTCGTGGGTCTTCTCTTCGCGCACGTGAGATGCTCATCGGAGGGAGGGAGCTTGCGTGCAGTGTTGTTGGAGAAGAAGGCCAAGAGGGAGGAGACGACGACCCGGGCAACTTGAGAGGAAGGGAGAGAGCTCGCGATTTGGGTCTACTAGCCGGAAAAGAAAAGAAATCGAGAGGGAGAGAGCGCGCGATTTGGGTCTCTCACGAACAGATCTCGGCTGCCAGTCGTCCGCGTTGCCTCCCGTTGCCTCCAGGAAAAGAAAACTCAGTGGGTCTCTCACGAACAGATCTCGATTTGGGTCTACTCGCCGGAAAAGAAAAGAATCCAGTCGTCCGCGTTGCCATATCTCCCTCTCTCTTTTGTTTCACGCTGTCAATCTAATCTCCCTTTAATCTCCTTTCAGTTCTTAATTTTTTTTTTTTTTTAAAAAAAGAAAAAATAGAAAGAAAAGAAGAAAGAAGGAAGAAGAAGAAAGGGAGGAAAAAAAAAACAAAAAAAAGTCGCCGACGGCGGAGGCGAGCAGTGGCCGCCGGCCGCCGGAGATAGGAAGAAGAAGAAGGAGGAAGAGGATGAAGAGGAAGAAGATGGAGAAGAAGAGGAGAGAGAAATAATAAATAATAATAAAAATAATATTATTTTATTATTTTAATATTTTTTATTTAAAAAAATTAAAAAAATAATTTTTTTCATTAAAATAATAGTGCCACATCAGCCACCGTTAACATTTAACAGAAAAATTGACGGTAGGGACCAAAGTGCTCCTTATCTCAAACCTCAGGGGTATTTTTGTTGAGTTTGAAAACTCAGGGACCAAAGTGTCACTTAACCCAAACTTCAGGGACCAAAAGTGTATTTTTCCCAAAAAATAATAAATCTTTAAACTTTCAATTTTTAATAGATCCCTTAACACTAAAAAATATCAAATAAGTCCTTGGGTCCAATAGATCCCCAAACTTTTAATTTTGGGCAAGTCTTTAAGGCCCCGTTTGGTTTGTGATTTGAAAATTGTTTTTGAAAATAAAGAATTCAGAAGAAAATGAAAACAGATTTCTTTCGTCCATTATATCTAAAAACATGTTTGGTTCCAATTTAAAAACTTTAAATTTGCATTCAAAATTTGAAAACTGTGTTTGGTTATGAATTTGAAAATGCATGAAAATATTAATGTGTTTGGTAAAATTAATTTTTTTTTTTAAAAAAGTTAATTTAATATGATTATTTTTCTACTTGACTTTTATTAATTTTTAGAGAGATTATAAATCAATGATGCTGGAATTGATTCTTCAAAAAAAAAAAAAATTGTTGGAATTGAAATTATAAGGAAAAAAAAAAGATATATCATATAGTTGTATTATATGAAACTTTTGATTCGTAAAGTAGAGGAGCATATCAAAATAGGTAGAATTATGTAAAAAGTAAAAATAACAACCAAAACATCAGTATCAATCAAACACACTATTTACCCAACAGTAATTTTGTATTTTTTTTCCCTTTAGAGTCGAAGAGAATTTGGATATCAAAAAAAAAAAAAAAAAAAAAACGTTGTTTGTAGATAATGCAACATTGTTTGATGGAAAGAAAGAGGTATCCTATGTCTTAATTTTTAAAGTTGTATCTCGTGTTTCCATTATTTTAAAAACAAAATTGGAAAACAATGAAAACAACATTTTATCGTTTTTGAAAACAAACCATTTTTTGAGTTGTTTTCAAAAATTGTTTTTGAAAATAAGTATACCAAACACGTTTTCATGGTTTCCCTTGTATTTTTTATTTTCGAAAACATAAAAACGAACACAGATCATGAACCAAACGGGACCTAACTTCTCCAACATTTTTTAAAGTTCACAAACCTAACAAATACAAAATCGGAAATTCATAATCACATAAAATACAATTTTATGTATAGTAGATTGGTTAATTTTTAAAAATATCAAACATATCATGAATTTATTAGACACAAAATTAAAAATTCAAGGATTATTAAACATTTTTAAAAATCTAATCTTTTAGAAACAAAATTAAAAATTGAAAATCCTATTAATTTTTTTTTAATTCGACGGACTAAACTTGGGTAAGAGAATAGTAAATAACATTTATTAAAAAAATTATATAAAAGAGGCAAGTTTAAAACTATTTAGGAAAAAGTGGTGTTGCGTTTCTCCAACAGACTTCTTTCAGAGTTTTTTTTTTATAATTAAATTAAATTAAAATTACTTATGCATCTCTCTCTCTTTCTTTCTTTTTCAGAGTGTTTTTTAATAATTAAATTAAAATTACTTATTTGCTTTTATTGTTCTATTTTTTAAACATATTTTTAGGTTATTGTTTTTAGATTTTTTTTATCCTTTAAATTATACCTATATATTGAAAGCTTATCAATTATTTAAATATTTGATTATCATATTTTCTATGTTATTTTTTTTTAATAGCTCACTTATTTGTTTTTATTAAATTCTTTAAGATTTTATAAATAATTTAAAGATCATTGGTTAAGAAGATTTCAACTATATTTATTATTTTAGCAAATCAAATCAAATCTATCTATCTATTTTAAATATAATAGTAAATAATTATTTGATCCAATTTACATATTAATTAATTGATTCTAAGATAATATTTTTTTCCTCATCCAATTTGTTCCAAGGGGTTAAGAATTTATTTGTCTTTGTCTTGTTTCTAAAATAGAAGTTCATTTTTTACTTATGATAATATTTTTATTTGTACGTGTAAATTCGAAAGAGTTTAGAGTATTTTGATTCATCAAATGAAATGAATGTGATGATACTCAGCGTCTAATTTTTTGAAAAAAAAAATCTAAATAAATTAAAATATTTAATCTAGAAGAAGATTGAATTTAACGTTTTTTTTTAAATAGTGACAACTACTTAACCAACTTTTATTCATTTCAAATTCAAATTTAAAATAGTGAAGAATACACTTTTTGGTCCATGAGGTTTGGGTTAGGTTTCATTTTGGTCCCTAAGCTTTCAAACTCAACAATTCAACAATTTAGCTTCTAAGGTTTGGTTTTAGTTTCATTTTGGTCCCTTCATCCAATTTTCCGTTAAAAGTTAATGGATTGCTGACGTGGCAAAAAAATTTATTAAAAAAATTATTTTTTAAGTTTTTTTACAAGGTAAGTACTTATGGATACATAGAGAGAAAGTTTATCTCTATTTATAAGGATGATGACGAGTTTTTGTAATCACTAATTATTTTTCAATTATGTTTACATTATTCACAGTTTGTTCGATATATAGTGTATTTGGCAATTATGATTATATAATCATAGATCCCGTAACATTGCATTAAGGGGCCGTTTGTTTTGTGGGAATCCGAGATTCCCATGAGTCAGACATCTGAATTCCCGCGTTTGTTTTGCAGTAATGTCAGATACCCGGTATCTTGAGATGTCCGAGTATTCTAAGATGCTCATACGGGAGGTAATCTAAGTACTTTTGGATGCCTTTTTGAAACATGGGTTTTGAAGATTCCCATGTCGAGAGCATCTCCTGTTTACTTTTTTGTCCTTCGTTCATGTTTTTATATATTTTCTTTCATCAATTTTCTTTATCTTTATTTTTAATTTTATAATTTAAATAGGTTAATGTCTAATAAACAACCTTATACAATTAAGTATATTTATATATTACATTTACATATAAAATAGACTTCAATTAAATTATATAATATCTCTATTTATTTTTAATATTTGGAACGAATTATTATCAATAATATTTATTATCTTATATAAATAATTTTAAAACAACGTTTTTTAACGACCGACATACATTTGTTATTTTTGTTCTTAAAAATATATATCATTTATAATATAATAAATAAATTTCACCTCATATAACATTAATTAATTATATAATTGTCTTTTAGAAAAATATTACAATTAAAAATAAAATTTATATTTAATATAGTTTTTTTTTTAAAAAAAAAATCATATATTAATATGAATTCAACGAAATAACATACAAAAATTAATGTACACGAAACTAATATAAAAATATTTAATTAATTAAAAAAAATATAAATTATATAAATATATTAATAAGGGCATTTTTTGGAACATTACATAAATTTACAACATTTTCAAAAATAAATCCTTCAAAACTATCCAAATATTCCCGGATACCCTTATAAATTTTCCTACAAAACAAACGTGACTATCTGAAGATGCCGGATATCTAAAATTCCAGTCATCTAAGATTTCAGGCATCTAAAGATGTCGGACATCTACATTTCCAAAAAAACAAACGACCCCTAAAGATGTTTTTCTCAAATTTGATCCCCTTTTCGGTTAATGATGTGTATGTGTGATTTTAATATTTTAAATAATAATCTTTAATGGTAAGCATTTAACAAAATAATAAATTTATAATATATAAAAAGCTAAACAATAGTTTCAAATTGTAATAACTAAACTACTGCGTGAGATAAGGAATATTATTGTTGGATAAAATTATCATTTTCAATTAAAAAAGTTACAATGTTTTTTTTTCACAAGGAAAGAGAATTTCATTAATTTGGAATAGATTTCCTTAGGAGTCGTTCGGTTTAAGGTTTTATAGATGCCTGAGAATAAATGATGCCTGGAAATACTATGCCTAGGAATAAGATTGCTGGGAATCAAAGATACATGTTTGGCTATGCATGAGAATGTTATGAGAATTTTAGAATTAATCATGTAAACTTTATGTAATTTGTTATAGGCAATTTTGGACCACCCGACGCACAAGGAGCAGACGAGGACGTCCGGGCAAAAATAGGGCTGGGAGACCGACCCAGAGGAAGAATCGACCAAAGGGCCGGGCCAACTTGGCCCGACCATTCGGCCCGCTTGCGCAGGCCGAGCTCGGTCACCTCCTCTCGGTCCCTGATGCTTCTAGCCGCCCCGGTTTCGCCTAGTTTGTCCCGAAACGCCTCCGAATTCATAAAAACCCTAGGAGCACGAGCAGGTATTTATACCCCTCTTCGCCACTGAAGAAGGGGACCCGGACTCTCAACTCTCTCCTCTTACTCCCTTGCTCTCCTCTTCCGTTTTCTGACTTAAGCATTGGAGGCGGTGTGGCTAGCACCACACTGGTGTGCAGGTTTTCAGTTTTGCAGGCCACGTCTTCCCCCTCATCTACAAATTTACCATTGGTGGCACGTGAAGGTCAGGTGAGTTTCCTCTGACCAAAATCGACCATCAACAGTTTGGCGCCGTCTGTGGGGAAGAAAACTTGCCAAATCTGCATATCGATCATTCCATGAGTAAGGGGATGGAGAAGAGAAATCAAGACATAAACACAGAAAATTCGGATGGTGACCGCCACCAACGGAGGTCACGGGAAGAAGGCCGAGATCGGCCTCAGACCGAATCTCCTCGTCCTCGGTCTCCACTACCCTCATCCCGAGAGAAGCAATCTGATCTCAAAATTGCTGCTCTCGAAAACAAAGAATCCGAGGAAGGGGAAGGAACCAATGGAATACTCTGCAGAGCCAGATACGAGATCAAAGGGAAAGAAGACTGACAGCATGACCAGCAAGTTCAGGGGGCTCAAACCTACAGATCGTACAATTCTGAGGAGCCCAGAATCAAGCACACTTAAAGGACGCAGCCACACAATTTCAACACCAAGATACACTCATTCCGGGACAGACCTGAGAAATCTGATCGAAGAGAAGCGTAGAAGTACCAAAACTGCTGAATCCGAGGCCAGAGTTGCCGAAGCTGAAGCCAGGGCTGCCGAGGCCGAGGCCAAGAAAGACAATCTCCCTTGGAAGACTGAGCTTCTAAACACACTAAAGGAGCTCGGAAATCCTCGGGGAGACATGCAGAAGTCAAAGGACTTAAAGACGAACAACGACTACCAGACGAGCCGTACGATGGCCGAGGCCGACCAGAGATATTCATCCAGATCGATCAGAACCATCTTTGGAGGACAAATCAAGAATGAACACAAGCCTTGACCGGGTGGAAGACACCAAGATCGAAGGCACAAGGAAGGGTTGGAAGCCATTCCATCAACATCCAAAACTAAAGCAGCGTATACTGGAACGAGATTGGGGGCTAAGAGGAAGAAGCTATCAGGCTGAGGCCAACCCTAAGTTAAGGTCATCCTTGGGCCGAGGCCGAGGCCGACCCTAGGCTGAAGCTGAGGCCGACCTTCCAAGGCCTCAAAAGTGTCCCCAAGATCGCATAATCAATGCAAATTTTATTGTGACACAAGACGAGATCGAGATTGAAGCAAAGGAGCCAGATACGAAAGACGACAGACTGTTTGAAGCCGACCCCAGACATGGCCGAGGCCGAGGCCGACCCCAGATATGATTGAGGCCCAGGCCGACCTGAGCCATGCCCGTGGCCGAGGCCGACCATGGCCATGGTTGTGACCAAGACCAATCCTGTTATTGCAAGCGAGATTGAACACCTGCGAGCCTATAGAGCCCACACTTACATGCGAGCCTATAGTGCCCACGCCTACATGCGAGCCCAAGCTTTTCAGCTTAGTGCCCACGCTTGCTTGCCGGCCTAGGCTTCCATGCTTAGAGCCCACGCCACTGCACACGAGCCTAGACTACCGAGTCTACCTCACCTCAGAGCTCAAACACTTGCTCAAACACTTCATGTAAGTCAAGCTCACCCGGCGGAGGCCAAGACCGAGCACCTCTTGCCAAAGCCGAGCACCTCTTGTCGAGGCCGAGCACAAACTTTAAAGGTATTCTCCTATTTACTCAACTATACTTTATGTTTTAATGAAGTTTTACTTGAGATTGGGGGCTGCAAAAGGTTATATGCACTCCCTATTAAACAAAAAGCAAGTAACAGGGGATATGCACTCCCTATTAAACAAAAGGCACACTAGATTAGCATGTCTAACCAATGGTTACATGTTCTGGCTTACTCTCCTATTATAGACACTCCTTGAATAGGGGATAAGCAAAATTAGAAAAATGCTCGGCCTCATCCCGAGGCCGAGGCCGACCAGACAAGCTAAAAGGGAGATAGATGTGCTCGACCTCTTCCCGAGGCCGAGGCCGACTAGCTCCACTTTTGTAATCTCTCACTTTTTTCATCTCCATTTCACCTAACCCCTATTCAGGGAGTGTCTACTTTGTCTATTTCTATCTTATTTTGCAGGATGACAATAAAGTTGCACATGGATCGGCACAAGGCAAAGATCATTACTCATAAATCGGGCTTAAGGAGCTCAACCGATAGCATTAAGTCGCACCTGAATCCCAATTCAAGAGTGGGGGCTTAATGTTATAGGCAATTTTGGACCACCCGACGCACAAGGAGCAAACGAGGACGTCCGGGCAAAAATAGGGCTGGGAGACCGACCCAGAGGAAGAACCGACCAAAGGGCCGGGCCAACTTGGCCCGAGGCCGAGGCCGACCATTCGGCCCGCTTGCGCGGGCCGAGCTCGGTCACCTCCTCTCGGTCCCTGATGCTCCTAGCCGCCCCGGTTTCACCTAGTTTGTCCCGAAACGCCTCCGAATTCATAAAAACCCTAGGAGCACGAGCAGGTATTTATACCCCTCTTCGCCACTGAAGAAGAGGACTCGGACTCTCAACTCTCTCCTCTTACTCCCTTGCTCTCCTCTTCCGTTTTCTGACTTAAGCATCGGAGGCGGTGTGGCTAGCACCACACCGGTGTGCAGGTTTTCAGTTTTGCAGGCCACGTCTTCCCCCTCATCTACAAATTTACCGTTGGTGGCACGTGAAGGTCAGGTGAGTTTCCTCTGACCAAAATCGACCATCAACATAATTATAATAATTTAATCATTAAAATAATCAAAATTAATTCAAAGTATTAATAAAAATTAATGATTTAATAATCATGAAATAATTTTAATGGCATAAACTATGTTAATTTAACTAATTAAAATTATTTAATTAATTTTTTTAATAAATATCTTTAACTACAATAATTTAATATATTTGTATCCATAAAAATTAATTAAATAAATATTTTAATAATAATATGATTATTTATTTTATTTATTGTAAAGAAATTTAAAAAAATAATTAATTGATTATAAATAATCAATAAGTAATTAATTATAATTATTGAAAAATGAATTTTTATACTAAATTCATTTAAATAATTTAAATTCAATAATTAAATATATTTTTGATAATGTTAACTAATTAATTATAATTTTAGTAAATATGTAATTGCATCCATTTAATAAACTTGGACTAAGTATTTGTTTTTAAAGAAAACTTGAAATTCTTGACAAATTATTATTTATTTAATCTAATTAAATAATTTATTATATTATTTTTTAATTTAGTATCCATGAGTTAAATAATTAACTATATTCAAAATAAAATTGCATATAAAAATAAAAAAAAAAAAAGAAGAGATGGACAAAGAGAAAACTCATGCTTTTGCAAGGGCATAGAAAACCCTTTCCTATGGGCATAAATGATGTCTAGGAATGCTTTATTCCCAGAGGTCCACCACAGAAACCTTGAAACAAATAAGGGTATCAGAAATCCTTACTAACCCTGCACCAAACGACGTACAAAGAGTGACATCTCACTAGAAGCTAACTTTGAGATCTACAAAGGAAAGTTAGATAACCATAACATTGATCCATCAAGCATACTTTGACGAGCCATTGTATGAGCCATCACATTAAAGCATCTACTCACATAGACAAAATCAACACACTCAAAACAACCTTTAATCGACTCAATATCCCATATGACAGAGGTCACCTCAACACAAAATTGCACTCTCTTTCCTCAAAATCGACACCAAAGAGAGCGAATATGATTCTATTGTCCAAACGAAGCCCCTCTAAAATAGCATACGATTCCGCACATAATGGGTTGACAAACGTCTTCAAAACTTTGTTCATAACATCCATCAACGATCCTTTTGAGTCCCGTATCACCATCCCAACACTAGCTTTGGCGCCTGAGTGAGTGAGATGCCGCAATGTTAATTAACCTAAAACAATACTATTATCTCATTCTCAGAAGGAAAGGAAAAAAAAACCTATTATCAGCAACATGAAATTGAGCAAATTCATTTCAAATTTTGAACAAGGAAGACGCATTGTAAATTAAAATGTATAAATTAAAATTAAAAGTAAAGAAGTTGTGCTATTGAGATAAAATAAAATAAATTAAAATGTATTTATTTTCATTCATTTAACAATTTATTTTTATTTTTATTCTATTTCTTTGACAACATGTAGGGGTGGCGTTTGAACCTTCAACCTCATGATCGAGGTACAAGCTTTATGCCGATTCATGTTTTTGTTGGCTATTTTTATATTTTTATTCTAACACTCTTCCAATATGTTACATGTTTGTCGCAATTTCGTCTTCGTTCTAAATTAACCAAACACAAGACATATAATTACAATTTTAAAAATATATTATATTTTAAAATTATTGTGTTTGTATCCACATTCATACTATGTAACTAAAAATCATTTAATTTTACCACCAACTCTTAAAAATTCATATTAATTTTACCACCAACTCTTAAAAATTCATATTCAATTTGAGTGTAACTCAAATGGTTAGTACTTTATATTCTTAGGGTGGCCCACTGTGTTGGTTATAATAGCCCCCGCTATTATAACCAACCCAGTGTTTGGGGCACCAACAAAAATAAGAGGCGGAGTTGGTTATTTTTTCCCTCCGTGTTGCTACAGTAACCACTATTCAACTCACCCCAATTATTCTATCCATTCTCTACAGTAACTCTTTTCTCTCTTCTTCCATGTGACTCATTGACTTTTCTACCGACGACCGGCCGACGACTTTTCCGACGACCACCGACAACTTTTCCGACGACCGCCGTCGACTTTCCGGCCACTTTTCCGGCAATCACCGACGACTTTTCCGGCGACTTTTTTTTTTTTTTTTTTTTTTTTTTTTTTTTTTTAATCTTCTTCTCATTTTCATTTCGAAAAATATAAAAAACGAAAATAAAGAAAGAAAAAAGAGGTAGAAGAAAATAAAAGGAAAAAAGAGGGAAAAATTTTCGATCGCCGAAAAATTTGTTGGTGGTCGTCGGAAAAATCATAAAATTTCTAGGGAGAGTTAGATACTAGGTTGTCTTTGTACGTATAAGTTTTATTACATAATTACTTTTGATAATGAAGTATATGAATGTTTATCTTCATCGTACCATATTTTTCATTCCAAATTATACTTATCGTATTTAAGTTTACCGTGATAATAATAATTTTAAAAAAAATACTACTCAAGTTTTTATTTTATGTGATTTCTATTTTATTTGATTCTTTTGATAATAAAGGTAAAATGAGTTTTGAATAAACATTTACCATTTTTATGTTGGAAATACATAAATGAAACAAATATGGTTTTTCTATATGAAATCATAAAATGACTTATTTTGTGAAAAAACCATGACTCTAAAACAAAGAAAATCAACCTTTACTTCAGGTTATTTTTGTTTCCTTTTAAGCTAAACACATAATTTAACCCCTGTACCCAAAACTTTTATTTTTTTTACAACTAAACCTTTTTTTTTATTATTAATATTTGAAGTACAAAGTTGTATGAGGAAAATAAACAAAAAAAAAAGTCAAGAAAAAAAAAACAGTCAGCTTGAAACATAGATTATTTGAACCTAGACTAAAATAATTTGCATCCCAAAACACTGCACCCCAAACACAGACTATTTTATCCCAGACTATAATAATCTGCATCCCAAACACAGACTATTTTATCCCAGACTATAATAATCTGCACCCCAAACACAGATTATTATAACCCCCAGACTATTATAATCCCCCAGCTATTATAATCAACCCAGCGCCCCAAACAGCCCCTTAAAGTTTATAGGATTAAAATAGAGTTTCAATAATATATATATATATATATATATATATATATATAAATAAACTTAAAAAAGTTATAAGTTATCCTAAAAAAAAAACTTTAGCTTAAAACTATAAGATTCCACGTGCATTGCACATGTTTTTTTAACTAGTCTATATAAAATTATGAATGTGGAAGAAACTTTTTTTTGGACAATTTTATCCTTGAATTTTTAATTAATACCTAATTTATCCTTCCTTTATAATCTAAATTTAAAATAATTAAATTCTAGATATAAATATTAATGGCAGAATTTAAAATATTACCTTAAAAATTATTATTATAATTAATAATAGAATTTTAAGAGTTTTTTAAGAAGAAATTTTAAGAGTTTTGAAAATAAATGCATTCAATAACCACAACAAACAACACAACTGTTCGGTAAAGCTGATACAAACCACGAGGGGATGATACTAGCATCCCCATCAACACCTTCATCCTCCAGAAACTTGGTGGCTACAAAATTACTCTCGCGCCTACAGTGAGCGAAAGAAATCGTTTCATTCTTAGCCAAATTGACGATCGATTCTGCGATCAATCCCGATTCCGTCAGGTCCTCTTCTTCTCCCGTGATCGTCTTCATCAAGCTGATCGAATCAGACTCAATTGCCCTTCAACCTTTTCAAGTAAGCTTCTAATCCTTCTCGCATGGCTTACATATTACATATTATTTCTGTGGTTTTAAACTTCAGCATTCCCATATTTTAATTACTTGCAATTTGTTATTGTGACCCAAAATAAACACAGCCATAAACAGAAGACGGTGCCTCATTCTTTTTCTCATTAATAAAAGCTTCCAAAAAAAAAATATAACACTATATAGAGAATTACATATTACGTAATTCTCCAACAAAATTAAAAGAAAAAAAAAAAAGAAAGAAATTTAACAATGTGTTAAATTTCATATTATTGTAATTTGGCTCTGCAGAGAGGGCAGGAGTTGTTGGTTCGAAGCCATGTCAAAATGCATGATTTGTGATACACGTGTCCACAAGGCATCTTCGCCATCTCCTTCCCATTCCCCTTCTTCATTTCATCGTAGCAAACACTGCAATCCTCCATCTCATCTTCATCTTCAAACTCATATTCCTGATTCGTCAGTCTCTCAATCGCCGACTCCGGTGCCCCTCTCCGAGTTTCTTCCACCACCACAATCCCCTCCTCCATCCAAAACATCTTCACGTAGTCGATGTTCGCCTCTATGCTGACGCCGCCGCCCAATCTTTCGGCGAAGGAGGCGATCTTCTGGAACAGGATGTCGGCCACGGAGGTGTGGACGTTGAACGAACTCAGGAACTCAACCACACAAAAATGGGCCAGGAACGGCGCTTCTTCGAGGTCGCTCAAACAGAGAGGAAACAGAGCCTCCCCGATCAGAGTGGACGGAGTTTGTTGAAGGATTTGGTGTGGGAATCCAGAAATCAGGCGGCTACAATGCCCGAATCGGAGTTTCAGAACTTGATCGCCGGTGGTGTTTCGAGTGCCGCGGATACAGTATTGGAGGCAGGAAGTGGTGGAGAAGAAAGACATGGTGGCTGTCTGATCAAAACCAAAGCAAATTAGCAAAGCAAAGCAGAGAATAATGGATGAAGAGAGTTTGAATGATGCGCGGGGGGAGGCGGGAGCGGGGTCTCATTTATAGCCAACGGAAACAAATCCATTTCAAATTTGGAAAATTTCTCAGAATCCGACCGTTTGCCGCGCCGGTGACCGGTGACCGCCAACGGCTCTTTTATTCGCCTTATGGCTTCGCCGTCGCGTACACTGTAACGGCTCTTTTCCTTTCTTAAATCAAACTTCCACATCGACATCACGTCCTTCCTCGCTCCCTTCTACTTCTTATTTTCTTTATTTCGTTTTCTTTTTTTCTTTTTTTTTTTTTTTCCTTTCGCTCTCTTCAGTTCCCTGAAAACAGGAAAAACATATTTGATTATTATTTTTTAGGCTAAATTATTATTATTATCAAAAGCTACCAGTCATATTCAAAACTCAGGTGGACTGATCAAATTTAATTAACAGCCGTATATTCTGTTGAGGCTTTAATTTCTTCGATCCTCTGCTTCTTCGTGTTGTTTCCCTTTTCCCCTTTCTGCGTCTCTTGTTTCTCTTCGGTCCCTCTCTTTCTGGAGGGAAGAAGAAGAAGAAGTTGGAGAAATGGAAAGCGTAGCAGTGTGGCAAACGGTCGCTCTATGCGGTTTCCTCTCATGGGTTGGTTTAGCTTCCTACATTAACATAACCCAGAAGCTCAGTTCCTTACTGCAACCATGGGCGGCTCGACATGTCGTCACTGGCGCTCCTCTCATCCTCCGAATCCAGGTTTGGCCATTATCCAAAACCAAGTTTTATGTTTCTGTTTATGTTTTGGATTCATTGTGTAAGGTATTATTGTGTTCTGCAGAAATATCAGAATTCGTTCTTGGATGCCCTGTTTTCTGGCTTGTCTTGCTGCATTGTTTCTGTGCCTTTCTACACCGCTTTTCTTCCTCTGCTATTCTGGGTATGCTTTAGATCTCTCTCTGTAATTTTTTATCCCTCGGTTTTTCCAAGGGCTAACTTTTTGTGTGAAAATGTAGAGTGGGCATGGAAAATTGGCTCGGCAAATGACCCTTTTGATGGCTTTCTGTGATTACTTGGGGAATTGCCTTAAGGTAACTGGTCTTTCCCTTTATTTAATTTTTCATGAATTCAAGCTTCTTCTCCTCTTTCATCCAACATGTGGAGTTTTCTGTATTTTCTAGGATGTGGCATCAGCTCCTAGACCCAGTTGCCCACCTGTTAGGAGAATAACTGCCACCAAAGATGAGGAAGAAAATGCCATGGAATATGGATTGCCTTCTTCTCACACGCTAAATACAGTTTGTGTATCTGGGTACGTGGTTCCTGTCCTTCTACATTATACATTGGCTTGCTATTTCCTTTATGTTGTCATATTGCTTTGGGGGGTGTACTTTTTCTCCTCCTCTCAGGGTGGGATTCTGGTTCGTGCTAGGGTGTGATTTAGCAAAAAGGTAGGCTAGAGGTCCAACCTTCTCGAGAATTCGATAAGGTCCAAAGTATTTTGGAGATAGTTTTTCATTTCTTCTGTGAGCCACTGTTGCCTGTCGGTAAGGACGAAGCTTGATATAGACCCATTCTCCTTCTTCGTAGGTCTTATCTCTTCTTTGTTGGTCAGCATATTTTTTCATTCGGTCTTGTGCTTTGAGTAACTGAGTCCTGAGCAAGTCGATGGTTTTGTCTCGACTAAGCAGCTGTTCATCTAATGTTGCATTGTTTGTTTTCTGATCCCCGTAGAATAATAGTGTCGGAGGTGGTCTACCATAAACCACTCGGAATGGTGTTGTGTTGAGGGAAGAGTGGTATGTGGTGTTATACCAGTACTCTGCCCAAGACAACCAATGTTCCCATTGCTTTGGTCTCTCATTACAGAAGCATCTCAGATATGTCTCAAGGCATTTATTCACAGCTTCAATTTGTCCGTCTGTTTGCGGATGATAGTCCATCGAGATGTCTTCCCATATTCGCTCCGGAATAGGTAGTGGTTGGAGGAGTCCGGCTGGAGATAGAGTTAACGTCTTGTTCCGCTGGCAGGTTTGGCAATCCTCAACATATCGCTTTATTGCCCCTTTCATCCCCTGCCAATATAATTCAGCAGTAATCCTTTTATAAGTTCTTAGGAAACCTGAATGACCCCCTATAACTGAGTCGTGATAGGAGTGGAGGACCGTTGGAATTAATGAGGATTCACTTGACATCACTAATCTCCCTTTGTACAACAATGTACCTTGATGGAGCGAAAACTTTGGATGAAGAGAAGGGTCGACAAAGAGATCTCGAATTATTTCCTGTAACCTGTGGGCTTGAGCTACTTCCCTCTTGATTACCTGCACGTCTAGAATGGCGGGTGCCGATAATGGCGCAAGATGGACTGTTGGTGGAAGGCGTGATAAAGCGTCAGCCGCTTTATTCTCCAATCCTGGCCGATATTGTACTTCAAAGTTATATCCCAACAGCTTCGAGATCCATTTTTGGTACTCGGGTTGTATGACTGTTTGATCTACAAGAAATCTCAATGCTTGCTGGTCCGTTCGGATTAGAAATCGTTGGCCTAATATACGGCCTCCACTTTTGTACCGCCTTTACGATTGCCATCAATTCTTTTTCATAGATTGGTTTGGCTTGGGCCTGTGTTGATAACGATTGGCTGAAATAAGCTATTGGCCTTTGGTTCTGAGTCAATACAGCTCCTAGACCCATACTGGAGGCATCAGTTTCTACTATGAAGGATTGTGAGAAATCGGGTAGTGCCAAGACAGGTAGTGTCATCATGGCCCGTTTCAGGCTGTCAAACGCTTCTTGGGCTTGGTCGGTCCATTCGAAGGCATCACGACGAGTTAACTGTGTTAAAGGGAATGCTTTGGCGCCATAATTCTCCACAAATTTTCGGTAATAGCCAGTGAGCCCTAGGAAACCTCTCAATTCCCTGACATTCGTTGGTCTTGGCCATTCTACTATTGACCTGACTTTGTCGGCATCGGCCTCTACACCCGCCGCCGAAATCCAGTGGCCTAAATATTCTATGCGATCTTTCGCAAAAACACATTTTTTCATGTTTACTTTCAGAGCATTATCCCTCATCAGATTCAATACAGCTCCAAGGTGTGTTAAGTGTGTCTCTAAATCCGGACTATAAATAAGGATGTCATCAAAGAATACGAGAACGCATCTACGCAAAAATGGCCGAAAAACATGATTCATTAATGCTTGAAAAGTTGACGGAGCATTAGTAAGACCGAAGGGCATTACCAGGAATTCGTAGTGACCTTCGTGCGTCCTGAACGCCGTCTTTGGAATGTCTTCAGTATGTACACGAATTTGATGGTATCCAGCTCGCAGGTCCAGTTTAGAAAAAATTCGTGCCCCGTGTAACTCGTCTAACAACTCTTCTATTACTGGTATGGGGAACTTGTCTGGCACAGTGGCCTCATTCAAAGCACGATAGTCTACGCAAAATCTCCCGCTCCCATCTCTTTTTTTCACAAGCAAAACTGGACTTGAAAATGGGCTGGTACTGGGTCGAATCACTCCTGCCATCAACATCTCTTTGATCATTTTCTCAATTTCTTCCTTCTGGGCGTGGGGATATCGATAAGGACGGACGTTTATTGGTTGACTTCCGGTCTTTAGTGTTATTCGATGATCAATCTCTCTGTAAGGAGGTAGCTGAGTGGGTTCGGAGAACACATCTTCGTACTGTTCTAATAACTGGTCCACGATTGGTGGATTTGGTGATGGCGGAATAGCGTCATAAACGGCTGGATCGCCCTTTAATTCAACTAAGAAGCCTTGGTCATGCTTGCCCCATGTTCGCTTCAGTTGTTTAAGCGATACTTCTGTCTTGGTCAGGGAAGGATCTCCTTTGAGGGTAATCTTGGAGTCTCCCACACTGATCTCCATCGTTAGAGTTTTCCAGTCGATAGTCGTTACTCCTAGAGTTCTTAGCCACTGCATGCCTAATATTACATCAACGCCACTCAACTCTATGGGTAAAAAATCTTCCGCAACTGTGATTCCGTCCAACGCGATCACAATCTTTTTACAAATCCCCTTTCCTTTCACCGCGGTTCCCGTTCCCATGATAATGCCATAGTTCATCGTCTCAGTTATTGGTAACTTCATGTCTTCGATCAGCTTCTGTGACATGAAGTTGTGTGTTGCTCCACAATCGATGAGAATAATCACTTCCTTGTCCTCGATTTTTCCTTTTACTTTCATCGTTCCTGGAGAAGAAAATCCAACTACAGTGTTAATGGAGAGTTCGGCCATGTCGACTTCCACAGAAGAATCTTCAACTTCTTCTACCCGACACTCCGCAGTTTCCTTTTCTTTGGAAAGTTGCTGTTCTGGTTCTTCGTCTGCTACCAGGAGTACTTTCAATTCTTTTCCTTTACACTTGTGCCCCACGTGGAACTTCTCATCACACCTGTAACACAACCCCTTTTCTCTTCTTAATTGCATTTCAGAATCTGTTAGGCGCCTAAATGGTGTTTCCTTCGATGGATGGGACGGAATATTGGGCAAGGTGATGGTTTTAATGGGGTTTTGTTCAATTAATTTTGGTGGATTTGCATGGCTGACGATGGGGTTTTTCCACAATCTTCCTGGGCCGTAACTAGCCTTAGATTCAATGGCCCGATTCTTGTCTTCTATTCTTTGGGCCGCCTTCATGATTGCTTCCAGGCCCATGGGTTCAAAACAAAGGACTTCGGATCTTATAGCCGGTAACAACCCGTTAAGGAATGTATTCTCCAAGACTTCTTCAGATAGTTGTGGAAGGGGGGTTGCGAGGGCTTCAAATTTCTCTCGATATTCCGCCACGGTCTTCTCTTGTCTAATGGAGAGGAATCGAGCACAGAGGGTCCCTTCTTGCGTTGGTCTGAAGCGCTCCAGTACACGATATTTAAGATTTCGCCAGCTTGTGAACGGATTTCGGCTTTCCGCCCACCGATACCACCTTAAAGCTACTCCGGCGAAGCTAATTGCTGATACCACAACCTTCTTCGAGTCTGATAATTGGTGTATGTCGAAATAGCGTTCTGCTCGAAAAAGCCAATCGTCAGGGTTGCCCCCTTCGAAGGTAGGCATTTCTACTTTCTTGAATTTCTGTCGATCATGGAAATTTTCTTCTCCCCTGGGTGCTTGCATCTTCCTCAATTTTCCGTTTTTGTCCCGATTCTTTTTCCCCGCTAGGGCTAACTTTAAACCCTCCTTGCAACAAATTTGCTAATGCCTTTCGATTTTCTATCGTTAGTTGTCTTTGATCTTCCATATTATTAAACAACTTTTCCATACTTTTATTCAATTCTGCTACAGAATTTTCTAATTCAGGAAATTTTTCTTTCATACCTTCGACATGTTTTTTAGACTCTGCTACCCGTTCCTCCAGTTGTTTATGCGCCATACCCCGTGTCTTTCCCAGGATGACGTGCTCTGATACCAGATTGTTAGGATTCCAGATTACAGAGAGTGAGGAAGCTAGTAGGAAAGCTTTTATTTATCAACAGAAATCGGTTACAAACACCAGTTTGAGATGGTGAGGTCTCCTAATCTCTTATCATTCTTGATAAGAGTATACAAACTTAAGGATTTTCATATCCCCATTCTCCGAACAAAATACATTATATACTACCCAAAATTTAGATACTCCCCACCGATTAACCGATTGACCGCTAACTATTTACATTACACTAATCTTCTTTCTTTATCTTCTATTAACCGCCTAGATCGAGGGTGAATTTCCTCTCCTACCCCTCCTCGCATATGTGTGCAATATTGGGGGTCTAACAGGATGTTGCAATTGGAAGTTTTGGCAAGGTTATACCTAACATAAAAGAGGATTTTGGCAAAGGTTGTGGGAAAGGTGGTGGAAAATGCTCATTACTTATTCAATAATTTAATGTTTAGCTTGAAAATTTTCTTCGTCTCAACTGCACAGTTTTCCATGATAACATTTTGTTTGGGAATGTTGTTTCTACTTTGTTGTAGAGTATGTCAAGTTATCTTTATAAATTAAGGTCACAAATTTTTTGTAGAAAATGGTTCTAATCTAATGTCTATCTTTCATTTGACTTTTAGAATATGTGTATTTGTTTCTTATCAAGTTAAATTTTTGTAATAGGCAAGTGAAGAACCAAGGATTCAACAAAAGGAGAAGCCACTTCTCGGCCTTTATAAATTGATTGCCTTCAAAATAGATTGTTGTTCTCAAGTAAATTTCTCTAACACTGAGTTTGCTACATCTACCCTCTCCCACATGTAAACTAATTTCTCTTATATGTATATGATTAATGAGATGATTTAATTGCTGGAAAACCTATTTCCTTTCCTTTTCTAAAAGGAGTAACAAGAATTCTGGTGCCAACTATTTATTTTGAATGTGTAAAGTCGAGAACACAATCCCTGTTAGTTTAGGTATGTTGTAATTTGGTATTTGATGTAATGTCTCTACATAATTTGGTTACTTTCCCTGCATAGTTCTTTCCCTTTTTAACTTGAAAAGTCTCAACTAGTCACTTCTAGGAATAAGATTGAAATCTCTCTCAACTAGACAGGTGATAATCTCTATCATAGAACGTAGGTTTGCATCTTGTTTAAATTGTATTACTCTTAAAGCAAAACTTGTCTCTACTCTGCATCACTTGGGTATGATTTTGTTTCTCGTAACACTCATGCTTTGCTTCCCCTACTATTTTTTAAGCTTACTGATGGATATGGTTGCTTTTTGCCACGTGGAGGGGGGGGGGGGCATTTCTCTTGTTGTTTGCTTTTAGGCACAAAGTGTAGGTGTGGATTCAGGAGCGGCAAAGTTTACTTTGAAAATTCTTATTTCATCTTTAATTTTTTGAATTCTCAGGGAACTTGGGGGAACTAAAAGCAGGACTGAGGGAGGCAGAAGATGAATTGGTTAAAGCTCTAGTAGGTATGAGTTATGATTATGCTACTTTCCTTTAATGTTGAGTGAGGTAGAATATACTATTTCGCTGAAGATTGGATTTGGAGCAAGTGTTGGGCGAGAGGTTGGTGTTTGTGATGTTGGTATTATGTCTTACTTTGAAATTAGCAGCCACCGTACTGAATCCAGGGTTTTCTTTTTACACTGAAATAGAATATTCGTATATGTTTTGATTTTTGTTTTGTCTCCATGATGTAAAATCACTTGAGTTCATAATTTTTTTGTATGTATTTCTAGGCTTGGATTTACCGATATCACACTATTATAGGAAAAGAGAACATTGGGATGATCATATCACTTACTGTCATTGGTTCTTGGAATTGAAATTGAAGTTTAGAAAATGTTGCATATCTCAGACTGCTACTATACTTCATGCTCTCGCAGATTTGAAAATGTATTTTTGGTATGTTTGTTGTAGCAGTCCAAAACCAAATTTACTTCCAAAGTCATCCAATACAACATCTAAAAGTGCCCTTGTGGAAAAAGTTATCAGTACAAGAAAATATAGTTTTAATAACCTTTCAATTGCATTTGGTAAATTAATAAGACTAATGTAAATATTAATGTTCATTTTGATGGAACAAGCATTTTTACGAATGAAAATTTTGAAACTCCTGCCTCCCAAAATTTTCAGGCATTAATCTCTCTTTTTGTGGCACTTGAAGGGTTGTTCAGCCTTTTTTTTCATTTACTTTGGTAAAGTAATCTCCCTCAACATCCCGTTCACAATCACTAGAGTGAAAGTTATGCTTCAAAAGAGGTAACAAATAACAAGACCATTAAAAGGTTTGATCTCATTTTATTTCTCTAAGTTTTCTTCGCTTATTCATTATTTTATATGTTGGTGAAAGGAACCATTTTCTTTATTTCTAGAAACATTGACCTTTCTCGACTCCCCTTGATCTGAATCTCCTCTCTTTGCTTCTAATATATAAAAAAAAGGAAGTGGGTAATATGATAATATGGATGCCATGAAGAAGTGAGTGTGTTTCTCTCTCTCTCACTGCTATTTTATACACTTCGTAATTCTCTTAGACTTAATCCTTCCACTTGAGAGTATCCTTGGGCCACCAATCTAGCTTTGTGTCTTTCTATTGTGCCATCTTCTTTGAATTATTGGTTTTGGATATCCATTTGCAACCTACAATGTTAGTATGAAAAGGTTTACTTACCAATTCCCATCCGTTGTTTGCATAGAGGGCTTGAAGTTCTTCTTCCATAGCTTGCCTCCAAATTGGTATTTAAGAGCAGTCTTGTAGCTTTTGGGCTCATGGCATTGTGTTGTCCTCAAAAGAGCCATGTGAGCTTGATTTCTTGCAACTTGTTGTTTGGCAACCTTGTAATCATTGGATGGCTGGAGGTATTGGTGTGGTTGATGCTGGAGTTTGTATGGATATAGAGTAGTGAGAACTAAAGTATTGTTCATGTTTTTCCATTGTAGAGGTTGGACTATCTGTAGCATCAAAAGGTAAATCAATCAATATATAAGGAGTTGCTAATATAAGGTAATGAATTTAAATAATCCTGATTTTGTGTAACTGAAATTGTTGTTGAGCTGCATGGTGGAGGTGGATTGTGTTCTTCATTGTTGTTGATTTTCTTGACAATAGTAAGTTCCTTAACCTTTTGGTGTTCAATGTGCTCCATATTTGATTGACACTCAGTTTGAATAGGAGGATTGGTAGGATTGGTAGAATGATTCCTTATCTTCCAACATGTATTTGGAATAATGTTGGATTGCCTTAGGTTATGCATTAGTCACAGAATCCATAATTGATAGTGTAATAACAGTGGATGGATTGTGTCATTCTTCAATGTCTATAAAAGTGGTTATATCTAAAGTTTTACAATTTTGAGTTGTGTGTGCAGTGTGATTAGCAAAAGGAAACAATTTTTTATCAAATATAACATGTCTTGAAATGTAAACCTTGTTAGTTTTAGGATCAAGACATCTATATCCTTTATGGGTAGTGTTATAAACCTACAAACACACAAGGATTGTTTTTATTATGAGTAGAAAAAGGTAATCTACAACTCTTACTTAGTTGGCACACTTCACAAATAGTAGCAGATTTCTTCCAATCAAAGACAGTAATAAGATTGTTTTTATTTAAAAGCTTAACAGATCCTTCATTAAGATGACCAAGTCTTTTATGCCATAAAAAGTAAGGCAAGTTGTAGAGTTGTTTAATAGCAAAAAAAAAAAAAAAACAATTCAAAGAAAATGTGTAATCTTGTATATCAAAGACGTAACATTTACATGAATTTAACTAGCACATAGACAGAGAGAGATATAGAAATAAAAAACATGAAAGGAAAGAAAAATATACATAAAAGGTATAGCAAAATATCATATTCTTGTTCGCTGTTGCATTTAGATTAATAAAGTTGATGTTAATAGAGTATGTTTGGTTAAATTCTTTTGTTCTGATTGTTTAGATTTTGGTTGGTATTTGATGTGAGACCTGACTCGCTTAGTTTGAGGATATTTGGAGTCTTGTTATGAACTTGAAGTGTTGTGAGGTTGTAGTTGGGCGGTTTTTCATATAGAAGTGTGTTTCTCTTTTGTTTAACAGATTTTTAAAAAATTGGGGTCAGTCCTATGTATGTCGTTATGCTGTCGAAATTTTTGGAGCATTTGGTTAGAATTACGATATGGGCTTTATTAATGTCGTTTGGTTAGGTATAGAAACCTGGGGCATTACACAATCAATCATTTTTGGTCTTTTTGTTGATATTATTTGTTGTAAGGCTTAACTGCTAGTTGATTTCTTTGCCGGAAAAACTTGAGGTAGTTGAAGGAAAAGTGGACTAGAAGAAAAGATCAACTTTCAAACACAAACATTGAGGAACTAAGTCTTCTTTGGCTCATACTTGATAGATAATCATATGCTCATCAAGTTTTTTAAATGTGGTGTCTTACCTATGCTAACATAATATGAGGGCATATGAAGAAAAAGAAAGATGATAGAGTAAGCATTTTAGTTAGCTATACAAACGCACAAACATATCACTCTATTCCACCATATGAAGTCATTTTAATTATTTGGATTATGAATTTGCAATTTTCTTTATTTGTAAGTACTTTAATTTATTTGTTAGAACACTTGATTTTATTAATGTAGTATCTTAAATTTTTGTGGACTTGAAATTTGAAGATTTGATGCGTATCTTTGTGAGAAATTTGAAGATTTGCATTTTTTGTTGTCTATACATGATACAAGCAAGTGAATTCGATAGATATATATGTTTTTTCCTTACAAATGTAAACAAAAAATTATAATATATAAAAAAAAATCTATTAAAAGTCAATTAATGTGTATATCATAGCAAGATTAAAAATGTTATGCTATATTTTCTATAGCATTATTTCACAGTTATAAAAAATGTTATTAAAGACCAATTATAGTTTTTTTTAATGTTGTGAAATGTTTCCATAACATTAGAAATATGCAATAAAAAATGGACTTTTTATAACATTTTCTATAGCATTGAAAAAACGTTATGAAAAGTTGGAGACTTTCAATAACATGGGCTACAACAGCGTGACAAAAAATGCTTTGATATGTTTTTTATAGCATTGTTTCACTGCTATAAAAAACGCAATGAAAGAAAAATCATAACGGTTTTCCAACGCTATTAAAGGTTTCCATAACATTAAAATAACGCAATAAAAATACTTTCTACAGCGTTTTGGATAGCGGTGAAAAAACGCTATTAAAAGTCTTAGACTTTCAATAACGTTGGCTACGACTGCGTTTCATAAAACGCGTAGCCTTACGATAGCGTTTTTTGAATGCTATCATATGTGATTTTTGTTGTAGTGATTTTTCTTTCCAAGTGCAATGACTTTAATAGAATTGATGGATGTTATCTGTTTTATTGGTGTCATTTTAAAGGATCATACTGTCAAAAGCTCCTTGTTCTTTACGAGTTTGCTTACTTCGTATTTGAATTTTCATGCTTTCTTTTGCTCCATATGTCCTGCAGGTAGCAGGGGTACAACAAACATACCATCAGTTTCACCATGAAGCCGTTGCACGTATCTTCACTCCACAACTCCCATTTCCCACATTTCTTGGTCGGATTCTCGTCAGTTTACCGACCATATTAATCGTGAAGTTTTGTAGTAAAGCTCTCGCAAAATGGATCCTTCCCATTATTTCAAACACCTTGGGCATGCACATAAGATCAACTAGCTATGAAATGCTAAAACCAACAGGTAAGGTGGATGGGACCAAACGTGGTCCTCTGCACAAGTTGTTCTTCTTCTCGAGCCAAGACTCCTTCGATGTCGATACAAACATTAGGTTCGTTCAGTATGCAGGTCTTGTTTGGTCTGTTGTTGATCTTGTTCCCTCGATTTTCTCTTATCTGAACTTGTGATATGTTAACTCCAATTCAATCGATTCAAGTTTAACGTAATTGAATCTTGAGTTGTGTATATTTTTCATTTTGCATAGTAAAGCTTGTTTAGAGAGGTCAATACGTCCTGGTGTCATTTTGAAAAATGAGATGCGGGATATTTATTTCAAGCCAACGAAAGTGGCTTGATTAGCAACTACTATATGAGGGAAAGATCATTCTTATTTTCTTTATTTCGTTTTCTTTTTTTTTCCCTTTCTCTCTCTCTCCCTTCAGTTCCCTGAAAACAGGAAAAACATATTTGATTATTATTTTTTTAGGTTAAATTATAAAATATACTCTTGAATTATGAGATTTGTTTAAAAAATGTCCATGAACTTTAAAAAGTTTAAAAAATACCCTTGAACTTAAAAAAAAATGTTTAAAAAATATCATTGTCATTAATTTTTGGATGGAGACCGTTAAAGTTTCAGTTTCATTAATACTCTTAAACTTTAAAAAAAAATATTCAAAAATACCCTTATTGGAAAATTCTTTTTTTTTTTTCCTTCTATCACCGTAAATTCTTTCTCCATGAAAATTAATGAGAAGCTTTACTTATTTGTCATGTATTTATAGACTAGAATTTTTCTTCTCTTTCAACACATCATCTCGAGAGCTTGACTAAATTTTCGTATTGAAACGATTGGGAGAAAAATGTGGAATAACAAACAATAATATAATATTATAGTTATCTCACATTCCACAGGTTAAGTCAAACAAACCAAAAATAATAGTCTCGAAAATAATAAAAGAGATAGGAAAAAAAACGACACCGAAAAATTATACTGGTTCGCCCCAAGCTCGGGATTACGACCAGTCTTCTGCAAGTACAAGTTTTACTAGAAATTTGGGAGAGTACAGAAAGCCTTCAATAACGCCACAAACTAACCCTTAATAGCCCAACAATAACTACCGACTTCCAAGTATCACAACCCGATAGTTAAATTATTTAAAAAATATATATGTACTAAAATATAAATATTGGTGAAATCTTTTTGACCAATCATCTCTAAATTATTTTAAAAAATCTTAAAGAATTAAAAAAATAAGTGAGTTATTAAAAAGATTAATATAGAAAAGATAATCAAATATTTAAATAATAGATAAACTTTCCATATATATATTTTAAAGAATAACAAAATCTAAAAACAATAACCTAAAAGTAAATTTACAAAAAGAGAGAAAAAATATAGAAATAAATTGTATAATGTAAATAAATAATTTTAATTAAATTTATTAAAAAATTCGAAAAGAAGAGAAAAGAAAAGAATTAGGGTAAAATACCTTTTTGGTCCCTCATGTTTTGGACCAGTTTCTAATAGGTCCCTAGGTTTCAAAATCGAACAATCAAGTCCCTACTGTTTATGAAATAGTTCTATTAAGTCCCTACTCCGTTAATTTTTTAACTGAGGGCTGATGTGGCACCGTTTAGGAATAAAATAATAATTTTCCAAATTAAAATAATAATAAATTAAATTAAATTAATAAAAAGAAAAATAGTTAAAAAAGAAAAAGAAAAAGAAAAAATATCTTTCTCTCTCCCCTTTCCCTTCCCCTTCCCCTTCTCTCACCCGTGGCCCCTCCCCTTCCCCTTCCTTCTTCTTTCTTTCCTGGCGGTGGCACGACGGCAGTTCATCAACGGTGGCGACGGCGGCTGTTCATCGGCGACGTAATGAGCTCAAAGGAAAAGCCCTTTTCTTCTCCGACGAGCTCATCCCTCCCTCATCCCCCGAAAATAGTTCAATTTCTTCTTCTTTTCTTTACCACCGCCGCCGCCGCCACCGGAGCTTCTTCTTCTTCTTCTTCTTCAAATGAACCCACCCCCACCCCCACCCCACCTAAATCTAACCCAACCGCCGCCGTTGCAGTCCCTTGCCATCGCCGCCGCCCTCCACCACCACCTTCTCCTCCTCCTCCTCCTTTCCCGACCCCTAATCTCCACCACCTTCTTCTTTGAAACCAAATCCCCCCCCCCATTCTTCTTCTTCAAAATCAGGAAAAAGCCCCTGCTAAATCAGCCGCCAACGCGAGAGAATCAACGATAAATCAGGCACGAACGGAAGAAAATAAAGGAAAAAACAAACTTGTTCGTGTACTGCAAGAGAATAAAATCAGCCCTGTTCGTGTACACAGCCCCCCATTCGTCTAGTTCATGGCTGATTTATTTGGATGGGTGTGGGTTTGGTTTTGAAAAAGAAGAAGAAAATGGTGGGGTGGGTACAATTTTGAAGAATAAGAAAAGAAAAGGAAGGGGTAGGAAGCCGGCGTTTGGAAGAAGAAAATGGTGGTTTTGGTTTTGAAGAAGAAGAAATGGTAGGGGGTGAGCAAGGTTTGGAAGAAAAAAAGGATAACGAGGCCGCCGGTGAGAAGATGAAGGAAGGTGGCGGTGGGGACGGCGAGGGGAAGGGGAAAGGGAAGAGGGAGGGGAATCGGGGGTGGAGGGAAGGAGAGGGAGAGGAAATTTTTTTAAAAAAATTAATTTATTATTTTAATTAAAAATTAATATTTCCAAAAAATAATATTTTACTATTTTTAACATCCACGTCAGCACCGTTAAAAATATTAACGGTGGAGGGACTAAATTGAACTATTTCATAAACAGTAGGGACTTGATTGCTCGATTTTGAAACTTAGGGACCTATTGGAAACTAACCCGAAACATGAGGGACCAAAAAGGTATTTTACCCAAAGAATTAAAAAAAGGAAAAAAAAACACTTTTGGTCCCTGAGGTTTGAGTTAGGTTTCATTTTGGCCCCTGAGTTTTCAAACTCGACAATTTAGTCCCTGAGATTTGGATTTCGTTTCATTTTAGTCCCTCCATCCAATTTTCCGTTAATTACTAACAGATGGTTGACGTGACATCATTTTTTTTTATTAAAAATCATTTTTAAAAAAATTTAAAATAAAATAAAAATAAAAATAAATTAATTATAATATTATTATTTTTATTATTTTATTCTTTTTCTTCCTCAAGTCTTCCTCTTCAAGCCTTTCCAACAGCCACCCCTGCCAGACCATGTTTCCCGCCGCCCACCATTGTCCGCCGCCACCTCAAGCCTTTCCAACAGCCACCTCAAGTTTTTTTTTTTTTTTTTCATCCATCTATTTCTCTCCCTCACCGAACGATTCCATCGCAGCCACAACCACACGAAAGAGACCATTGCGCCTGTCGCAACCGCACGAAAGAGACCATCGCGCCTGTCGCAACCGCAGAAAGACCCCTCGTCATCAGTCGATTTCATTCCTCCTCGCCTTGGTTCACTCGATCCCGCACAGAAGACCCACCGTTGTCAGTCGATTTTGTTCGTCCTCCCTTTGTTTCAGTTGTTCTCGCAAGAAGACCCACTTGTAACAGCCGAATATTAAAAAAAAAGATTTAATTTATTTTTAATTTATTTTAATGTTTTCGAAGAAAATCTTTGATTTGAATTTATTTCCTTTTTGAATTAGGAGGTAAATTTGAATTATCCTTTTCCTTTTTAGAAAAGGAAATAGGGTTTTAATTAGGGTTTTATTTAAAAAACCTTTTCTTTAGCCCTAATTATTTTTTAGAATAAAAAAAAGGGAGAGAAGAAGAACACATTCTGCACTTTCTTTCCCAGAGAAAAAGTAGTAAGTTTTTCTTCCCTTCTATGCTTTTCTTTTGTTTTATTTTCTTTTTGAAAAGTTTTAGTATGAAGTTTTATTTGCCCTATTTGGGATGAAATTGGTTTTCAAACCTTTTGCCCTAAAAAGTTTTAGGTTTTTGTTTTGGCCTAAATTTTTTATCAAAGTTTTTCCTCTTAAGGCTTTTGGTTTAAATTCAAGATTTGAGGAAAAAAGAATTTTTCCAGAATTTTCCAGCCTTGGATTTCTTTGATTTTGGGGCTGTTTTTGGGTTTAAATTGGATTCTTTTTGTTCAAAAAGTTTGTCATATGATTGCTAAATTGAAGTATGATTTATGGTTTTGATTTCTTCATGAAAATGAGATGTTTTCACTGTTTTTACAGCAACTTTGTTATACTTTTCAAATCTGGTTTTGTATTTTAAAGTAGCAATTATTGATTTGTTTTAATGTTAGAAGCTTGGAAAATCCTTATTTTTGTTGCAGAAATTTTCTGGGTTATATATCCCAATTTTAAGATAGTTTTGAATGTTTTAAAGATTGGAGAATTGAAATCTTGTTTTGTATTTAAATGGTATTGAAAGGTATTTGTTTTACTGATTTTTGGTATGAAAAAGTTGGATTTTAAAGTGAAAATTTCCAGATTTTCAATGCTGTTTTTGGCACCCAATAAGCCTATTTTCCCAACTTTTTATGAAAAGAATTTGTTTTAAGTGGAAAAATTTGGAGGTTAAGTTTGATTGCCATTTGGATTGGTCATCAGACCTTTAAGATGAATTTGTTGGTTTTTAATTAGAAGAGTATTGGATATGTTTAGGATATTGTTGGATTCAAGGAACCAAATTTTGATTTGCTTTGGGCGTAAAATTTGTAGGTTCTGATCGAGGTAAGTAATTTCCACATCCTTCCAAAATAGAAATTTTGGTTAAAATTGTTTGTTTTAAATTGAAAGTGATTTGATCGAAATTGATTATGTTTAAATTGTTTTGTTAAATGAAAGCATCTTTACTGTTTTGTATGTTTTGAAAAGTATGTTTTGAATTGAATCGATAGTGCTATCCGGATATGCCAAATTTTGTTTTGGGGAATGTATGCTTTGTAGTAGCCATATTGGAATTGACGGTTATATGTTCTGAATGAAACTTATTTGAGGGAAAACACTTATGTGGTTTGACGTTCCTTTGGAATGTAGATTCATGTGTGTGTTTGTTGGGTTTAATGTCCTATAAACTCGTAGTTTGTAAATCATTAAACATCTTCTATTTCCAATAAAGACGTTATTGAGGTTATTCAGTAAAAGATGTTATTGAATATGTAAATTGCGAATGATTAACCTAAATCTAATAAACTAAGATCCTTGGCTATAAAATGAATACTCGAACTATATGTAGGGACATATCATAGGATTAAGTTCAAGTTTATAGTCAAAATAGTCTATAGTATAAGGATAAGGTTGGGTACCTTATCCTGGAGACACTATGGACGCGGCCCACTTTGTATTAAGTACAAACGATGAGATCCTAAATCATTCATGTGGTGACATGCGAGTGGGGGCGTCCTATGCAATGAGTTTGCATAAGACTGGACCACGAAATAAGTCACTTTCTCTTTATAACGCCGTTTACTGAAGAAACTGACTATTTCTCATAGATGACCTAGGTAACTCGTTCTTAATCCTGAGCTATCTATGAACTCCTGTTTATGCGAGATTATCCTTTGATCTGCATGGGTGAGAGTGGCCAGCATCGCCGACTCGACAAGCCTACCATTTTGGGGATAAGATCGAATAGATAGCTGTGGACATAGTTTCGCAAGACGGAATTCACTCCTACCCTTTTCAGGGTTAGTAGATAGGTTGTTCCCTTAAGTACTAACTCCAGGACTTGAACAAGGGGCCCCACCCTCTTGTTAGATCGAGAGGGACTTAGGTTTGATGGTTGGACCGCAAACCGATTGTTCATTAGAGGATTAGTGGAACTTAAGGAACAAGAAGTACTATAGAGGTGAAACGGTTATTTGACCTAACTATAGCTACGAACAACCTGTGAAGGAACGACTTACTAAACATGGTTAAATCAAGTGGACGGAAATATATCTATAGTGAGGGGAGTGCAACTATCGGGCTATAGTGGAGTGTCCCGATAGTTAACGAATGTTGGCTAGCTTAGATAATGAGATTAGTCGGTTAGCCTTGAATCGTTGGAGCCCATGATCTATAGGTTCATTAGGTCCCCCTACTAGCTCATATCGGATTAAAGCCTAGAATATTTTGATAGGAAACTTTGAATCGTTCAAAAACGGGAAATAGGGTTTTATCGTAAAACATGTTCGACACAATGATTTTATTATGAATTAAATTAGGAATTGAGAGATGAGGTATTTAAAAGTGTTTTAAATACCATATATATGTATTAGGAATCATATATAATTCATGGCATTAGGTGATAAAGATTGATTAGATCAATCATATCAAAATTACTTGGAAATGTCCCAATTAATTGCCTAGAAATCAATTTCAATTTTGAATTGAATTTGAAATGAATTGAAAGCTTAAAATTCACAATTAGGATTCAATTCATAGTGGATTTAGTGGTTTTTCCACTCTTGCATAATGATACATAGTGGAAAACAACACAAACATGCATTAGATGCATGTGTTGTGAATTAGACACCTAGAATCCACTTTGAGTTGCATCTTGACCATGTGGCTAAGTGTCATGAAGCTTGTCTTTGCATGGGAGATGTCTATAAAAGGGGCTTGAATTAGATTCAAGAAGAGCAAGCTTTCATTTAGTGTTATGCTGCAAATTTTCTCCCTCAAATTCTCTCATTTCATCTCCTTCCAAAAGCTTGTACCATCAAGCATTCCCTTCCTATTTCTTTCTTCTATAGACTCCCACAAGTCTTTCTAGGCCCAAGAGAATAGTAGGGAAGACTCTAGAGGTTGTCCAAGGAGCATAGGAGAGGCAAACGCCACAAGGAGTTCCACATAAGTGAGCTACAAAGGTTGGTGTTCTCTCAACTCTATATTCTGTCTTTTATAAAACATGCATGCTTTAGGAGCAAAATTGAATGTCTTAAGTGCTTTCGATCTTCAATTGCTTCCGCATGTGTTATATGAACACCTTCAGTGTTTTCACTCACGTGGCCTAACTCTTAAGTATTTGTACGAAATGTTCTGACAGTAGCTTATTTGTGAGAAGACACTTATGTGGTTTGACGTTCCTTTGGAATGTAGATTCATGTGTGTGTTTCACTCACATGACCTCACACTTAAGTATTTGATTTGATATGTTCTGGTCGGTTTTAATCGAAAATTATGTATGTATGTCTGATTGGTGTTACCGACGGGTAACCGCTTCTGTTTTGGGCTACTCCATTGATGCATCTTTCCCAATATGTTCTGAAAGTATCATTTGACTAAAAGTTTGTTTGACTGAAAGAATGATTTTGTTTCGAATATTGAAATGTTTTACTACCTGAAATCTTATGTTTTGTTTTGAACGAAAATGAATTGTGAACTTGATGTGGAAGTTGGTTATTGAGTATTTTTGTACTCATTTTGTGTTTTTAAAATGTTTTCAGATGATGGAGCAAGTGATAGTTCTGACAGCGATTAGGCTAGCGTTCTGGCATTGACCGATGAAGACTTATGATTTGTAGGATTTAGTAGGCTTCTGTAGGTTTTGTTGTTTTCAGTATTGTTTAGTTGTTAGATTTTTATTTGTTTTTTAATGTTGGACTTGGCTTTGGTTGGAAGCCTTGTTTTCTGAATAATAGGTTGTGTTTTCAGTTTTGTTAAATCGCTTCCGCAATATTTGAAAGTTTGCCGTATTGAAAAATACGGGCTGTTACACACTGCTCTGTTTCATTTTTTTTTCCTTGTTTTCCATCTCTCTCTTTCTCTCCCTCACCTCCCTCTCTCTCACTGAATGATTCCATCGTAGTCGTAGTCGCACGAAAGAGACCCTCGCACTCATCGCAGCCACAGAAAGACCCCTTGCCGTTAATCGATTTCGTTCCTCCTCACTCTAGTTCAGTCGATCCCGCACAGAAGACCCACCGCCGCCAGTCAATTTCGTTCGTCCTCCCTCTGTTTTAGTTGATCCCGCAAGAAGACCCACTGCTCTGTTTCTTTTTTCTTTTTTTTTTTTTTTTTAAAAGGGGGCCGGAACAAAGGGTTACCCTTCGTTCCAATCGTTCTTCAAATTTTTTAAAATAAAAAAAAGAAATAAAAAGAAGAAAGAAGGAAAGAGAAGAAGAGGAGAAGAAGGAGAAAAAAAAAGTTAGTCAGCGGCCGACGACGGCCAAAAGAAGAAGGTGATGATGATGAAGAAAAATAATATTTTTTTTATATTAATGTAATATTATTTTTATTTTAAAATTAAAAATTATTTTTTAAAATAAAAACACAAATGACACGTCATCCATTTAGTTTTTAATGGAAAAATGGGGGAGGGACGAAAGTGAAACAAAATTCAAACCTGAGCGGCCAAATTGTTGTGAGTTTGAATGGACCAAAATGAAACCTAACACAAATCGATATTTTTTCCTTAAAAAAAAAATAAAAAGAAAAAAAACCAGGTGCTGACTAACAAGAATAGAAGAAAGAAGGAAACCTAACAGCACCACGCTTCTTCTTCTTCGCGTTGTCTTCTCCTCCGTTTCAGCAGCTCAGTATCGCGGCCGCCTCTCTTCCGTTCACTGCTGCTGCCGCCCCGTCGTCTTTCTTCCGTTCGTGCCGCCGTAGTCTCTCGATTTTCTACTCCCATTGTTGTTACTGGTATTCTCCTAATCTCCATCCAATGTCTTTCTTCTCACTTGAAAAACACAAATTAGAACTTGTCTAATGAAAGAATAGTAGAGCTCTTTGATTTTTTTTTTTTAATTACAATAGCCAAATAGTAACAAAAAAACGGAACAGAAACGGGAGAGACTGTTCTCGACGGCGCAATTGGTTCATATACGACGGCAAAATGGTTTTGAGATACTTCATTCTTGGCTGAGAGAAAAGGATCTGGATTGAAAAAAAATACCAAACCAGATCGAAGGTATTGTTTTGTATTTGTTTCTGTACCAACGGAGACAGTACGGTCGTTTTCCTCTTTCTCTGGGCGGAGTTCTTCATCCAGCAACTGGGAACTCAAAAAACCCCTATCTCCGTGCATTTGTTCACAAATTGTGGATTTCCGATATGAAGAGCATGTTGTTTTCGACCCTAATTCTTCAATCGCGGTACCAGAGCCCCAAGCTTTTTCTGCACCATCAATGGCGAGGAATAGCGAAGGTTCGCCTCAAATGGGTCAAGAACCGTAGTCTAGATCACATCATCGACACGGAGACCGATTTGAAGGCCGCTTGCCTCCTCAAGGACGCCATTAAGCGATCCTCTGCTGGCTTCATCACCGTCAAATCCATCGCTGATTGGCAAAAGCTGCTCGGCCTGACCATCCCTGTTCTTCGATTCATCCGGAGGTACCCAACTCTCTTTCACGAATTTCCTCATTCTCGTTACGCTAATTTGCCTTGCTTTCGTTTGACGGAAACCGCACTGTTTTTAGATCAGCAAGAGAGTAATATACACCAAATTCACGAAAGTGACACTGTCGAAAGGCTTTGTAGAGTGCTTATGATGATGAAAACTAGGGCGATACCTCTTCAATCGTTGCGTCCTTTAGAATGGGATCTAGGATTACCATGTGGTTTTGAGAGGTCATTGATTCCTAAGTATCCGGACCATTTTCGATTAGTTAAGGCCACAAATGGGGATTGGTGTTTGCGGCTTGTGCAGTGGCGTGAAGAATTTGCAGTTTCGGCATTGCAGAGGAGCAATGAGAGCTCTGAATCGGGAGATGCGTATAGGCAATTCAAAAAGGGGCGTACGACATTGGCTTTTCCGATGAGTTTTCCGAGGGGATATGGAGCACAAAAGAAGGTAAAAGCTTGGATGGAAGAGTTTCAGAAGTTACCTTACATTTCTCCATATGAGAGTTGTAGGCAAATTGACCCCAATAGTGATCTCATGGAGAAAAGAGTTGTAGGGGTTTTACATGAGCTTTTGAGTTTGACTCTTCACAAGAAAACTAAACGGAACTATTTGAGAAGCTTGAGAGAGGAAATGAAACTTCCCCATAAGTTCACTCGAATCTTCACCCGGTATCCAGGAATCTTCTATCTCTCCTTGAAGTGTAAGACCACGACGGTTTCTCTTAGGGAAGGGTATCAGCGAGGAAAGCTAGTGAACCCACATCCTTTGACGTGTCTAAGGGAAAAGTTTTATCATGTAATGAAGACTGGACTATTATACCGTGGGAAAGGTGCTGCATTGATAGCCAAGGAGGGCTTTTTGCTTGATGGTACAGCCAAGGAGATGGTAGAGGATGGTTTGGGTGTTGAATCAGATGAAGTAGGTGATGATGAATCCTTCGAGGACGAGAACTCACAGGCAGAGATATCTGATTCAGATTAATGTACTCAGATAAGTGGATCCTCCCTTTGCTAATTGTCAAAAAAGTGGGACAATATTCAATGCCTCCTTTATGTATATGAGAAATGTGAGTTTTCTCTTTTCTTTGATTTTCTTTTATGCTTGTTATTCTTGCTCAAGAAAAATTCTGTTATGCTAAAGCCATCTTGAAGTTTTCTTTTCTTTGACACAAGTTTTTTCCTTCGTTATTTACGTTCAGCACTTGACTTGAAGGACCCTAAAAGATTGGGAGATTAAGGAGCATGTTTCATCTGATCTTGATTTGATTGCAATTATGGCGGATTGCGTGACATCTTTTGTTTTCTTGCAGTTTCATTGGTTGATGCCTCCATTGAAAGATCAACAGTGTCCCATGGAACCAATTCTGTACAGCTTATGTCGTAAAGACATAAGCTATAGAGGAAAGAAATGAATTGTAGGGACAGAGATTTGGAAAAATGGTATTATCCACTTTTCCCGACTTGGGCAAAGAAATGCAAGAGCTTTGCTATGTAAGAAACAGCTTATTTTGCATACTTCATGATGTTTTGATGTTCACATTAAAAACTTGATCCAGCAGAAAGTTGAAGAAGGACTTGGCTGGTAAATAAATTATATATTTGCTACTTTGTATAGTATAAATTGGAGTTAGTTTAGTTTTATAATTCCTGGCCTTTCTTTGTTTCTGTTATACTTGCAGTAAAGGCTGGAAAAGAGTTGTTCTGGCACTTCTATTCTAGAAGGTTAGACATTGAGATGTATTTGTTTGAAATCATATCTGAAAATTTATTTGTTTGCTTGCATATTATAAATGACATTTATGGTGCTGGTGTTGTATTCAAACTTGTGAATTCTTGCCATTGCCGATTCAAAGAAGGTTTGATTCTGTTATAAATTTGGTTTCGCTTTCATTCTACTCCTCAGCCTTTTGTTTAGACGAACTGTGTTTGCTTTCCTTTCCAGTCGTTGGTAATCATGGTAAGAATTTCTTGTAGTTGGAACACCGTCGAGACCCTGACCAGGTTGGATCGAGTCGAACAATTTGGTGAAGGAAGCCTATCTAGCTAGCTCTCTGTGAAAAGAGTATTATCCTAAGCCCTGAATCCCAGGTCAGAGATTCTTCCATCCAGCAATTAGTAAAATGAGAGGCCATAGATTTTGGAAATGTTGGGGAAAAAGGAAGAGTGTTTGGATATAAGCTTTGAACTTCACAATTAATGTAATGGAAACTACTATGGCTTTTCTTCACAACTATTTTTCCTGGTGAGAAAATCTTCATAGCCACGCCACTTTCTCCTTCCTCCAAAATCGATTTCTCCTCTATTTGCAGCTCTCTTTGCATCTCATTCCAATTTCTATTTATATGGAGGGCTAGGTGGCACTTTGAGGGGGTTGTCCATTTTAAATGATTTGGAGCTGAGTCACATGCCATTTTTACTCTTAATTTCTCCAGCTCACTATGCTACAGCTTTGCAATAGCAATCCTATAGCAAACTGCCAACAAGAGCATGACTCAAAAAAAACATGTTTGGGAGTGATTTTGAAATGGTTAAAATCACTTTTGTTATATTTAAAATCACTCCAAAACATGTCTTTAAGTAATTCGTAATCAATTTTGATGATATGAAAATCATGTTTAAAAATGTAAAATCAAATATGAAATTGATTTTGAATAATTATAGGTATGTTTCGAAATGATTTTCAACATGACAAAAGTGATTTTAGCCTTTTCAAAATCATTTCCAAACATGTAATCAACTGGCATAAAACTTGTATCCTGACCAAGAGGTCAGAGGATCAATCCTCCACTACTACATGTTGTCAAAAAAAAAAAAAAAAAATAAGCTAAGAGATCAGAATAGAGGCTAAGAAAACCCTTCTTGAAAACACTAGAATAGGGACAAAATTAAGCTAAGAGACAAGACAAAATAAAGCTAAAAGCACAACATAAAGCTTAACCATACAAAGCGCAAATCACTCATTCTCTGCCACATAAAAAGGCTATGAAAAGTGCAAAAATAATCCTATTTCATAAGATTATCACATAACATCCCCTTTTGGCTAGTTGCCAAAAAAATCCATCCTAGACTAATATTGGTGTTATTTTTGTTATCTTCCCTAATCTTTTAAAATTTTAAAATTGATTTTTTATGCATTGAATTTGATTTAATCGAAATCTTTACTTTTATAAAACGTTAAAACAATTGTGATTTTAAAATTTGAAAATGATACAGTGTATGAAGTTGTCAATGGTTAGTATAATGATATTTTTAATACAGCTATTTTCTATACTAGCAACCAATTCTCGGTCATGTAAGCTTTTTGAGTCGGATTATATGGGGCACATGTACTTCTGATTTGTAGCAAACATGTCTATTTAGTAACCAATTCTCGGTCATGTAAGCTTTTTGAGTCGGATTATATGGTGCACATGTACTTTTGATTTGTAGCAAACATGTCTATTTAGTTAATGATATGTTAAATTACAAATTTAGTCACCGTGCTTTTATTTTTTTGTCTAACAGGTCTCTAGAGCTTTGAAAAGTATTTAATGGACCCCTAAATTTTGAAAATGTCTAATACCTTGAAGAATTTTCAATTTTGCTTTTAATAAGTCTTTAATGTATTCAACATTTTTTTTTAAAAAAACTAATGAATCTATTAGATATCAAATTAATTCTTGTGTATAATAAGACGTTGAACTTTCAATTTTATGTCCCATATGTTTGTGAATTAAAAAAAAATGTCAACACAAAATTTAAAATTTAGAGACTTATTAAATATAAAATCGAAAAGTTTAGGAACATATTAGAAACTTTAGGAACCAATTAAAATTCAAAAACCCCTTTGATACAAACTTGAAAAGTTCAAAAACCAAATTTATAATCTACCCTAAATTATAATATAGGATATTTCAAACTAAGTTAATAAAATGTTTTTCTTTCTTTCTTCTGTGGACTTTATCATATCCTTTATTTGAATGCAATTTCATCTGTAGATGCCTCCAATGAGGGATCATATCAAAATGTCAATGTAAACTTAATGGTGTATAGTTTATGTGGACTTATCAAGGTAAAATTGTGAAATATTTCTGGAAAAATATTTAAAACAAAAAAAATTCAAAAAAATATTTAAATTAATAGATAAATATTTTACATTTTAAAATATTTATTATTGATATTATCTCCATATTAGTTGTGTTTCATTATTCCTTTCTTTATATTTTATCGATTTCTGTATTGTATAATAAAAATGCCAATTCACCCATCATGTCAATGTCAAACCTGTGGACAATGTAAATGTGAATAGAAACGTGGATATGTTGATGAAATTTAATACATTGGCAAGGACGCAAGCCATAAAAAAAAAAAGAAATTGATCGTAGTGAATGGTGAAAGAGTCTTGGGATGAGCTTTTGCACTTTTCAAAAAAAAAAAAAAAAATTGAAATGCTTTTGCAATGTATGAAAAACAATTGGTTTTCATGGCAAGTTTAGTGCCTCAATTTCGACAGTTGTGTCTAATAAGTGGAAGAATTTTAAAAATGTGTTAATAAGACTTCTTTTTTTTTTTTTCAAGTGAAGAATAGATACATAGTTAAAAATCATTTTTGGTCTTTAAACTTTGATTTGTAAGGATTCAGTCCATGTACTTTTAATTTTGTTGTAACAATTTAGTCCCTGAACTTTAATAAGTAACAATTTAGTCCCTATACTTAATTTAATCCTTGTCGATCAAAATTAAATGTAGATTTTATTATTTAATGATAAACCTTTGTAGCTTATAAACATATTGAGTCCCAAATTAGTTTATTAATCTTTCTACATAAGAAATTTTATTGAATCTTTACATTAATTTTTCACGATAAGAACTAAATAAGTACATGAACTAAATTGTTACTTATCTCAAGGACTAAATTGTTACCATATAAAAAGTATAGGGACTAAATCGTTACAAATCAAAGTTTAGAGACTAAATTGTTACTTTCACGAAAGTTGACCAAAAGTGATTTTTAACCTTACCTTAAAAATCTCTATCTACCACCAGATTAGTTTGTTTCAGAGGCTTATTTGCAGACAACCCAGGACTCTTTATTGAATAAAAAAAAAAAAAAAAAAATACAGGACCCTATTTTTGTTGTGGATGGCAATGAAAGGGACCTGAGTTGTTGAGCCAAGAAATGAGTTTGCAGAGAATGAGCTTAGAGATATGTTTATTTGCTTGTATTTGCTAACAACCAAGATCTTCTTTTTGCCATGAATGTACCAAGCTCCTCAAACTTTCTTTCCAACCAGATTTCATCCTTCTGGGACTGATAGTTCCAATTTATTTTGGTGATTATCTTTTACCATGCTTTAATATCTACTCTAGGTTGTTAATTGCTCTGCTTTAAGCTTATACTTCTTAGTTTCTAAGTTCATGAACTAACCTTGAAATTCAACCCCTCTCTTGATGTTTGTACTAAAAACTTTTGGTAGGTCAAATTATAAGTTTAGTCCTAAATTCTAAAGAGTAAATTTTATCAATGTTGAGGTTGTATTCTACATGGATGCCCCATGAGATGAGACCAGGGCTGGTTCAGTTTTATAATCTCTGAGCTGGCTTTCTTTGTTTTTGTTTACATGCACTAAAGGCTAGAAAAGGGGGTTGTTCTGGCAGTTCTCTAAAAAGTAGAAGATTAGACATTGAGATGCTTTTTTTTTTTCTGGCCTTCTTCTGAGATGATTTCTGGAAATTTATTTGTTCAGTTGTTTTTGTTTACATTCAGAGCATGTGCATTGAAGATGGGACAGAATTGATGATAGTAAAGAATAATAACAAATTTAGTTGAGCATATTTTTGCTTCTCCTTTTCTGTATGGGAAACCAAATTCTAGATAGAAAGGCAAAAAGACAAAACCAAAAGTTAATTACATATAGTGTACCTTGATTGATCAATCAAGAACAACAAGCTTCTGATACTCTCTGCCGGAGACAGCCGCCTCCATTATGGCTTCCGGTTGAATGACGCCATCGTCGTTCAGAAACAAGTTCATCAAGTTCTTCGAGTATCCACTCACCAACGCTACCCCTTTCTCCGTCGCCGGCACCGGAGTCGCCCTTGAATCTCTCAAGTTCCAAAACACAATCTGTGGAACAGCTGAACCATACCCTTTCTCTGTGAACTTCCTAACTATAACTTGGTAATCTGTTTCCCACGAGTTGGCAGATGCTTGATCGAACTCCATGTCGCTGAACACGAACACTCTCCTTATCATCTGTTCTTCCTTCAACTTTCCATCTTCAGCCACTTTCAGAATTTGATCAAAAACCTTCTGAAAGTCAGTATTCATCCCCCAATTCATCTGTCTAATGAAATCCGTCTTTGATTTCAGATTGTCCCCTTCGATCAAATGAAGTTCAGGGTCCGCACTGAATGTGATCACTTTCCCCTTCCATGGATCTTCGCTCAATTCAGAAACCAAAAGACCCAAAGCTACACAAACCTCCATGGGAATCCCGTCCATACTTCCAGACACATCACAAACAGCAATGCAGTTTCTCAACTTCCCTTTCGTCAACAAGTCATCCACCATTCTCTTCCATTGAAGCTCTGCAACTTCTCCGCCGTCTTCCTCACCATCGTTCAAAGATTTTATGATCTCGTGAGGAAGCAGTGCACCGGCGGCGATCTTGGTCTTACCGGCTTTCACGTCTTTCAAGTATTGAGCGAACCGCTCCCCGTCGTGTTGCATGAACTTCTCCTTGTAGGTTTTCATGGCAACAGAGGCTACTCTGTTGTAAGGGATCGAATCCCACTGATTGGCTCCTATGTAAACCTCCGGCAGCTCCAATACCTTCCGGAGCGGGACCAGAACTTGCTTCCTCAATCTGTCGCGAACTCTGTACGCATAATGAGCCTCTTCGATTCCTTCGTATCCTGGATCCGATTCGCGAGGGAAAACATTCCTCGCTATGCTCTCGCAGAGTAATGTCGATCGATCGAAAGATGAATCGACGGAAGGGCACCATTTCGCAGCGAGACTGATTTTCTTCAAATCTCCGGAGCTCAGAAATTGGAGATCAGATTTCAAGCAATCGGCGAAGAATTCAGAGATTCGATCGTACAAGAGTTGGAAATTTGGATCGGATTGATAACGTTCCAGAGCCTTCTTCGCCATCGAAACCTTCCTTCTCTTCCTCTCCGCGCTCGCCTTCTCTTTCGCTATCCTCGATCTCTCCATGGCCTTTGCAATTTTGCTCTCTCCCTCTGTTGAAGACCGAATTGTTTTCTTCTTCGTCTTCAGCTTTTTTTGCTTGAACCTACCGTGCCTGAGAGATACCGCCCCCCTCCGATTCGAGGACGATCTCCTTCTCTTCTGACTACTGCCTTTTCTCTGAAACCACTCGGCCTTCTGCTTCTCCCTCACATCGGAACCCTCAAGAAGCCTGTAGAGTATCTCCGGCAGATCCTTGAAATAACCGAAATCAGCTAGAGAAGGAATGTTACCGGCTAGGGTTTTGGGATGAAACTTGTGGAGCCAGAGCGCCGCCGTGTAGTACCCCTCTTTATCGGACTTTCCAGTACCACGAACTCCACGCAAATTACAGATCAGCTTCAGCGTCATCAACGGATCGTGACTCCAAGCCAATCTCAATCTCTCAGTCAAGGAATCGGAGGGCGTATCCGGAACCACATGGAAGAAGAAATCGAGGCAAGGATTGCCGGAGGAGAGGAAGGTGAGCGACATATTCTCCGTGAAGCCCATCGGCGGCAGGTCATGATCGGTTTTACCGAGCTTGTTGAAGTTGGCGACGAGGGCGTCGACGAAGGGGTCGGCGGCGGCGGGGGGTCGAGAGGGTTGGAGTGGGGCGTAGAGCTCCGGAGGACCGAGAAGGCTTGGAGGAGCCATGGATCGGAAGTGATTTCGGTTGGAGGTTTAAGAGAAGGGTTTTGGATTTGGAGATGTTTTGGTTTGGATGAAATTTGGTTCACATTCTTATCTGGCATTTGCATTTATAGGAAAATATAATGCTTGGTGACCAAGGAACAATCACAACTCCTCTTCACTCTTTAATTAGAGTATTGGTCAACTTTCATTTTTGGAGTTTCTCAAAAAAATAGAATAAAGTAATTTTATATTACGAGATTTAAATACTATAATAATAATTATTATTATTTTTTCCTTTTTGAGATTAGGTGGAACTAAAAGACAAGATTTGAAATATGTTTTAAAAAATAAAGTAATTGATTTATATTGTTTCAATTTTTTTTTTATTTTTTTTATTTTTTTTTATATTGATTCAATTATAAGTGTGCAAATTAATAATTTAATTTGGAATCTTTTTGGAATCTCGCAAAATCCTAGTTTGATTTTTCTTTGTTATTTTTGGTAAAGGTAGGATTTGATTAGAGAATTGGATCCGATGGCCTTGTTAATCTCACTTAAAAACTCAACAATCAATTTAAACGAAATAAAAATTAGATTATTTTATTGATAAGATGTTGGATTTTGTTGTAATTTGTGAAAGAAAGTAATTGATTGAATGCCAAGAGGTTCAAGTTGGTTGATTAATTCATGAGTTTAATGACAAGAGAATTAATTCGAAACTTGTATGAACTTGAATAGTTGGTGTCTTTACGTGTTCTACAACTACTGTAATTGCTCATAATTACAGAGTAAATGCTTCTGTATTCTGCAGCTGTTGTAAATACATATAAATACACTGTAATTAACATAATTACAGAGTATTTATTGTTGTCTTTTCGTTTTTTCAGAAAGTTACTATTTGTACCACTATAACTAGTAGCTGATTTCTTCATTCCAGAATCATTCAATTTTCGTGTTTCTCTTATCTTTTCTTCTTTTGAGTTTGGTTTTGTTGAGAGTGAGTATCTAAGGGTTCTGCCAGATCCGTGTAGTTCGAGGTTGCTGTTCTACCGGAGTTAGTCGTTGTATCCTGTTGAGACAATCGTTGTAGTCTGCTTGCAACCCGTGCAGAGCGAATAATTGTCTTCAGGACATCTCTTCATTAGCATGCCTCGACTACATATCATTTCCTTCACCAAGTTCTTGAGGTTTTTCTGTTTGCTGTGGTTATTGCTACTGTAGTTCAGGCTATTTACAACATTTGTATCTTCAATCTGTTGTTCTTCTGGTTTATTTTCAGTTATGTAATTGTGGTTATATACGGTGTCTGTGCGGTTATTTACACTGTAATTGTTTACTACCATCTTTGGAGTAATAAGTTTATTAGTGTTACTCAGCTTATAAATACAGCGTATTTCCAACATAAGGTATTTCAAGGCAAGAAAGCTCATTCTTTATTGAGTTTCAAATCACTCCACGAAGTAAAATAGATCAAGTCTTACTTGAATTATCCTTAATCATACAAACTATCACACAACTAACAAAGAAATGTAACTCTTCAATAAAAGAAAAGCTCTATATGGCTTATTTTACTACATATTCAAATAAGAACTTAAGCGAGTAATGCATATTTTTGGAGACTATTTTTTTTTTAAAAGAATTGAGAAGTCAAACAATCTGGAAATTAATTACAAAAAAACAAAGGTCTGTTTGGTAACGTTCTCGTTCCTTGTTTCCGTTTCTTCATTTTTAATAAAGAAAAATAGAATTGCATGACCCTAACACCTATACATTCACTAATAATAAACCTATATTCTTATTTAAGTTTGGAAAAAATTGGAAAGAAGAACAAAAAATGAGAAACTAGTTTTAGTTGTTCCCAAAAGTTCTATACAAATTTTGGGAGTGTTTCTAAAAAATGAGAAACAAGAAACATACATAGTTATTAAATGCTTAGATTTCTTAATAAAATTAGAAACAAAAAATAAGAAACGAGAACGTTACCAAACGAGTCCCAAGAAGCTTTCATCGCTTGAAGAGACATGTTCCAAGGAATGCATCTCTTCAAGAGACGCGATTGTCAATCGCCTCTAATGACTGTAGATTAGGTTGATTCGCGACAATGATTTCCAATGTTGATACCCCAAACCTTGAAGCAGTGGGTGGGAATCTTCGAGGCGGTTGATCCAAAAGAGGTCAATGATAGCGCCCAAGTCAAGGAAATCAAGGATGATGGCTTGGTAGAAGACGTAGGCCTGACATGGATGGTGATCTGTTTGGCGGTGCAGATGTAGTAGTCAGTGTCGAAGGCTTGGGCTATTGAAAGTTAAACATATTTTTGTACCACATTCATTCTATGAGAGTTATGTTTATAAAGTTTAGTAAGTTCATGAAATATGTTCATGAATTAGGAAGAGAGTTATGAGATCTAGATTGTTCTATGAGAGTCCTATAAATTGGATGTTTTTGGTATATGTTGATGCAAGTGTGTGGAGAAAAAAATACAATGAGAGTTAAAAGAGAATGGTGTGAACCAAGTTTGTAGCTTTTAAGGAGTTTTTTCAATACAAGTGAATTATTTCTTCTCAAATATTCCTTATTTGATTCTAAATTTTTGAATGCCAGCACACACTTCTGACATGGGTGGTGGAGTAATGGAAGAAGGAAATGAAGAAGATGATGATGGAGAAGAGAACAGAGCAAGTATGGCGGATGGGGATTCCATGTAAGGACTAAATTGTGTTTTAAACATTTGTTTAAAAAAAAAAAGCTAAAATTAAAATTGTATGGTTAAGGGCACGTGTAAGGATGTCTGGTGTTTGTGGTTTGACATGTGGAGCAAGAGGAAAATAAAGGCTCGAGGTGAGGAAAGGGGTTTTCGGTACAAATGATCCAAAATTTTTGGCCAACCTTTTCTTGTGTCAACATCCTAGTAAGATTACCATTTTACCCTCTATGGGAAAACACACGTTTTTTTAATCTCACTTTGGCTCTCAAATCTTGCTCTCTCTCAAATCTCTTGCTCCATCCCCTCGCTCTCTCTCAATCTCTCGCTTTCTCTCCAATCTCTTGTTCTTTTCTCCCTCGTAAGAACAAAATCACTTGCTCTCCAATCTCTCGCTCTCCAATCTTGCTCTCTCTCTCTCTCTTTTTCTCTCATCTCTTAATCTCTCACTCTAGCTCTCCAATCTCTCGCTCCATCCTCTCACTCCGACTCTCCAATCTTGCTCTCTCTGAAACACATGAATGTAGACACAAGTGAGTTAACTTTTCAAGCTAGTCCATATTTAAGGGCATTCACCAAAATTAAATCCCTCAATGGAATTTAGCTACACATAATGATAAAAGAAATAACAAAATAGTATTTGATTGAAGATAAAATCATGATTACAACAGAATCAAATAATTACAAGCTAGAAATTTAAAACAATGCATAAATGGAGAATATAAACTAGGGTTTTCTCTCCCAATGACTCTCTTGATACTTAATTCCTCATTTCTCAAGGAAAATTAAGTGTTTACAAGCCAAACTCTAATGTTTATAGCTAATCTAAGTAAAAGATTGGAGTTCTTGAGAGGGAATGGTGTTTCACGACGCCAAAGGTTGAATTAGGGTTTGTCATGCATGGACCCAAATTCTTCCCATGGGTTCTTCCCTCTTCAACGAGCCTTAGAGGTCCTTTTATAGCTTGAGTGGTTGGGTTGTTGTTGAAATTGGTGCCCCCAAATGGACTAGGAAGAATCAGAGTCAAAACAGTCGGTTAGGTGCATGAAAAGCTCGTTGGTTGCTGACTTGTGAAAATCTAGGAAAACAATTTTTAGAGAATTATGGCCGCATATCATTTTTTGCCTAGGACAGATTGCGGTCACAATCTATGTTCTTCACTACTTTTCTACACAACAGCAAAACTCAATCAATATCTAACAAAATGACTCTTTTGACCTCAAATACACTCAAATTACATACTTTGTGTTGGGTTTTATGCCCTAAAACTTGTAGATAGTGAATGTAACGGTTGACAGAATATTAATGAAATAATATTGATGTATTTTTTCCATTAAGTATTGTTAGTTATATTATGTTTGTCTTTACCTAAAATAACCCTAATCCAATAAACTAGACATCCTAGACTGTAGTATGAATCTTGAATAGTATGTAGAGACATATGGGGATCACTGTTCGGGAAACAACCTAAAAGGTCTATAGTATAGGGATAAGACTAGGTGCCTTATCCTAGTGACACTATGGATACGACTCACTTTGTATTTGATACAAACGCTATGATCCAACGCGTTCGTGTAGGAGACATGCGAGCGGGGGTATCCTATGCAATGAGTTTGCATAAGACCGGACCGCGAAATAGTAACCACTAGTTATAACACCGTTAACTAGTTAAGTTTCTATTTCACTAGGACGACCTAGACAACTTAGTCTTAATCCTGAGTTGATTATGGACTCCTGCTCATGAGGGATTGTCCTTTGATTTGTATGGGTGAGAGTGACCAATACGCCGACTCAATAAGCCTACCATTTTGGGGACAAGACCGAATGGGGAATTGGAAACATAATCATACAAGATGGAATTCACTCCTTCCCAACTTTAGGGAAGCAGATGAGTGTTCCCTTAAGTGTTGACTCCGAGTCTTGAACAAAGGGCCCTACCCTCTCAATGGCACGATAGGGTTTTCTGTTTGATGGTTGGACCACAAACAGGTTGTTTATTAGAGGAGAATTGGTACTTAAGGAAATAGAAGTAACCCAGGGGTAAAACGTTAATTTGACCCAACTGATGTTACAGACACTCGTGAAGGACTAACTAGTCGTTATTGGTCTATATCCGTGGACACAGAAAATATGCCTGAATTGAGAAGAGTGCAACTGTGAGTCTATAGTGGAATGTACACACAGTTAACGAATATTGATTAATTTGGTTAATGAGTTTGACCAATTAATCTCACATCGTTGGAGTTTCTGATCTGCAGGTCCATTAGGTCCCACTGGTAGCTCATAAAGTAATTTGTGGCAACTAAGTAATAAATGTAAATTGAAAGTGTTCAACTTACTAAGGGAGACAATATAATATATATTGATATGTTATTATAAGAGATAAATATTTGAAGAAATTCAAATATTAATGTGAATTTGATTCATATTAAATTTATAGGAATTTGAAAGAGTTCAAATATAAATTAATTAATTTAAGGCTGAAAATTAAATATGTGATATTTAATTGGTGATTAATTAATTAATTGAAAATTAATCAATTATGGAAATAATTAATCACTTATGGAAGTGATTAATCATTTATGGAAATGATCTAATCACTTATGGAAGTAATTGGTCATTTATGGAAAATATTAATCAATTATGGAATTGATTGATCATGGATTGATTAAATATGAAATATATTAAATCAATTATGGAAATGATTGATTTAATCTGAATATTTTATTCATGACCTTTCTTCTATAAAACACTACAAGAAAATATGTTTTCAGCGACAAGTTTTTAGTGACGCAGCAAAAATAAGTCGCTAAAGATGACTTTCAGCGGCATCGTAAACCAAATGTCACAATTACATATTTTCAGTGACGCAATAAAATTAGATATCACTAATAGTTTCAGAGACGCATAAACGCGCGCCACAAAAAGTTTTATTTTTAGCAACATGTTTATCACATTGCTAAAGGATGTGTTCGACGCCACTAAAAATTTTATTTTTATCACGTTTTTAGCAACATGTAAAATAAGTTAGGGTTTTTTCCCCACTTCCCTTTTCAATCGGTGCCTCCAGTTCCCTCTTTATTTCTACTCTCTCCCTCGATTTCTACTACCTCACGATTTCAACTGAAGTCGCCGCTGAATCTCGCCGTCGAATCTCAGGTAATTAATTATACTTTTATTTGTTCATATTTGGTTACTTAGTGGTTAAATACGTTTGCTAGCAATAAGTTTCATGAATGCATAGTTTTTTTGGTTGTAGAGATTTTTAGTCGTGGTTTGTTTTTTATATTTAAACCAGAAAATCAAGAGAAAAAAAGAAACGAAGCAATGTCTAAAACAAACCTAAAATTTGCTTCAGGAGATGGAAAATCTCGTTTTGAGGTCCAAGCTCTCTTCAATGAGTCTGTTATGTGTTTTGTTTAACCTACAGAGTCATAGAAATTCGTTGCAATCATATTTGGTTTGCTCGCATCTCCTCGAAGGTTGATTTACAATTTTGTATGTTTGTATTTTTGCTTCCTTTTAATAGAAAATTTTGTGTTATTCATATCCACTCCATCTTTCTTTGCCAAACATATAACATCACAGGTAACTGGCGAATAAGGAAGTAATCGACTTGCATGGATGCGATTACCTCCACCATCAACAACTAAGCTACATTTCTGCCTTGTGTTATAGGTTTGTCTTTTTTAGTCTATGAACTATGCCTATTCAAAAAAGTACTATGGTGGGAGCAATCAAACTATAGTTTTCAATGATTATACTTTTGTGCTTTGGCAACTGGCACAGTCTATCCTTTTGTTGCTTCTTTCTGTGCATTTTAACTTCTGATTTTGGGAATATACTATTATAAGTTATTTCAACGAAATGAATGGATATGATGAAGAAGCAATCAAAGTATTAAGGTCAGCGAATATACTTTTGTGGTGCTTTGATGACTGGAATAAACACTATTCATTGTTTCTTCATGTCATTTTTTTGCTTTTGATGGTAAGAAAACATATTTCTATTGTTTTTCAGATTATTAAAGTATATAGATTCATACGTCTCTCATGTGGAAAAAAACATGAATTGCAGGAAGAAATCATGTAGATTCCTATTGGAAATAAACAATGCCAAGTTAGAGTTGGTGTGGGGTGAGTTTGGCATAGGAAACAACATATTTAATTGAAGTCGAAAAAACCTCAAACTAATATAAGTTACATAAGAGCCTTCCAATTAGCCAAAAGATACACTAATTTGTAATTTGTAAAGGGCAAGCAACGTTTTCACCATGTCAGATCATGAGGAAGAATTGTGTCTACAAATCTATGCAGTTGAAACTACGATTGTTTTTTTCAGTCGATAAAGTCAAGGCCTTATTGATCTGCAACAATATATAGTTTACTTTTCCTCTAGGTTGGTAGCCAAATGTAGGGAGCATCATCATCTAAAAGTTTTTGGCACAGGTCGGGGTTTGTGCTACTTTGTGGGGTCTTTGAAACGAGAGAAATAATAGAATCTTTAAAGGATAGGAGAGATCTTCTGGCAACGTTTAGTCTCACGTCAAATTCTATATTTCTCTTTAGGTTTCGATGACAAGATCTTTTTGTAATTACCCTCCAAGGCTTATTTTAGTTGATTGGAGCTCTTTTTTGTAGTTTGGTTCCCCTTTGTAGATTTTAGTATAGTAGATGTCGTAAATACTTATGACTACGCAGAAACAGAGACAAATGTAGTGACAAAGTCATGCACGTCGGTGAAAGTTTTACCGACGTTTTTTTCATTTCAGCGACGTGTTTTATGCGCCACTGAAAGTGTTTTTTCTTGTAGTGAAATAGAACACTAGACCTAATGGTTTAGTAGCACTCTTGCTCTTAGAATCACAAGACAAGACTCTTGCATTCTCTCTAGCCTCCCTCTTAGAGAAAGACTCCCACCAGTCAATTGCCTCCTAGACTTAGAGATATACCGGTGTAACCTCCTTGGTTATTGTGTTCTTGAGAAGAAAATTCCAACGAAGAATCTTAAAGGGGCTGCTGCGTTTTTCATCCTTAGAGCATTGTTGACGAAAATAAATCAAGTCTATAACGAAGGTTTGTAACGATTTTCTAATCTCTCTTTGAAAAGCATGTAAATAAAAGAGTTATATTTTTCTGTTTTTCTAGCATGTTTAAACCAATTTACAGCAGCTTTAAAGTGTGTTTAAAGTAACGTGTTGCCTTTTCGTATTGGTATTTTAATGTTAATTAATATACGACGTGAGGTCCTCTCCACGCGCTTTCCGCGGCGCCGGGGCTTTCATCCCCTTCAATTGGTATCAGAGCCTCCGCTGTCCCTATTAATCAATATTAAAATTTGCGATAGGCTCTAATAGGTGGGATTTTTGCATAATGTATGTATGGTTTGCATTGGACTGTTTAGGTTAATTTTATGGCCATAGATTTTATTTTTTATGTGATTTGATCATGTAAGGGCCCGGTGTTTCGGGTATTTAATGTAAAATCGAGTCCTATGTAAGTTTGGGTCTAGATTAGGTTTTTATGAGATAAAAATCGAAGAAATCGTGGCTGAAATCAGAGAGGAAGACGAAGAACAGACGTTGTTTTGCCTAGAAAACTGCTCCAGACGCAACAGCGTCTCGACGCTGTCCGGATGTGCGGCGCGCGTTAGGGTTTCACGAAGGGGCGGTTCAAGGTAGGTGGGCGGTAAGGTTCACACGGTCTGGCTGGGCTGGGACCGATTTGGTCCAGTTCAGCTGGTATTTAACTCGGTTCGTGATTTTTGAGGTCGGTTTGAAGCTATTCGAGTCAATTCGTGATGTCTAGACCAGATTTTGGAGCTGCAGAAGGATTTTAGGATAGAATTTAGCTAAAATTATTGTAATTTAATGCTTTATTTTATCTTAGGGGCCAAAATTAACCAGTTCAATTACTATTTATATGCTTTGTGGATGTCATATAGAATATTTAATCCCACCTTAGGTTATAAACATGTTCATGCATTTATTTATATATTATAAATTGTTATAATGTATGTTTTAAATGCATGGATATTTTCATAAGTTTTTTAATATAAGTGTATATTAAATATATGAAAATAATGTAGCATGAAGATTGTTTGTATGTAACTTGAACATATATGTGGGGACATACAGGGATCGATGTTCAAGTAACAACCTAAAATGTCTATAGTATAAGGATAAGGCTGGGTACCTTATCCTGGTAACACTATGTGATACGACCCACTTTGTATTTGATACAGACATATTGATCCAAAGCGTCCATGTAGTAGACATGCGAGCGGGGGTATCCTATGCAATGAGTTTGCATAAGATTGGACCACGAAATAGTCAACCACTAGTTGCAACACCGTTAACTAGTTAGGTTACTGTTTCAATAGGATGACCTATGTAACTCGATCTTAATTTGAGTGTGTCATGAACTCCTTCTCACGAGAGATTGTTCTTTGATAAGTATGGGTGAGAGTGGCCTGTACGCTGACTCAATAAGCCTACCTTGTTGGGGACAAGACCGAGTGGGGGGCTGGGGACATGACAACACAAGATGGAATTCACTCTTTTCCGCTTCTAAGAGAAGTAGATGAGTGTTCTCTTAATTGGTGACTCCAGGACTTGAACAAAGGGATCTCACCTTCTCACTGGCCCGAGAGGGACTTTCTGTTTAATGGTTGGACCATAAACAGGCTGTTCATTAGAAGAGTACTGGTACCTTGGGAGACAAATGTAACATAGGGGTAAAACGATAATTTGACCCAACTGTGGTTACGAACACTCGTGAAGGATTGACTTACCGATATAAGTCATGCAATTGCTTAAGAATCTCTAAAAACTTCTTAAATTGACCATCCTGATTCTTAGGCCTTTGCCTTTGTGGAAAAGGTAGAGGTGGTACATAAGGTGGGGGCGGCACATAAGGTGGTTCCACATTTGGACCAGAACCAGATGCTCCAGCATTATTATTGCTGCCTCCAGCACCCTGACCAGATTCCAACTCTTTTTCAACAACAACATTTCTATCACAATTTTTCTCTATATTCTGGGTTTTACTAGGTTCTCCTCTTTCTTCTAGTGGCTTACCACTCCTAAGAGTCACTGCCTTTACCTGCTCCTTACCTTCCCTTTTAGGGTGTTCAGTATCTGAAGGAAGCTTCCCTTGAGGCCTTGCCTTCAGCTCATTAGCTAGCTGGCCCATTTGCAATTCCAGGGCTCTCATTGAAGCTTAATTACTTTGAATAGCGGCATCTGTGCGAGCCATATATTCTTTCATCATCGTCTCAAGAGAACTCTCTGAATTTTGCTGGGGCAAAGCCTGCTTATTTTGCTGGGGCAATACCTGTGCTTTAGCAAATCCTGACTGGTTCACCTTTTGTTGTGCTTGCGCACTGCTTCCTTGTCCTCCCCATGCGAAGTTGGGGTGGTTGCGCCAACCTGGATTATAAAAGTTAGAATACGGGTTGTTCCTCTGATTACCTACAAAAAACACAGAAGCTGGATTGCTGGGGCAAAACTCGTAGTTGTGCTCTTCACCAGAATAGACACATGCCTCCGCTGCAACTTGATTCACCACTGCAGCAGGCTCCACAGCTGGGGGCTGTTGATGACTAACCACTGACATATTTTTAAGAGCGTTAGCTAACATTGCAATATCAGCCTTAATGGTGGACACACCATCAACCTCTAACACACTCTTAACCTTTTTATTTATGCCTCTAACATCTGACCACTGACAACTATTAGTTGATATTCTTTCTAAAATTTCATGGGCTTCATTAAAAGTTTTTGCCAAAAGGGCCCCTCCAGCCGAAGCATCAACCATACCTTGGGTTGCTCCATTTAATCCATTGTAAAATGTTTCCATTTGGATACAATGTGGTAAACCATGGTGGGGACACTTTCGCAAAAGCTCCTTAAACCTCTCCCAAGCCTCACTAAAAGTCTCATCTTCAAGTTGCCTAAACCCTACTATTTCACTCCTCAATTTAGCATTCCTATTTGGTGGGAAATATTTACTCAAAAATTTTTCTGCTAACTGAACTCCTTGAATTAAAAAAGAATCACTAACTCCTAGAAAAGATTTAAGATGCAAATGAGGGTCTTCAGATGACAAACCATGGAATTGACCCACGGTTTGCAACATCTGAAACATAACCGGTTTCATTTCAAAATTTGCTGCCTCAATGTGAGGACGTGCAATCCCTGGATTTAACTCATCAAACATTGGAAAAGCATACGCTCGAATGGCTCTGGCCTTATCGTTCGCTACCAAGATAGGATTCTCAGCCTGATTATTTTGCTGTCTATTTTCTCCAGCGGCTGGTTTTGCAGCACACGATTCTGCTGGGGATCAACTGGATCTTCTGGACCCTGCAGTAGACGCGGCACGTCAGCCATTTGATTTTGCTGTCTACGCTGCTCTCTCCTTCTTATCCTGAATGTTCTCTCGATTTTTGGATCAAGCTCGAACCTCACCCCAGGCGGATCGTTCATGCACCAAACTCACACCTGCAAAAACAAAAGAAACAATAAAAAAGTTCTAGCACCAAACCACTAAAACACATACAAAACAGATCAGATAAAAACTTATTCAAGTCCCCGACAACGGCGCCAAAAACTTGTTGGGTTCCTAGAGTGAGTAAAAATGCGATATAAAAATGCTCTAGAACTCTGTGCAAGTATACACAGTCCGCAACAAGTAATAAGTATTATCAATCCAAGGCCTGAACTAGCTTCCACTTTATCTATTTTGTATAATTCTTTAATGGTTTCAAAGATTGTAAAAATGATTGGTTTTTATAAGAATAATGCTGAAGCAAAAGAAATGACAGAATAGAAAGTAAACGGATAGGCAGACAGATTAGAAACAGGCGCTGGTCAGGATTTAGTAATTGTTTTAAAAGATGCTCTAGCAATATTATTGATCATGCAAAACTCTCGCAGTCTTATTAGCAGATTCCTCCCGAAACTCCGGATCTTTTGGAATGTGTTTCAACCCCAATGAAGTACTACCGATCAAGCACTAGGCAACTGGCTATCCCTAGCTCAGTCACTGGCGTTCACCAATACACAATGATCTAGTGTGATTAACCGCCACACACTCCCTAAATCATCCCTGAAACTAGAGAGAGGTATTCATACCGGCTGGCCAGACGGGCACAAAATGTAAATGAGCACAACAATTAATCAAGATGCATCAATCAATATTTATTACTAGAAATTAAGCACGGCAATTACATGTTCCTAAACAACGCCTTAAGCTATTTAGTTCATAAAATGCATGGAAACACACGTTACAATCTGAGTAAGCATATCCATAATCACAAGATAATAAAAGAAAATATTAATCTCCTCGATCAGCTTGCAAATGATGGTCTTCTTGATGGTCTCTAATCTCGCTCCTCTATTCGGCTCCCAAAAGTGGAAATGAGAGTGAACTCGTCCCCAAAAGTGGAATGAATTTGACTTGGGCGGCTATCTCCTTTTATAGAGTTGAGGAAAGCTTGAATTAGGTTGACCTAGATACGTGGATGGCTCTCCTTGCTCCTTTATCCCGAGATTAGCCTAACAGAATTCAGTTTGTTAAATTGGCTAAAGAGCTGTGACATGGCAGTTTTCGCTCCCAGCTTTGCTCCAGCACAGAGTTTGCTCCCTCAAGTCGCCCAGCAACATATTCTGTACAAAATAATTTCCAAAGCTTCCATTCTTCCAAATGGGTTAAAACATATAATATCTATCTAAAAGCACCCCTATTAAGCACAAAAGACACGCAAATCAATATAGAAATAAGGTCTAAATAACTCCCTTTTGGAGAGTTATCATTAATCCATTTTCCAACAAATTTCGTGAAGGAAGCTTGAGCTAAATCTGATGAGAAGTTAATGGTTTTTGAAATGGAAAACAGAGCACAGGATTTTCGAGCAAACCAATAGAATCTCTGGTTTTCTCTGGTTTTTCGAGCATTCTGGGGTGTACAAGTTGAATCAGAAGCTCCATTTGGTATTGTTGGAAAGCTTATTCAATTGCCTACAACTTTCATGAAGTAGGTTTAATTTCAGCAGATAGATAAAGGGTAGCAGAGAACCTCGAATCTGTGTTGTCTGTGTTCGGGGCATTCTTGGACAAATCGGTTGGGAATTTCGTTTTGATTTCTTCAGGTAAGTTGTATAGTGTTCGAAAATGAAGAGTTTGATGTATAGTACATTAATTTTGGTTAAGTATTGAGGAAGTTATGGGTGTTGGAAGTTAGGGTATAGAATCTGGAAAATCTGGAAAAGTAGAATGTGAAGTGTGATTTTTAATTCAAGTGTTTAGAATTCATGAGCATGGAAGAATAAGACTATCTATGGTTCTAATACTCGGTTTTGGTTGTTTGACAGGCCAAGAGGAAATAGGTCGAGTCTACAGACCAGGAAACTAGCTAAGACAGTGAGTGACAAAACGAATGTCGAAATTGTTTCCAAACGGTTGTTCATGTTTAGATGTTTTACATGCTTTTCTATGAATGATACATGGTTTTTATGAATGGTTTCAAGCTTAAGTTATGAGCTTAGATTTTCGAATGAGGTTTATAAATGAGCACGTGATTATTGAGTTTCTGAAAAATAGTTGAAACGACATCCTTTTAAAGATTTTCGGTTTTTTTTTCACGAGCAAGCTGAGTAAGCTTGAGTTTTACGAAAGATAACGATAAGCAGGCATGTTCTAATGTGTTCATGTGATTTTCTGAGATTTCTATTGACTACATGACTGAGATATTGAGCCGGAGGCTATATGGTACTGTGTGCACACAGGTTATATTCCGTTGTTGACGTTGAGTGTACTTTGTGACAACGATGCTGTCGTGAGTGCTGGGCGGGCCCCACTACGACAAAGATGATGGGAGTGCTGGGCGGGCCCCACTACATCGTAAGACTAGTAAACGTTGGTTGTACTGGGCGTGCCCTACACAACGTAGATCGCTCATGTTAGTTAAAACGTTTGATATACTTGATATGCCTTGCTAGATTTTTAATGAGGAACCTGCGATGTTTTAAGGAAGCTTTTATTGTTGCACGTTTATGTTTAACGCCCTGGTTGAGCAGCTTTATACGTTTAAAGTTTTATCACGTGTTCTGATTTTCGAATTTACAGTTTTAAATTTAGTCACTGACTGGGCTTTGTAGCTCATTCTTTCAAAATGTTTTCCCACTTTTCAGGTAGAGATCGAGCTCCCGGTGTCTGATACACTGCCAATGTCTGCTGAAAGTTCCAAATCAAGCTCCAGTACGTGGATGGAGTTGTATATTGAGTCTGTCTATATTGTAAATGTTTTGTAAGGATTGGATAACTTAGTCCTAGAGGTCGTGGTGGTATAAACCCCAGTTGAATATGTTTTGGGTTGTGATATCTATATCAGGTTATTTTCCAAACCGAGTTGTGTCAGGGCTGCACCTCGTGTATGTTAAAAGGTTTTCAGGGATTCCGCTGTGTTGTGTTTCATGTGGAATATTTTATATCTAAGATTAGTACGTTTATCAGGTTCAACGTTACAGGAGGGTCAACGGGTATCGTTAGAGGAGGACGATGTTCGTTGGCTTCCCACCATCTTCCAGACTGAGCTAGCAGGTGGTTCGGGAGGGGGTGTGACACGTTTTCGCTGGGAATTTAGGAATTCCAATAGCAATTCTCATGAGCACGGGTCCCAAGAGCAATTCTCTGACTTTGTAGTTTGCATGATAGGTTTAGGGTCTAAAATAACATTAGAAATAATTTAGGCCTAATTGTTTCTGGCGTCCTAATTAATCCACTAGACTTAGTGCAATTAATTGGTTGGTTAATTTGATGAGTTAATTGAATTGATTAATTAATTAATTAGGCGTTAATTCGATGGACGGTGTATGATCGGATTAGCTATCTTAGGTGGGCTTAGGGTCTTTTCTAGGTTTAGGTTAGATCGATTGGGTAATTAGCGATGAAATTAGCCATTTAATGGAAGAGTTTCAATGATCAAACCAATCAATCAACCAAAAAATCTCCTTAATCGGTGTCGCTCAGTAGTATTAGTGTCTTTCTTGCATTTTTTATATTCCATGCAATTTAAATACCCGTATTTTACTTTCCTACAATTTCCTACAATCTCCTCGTTTTGTAGCTTTAACTCGAAATAACTAGAAAATAATTGCCAACTGTCATTCCCTGTGGATGACCAGACCAGTACTACTGGAAAGTAGTTTAGTGTTCGGAGTTTATAAATTTTATTTGATTCGAGGACTCGACAAACTCGACCGATCACTAATTAAGAGTTAATTTCGATGGACGATGTATGATCAAGTTAGCAAATTTAGGTAGACTTAGGGTCTTTTCCAGGTTAGGGATAGATCGATTAGGTAATTAGCAATGGAATTCGCCTTTCATTGGAAGTGTTTCAATGATCAAACTAGTTAATTCACCCCATAGTATCCCGAATTGGTGTCACTATGTAGAATTAATCTTCCTAGCATTTTAGCTTTGTTGCATTTTAAATTTCTATCTTTAACTTCTTGTATTTAAATTTCTTGTAATCCCTTTTTATGCCAGAAACCCCCCCTTTTCGGTTACTTCAACTCTAAATAATTAGGAAATAATTGTCAATGCCACTCCCTGTGGACGACCTGACCACTACTACATGCAAAGCAGCTTAGTAGTTAGAGTTTATAAATTTATTTGAATTCGACCCTCAATAAGTCGTTCCATCACATGTGGTTAAAAATTTTGAGATTGTCATTTTTACGCTGTTATGCTGTTGAAATTTTCATTGCTAGGATAAGTTACAAAAATCTAGGGTGTTACATCAAGAACCAATTCGTTTACATGTCTTTTCTTTCCCACTTCTCTATAATTTGCCCACTTGATCACTAATGACTATAGCTTGTAAACCACCTTTAATAAGTTTAAATCTCTTCAACATAATGATGACGGTGTTGGGTTTTATGTCCTAAAACTCGTGGTTTGTAAAATTTAAACATATTTCCTATTTACAATAAAGGTGTTATTGAGACTATTCAGTGAAACACGTGTTACTTAACTTAAATCCAATAGACTAAGATCCTTGGTTATAGTATGAATACTCAAACTATGTGTACAAACATAAGTATGGATCAAGTTCAAGTATATAGCCAAAATGATCTGTAGTATATGGATATGGTTGGGTACCTTATCTTAGGGACACTATGGATGTGGCCTACTTTGCATATAAAGCAAACGATGGGATCCTGGATCATTCATGTGGAGACATGTGAGTGGGGGCGTCTTGTGCAATGAGTTTGGATAAGACCAGACTGAGAAATGAATCACTTTCACTTTATAACGTCATTTACTAATGAGACTGACTATTTCATGCGATGACCTAGGTAACTCGATCTCAATCCTGAGATAACTATGAACTCCTGTTTATTCGGGATTATCCTTTGATCTGCATTGGAGAGAGTGGCCCAACGTTGTCGACTCAATAAGCCTACCATTTTGGGGATAAGACCGAGTAGATAGCTGGGGACATAGTCATGCAAGAAGGAATTCACTCCTACTCGTTTTAGGGATTGTAGAAAGGTTGTTCCCTTAAGTATTGACTCCAGGACTTGAACAAGGGGCCCCACCCTTTCATTGCCCCGAGAGGGACTTGGTTTGTTGGTTATATCACAAACCAATTGTTCATTAGAGGATCAGTGGGACTTAAGGAACAAAGAAGTGTTATAGGGGTAAAACAGATATTTGACCTAACTATAGTTACAAACAACCTGTGAAGGGTAGACTTACTTATCATGGTTATATCGAGTGGACGGAAATATATCTACAGTGAGGGGAGTGTAGCTACTAGACTATAGTGGAGTGACCCGGTAGTTAAAGAATGTTGGTTAACTAGGTTAATGAGTTTAACCGGTTAAACCTCGAATCGTTGGAGCCCATGATCTGTTGGTCCATTAGATCCCCTTGCTAGCTCATATAGGAACAAACCTTGGAACAATATGATGGGAGAGTTCGAATCGCTCGAATTCTATTTAGGGATTAAATATCGGTCATATTCAATGTTACCAACACGTTGGTTTAATTTCGAATTAAACTAAAATTTGAGTGTTGGACATATTTAAATATGATTTAAATATTGAGCCCTTGAATAGGGATTCATGTTCGAGAAATTTCATTTTGAGAATGGTCGGGAATAGTTGCAAAATATTAAGACACCTTAATCTCTTGCTAATTTGGTGTCCAATTTGCTGTCAATTTTTGGGGCATTTGAGCTACATGATTTCCTCTATATATAGGGGAAGAATTGCTGAAGAAAGGGTGCTGAAATCCTTAGTTTATGCTACCAATTTTGCTCCTCAAACTCAAGTACCAAAACTCTTATATAGCTTGAAACCCAAGTTCTTTCCCTTCCAAATTCCATCATTAGAGGATCCCACAATCAGTTCCGAGGCCTGAGAATAGCAAGGAAGACACTTTTGGTGGTTCGTGATCATTTGGTGAGAAGAAACAATCGAGCAATCGATCTAATTTTGAGCTACACAAAAGTTGGTACTCAAAACTAAAAATTTGAACTTATGAACAACATGCTTTGTGTGATTAAATTGATGTAATTATGAGCCTAAGATCCAAAATATCTTCCGGATGTTAGACGTTAACACCTACATATGATATCAGAACATTGTTTGGGCACCTAATTTTTGATCATGGTGGGTAGCATTTCTATAATGAATGTGCATGGGTGCTGAAATGGATATATTACGGTTCTGACAATTATTTTACTCTTTAATTTGTTGATGAAATTGTAATTGCTCACATGTATATGAGCACTAATGTATTGAAAAGAATTTGTAATTTTTATAAAGTCATTAGAGTCCATTTAGTACTGTAATTGATTGAAGGAAGAGGAACACATGCTGGCCAAAGAACAGGGGGCTTCCAGTCGACTCAGCGTCGAGATGCTATTCTTCGGTGTCTCGACGCTGATGCATTTTCAAAGAGGCGCGAGAATTTTCCAGAAACGGTTCGGTTCGTGGGTTCTTGGTCTAGTTCGGTGCGTCTCGACCGGTTCAGTTTGAAATGGTGGTTCAACTGTCCGTTCAACCCTTTATCAACCTTTGAAGGTCCGGTTCGGTTCAATTGAAGGTAGTTCAGGCTGGTTCGAGCTTCCCGGGGACTTTTCTCTCAATTAATTAATTATTAAATGTAATAATTTAGTTGTTTGCTTGCTTGAATTGCCAAAACCAGTCCATTTTAGTGTGGTTTAATTATTTATGCATAATGGATGTATGTTATAATGAAATAGTTTAGTATATACATAAAGTATGTCATATAGATTTAAAATCCCACCAAAGGAAGCATGTTTCATGCATTATAGTATGTTATAAAGAGTTAAAATATAAGCATGCATGATTAGGGGTTTCATGTTAGATGCATGTTGAATGTATAATTCTCGTTAATGATCGATTAGTATAAACATTATATTAACTAAACGAAAATAAACAAGCATGCAACATGAAACTTCCTTAGCTCGATATTAAATTGTTAACATCGATTAGAAAGCATGTTATAGGTTAATCTCTTTTATAAATAGTTATAAACCAAGATAGACGATAAAATCTATAACAGAGATAAAAGCATGCTCACTTAGGGTTAACGAACCGCAATTCGATCAATCTCATAGAATAGGTCAAAAACTTGTAAAGCTAAGGCTACAAGAGAACTCACCTGGTTAGATGTTGTCTAAGGCTGAAGGTATTTAAGATGACGGTTTACGGAACACCTCCTACCTGGACATCAAGCCGGTACTTGAGTTAAGTTAACCTGGTTTTACGAGCATGCACGTGAGAAATGTAAGGTTATAATAGTTTATCATCTAAACATCATAGGTTAATAAAACACCTAGACTTAGGTAATATTCAATTAGCCGAAATATGCCTAAGTAACGATATACCCAAAATATTTAAAATACTTAGTAGGAGGAAAAAGATATATGAAAATAAATCGTTAGCTTCTCACGTTCTCCCTATAGTTCACACCATGAGATTTATGTTTGGCCTCATGTTGCTTATACCGCAACTGCTCCATTCGGAAGGTGTTTGCATAAATCAACAACAAAGTGAATGGAGAAAGTATTTATAGTAAGTGGGCAAAGGAAGTGTGTCAACACATCCTACGATCTCTTCCATTAGGTTGCACCGTGAGATTCCCATGTTCAGCCTACTTGTATGCCCTGGAACTCCTAACCATACGGAGGGTTGTAACATGGGAGCCGGAACAATGCGAACTCAAAAAATGGATAGGGTCACTTAGGATCATTCCCAACATTAGCTTTTCCATTTAGTAGCATTGTTGGAGTTGTCCTCTAGGATCTGAAAATGGCGGGTGACACTTACAAGAGTAACTAAGTGTTAGAATATTCTTGACCAAAGTAGCGATAACTAAACGCTATAGGAACAAGCGTTATTCTAGCATTAGTATTTAGTCAAGAACATCTTGGTTCAGTGAAGGAGTGATTGACTGCCCTTCGATAGCGGTTACTCTGACTCACTGAAATATCGTTGCAAATTAATAATGTAATAAAATGGGTACAATATTACTTTTGCTAAACCTAATTGGATTTATATGGTCAATAAAAATTCACTTGTTGGGGTTTATGTCCTAAAACGCGTGGATAGTAAATGTAACAAAGTTATATATAAAACGTTATTGGAATAGTTTATTTTCTGGTTGGTGAAAGATTAGTTTATCCATGTATTTATTAACCCAAATCCAATCAACTAGAATCCATGGCTATCATATGAAACACTCGAACTTATGTAGTGACATAAATGTGGATCAAGTTCGAGTGATAACCTAAACGGTCTAAGTATTGGGATAAGACTGGGTACCTTATCCTAGAAAAAACTATGTGATGCGGCCCACTTTGTTTTAATACAAACGATGTGATCCTAAATCGTTCATGTAGAAACATGCGAGTGGGGGCGTCCTATGAAAAAGAGTTTGTATAAGACCGGACCGCGAAATAAGTCACTTTCACTTTATAACGCCGTTTACTGTGAAACTGACTATTTCAAGCGATGACCTAGGTGACTCGATCTTAACCCTGAGCTAACTATGAACTCCTATTTATTCGGGATTATTGTTGGGTTTCCAGAGTGAGTAAAATATAGATATAAAAATGGACCCTAGAACTCTGTGCAAGTATACACAGTCCGCAACAAGTAATAAGTATTTATCGAATCCAAGGTCTGAATTAGCTTTCACTTTATCTATTTTGTTTAGCTTTTCAATGGTTTCAAAAGTGGGAAAAATGATTGGTTTTTATAGAATGCTGAAGCAAAAGAAATGACAGAACAGAAAGTAAACAAATAGGCAAACAGATTAGAAACAGACGCTGGTCATGATTTAGTAATTGTTTTAAAAGATGCTCTAGCAATATTATTGATCATGCAAAACTCTCGCAGTCTTATTAGCGGATTCCTCCTGGAACTCCGAATTTTTTAGAATGTGTTTCAACTCCAATGAAGCCCTACCGATCAAGCACTAGGCAACTGGCTATCCCTAGCTCAGTCACTGGCGTTCACCAATACACAATGATCTAGTGTGATTAACCGCCACACACTCCCTAAATCATCCCTGAAACTAGAGAGAGGTATTCATACCGGCTGGCCAGGCGGGCAATAAATAGAAATGAGCACAACAATTAATCAAGATGCGTAGAATCAATATTTATTACTAGAAGTTAAGCACGACAATTACAGGTTCCCTAACCAATGCCTAATGTTACTTAGTTCATTAAATGCATGGAAACACACGTTACAATCTGAGTAAGCATATCCATAACTACAAAATAATACAAGAAAATATTAATTCCCTTGTTCAGCTTGCAGTTGATGGTCTTCTTGTTGGTCTCCAATCTCTCTCCTCTATTCGGCTCCCAAAATGGAAATGAGAAATGATCCTTCCAAAAGTGGAATGTTCCTCCCAATGATGGAATTCCCTTCCCAAAAAGGAATGCATTTGACTTGGGCGGCTATCTCCTTTTATAGAGTGATAGGAGGCTTGAATTAGGTTGACCTAGACACGTGGATGACTCTCCTTGCTCCTTTATCCCAAGAATAGCTTAACAGAATTCAGTTCATTAAATTGGCTAACGAACTGTGACGCGGCAGTTTTGCTCCCAGCTTTGCTCCAGCACAGATTTTGCTCCTTCAAGTCGCTCAGCAATATATTCTACACAAAATAACTTCCAAAGCATCCATTCTTCCAAATGGGTTAAAACATATAATATCTATCTAAAAGCAACCCTATTTAGCACAAAAGACACACAAATCAATATAGAAATAAGGTCTAAATAACTCCCTTTTGGAGAGTTATCATACCCCCAAACTTGAACTATTGCGCGTCCCGAGCAATACTAACCAACCTTTTCTTAAGAATTCAAAACATCAGACGAAACATAGCTTAATCAAAATAGATAATCCAACACTACCTTCAACCTTTACGTGAGCATTCTGCAAAACCAAGGACTACTGCAGCAAAATAATTCTTCCGGCATGGACAAATAATCACCACTTTTAACTCAATTCTAAGAACTTGTCACAGCCTAGCTCTATTATCAGACATCTTAGAACACATTTTTAAGGGGTTTATATTTTTGTTTTTCAAACTTAAAGCAGCCCTACAGTCATAAGTTCTTAAGCATGGGATGACCCACTTTATGGTGCAGTATACCCTTGCCTCAAACTCATCACCAACTAGGCTAAATACTCTTTGTAAAGCTAAAAAATCCTTAGTTATTCTATCTCTTGCCCCTTAGAATGACAACATTTTATGATGAAGCTCACCTAAGTTCTGGGAGACAGAAAACTGCTGGATTATTATTCATCCTTCAAAACTTTTGCTCCATGAATTTTTTTCAGCAAAATTTTCAACATCGACTTTTTTCAGCAAATAATTTTTCATCTTTCATATTTCCTAGGTTACCTTTTGACGCGAAGACAAACTGTGGGTATCACACATGTCCCCGATTACTCAATAACCTAGAAAATTATTTAATGAAGGAGAGGAATGCTCAAGCAAAACTATTGGAGTAGCAAAAAGTCCCCCAAACTTGATTGTGCCCAATGAATCATTAATTTTACGAAGCTTACCCCCAAACTTAAATTTTTCTATCTGAATTTAAAGTGGATCAAATAAATCAACACTACCTCAGAATCTTCTTTGCCGCATCATCGACCAGGCTAGAAGAAATGCTCAAGCAAAAGGTTTCTGGAGATCAGAATACCTTGATCTAATTAAGCTTAACCAGTCCAACTTCAAAAATTTAGAAGAAAATTAGTTAAGTTAGGAATGCTCAGTGCTTATAGAATCATGAACAACTCCGGAAATTTCATTAAAAACGTAGAAGGAAATTACAAAAGCAGATATTTTTGGTGGCCTAAAAAAAAAAACGATAACATAGAAACAGAAAAAAAACATTCAAAGAAAATGAGGTTAGAAAATGCGCGAGCAAACAAAAATAACAGAACAAAAATCTTGCTCGCTCAGGCCACTTCATCCGTCAGTCCTCTTGACCCTGCTCATTTTCATCATCCTCTTCTTCTTTTTGCATCGGTGGGGGCGGAATCCAGGGGTTCAACAAATCCTCAGGGAATGCTGGAAGGGCTGGATATGGTTTGGAAAAATTTTCCTGTAGCGCCTTCTTCAGATTGGCATCACGACTTTTAACATAGTTCTAGAAGGTTAAAGCTTGCCTCTCGGCAAACTCCTACCTGTTGGCCGACAGTGCTAGTTGTTCTAAAATCGTGTTGATGCCATAGATAAGCCCACCCTGGCGTGCCTCTTGCATACGTTGAAGCCGTGCCAAGTTAGGCGTATCAATAATTCCCTTGTCAAATAATATGACATCTCCTTCATTCTCCGGAACCCCTGCTCGCTTGCAAAGCATTGTGATTGTATTCGGGAAAAACAGCTTCCCCACTTTCTTTTTCCAACATCCAGATATTTCACTAGCAATAATCTTCCCTACATCAATGCTGAGAGACCTCAAAATCGTGAACGGCAGAAGAACCCGTTCCCTAGAAACCGTCGAGTCATGAGTCGTTGGAAGCAACCTTTGTTTGATAAATCCCATCCATGTATTTGCTTCCCTCTTCAGATAGGCTGACTGAAACGTCATTTTCTCTGTTTTTGAAAGCCTCCACTGCGCCCCTTCAATACCAACTTCCCGCACAGCATCGCTCAGCTACTCATTAGATGGTGCTACAGCCATCTCATTGTATCCTGCGTGGGGGAAATCTTGAAGGTTGTACAGGGCGTTAATAGCATTAGGACTCCAATCAACTTCTACACCTCGAACGATAACTTGGAAACCTTCTTCCTCTTCAATATTTGCATAAAATTCGTGTACTACCTGCGCGTTCACAGATTCAGGCTTTGAACAGAATGATTCCCAACCTTGGTTCGTAATGCCGACCCTTAGAAAATGCAGAAGATCACCACTAAATCCTTTTTCAAACAGGAAGTCTCTCTTCAGCAGCTCAGCATATTTTGCTCTGGCAAGATTGTTGACGAAGCGGACATACGACAACTGTGGCTCTTCTATCTCGTCAGGTTCCTCCGATGCCGTAGCAACACTCTTGCCCTTGTCTGCCCTTCACTTGAGCAACCTTTCTTCTTCAGCCTTTTTCTCTGCTACCTCTCTTGCTTTATCCTCGGCCTCTTTTTTCTCTTGCTCCTCTCTCTCTGCATTTTCTCTCTCAGTGTTAGTGGTTGGCAGCGAGGGAGTATCAGTTCGGACTACCCTGACACGACCAGCCTTTCGCTTCACGCGGCGGCGTCGTGGCACTTCCGGCATGATTACCTCCACTCGAGCCTCCTGCACTGGCTCATTACCTTTTTCAGGCGCAACCTCTGCCTATTCTTCTTGCACATCCTCAGTCTGCTTTTCTTGAACTTCCTTTGTATTTTCCTCTCACACTTCCTCTGTATCCGTAACTCTCGGCTCAGTCTGCTCTGGGTTTTGTACTTCAGGTTCCCTCGGATTGCCTTCTTCAGCGGCAGCAACGTCCTCCGCTGCCTTCTAAACAACTTCTTGAACCTCAGCCCTTTGCTGCCTTCTCCTTCTTTTGGCTTATTTTTCCTCCAACGTTTTCGTTTTCTTCGCTTTCACTTTTTGTACTTCGGGGGTAACAGGTACCTCTTCTTCCTCACTTTCCCGCTCTTTTCTTGCTCTCGTTTTTGCCATTGAAAACTCAAGGAACTTATCGCACACAGAGGCAAAGAAAGAAGAATACAAACAACAAAGATTGAAACGAGAAGATGAAGTGAAAAAGAACTTACCGCAGGTCTGTGAATAAATAGGGCTTCAGCAAAACAAATCATAACCGAAAGATTTTGCCCCTCATTAAATGGAATTACCGTTTAAATCTCATTTAATCTGTTAATTAAATCCATTAACGGTAAAATCTTGAATCTCAATCGCCCATGGTAAATAATTATGTGCTGTCAAACGGCTAAACCGTTGGATTGCCCCTGTGCGACACGTGGCAGCATCCATGCAATTTACCTGCCCACAGAAAATTCAAAATCCAAACGGTAAAAGTAATTAATTCTCACCAAAACCCTTCCTATTCGGACGAACGATTTGCTTCAGCCATAACTTTGCCGCAACAACCTTTTGAACAAGGATTATCTTCCAGAAAAATCTCGGATACGAAAAATTTAAATAAAATCAAATCAGAAAATTCAAATTTAAATTAACCGCTCAAATCAAATCTTCTCTTATTTTTATTTATTATTCAAAACCGAATAAGTTAGCAGAAATTTTATTCAAACCTAATCTAAACAGAAATTTAAATAACCAAAAATAAAATTTAATTAAAATCTAAACTAACAGATTAAATTAAATAACTAGATTAAATAAACTAGCGAAAAATGAAATAAAAATACCGAAAATAAAACCTACGAAAAATAATAATTAAAATAAATCAGATAAGATTTAAACCAAATATAATTCAAAATAATTCGAATTAAAATCAAACCAAATCAGCAAGAAATAAAAACAACCACTGGGAGCTTAAAAATATTGCTCTGTGAAATGCTCCCGCAAATACCGCTCTCTCTCATTCATCTACCAGCTTTAGGGAAGGATATTTCGACTGGAACTCCTCTCCCCAATAGTGCTTCACACGCTGTCCATTCACCTTGAACATTCTCCCATCTTTTTCATCCTGCAAAGTAATTGCTCCATGGGGGAAAACTTCAATCACAATAAATGGCCCTGACCATTTAGATTTTAGTTTCCCAGGAAACAATTTTAATCTAGAATTGTAAAGCAAGACTCTCTGACCTTTGACAAATTCTTTAGGCTTAATTTTCTTATCATGCCACAACTTAGTCTTTTCTTTATACATTTTCGAATTTTCGTAAGAAAACTGGCGAAATTCCTCCAATTCATTAAGCTGCAGCATCCTTATTGCCCTTGCACGACTCAGATCAAAATTTAACTTTTTCAAAGCCCAAAACGTTTTATGCTCTAGCTCTAATGGTAAATGACAAGCTTTCCCATATACTAACCTATAGGGAGACATACCTAGAGGAATCTTATAGGTTGTCCTATAAGCCCAAAGAGCCTCATCCAACCTAAAATACCAATCCTTCCTAGATGGATGGACTACTTTTTCTAGAATAGATTTTATTTCCCTATTGCTAATTTCAGCTTGACCATTTGCTTGTGAGTGATAAGGGGTAGCTATTCTATGCTTGATTCCATACTTAGCTAAAAGCTTAGTTAAGATATTGTTATTGAAATGTGTACCCTCATCACTCACTAGAGCTCTAGGTGTCCCAAACCGCGCAAAGATGTGCGATTGAAGAAACCTTGACACTGTCTTGGCATCATTCTGATGGCATGCAATGGCCTCTACCCACTTGGACACGTAATCAACTGCCAATAAGATAAAAACATTACCATTAGAAGGGGGAAATGGCCCCATAAAATCAATACCCCATACATCGAATAATTCAACTTCCAAAATGTAAGTAAGAGGCATTTCATCTCTAGGCCCTAAGTTTCCTCTCCTTTGGCAGGCATCACATTACTTGTAGAACCAATGGGCATCTTTAAACAAGGAGGGCCAGAAGAATCCGCAATGCAAAATCCTCATAGCTGTCCTCTGACCGCTGAAATGGCCTCCATACGGCGAAGAGTGACATTGCTCTAGGATTTCCTTTGCTTCATCACCTGAAACACACCTACGAATAATACCATCAGAGCATTGCTTATACATAAATGGTTCATCCCAATAAAAATATTTCGCATCATGCTTAAACTTCTTCGTCTGCCTCCAATCCATATCAATAGGAGTGACTCCCTTGACCAAAAAGTTAGCAATATCAGCATACCAAATGACATCCTTGACTACCTTTACCTCAACAGCAAAGAGCTGTTCATCTGGAAAAGAATCTGAAATGGCAGATTGCTTCAGCAAAGACGATGTTGGATCAAGACGAGACAAATGATCTGCAATAACATTCTCTGATCCCTTCTTGTCCTTTATCTCCAAGTCGAATTCCTACAATAATAAAACCCAACGAATTAGTCTAGGCTTTGCATCCTTTTTAGACATTAAATACCTTATTGCTGCATGATCCGTGAAAACCGTGACTTTGGATCCAACCAAATACGATCGGAATTTCTCAAAAGCAAACACAACATCTAACAACTCCTTTTCAGTAGTTGTATAGTTGACTTGTGCCTCATTTAAAACCCTGCTTGCATAATATATCGGATGGATAAATTTGCCCTGCTTTTGCCCCAGCATAGCACCTACCGCAGCATCACTCGCATCATACATTACCTCAAATGGTAAATTCCAATTAGGTGCACAAAGAATGGGTGCTGAGATTAAAGAAGCCTTTAAAGTCTCAAAAGCCTTCCTACAATCTGCATTAAAGTAAAAAACATGATCAGTGCACAATAAGTTACAAAGAGGTTTACTGATTTTTGAGAAATCCTTTATGAACCTTCTATAAAATCCAGCTTGACCTAAAAAGCTCCGAATCCCTTTCACTGAATTCGGTGGTTCTAGTCTCTCAATAACCTCAATTTTTGCTCGATCAACTTCTAGACCATTCTTAGAAATTCTATGACCTAACACAATGCCCTCCTTCACCATGAAGTGACATTTTTCCCAATTAAGAACTAGATGGGTATCCTCACATCTTTTTAACACCTTACCTAAATTATCCAAACAACTTTGAAAAGACCCTCCAAAAACTGAAAAATCGTCCATAAATACCTAAATAGTGGACTCAATCATATCAGAAAAATTGCTAACATACACCTCTGAAATGTTGCTGGAGCATTGCAAAGGCCAAAAGGCATTCGCCTAAAAGCAAGCGTCTCATAAGGGCATGTGAAAGTGGTTTTTTCCTGATCCTCAAGAGCAATGGTAATTTGGTTATACCCAGAATAACCATCTAAGAAACAGTAGTAGGCCTGACCAACCAATCTATCCAACATTTGGTTAATAAATGGTAGAGGGAAGTGGTCCTTACGGGTAGCTTTATTAAGCCTCCTGTAATCCATGCAAACCCTCCAGCCAGTTATTGTCCTGGTTGGGATCAACTCATTATCTTTATTGCTCACCACAGTGACACCTCCTTTCTTAGGAACACATTGGACAGGGCTTACCCAATTGCTATCTGCAATTGGATAAATAATGCCCGCATCCAACCATTTAATCACCTCCTTTTTAACAACCTCTTTCATTGCAGGGTTAAGCCTTCTTTGCTGCTCAATACTCCTAAAGGATCCCTCCTCTAGAGTGATTTTGTGCATACAAAAAGATGGACTAATTCCCTGAATGTCAGCCAATGTCCAACCTATTGCCTTGCGATATTGCTGCAGCAATTTTATTAAGGCCTCTTCATGCTCCGGCAATAAATCTGATGCAACAATAATGGGCAACGTCGCACCCTCCCCAAGATACACATACTTTAGATGATCCGGCAAGGGCTTCAAATCTAAAGTGGGTGCCTCAATCAGGGATGGCTTAATAGGAGGAGCCTTCCTTTGATCTAAATCTAAAGACTCAAAAACATCCTCACACCTAAACACCTTTTTTTTCATTTTTTCTTTCTAAAGAACAAACTTCTAAATCCTGTACACTAACCTTTCCATGATCTTCCAAATGCTTGTCAGCCGAATCCTGCATTGCTGTCTCAACAATTGTGTTCTCCAGAATCCTAATGAAAGAGCAATCTTCCATTTCGTCTGGATATTTCATGGCCTTAAACACATTAAATTTCACTTCCTCATTGTAAACCCTCATGGTTAATTCCCCTTTTTGAACATCTATCAAAGCCCTACCAGTAGCCAAAAATGGACGACCTAGAATAATTGGGACATCTTTATCAGCCTCATAGTGTAAAATAATAAAATCAAGGTATTAACCTTATGCCTACCAATACCTAGCTGTGGTAGGCCTAGCTTCACCAATACCTAGCTTTTGATAGACCGAAAGAGGCATAAGGTTAATGCTTGCACCTAAATCATAGAGTGCTCTACCTAACTCTTTTCCACCTATAGACACAGGTATAGTAAATGACCCTAGATCCTTAGCCTTGGTTGGTAGCCCATTCTTAAGAATAGCACTACATTCCTCAGTAAGAGATACAGTTTCAAACTCACCTAACCTCTTCTTTTTAGTTAAAATATCCTTAAGAAATTTAGCATAATTAGACATTTGCTCACTAGCTTCTACTAACGGGATATTTATGTGCAATTGCTTAAGAATCTCCAAAAACTTCTTAAATTGACCATCATGATTCTTAGGCCTTTGCCTTTGTGGAAAAGGTAGAGGTGGTACATAAGGTGGGGGAGACACATAAGGTGGTTCCACATCTGGAACAGAACCAGATGCTCCAGCATCATTATTGCTGCCTCCAGCACCCTGACCAGACTCCAACTCTTTCTCAACAACAACATTTTTATCACAATTCTTTTCTATATCCTGGGTTTTACTAGGCTCTTTTCTTTCCTCTAGTGGCTTACCACTCCTAAGAGTCACTGCCTTTACCTTGCTCCTTACCTTCCCTTCTAGGGTGTTCAGTATTTGAAGGAAGCTTCCCTTGAGGCCTTGCCTTCAGCTCATTAGCTAGCTGACCCACTTGTAATTCCAGGGCTCTCATTGAAGTTTGATTACTTTGAATAGCGGCATCTGTACGAGCCATATATTCTTTCATCATTGCCTCAAGAGAACTCTTCGAACTTTGCTAGGGCAAAGCCTGCTTATTTTGCTGGGGCAATACTTGCGCTTTAGCAAATCCTGACTGGTTCGCCTTTTGCTCTGCTTGCACATTACTTCCTTGTCCTCCCCACGCAAAGTTGGGGTGGTTGCGCCAACCTGGATTATAAAAGTTAGAATAAGGGTTGTTCCTCTAGTTACCTACAAAAAACACAGAAGCTGGATTGCTAGGGCAAAACTCGTAGTTGTGATCTTCACCGCAATAGACACATGCTTCCTCTGCAACTTGGTTCACCACTGCAGCAGGCTCCACAGCTGGCGGCTAGTGATGACTAACCACTGTCAAATTTTTAAGAGCGTTAGCTAACATTGCAATATCAGCCCTAATGGTGGACACACCATCAACCTCTAACACACTCTTAACTTTTTTATTTGTGCCTTTAACATCTGACCACTGACAACTATTAGTTGATATTATTTCTAAAATTTCATGGGCTTCATTAAAAGTTTTTGCCAAAAGGGCCCCTCCAGCTGAAGCATCAACCATACCTTGGGTTGCTCCATTTAACCCATTGTAAAATGTTTCCATTTGGATACAATGAGGTAAACCATGGTGGGGACACTTTCGCAAAAGCTCCTTAAACCTTTCCCAAGCCTCACTAAAAGTCTCATCCTCAAGTTGCCTAAACCCTACTATTTCACTCCTCAATTTAGCATTTCTATTTCGTGGGAAATTTACTCAAAAAATTTTCTGCTAACTCATTCCATGTTCTAATTGATCCTGGAGCAAAAGAATTTAACCATGCCTTTGCTCCATCTCTAAGAGAATACGGGAACAAAGTTAATCTAAGGGCATCTCTAGGCACTCCTTGAATTACAAAAGAATCACTAACTCCTAGAAAAGACTTAAGATGTAAATGGGGGTCTTCAGATGACAAACCATGGAACTGACCCACAGTTTGCAACATCTGAAACATTACCGGTTTCATTTCAAAATTTGCTGCCTCAATGTGAGGACGTGCAATCCCTGGATTTAACTCATCAAACATTGGAAAAACATAGCTCGAATGGCTCTGGCCCTATCATTTGCTACCAAGATAGGATTCTCAGCCTGATTATTTTGCTGTTCATTTTGCTCTAGCGGGTGATTTTGCTGCAGCACACGATTCTGCTGGGGGTTCGCTGGATCTTCTGGACCTTGCGGAAGACGCGGCACGTCAGCCATTGAATTCTGGTTTCTACGCTGCTCTCTCCTTCTTCTCCTGAATGTTCTCTCGATTTCTGGATCAAGCTCGAACCTTACCCAGGCGGATCGCTCATGCACCAAACTCACACCTGCAAAAACAAAAGAAACAATCAAAAAGTTCTAGCACCAAACCACTAAAACACATTCACAAAACAGATCAGATAAAAACTTATTCAAGTCCCCGGCAATGGTCGCCAAAAACTTGTTGGGTTTCCAAAGTGAGTAAAAATTAGATATAAAAATGGACCCTAGAACTCTGTGCAAGTATACACAGTCCGCAGCAAGTAAATAAGTATTTATCGAATCCAAGGTCTGAATTAGCTTTCACTTTATCTATTTTGTTTAGCTTTTCAATGGTTTCAAAAGTGGGAAAAATGATTGATTTTTATAGAATGCTGAAGCAAAAGAAATGACAGAACAGAAAGTAAACAAATAGGCAGACAGATTAGAAACAGGGGTTGGTCAGGATTTAGTAATTGTTTTAAAAGATGCTCTAGCAATATTATTGATCATGCAAAACTCTCGTAGTCTTATTAGCGGATTCCTCCCGGAACTTCAGATTTTTTAGAATGTGTTTCAACTCCAATGAAGCTCTTCCGATCAAGCACTAGGCAACTGGCTATCCCTAGCTCAGTCACTGGCGTTCACCAATACACAATGATCTAGTGTGATTAACCACCACACACTCCCTAAATCATCCCTGAAACTAGAGAGAGGTATTCATACCGGCTGGCCAGGCGGGCACAAAATTGAAATGACCACAACAATTAATCAAGAGGCGTAGAATCAATATTTATTACTAGAAGTTAAGCAAGACAATTACATGTTCCCTAACCAACGCCTAATGTTACTTAGTTCATTAAATGCATGGAAACACACGTTACAATCTGAGTAAGCATATCCATAACTACAAAATAATGCAAGAAAATATTAATTCCCTTGATCAGCTTGCAGTTGATGGTCTTCTTTTTGGTCTCCAACTCTCTCCTCTATTCGGCTCCCAAAATGAAAATGAGAAATGATCCGTCCAAAAGTGGAATGTTCCTCCCAAGGATGGAATTCCCTTCCCAAAAAGGAATGCATTTGACTTGGGCTGCTATCTCCTTTTATAGAGTGATAGGAGGCTTGAATTAGGTTGACCTAGACACGTGGATGGCTCTCCTTGCTCCTTTATCCCGAGAATAGCTTAACAGAATTCAGTTCATTACATTGGCTAACGAACTGTGACGTGACAGTTTTGCTCCCAGCTTTGCTCCAACACAGATTTTGCTCCCTCAAGTCGCTCAGCAATATATTCTGCACAAAATAACTTCCAAAGCATCCATTCTTCCAAATGGGTTAAAACATATAATATCTATCTAAAAGCAACCCTATTTAGCACAAAAGACACACAAATCAATATAGAAATAAGGTCTATATAACTCCCTTTTGGAGAGTTATCAATTATCCTTCGATTTGCATAAGTGAGAGTGGCCCATAAGCGCCGCTCAATAAACCTGCCACTTTGGGGATAAGATCGGGTAGATAGCTGGGGACATAGTCCTGCAAGATGGAATTCGCTCCTACCCGTCTTTAGGGATAGTAGAGAGGTTGTTCCCTTAAGAGCTGACTTCGAGACGTGAACAAAGGCGCGCCCCGCCCTCTCATTGGCCTGAGAGGTTTTAGGTTTAGTGGTAGGACCACAAACCAATTGTTCATTAGGGATTCAGTGAAGGCTTAAGGAACAAGAAGTGCTATAGGGGTAAAACGGAATTTTGACCTTACTATAGTTACAAACAACCTGTGAAGGATTAACTTACTGATCACGGTTATATCGGGTGGACAAAAATATATCTATAGTGAGGGGAGTTCAGCTATGAGCTATAGTGGAGTGTCCTGTTAGTTAACGAATGTTGGTTAATTAGGATTGAAAGAGTTCAATCGGTTAATCTCGGATCGTTGGAGCCCATGATCTGTAGGTCCATTAGGTCCCCCTGCTAGCTCATACGGATTAACCTTAGAACAAAGTGATGAAAGAATTTGAAAACGTTCAAATTCGATTTTTGGAGATATCGTTAATTATATTTGATATAATTTAACGTAACAGTTTAATTATTAATTAAACCATATTTTAAGAGAGATATAGTTATTTAAATATGATTTAAATACAACAAATGTGAATAGGGATTCACGTTCGAGATATTCGGTTTGAATTTGAAATAGTGATTCACATTCACCGGTTTTGAGAGAGAATAGTATTGTTGTATTATTAATTTTAATATGTGATATTAAAATTGAAATTATTAAATAAATTAGATTTATTTAAAGTTTTCAAAATTAGTTTCATTTAAAATTAAGAAGATTAATTTGAAATTGAAATTAATTGAATAAAATGAATTTTGGAAATTCATTTCAATTCATAAGTTGAAAAACCCATGAGATGATACCAACTCTTTTTCCTTTTGCCATTAATCCATATGCTGTCACTTTGTAGTAATGACAAGCTGCACATAACCTCCATATATATATGTTTTAAGAGGTGGAAAAAGAAAATGGATGCTAAAAATTGAAAATGGAAAAAGCTGGATAATTATTCTCACTCAAAACCGTGTTCTTCACTTTGCTAAAAACCCATTTTCTCTCATTTTTTCTCTCCTTGATTTCATCATGCTCGGGTTCCCACAAGCCCGTTCTATGGCTGGAGGATAGCGGGGAAGGCTCTAGCAGTAGTCCATGTCGAGTTCGTGTGGAGAAATGATAACTTGCAAAAAAGCAAGTTATTTATCCTTTAAACTTAGACTAAAACAAGGCCAAAAGAAACAAAGATGCGTTGATTCAACGCAGAAAGAATGAAAAATGCGATAATTCTATGCGGCGAGCTATATTCATGTATGCGGTGAGAAATTATAAAATATAGGGTGCTAACGCAAACTAATTCAGTTGTTTGTTTTAGTTCCTTCTCAGCACAGGTACATATTCCAAGATGATCAAGAGACAGATAAGATGATGAAAAGACAGCGCTGACACAACTGAAATAGCAAACGCAAGTGGGCGGAAAAAAGGGCTAAAAAGATGAAGCAATTTGCCTAATGATGATTAACCCAAGTTGCTAATAACTTGGAGAAGTCTCCTTCCTTTGCTTATAAATAGAAGCCCCATATTCCAAGAAAAAGGGGGCATTCGATTGACGAGAAAGAAAAGAAGAACAAAGGAGAAAGAAAGAAATCACAGGGAACTGTGATTAGGAGCAACTTGCGTTTGTAATGTTCTATTCCATAATGTCTTGTTTTGCTCGCATGAGCTAAATTCTTCTTCAAGGCTTAGCGCAAGCACCTCATGCGGTGATATGTATATTTTGTAAGCGCATATTTTGAGTTAAATGAAACATTAATTGCTTTCTATTTAGTTGCGATACTATTTTCATTACCAACTCCCACTTGGCCAGCCGGATGCGATAGCAGCATGCTAAATCCCTGACAGGTAACGCATGCAGACATCTCTAAGTAGAGCAAGTTAGCGCATGTCATGTAGTCTTGGTAGCATTAAAACACTACCACTAAAAGATAGTGCAGGCATGAACTTAGACTGTGTTGTGACTAACGCAGACCCTTGTAAGTTTTAGAGAACTACGCCTAAAGCATGAACTAGCCAAATAACCTTTTGATAGTTTTATGCCAAACACAAAGGAGTACCAGAAGGGAAACTTATGATTTTTTTTCTCACTTAGGCATTGGATCAATTAATCAAAGTATGCGCTACAAGGTTATTATAAACGCATGAGGTTGCAACTGCAACAACCTTGATTTTATTCTCCTTATAAATTTTCCTTTCACTCTTGTCGCATGTGTTGTTTTATGCAAGTATTTACTTTTCAAATATACCAAATCTTTTGTTTATTCTTTTAAATAGTATCATGCGTTTTTGAGTTTAGATCAGTAAATATTGTTAAAGACTTTGTGAATATTCCCTTCCCTGTGGAATCGACCCTGGACTTACCAGGTACTACTTGATTTAGTAAATTTATACTTAGATTGATTACTATCAACGACTATATTTCTGAGCATACTGACACAAAGCCAATCAAGTTTTTGGAGCCATTGCCGGGGAAGGGCAACAAAGTTGTAATAATTTTTCTGATCTGACACTCCGTTGATATTATTTACTGTGTTTTCTATCGAGTACTTATTCTCCAGGAAACCAGAGGTTGTATGCTCGCCGCTCGACGAATCGATTTCGAAGTTGATCCTGAAATTGATAGAACATATCACAGAAGAAGAAGAAATCGAAGAGCCCGAAGGCAATCAAGAGAAATGGCAGCACAACCAAACAGACCATTAAATCCCATTCAGATGGCCGATGATAGGGCTAGAGGGATTAGAGACTATGCAGCCCCTGCAAATTGTAATTTTAATCCAGGGATAGTTCAGCCCACTCTTGAAACAGAAAGGTTTGAATTAAAACCAGTTATGTTTCAAATGCTGGCGGCTGTAGGACAGTTTAAAGGAAGTCCAGCAGAAGACCCACACTCTCATCTTAAGTCATTTCTGGATATTTGCAATAAATTTATTATTCCAGGAGTAACGCATGAGCAGTTGCAAGTTATCCTATTTCCTTACTCATTAAGAGATGCGGCGAAAGTATGGCTCAATCAGCAGCCAGCAAATTCCATCGCAACATGGAATGATCTGGCCGAGAAATTTCTGAAAAAATACTTTCCGCCTACCGCAAATTCTAGATTGCGGAAGGAAATAATGACTTTCACGCAAATGGAAGATGAAACGTTGAGTGAGGCATAGGAACGTTTCAAGAGCTTATTACAAAGGTGCCCGCACCATGGACTACCATTATGCAATCAATTAGAGACCTTCTATGTAGGTCTTAACAAAAACTCACAAGTCTTGGTGGACTCATCCGCAAACGGTGTATTACTCAGAAAGACGTATGACGAAGCCCACGCAATCCTTGATTGGATTGCACATAATAACTATGAGTGGGGCACTGCAGAAGATAGAAGAAGGAGACTCATCAAAACTAGCTCGGGAAGTTTTGAAGTTGATCCAATGACCTCAGTAAACGCAAAGATTGATGCGTTGACCACGAAGATGGATGCGCTCACGGCCAGTACAGCACCTTTGATCACGCAACTCAACGCAGTTGGGTGTGGAATTTGCGGTGAAGGACACACGCATGACCAGTGTCCTTCAAACCCAGAATCAGTTTTCTATGTTGGACCGCAAGGAGCTGCGCGCAACAACCCATTTTCAAACACGTATAATCCAGGATGGAGAAATCACCCGAACTTTTCATGGAATGGTGGCTCAACTAAACAGCCACAACAAGGTAACGTAAACCCTGCGCCCAGATTATTTAATTCTAATAACGATCAATCCTCGCAGGGACATTTTCAGCGCAATGCAGATGGAGGAAACCAAAGAACATCATCCTCAAATGCGCTGGAAATTATGATGAAGGAATTTATGGCCAGTCAGAAGGAGTATATGGCAAAAAATGATGCGATGGTTCAGAGTCAAGCCGCATCTCTGAGCAGTCTGGAAATACAAGTTGGACAACTTGCGTCAGAATTAAAGAATAAACCTGCGGGAGTGTTGCCCAGTAATACTGAAGACCCAAAGGGGAAGGAGCACTGCCATGCGGTGACTCTTCGTAGTGGAAAGCAGTTGCAGGCAAATGACCCTGCGTCAACACAGAAAAATTTGATCAATAACGCAACGCAGGAGACAGCAACCAGGCGCAAGAAGAAAAAGTAACTGAAGAAGAAGAACCCAAAGAGAAGGAGGCTCACGCAGAAAAGGAACCTGACGCATATAAACCCGCAATCCCATTTCCTCAAAGATTGAGGAAGACAAATGATGAGGCTCAATTTAAGAAATTTTTAAATGTCTTCCGAGAACTGCACATCAACGTCCCACTTGTAGAAACATTAGAGAAGATGCCTAGCTACGCAAAGTTCTTAAAAGACATTCTGATGAATAAACGACCTTGGAAAGAGTTTGAGACTGTTGCGCTGATAAGTGAGTGTAGCGCAATCCTTGCCAACAAGCTTCCACCCAAATTGAAAGATCCTGGAAGCTTCACGATTCCTTGTTCGATAGGAGGAATCGATGTTGGCAGAGCATTATGTGACCTAGGCACAAGCATAAATTTAATGCCATTATCCGTTTACAAACGCCTAGGGATCGGAGAAGCAAGACCGACCACTGTCACACTACAATTGGCGGACAGATCTGTGGTCCACCCAGAAGGAAAAATTGAAGACGTTTTGGTCAAAGTTGACAAATTTATTTTCCTACAGATTTTATCATACTAGATTATGAAGCTGACAGAGAAGTTCCCATTATCTTGGGAAGACCATTCCTTACCACAGGACAAACACTGATAGACGTGCAAAAAGGAGATCTGACAATGCGAATGAATGATCAGAAAGTGGTTTTTAATGTTCTCTCTTCATTAAAATACCCTGATGACAAAGAATGCGACATGGTAGCTCGCATAGACGTATGCTCTCCGTAGGAAATACTACAATTAATTGCGTTCAACCCCATGAGAGAGGAGAACAAGGAAGAATAGGTGGAAGAGAATTGCATCCTAGCGCAACATGAAGAAATTATCCAAGCGCTGGATCTAAAAGAGAAAATCCCCGCCTTGTCTTCTATAGCGCAACCCCCTGCGCTAGAACTCAAGTCATTACCAACGCATTTGAAGTACAGGTTTTTAGGAGAAAAAGAATCACTTCCAGTTATCATTTCATCGAAGCTCGATTCATCGCAAGAGCACCTTCTGATGCAAATCCTCGCAAAGCACAAGAAGACCATTGGATGGAGTCTAACAGATATTAGAGGCATTAGCCCCTCATACTGCATGCAAAAAATTCGGTTGCTAGATGAATCCAATGAATTTATAGAGCGACAAAGAAGGCTAAATCCTGCGATGATGGAAGTCGTGCGAAAAGAGATCATTAAGTGGCTCGACGCAGGTGTGATATATCCCATCGCAGACAACAGATGAGTGAGCCCAGTACAATGCGTGCCCAAGAAAGGAGGCATGACAGTGGTAGCTAACGCAAACAATGAGTTGATCCCATCTCGCACCACTACAAGATGGCGCATATGCATGGATTACCGCAAGTTGAACACAATTACTAAGAAGGATCATTTCCCTCTCCCATTCATTGATCAGATGCTGGATCGACTTGCGGGACAAGCATATTATTGTTTCCTTGACGGATATTCTGGGTACAATCAAATTACCATTGCGCCAGAGGACCAAGAAAAGACTACATTCACCTGCCCATACGGCACCTTTGCGTTCAGAAGGATGCCTTTTGGGTTGTTAATGCGCTAGGAACATTCGAGAGATGTATGATGGCCATCTTTTCAGATCTACTAGAAAAATTTGTGGAAGTTTTTATGGACGACTTCTCAGTTTATGGGAAGTCCTTCGCAGACTGCCCAATGCAGCTAGAGCAAGTGTTAAAAAGATGCGAAGAGACCCACCTAGTACTAAATTGGGAAAAATGTCATTTTATGGTGGAAGAAGGCATTGTCTTAGGCCGTCGCCTATCAAGCGATGGAATTGAAGTCGACAAGGCAAAAATTGATGTCATTGAGAAATTGCCACCACCAAACTCTGTTAAGGGAATTCGAAGCTTCTTGGGACACGCAGGGTTCTATCGCAGATTCATTAGGAACTTCTCACATATTACAAAACCACTATGTGCATTGCTGGAGACAAATAGAAAATTTGAATTTTCAGAGAAATGCGTCAAGGCATTCAAGGATTTGAAGCTTGCGCTAGTGAGTGCACCCATTCTTGCAACTCTCGATTGGAAGGAGCCTTTTGTCTTGATGTGCGATGCTAGTGATGTGGCAGTTGGAGCAGTGCTGGCACAGAAAAAGGATAAGATTCTGCATCCCATTTATTATGCCAGCAGAACATTGAATGAAGCACAAACAAATTACACGACAACCGAGAAAGAATTATTAGCGATTGTGTATGCATTTGACAAATTTCGTGCTTATTTAATTGGCTCCAAAGTCATTGTCTACACAGATCATGCGGCGATAAAATATCTAATCACAAAAAAAGAGGCGAAACCTAGGTTGATCAGGTGGAACTTATTGCTGCTGGAACTTGACTTAGAGATCAAGGACACAAAAGGGAGTGAAAATTTGGTCGCAGATCATTTGTCACGATTGGAGAATCCTGAAAGGGTAGATGCGTAAAGAATCCCTATCGCAGAAGAATTTCCTGACGAGAAGTTTTTTATGATTAAAGATGAAGAACCTTGGTTTGTAGATATCGCAAACTACCTTACCGCAAAGATCTTACCAGAAGAATATTCATCTCAACACCGTAAGAAATTCTTTCATGAATTAAAATTTTATTTATGGGATGACACTTATCTCTATCGCAGGGGACCTGACCAGATCATTAGGAGATGCGTTGGACATAAGGATGCGATGAGAATTTTGGAAGCTTGTCATCAAGCCCCATATGGGGGACATTTTGGAGGTCAACGCACCGCGGCTAAAGTATTACAGAGTGGTTATTGGTGGCCAACCTTGTTCCAGGACGCAAAGAAATATGTGGATGGTTGCGACAAGTGCCAACGCACTGGCAATATCAGCGTAAGGAACGAGATGCCACAAAACTATATAATAGAAATTGAGCCGTTTGATGTCTGGGGTATTGATTTCATGGGACCTTTCCCATCGTCGCAAGGATATCAATATATCCTCCTCGCAGATGACTACGTCACAAAGTGGGTGGAGGCAATCGCGTGCGTAAAGAACGATGCGACGACCGTGGAAAAATTTCTTAAAAAGAATATTTTTACAAGATTTGGTGTGCCACGCAGACTGATTAGTGATGAAGGGACCCATTTCATAAATAAGATCATGCAGAAGTTGTTGCAGAAATACAATGTTAAACATCATATCGCAACAGCTTATCACCCGCAAAGCAATGGACAAGCTGAAGTATCGAACAGGGAGATTAAGAAAATTCTTGAGAAAGTTGTCAGCACAAGCAGGAAAGATTGGGCGCAACACCTAGATGATGCGCTGTGGGCATACCGCACAGCCTTCAAAACACCCATAGGAACATCTCCATATGCGTTGGTGTTTGGCAAGGCATGTCATTTACCCTTGGAATTAGAGCACAAGGCGCATTGGGCAATGAAGCGTCTAAATTTCGATCTAGAAGTAGCAGGGCAAGAACGACTGCGTCAGCTATCAGAATTGGAAGAATTCAGAAGATGGTCATATGAAAATGCCAAGATCAGTAAAGAAAAACAGAAATAATGGCATGATCGAAGAATATGCAAAAAGGATCTTAAAGAAGGTATGAAAGTATTGTTATTTAATTCTCGCTTACGTCTCTTTCTAGGTAAGCTAAAATCCAGATGGTCGGGCCCATTTACTATCCATAAAGTATATCCACATGGGGCAGTGGACCTACATTCTATTGATGGAAAGAGAATTTTCAAGGTCAACGGGAAAAGAATTAAGCCATACATTGAAGGGACCTTGGACGAGGTAGTTGAGATTATTCTTCTGAAAGATCCACCTTAAAGGAGCAGAACAAAATAGGTCCAGGACAAAAAAGTGCTCTCAGTTGCGTCAGGACCTAGCACAAGGTAAGAGCACAGCAGGTTAGAAGTGGTAAATATTTGTTTCTTTCCGCATGTTTATTTATTGTGTTAGTATTTTAAGATCACATCGCATGATTTACTCGCATAAGTTAGCATTTTTGATAGAATCATTGTGATAGTAGTTTTGTTGCGACAAAGCCTTCGGAGGGAAATCCCATCGCATGTCCCAATCCATCTGTATCTCTCTCGCATTGGAGGCGCAACCATAATCATGTTTTCATTTAATGAGCCGCACTAATCCCTATCTTTGCACAATAACCAAGGAAACCGCTCACATCCCCCCATGATAATCATGATAACCGACCTACGTGGGATGCGAAAGGGCACCAGTACCAAAGAACGCAGTGCCTTGCGTTAGCTATAAAATAGGATTGTGGCTTCTCTTTCTCTTCCTCATTTCCTGCATCTCCTTCGTGCAAAACCCTAAACCCTTGCCTTCCCTCTTTCATGTAAAGTCCTGTTTTCTCCGAGATCGGCCATGTCAGACTCGCAAAATCCCTCTCTCGCCGGTTACGCTGACGATGCTCCTCATTCTTCGTCGGAGGTGGAAGGACCGAATAGGGATGTCATTATCTCTTCAGATGAAGAACAAGATAACCACATGGAGGAAAAGGAACAGAGGTCATCGATGGAGAACAACCCATCGAGAGCTTGGAAACTCCGCTCACCGTCGATCCATCATCCTCCGGCACAGACACGCCTGAAGTTCTTGACATCGCACCACTGGACATTTCCACCTTCAACATACAGCCAGTAAACCTCCATCCCGCACAAAATATCCCCGGCCCACGTAACCTAACTCCATTTTCATCTCCTTTCCCGTCCGTCCCCATTCTTCCACCTCCCAACTATCCCACTGCCCTGGCCCCGAATACCACCATTTCCTCTTCCTCCACCTCCGCAACCGTTTCCATGTCCCACCCACCATCCACTTCCACAAGTCCTACTCTCCCGCAGTTCTCTGAGCGAGAAGTCGTCGTATGGAACGAATTGATGGGAGAACTAGGAGAAGAAAGCGAAGCAATTCATCAGCGGGTAGAACAAGAAACAGCTGCAGCAGAAGAAACTGGACGCAAAGCCGCCGCAGAAGCAAGTGCGGCAAAAGAACAAGAGGGCTCCAGTAAACAGGCGGAGGACCCGATTGCCGCAAAAATAGCCGCAACCAACCTAGCAATAATTGCAGCAGCTATGGAAGTTGAAATTTCAGATTCAGAGGATGAGCTCCCCCTTACTCGTCGCCGTAGCATCCAATCAACTGGGGTAGTCATTCGCGAGCCTCCTGAAAAGCCTGTAGCAGCTACCAGCAAGAAAAGGAAAGCACCCACCACACCAAAAGACAAAGGCAAAGTCAAAGTGGGCGCAGTCAACGAAAAGGAGGGTAGCAACTGGGGCAAATTTCAAGAAGAACGTGGATTCAGCTGCCCCTTACCGCAAACAATGACTGAGCATATCTCCCAGCGCAAATGGGAAAACGTCTGCCAAAACCCTCGCAGCTACGCCCCTGTGCTAGTCCATGACTTCTACCGGGCGCAATGGCAAGAGGAAATCCATGAAGTCCTTGTTAGGGGTCACGCAGTCGCATTTTCCTCCGCGCACATCAACAACGTCTATGAGCTGCGAGACATCCCAAACGCAGAAGGGAATGCGCTCCTAGACTGCCTCGATGATGACTTTCTGAGCGCAGTCCTTGTTGCGGTGGCCAAACCTGGGGCTAAATGGGATGGGCACGGAACTGCGAGAACCTTGAAGTCGCAGCTGCTCGATTTTGAGGCAACTTGTTGGATGCATTGGGTCAAGAATCGCATCATGCCCACCACGCATGATGCCACACTAAGCCTACAAAGGGTCATCCTTGTCTATTGCATCATGGAAGGGACCCCAATTGACCTTGGCCGCATCCTCGTTGAAACATTGCGCCAGACCGCAGCAAAACCAAAAGGTGCAAGATTTTGTCCTGGCCCTGTCACATCTCTTTGCCGCGCATCAAATCTTCTGCCCGCACCACATGAAGAAATCCGAACAATGCGGAAGGACTTCGATGAGCAATGGTGGACGCGTGTCACAAGTACTCGCAACAAACGTCTGCAAGGTAGCTCGCAACCCATAGCCCTTGCATCCCAACCTACCGAGCCCACGCCTGCACCTGAAGTTCAAAAGAAGAAAAGGCGCAAGCAAATCGCAGGGAGAAACCCTCGGCCAGCCGCAAGGACACCTCAAACTACTCCTCCAGAGCAGGAAAGCAGTGTCTGCGCTCAACCTCAAGGTTCCTTGCCACCACAGCAAGAAAGCTTGCCACCACCACTGCAGGCGCCACCAAAAATCGACCAGAACATACCTTCTCCGCAGCACAACAAAGACTTGCGGCAGGAGGGGACGCATTTGGAAGAACCATCGCCAGACTCTCCTCGCATCAATACCGAAGTTCCTGCGCCAATCCCCACGCCGCAAGCCACAGCTTCTGCGAGCACACATCCGACTGCGCCTGATCTAACCATAGATGTAGACACAACCCTGATTTTTTCTCAGATGCGGCAGATAATCCACGAGGTCATTCAGCCCCTACGACAACAGCAAGAACGATTATGCCAACAACAAGAGTTGCTACGCACACAACAGGACGAGCTGTCGCAGCGAGTAAATGCATTGCTCCTTTTTCTAATGAGATGGACTGAAGGTTTTGCCCGATTACCAGTAGCAACCAACTTATTCGCTCGGCCAGCTGGACAACAAAGACCTCCAGGCGCAGGCAAATCTCAAATACGCGGGACCATGCCTCCACCTGCGCCCAGGGGCCCAAGAGCACCTCCACCTCCACCGCCGCAAAAATAGAAGTCACTCACTTACTTTTCTCATTGTCTTTTGTTCCATTTAATGTATGCGCCCTTGTTTTATAATTTTTGTATCGCATTACATTAATATATATCGCTCTTTTTCATCGCAAATTTTCTCTTTGCCTTACTATCATGTCTTTATCTATCAAATTCTCTGTGTTAGCTCCTTTGCTTTCTATCCACACATCTGACCTTCGCAATTTTCTTAAACACATTTCTTAAATTAGTTTAACCTTTGTTTTTATTTCCTCAGACCTTAAGGAAAATTCCTTCGCATTTTCGACTTGCCGCAACTCACCTTTGATCTCCATGGTTCCCTACGCTCAAGTATCAATTTGGGGGACAATGAGGGCATTGTCCGATTTAAGTTTGGGGGAGTCAGCGCATAAATAAATAATACATGCGTTCCTCTAGGTATGTGGCATGTTTGTAGCCAGGGGCATTTATGACACCCATAGTTTGCCACTACGCGAAGACAGATGCAACCCATGAGCGTTGAGGACAGTAAAAAAATGTAATGCCCGAAGTTGGATACCTTTCATCACAAATGTGAGTAAGCAAAAACGAAAGCATGCGTTTTGATGTCTATGGTTTTGACATTAATTGCTTTCTATTTAAAAAAAATAATAATATATATACATGCGCCTAGAACATGCAGGAGAAGATTGGCTGAGTTAACGCAAAGGAGAACCTAAGCGCAAGGAACTTCCCTTAAGCAATAAAGGAAATTTGGCAAAAGTTAACCTGGTTTAGTAATGCGCGCAAGAAAAAGAGAAAAGAGGATGCTAAGATTGCAAGCACTGAAGAGCTGAGTAACTATCGCAGAGTTGATAATAGGCATTGCTTGAGGACAAGCAATAGTTTAAGTTTGGGGGTTTGATAACTTGCAAAAAAGTAAGTTATTTATCCTTTCAACTTAGACTAAAACAAGGCCAAAAGAAACAAAGATGCGTTGATTCAACGCAGAAAGAATGAAAAATGCGATAATTCTATGCGGCGAGCTATATTCATGTATGCGGTGAGAAATTATAAAATATAGGGTGCTCACGCAAACTAATTCAGTTGTTTGTTTTAGTTCCTTCTCAGCGTAGACACACATTCCAAGATGATCAAGAGACAGATAAGATGATGAAAAGACAGCGCTGACACAACTGAAATTGTAACGCCTCAGGTTTTATTAATAACTAGCCTAGAGACATTACTAAACTCCTGATCAAACCAACCGAGAGCTCCGAAAATTTCGGCAGCATAACAACGTGCCTAAGACAAACCCAAAATTTTAAATCACCTGTTAAACACAAAACCACACTTCTATTATACTCCACTTTTGCTCAGCACATCAGAAAGCAACTCCACAACCACAATACGAGTCAGGTCTCGTATTCATAACTAATGACAAACCACGACTTCCTTAAGTATAAGCAAAACTCTTATCTTCCTAGGAGCAACTCAACTTTATTAAACTATGCACAACTAGAAGCGAGAAGATGGTTAACTAATTTAGAACTTAAACATATTACAAAAGAGTCATCAGATTAAATCCACCTAACTGACTAAGAACCACAACTAAAGTCCTATCTCAATAGGCAAGAAAATAAAACAAACTCAGCTACTAGGGTCATTCCTCGTGAGCCTCCTCCTCAACATCACTGGGCACATAAAACTCGCCAACACCTGCATAAACTGAAAATGTTAGGGGGAAGAAAGGGGAGGGGTATCGGTACAACCATAGTACTGGTAAGTAGCTCACACCCGGTGAGCCACCATACAACAAACAACCACAACAACATGCTGTCCACACACACGTCATGCTTGTAAGGCGAAAAACGAACCGACAAACTCGTAACACGAAAACAACAATGCCAATACATGCTTCATGCAAAATGGGATGACAACATGAATCCACGCATCATGCTATGCACCCCCACATGGTTTCCGCGCCATGCCCGCACACTCACACGTGATTTCCACGTCACTCTCCGCACTCACAACCCACACGTGATTTCCGCGTCACGCTCCGCACTCACACCCACACGTGATTTCCGCGTCATGCTCCGCACACACACCCAACACATGATTTACGCGTCATGCTCCGCCTCTCCCCAATGATCACACACTATGCAGACACGACTCTTATGCAGCATAGTTATCACACAACAATGTCTCATGCTTAAGAAATAAACGAAGCAACATGCTTATCACATTTCAAGTTATATATATAGCACACACAACGCATAAGACAAAACAAGTAACACAAGCAGCATGCTCAACAAACAATCAGACTCATTCAGGTAGAAACTACTTACAAAGGTTAAAAAACGCTGCTAAACCAAACTATCGGTTGCTGGAAAAATATTGAAATAGGCTCTAAACACACCTACAAGCACAATAAAGGCGTCCTAGAGGTTAGGAAACCACCTAACAATATTCCTAACACTTGTCACAGCTTAAAAGGGACCTAGAACGTGCTGTAAGATGCTGAAATTTACCAAAAAGGGGTGGGAACCTTGCTGGAACTAATCGATCAGCACTGAAGTACCTTGAATAAGTGCTGTCCCGAGCCCGAAATGAGTTTAAAACTGAAACTAAAGGATGCCCAATGATTAGAGGTTATTCTAAAGCTAATTTAGATAAATTCTAAAGGTTTAAGGGCATCAGAACTTACTGAACAGCACCCAAATGGCCTCAAATGCTTCCTGGAAAATGATCGCCTGGGCCCGAAAACGTGGATTCCAACTTCCATGCTTAAGGGTAAACCGATCTGAGGTCTTTCAACTTATGGGCAAGTATCGAAAGTCAGCTTTGAGCTTGAAAGCTCGCTGGTTGCTGTTCGAAAGAGCCTAAATTTGAAGATACAATGTTGTTACGAAGTGGGTAAATAAAACGAAGCTCGATTGAGCAGGGGTCATGATTTAGAGTCTAAAATCAAATGGGTAAATGCTGAATCCTATGAAAATAATGTGGGTCTTAAGCCAAACCTTACCAGATTACTAACCAAATTACTAAATCAACGACGAAGGAGGCTGGAAATTGCAGATCTATGCAGATGCTGCTCCCGTGGGGCTTGTGGCGTGGGTGTTGATTTCCGGATGGAGACGACGGAAAGGAGAACGGCTATGAAGATGGGGCTGGCGTCTGGGATGAAAAACGGAAAAGGAGTGATGGCTGAGATTAACTACAGCTCGTGGACAGGCGGCGGCGCGGAGAGAAAGAGAAAACAGATGGGGCGGCATGGGTTTCGCTTGCCAGAGGGAGAAACAGAGGGGGAAGGCGGCGGCGACGGTCACAGAAAAAATGAGGGGGGAAAAAGATGGAGACGAGGGCGACGATGCAAGGCGGCAGTGCGAAGAGGCGGCGGCGCGAACACTAACGGGAGAAGGGAGAAAAAACGCAAAGAAGGGAGGAGTGGGCGGCGACTTCACGCGAGGGAGGGAGAGAGAGAAAGAGATTGGTTTTCTTTTTTTTTTTTATTCCAATAGCTGCCCACTAATAGGAGAAAAAATATGCAAACTTCCTTCCCCACTAACCTGCTAAAATTAACTGACCAATACCCACTTAGCACCAACACACGAGAAGAGGGAAAATAAAATATACCAATTGGTTAAAAATATCGATTACAAACCAAACTTAAATTCTAATTCCTGACAAACTAGAATTTAAACATTGATTAATCCAAAATGGCATAATTTTGAAACGTGGGGCGTTACAGAAATAGCTAACACAAGTGGGCGGAAAAAAGGGCTGAAAAAATGAAGCAATTTGCCTAATGATGATTAACCCAAGTTGCTAATAACTTGGAGAAGTCTCCTTCCTTCGCTTATAAATAGAAGCCCCATATTCCAAGAAAAAGGGGACATTCGATTAAGGAGAAAGAAAAGAAGAACGAAGGAGAAAGAAAGAAATCACAGGGAACTGTGATTAGGAGCAGCTTGCGTTTGTAATGTTCTGTTCCATAATGTCTTGTTTTGCTCGCATGAGCTAAATTCTTCTTCAAGGCTTAGCGCAAGCACCTCATGCGGTGATATGTATATTTTGTAAGCGCATATTTTGAGTTAAATGAAACATTAATTGCTTTCTATTTAGTTGCGATACTATTTTCATTACTAACTCCCGCTTGGCCAGCCGGATGTGGTAGCAGCATGCTAAATCCCTGACAGGTAACGCATGCAAACATCTCTAAGTAGAGCAAGTTAGCGCATGTCATGTAGTCTTGGTAGCATTAAAACACTACCGCTAAAAGATAGTGCATGCATGAGCTTAGACTGTGTTGTGACTAACGCAGTCCCTTGTAAGTTTTAGAGAACTACGCCTAAAGCATGAACTAGCCAAATAACCAGAAGGGAAACTTATGATTTTTTTTTCTCACTTAGGCATTAATGGATCAATTAATCAAAGTATGCGCTACAAGGTTATTATAAACGCATGAGGTTGCAACCGCAACAACCTTGATTTTATTCTCCTTATAAATTTTCCTTTCACTCTCGTCGCATGTGTTGTTTTATGCAAGTATTTACTTTTCAAATATACCAAATCTTTTGTTTATTCTTTTAAATAGTATCATGCGTTTTTGAGTTTAGATCAGTAAATATTGTTAAAGACTTTGTGAATATTCCCTTCCCTGTGGAATCGACCCTAGACTTACCAGGTACTACTTGATTTAGTAAATTTATACTTGGATTGATTACTATCAACGACTATATTTCTGAGCATACTAACACAAAGCCAATCCAGAAACAACCGAAGAGAATCACGGATTAAGCTCCAAAAGGTTGGTTTTCAAAACCTATGTTTTTGTTCTTATTTTGGCATGCTTTTAATCCATGAAATTAATGAAAATCGGTGCCTAAGATCGTCAATTGCTTCCGCACGAGTGTAATATACTCCATCAATTGGTATCAGAGCATGGTTTGGGCACTTGATTTCCATTAATTTCGAGTTTGGTGGGTGAATTTCAATTGTTGAATGTGTTGGTTGCTAAAGTTGGATGTACTCGGTTTTGGCATCAAATTAAGCTTTCAATTGTTGGTTTAAATTGTAATAGCCTACATGTATATGTTCTTTAATGTCTTGGCAAGAGTCTGTAAAAATTTGGGAGTCAATAGTGTTAATGTAAAGGCAGCCCACTGAAGTTGTTTGTTATTTGTTCAGCCCATATTTTTGTAAAAGGCATAAGCCCATATTATAAAGCCCAACCCATTTTCTCTTTTTCAGATTGATAGGGTTATATGTAAAGGTTCTACTATAGTTGTCTTCTAGAACTCTCACTCTCTTTGATGTAATTTTCATGATAGCTCTCAAAGGTAAGATTTCGTGATCTAGGGTTAGAGTTTGTGATTATTTTCCAAGAGTTTTTTTTATCTCTATCTAGCAGTATATATGTAGCTGCCTCTTCAATAGTTGAATTCAATTCAATGTGATAAAGATTTTTCTCTTGGAATTCCTTTGTGTTCTCTTCTTCTTCGTCTCAATGATTTTCTATCTTTCTTCTTTATCATTTATGCTTTGATGGTATTAGAGCCCATTGCCTAACGACCTTATATTTTTTTTTCGGCATGGAAACCTCTGAGAACAATTCCGAGAACAACAACTCCGAGATCTCAAGCAGCTCGCAAAATGGCCAAATCGTTAACCCTGGGAACAAGATCTCCACTGTGAAGCTGACCGATGAAAACTTCCTTATGTCGAAGTTTCAGATCCTCACTGCTCTCGAAGGTCATGATCTCGATGACCATATCAGTGGCGATTCTCAACCACCGTCTGAGACAATCCAGGTAAGTGAAAATGCAACGACGGTTAGTAAGCCTAACCCTGCCTATAAACTTTGGAAAAGGCAAGATAAATTAGTGTCCTCGTGGATCGTTGGGTCTATGTCTGAATCCATTCTCGAGCAAGTCCTTCACTGTAAATCGACAAAAGAACTTTGGTCTTGCTTGCTTCAGATTTTTAATTCACGTCATCTTGCTCAAGTTATGAAAATTAAATCGAAATTACAAAATATTCAGAAAGGAGGGTTGTCTATGAATGAATATATTTCTAAAATCAAGAAGTGTATTGATGCTTTGTCTGCGATAGGAAAGGAAGTAGATGTTCAGGATCACATTATGTATATTTTGTCTGGATTGGGGGCTGAATATGAGACTATGGTATCTGTTATCACTGCCAAAACCGGTACTCAAACTGTTCAAGATGTTGTAGCCTTGTTATTGACTCATGAGAGTCGAATAGAGAGTAAATCAGTGGTTAATTCTGATAATTTTTTACCTTGTGCAAACTTAGCAGTTCAAAATGTGAGTCAAAACTCAGTCCAAAATCCTTCCCCTAACCCTCCACAACAAAATTTTGGTAATGGCAGAGGTAGGGGTCAGTCTAATTTTGGTCAAAACAGAGGAGGAAGGTCCTGGAACAATCGTAATAGGCCTCAGTGTCAGTTGTGTAATAAAATTGGCCATACTGCTATGAAGTGCTACTCTCGAGTTCAGATGCCAGGAGCTTATGCAACTCCATTTAGTTCCCCTGGGAAAATGAATCCTTCGGGCCTAAATTTTGGTCCACAACAGTTTAATGGTCAGTTTCCCCCGATGCAGGCTATGCTAGCCTCTCCTAATTACAATCAGGATTGTAACTGGTATCCTGATTCCAGAGCCACGAATCACTTGACTAATAGCCTCAGTAACATGTCTGTGAGCTCTGAATATCCTGGCAATAATCAGGTTCTCATTGGCAATGGTGCAGGTTTGCCTATTTCTCATCTTGGATGTGCTTCTTTTACTTCTTCAAATAATCATATGTTTCATTTAAATAACCTCTTACATGCTCCTTCCATCACAAAAAATCTTATTAGTGTCAGTCAATTCGCTAAAGATAATTTTGTTTTCTTTGAATTTCATCCAACTTTCTGTGTTGTGAAGGATCTAGCAACTGGACGGACACTCCTTCGAAGGACTCTACATGGAGAACTATATAGGTTCAACCTGCCACAACCTTTGCCATCATCAAACACCCTTGTTGTTCGACTTGAAACTAATACTACTGTTGTGTCTACTTTACCTTGTGTTTCCAATGATGTGTCTACTTTATATTCCTCTGTTCAGTCTTTAAATAATTTGTCCATAGATGTCTGACATCAACGTCTTGGACATCCATCTATTTCTGTTGTTAAGCAAGTTGTTCGTTCCTGTAATCCAAAATTTTCTACTAATGCTATTATGTCATTTTGTCATGCATGTGCAATAGGCAAACATCATGCCATGCCTTTCTCTCCCTCTACTACAACTTACTCTGCTCCTTTACAGCTTATAGTCACTGATTTATGGGGTACGGCTTATAAACTGTCTACCCATGGGTTTCGGTATTACATTAGCTTTGTTGATGCTTTTTCGAGATATACATGAATTTATTTTCTTCAAACCAAGTCTGAAGCATTTCAAGCCTTTGTCAAATTTAAAACTCTTGTGGAAAAACAATTTGGAACACCTATTCTTTCTCTTCAAACTGATGAGGGTGCTAAATTTAAACCATTCATTCCTTTTCTTCATACTCATGGCATAAATCATAGAGTTTCATGTCCCTATACATCTCAACAGAATGACATTGTAGAACGTAAATATCGTCACATTGTTGATGTTGGTCTCACCCTTTTATCTCATTCTTCTATGCCTCTAACTTTTTGGGATGATGCTTTTTCCACCAGTGTTTTTCTTATCAACAGGTTACCCTCTATAGTTCTTGGTGGCATGAGTCCCTTGGAGAAGCTCTTTCGGAAGCAACCAGATTATTCCACACTTAAAGTCTTTGGTTGTAAGTGCTTTCCCTGCCTTCGCCCATACAATTCTCACAAATTGAGTTTTTGGTCGAGTCCTTGCACATTTATTGGTTATAGTCATATTCATAAGGGCTATAAATGTTTGTATGCTGATGGTAGAATTTATATCTCTAGACATGTATTGTTTGATGAAAATTCATTTCCATTTGCCTCTGTTACTTCTCAATCTTCTGTCTCTCCTACTTTTGTGACTCAAAATTTACCTATATTATCTTCTGTTCCTTCTTCTACTTCAGTTGAGTCTTCTTCTGATGATAGCCTAAGACTTCGTGAGACATCACCTATTCCACCGACTGTTGATCCTCCTCCTACTAATAGTCCTTCACCTTGTTTTGTTGAACCATGTGTCCAAACTAGTCAACCTCCTCCTAATTTACCATCTACAACTAGTTTAGGCACTCATCATATGATTACACGAAGTAAAAGAGACATATTCAAACCCAAGGCTTTTCTAGCTACTTTTGTTCATGTTGAATCCCCTAATGTTAAAGAGGCCCTTAAATGTTCTCATTAGAAACAAGCGATGCAAGATGAGTATGATGCCCTCATTCGCAATAATACATGGGACCTTGTTCCTACTCAATCTAATCAAAAGGTTGTAGGTTGCAAGTGGGTGTTTAAAATTAAAAGAAATTTTAATGGGTCCATTGTTCGATATAAAGCTCGCCTCGTTGCTAAGGGCTTTCATCAATCGGCTGATATTGATTACTTTGAAACATATAGTCCGGTTGTTAAACCAATTACAATCCGTGTTTTACTGACTCTTGCTGTTTCTTTTAATTGGCCTATTTGTCAGATAGATATTAATAATGCTTTCTTGCATGGTATTCTATCTGAGACTGTTTATATGGATCAACCTGCTGGATTTCATGTGAAAGGTACCCCACCATTGGTATATTGGTTACACAAGGCTTTATGTGGGCTTAAACAAGCTCTGAGAGCATGGTTTGAGCGTTTGAGTTTATTTCTTAAATCTTTTGGCTTCATAAACTCTAAGGCTGATCCATCTTTATTATTTCGTCGCACGGGTACTCACTGTTGCTATATTCTTGTTTATGTTGACGACATCATTATAACAGGAAATTCCATGGGGGTTATTTCTTCTCTTATCTCAGAACTTGATGTGAAGTTTTCACTTAAGGATTTGGGACCGCTTACCTATTTTCTTTGTATTGAGGTATCGTATCCTCCCTCTGGAGGTTTATTTTTATCTCAAGGTAAATACATTATGGATTTGATGCATAAAACTAAAATGTCTGAGGCAAATGCCATTAGTACTCCCATGGTTAGTGGCTCTTTACTGTCTGCTCGTCAGGGTGATCTTTTTTATGATGTCATCTTTATCGAAGTGTAGTTGGTGATTTGCAGTATGCTACTTTAACACGACCCGAGATTGATTTTAGTGTGAATAAAGTATGCCAATTTATGCATGCTCCCACTGTTTTACATTGGTAGTTGGTCAAACGAATTTTGAGATATCTCAAAGGTACGTTCACCTATGGCTTGTTGTTACATAAGTCTTCTACATTTTCTTTACATGGCTTTGCTGACGCGGACTGAGCTTCTGACCCTGATGATAGAAAGTCTACGTCTGGGTTTTGTGTCTTTTTTGGCGGTAATCTTATCACTTGGGGATCCAAGAAACAGGCTATAATCTTTCGGTCATGTACCGAGGCTGAGTATTGTTGTCTAGCCCTTGTTGCTACTGAATTGGTGTGGCTAAAATCTCTTTTTTCTGATTTGGGTATTTCTCTTTCATGCCTGCCTACTCTCTGGTGTGATAACTTGAGTGCTGTCCACCTAAGTGCCAATCTTGTTTTACACTCAAAGACTAAACATGTCGAACTTGATATCTATTTTGTGCGAGATTTGGTTCTTAACAGGAAAATCAGTGTTCAACACTTGTCGGCTGCTGATCAACTTGCGGATATTTTCACAAAACCTCTGTCTGCTCTGAATTTCACTAAGCTTCGTTCCAAGCTCAATGTTCGAGAGCCCTCTTCCATTGGCTTGAGGGGGGTGTTAATGTAAAGGCAGCCCACTAAAGTTGTTTGTTATTTGTTCAACCCATATTTCTGTAAAAGGCATAAGCCCATATTATAAAGCCCAACCCATTTTCTCTTTTTCAGATTGATAGGGTTATATGTAAAGGTTCTAGAATAGTTGTCTTCTAGAACTCTCACTCTGTTTGATGTAATTTTCGTGATAGCTCTCAGAGGTAAGATTTCGTGATCTAGGGTTAGAGTTTGTGATTATTTTCCAAGAGTTTTTTCATCTCTATCTAACAGTATATATGTAGCTGCCTCTTCAATAGTTGAATTCAATTCAATGTGATAGAGATTTTTCTCTTGGAATTCCTTTGTGTTCTCTACTTCTTCGTCTCAATGATTTTCTATCTTTCTTCTTTATCATTTTTGCTTTGAAATAGAGTAGTATTTAGGCTGTAATTGAAGAAAGAAGACGTGATGTTCACTGGCCGGAAAAACAGAGCATGAAGAAATCTGCGTTTTCTAGGCTGCTGTATGAACAACGTCGAGACGCTGCTGGAAAAATTAAAAATATTTGAGTTTTGGTTGTGGTTCGGTTCAGATGGGTAATTGTCGGTCCGGTTCACCGCTTCTCGGCCGGTTCAGTTGGTTTAAGCCCGGTTCAGCCTCTTCCATGCCTCTTGAGTCCGGTTCAAGCCATTTTTGGGTGGTTCGAGATGGTTTGAGGAGTTCGGGGTCGGTTCGGGAGCTGTCCAAGGCGGTTCAACCAATTATTTAATTATTAATGTAATAATTAGCTTAGTTAGATTGTTTGGATGCCAAAACCGGTCCGCTTTAGTGTGTTTAATTATTTATGCATTAGGAATGTATGTTTAATTAAATTAGAATTAACTATGCATATAGTATGCCATATAGATTTAAAATCCCACCATAGGAAAGCATGTTCATGCATTAGTAATTAATTATAAGAGTTATAATAAAAGGAATGCATGTTAGGTTTCATGATAGATGCATGTTGGATGTTTAATTTTTCGTTTATGAATGATTTAAATATAAGCGTTATATTAATAAATGAAAAAGAACTAGCATGCAACATGAAACCACCTTAGCATAGATGAATGTTATAGGTTGTCTATATTATAAATTGTTATAAAAATTGAGATAGACATTAAAACCTATAACAAAGATAAATGCATGCTCACTTAGGGTTAACGGAATCCAATCTCGAATGATTCGCATAGAATAGGTCGATATCTTGTAAAGCTAAGGTTACAAGAGAACTCACCGAGCAAGATGTTGTCAAAGGCTGGAGGTATTTAAGCTGACGGTTTACGGAACACCTCCTACTTGGGCATCGAGCCGGTACTTGAGTTAGGTTAACCCAGTTTTATGAGCATGCGTGAGAGATGTGAGGTTTTATCACCTAGACATCATAGCGTAATAGTTATGCCGTTAGAAATCACCTAGACATAGGTTGTTTCAAAACGTTTAAGCTTTATGAATGGTGATTTAATTTTATAACTTGAACTTTGATTGTTATATGCTTTCATCACCATTAGAAGCATGTTATAGGATTAATTCATTAAAAGTTATAATAGTTATAAGGTTAATGAATAGAAACCGTTAAACCTATAACAAAGAGTTGCATGCTAACATAAGATCAGGGGTAGCATGAATTAAATTTTAAAACGTTTAAAATCGATTAAACCTAAGATCACTGTTTTCTAATAGGATTAGAAAGAGCTTCCTTCTTAGTATTTTAATAGAGTTAAAATATATTAAGCAAGATATAAGGCCTTGGTTATAAGGGAACTCTCCCGGCAAATGGACCGGTACCTGAGTTGAATTAACCACGGTCTTATTAGCATGCAATGTCACTAGGAAGTTAAAAGGGTTTAATTCGCCTAAACATTAGAATAAAGACCGTATTTAAAAGGTTAAATATAAGGCATTAACTTAGATAGATTCGTTTAGCAAAAATTTACCTAAGTAAAAGACCCTAATCTTTAAAATACTTAGTGGGAGGAAAAAGATGTATGAAAATAAAAATTTTCTTCTCACGCTCTCCCTAAAGTTCACACGGTGAGATTTATGCATAGCCTCTTGTTACTTACTAACGTAACCATTCCATTCGGAAGGTGATTGCATAAATCAATATCAAGGTGAATGGAGAAAGTATTTATAGTAAGTGGGAGAAGGAAGCTGATGGGACCGCCAGGAGGGTGTCGAATTCTCCCTAAGTTGTCAAATAAAATTTATAATCCACGACACTACTACTAATTTTGTAGCAATAGCAGCCGGGGTCGAACACAGGGAAGGGGGATCTAATAAGTGTAGGATTTTATGCTTATGAAAACAGGGGGGATTTTTGGTGATGAGTGACAAGCAAGAAAATAAAATAAAATAACTGAATGCTGAATTTTAAATGGCACGAAAACTAAATATGCAGAGAAGAAATAAGACGGGATCAAGTACATAAAAAGGGATCGTTGGATTATGATTTATTATGCTTGATTCTAATTCATTGGCTTCCTAGTTTGCTCTAATGGTTGCTCTAAACCGATTTCATTAGTCTGATCGGCTTCTGGGTTACTCGGAAGACCTCCCTACACTAATCTGTGCTACTTCACTCGCTAATCGTGAATTCGACAATTAACAAGATTAATTAATATAAACTCTATCGCTCGCCACCCCTTATGCATAATGTAGTAACCATCCGAGACCTCTGCAACGATTACTACTTATATCTCACTAGATTATTAACAAGCAATTTTAAAATTACCTATTAAAACTAGCCACTTTGGGATTGCTGGTCCGAAATTATAAGAACTAAATTCAAATGCAATTTAAATCTAGATTCCTACAACCTTTAACATGCATCCTAGGCCTATCAAGGGTCGTCTCATGTAGAGAGTGGCTTGCCTCAACCTAGTGGCTATCTCAAATAACTGATTGAATACACAAGCTATAATCGCATAGGGCGTCAATCCTAATTGACTAACGGTCATGTATTGGTTTAAACGGTATTGCATGCAAAACTCAATGAAAATATAGCAAGAACATGAGATAAGAACAAGAAAACTCAGCCAATGTAATTAGAAATCAAGACATAAATCCAATCCAACGATCTAAAGAAGTTTAGCTACACATAGATGAAGTAAAAGCAATAAATAACATGACAGAATCCATAGTATGAAGGTGTACATATTACACATGCGGAAGCAATTGAAGATCGAAAGCACTTAAGACATTCAATTTTGCTCCTAAAGCATGCATGTTCTATAAAAGACAGAAAAGAGAGTTTAGAGAAAACCAACCTTTGTAGCTCACAAATGAGGTACTCCTTGTGGTGTTTTCCTTCTCCAACTTCTCTTGGACAACCTTTAGAGTCTTCCCTACTATTCTCCGGGCCGAGAACGACTTGTGGGAGTCTATAGTGATAGGGAATGGGAAGGGAATGCTTGAAGGTTCAAGCTCTATGGAGATATGAGATGAGAGAGTGATTGAGGAAGAAATTCAGCAGCATAACATTAAGGTAAATGCTCTCTCTACCTCCAATCTGATTCTTCTTCTACTTATAGAGAGAATCCATGCAAGAAGAAGCCTCAAGATGCAAGACACATGGTGGTCTTAAGGGTGAAAGTGGAAGCTAGGTGTTCAAGCAACATTACATGCAAGTATGCATGTTTGTGGTGTAATTCCACTTTGAATCTTCATGCAAGAGTGGAATTACAACATTTTCCACTTACCATGATTCAAAATCAGATTTCAAATATTCATTTATGATATTAATATCAATTCTAAATGTGACATTAATATATAAGATCATATTTGAACCTTGCCCAATTGATTATAAATGATTAAGCAAGTTAATCACCTTAATATTGTGCATCTTTTATATATGAATCTTAATTCATGTATATAGTATTTAAAACCCTTTTAAATACTTTATCTCTCATTTTCTAATTTAATTCATAATTAAATTATTGTGTCAAACACAATTTTACGATAATACCCTTTTTCCCGACTTTGAACAATTCAAAGAATCCTATCAATTTGTTCTAGGCTATATTCCGATATGAGCTAGTAGGGGGACCTAATGGACCTATAGAACATGGGCTCCAACGATTCGAGACTAACCGACTAATCTCATTATCCAAGCTAGCCAACATTCGTTAACTACAGGGACACTCCACTATAGCCCGATAGTTGCACTCCCCTCACTATAGATATATTTCCGTCCACTTGATTTAACCATGTTCAGTAAGTCGTTCCTTCACAGGTTGTTCGTAGCTATAGCTAGGTCAAATAACCGTTTTACCCCTATAGTACTTCTTGTTCCTTAAGTTCCACTAATCCTCTAATGAACAATCGGTTTGTGGTCCAACCATCAAACCTAAGTCCCTCTCGATCCAACGAGAGGGTGGGGCCCCTTGTTCAAGTCCTGGAGTTAGTACTTAAGAGAACAACCTCTCTGCTATCCCTGAAAAGGGTAGGAGTGAATTCCGTCTTGCGAAACTATGTCCCCAGCTATCTATTCGATCTTATCCCCAAAATGGTAGGCTTGTTGAGTCGGCGATGCTGGCCACTCTCACCCATGCAGATCAAAGGATAATCTCGTATAAACAGGAGTTCATAGCTCGCTCAGGATTAAGAACGAGTTACCTAGGTCATCTATGAGAAATAGTCAGTTTCTACGGTAAACGGCGTTATAAAGAGAAAGTGACTTATTTCGTGGTCCTGTCTTATGCAAACTCATTGCATAGGACGCCCCCACTCGCATGTCTCCACATGAACGACTTAGGATCTCATCGTTTGTACTTAATACAAAGTGGGCCGCGTCCATAGTGTCACCAGGATAAGGCACCCAACCGTATCCTTATACTATAGACTATTTTGACTATAAACTTGAACTTGATCCTACGATATGTCCCTACATATAGTTCGAGTATTCATTTTATAGTCAAGGATCTTAGTTTATTGGATTTAGGTTAATCATTCGCAATGTATATATTCAATAACATCTTTTACTGAATAACCTCAATAACGTCTTTATTGAAAATAGAAAATGTTTAATGATTTACAAACTACGCGTTTATACGACATTAAACCCAACAAACTCCCACTTGGACTAGAAACTCTAGTGGGGTACATGAAGTTAGGTGTGAGAGAAGTATAAAGACAATAAACTAGGGCATCATCCATACCCTTACATTTCTCCCACTTGCCCTAGTCTAACAAAGCTCGTAAACCTAGATTAACTAGGTGACCCTCAAATACTTTAGCCGTGAGGGGTTTTGTAAACGGATCAGCTATGTTGTGCTCCGAAGCAATCTGCGTGACGATCACATCTCCTCGTTGCACGATCTCCCTGATGAGATGGTATTTGCGTTCAATATGCTTTCCTCGCTTGTGACTTCGAGGTTCCTTAGAGTTTGCAACTGCTCCACTGTTATCACAATAGAGGGTGATAGGCAGTTGCATATTTGGAACAATTTCCAACTCTATTAGGAATTTTCTTAGCCATACTGCCTCTTTTGCTGCTTCGCAGGCGGCTACGTACTCTGCTTCCATGGTAGAGTCAGCAATGCAACCTTGCTTAATACTCCTCCATACTATTGCTCCTCCATTTAGAGTAAACACAGATCCCGATGTTGATTTTCTTGAATCTATATCGGTCTGAAAATCTGAGTCAGTGTATCCTGTAAGGATCAAATCCTTAGCTCCATACACGAGCGTATAATCCCTAGTTCTCCTTAGATACTTAAGGATGTTTTTAACGGCAGTCCAATGCGCATGTCGAGGATTGGACTGATATCTGCTTACAATTCCTACGGCATAGCATATGTCGGGTCTGGTACACAACATTGCATACATCAAACTACCAACTGCTGATGCATACGGAATACGTCTCATTTCCTCAACTTCTTGAGGTGTCTTAGGACTTTGTTCCTTTGACAGATGAACCCCGTGCCTAAAAGGTAATAACCCTTTCTTGGAGTTATGCATCGAATATCGTATCAATATTTTGTCGATATATGATGCTTGAGACAGTGCTAGCGATTTGTTCTTTCTATTTCTAATGATTTGAATGCCCAGAACAAATTGAGCCTCACCCAAATCTTTCATTTGGAATTGAGTCGCTAGCCATTGTTTTACGTCAGTCAGGAATCCTACATTATTCCCAATAAGTAGGATATCATCTACGTATAGAACTAGAAAAGCTACAGTGTTTTTGACGATTTTCTTGTAAACACAAGGTTCGTCAACATTCTGCTCAAAGCCATACGTTTTGATCGCAGTGTCAAAACGTATATTCCAGGATCTTGATGCTTGTTTTAATCCATAAATGGATCGTTTAAGTTTGCAAACCTTTTGCTCATCACCCTGGACTATAAATCCCTCTGGTTGAGCCATATAGATAGTCTCTTCAAGATTGCCGTTCAAAAAGGCTGTCTTGACATCCATTTGCCATATTTCATAATCATAGTATGTGGCAATGGATAAGAGTATTCTAATCGACTTAAGCATGGCAACAGGGGAAAAAGTTTCTTCATAATCAACTCCTTCCCGCTGGGTAAACCCCTTTGCCACGAGTCGAGCTTTAAAGGTTTGAACCTTACCCGCTTGGTCTCGTTTTCTCTTGTAGATCCATTTGCAACCAATAGGTTTTACCCCATCCGGTTGTTCTACAAGTTCCCAAACCGAATTGAAGTACATTGACTCCATTTCGAGATCCATGGCTTTGATCCACTGGTCCTTATCAACATCATTCATTGCCTGATTAAAGGACAATGGATCCTCTACACCATCATCAGATATGATGTTTTGAGTTTCTGTTAAACCCATGTAGCGGTCGGGTTGTATTATAACCCTCCCACTACGTCGAGGCTCTCTCACTATTTGAGATGGATGGGTTTGATCAACAACTTTTGATGGACCAGCTTGATCTACAACTTTTGTAGATTCTTTTGTAGTTTTTCTTGAAATCTCATCTAATACTAGTTTACTGCGAGGTCGATGATCTTTTATGTGATCTTCCTCAAGAAAAGTAGCGTTTGTCGATACAATCACTTTATTATCCTGAGGGTCGTAAAATAGACCACCTTTCGTTTCTTTAGGATATCCTATAAACAGGCACAGTTTTGAACGTTGTTCCAATTTCTTTGGGTTTTGCACCAACACGTGTGCCGGGCATCCCCAAATTCTGAAGTGACGTAAACTACCTTTACGCCCTTTCCATAGCTCATAGGGTGTTTCAGAAACACTCTTAGAGGGAACCATGTTCAAAATGTATACGGCAGTCTCAACTGCATATCCCCAGAACGAATCAGGCAACTGAGCATAGCTCATCATTGATCGAACCATGTCTAACAGAGTTCGGTTTCTCCTCTCTGATACACCATTTTGTTGTGGTGTAGAAGGGGCTGAGAGTTGAGACGTAATTCCATGTTCTATCAAATAGTCTTGGAATTGTAAGTCCATATATTCTCCACCTTGATCTGATCGTAGTGTTTTAATCGTTTTACCTAATTGGTTCTCAACCTCGGTCTTGTACTCTTTGAACTTTTCAAGGACTTCAGACTTATGATGCATTAAGTAAAGATAGCCATACCTTGAATAATCATCAATGAAGCTGACGAAATATTCATACCCTCCTCGTGCTTTGACATTCATAGGACCACAGAGATCCGAATGCACGAGTTCCAAAGGTTCTTTGGCCCTATAACCTTTTTCTGAAAAAGGTCGTTTGGTCATTTTTTCCTCGAGGCAGGACTCACATGGTGGTAACGAGTCATCTTCTAACTGGTTTAGTAGTCCACTCTTTACCAATCTTTCAATCCTATTGCGATTTATGTGGCCTAATCTCAAGTGCCAAAGATAGGTATTAGGAGAAACTTTTCGCCTTTTGTTTTGAGTAACATTTCCGTATTAAAAATAGCTTTAACTTGAATTGGCCTTAACACGCATAAGTTGCTTTCAAGTTTTGCAGAACATATATGCATACCTCTTTTGTTAACAAACACTTTATTAATATCAAAAGATACTTGGTATTCATGTTCAATTAAACAAGAGATAGAAATTAAGTTCCTTTTTATATCGGGAACGAACAAGACATTTTCAAGTAGTAAAAATCTATCTCCAAAAGACAACTTGAGAGTTCCAGAAGCTCTAGCTGAGACGACCTCTCCAGTTCCAACTTTGAGAGTTACTTCGCCGTCTTCCAGCATATGCCAGGAACTAATTTCCTGTAAAGAAGAGCATACATGGTTAGTCGCTCCTGAATCTAATATCCAGGCAGAGCTATCTTGCTCAACTAAACATGTTTCGATAACGAGCAAATCATATTTACCTTGTTTTTCTTTTTCAGCCTTCTTTTCCGCAAGGTACTTGGGACAGTTGCGTTTCCAATGTCCGTCTACATTACAATGGAAACACTTTCCTTTTTCTGCAGCTTTTGCCTTGCCTCCCATTAGAGCTTTTCCTTTCCCTTTTACCTTCTTTTTCTTCATCTGAATACTCTTATTCTTTGAAGTGGAAGGTCCAGACTTTGTTCCTGAGGAAGATCCCTTTTGGAACCTCTTGGTTGTGGCAACATTTGCTTCCCCTTCATGTCCTCTCTTAGTAAGACTTTGGTAAGTCTGAAGCTCGTTTAGCAAAGTGGTCAAGTTAAAGTCTATTTTGTTCATGACTGCGTTTGTCCTGAACTGAATGAAGCTCTTCAGAAGAGACTCTATTATAAAACTTACTTGACTACCCTCGTCAATTGTAGCACCGTTTACTTCAGCAATGTTAAACTGAACCATCATGTTCAAAACATGTTCCCTAACTGAAGCACCTTCCTTCATTCGGGAATTGTAAACATTCTTGAGAGCTTCGTGCCTAATTTGTGAGGACGGTTGTCCAAACATACCTTGCAACGAAGTCATGATCTCCCTTGCGGTGACCATCCTCTCGTGCTTTTTTGACAAGACATCTGAGATGCTTGCTAAGATATAGACCCTTGCCTTATCATTAGCTCGAGTCCATTTCTCATATGCTTCCCGAACAATTCGGTTTGTTGACGAGCCAGGGTTAGGCGGACACTCTTCGGTAAGGACAAATCTAAGATCCTCGATTACTAGTATTGTGTTTAGATTAGACTTCCAAGTTCCATAGTTATCCTCGTTAAGCTTATCCGAAGCGAGTAATTGTACTAATGAGCTAGACATGCTGAAAAATTAAACAAAACTATTAGAAATTGCTTATTAACCATTTTTAGACAGAATCCAATCAGGTTTTAGCAAAAGTAATAATGTACCCAGGATTATTATTTTGCAACGATACTTTAGTGAGTTAGAGCAACCGCTACCGAGGGGCAGTCAATTACTCCTTCACCAAACCAAGACGTTCTTGACTAAATACTAATCCCAGAATAACTCTTATTCCTATAGTTGTTTAGTTATCGTTACGTTTGGTCAGGAATTTACTAATACTTAGTATCCCTTGTAAGTGTGACCCGCCGTTTTAAGATTACAGAGAACGGCCCCAACAATGCTACCGAATGGAAAAGCTAATGTTGGAAATGGTCCTAAGTAATCCTATCCATCTCTGGAGTTTGCGTTGTTCCGATCTCCATGTTACAACCCTCCGAATGGTTAGTAGCTCCAGGGCATACAAGCAGGCGCAACATGGAAATCTCACGGTGCAACCTAACGAAGGAGACCGCAGGATGTGTTGACACACTTCCTTCACTCACTTACTATAAATACTTTCTCCATTCACCTTGTTATTGATTTATGCAAACACCTTCCGAATGGAGCAGTTGAGGTATAATCAACACGAGGCCAAGCATAAATCTCACCTTGTGAACAAAAGGGAGAACGTGAAAGGGAAATGGATTTGATATATCTCTCCCCTCCCACTAAGTATTTTAAACGGTTTTGGGTACACTTATACTTAGGCGAATTCCGGCTAATTGAATAACCCTAAGTCTAAGTTCATTTAAACTTACGATGTCTAGGTGATAACGATTAAAACCTCACATCACACACGTGCATGCTCATAAAACTGGGTTAACTTTAACTCAAGAACCAACTCGATGCCCAGGTAGGAGGTGTTCCGTAAACCGTCAACTTAAATACCTCCAGCCTTAGACAGCATCTCGTCGGGTGAGTTCTCTTGTAACCTATGTTTTACAAGCTTATCGACCTATTTGAATCTAATTGAAATCGATCGAGAGTTGGATCAAATTAACCCTAAGTGAGCATGCACCTTTTTCTTTGTTATAGATTTTAAATTTCTATGTGATTTATAACAATTATAAATCTAAACTATAACAAACTTGCCTTTTGAATATAACTCTTATAAACAAAAATCTAAGGAAATTTCATGCTTCATGCTAGGTTAATTTTATCTGTTGATTAATATAACTTTTATATCAATTAATCAATTTTAATTAACCATTCAAGCATGAATCTCCCTAAATCAATACAACATTTATATCAATTTAAACATGAAATTTTCCTCATGCATTTGAACTATTAATAACACTTATTAAAAATAAAAATGCATGATCATGCTTTCCTATGGTGGGATTTTAAACTATATGGCATGCTCATAATGCACATACATCCATTTAATTAAATCATACATTCAAAATGCATAAAGAAATTAAATCAAGCTAAAATGGAATGGTTTGGCAATTTAAAACAAACAATTAACTAATTATTACAATAATAATTAATAAAAATTGCTTGAACCAATCCTGAGCTTCACGAACCGACCCGAACCAACCTCCAAGGAGTGAACCGGCCTTCAAATAAGTGAATAGGGGCTGAACCAGCTACAGGCAAACTGAACCGGACCAAGGACAGCCTGAACCGAACCAGAATCTGGAAAAATCTGGGCTGCTGGAATTTTTCTTCATCAGCGTCGGGATGCTACTTGAAGAGCGTCCCGACGCTGTCACGAACAGCAGCATTCTGCTGCTGTTTTCTGCTGCGTCTTCTCCCGTTCTGCTTCGATTTAACAGCCTATATGGACTCTAATGACTCTATAAAAATTACAGACTCTAGTACACACATTAACGCTCTTACATTTCCGAGCAATTACAAATTCATGAAGAATTAAAGGCTCAAAAAATTGCCAAACCAGAACACTTCCATTTTAGCACACAGAAAATTCAATTTCAAAATGGTACCCACCACAGCAAAATTAAAACGACTTAAGTGCTCTAATCATGCTCTGATACCAATTGAAGGTGTACATATTACACATGCGGAAGCAATTGAAGATCGAAAGCACTTAAGACATTCAATTTTGCTCCTAAAGCATGCATGTTCTATAAAAGACAGAAAAGAGAGTTTAGAGAAAACCAACCTTTGTAGCTCACAAATGAGGTACTCCTTGTGGTGTTTTCCTTCTCCAACTTCTCTTGGACAACCTTTAGAGTCTTCCCTACTATTCTCCGGGCCGAGAACGACTTGTGGGAGTCTATAGTGATAGGGAATGGGAAGGGAATGCTTGAAGGTTCAAGCTCTATGGAGATATGAGATGAGAGAGTGATTGAGGAAGAAATTCAGCAGCATAACATTAAGGTAAATGCTCTCTCTACCTCCAATCTGATTCTTCTTCTACTTATAGAGAGAATCCATGCAAGAAGAAGCCTCAAGATGCAAGACACATGGTGGTCTTAAGGATGAAAGTGGAAGCTAGGTGTTCAAGCAACATTACATGCAAGTATGCATGTTTGTGGTGTAATTCCACTTTGAATCTTCATGCAAGAGTGGAATTACAACATTTTCCACTTACCATGATTCAAAATCAGATTTCAAATATTCATTTATGATATTAATATCAATTCTAAATGTGACATTAATATATAAGATCATATTTGAACCTTGCCCAATTGATTATAAATGATTAAGCAAGTTAATCACCTTAATATTGTGCATCTTTTATATATGAATCTTAATTCATGTATATAGTATTTAAAACCCTTTTAAATACTTTATCTCTCATTTTCTAATTTAATTCATAATTAAATTATTGTGTCAAACACAATTTTACGATAATACCCTTTTTCCCGACTTTGAACAATTCAAAGAATCCTATCAATTTGTTCTAGGCTATATTCCGATATGAGCTAGTAGGGGGACCTAATGGACCTATAGATCATGGGCTCCAACGATTCGAGACTAACCGACTAATCTCATTATCCAAGCTAGCCAACATTCGTTAACTACCGGGACACTCCACTATAGCCCGATAGTTGAACTCCCCTCACTATAGATATATTTCCGTCCACTTGATTTAACCATGTTCAGTAAGCCGTTCCTTCACAGGTTGTTCGTAGCTATAGCTAGGTCAAATAACCGTTTTACCCCTATAGTACTTCTTGTTCCTTAAGTTCCACTAATCCTCTAATGAACAATCGGTTTGTGGTCCAACCATCAAACCTAAGTCCCTCTCGATCCAACGAGAGGGTGGGGCCCCTTGTTCAAGTCCTGGAGTTAGTACTTAAGAGAACAACCTCTCTGCTATCCCTGAAAAGGGTAGGAGTGAATTCCGTCTTGCGAAACTATGTCCCCAGCTATCTATTCGATCTTATCCCCAAAATGGTAGGCTTGTTGAGTCGGCGATGCTGGCCACTCTCACCCATGCAGATCAAAGGATAATCTCATATAAACAGGAGTTCATAGCTCGCTCAGGATTAAGAACGAGTTACCTAGGTCATCTATGAGAAATAGTCAGTTTCTACGGTAAACGGCGTTATAAAGAGAAAGTGACTTATTTCGTGGTCCTATCTTATGAAACTCATTGCATAAGACGCCCCCACTCGCATGTCTCCACATGAACGACTTAGGATCTCATCGTTTGTACTTAATACAAAGTGGGTCGCGTCCATAGTGTCACCAGGATAAGGCACCCAACCGTATCCTTATACTATAGACTATTTTGACTATAAACTTGAACTTGATCCTACGATATGTCCCTACATATAGTTCGAGTATTCATTTTATAGTCAAGGATCTTAGTTTATTGGATTTAGGTTAATCATTCGCAATGTATATATTCAATAACATCTTTTACTGAATAACCTCAATAACGTCTTTATTGAAAATAGAATATGTTTAATGATTTACAAACTACGAGTTTATAGGACATTAAACCCAACATAGTAAATGACCAAGAATGGTCTACAAATGTGCTGGAAAGTAAAAGAGGCAAATGAATCGTAAAAGGGACCCAAAATCTAACCTAACGGCGGACTAAACCGAGACTTAATATATATAGAAAATGAGCCGGCGTCGAGACGCCACGCTCAAACTATTGTCTTCGGCCCGAAATCACGTCGACATCGAGACGCCAACCTCTAATCTCGATTTCCTGCTCATTTTCTCGGTCTTGTCTCACTTCTTCTCGGCTCGGGGCTTCAATCTTTGGCTTTCGGTGTCATAATTCATGCTCGCTTCAGCACAATTGGGTCTCTTCACCTCCTCTCCGTCCAAGACATCGAGATGGCTCCAAAAACTCCGTAATTGGCCCGAATTAACACCAATTAGCGTGATCGACTCCCGACAAGGCCTACGCACAATTAACCTGTAAATAGGACAAGTAAAACATAAAATAACTCTAACAAGCTTAGATTAGAGGCGATAAAATAGAACTATTTAGGTCCTATCAGAAGCATGTCAACGCATCCTACGGTCTCTTCCATTGGTTTACATTGCAAGGTGTTTATGTTCACCTGCTAAGCACGCCCTGGAGCTGCTACACCATTCGGAGGGTTGTAATAGAGGGATTATAGCACAGTAAACACCCCATAAGGATAAACAGGAACTAGAGTTGGTCGGGACACCTATGATAAATGGACTCAAGCCAACGATTAGACAAAAGTCTTTATTTTAATGGGTCGGAGTTGTCGAGGCTCCGAGTGCCAAATAAATGTTGGGTTTTATGTCCTAAAACTCAAGTTTAGTAATCCTTTTATAATAAAGATGTTATTCAGTGAAATTTTTTGTTTTATATCTTAAATCCAATAGAAACATACATGGTTATAATATGAAATACTCGAACTATATCGTGGATATAGACAGGGATCAAGTTTGAGTATATAACCTAAATGGTCTATAGTAAATGGATAAGGTTGGGTACCTTATCCTGGTAATACTATGGGTGCGGCCTACTCTGCGAATGAGGCAAAAGACGTGATCCTAGATCGTTCATGTAGAGACATGTGAGTAGGGGCTGAAGGATTGGAATTTCGTAATTTCGTAAAGCGGAACCGTGATTGGGACTGATTCGTAAATAATTTTGTTTAATCTAAAATACCAATACATTGGCAATAATCTTAGAACTATTTTAAATTTATATTAAGGCTAAGCATACAAAAATATTAGATCTAAATCTAATTTATATAGTAACAAATTACTTACTCTCGTTGACGACTCAGATTAAATTCACCAACTGTTTGTGAAATAATCACGAACTATTGCGAACACCACTACTATGGCTACACAGGAGACTGGTGGGAGTCTAGAGGGAGCCTTCAGGGGAATTCTCTAAGAGTAGGAGAATGAATGAGATGCCTTTCACCCCACCCCAGGGGTCCTATTTATAGGAAAAATATCTAATCAAATCTATTATCTTATTCATATTTAATTTAATAAATAATTAATAAATTCCATAATTAATTAAATACCCAATTAAATATCATATATTTAATCTTAGGGATTTTATTAAATTATTTATATTAATATGAATCCAATTCATATTAATTATTTGAACTCTTTCAAATATTTTCTCTCAAGAATTAATTTTGAAATTAATTCAAAATTATATTATAAAGTTTCATAAAGTTTATATTATAATGTATCAATATACATTATATGATTCCCCTAAATAAATTGAACACTTTCAATTTACAATTTATACTTAATTGCCTCAAGTCTCTTTACGAGCTACCAGTGGGACCTAATGGACCTACAGATCAGAAGCTCCAACGATACGAGACTAATTGGCTAAAATCATTAACCAAGTTAGTCAACATTCGTTAACTGTGGGTCACTCCACTAAATACCCACAGCTGCACTCTTCTCACTGTACAATATTTCTATGTCCATGGATATCGACCAATGCAGTAAGTCAATCCTTCACGTGTGTTCGTAACACCAGCTGGGTCAAATTACCGTTTTACCCCTGGGTTACCTCTGGTTCCTTAAGTACCACTGATCCCTCTAATGAACAAGTTGTTTATGGTCCAACCACTAAACAAGAGTTCCTCTCGGGCCAGGAGAGGACGACACACCTTTGTTCAAGCCCCTGAATCAACCCCTAAGGGAACACACATCTACTTACCCCAATAGGGGAAGGAGTGAATTCCATCTTGTACTGTTATGTTCCCAGGTCCCATTCGGTCTTGCCCCTGAAATGGTAGGATTATTGAGTCGGCGAACTGACCACTCTCACCCATACAAATCTAAGGACAATCCCTCCTGAAAGGGGTTCATAACAGACTCAGGATTTGAGATTGAGTTTCCTAGGTCATCCTATTGAAATAGAAACCTAAACTAGTTAACGACGTTACATCTAGTGGTTACTATTTCGCGGTCCAGTCTTATGCAAACTCATTGCATAGGATACCCCCACCCGCATGTCTCCTACATGGATGCTTTGGATCATTGCATTTGTATCGAATACAAGGTGGGTCGTATCACATAGTGTCACAAGGATAAGGTACCCAGCCTTATCCCTATACTATAGACCTTTTAGGTTGTTACTTAGACACCGATCCCTGTATGTCCCCACATACTAGTCCAAGTTTCATTTAAACAACCTTGGATCTTAGTTTATTGGATTTAGGGTTTCTTAATGCAAACTTGATTATTCAATAACCAAATTACTGAATCACTCAAATAACGCTTTATTGAGATCGATTAATTTGTTTCATTTACTATCTACGAGTTTTAGGGCATAAAACCCAACAGGGGCATCCTGTGTAAAAGATGTTTACACAAGACAGGACCGAGAAATAAGTCACCCTTACTTTATAACGCCTTTTACTGTTAAGACTGACTATTTCATGTGATGACCTAGGTAACTCGATCTTAATCCTGAGCTTGCTATGAACTCTCGTTCGTTTAGGATTATCTTTTGATCTGCATGGGTGAGAGTGACCCAATAGTGCCATTCGATAAACCTACCATTTTGGGGATAAGACTAGATGGATAGCTGGGGACAAAGTGTAGCAAGACGAAATTTACTCCTACCCGAATCAGGGATAGTAGAGAGGTTGTTTCCTTAAGTGCTGACTCCAAGGCTTGAACAAGGGGCCCCACCCTCTCATTGGCCCGAAAGGGACTTTGTTTAGTGGTTGGACCATAAAAAAATTGTTCATTAGAAGACCAGTGAACTTAAGGAACAAAGATGTGCTTTAGGGGTAAAACAGACATTTGACCTTGCTATAGTAACGAACGACCTGTGAAGGATTGACTTACTAATCATGGTTATATCGAGTGGACGAAAATATATGTACAGTGAGGGGAGTTCAACTTCTAGGCTATAGTGGAGTGTCCCGGTAGTTAACGGATGTTGGTTAACTAGGTTAAAAGGGTTTAGCCAGTTAAACCTCATACCGTTGGAGCCCATGATCCATTAGGTCCCCTATGAGGTCCATTAGGTCCCCTTGCTAGCTCGAGATAAACCTTTGGAACAATATGATGGATTGAATTAGAATAAGTTCAAATTCACTTTAGGGAAATGGTTAGATAGGTTTGACATTATCGATACGTTGGGTTTTGTATAAACCGTGTTGTGAGAGATTTAATATTTAAATACAATTTAAATACTGAAAACATGAATAGGGATTCATGGTTGAAAATAAAATTTCGGAAATGTTCGAGATTGATGGCAAAATATTAATTTAATATTGGATATTAAATTAATTAATAATTATTTTAAATTAATATTGAATTAATCTAAAATTGGAAAAGTTAAAATTAGATTTTATATTTTTCAGATTATTAAAATTAAATAATTAAATAATTAAGAAATTAAATTCAAGATTATCTCGAATTAATGAAAATCAAAATTAGTTGATTTTTTGGAGGTGACGAAACCAATGCACTCCCCTCACTTTAGCCACAACATTTCCCACTTAGAGTGGGGGATTGGTGTCAATCCTTGGGGGTTTTCTTCAGCTTTGATCCCTCTATAAAAGGGAAGAAGAAGGCTAAAGAAAGTGTGCTTCTTCCATAGTGAATTGCTGCCAAAATCTCTCCTCACCATAACCCACCTCCATAGCTTGTTCTTCAAGTTTTTCCCATCAAAATCCATCACTAGAGGATCCCACAATCCGTTCCAAAGGATTGAGGATAACAAGGAAGATCAAGTGGTGGTTCGTGACTGATTGGAGAAGAGAAACAACACAAGGGTTCAACCAATTTCACGGATTAAAGAGGTTGGTATCCATGTTTCTGTGTTTCTTCTTTAGAACAACATGCAAAGATTGATCAAATTGAGCTTATTAAGTGCCTAAGATCCAAAATTGCTTCTGTAATTTAGATATTAACACTTTCAATAAATTTATAAATCACCGATCACTAATAGTGGTCGGGGTCGATCACAGGGAACAACTGGTTTATCTCTAATCTCTTTTGTGTTTGATGGTAATAGAAGGGGCTTGAAGAGAAAGGAATTAACGCAAGGGAAAATAAAATGCGGGAATTTAAATTGTAGAAAAGTAAATGACAAGAAAATAAAGGTGGTTGGTTAATCTCACATTGACAATCACTGTAGCTGGAGACACTAAGATTTCAGTACATTCGTTTTTATTCATCGATTATCAAATTGAAAATTTAAATGCATGTTGTCTAATTGGTACTCTAAATCAATTGACTCGATCCCACCGTACATCGATTCAATTACTAATTACTAATTAATTAACCCCTACTAATCCATCGAGATTAATCAATTAAATAATTGCATTAAGATTAAGATACCCCTAGAGCGCTGACCCGACTAACCCATCGAACCAACATCCAATTAATTAATTAATTAATTAACCCTTCAGTGATTAATAAATTACCTAAATCGTTGCTCTAGGCTAGAATGCTTCTAATTAATTACAAAAAGCCTAAATTAATTATTAATATCAATCTAGACCCTAGACCTATCATGTAAACTACAAAGTCGGAGAACTGCTCTTGGAACCCGTGCTCATGAATCAGTCTATATGCTAACTACAATTAAAATACTATTCGCGACGGGGATTTTAGTTTCTTAGCTATTTACTGACATGCAAGCTACGAGTTAGGGTGTCAACTCTAAGTAAATGAAAAGAAATCTAAAATCATGAAACAACAAATAAATCATGTAATAACACGGTAAAACTCATTAAATCTTATAAAAACCAATTGTACTTAGAATTCCGAGGTTACTACAACGAACGATACTTAGACAGCCATAGACAATCCTAATCTAAGCCCAAAGACTTGAAAAACCAACCTAACTAACCTAAAGCTAAAGGGTATAGAGAAAGAATGGAGAAAAACGAGAGAAAACTGAAGAAGAAATCAGAAACGGTTGCTTGTATGTGACTTAAGTCGGAAAACAACAACTTAAATAACGAAGCAGCGCCTCGACGCTGATGCCAGTGTCTCGACGCTACCTTCTCGGGTCTCCCAATTTGGCTGCATCAATTTTGCTTCATTTGACGTTGCTTTCGAGGTTTGAGTGCTCCGCTTTGGTCTTTTCCCCTCCTCGACATCTTGTGGACTTCAAGTTGGATCAAAACCTTGTTAATTTCCTCGAATTAATACCAATTTGAAATATCAGCTCCCGAGAAGCTTTTACGCCAAATACCTACAAAATAATACAATTAAGCACCTAATCAACTATAAAATTAGCATGATTAGGAACAAATATATAGGACCAAATTGGTCCTATCAATCGTCTCAGCCGAGGTAGTGGGAGCACTACAGTTGTTGTTTGGAGATACTTTCATTTTGTTCGAAAATGCTTTGTATGTTCCTAATATAAAAAGGAGCTTAGGTTCTATCTCTTGCTTAATAGAACAAATGCATAAAGTTTCTTTTGAAGTTAATGAAGCATTTATCAGCAAAAGAGGATTTCAAATTTGTTCTGCTAAACTTGAAAACAACTTGTACATGTTAAGACCAAATCAAACAAAGGCTGTTTTAAATACAGATATGTTTAAAACAGTCGAGACACAAAATAAAAGGCGAAAGGTTTCTCCTAATACCTTTCTTTGGCATCTAAGACTAGACAACATAAATTGTAATTGAATAGATGGATTGGTTAAAAGTGGACTTCTAAATCAGCTAGAAGATGACTCATTACCACCATGTGAGTCCTATGTGGAAGGTAAGATGACCAAACTACCTTTCTCTGAAAAAGGTTATAGGGCCAAAGAAACTCTAGAACTTGTGCACTCAGATCTTTGTGGTCCCTATGAATGTTAAAGCACGAGGAGGGTATGAATATTTCATCAGTTATATTGATGACTATTCTAGGTACGGGTATCTTTACCTAATGAATCACAAGTCAGAAGCCCTTGATAAATTCAAGGAGTATAAAGCTGAGGTTGAGAACATTTTAGGTAAGACGATTAAAACTCTTCGATTCGATTGAGGAGAAGAGTATATGGACTTAAGATTCCAAGACTATCTGATAGAACATGGAATCACTTCCCAACTCTCGGGCCCTGGTACGCCACAACAAAATGGTGTATCAGAAAGGAGAAACAGAACCTTGTTGGACATGGTTCAATCTATGTTGAGCTATGCTCAACTACGTGATTCGTTTTGGGGATATGTAGTAGAAATTGTTGTATGCATTTTAAACATGGTTCCCTCCAAGAGTGTTCTAGAACCACCCTACGAGTTATGGAGAGGGCGTAAAGGAAGTTTGCATCACTTTAGAATTTGGGGATGTCCGACTGATCGGTCTAATTTGTTATACACTTAGAATCTCCCAATTTTCTTATCTTAGTTGAATTCCTTGCGAAAAAATGCTTTAAAATGAGTATAATATGTCTATAGGTCCTCACCAGAGCTTTGGAAGCGATTCGGGGTTTAAACGAGCGAAACCAGAGTGTAAAAAGACATTTCTGCCCTTGGAGCCGTCGAAGCATCGAGACGCTACCATTGAAGGGTCGGGACGCTGCTCAAATAAGGAAAAAGCGTGGGCGTGAAGTTTCAGCGAGAGCGTCACGACGCTACGAGTGATTCGCAGATTTTTTCCATATTGAAGGCATAGCGTCACGACGCTAAGCAGTTTTCCAGAATCAATTTTTTCCGAATTTGGCTGGAATTTTTCCTTGTTTGAAGACCCAATTCAGCACCATTCTACCACGAATTGAAGGCCAAGAATCCCTATAAATAGAGGCCTTTGGTGTAGGTTTAGAATCATCCCTCAACACATAATTCACTACAACATTGTAGTCCATCTCTCTCCCCCTTTCCACCATTCTTCTTAGTTTTTCTTGCTTTCCTTTATGTATCAAGCTTGTTCTTGCTCCATAAGAGGCTAGATTCTTCATTCATGTAACCGAGGTGTCAAAGAGTAAGTTCAACTTCTTTTAATGAAATTTCTTGTTTGAATTATCAAAGCATGTTTATGTGATTTTAGTTCTTTTTATATAAGTTTAGATTGTGGTAGGAAAGATTGACAACCTTGACCGCGCCCTCTCTAAATTTACTTGCTAAATCTAAGTAGCAAATAGGTTAACGTTATGATTATACGCATGCGTCCCTAGAACTAAATGATTTAATCAATTGTAATTGTGGTTTGTTGCCCATTGCATGTGAATTAATTCGGCTATATCCCAATGCGGTTTAGATTAGTTAATAGGCATATTAATTAATTTAAACTAGAATAAAACTTAGCGTTTGCATGTTTGTGATAGTTGGATCATGGTTCTCGGTTTGTTGCCGGAATGCGCCGGACTTAAACTTGTTTTGACTTATTAGTGAAATTAATGATTTAATTGAATTGAACTTACCATGACTAACCCGGTTGCATGATCTTTGAGGTATTGATTTGTTTCTTTAATTCTCTTACTTTCCTTTTGCACTATTTTCCATAATTAGCTTACTTCCATTATTATTTCTTTTCCAAATATAAAAACCCCCCATTAGTCCGGTCATCACAATAAATCTAAGACAAACAAGTTACAATCGTGCTCCCTATGTTCGACCCCGACCACTACAGCTACAAGTTAGCTTTAGAGGTTGTGGATTATAAATTTATTTGATAAGAGACCTCAACAATCTCTTCCGTCATCGACACATGTGTTGGTGCAAAACCTGAAGAAATTGGAATGTCACTCAAAATTGTGCCTATTTGTAGGATATCCTAAAGAAACGAAAGACGGTCTCTTTTATGATCCTCAAGAGAACAAAGTAATTGTATCGACAAACGCCACATTCCTTGAGGAAGATCACATAAGGAATCATCAAATTCGCAGTAAGCTAATACTAAAAGAGATTTTTGAAGAAGCTACAAATAAACATACAAAAGTTGTTAATAAAGATGGTCATTCCAACCGGTCACTTCCTTCTCAAGAGTTGAGGATGCCTCGATGTAGTGGGAAGGTTATATAACTCAACCTGACCGTTACATGGGTTTAATAGAAACTCAACTCGCCATACCTGATAATGAGATTGAGGATTCATTGACTTATCGACAAACAATGGATGATATAGATAGGTACCAGTGGATCAAAGCCATGGACCTCGAGATGGAGTCAATGTATTTCAACTTAGTCTGGGAACTTGTAGATCAACCAGATGGGGTAAAACCTATTGGTTGCAAATGGATTTACAAGCAAAAATGAGACCAAGCCGGGAAGGTGCAAACCTTTAAGGCTTGATTAGTGGCAAAGGGTTATACCCAACGGGAAGAGATTGACTACGAAGAAACCTTCTCCCTTGTTGTCATGCTAAAATCAATCAGAATACCCATTTCCATTGTCGCATATTATAATTATGAGATTTGGCAAATGGATGTCAAGACAGCGTTCCTAAACGGTAATCTTGACCAGAGTATTTACATGGTCCAACCAGAGGGGTTCGTTGTTCAGGGTGAGGAGCAAAAGGTTCGCAAACTTAAACGATCCATTTATGGGTTAAAACAAGCCTCAAGATCCTGAAATATAAGATTTGACACAGCAATCAAGTCTTATGGCTTTGAACAGAATATTGGTGAACCTTATGTATATAAAAGGATCGTCAATTCTACTGTAGCATTCTTAATATCGTATGTAGACGATATCATACTATGACGTGGGATTTCTGACTGACATCAAACAGTGGTTAGCAGCCCAATTTCAAATGAAAGACTTTGGTGAAGCTCAGTTTGGTCTAGGGATTCAGATAATAAGGGATCAGAAGAACAACACGCTAGCACTATCTCAAGCATCCTATATCAACAACGTATTGGCATGATAGTCGATGCAAAATTCCAAGAAGGATTTATTACCTTTTAGGCATTGAATTCACCTCTCAAAGGAACAAAGTCTGAAAACACCTCAAGAGGTTAAGGATATGAAACGAGTTCCTTACGCATCAACACTCGGTAGTCTAATGTATGCGATGTTATGTACTCGACCCGACATATGCTATGTTGTAGGCATTATCAGTAGATATCAGTCCAATCCTGGTCAGGCTCATTGGACTGTCGTTAAGAACATCCTCAAGTATCTAAGGAGAACGAGGGACTATTCGCTAGTGTATGGTTCTAAGGATTTAGTCCTTACTAGATACACGACTCAGATTTTCAGACTGATATAGATTCTAGGAAATCCACATCGGGATCTGTGTTCACTCTTAACGGAGGGGTGATAGTGTGGAGAAGTATCAAACAGGAATGTATTGTCAACTCCACAATGGAAGCTGAATATGTAGCCGCATGTGAAGCATCAAAAGAAGTAGTATGGCTTAGGAAATTTCTAACTAAGTTAGAAGTAATTCCAAACATGCATCTGCCTATCACCCTGTATTGTGATAATAGTGAAGTAGTTGCAAACTCAAAGGAACCTCGAAGCCACAAAAGAGAAAAGCACATTGAACGCAAATACCATTTCATCCAGGAGATTGTACAGCGGGGAGACGTGATCGTCACAAAGATAGTTGTAGAGCACAACATGGCTGATCCATTTAGAAAAGCCCTCTCGGCTAAAGTGTTTGAGGGCCACCTACAGAATTTAGGACTACGAGTTTTGTGATAATAGGGCAAGTGGGAGACAAGGCATATGCTTGAATGCTATGGTTTATTGTAATTACTTGTCTCACACTCAACATTTTGTAATTCCACTAGACCTAAAACGCATGGTTTGTAAACTTTAAATATATTTCCTATTTACAATAAAGTTGTTATTGAGACTATTCAGTGAAACACGTGTTATTTAACTTAAATCCAATAGACTAAGATCATTGGTTATAGTATGAATACTCGAACTATGTGTACAAACATAAGTATGGATCAAGTTCAAGTATATAGCCAAAACGGTCTATAGTATATGGATAAGGCTGGGTACCTTATCTTGGGGACACTATGGATGTGGTCTACTTTGCATATAAAGAAAATGATGTGATCCTAGATCGTTCATGTGGAGACATGTGAATAGGGGTGTCCTGCGCAATGAGTTTGCATAAGACCGGACCGAGAAATGAGTCACTCTCACTTTATAACGCCGTTTACTGATGAGACTGACTATTTCATGTGGTGACCTAGGTAACTCGATCTCAATCCTGAGCTAACTATGAACTCCTATTTATTCGGGATTATCCTTTGATCTGTATGGGTGAGAGTGGCCCAACATCGACGACTCAATAAGCTTACCATTTTGGGGATAAGATCGGGTAAATAGCTGGGGACATAGTCATGCAAGAAGAAATTCACTCCTACTCGTTTTAGGGATAGTAGAAAGGTTGTTCCCTTAAGTACTGACTCCGAGACTTGAACAAGGGGCCCCACCCTCTCATTGGTCCGAGAGGGACTCAATTTTTTGGTTATATCACAATCCAATTGTTCATTAGAGGATCAGTGGGACTTAAGGAGCAAAGAAGTGTTACAGGGGTAAAACGGACAATTGACCTAACTATAGTTACGAACAACCTGTGAAGGACGACTTACTTATCATGGTTATATCGAGTGGACGAAAATATATCTACAGTGAGGGGAGTGTAGCTACTAGGCTCTAGTGGAGTGACCCGGTAGTTAAAGAATGTTGGTTAACTAGGTTAATGAGTTTAACCGGTTAAACCTCGAATCGTTGGAGCCCATGATCTGTTTGTCCATTAGGTCCCCTTGTTAGCTCATATAGGAACAAACCTTGGAACAATATGATGGGAGAGTTCGAAACACTCGAATTCGATTTAGGGATTAAATATCAGTCATGTTCAATGTTACCGACACGTTGGTTTAATTTTGAATTAAACTAAAATTTGAGAGTTAGACATATTTAAATATGATTAAATATTGGGCACTTGAATCGGGATTCATGTTCGAGAAATTTCATTTTGAGAATGGTCGGGAATAGTTGCAAAATATTAATTTAATATAATATAATTATTTATTTATTATTATTTAATTAATTGAATTTTAATTAAATATAATTATGAATTATATTTAAGTTAAAATTAAGAGTTAAGAATTAAAATTAAATTTAATTTTGAATTGAGAAATTCAAAATTAAAATTAATTTTAGGAGGTGGTGGATTACACCACCTCCATGCACTAATTCCTTATTAAGACACCTTAATCTCTTGCTAATTTGGTGTCCAATTTGCTGTCAATTTTTGGGGCATTTGAGCTGCATGATTTCCTCTATATATAGTGGAAGAATTGCTAAAGAAAGGGTGTTGAAATCCTTAGTGTTATGCTGCCAATTTTGCTCCTCAAACTCAAGTACCAAAACTCTCATATAGCTTGAAACCCAAGCTCTTTCCCTTCCAAATTCCTCACTAGAGGATCCCACAATCTGTTCCAAGGTCTAAGAATAACAAGGAAGACACTTGTGGTGGTTCGTGATCATTTGGTGAGAAGAAACAACCAAGCAATTGATCCAATTTTGAGCTACACAAAGATTGGTACTCAAAACTCTGTTTTTGAACTTATGAACAACATGTTTTGTGTGATCAAATTGATGTAATTATGTGTCTAAGATCCAAAATTGCTTTCGCATGTTAGATATTAACACCTCCAGACGGATGCAAAATGTGTTTCAACTATAGAAAGCAATTTAAGAGATACAAATTCATTAAACATGATGAGCCTCATGGAATGATTCATAACAAAAAATTTCACTACCATGACATCACCAACAATAGCAGAGATCCAACTACATTCCCCTCCTACAAGTTGATTGTTTTCAACATTCTTGGTAGCACATATGTTCCTCAAGGCAAGGTTCAGAGTAAGCACTACACATGGTCTGTTGATGTGTGTTGCTTTCTGCTTATAATAGTGACAGGTGTTTGAGTGCAAGTATACACTACCAAGTTATAAGTGGAGAGTACTCTGGATATCAAATCTCAAGAGAATGGTTGACAATATACCTTTTCAATCCTAAAACAAGAATCTCCTCTAAATTTGCTTCCAAAGAAAGGTAACCAGAAAAATTGATGAGATATTTGGGTTCTTTTTTTTTTTTTTTAATTAAGCAAAGATAACAAAAATCACATGGAAAAAATCTATGAGATAATAAGGGAAATTCAAACATTGCTTTGACCTAAGTAAAATATGCGGTCACCTTTGTGCCTGCAATTTGCTCAACAAGAGGAGTTCAATTGGTGAATGTTGCCTATAAGCGCCCAAATTTCTATGGTTTAGATAGACTACTTCCAACTTTCGCCCGTATCTTACCGTATAAGCCACTTAGTCGTGAGTTAAGTGTAGGGAATAAAAGTCCCCACGTCGCGGAAGCACATCGAAAGAACCTTACGCCGTATATTAATTAACATTAAAATAACGTTACGAAAAGGCAAAATAAACTTTAAACATGCTTTAAAGTTGCTGGAAAATAGCTATAAACATGCTGAAAAATAAATCTAAATTTATTTTCATGCTTTTCTAGAGAAACGGGAAAGAACCGTTACAAACCTTCGTTGTAGACTTGACCGTTCTTCGCCAACGATGATCCAACGACCGAAAACGCAGCAACTCCCTCTTGATTTCTTTGCTAGAAATCTCTTCTTCAAAGACACAATAACCACAGAGGTTACATCGGTATGTCTCTAAGTCTAGGAGGCAAAAGACTTGTGGGAGTCTTTCTCTAAGAGGGAGGCTAGAGAGAATTCTATGGTCTTGTCTTGTGAGTCTAAGAGCAAGAGAAGAGTACTAAACCAATTAGGTCTAGTGTTCTATTTATAGAAGAGAGACCATGAATAAAATATTTAATTAAATCAATCTTTTCCAAAATTGATTCAATCTTTGTTCCTTTTTAATCAATCCAAGATCAATCAATTCCATAATTGATTAATCTTTTCCACAAATGACTAATTACTTCCATAAGTGATTAGATCATTTCCATAAATGATTAATCACTTCCTTAAGTGATTAATTATTTCCATAATTGATTAATTCCCAGCTAATGAATTCTTTAATTAATTAACCACCAATTAAATATCACATATTTAATTTCCGGCCTTGAATTAATTAATTTTGCCCAAATAGATTTTAGGCCTTAAAATTAATTAATTCATATTTGAACTCTTTCAAACTTCCATAAATTTATTGTGACTCAAATTTATATTAATATTTGAATTTCTTCAAATATTAATTTCTCTCATAATAATATATCAATATATATTATATTGTTTCCCTTAGTAAATTGAACACTTTCAACTTACATTTATTACTTAGTTGCCTCAAATTACTTTATGAGCTACCAGTGGGACCTAATGGACCTGCAGATCAAAAGCTCCAACGATGTGAGATTAATTGGTCAAACTCATTAACCAAATTAATCAATATTCGTTAACTGTGTGTACATTCCACTATAGACTCACAGTTGCACTCTTCTCATTGCAGACATATTTTCTGTGTCCACGGATATAGACCAATATCGACTAGTTAGTCCTTCACGAGTGTCCGTAACACCAGCTGGGTCAAATTATCGTTTTACCCCTGGGTTACTTCCATTTCCTTAAGTACCAGTTCTCCTCTAATGAACAACCTGTTTGTGGTCCAACCATCAAACAGAAAACCCTCTCGTGCCATTGAGAGGGTAGGGCCCTTTGTTCAAGACTCGGAGTGACCACTTAAGGGAACACTCATCTGCTTCCCTAAAGTTGGGAAGGAGTGAATTCCATCTTGTACGATTATGTTCCCAGCTCCCCACTCGGTCTTGTCTCCAAAATGGTAGGCTTATTGAGTCGGCGTATTGGCCACTCTCACCCATACAAATCAAAGGACAATCCCTCATGAGCAGGAGTCCATAATCAACTCAGGATTTAGACCAAGTTGTCTAGGTCGTCCTAGTGAAATAGAAAACCAACTAGTTAATGGTGTTATAACAAGTGGTTACTATTTCGCGGTCCGGTCTTATGCAAACTCATTGCATAGGATACCCCCACTCGCATGTCTCCTACATGAACGCGTTGGATCATAGCGTTTGTATCAAATATAAAGTGGGTCGTATGCATAGTGTCACCAGGATAAGACACCCAGTCTTATCCCTATACTATAGACCCTTTAGGCTGTTTCTTGAACAATGATCCCCATATGTTGCTACATATAGTTCAAGACTCATATTACAGCCTAGGATGTCTAGTTTATTGGATTAGGGTTATTTTAGGCAAAGACAAATATAAAATAACTAATAAAATTTAATGGAAAAATATATCAATATTATTTCATTAATATCCGGTCAACGGTTACATTCACTATCTACGAGTTTTAGGGCATAAAGCCCAACATTAAGTTCTACTCCTATTTAGCTCAACTTTTGGTGCCTTTAGGAGACTAAACTAATTAGTACACCTATTTCTAGGGCTAATTAAATCTTAGATAATTCATACAAACGACTTTAGAAATCTAGTGGTTCCATTCCTATTTCTTGCAAGAAACAGAGTCATATTTATAGGCTCTTTTCCACTATTGTCCTTGCGAACCCGCACAGTTAACTCAAACTTTTCAGTAACCAATTAAGCACAAATTATGTTAACGACCTAAGTGATCAGTTTAAGCTAACAATGAAACTTAAACTTTCATAAAAAAAAACAAACAATGCTAAATGAGAGCAAAGTTGCTTTTGCAAGAGTTGGGGTTTTCTTCTATTCAAGGTATCCACATAGCTTGAATCTCCGAGTAGAAACTTAGCTCATATTGGAATTTAAAGTACACGATGGAAAAGTAAATATGCACAAAAGATTAAAAAAAATGAATTCATATTAAAGATAGATAAAAAGTACACTGGCTGGAAATTACAATTGAAAGCTAAAACAGTATGTAAAAAAAAATTACAATGAAACATAAACTAAAAGAAAACTTATCTGACTCTTTTTCTTCCCCATCTAACTTGCTCTTACTTTTTCCAAGGAGAGACATGTCTTTCTTCTATACTTCTTTCGAATGGAGAAGCCGATAGAGGCTAGAAGGAGACGGTGACTCAGAGTGACAGCTATAAGAAAAACAGAGAGCCTAATAATTTAAGACTAAAATATGAGCTCTCTTCTTCTTAGTCTTGTGTTGCTCTTCATAGACCTTGGGAGGTAGGGTTGGCTACCGAGATCAGTGTGAGAAGTCTTCTATGAGTGTAATCCCTCAATCCTAGGAGATTTGCTTAAGAATATTTGATCTTCAAGGATTTTCTATGAATCTTGCGATTCTTAGAATTCTGTCGGATTTGTCCAGTTGAGGCCGAAAACACAACGCAACTCTCCATTTTTCCTTGATTTTCCATATTCTGGGAATCTTCCTTTTGCTCTCCAGATGCGGGTGCATATGCTGGCACAATTCTTCAGATTTTCTCTATTCCATATTCTGCCAAAATTTTTCCTTTTCCAAATACAGGCGCAACTGGACTCCTACACAAAACCATTAAACTTTGACATTTTCTTAATAAAATACCCTCTTTTTATATCTTCTAAGTACAATTTTCATATTTTTGGATTTCAAACATGCAATGCTAGCTTTTGTCTAAATTTACTTCAACTAATCCGATTTTTTACACTAAGCTCGGTTTTTAAGACTGAATAACACACATAAATGAGCATTATCACCTACACCTTTGCAATTAGGAGCATTATCTATTATCAATTGAATCACAATTTCATGATCGAACAACTTCATTAATCACTTCTTTCATCAAATTTGCAATGAAATACTTATCTTCGATCTCACCAGAACAATCCATTGCCTTTAGAAACATTGGTTTGCCATTAAAAATTTCCATAAAATTAATCAAAGGTCTCCTTTGTGAGTCACTCCATCCATCACTCACAATACTCACTCCCTTGGTACGTCATTCACTTCTAATAGGTACAAATAATCTCTCAATGTTTTCTTTTTATTGCTAGAGAAGACTTCTCCTCAATAAGTTACATCCAAGAGGCACATATCCACTCAACATATGGTTTGCAACATAAGTAAATGCACCTATAAAATGTGGATTCTTTGTTAAATGAAAAAGCAAGCCAACAGAGTACAACATTCGAGTAAGAAGTGCATGTAATTGGTCTCATGATGTTTTGTTGAAAGATTTTCAATTGCACTTATACTACTACTACCCTTTCTTTTCTTTTGCTCGCTCCTTAACATTAATACCACCAATATTTATCACTGAAGGAATAGGTGGTAAAGGAACAATTTTTGGAGCTTTTCTTTCCATTCAAGTCTTGGTCTCATCTTCCAATTTTTCCATTTCGGCAATATCTTTAGGAGAGACCTTTAGACATACTTCAATTCCTTGACCACTTATCTTCAACAAATGAGTCTTAACTCTTGTCTAAGAACTCTTCTTTATGGCATAACAAAAATTGCATTGTCTGGAAAAAATTTTACCCCCATCACCCAATTTTTGAATTTTAGTCACATATTGCCACAAGGGTTTTGAATCATCTTCAATATTCGAGGAGGTTGAACTTATTGAAAGATTTGATGATTGACAGTAGATAGAGGCTGAATATGACATCCTAATTAAGAAATAACTTAGTTGAATGATAATTCAACATACATAGCATAATTTAACTTAAAGTTAAGTTGAGGGGAAAAAAATACTTTAGTTTTAAGTTTCTGTCTTAAAAATTTGGAGTTGATGGTCGGTGGAAAGAGGCCGACACCAGAAAACAGGGCTGACTGTGGCGGCAACGAACAAGGCTAGTGGCGACGGTGGGTTCATGCGATGGAGGCCAGATTTTGTGTGAGGTATGAAGTGAGGTGAAGTGAAGTCCACGATTAGGGTTTTGTGTTTTCCTTTAGATTTTTTAGTTTCTAATATACGTTTTTTAATTAACATATGGTTTGACCATTTGACCTTCAAATTTGGGGCCAGAACAGTGAAATGAACCATTTTTTCTCCTTTAAAATTTCATTTCGTGCCTTTTGCGTGTCCTCACATGTTCGAATTTAAAAAAAAGGGACATGGAAATTAAAATTACATGTTTAACACATGTACGACGCGTGTTTGGACGTGTCTATGTCGGATGTGTGTCTATCACAAATACTTTGACTATAATAAAGTGTTCGTGCTTCCTAACAGTAAAGGTTGTTCGCGTGGAGCATTTAGCAACACAGACACACTTCTAAAAATAATCCTAAAGTTTCTTAGCCTTGCAACCTTTAGTTAGCTCCTCTCTCTTGCGAGTGGTCCTTGCTTTGATCCTTGGGAGAAGCATGAATTGCGCCTTTTAGATTTTATTTTTATTTTATAATGGAAAGAATCTAGTTCAATTGGTTCAAGAGAAAGTCTTCAAGGAGATTAAAAGTAAGATCAAGTATTAAGAAAAATCCAACAAGTGGTTCAATTTGTGATTCCAAGTGTGAGATCTATGGTAGGATTATAAATTGAGCCATATTTTATGTGTTGAGAATAAGTCTCACTTGGAGAATGAAAAAGGACGTCTTGAGTATAATGACTTAACAAAGAAAGGTATGTGGTAATTGGTCTCATGTACATGTCTCTTGATTGCATTTTTATTGATATTTAAGCTTTGAGGATTAAGTCATGAAATTATATCCATTTGCATCCATAATTGATAGCATCTAAATTGTGCTATTTAAATATCTTTAATTTAATCTTGTTAGTTTGTATTTTATGGTTTAATTATTTGTTTTATAGGATTTCAAGTACAAGAGGTTCATTAGGCTAATTTGAAAATTTGACACTAATTCGGGAAATAAAAGACATTTTTTAGCTATCTTGGAGTCCCTGAGATGACGAGGAAGCAAAATGATGAGAGTGGAATGTTCGAGTCTCGAAATAGGAGTAAAAATGCACAAAAAGACGCTACACTAATCAGACTACCCGAGAGGGTAGCGTCGAGACGCTACAATGCCAGCAGCTTGACGCTACCCCGATGTCAGGACCGCGAACAGAAGACCCAGCGTCGAGACGTTGGCCTAAGCATATCAATGCTATTGCTAGGTTTAAATAGATCTTTTTGGTTTTTTAAGCCGTTAGGTCAGAACTTTATCATTTTTCTCCGTTCCTTTTTGTATTCTCACCACAAGAAAAAAAGGATACGATAGCTAACAGAAAACGCTATAATAGACTTTTGATAGCTTGTGTAGGAAAGTCCTGACAGCCAATGTTATTAAAAGTCTGGGACTTTTGATAGCGTTTTTTATTTGCTATAATAAATCATGAATATATAACTTATTTACCTTGTTATGAAAATATGATAGCTTTACTTCTTAAAGCTATTATAAGTTTTGATACTTAACAAAATGAGCTATCATAAACTTATAATGATATTTTGTTTAGGCTATTGCAAGTACATATAACTTCTTTTTCCGCTATTATAAATTTCTCTAGCTTTTTCTTGTTGCCATAAATTATAAGTAGCCGTGTTAATCATTTCCAACTTTTAACCAAAACCTAACTCATATTCTTCAATTGGCATATCAAAATTATTTTATTTTGATCAAAGGTACTTGGACATCTGTTTGTATCAAAATAAACATAAAAGTTTTTCCTGAAGAAAGCTTTGTAATCCATTACATTAAGAAAAAATGTATTCAATAGAAATGAAGAAGGTATCCAACATTGAATACATTTGCAAGATTAAAGCAACATAAAGTACAAAATATGAAGGTTATGAGTTGTCATTTCACCCACCTACAAAAGATAAAACATAACTTTTTTCAATTGGAGAATATAACATCTATACAACTTCTTTATACAAGTCTAATGATGATTGTCAATACATGAAACAAAGGTAAATTTATACAAAATGCTAACCATCCCATACAGTTAAAATGCTATAAACAAAAGTTATAAAAGGTTATGTTCCTTGTAGTAAACTTACCTCAAAACAAGGATGAGTTTAAACTCCTTGTACAAAAATTTAGCAAGATCGATACCATCCTTATGAAGCTTCTATTTCTCTACGAAAGTCTGTGTAAATATATATAATATTAAGGACATATAAAAGCCTAAAGGTTTGCAAACACAAAATCAACAACATATTCCATACAAAAAGTATCTCATTTAGCAGCCAAATATAATACCTCTCCAAATCCAAGTGAAAAATCATGGAAGCTCGGAGGAATGGCAAGAGATGTATTTTCAAATAAAGATTGAAGAGGTTGAGAGATGATATAGGTGCTAGGCAGTGCAACACTTACCAATAGATTCAAAACAGACCACCCAAATGTTGGAATGTAACATGTTTACCACTACCATATGCACCAACACAGTGCCAGAATGCAAAGGCATTGTTAGAATCAATACCAAGCTTCACTACAACCTGTTGTCCTATCATGTCAACAAAATTTTATGATTTCCATGCACTGTAATTGAATATTAGTCTAATAGTTTGAACTTTATTTAACCTATAGTACAGCTAAAGACGTATACTTTGGAAACTATCTTAGCCCCTTTTCTAATTTCAAGAATAAAATGTCTTTTCCATTCTTCAAATAATGCCCCATCTTGCACCAGTAATAATAATGAGAATCAGAGAGGAACTCATGCTTAATTTCCACATACGCCCAGAAAATTACTAGTTTGGGGTTGTTTATACATAACTAGGTAACAAATATTTTTCTTCAGATTAAAGGCCTTAAAGGCTACAATACTTACTGTAACATGTTAAAACCTAATGAGATTTTGTGTTTGTGGGTTAAATTGCAACATAACAGATTGTATCTCGCGTAATAATTATTAACATGCTAGATAAGATTACCACCAAAATGAAATATGAAATGAATTGAGGAGCTATCTATGGAAAAATTGTTTTACATACCTCATTACCAAGAAAAAACCAAGGCAAAGACCCCATGCCACTACAAGAAAAGACAGGATTACCTGGAGAAATAAAACCACAAATTAATTTATCGGAAGATTGTTTTACATCAATGACTCGAGTAAAAGTATCTATTATTGAACACCAACTTCTTTTCATAGAATATACAGTTCGGAGACAGCAAGAGGAGAACATGAAAAACATGAGCAGAACAAAATGCCGACAATGAAGTATACCCAAAAGGAACTCCTAGAAGGTTTCTTTAGTCACATGGTAAATAAAAACCATAGAGTTAAACCCAAGGCCCCATTGTTTTCACAGATATTGAAACCAAGATTGACACTATTGCATCAGGAAAATTGTTTAACAATAGTTCTCAGGCAGGTTACCAAACATAAGAATAATATTGACGGAATTGCAATGTGGATTGGACTGCAATACAGTGAATTTGTAAACGTAGTGATGTAAAACGTTATTACAAAATCAAACAACATTACCTATCTAAAATGCCAGCTGCCTTTAAGAACTAGAGTCAAAACAGCAAGTATCAGAAAATTTGTGCTCCCTGTAAATCAGAAACTTCATAAATTGACATCAAAACTAAACAACAGTACCTAGTATATGAAAAAACATATGCCCCTACCGTTTCTCAGCACCTGAACGACCAACTTTTAGGCATTTATAGGAGCAATTATTTGGTATATCGCAAGAAACAACTTATATCAAGATACAAATTTGCAAAATAAAAAGTTGAGAAATAATCATCTTTTAGTCATTTTCAATCATTTATCTTTCACATGTGTAAAAATTTGTGTCTGACTATTGTAGAACTGAACAAAAAAAATGAGAGCAAAGAATCCTCTGACTACTAAAATGTTTTATATTCCGAAAGACAACGAAAATAGATGGTAACTTACTTATGTTTGAGATTCACCCTATCTAAATCATTTTGTTATTTCACAACTTCGAAAAATCTCTTAAACCACACATATTGAGAACTAATATAAGGCTCAAGAAGTTCTCTTAAACCACACACGATGAAAACTGATAAGGCTCAATTAAAGACTATCCAACCTAAAGAAGTTAAGGAATCCATCTCTTCAAATTGTTGGATTGGTTTAAATTTCTTTAATGATTTATGATCTATGTTGAGTTTGTTGGAATTCTTATTTGTTTTATGAATGAAATTTTGTTACATCCTATGATTCTCATTTAAACAATTGTGTTTGCATGTTTGATTTAAGATTTGACGTCTCTTAGATTCGATGCAAGCATGATTTATTCGTTATAATTAGATAGTCACTAGGTTGAGGAGAATCCATTGTTAGTTCAATTGTAGGCTAGCGTAGACTTTCGATATGTCTAAGAACATAGGAGAAATTGGTCTAATTTAATTAGTGAATTTAAGTTCCTAATTTAATTAGAGAATTTCGGGCCTTGCGTGGTAATGCGATTAGCTAATTAAAATTTTTGAGGACTCATCTGTATATTAATTTAGATTTAATTAGATTTAGATTGAGGAGTTATCGGTCTAAGCATGAGGGGCAGCGGGCGCCATTAAAATAATTAACCAATTAAAGATGGAGATATTTATGATTGTGAAGTCTTTCATGCTTTCTAATAATGAGATGCATTCTTCTACTATTAGGTCCCCAGTCTTAGATGGAGATTGATAGACGACTTGTCGAGGATCGTATCAAATAAATTTATAATTTCACGGCACTACAACTATTTTTGTAGAAATAGTGGTCGGGATCGAACGCAGGGAGCAATTGAATTAATTATATTAACTTAAGATTTTTCAATTAGTAACCGGAGGGGGGAGGTTTGGCATCGAAGAAGATTTAAGGATGAAAAAAAATGAAAATGCTAGAAATTAAATTGCAGAATTTAATATAAAAGGAAAATAAAATGATGGGCTAGCTAATCTTACCTCGGGATCGCGCAATTGGTTATCCGACTTCATTTTAGCAATTCCAAATCATAGACTCTCTTATTTATCGAATTATTGGTTAATTGTCTAACTACCCACTGGAAAAGCCAGCAGAATTAATGATTCCAATTATTTCTAACCTGACCAAAGCATCAAGGCCAGAACCTAATTAAAAATCTAACCAATGACATCAAACTAATTAGAATTTAATTGCATTAAAAACGATGGAACATTAGATAGAATGCATAAACTAGGGAAAGCCTAAATTCATACGATTCTAAGCCTTAACTCCTAAATCTATCATGCAATTTTGACCAATTGGGATAAAACGCATTTTAATCAAAATTAACAATAGATTTATTCGCTACCAATTCTAGCAAAGCAATTGATTCAAACACAATAGGTTGTCAATCCAAAGATTCAAGCCAATTGTAATACAAACTGGAATTAAGAACACAATTAAACTATAATTCTATGAAATTTGAAATTCAAGGTCTCAAATGAATGCCAAACTTACATTCGGAGTCCCCAACTACGACGATCTACACTTAGCCGGACATTGCAACGCTCCCACTAAGCGCCCAGGGCTCGATTAGCCATTCCTATATCTTAAAACTAATCTAATCTAATGCAAATACAATACAATTTGACAGAATATAGAGAGAATTGAAGAGCTGCAACGGAAATCAGAGGAGAAACGAGCATTAAAAACCTAAAACACGAAAAAGAATCTTTTATATCGTTGCGACAGCGTCGAGACGGTGTTTGGGCGCGCCTCTAGTTTCCGTAGCGTCGAGACGCTATAATTGCAGCGTCTTGACGCTAGCTCTCGCAAAAATGGCTGAATTTTTGTCCCTATTGACTTTTGGTTGACTTTCTTGATCCCGAGAACACCAAAATGTGGTATACATCAATAAGACTCAAAATTAGTCAATTTTCACAAATAATAGCATTAGGATAAGCAAGATTTACGGAAATAATTAGCACTAATTTGGTGCTATCAAATTTACGGAAATAATTAGCACTAATCTAGTGGAGTCACTATTTGTTCATCTGATAACGTTAGGACTGAGAGTGTGTTATGTCAGCCCCCTGCTTCTTCTGATTTCTCTTCACAGGTTCCCCGCCTTTTAAAAAGGCAAGTTTCGAAGAATAATGTTGCTTGGTCTCGAGGAGAGAGACCACCCTAAGGGAAAAATCAAGGAGAATCTCGTCAAGCAACCGACGTTAAAAATTTGCTCTTCTAGGAGCTAGCCCAGCAACAAAAATTTACTGCTATTTAGTTTTATTTATTTCTAGTAGTTGTTCTTTATTTTGTTTGTTGTCTTTGATTTCCTTTTAGGATGGCGGCTAAAAAGGAGAGACGTAAATGCCCATCCAACCCTGCGCTTCAGTTCAAGGGAGTTCTTTTTCTCCCTTTTTATCTATTGTCCTCTGCTTTGTCATGTTTAGTACTACATTGAGGATAATATAGGAATTAGGTTGGGGGTGGGGTACGTTTTGCTTTTTTGTCCGTTGGGTCCTGAGCACCTGAGCGTCGAGCCATTTATATGTTTTCATTGTTTGACTTGAATAATTGATGTTCTTGGATATTTTATCATGATGATGATTTCCAAGGATTAGCTTTTGTATCAATTCGTTTGTTTTCGATGAGTTGTAATTGTGAGTGCCCCAAAAGGGAGCCTTTAAAAAACATTCTTTGAAAGGTCTTGCATTGCAAAGTTTCTTTATTACCTTAGAATTGGAGTCGAATACTTAGGAGAGGTTAATTAGGCTTATATTTCTGTTGTCACCCCAATAGGTGTAGGGATAACTTAAAGAGTAGAACTTTTTTTGCATATTAGCATGTGAATCTTGCCTAGGAAAAAGAAAAGTATATGTGCCTGTTGAAAGAAAATGAGTGGTAGAATGAGTGAGTAAGTCTAAGCTTAAAGAAAAATCATATAAGCTCATCCTTCTTGTTCTAATTTTATTAGAAAAAGCATGCTTGCAATAATCATGAGTGATAAGGGGTAAAAAGAGTTGTGGTGTGCTCAGTTAGGCCAACCAAGCGTTAAACTCAGGTTATGGGTCCCTGCATCATAGTGTGAAAGCTAGTGCCCCGCCTTAAAAGAATGCAAAAGTGAGGAGCTCACAAATTTTTAAATTTCAGGCGCCTAGGTAGAAAGTAGCAGTCTAATTTGTTTTGCTTTCTTTCTTTAGCAACTCCTTAGTGCCAGTGTAGGGGGAAGATAGGATGAGAGCTTGATAAACTAATCTCGGGTTAGTAGGGTCCGTTCTAGGTGAGTTAGGAGTCTCTAGTGCAAGATAATTTGTGAAAAAAATTGATTTGTCTCTCAGTTAGGTCTCATGTGCATGTCTCTTGATTGCATTCTTATTGATACTTTAACTATGAGGATTAAGTCATGAAATTATATCTTTTGCATCCATATTCTTGTTTGTTAGCCTTGCTTGAGGGCTAGCAAGATTCAAGTTGGGGGTATTTGATAGCAACTAAATTGTGCAATTTAATTACCTTTAATTTAATCTTGTTAGTTTGCATATTATGGTTTAATTTTTTTTGTAGGATTTTGAGCACAATAGGTTCATTAGGCCAATTTGCCAATTTGACGGTAATTCGGAAAATAAAAGACGTTTTTGAGCTATCCTGGAGTCCTTGAAATGACGAGGAAGCAAAATGACGAGAGCGGAATGTTCGAGTCTCAAAATTGAGTCAAAATGCACAAAAAGGCGCTACACTAATCAGACTACCCGAGAAGGTAGCGTCGAGACGCTATAATGCCAGCGTCGAGACGCTTCCCCGATTTTAAGACTGCGGATAGAAGACCCAACGTCGAAACGTTGGCCTCAGCATCTCGATGCTATTGCTAGGTTCAAATAGATCTTTTTCGTTTCTTTTAGTCGCTAGGTTAGAACTTTATCATTTTTCTCCTTTCCTTTCCGTATTCTCTCGATTTCTTTAGCATTCTTTCATCCTGTAGGTTTATTTGGTTGTATTTTTGTTATGAATTTGAACTAAATTGTTGTTTTTACCTTTAGTATCTAGGCTAGAACCCTTAGATTGTTGGATTGGTTTAAATTTTGAATGATTTATGATCTATGTTGAGTTTGCTAGAATTCTTATTTGTTTTATGAATGAAATTTTGTTACATCCTATGATTCTCATTTAAACAATTGTGTTTGCATGTTTGATTTAAGATTTGACGTCTCTTAGATTGGATGCAAGCATGATTTATTCGTTATAATTAGATAGCCACAAAGTTGAGGCGAATTTATCGTTAGTTCAATTGTAGGCTAGCGTAGACTTTCAATAGGCCTAAGAACATAGGAGAATTTGATCTAATTAAATTAGAGAATTTTAGTTCCTAATTTAATTAGAGAATTTTTGGCCTTGCATGGTAATGTGATTAACTAATTAATATTTTTGAGGACTCATCTAAATATTAATTTAGTTAATTAGATTTAGATTGAGGAGTTATCAGTCTAAGCATGAGGGACAGCAGGCGCCACTAAAATAATTAACCAATTAAAGAATTCGTGGAGTACCGGGTAATTTATTTGGTTAAACATAGGTTAAGTAGGTGGACTATCCGAACAACCAAGAAGCACTCCGGATAATAAAATTATTCATGAATTCTATCTTTAGAGTAAACAATGATACATAGTAAATAAATTAATTCAAGAAATACGAATCTTACAATCTTGTCTTTTAATTGATTTTTCGTTAGATTTTCTTTGCTTGATTTTGTTGCATGTTATTTATTCCTTCCTACATTTTAATTATTTTTGCGTTTTATAAGTTCAGTTAGTGACAGACCACCCCCCAATTTTTCACCCCCTTTTTGTTCATTGGAAAGAATTTGGAAATCATTCAAAAACACACTTTCCCTTTGGACGACTCGGCCACTACCTACTGCAAAGTAGCAGAGAGTCGGAGTTATAAATTTATTTGGTTACGAGGATTCGACAAACTCGTTCGACCAAATTGGCGCCGTTGCCGGGGAAAGCCATTTGTTTTCTTCTTGATTTTTGGGTTTTTACATTTCTCTTTTTTGCTTCTTCTATTGTATGATCACTCGTTCTGTGCAGAACAAAGCTTTGAGATATAATCTTGAGATCACACAGGAGGAACGACGCCTCAGAAGGCGAGCTAGGATCAGAGAGAGCGAGCGTAGTGAGTATATTCCCTTTCTTGAGATTAACCAACTCGTCTTTTAATTTTCTGACGTTTACTTTTCTGTCATTTATTTTTTCGTATTTTATTTTTCCCGCTTTCAATTCCTTTCTCCAACCCCCCTTTGGTTACCCACAAACACAAAATAATTTAGAAGTAAACTAATTGTTCCCTGTGATCGACCCCAACCACTACTACTACAAAGTAGTTTAGTACTCGGTGATTATAAATTTATTTGACACGAGGACTCGACAAACTCGTCCTGTCAATAATCTTGTATATTTTCCTTGGTCGAGAACTAGCAAGATTCAAGTTGGAGGTATTTGATAGCACCTGATTCTTGCTACTTAATTACCTTTAATTTAGTCTTGTTAGTTTGCATTTGATCGTTTAATTGTTTGTTTTATAGGAATTCAAGCATAAGAGGTTTTCGAGGCCTATTTATCAAATTAACATCAATTCGGGCAAATTAAGTTGTTTTTGAGCTATCTTGGAGTTCACGGGATGGTGAGGAAGCAAAAGGACAAGAGTAGAACGTTTAAAGCGCCAAAAATGTGTCTAAGTGTCGAGAAGTGCTACAATGCTTTAAGTAGAAAGTCTTCATTTTCAGCAACTTTACTGACAACTCAAGAGTAGTTGATCAAGGATTTTGGAAAACTGGAAATTGATGTGATTTTGAAGGATGTGACATCCTTACTAATTTTCGTAGTTGAACCATCATTGATCAGCAAGATCAAGCAAGCTCAACTTTTGGATCCATCTTTGAAAGGAACATTACAAGAAAAATTGTTTCTGCTGACGTCGGTTATCCCAACAGCACAATAATCGTCATTCATTTATTGGAAAGCCGACGGTACGATAACCGAATTGTGGATAATGTTAACAAGGGTAAACAATCTAAGTTTTCAATGACACCTGACGGAGTCTTGTGGATGAGTGATCGGTTGTCTTTGCATTTTCCCTAATGACACGGTCGTTAAGAAAGATATTATGACAGAAGCTCGTAGTACTCCATATTCAGTTCTCTTGGGAAGCACAAAGATGCATCAGGACCTTTGAAGAATTTATTGATGGACAGGAAAGAGATTAAACATCAAAAACCATCATGACCCTTACAACCATTGGATATACCTAAGTGGAAATGGAAAAATATCTCAATTGACTTTGTGATTGGATTACCTAAGACACAGTTGACTGTGTGGATTATTATTGACCGTTTAGCAAAGTCAGCTCACTTTTTACCTGGAAAGTTTGCTTAAACAACAAACAGATGAGCTTAAATTTATGTCAGGAAGACAGTTCGACTTCATGATATATCTGCCTCTATAAAGTCAGGATTGAGTTCCAAAGTTTGCTAATTTTTGAAAAAGTTGTAAAAGACTAATGAGGTCATCGACTTAATCAAGCAGAGAATGGAGACAACACAAAGTCGAAAGAAAAGTTATGTTGATATCAGGAGAAAAGAACTGAATCTTAAGTTGGAGATATGGTGTTTTTGAACGTTTCGCTTTCAAATTTTTTTTTGAGATTTGGGAAGAAAGATAAGCTCAACCCAAGTTTATTAGACTTTTTGAGATTTTGGAAAATGTGAGTGCAGACGTGGCATATCGTTTGGCTTTATCGCCTGTCTTAGATCAAATCTATAATATGCTTTCCATGTTTCCCTGCTTTGAAAGTATATTGCAGACATACCCCACATGTTGGGCTATGAAGCACTAAGTGAAAAAAAGTTTTTACTTATGAGGAGGTTCCAATTCAATTTTGGATCACATGGATCAAATTTTTCAAAATGAATCTATCCCTCTTGTGAAGATTATGGGGGAACAAATCTTTTGAAGAAGCTACTTGGGAAATTGAAAAGGCAATGAGGAAAATCTTTTCTAAGTTATTCTCCTAGCAAGTATGCAAATTTCTTGGATGAAATTCTTATAAGGTGAGGTGTTTGTAACAGCCCAAGAAAAAACATATATATATATATTTATTTCATTTATTTTACTGATTTTCCTAATTTTTTTGGAATTGGAATTTATTTCTTTTTAAAATAGAAGATAAATTCTGATTTATCCTAAAAAAATAATAATAATAATCTTGTAGGGTTTAAATAAGGTTTTTTTAAGATATTTTTTTAGCTTTAATTCTTTTTACGCTTTGAGTCTAAAAAGAGAGAAAAGAAGAAACGTTTTGCACTTTCCTTCCCAAAGTAAAGCAGTAGGTTTCCTTCCCTTCTATTCTTGATTTTCTTTTTTTTTTCTTTCTTGATTTATTGAATCTTTCTTGAAAATTTGTATCTTAATTTTTATTTGCCTTCTTGATTTGATTGAGATGAAATTGGTTTTCAAACCTTTTATCCTAAGAAGTTTTAGGTTTTTGATTTGGCCTAAATGTTTATCAAAGTTTTTTCATCTTAGGGTTTTTGGTTTAAAATCAAGATTTTGATAAAAAAAATGAATTTTTCCAGAATTTTCCAGCCTTGAATTTCTTTAATTTTGGGGTTGTTTTTGTGTTTAAATTAGATTTTTTTTGTTCAAAAAGTTTGTCATACGATTGCTACTTTGAAGTATGATTTAGGGCTTTGATTTTTTTCATGAAAAATGTATGATTTTATTGTTTTTACAGCAGTTTATTTGTGTTTTTCAGATCTGGTTTTTGTATTAAAAGGTAGTAATATTGATTTATTTTAGTGTTAAAAGCTTGGGAAAATCTTTATTCTTGTTGCAGAAGTTGTTCTTGATTATTTGTCCCTATTTTATGACAGTTTTCAAGGTTTTGAAGGTTGTAGAATTGGAAATTTTTTTTGTATTTTAATTTAAATCATATTGAAAAGTATTGATTTAATCAATTTTTGCTATATTATTGTTGGGTTTTAAGGTGTTTTGATCTAGTTTTTCAAGTTTTGTTTTTGCAACTCAAGAAGCCTATTTTCCTAACTTTTTAGGAAGAAAAAATGTTTTAAGTTGGAAATTGGTAGTTAAGGTTCTTTAGCATTTGGAATGGTCAATGAACCCTTAAGATGGAATTTCTGGTTTCTAAGTAATGATGTATTGGATATGTTTCGGCTTTTAGGAAATTGGAAATTGTTCAAGGAATTGAAATCAGAATTGGAATTGGGATTGCAATTGAAATCAGAATTGGAATTGGGATTGCAATTGAAATTGGATTTGGAATTAAGAAATGTAGGTTATTGATCAAGGTAAGTAGTTTTCACATCCCTTACAAAATAGAAAATTTTGGTAAAATTGTTTGTTATGAATTGAAATTGGTTTGATTGAAATTGTTTATATTTCAATTGTTTTTCTAAATGAAAACATGTTTACTGTTTTGAATGTTTTGAAAAGTATTTGATTGATTTGATAGGGCTATCCGGATATGCCAAAACTTTTTTTTGGGGATTGTATGTGTAGTCATATTGGAATTGACGGTTATATGTTCTAAATGTAACTTATATGTGGGAAGGCATTTATGTGGTTTGGCATTCCTTTGAAATGTAGATTCATGTGTGTGCTTCATTCACATGGCCTCACACTTAAGGATTTGTATAAAATGTTCTGGTCGGTTTTTAATCAACATTTATGTATGTATGTATGATTGGTGCTACCGGCGCGTAACCACTTTTGTCTTGGCTACTCCATTGATGTGTCTTTCCCACTATGTAATGAAAGTATTGTTATGATTGAAAGCATGTTTGATTGAAAGAATGTTTTTGTTTCGAATGTTGAAATGTTTTTCTTAACTGAAATTGTATGATTTTTTTTAATGAAAATGAATTTTGAACTTGATGTGGAAGCTTCTTATTGAGTATTTTTGTACTCATTTTGTTTTTTCAAAATGTTGTCCAATGAAGGAGCAATTGATAGTTCTAACAATGATTATGATCACTAGCGTTCTAACTAAGGAGAAACTTGTGATTTGTAGGATTTAGGATGCTTATGTAGGGCTTGTTGGACTCGATATTGTTTAGCTCTTTATTATTTATTATTTTTTTTAATGTTGGACTTGACTAAGCCTTGTTTTTTTCAGTAAGTAAGAACTGTTTTAAGTTTTGTTTAATTGTTTCCGCATTATTTGTAAGATTGACTGTATTAAAAATACGGATTGTATATATATATAATACATTGAGAAATAATTAGAATTCAGTTTATTTATTATAATTTTGTAACTAATATTATTACTTAATCTAAATATTACATATCATTGCATTTAAAATTATGTTTATATAAATGTAAAACTACAAGTTTAGTCTCTCAATTTTCAATTTTGTATCTAATAGGTCTTTAAACTTTCAATTTTGTGTCTGGTAAATGTTTAAAAAATGAACATTTAATTTTGAATCTAATAGGTCTTAAGACATATTCAAAATTTTTAAAAATTAATTATTATAGTAGATATAAAATTGAATTTTGTGTCTAGTTGAATCTTAAACTTTTAATTTTGCAATTAATAGATATATTAATTTTTAACAATGTTAAATTAAAAATAAAAATAAAAATTGTTCATAGGACCTATTAGACATAAAATTCAATTTTATGTCTTATAACATTTAGTTTTTAAAATTTTGAATATGTAAGACCTTATAGGATAAAAAAGCGAACTTCAAATATAACGTTCCAAGGGAACAGTTTTACAAAGCTCAATAAATGAAGTAAAGATCTTAACAAAGCTTGAAATCACGATAACAAGTAAAATAGTTTGGATATGGATGAATCAAAAGAAAGAAATCAGAATGATAAAGAAAGGATTCAAGTTAATTTCAGCCTAAAACCATATTATGTTGCCTAGTATCCGCCTGGAAACCTCCCTACTCTACACAGTGAACCAAACTTACCTTTTATTCAACCTTCATTTAAATTGTATTTAAGAGCCTAAGCAATTAAACCTATTTTTCTACGGGTAATTTGAACTTAGACAAATAATTTATGAAAATTGTAATTTTGCCCAACGCTTTAAATCTGGGATAACTACACATATAACCTTTATATGAGGCTCATTTTTCATTTATGTCAAACTCTTCCATTATTTAGGGCCTTTTTTACGGATTATCCCTCATAGAGATTCTGACATTTAAAAAATAAATAAAAAAGAAGAAAAAATAACGATTTCCTTCAATATTTCAAACATTACCGTGTGTGGGATAGGGAAAACAAAGAAGGAAAAAATCCATCGTGGGAGAGGGATTTTCTGGCCAAACATCTCCTTGAGTCCGAAGGTGCGATTTCAACCCAAATATACCAGAATCTTTCATCATTCTTCCAGCCATCTGGCGAAGAAGACAATAGACGAAGATTCGCGAGAAGAAGACGAAGAAATCCCTTTGTACTCCTAAACTAGTATATTTCTTACTTGGGTGGGTCATTTTTTCCTTCATTGGCGACTGGTATATTTGAAGTAACTAACTAGTTCATGCACGACATATCTATGTCTTTTTAGGGTTTAATCCTTAACGTTCTTGCCCGACTTTACTCTGTTTGTTATCGCACTACTTGGAATGTTAAGGGTTTCTTTTTTTCTTGATACTAGAAAACACATTATTGCCCTTTTGTTTTTAAACTAGAAACGGGGATTGGATATATTTTAAAGATGATTTTGTCACATGCATTTTGTTTAATGTAGCAAAAAATATTTGGTATGATCCTCTGTTTCGACCAAAAATATAGAAAACAGATATCGAGGAACATAAGAATATGTTTGGTATGTTTCCGATAAATGTACACTACAATAATTAAGGTCTTTCCCGACGCTCTTTCTCCCGACGCCGTAAAATGCGTCGGGAGAAGTGGGGTCTGCCGACGCCGAAATAACGATGTCGGGAAAAAAAAATTCGTCAAGTTTCTGCCGACGCCGTCATTTACGGCGTCGGCAGAAAGCACTTCTCTCGACGTCGTTATTTTCGGCGTCGAGAGAGGGGAAGGCTGGTACGTCTCTCCCGACGTCGTTAGTAACGGCGTCGAGAAAGATCGTCACTGCCGACGCCGTTACTAACGGCGTCGGGAGTGATCCATTCTAAAACCCTATTCCCTCTTTTAATCTCCAAACTCACGCTCCCTCTCCCCTATCTTTCTCTGCTGCGATTTTCGAACCCCCCCCCCCCCCGTCTGTTCGCCGCCGCTCATTCGGCCTTTCGCCATCGTCTCGTCTCCTTCCGTCGCCGCCGCTCGTTCCGCCCTTCGTAGCCACCGCCGCTCGTTCCTCCCTTCGCCGCTGCCGCCTCTCTCTTCGTGTATTTGGTAAATATATCTCTATCTCTAGATGTGGGTTTTTCCTTAGTTATTTGATTAGCGCCGTTCTTATTCATTTTCTTTCTCTGGTTCATAGTTCGAAACTGAATCGCTGGAGAGTTTTTCCGATTCACTGCGTGATTCGTTTTGTCGTACTGGTGAGAACTCCTTTTAAAATCTTCAACCTCTTTGATTTTCTTCTCTGTTGTCGTATTTTGAAGTTTTAATTTGTGACTATTTCTTTTTCAATTCGAATTACAATTGAACGTTATGTGAGTTTTTTTTTCTGTTTTATTCTCTTCTTGTTTGAGTAGCTTGGGAGTTGGGAGATACTGTTTTTGTTTTCTATATAGTTTGTGCATTGATTTGAATTGTTTTTGTTGTTCTTAGTTTGATTTCTTTGAATCTTTGGTGTTTTCTGGACTTTGCGTGGTTGTTTTTTGATTCATGGATTCGTTTTGGTGATGGACTGTTGGTCATTTCTTTTTCCTCTGTGATCGGTATGGGTTTTGGGTAGAATTATTCTTTGGATAAATGAAAGAATCTAAGTAGGGAATTTCAACTATGGATGTGGACTCAAAGAAAAGTATTGTTTGCTTGTTAGAGGAAAAATTCGAACTGTTTGGGTAGGATAAGCCTTAGGAGTTGTTTGGTACCTAATCCATTTTCCATTTTTTTTTTTTTTTGTTTTTGGAAAGAATAACTCAACTTATGTGGCATTTCTGTTTTTGGAAATGATTTTCAAAAACACCCATTTAATGAATCCAATTTTTGAAAATGCATGTTGGTTTCTTTGTCCATCGAGTTTCATGTTCATAAACATAGAATGGGGTTGAAAAATAGAATATCCTATTGTCTTGTGAAACATAGCCTCTCTCTATCTTAGCCTTCTTTCTTTGTGTATAAGCATCCTCTCTATCTCTGAGGCTCCTGTCTCTCTCTATCTTTTCTTTTCTTCAAAATGAATTCTACTAAACATATATTCATTTTCTGTATTTTTAAAGTTCACTACAGAACATAGTAATTTGAGACTTTTTAATTTCAATAAATATATTATTTATTTGAGAAGCATCCAAGTGTTGGTACCAGAAGGTACTATTTATTTGAGAAATTTAGTTCCCACTAGGATGGGGAAGTGGGGTTGGAGTTTCACAGGGATTGGATTTGGATACCCTCTGGTTTGTTTTAGATTTGAAATGATAATAGCTCTAGCTTTTAACCACAATCCTCACGTCTGTGGTTTGTTATTTTGCACTAGACACTTGAACGTGGTGTAATCCTCCAGTATCTGTACTAAAAAGATTACTGTTGATGTGTGATAGTTTATACTATAGGTTGCGGTTAATGCTAGCTGTAGTCTAATCGACTTTTTGATCATTTATAGTTAGGTTTTAGATCGTGGTTAAAAAGAAATTATAATCTATAGGTACTTGCATTTCTTTTAGACTAGTTAGAAGACTCATTCATTTTAACCACTTCTTTTTTGAGAATCCAAAATCTAATATCTAAAATCGAAGTGTGGTTTATGCTCAAGTTTGGTTTTAAAGACTCCTAAAGGTTTGACGAATTAATAGGAGTATTCTTTTTTAGAATGAAAGTTTAGGATCAGAGTTCAGTTTTTCAAAAGGTTTATTTCATTTGTTAAATTGACTACTTTTAATTTTCAAACTATTTGTATGGTTTAGCTTATTGTATAATTAGATATCAAACGATTAAGAATTGGTAAAGGTTGGAAAAATCAAATATTCTGTTCAAAGTTGTTTGTTGGTTTGTCTAACTACCCCATGTTTTGAACCAGAATATTTGACTTTTTTTCTGAAATTTATTGTAAAGTAGAAGACGTATTTTAATTAACACATGTTGGTTTTGCTTCATATTTATTAATGTTGTTTTGTTTTGCTCTGTCATTGTTGCTAAATTAAAGTTCCATACACCATTTGTGTTGGACTTGAGGGCCTTGGGCATTTGGCTAAAAGGTTTTGGTTGCGGTTTCTCGTCATCCACCATGAATCATTTCGTTTGTCCTTACCATTATGTTTGTTACTAATTAGCATCGGACTGACCCGCTTTGAGCAAGCTTTGTCTTTGTTTTTTATGGTTTAATTGCTTGACTCTTCAATGATTTGTATAATGAACTTTTTTGTTGCGTTGGTTTGAAGTTTTAGCTCATTTTTTAAAATTACTTGAAATGATTGTTTAGTTAAAATGTTAGTTTAACCCGAGTTTATATATGTTGGTTGGTTTGTTGGTTATCCTGCAGTTATGGTAGCAAATGAATATGGTTGTTTAAATTTGTTGTTATCTTAGTTCTATATATATTTTAGGAGTCTATCAACTCATGTAACAATATTTTAATGTTCTTACTTATGAATGTGCATATGTATGTTTAACATTTCTCTTGTCTATTTGAAACAAAGGTTAAATTGGTTGTTAGTTCATTAATGATTTGTTTAGTTTAATATGTTTATAGTTTGGCCCTAATAATTTAGTTCTTAGGTTCATGTTTTTATACATCAAACTATTAGTTTTGTGGTTTTTCAAACTTAACCTTGGATTTTTTTTTTTTTTTTGTGATTCAGTTTTGTTTCGAGGCGTTTAAATTGAGTTGAACCGAGATTGTGGGTAAGATTATGCCTTTTGAATGCTTTTTTAGCTTCAGTTCATATTGTTGCTATCCCACAACTATGGTAGCAAATGATATTGTAGGTAGTTTGTTTTAAGCTAGAGTTTATAGTTAATGATGTTGTAATCTTTGCTCTCTCACATTATGAATTAAGCTTTTGCAACAGACCTCTCTGCCTTTGTTTCTCTGTCCTTCTTCAGCATGTCTTTAAATACACATTAGATGAGTTGGGAGATTAGAAAGATTGCAAGCAGAGAGATTAAGATAGTTTGATTGATTTTTGAGAGAAATGCAAAACTAGGGATTGATTTTTGAGAGAAATGCAAAACTAGGTACTGCATATAAAATAAGTTAATATAGTTAATTTGCTAAATCCATAATATCAAGCTCCAAATACCCAAGTATATGAAAAATCCCAATTGTGAGAAAAGTATATAATTACCTAGCTCTTGAAAACTTGTCTGACTAATTGATGTCAGTACTTTTACCCACCTCTTATGTTTTATATACTTATGGACAATGCTAAGATTTTTCCTTTCGTTCTTTGAATAAAATCATTCACTCTAGTTATCTAAGCCACAATGCTGTCACATGCCTCCTTCCTTCAAAAGTTTTGCCTTAGAAGTGAGAAGTCTCACCATTCAAATTAAAAGGAAGAAAAGGAATTTCTCTAAACTGCCTGCACCATCCATATGAAGCTCGAGTGCAATGTATATTAAGCTCATGATTGCTTTGGCCTTTGTTTAGTTTAAAGCTCATTGTTTGTAGTTTGAAATGGATCATCCATTTTACAAACTTTGTGAATTGCTTGTGACTTTGCCCTTCTTTGTGGATAGGGCGTCCCACGCTTTCTACCGACGCGTTGACCACCGCATCGGCAGAAATGGTCTCTCCCTACGCGATAGTCAACGCGTCGTTGCTCCCCACATTATGCGTCGGCAGATAAGGTCTCTGCCGACGCATGACAAATACGCGTCAGCAGAGGCTCTGCCGACACGTCTTTCCCGACAATTCTCCCGACGTCTGAATACGCGTCGGTAGAACCTTTGCCTTGAGTTCAATATAACTTTTCTCCATGGTTGGACTTGGAATTATATTTTCTAACTTGAGTAATTCATAAAAATATTCTCCATGGGTTAAGTCATCCATGAATTTTCATTCGAGGGTATGTGAACCAGGTTTTTGAGAGGGACATTCACTTTCAACTTGCAAGATAGCTACTGCTGTTTCTACAGTGATACCACATATCTCTCTCTTCTCTCATTCAAACTCTTGGTTTCTCCATTCTCCTCTCACGTAAGTTCCCTTCCCTTTCCATTATCTGGGCTTTCTTGTTCTCTCTTCATCACGATTTTTGATATATACACATTGCTAACTTTTAAAGACTTAGGTTGAATAGGAGTGTAGATTCTTCAACAATGAATAAGGAGTGGATTAAAATTCGAGATAAACTTTCAACAGAGTATAAGGATGGGGTTGCTCAGTTCCTAGAGGTGGCAAAGCTTCACGTTACTGATCTAGGAAAAACACGGTGCCCATGCAAGAAATGTATGAATGCAATATGGCAGTCATTAGACGGGGTGGAACGGCATCTACTCACATTTGGAATATCCCCCTCTTATAGTCAATGGGTGTATCATGGTGAACCAGTCGACTTATCTAGAGGATTTGACGTTCAGAGAACTAGTCCAATACGAACTGATCAGAATAGAAGTACCGTTGAGCCAAGTGGTGTAAGCGAGGAAGTCGATATGTTCGACCTCTTAGATGATCTACAACCCCCATTTTTTGATGCGGACGTCGATGGGCAACGCGTCGAGAATGAGAGGTCCACTAATTCCCATGTGAATGAGACATCGAGTCGATTTGAGGACTTAATGTCTGAGGCCCGTAATCCGTTATATCCTGGTTGTACAAGGTTTTCTTCATTGCACTTTATTGTCAAGTTGATGCATACTAAAGTTATCAACGGGTGGAGTAACAAGTCCTTCGACATGTTATTGGAACTACTAAAGCAAGCATTTCCAAACGACACAAACATACCCAGTTCATTTTATGATGCTAAGAGAAAATTGCGTGACTTAGGGTTAGGTTATGAGTCCATCCATGCTTGCAAATATGATTGTGTGTTATATTGGAAGGAATTTTCCGATTGTCAAGAGTGTCCCGTATGTGGAGAGGCTCGATATAAGGTTAATGATGGAAAAGGCAAGAAAGTTCCACATAAAGTGTTACGTCACTTTCCACTGATACCGAGGTTGAAACGATTGTTCGCATCGAAACATGTTGCATCTGAAATGATATGGCATAAAGATAAGCGTGTTGAGATGGAAGGTGTGTTACGTCATCCAGCTGATGCTGAAGGGTGGAAGCATTTTGATCGCGAGTTTCCTCAATTTGCCTCAGATCCACGAAATGTTCGTTTGGGCCTAGCTTCAGATGGCTTTAATCCATTTGGGAATATGAGTACATCGTACAGCATGTGGCCTATCGTGCTAGTTCCTTATAACTTGCCCCCTTGGAAATGTATGAAAGAGACAAGCTTCTTCATGTCATTACTCATACCCGGGCCGAAATCTCCAAGTAAAGAAATCGATGTTTACTTGCCGCCACTAATAGAAGAGTTGAAAGAGTTATGGAATAATGGTGTGCGCACCTACGATTGTGCTAAGGGTGAGTATTTTCAACTGCACGCAAGTTTGTTGTGGACTATCAATGACTTTCCTGCATATGGTGACTTGTCCGGATGGAGTACAAAGGGCTATCAAGCATGTCCCATTTGTAAGGAGGATACATCATCATTCAGGATTAGAGGAAAGATATCGTACATGGGACATCGACGTTATCTTCCACGAGACCACCGTTGGCGTAAAAGTAAACAACACGACGGAAGAGTTGAAGATAGGTCTCCACCAGTGATTATGGGTGGGGAGGATATCCTTCGTCAAGTTAGCCAGATAGATTTTCCCGTGCTCAGTAAACATCCAACCAAGCAAGACAAGAAAAGAAAGCGCAGTTTGAATTGGAACAAAAATAGTATATTTTTCCAACTCCCGTACTGGTCGAAGCTGATGTTACGACATAAATTAGATGTCATGCATATCGAGAAAAACATATGTGACAACTTGGTCGGTACGTTGTTAAACATCGAGGGAAAAACAAAAGACACAACGAAAGCTCGGTTAGATCTTAAGGATTTGAAAATACGAAAAGAACTACACCTACAACAGGTGGGGACCAGAGTAGTGAAGCCGCACGCTGCGTACACATTGACTTCCAGGGAGAGGATCGCTTTCTGTAAGTACTTGAAGTCAGTGAAATTTCCAGATGGTTTTGCGTCGAATATTTCCCGATGTGTGAATGAGAAGGATGGAAGACTATGGGGGATGAAGACACACGACTCTCATGTCCTACTCCAGAGACTACTACCGATTGGTGTTCGAGGTTATTTACGAAAGGACGTGTCCACTGCTATTGTTGAGTTGTGTACATTTTTTCGAGATATTTGTGCGAAAACAATACGTTTAAGTGATTTAGATCGGCTACAAGCAGACATCATACTCATCCTGTGTAAGTTGGAAAGAATATTTCCACCGGCATTTTTTGACGTAATGATACACCTTGCTGTTCACCTGCCATATGAAACGAAGGTGGTTGGTCCGGTCAGCTACAGTTGGATGTATCCTATTGAAAGAAATCTTCGAACATTAAAACAATATGTACGAAACAAAGCACGTCCTGAAGGGTCGATCGCCGAAGCGTTTATAATGAATGAATCACTTACGTTTTGTTCGTTGTACCTAACTGGGATCGAAACGAGATTTAACAGGGATGAACGAAATGATGATACCATTGCAGAAGATCAAGATCTTTGCGAATTTGATTTGTTTCGACAGAGTGCACGTCCGTTGGGGTGCTCAAATTTAAGGACATTTACAGATGATGAGATCATTTAATCGACTCACAACATATGGACACCCCAAACTTAGGTACGAAGAAGTTCAGATTTCCTTTTAGTGCCAATTTACGTATTCGTATCCTAATTTATCATATCTTCATGGTTTAAGTTTTAGATGCTATGTATGTCCATTTAGAAGTTCATTATGTTCATATGGATTGTGTAACTTTGGAAGTTAGTTTATCTTAAATTTGGTGTTTTGCTTGTATAGTTTTGTAATTTTATTAGTTAAATCTTAACTTCATTAGTTATGATTTGGATTACTGTGTTATGCGAAATCTGACTCGATTGTATTTGGAGATTGTGGTGTTGCCCAGGTGTTATGAGGGTTGTAGTTGGGTGTTTCTAGCTATATTGAAGTGCATTTCTCTTATTTAGCAGGTCTAAAAAAATATGGGTTACTCTTATCTATGTCGTTATGCTGCCGATTTTTTTGGAGCATCTAATTAATAATTTAGATGGTTTAAATTAGTTTAAAACTTAGTATAAAACTTAGTTTCAAGATAAAACTTTTGCTTCTACCATCTAACTGATTTTCTTCCTTTGAATTTTTGTAGATGATTCGACTCAATCTTGACATGAAGGGAAACATTTGCATTTCGAGGACGCCACGAGCTTGTTAGATATTTTTCCTGTAACTAAAGACTTTCGTTTCTAACTTTTTATTAGAATTATGTGTATCGAACAATATTTTTAATTTCGTGTATTTTTTTATACTTTTAGTTTTCTATACTTCAATTTATAATGCAGGATTTTATATCTCTCGACTTTCATGTATGTGTAATATCTTGAATTTAAATGAATGCATTTTGATTTAATGTATATGGTGTAATATCTTGAATGTATTTGTTTTAGACTTTCAAAATAGAAAAAAAAACAAAACGAAAAAAATAATAATAATAAAAAGATAAATAAAGGCTCTGCCGACGCATTGACTTCCGCGTCAGGAGAGACCATTTCTGCCGACGCGCAAGTCAACGCGTCGGCATAAATTGCTCCACAAAACTTTCTGTCGACGCGTTGACTTCTGCGTCGGGAGAGACCATTTCTCCCGACGTATGGTCAATGCGTAGGCAGAAAATCGAGTCCATCGCTTTCTGCCGACGCGTTGACCACCGCGTCGGCAGAGATGCCCTCTGCCGACGCGGAAGTCAACGCGTCGGCAGAAACGCCCCATAATCCCTCCCCACATTATGCGTCGGCAGAGATGGTCTCTGCCGACGCATGACAAATACGCGTCGGCAGAGGCTCTGCCGACACGTTTTTCCCGATGCGTCTCCCGACGTCTGAATACGCGTCGGGAGAACCTTTGCCGACGCGTATTCCGATCTTTCCCGACGCATATGCGCGTCGGGAAAGACCTTAATTGTTGTAGTGGTAGGAGCATTTTATACATAAAATGTGAACATTGAATAGTTAATGTCCATATATATCATTCAACATGTCCTGTTCGGCAACTAGAGTTAATGATGGGGCAATGCATCATATATTCTTACATGTTAATCATATATGTTAATGTTTGATGGGAACTACTGATGGGCTGGGCATATTCCAATTATACAAAAAAAAAAAATAATAATAAGGAATGGATAGAAATAAGAACAGGGGGTTGAATGAAATTAGACGAATGAGTCAAAGGATATTGAATATGGGTGGCAGAAAAGCACCTAATAAAGCAAATGAAAATGAGGTTATCACAATAAATTCAGAGCTATGTATTGTTATAAAGAAAATTGGAATATGACATCCTTATTTGAATTGCCTAACTTTTGAGTTTTAATTGCAGGGCGATAGCTCTGAAACAGAAACCACGAGATTGGATAACGGTAGAAGATAGGAAGATATTCAACAAAGGCCAATCACGACAAAAACAGACTACTCCATGGAACAAGAAAAACCTAAAGATGTTGTTGGGATGCAGATTGTCCCGTATGGATACTGTTTTGATGTAAGTATATTCAATATAAACCTATTTCAGTTTAATGGAAATACATGAATAAATAACAACTTGAACAAAAAATAAAGATAAATGTTCTTAAGCATTTGAAACATATATGATAAATATTGAGTTAGTGCAAATTTGCAAGTTTTCCTATTATGCCCACTCCTGCCACAACGACCACATTTAACTCATTTTTTTAATTCCATTTGTGAGGGGATTCTGATCTTCTTTAGCCTACCAGAAGAACGCTTAACGTTGGGAGGGAGAACTAAAATATTCTTGACCTCCTCGGGGATATGCCAGCTAGACTCGTTGCCTAATGGATGGATTAAACCATTGTATATTGAACACAAAGTCATATTCAAGTAGTAATGTGATATATACTCCTTAATAGGAAAGTGCTTTGAAGTCAAAACAGTGCATGCAGGAGAACATGGTATCTGCAAAATGTCCCAAATTCTACAACTGCATCTTCTGGCAGTTAAATGAACATCATGTTGACTGATACCATATATTACCTGGAATTGCACATTGTCCACCAGATTAACCTGAAAAAGAAGATTTATACAAATATTAGGATATTAAAAAATGTTGCATACTCAAATAAGGCGTATCGACCTGCATCGAACGATCCTTTTCAATTTTGTCTCGTATATGTTTTTTCGTAGATTTTGTAAAATATATTGCTTGAAACGTGACGGACGACTTGTCGAGGGTCGTGTCAAATAAATTTATAATTCATGATTCCTAAAGCTAACTTGTAGTAGTAGTGGTCGGGGTCGATCACAGGGAACAATTGGTTTATTTCTAAATTCTTTTGTGTTTTTGAGGTAACCAAAAAAGGGGGTTTATCGATGAAAGATTAAGACATAAAATAAGGGCGGGAAAATAAATATGAAAAATTAAATGCAAGGAAAGTAAAAGGCGGGGTTAGTTGATCTTACCATGAAGCTTCTGTAATCTGTTTTCGGGATGTAAGTTTGGTAATTCAATCATTGACTCTCTTAATTAATTGAATTATTTAACAAATTGTCTAACCGTCACTGGAACCAGTGATTAAGGACCCCTAATGTTTCCAACCAGACCAATACATCGAAGCCGAAGCCTAATTAGATTGTTAACCAATGACGTCTCATTAATAAGAATCTAATTGCATTGAGTAAAAGTGGATCATTAGATAGACTCGTATAAACTAGGAACAACCTGGGTTTATACAATTCTAAGTCTAAATTTCTAGATTTATCATGCAATTGAGCCAATTGGGATAACACACCTTTCAACACAATTAACACAATAAACTATTACTAACATATTTAGCATAACAATTAAACCAAGTCAAGCAAATAGGTTGTCAATCTATTCTATCAATTTAATTGTAATTAAAACGGAAATTTAGAACACAACCGACAATAAATCAATAAACTAAAATATGAGGTCTCAAAAATACCAAAACTTACAATTACCGAGTCCCGATTACAGCAATCCAAGCTTAGTTGGCCATAGACAAGCACCTCCAAGCTCGAGGCTTGATCAACCGACCCTTGGACTAAGAAAACTTAAACGAATTCTCGAAAACTAAAGAGAAAGGTGGCTACAATTTAGAGAAATTGAGCTAATACAAGGGATGATTTTAACCCTAAACCAAGACACTCTATTTATAGGACTTCTTGGCCTTCAAATCGTGGAAACTTGGTGCTGAAGGGAGCCTCAAATATTGAAAAATCGTGGAGCAAATATGGAAAAATTCACTTTTGGAAATTTCGCAGCGTCGAGACCCTATGGGCTGGAGTCTCGATGCTACCCTTCTGATAAGGAAAATATCTGCGAATCTGGCCTGGCGTCGAGACACCATGATTTCAGCGCATTGACGCTACGCCTTGGCTTGGTCTCCAAGGTTTTCCTTATTTGGATGGCGTCTCGATGCTGGAGATTGGGGGTCTCGACGTTGGCACGACTCCAAGGGCAGAATGGTCATTTTACGCTCTGGTTTCGCTCGTTTAAGCCTCGAATTGCTTCCAAAGCTCTGCTGAGAATCTATACACATATTATACTCATTTTAAAGCATTTTTCGCAAGGAATTCAATAAAGATAAGAAAATTGGGAGATTATAAACATGTAACAATTTAGACCGATCAAAACGCTACCTCATTCCTTCTATCATGAAACCACCTTTGTAACATTATCCTCAAAACCTATAGCATGGATGCGATAGGTAATTCCCTAGATTAATTCTTTTATGGCGGCATTCAGACTCATAGATATATTTGTGGTCATTACCCTATATCTTCTACGAGTTGAGTAAGCATGAGACCATCTGGATAATCTTATAGATTCCAATTCTGTTTGAATACCTCTTGCATCTAACTCCATCTAACGCATTTGAAATTCAAAACCCATGACGTTAAAAGCTTTTGCACAAGCATAAAATATGTTGTCAATTAACTTTTCTTTGTACTTCAATTTCAAGTTCCTCAGCAAATGAACCATGCAAAGTAACGCGCGCATTAGGCAGGACTGATTGAATTGTTTTGCCAATGCTTTTATGCCTGTCGGAAACAATAACAAACTCTTTATGATGGCCAACAACTTTGCTTAATTGCTGAAAAAACCATTGTCATGAACTATCATTCTCTGAATCAACAACACAAAAGGCTAGAAGGAATATTTGATCATTTGCATCAGGAGTTGAAGTTGTTATCAGACTGTCGACGAACTTATTTTTCATCTATGTTCCATCTACAGAAACAACTGGACAACAATGTTGCCAACCAGAAATGCATGCTAATAACGCCATAAAAAAGTATCAAAATCTTCCGTCGTCATCAATCTTGTATTTAGTAATGGAACCTGAGTAAATGAAAAACGTATAAGAATATATGAAATATAAACCATGATATTTATGATAAATAACCATAAGTATAATATAAACTAAATATGATAAATATACTTGGTTTTTTAGATTCAACATATGAGCAAAAGATTGAATCATTTTGTATGAGTCTTCTAGAGATCATCTAATCTCATTTAATGAAGCTTCCCGAGCACGTCAAGCTTTTTGATAGCTAATACGCAAATCATATTCCGATTGAATAAGTGATATGATGTTCTTTAGGAGTGGGAAAATCACTACCCGTAATGCTAATTTTTCGCTTAATACAATCCTTAATAAAAGAGAATGTCGCTTGCATGTGATCAGTCAATACAACATCGATTGAACATGTATGATTACTGTCAAACCTCTTGACAACCCAAGCGGAATTGGCATCATCTCCGAAACAACGGGCTCTAAGGAACCACTGAGAATCCTCAACAAAACATTGCACAACCAAAAGCTCACAGTTAGATTTCACAGTTTTGAATTGAAAGTTGTCTCTAATGGCAATACATCGTATCACACTCTATAACATGAGCTTGGAAGAGAACATGTCATCTGTAACGTCAAGAATTTTAGGTAACCATTTATACCTCCAATTATAAGTTAATTGAGCAAGTTTTGACTATTTAAATGGAATTAGAGGGGTTAATTGGAGTTAATTTCATGTAATTAGTGTGGAGAGATCATTAAATTGAATTGAGTTTGTTGGATTTCAATTTAATATAGCTCGATGGCATTCTTGTAATTAAATAGAGAATGAGCCAAGCAAAACCCTAACCTTTACTTGAAAGTCGCACATAGCCCAAGGAGCCTTCATCTTCTTCCTTCTCCCCTCCCTCATTCACAATTTCTCCTCCATTGCAGCCATCTCCATTCTCCTTTATTTTTTTTCCTTCTCCGTCGTCGGCAATCCGTCCAACGATCCCCTCTCCGACATGTAGGTCCTCGACGCCAAGCAACTTGAAGCCGGTAGCACGAGAGGAGTTTTCTGGCAGCCCAAACACACGCGACAATGGGTCTCTCGCGGTCTCGTCGATCTCAATCTTGAGCTTCATTTCTCTCTGGTGAGTGCAACTGGCCGCAAGCATTAGTCCCGTAGCTCCATGCGTGGTTTTTCGGCAACTACAGATCGTGGCAACGGTAGTTTGTGTAGGTTTTCCGGTGAGTACTCTATTTAGGCGCAGGCAGTGGTGTTTCCGGTCGTTTGCAACATTTTTTCGGCATTTTCGTGCACTTCGAGTATGGGTAAGGGAGATTAAGGTTTTGTTGGTTGTTTATAACAATTAAATCGAATACCCACTCAGTTTTGGTTTCGTACAGCAAGCTTTCCCTCAATTTTTGGCGATTCAAGTAGTGGGTCTTCAAGTTTCACCAAGTTTGAGCAATTCCGTCTTTGGGTAAGCATTGTACAACAAGTCTTCCATGGATTTTGGACCAATTTTGGCTCCTAGTCTGATGCCCATGAATAATTGATCCTTGAATGTAGAGACCCATTGGAATTGAAGTTTAAATAGTTGATTTAGGAGCGAAATTGGACCCCGACTAGCAAGCTAAAGATTTAAATGTGTAAGTTTTTGGGTGCTAAATCCTCTATTAAGTTGATTGGCTCCTTATAGAACAATTAATTTAAAATCCTATTTGGTGGATTTTTCCCTATTATTTTGTAGCTTGCCTAAGGTTTTGGGATTTAAGGAATTTTGGAGAGGATAAGTCAAATGTCAATTAAGCTAAGGTAAGTGGCTTTACTACTGGAACGCTTAGGCTAGGTTGGGAAATTATGTGCTGATAGGAATAGGATTTATATGAATGTTGTTATGTAATGCATGATTTTATGACACAAGAACCATGAACTTATTTGTTATATAAATCATGATAGACTATGAGATTTGTGTCATACATGATTGAGGATTTTAGGCGCATTTTCAAGAATTATGATGTTTTGATATGGGACCCCATGCATATGTATGTTTCATGAAATTAAAAGAACCATGTTCGTGGCAATTACCCTTAGAGCAAATTGATGTACATCTAGAGGAACCTGAGGTACTGTAGGCGAGATTCGACCCCACTAATTAGGTGCCAACTGACTATAGAGGATACCTACTATATCTCTTAGTTGGGAGAGGAACTCGAGGTAACTTAGGCGAGATTCAACCCCTCTAACTAGGTGCCAACTGATTATTAGATGGGGCACATTCTCTAGAGGATGTCTACTTACCTCTTAGTTGGGAGAGGAACAGAGGAAGGGTAATTGTTCATGTTAAGGCCTTAAAAGAAATTCATAATTAAGAGAAAAGAGGAATAGGGTCCCACTAGAAATGTATGAACCATGATCTCTATTTTAATCCTAAATTATTAGGCTTTTGAGTGTTTTTATTGTGTTTTTATTTAGAAAATCTAATGAAATCTATTATTTTGTCCTAAGGAGCAAATTGTGGAATTTTGGTAAAAAAAGGCCCAAAAATGAGCATATCAAGCCAATTTTCCAAAGATGGGTCAAAGGGGTAGCCCAAAAGTCAACAATTTAAGTGAAGATCCAAAAAGAATGGAGAAGGCCCAAGTTTCAAGCCCAGCCCGCGCGGAGATGTTTGGAAGGAGCACGGCGTCGCGACGCTGTCCCTTTTCTTGCCGGGCAAGTCGAGTGACGTCACAGTGTCGCGACGCTATCCTTATTCGGGCCTATAAAAGGGACCCCTTGGTACCCCATTTTGGCATCAATCATTTCCTCCTTCCTTCCTTTCCTTTGCTCTCTTTGAGCATTCTCTCAAGGCTTTTTAGCCTTTTTGAGAGTCAAGAGTGGAAAATTTTGTGGGGAGCTTATAGTAAGCACTCTAGGAGGCTCGGAGCGTGTTTCGGAGGGACTCCAAGCGCAAGCAACGGGGTTCTCGATGGTCACTTTCCTTACCCTTATTTTGCTCCAAATTATGCTTTTTATTGTATACATTGTGGATATTATGACCATGTATAGCTAAACCCATTTTGGGGTCTTGAAATGAAAATTCATAGTTAATTGTTATTATTTTTGCCTATCTCTTGCCCATTTATTAATTATTTGTATGGATGCTCGTAATGTTGTAAATGATCTGGCCAATTATATATTAATTCGATTCCTAATGGAAACTCGACGGAGAGAAATTAGGATAGATCGTAATCCATGCAACTAGTTTAACTGCTCGTAGTGACAACGGGATTAGTTGGTTAGACTTAGATTCCGATAATGAATCAAAGTGTTGTAATAATTAACGAATTTTAATGGCGCTAAGGACACTTAGGTTGTTAATTATAATTAGGGGAGACCGACATGAGAACCTATGTAATTAACGGAGATTCTAGGATTATAATTAATCGGGCAATGAGATAGGATAATTATAGTAATTAATTAGTATAAATTGATTTTCAAGACCAAGCTTCTCACTCAAAACTCTTTCTCCATATTTTTATTTTCTATGATTGATCATTTAATTTCTTTAATTGCTTTAATTTTAAATTCATTTTAGCATCAAGATTAGGTCCCTAAATAATATTTCTCCCCAAGTACCTTTAGTGATCAAGAATTAATTGCTTTGCTTAAATATCGTTACACCTCCCTGTGGATTCGATACTCTGAATACTTTCGTTTTATTATTACTTGCGGCCCGTGCACTTTGCGGTCATCAATGTGTTTGCATATCATGACCCCAGTAGTGGGGTTACTTACTGAGTATTTTAAATACTCATTCTTTCCATGAATAATTATTTTTTAGGTAAAGGCAAGGGCGTATGAAGGCAATTGATGAGGATCTGTTAGACAGCCATGGAAGACTAGGACTCATGAATTTCATGTTTTATTTCGCTTGATGAACTATATTTTACATGCTTTCAGTTTATGAACTTGTTTTGAGAACTCTTTAGAGGTCATGTTTGATTTTTAGTTTGAAAATTATTTGAGAATATTTTGTGACTTTAAACTTAGTGATCCCAAATAAAGGTTTTATTTTGAGTTTATGTTTTAAAATGTTTTATTAGAAGGGCCTTCATTGCATGCACGTGGTAATGGTCCCGTATAGGTTTGATGTGCAATTTCGCTACCGCAAGTGTACGAGTCAAGTTTTAATATAGTATTTTCGTGAAATACGAGTATCGTCCTTTGGATTGGTGTTCTAACTAATTAATTACCGTGATTAATCTTGTCCAATTTTATTTAGAGATCAAAATTTAATGAGAAAAATAAATCAAACACAAAAGCATAAAAATATGGAGACTCAAATGGAAAGACTCTTAGGGAACTGATTTCACCTATGAGGATGTGAATTAATTACTTGAATGTGTCAACATGCAAAGGTTCATAAATCTAGGACAAACTACTATCATAGCTATCTCTCCCGAGCATAACTAATTCTAATAAACCTGATATCCCTATCTAGATCCATTAGCATGCAAGGTCTTAAGTCTAATCCTTTAACGATTTCTAAAAGCTATCCTAAATCTCCCGATCTTAGAATTATTCAAGCTATGCAAAATGAGGTCTAGACTAAATCCCCTCTCCCGAGAAAGACTTAGAGATAACAACATTCAATTCATGGCCAATAAATTGAAAGCATTAACAGAAGAATATGCATAAATAAATTCAAAGCAATAAACATCCAAGCATTAATCCAACAACGCCCAAAAGGCTACATCAATCCCTAAGACAATCAATTTAACTATTCATAGTCTTAGAACTACAAACACTAATTGAAAGAAAAGTCATAGCAACTACTAGATAAAAGGGAAAGAAAGGAATAAAACTTGAATCGTTAAAACCGCACGTCCCTGTCACAATCTCCCCGTGTTCTAGCTTGGATCTCGCTCCTTGTCCTTGTTTCAACTCCCACCAAAGGTCTCTAGTCGAAATTAGGGCTAAAATCTAACCAATTGGACTCCTTTGGTCGTAGCACAAACTATTCTATTTATAGAAAATTTATCGACAGCGTCGAGACGCTGTCCTTTGCCGCATGAAAATAAAATATGAAAGCTTCCCACCTCGAAAATTCTAGATGGGTGTGAATAACTGCAGCAATGTCGAGACACCTCAAAGGAGCGTCTCGACACTCTCCTCTCAGGAAAATGGCTTGTTGCAGCAGTTCTTCAACATCTTCCTTGATTCTTTTGCCTCTTTTTAGGTCCCGAACACTCGAACAACTTCCAATTGCTCCAATTTGCTCCAATACTTGATTTCCTACAAAACAAACATAAAGTGCATGATTTTGGCCAAATAATTCTCAAAGACTAACAAAAATATTTCGGGAAAGATAGCTCGTTATGCGCGCTATCAAGGTTCATTATAGAAGTCAGGTTGTTACTTCATCCACCCAAATCTCAAAATGGGATGACGCCTTTGCAACATCAACAGTGTGAAAAAAACGTCCTTCACCAACCGGTTCATTACAGTCAAAACCTATGAGGGGATAGTATCTAGAATAACTGATAGGTTTTTTTTTAATCAACAATTTTAGCACAATACTGGTCAACACTATTGGAGGCTATTCTATACAACCATCTCATGTCCTTATCTTCAGAAACCTTTGCATTCTTCTTAACAAAATTTTGGGAGCTTATGCTAACAAATATATCAGGGAATCCAAATTGCCTAAACTATCTAGATCTTGCATGATACATTGTTGAAACTCAATAAAGAACATTCCATCATTCAATAAAATTAAGCTGTGATACTTTGTAATCCACATAATTATGACTCTCATTCCAATGACCATCGTGCAACATTTGAACCCTTACACTACCTTGAAAATATATATAAGGTATATATCACAAAATATATATTAAACAAATATGATATATAAGAAACATATATGAAACATAAACCCTAAACCCAAAACCCTACTATCTGCTAATGACCATATAATTAGGATGAATGATATATAAGACAGACAATATATAAAACATTATATACAAATAAAAACGAGATATATACAACATATTATATATTCGACAATAATATAATCATGACTAAAGATATAAATCAGGAATATATATGCTCTAACAAATGAAAGGATCACATACTGTTTCTTTAGGATATGATATACATGGAATATATGAAACATACTATATCCAAATAACCATATAAGTTAAAATATTTTCAAATATAATAAAGGGATGTTGACTATGAGACATATATGCTAAAGGGAAAAATACACTTTTGGTACCTGAGGTTTGGGTTAGGTTTCATTTTGGTCCCTGAATTTTCAAACTTGACATCTTAGTCCCTGAGGTTTGGATTTTGTTTCATTTTGGTCCCTCCATCCATTTTTTCATTAGATTTTAACAGATTGTTGACGTGACACCTATTTTTTAATTTAAAAATAATTTTTTTTAATTTTTAAAATAAAATAATATTAAAATAAAAAATATATATTATTATTTTTTATTCCTTTTTTTCTCTCTCCCTTCTCCTTCTCCTTCTTCTCTTTCTTCTTCATCCTCCTCTTCTTCTTCATACCACCACCGCCAGAACCAGTCGTCGTCGTCGCCGCTATTGCCGCTCACCTTCGCCGTCGTCGCTCGCCGCAACCATTCGATCTGTTTTTTCCAACGAGTTTGTGGGTTGTCTAGATTCGACAACGAGTTCATGGCCCCGTTTCCTTCAGCGAGTTTGTGAGTCGTTCTCATCCAGGCTCGACGGCGGCACTCTAGATCTGAGGAGAAAGGAAAAAGCTTCAGCAGCGTTCCAGATCCAACGAGTTCGTGCATTCTCTTCTGTGAGTTGTTCTCGTCCATGTTCAATGGCGGTGTTTCAGATCTGAGGAGAAGGGAAAAGACTCCAGCGGCGTTCTAGATCCAACGACTTGTGCGTTCTCGTCTAGGTTCGACGGAGGTGCTCCAGATCTGAAGAGAAGGGAAAAGGCTCCAGCCAGCGGCGTTCCAGATCTGATGACGACGGCGTTTCGATCTCCCTTGCTGAAGGTGCTGCCTTTTTTGATGCCTCGTCTTGGATCTTCTTGAATCTTTGAGTTCTTTTGGTTCTATTCAGCTCCCATTTCCCTCTCTTTGCGTTTTGTTTTCTTTTTGTGATGTATGCGAGTTGGGTTTGCCTTTCTAAATTGTGTGGTTGTTGAATGGGTTTTCGATCTAAGGATGAATGATTAAGAATCTGTAGGGTTTCAGAGGCATGTTTCTTAATTGGTTGTTGAATGGGTTTTCTGTTTTTCCATCGGAAAATTGAGGAGGGAGCTCCCTCCCTCCCTCCTCATTTATTTTATTTTTTTTTTTTAGAAAAAAAGCTAGAGAAGAAGAAGAGAAGGAAAGAGAAGGCATGTTTCTTAATTGGTTGTTGAATGGGTTTTCTGTTTTTCCATCGGAAAAGCGAGGAGGGAGCTCCCTCCCTCCCTCCTCGGTTATTTTATTTTTTTTTTAGGGTAAAGAGAAGAAGAAGAGAAGGAAAGAGAAAAAAAATTATCTCCAGCGAGCGGTGGTCGCCGACCGCCGACCGTCGGCCATGGTGATTGCACTTCTGTCTGTCAGTGTTATGTTTTGGAATATGGTCGTAGATAATAATCAATCTAAGTATAAATTAACAAAATCAAGTAATACCTGGTGAGTCCAGGGTCGAATTCACAGGGAGAGGATATTCACAAAGTTTTTAACAATATTTACTGACCTAAACTCTAAACGTATGATACTATTTTTTTTAACAGATTAAACAAGAGGGTTGGTATATTTGAAAAGTAATATTTGCATAAAACAAATCATGCGAAGAGAGTAAAAGGAAAATCTTTAAGGAAAATAAGATCAAGGCTGTTGCGGTTGCAACCTCATGCATCAATAAAAACCTTGCAGCGCAAACTTTGAGTAATTGATCCAATAATGCCTAAGTAAGAAAAATTCATAAGTTTCCCTTCCGGTATTCCTTATGCGTTTAACACAAACTATCAATTGATTAATTGGCTAGTTCATGCGTTAGGTGCAGTTTCTTTTAAAACTTACAAGGGATTGCGTTAGTCACAACGGAGTCTAAACTCATGCATGCACTATCTTTTATCGGTAGTGTTTTAATGCTACCAAGACTACATGTCATGCGCTAAGTTGCTCTTACTCAGAGATTTCCACATGCGTTACCTGTCAGGGATTTAGCATGCTGCTACCGCATCCGGCTGGCCAGGCGGGAGTTAGTAATGAAAATAGTATCGCAACTGAATAAAAAGCAATTAATGGTTCATTTAATTCAAAATATGCGCTTACAAGATGTTACTTATTACCGCATGAGGTGCTTGCGCTAAGCCTTGAAAAGGAATTTAGCTTATGCGAGCAAAACAAGACATTCTAGAAGAAAACATTACAAGCATAAGTCTGCTCCTAATCACAGCTCTCTCTGTGATTCCTCTGCTGATCTACCTTCTTCTCCTTCTTGAACAGAAAAATGAATCAAGAATGATCCCCCCTCTTTTTGATATTTGATTTTTGGCTTCTATTTATAGGTGAGGGAAGATGACTTCTCCAAGTAATTCGCAACTTGCGTTAATCATCATTAGGCAACTTGCTTTAGCTTTTTCTCCTCTTTTTCCGCCCACTTGCGTTGGTTGTGTCAGCGCTTGTCTTTTCATTATCTTATCTGTTTCTTGATAATCTTGAGATGTGTGCCTGCGCTTAAGAAGACACTTGAAAAACAACCGAATTAGTTGCGTTAGCGCCCTATATTTTATAATTTCACACCGCATACATGAATACATCTCGCCGCATAAAATTATCACATTTTTCCCTCTTTATGCGCTGAAGTAACACATCTTTGTTTCTTTTGGCCTTGTTTTAGTCTAAGTTTAGAGGACAAATAACTTGCTTTTTGCAAGTTATCAAACCCCCAAACTTAAACTATTGCTTGTCCTCAAGCAATGCCTATTATCCACTCTGCAATAGTTACTCAGCTCTTCATTGCTTGCGATCTTAACATCCTTTTCCTCTTTTTTCTTGCGCGCATTATTAAGCCAGGGCAACTTTTGCCAAATTTCCTTCATTGCTTAAAGAAAGCTCCTTGCGCTAAGATTCTTCCTTGCATTAACTCAGCCAATCTTCCCTTGCATTTCCTGGGCGCAAAAAAGTTATATATATGTCTTCACTTTTTTTTTAAAGCAATTAATGGTAGCAATGGACATCAAAACGCATGCTTTCGTTTTGGCTTACCCACATTTGTGATGAAAGGTATCCAACTACGGGCATTGCATTTTTTTTTTACTGTCCTCTACGCTCATGGGTTGCGATTGTCTTCGCGCAGTGGCAAACTATGGGTGTCATAAATGCCCCTGGCTACAAACATGCAGCATACCTAGAGGAACGCATACATTATTTATTAAATTATGCGCTAACTCCCCCAAACTTAATATGGACAATGTCCTCATTGTCCCCCAAACTTACAGTGGAGCGCAAGGAGTGCAGAAAATCAAGGCTGAGTTGTGGCAAGTCGAAAAATGCGAAGAAAATTTCCTTAAGGTCTGAGGAAATGAAGACAAAGGTTAAACCAATTTAAGTAATGTGATTAAGGAAATTCAGAAAGTTAGATGCGCGGATTTAAAATAAAGGAGCTAACTCAGAGTATTTGCTAGATAAAGACATTAAAGTAAGGCAGAGAGAAAATTGCGATGAGATAAACGCGAGATATATTAATGTACTGTGAAACAAAATTAAAAACAAGGGCGCATACATTAAAACAAAACAAACAAAAAGTAGGGAAAGTAGATGATTGGGTCTATTCCTGCGGTGGCGGAGGTTGAGGTGGTCTTGGGGCGATGTTGAGTACCTCGGTGGTGTTCGCAACAGAGGGGGATGGATCGGCGGTGAGCGGAGCTTCCAGGCTTCCGATGGGTTGTTCCCCATCTATGACTTCTGGTTCATCTTCCTCCATTTGGTCAACGTTTTGTGGGTTTTCCTCATCTGAGGAGATAATAACATCCCTGTGTGGTCCTTCCACCTCCGACGATGATGGAGGTGCATCATCAGCGTAGCCACCAACTGAAAGGTTTTGGGAATCCGACATTGCAAGGGTTCGGTGAAGCTTAGAGAGAAGAACAAGGGTTTAGGGCTTTTGCAAGAATGACGAAGATGAAGGAAGTGAGAAAGAGAAAGAGAAACCGCATCCCTATTTTATAGCTAACGCAAGATACTGCGTTTTTTGGTACTGGTGCCCTTTTTGCATCCACGTAGGTCGGTTATCACGATTATCATGGGGGGATGTGAGCGGTTTCCTTGGTTATTGTGCAAAGACAGGGATTAGTGCGGCTCATTAAATGAAAACATGATTATGGCTGCACTTCCTATGCGAGAGATATTCAAATTAATTGGGACATGCACTAAGCTTTCCTTCACACAGCTTTCAACGCAACTAAGAATTAATGCAACAAAATTTGGAAAGCGGGTAGAACATGCGATGAGGCTCTGTCCTACCAAAATATTAACGTAATAAAATAAAGCATGCGAGAAGACAGAAATTATTTACAACTTCTAACCTGATGCTCTTACCTTGCGCTAGGTCCTGCCGCAATCAGAGAGCATTGTTTGTCCTGGACCTAGTTTTGTCCTAGGTTCTTTAAGGCAGATCTTTTAGAAGAATAATTTCAACTACCTCGTCCAAGGTCCCTTCGATGTAAGGCTTTACTCTTTGTCCGTTGACCTTGAAAATTCTCTTTCCATCAATAGAATGTAGGTCCACTGCCCCATGTGGATATATTTTATGAATAGCATATGGGCCCGACCATCTGGATTTTAGCTTACCTGGAAAGAGACGTAAGCGAGAATTAAACAATAATACTTTCATACCTTCTTTGAGATCCTTCTTGCATATCCTTTGGTCATGCCATTGTTTCTGTTTTTCTTTGCTGATCTTGGCGTTCTCATATGCACATCTTCTAAATTCTTCCAATTCTGACAGCTGACGTAATCGTTCTTGTCCTGCTACTTCTAGATCAAAATTCAGACGTTTCATTGTCCAATGCGCCTTGTGCTCCAACTCTAAGGGCAAATGACAAGCCTTGCCAAACACCAACGCATATGGAGATGTTCCTTTAGGTGTTTTGAAGGCTGTGCGATATGCCCATAGCGCATCATCTAGATGTTACACCCAGTCTTTTCTGCTTGTGCTGACAACTTTCTCGAGAATTTTCTTTATCTCTCTATTTGATACTTCGGCCTGTCCATTACTCTGCGGATGATAAGCTATTGCGATATGATGTTTAACGTTGTACTTTTGCAACAGCTTATTCATGACCTTATTTATGAAGTGGGTCCCTTCATCACTAATCAGTCTGCGTGGCACACCAAATCTTGTAAAAATATTCTTTTTGAGAAATTTTGCCACGGTCGCCGCATCGTTCTTAACACACGCGATTGCCTCTACCCACTTTGTGAAGTAATCAACTGCGAGGAGAATATATTGGTACCCTTGCGACGACGGGAAAGGTCCCATGAAATCAATGCCCCAGACATCAAACTGTTAAATTTCTATTATGTAGTTTTGTGGCATTTCGTTCCTTACGCTGATATTGCCAATGTGCTAGCACCTGTCGCAACTATTAACATATTTCCTTGCGTCTTGGAACAAAGTGCGCTGACCTCCAAAGTGTCCTCCATATGGGGCTTCGTGACAAGCCTCCAATATCTTCAGCGCATCTTTATGGCCAACGCATCTTCTGATGATCTGGTCAGGTCCTCTGCGATAGACATAGGGGTCATCCCATAAATAAAATTTTAATTCATGAAAGAATTTCTTACGGTGTTGCGCTGAATATTCCTCTGGTAAGACTCCTACGACGAGGTAGTTTGCAATGTCTGCAAACCAAGGCTCTTCATCTTCAATCATCAAAAGCTTTTCGTCAGGAAACTCTTCTGTGATAGGGATTCTTGGCGCATCCACATTCTTAGGATTTTCCAAGCGTGACAAATGATCTGCGACCAAATTCTCACTCCCTTTTTTGTCCTTGATCTCTAGATCAAATTCCTGCAGCAATAAGATCCACCTAATCAATCTGGGTTTAGCATCTTTTTTTGTGATTAGGTATTTTAAAGCTGCATGATCTGTGTAGACAATGATTTTGGAGCCAATTAAATAAGCACAAAATTTGTCAAATGCATAAACAACCGTTAATAATTCCTTCTCGGTTGTCGTGTAATTTGTTTGTGTTTCATTTAATGTTCTGCTGGCATAATAAATAGGGTGCAGAATCTTTTCCTTTTTCTGTGCCAACACTGCTCCCACTGCCACGTCACTGGCATCGCACATCAAGACAAAAGGTTCCATCCAATCGGGAGTTGCGAGAATTGGTGCACTCACTAGTGCATGTTTCAGATCCTTGAATGCCTTAACGCATTCCTCTGAAAATTCAAATTTTCTATTTGTCTCCAGTAATGCGCATAGTGGCTTTATAATATGCGAGAAGTTTCTGATGAACCTGCGATAGAATCCTGCATGTCCCAAGAAGCTTCGAATTCCCTTTACAGATGTTGGAGGTGGTAATTTCTCAATGACATCAATTTTTGCTTTATCGACTTCAATACCTGCGTTAGATATGCGATGGCCTAGGACAATGCCTTCTTCCACCATAAAATGGCATTTCTCCCAATTCAGCACTAGATGAGTCTCTTCGCATCTTTCCAACACTTGTTCCAGCTGCGTCAGGCAATTTGCGAAGGACTTCCCATAAACCGAGAAATCATCCATAAAAACTTTCACGGATTTTTCTAGCAGATCTGAAAAGATGGCCATCATACATCTCTGGAATGTTCCAGGCGCATTACATAATCCAAAAGGCATCCTTCTGAAAGCAAAGGTGTCACATGGGCAGGTAAATGTAGTTTTTTCTTGATCTTCTGGCGCAATGGTAATTTGATTGTACCCAGAGTATCCATCAAGAAAACAATAATATGCTTGTCCCGCAAGTCGATCTAGCATCTGATCAATGAATGGAAGAGGGAAATGATCCTTCTTAGTGATTGCATTCAACTTGCGATAATCCATGCATATGCGCCATCCTGTAGTGGTGCGAGATGAAATCAACTCATTGTTTGCGCTGGCTATTGCGGTTATTCCGCCTTTCTTGGGCACGCATTGAATTGGGCTCACCCATCTGCTATCTGCAATGGGATATATCACGCCTGCGTCGAGCCACTTGATAATTTCTTTTCGCACGACTTTCATCATCGCAGGATTTAGCCTTCTTTGTCGTTCAACAAATTCATTGGATTCATCTAGCAGCCGAATTTTATGCATGCAATATGAGGGGCTAATGCCTCTAATATCTGCTAGACTCCATCCAATGGCCTTTTTATGCTTTGCGAGGACTTGCATCAACAGGTGCTCTTGCGATGAATTGAGCTTTGACGAGATGATGACTGGGAGTGATTCTTTTTCTCCCAAGAACCTGTACTTCAAATGTGTTGGCAATGGCTTGAGTTCTAGTGCAGGGGGTTGCGTTATACAAGGCAAGGTGTAGATTCTTCCTTTTAGATCCAGCATATGGATAACTTCTTCATGTTGCGCTTGATAGCGAGCATAGCTAGCTAGTTTTCCCTAATTAATTTAGCTAGTCTTTTATAATTTATTGGCCAAAATGATGCGTTTTTGTGTTGTATTTGTAGGAAATAAATATTTGAGCTAATTGTGTGTTCGGGACATGAAAAAGGGCTAAAAGATCGAAAAAAGGATCAAGTTGGAAGAAGTCAAATTAAGCCCAGCTGATTTAAAAAAAAAAATCATCGCGTCGCGACGCTCTCGGCAAATTTTCCAGATTTGCGGTATCGTGACAGCGTCTCGACGCTGTCGGCAGATTTTCTATAAATTCATCCTTTTGTGCTACGGATTGGTGGAGTCCAATTGGTTAGATTTTAGCCCTAATTTCGACGAGACTGTTGCAGATTTTCTATAAATTCAAGGCTGTTGCGGTTGCAACCTCATGCATCAATAAAAACCTTGCAGCGCATACTTTGAGTAATTGATCCATTAATGCCTAAGTAAGAAAAATTCATAAGTTTCCCTTCCGGTATTCCTTATGCGTTTAACACAAACTATCAATTGATTAATTGGCTAGTTCATGCGTTAGGTGTAGTTTCTTTTAAAACTTACAAGGGATTGCGTTAGTCACAACGCAGTCTAAACTCATGCACTATCTTTTATCGGTAGTGTTTTAATACTACCAAGACTACTTGTCATGCGCTAACTTGCTCTTACTCAGAGATTTCCACATGCGTTACCTGTCAGGGATTTAGCATGCTGCTACCGCATCCGGCTGGCCAAGCGGGAGTTAGTAATGAAAATAGTATCGCAACTGAATACAAAGCAATTAATGGTTCATTTAATTCAAAATATGCGCTTACAAGATGTTACTTATTGCCGCATGAGGTGCTTGCGCAAAGCCTTGAAAAGGAATTTAGCTCATGCGAGCAAAACAAGACATTCTAGAATAAAACATTACAAGCATAAGTCTGCTCCTAATCACAGCTCTCTCTGTGATTCCTCTGCTGATCTACCTTCTTCTCCTTCTTGAACAGAAAAGTGAATCAAGAATGATCCCCCCTTTTTGATATTTGATTTTTGGCTTCTATTTATAGGTGAGGGAAGATGACTTCTCCAAGTAATTCGCAACTTGCGTTAATCATCATTAGGCAACTTGCTTTAGCTTTTTCTCCCATTTTTCCGCCCACTTGCGTTGGTTGTGTCAGCGCTCGTCTTTTCATTATCTTATCTGTTTCTTGATCATCTTGAGATGTGTGCCTGCGCTTAAGAAGACACTTGAAAAACAACCGAATTAGTTGCATTAGCTCCCTATATTTTATAATTTCACACCACATGCATGAATACATCTCGCCGCATAAAATTATCACATTTTTCCCTCTTTATGCGCTGAAGCAACGCATCTTTGTTTCTTTTGGCCTTGTTTTAGTCTAAGTTTAGAGGACAAATAACTTGCTTTTTGCAAGTTATCACATGGGTTGAAGGTGTTGAAGAAGAAGAAGGAGGAAGAGAGAGAAGGAATAAAAAGAAATAAAAATAATAATATTGTTATTATTTTAATATATTTTTAATTAAAAAAATTTAAAAATAATTTTTTTTAAATAAAAAATAGTGTCACGTCATCCATCCGTTAGTTTTTAACGGAAAAATGGATGGAGGGACTAAAATGAAACTAAAACCAATCCTCAGGGGCTAAATTGTTGGGTTTGAAAACTCAGGGACCAAAATGAAACCTAACCTAAACCTCAGGGACTAAAAGTATATTTTTTTTCCTATGCTAAATTATTATATGATGCATATTAACGAGAATATATAATAACCAACGAACATGAATACTATTCCGAATATATACACATTTAAGATATTCCAACAAACATGATATATACATACATGATAAAACATAACATGATATGAAATATATTGAATGAAACAAACATATATGAAAGCATACCCATGAAGATGCTTAAAAACCCAAAAAATGAGGAGGGGATGTCGGAAATCTGGAAAAGCCATGAACAACTGGTAAATGATATGGATTTCTACGGTGAACAACAGAGTTTCTACTATTAATGAAGAAAAACCAGAACTGTTATCGTGAACAAAATCTGGAAAAAATGAAATAGTTGCCAAAATTGAAACACTATTACTGGAAATGAAGAAACCCACTGTCGTCATTAATGAAGAAGACCTAAGATTGTTGCCATGAAGGAAAAATTCGATTAGCTTTTCTCCGGTTAATGAAGAAAATCGAATACTGCTGCCGTGAAGAAAAAAACCGATAAATAAGGTTGCCAGAAAAAAAAATGGAGAAAAAATGGATCAACTGAAAATTAAGAAACCACAGAACGAAATGGATGGAAAATTTTCGGTAATTGAATGAAATGAAAGGAAAATCAGTTGGGATCATTATGACATGAAATAAAATTTGAACAATCATATTCCTCAAATATTAAGGATTTTGTTTAGATAATATCTTATAAAATATTTGCTCCTATAATTTAAATTGAAGAGTGATAAAGACAACAAGGGTATAATTGTAAGAAAAAATTGTTGGAAATCTAATCTTAAAAATCTACAAATCTATTAACATATATGAAAATATGTATCTAAAACAACTCATCCACCAAAATTTCTCTTTCAATATTGTGCAGGCGGTTGTTGAATGGATCATGCATCAGTGTTGGGCCTTTAAATCTCATTGGGAGTTGACGACTAATGAGCTGCATCCTAGGTCCAATGCCATTCTTGGGAATATACGCATCTTAAAAATTAAGTGGCATTCACAGGATCCAAACACATGCCCATAAATATCAACTTGGATTTTAAACCAACAAACAGCTCAAGTCATTTGGTGAAGATTCGGTTCTTAATATGTATGTATGTATATATATATACACACACACACATTATCGGTCGGATCAAATTATTCTCTGTCTAACCATGCAAAATCTAAAAACCCCACCAAATTGAACCGGTTTTTATTGTATTCAAACCTAAACCGCCAAACTGAACCATCAATTTTTAGGTCCGTTTTTTTTTTCTTATATCCCTAATATTGAACTCAACATTGGTCAACCTATGTAATGTCTCGTATTTTCAAGAACGATTATCTCCGTTAAAGTTTGAAATTTGAAGTCTGAGTTCTTGTTTGGCTTCAATTTTTATAATTGATTCTGGTGGTTGCTTGAAGTGGGTAATTTAATTTAAGTCAAGAATTTCCTTAATTCCCTTGGGATTTAAATTAAAATTTTTGCCTAAATCTTCATAGATTCTCAAAGATTTGATCTGGTTTTAAGGGACCTTACTTGAGTCTTTAAATGTGAGATTTTATGTTATTTTTTTTTAATTAAGGAATAGAAGTAAACAAAAAAGGAAAAAAAAAAAAAAAAAAAAAAAAAAACCTAGAAATCTTCTTCTCCCTCTCTCTTTCTCGTGTGCAGACGCCACCCCCCCTATGTTTTTCTCTCGTTCGTCGGCAGACCCACAACAAAAAGGCGTCAATCCCCTCTTCCCTCTCGTTTCCGGCCAGCCTCACAACGGTTTTAGCTCTCTCTCTCACATGTTGTTGAAGGTAGAGTTTTTTTTTTTTTTTTTTGCAGTCTCTATTGAAATAAATTTATAATCTGCGATTCCTAAAGCTAACTTGTATCAGTAGTGGTCGGGGTCGAAAACAGGGAACAACTGTTTTATTTCTAATTCTTTTGTGCTTTGAGGTAACCAAAGGGGGAGGGGGTTTATGAATAAAAGATAAGAACATAAAATAAAGACGGAAAAATAAATGCAAAATTAAATGCAAGAAAAGTAAAATGGCGCATTTGTTGATCTTACCACGAGGATTACTGAAGTCAGGGTTGCACTCGGTGTTTAGTTTGATTAATTCCATTAAGCGATTATCAAATGATTTTTAATTAACTGCCTAAACCCAACGTACTCGAGAGTTACTAAGAGTCGTGTTCCACTATCACAAACAAGCCAACACATTTAGTCTGATTCTAGCCTAAATCGGAAGAGTGATTGGGACCGATTCGTAATTAATTTTGTTTAATCTAAAATACCAATCATTGACAATAATATTAGAACTATTCTAAATATATATTAAGGCTAAGCATACAAAAATATTAGATCTAAATCTAATTTATAAAGTAACAAATTACTTACTCTCGTTGACGACTCAGATTAAATTCACCAACTGTTTGTGAATTAATCACGAACTAGTGCGAACACCACCACTATGGCTACACCGGTATGACTCTGAGACTTCTAGAGGCTGGAGACTTGTGGGAGCCTTTGGGAGAATTCTCTGAGAGTAGGAGAATGAATGGGATACCTTTCACCCCACCCCAGGGGTCCTATATATAGTAAAGGCCAAGACCTTTTTCCTAATAGGAAAAGGGAGACCTTTTCCTAATAGGAAAAAGTCTCTAATTTTAATAAATAATTAATTAATTCCATAATTAATTAATTTACCCAATTAAATATCATATATTTAATCTTAGGGATTTTATTAAAATTAAAATTAATATGAATCCAATTCATATTAAATTTATTTGAACTTTTTCAAATACTTTCTCTCAAGAATTAATTTTTTTTTTAAATTAATTCAAAAATTATATTATAAAGTTTCATAAACTTTATATTATAATGCATCAATATACATTATACGATTCCCCAAATAAATTGAACACTTTCAATTTACAATTTATACTTAATTGTCTCAAGTCTCTTTACGAGCTACCAGTGGGACCTAATGGACCTACAGATCAGAAGCTCCAATGATACGAGACTAATTGGCCAAACTCATTGACCAAGTTTAGTCAACATTCGTTAACTGTGGGTCACTCCACTAAAGACCCACAGCTGCACTCTTCTCACTATAGAATATTTCTGTGTCCACGGATATCGACCAAGCAGTAAGTCAATCCTTCACGTGTGTTCGTAACACCAGCTGGGTCAAATTACCGTTTTACCCCTGGGTTACCTCTGGTTCCTTAAGTACCACTGATTCCTCTAATGAACAAGTTGTTTAGGGTCCAACCACTAAACAGGAGTTCCTCTCAGGCTAGGAGAGGACGGCGCGCCTTTGTTCAAGCCCTAGAATCAGCCCTTAAGGGAACACACATCTACTTACCCCAATAGGGGAAGGAGTGAATTCCATCTTGTACTGTTATGTTCCCAGCCCCCATTCGGTCTTGCCCTTGAAATGGTAGGCTTATTGAGTCGACGAACTGGCCACTCTCACCCATACAAATCTAAGGACAGTCCCTTCTGAAAGGGGTTCATAACAGACTCAGGATTGAGATTGAGTTACCTAGGTCATCCTATTGAAATAGAAACCTAAACTAGTTAACGGCGTTACATCTAGTGGTTACTATTTCGCGGTCCGGTCTTATGCAAACTCATTGCATAGGATACCCCCACCCGCATGTCTCCTACATGGATGCTTTGGATCATTGCATCTGTATCGAATACAAGGTGGGCCGTATCACATAGTGTCACCAGGATAAGGTACCCAGGATTATCCCTATACTATAGACCATTTAGGTTGTTACTTGGACACTGATCCCCGTATGTCCCCACATACTAGTCCAAGTTTCATTTAAACAACCTTGGATCTTAGTTTATTGGATTTAGGGTTTATTAATGCAAACTCGATTATTCAATAACCAAATTACTGAATTACTCAAATAACACTTTATTGAGATCGATTAATTTGTTTCGTTTACTATCTACGAGTTTTAGGGCATAAAACCCAACACTCGAGAGTTACTAAGAGTCGTGTTCCACTATCACAAACAAGCCAACACATTTAGTCTGATTCTAGCCTAAATCTAATTAACTGTGGGATCAATTAAATCTAGCCCGCATTGGAAACTAGCCAGATTAGTCGTGCATGCAATCAGGGGGAATTAACTCCTTCATCACAATAACTAAATCGTGCACCTCTATTACTACTTCGATTAGCAAGTAAGTTTAAGTAAACCGAGGTCAAAGGTTGTCAATCTTTTCCTAGCATTACTCAAATTTATATAAATGGGGATAGAATCACAAAGACAATTAACTAAGGCCCCGTTTGATAACCATCTGGGTTTTGGTTTTTGGTTTTTGAAAATTAAGCTTATACACACCTACTTCCACCTATAAGTTTCTTTGTTTTAATATCAATCTTCTTCCTTGTTTTCAAAAACCAAGTCCAATTTTGAAAACAAAAAAAAAAAAAAATAGTTTTCAAAAACTTGTTTTTGTTTTTAGAATTTTGCTAGGAATTCAAATGGATTTGTTAACAAGGATGAAAGTCATGGTAGAGAAGTTAGGAGAAAACAAGCATAATTTTCAAAACCCAAATGGTTATCAAACAGGACCTAAACAGTTAATAATATAAATCTCATGAAATTAAATCAAACTTACTAACTGAGGTCTCGATTACAGCAATCCGAGCTTAGTTGGCCATAGACAAGCACCATTAAAGCCCGAGGCTTGATTAACCGACTCTTAGACTAAGAAAACTGAAAAGATAGCTTGAAACTAGAGAGGAAAAATGGCTACAATTGAAAGAATAAAACTTGATACAACCCTAAAACCAAAGCTACATATTTATAGAAGTCATGGGCGTTGAGACACTTCAATTTGCATTGAGACGCTCTCCACATATGGGCAAAAATTTGTGTGCAAATAAGGAAAGTTGCGATTCTTGAAAACTACCTAGCGTCTAGACACTAGCCTCCAAATCTGCCTAGTGTCGAGACGCTCTGGTCTCAAAATTTTGTCTCATTTGGCTCCAGTTTAGCTCGTATAGGCCTCGAATCGGCTTTGAACCTTCATCAAAGACCTATATACATATTATACTCATTTTAAAGAATTTTTCACAAGGAATTAAATAAAGATAAACAAATGGGGAGTAGATAAGTGTATAACAAATTAGTCCTATCAGTTTTCGAATTGCCAGTAGCAGACCCACGTCGTTTCTTCTCTTTCCACAAGCAGCAAGATCGCAAGCGCCACCCCGCGGATTTGTCTCCTTCTCTCGTGTTTCCGTCGACCACAACAACCTGGGTCTCGGATTCTCCCTCCTTCTCGGGTTGTTCGCACCGTAAGTTCTCCCTCTCCCTTGTTTTCATTTGGTTTCAGTGAGTGGCGAGATAAATCTCTCTCCCTCTCGTGTTTGTTGAGTTTTATGAGTTTTTTCTTTTTACATTTAATTCTCAGTTTAATGTTTTAAATTTATTGTTTTGAAGTTAGATTTAAATATTTCAGTTTTTACTCTTTTAAGTTTTCTTTTTGAAATTTTATGACTTACTAACTTTAATGTTGTTTTAAAGATTGTAAGTTATGTTCATTCTTGTACCTACAAAAGAGTGAACTTCCATGTAAAGTTTGCATCACCAAATTTTCTACTTCAACTAGAATTTTATTCATCTTTTGGATTCCACTCTCTCATTTTCCATTTTCTCTCTTTGCTCAACAAACATTGAGAATTTGATTATTGCTTCTGCAATATTATTTTCAACCTTTCATTTTCAATTTTCTCAACAGTGTTCAGTTTTCATAGTGAACCCCTCCAATCGCATTATGCTTCCGTTTAGCTCTGGTTAGTGGATTCCCAACCCTCCAACAAAGCATTTTAGCGTTTTCAGTAAGTTTAGCCTCGACCCATCGATTACTTCTAATTTTAGCTTGTACCCATGAAGTTTTAGTCTCTGAATGCATTGTGAATCATGACTCATTCATTATCGACTTCAAAATTTCAAGTGTAAGGTCCTTTCAGCACTAATCAGCAAGCATTCAGGATCATTTAGGTGTTGAACGGTAAGTTATAGCGTCCTTAGATCCTTATAATTCATCTAATATAGTTTGAGAATAGTCCTTAACCATTGGGCATTCTTTAGTTTTAGTTTTAAACTCAATTTGGATCTCGAGCAGCATGTATTCAAGGACTTAAGTGTTGGTTGGTAAATTCCAGCAAGCGTTTGGGGACGTTTAGGTGTTGATCGGTAAATTCTAGTCCCTTTCCAATTGTTTTATTAAGTCTTCTAAGCATTCGGATCAATTCCTAACCCTTGAAGATTCTTTACTTGTAGTTCGGACTCTTTCGGGCTCATCGAAGCGAGGATTGAGTTCGTTTTAGTAAGAAATCCTTTTCTTAAGCGTTCTTTAGTTTTAAGCTAGGATCTTAGGCTTTTTTTTTTTACTCGTAAGTGATTGTCCCTGTTGTTTAGGAGCTCAGTTGGACCCTTTAGGATCGCTTAGGAGTGTAATAGGTAAGTAGTTTCTATCAGTTGTGTTTGTTTGATTGCATGAGAATGTTGGTTGTTTACTCGCTTTAAATACTATGCTTTATTGATTAAATTACTTCCTGTGTGAAATGCATGATGAACTCTTGGTTATCGCATGTTGTTTTATCGTTTTTGGCTATGTTGCATGAGAGTCAAGGTTGCATAGTTCGTATGCTCATTGAGAGGTGAGTTGCAGAGCATGATGCGTAAATCATGTGTGAGTGTGTGTGCAGAACATGACGCGTAAATCATGTGTGGGTTGTGAGTGCTGAGTGTGACGCGTAAATCACATGTGAGTGTGCGCTGCACATGGCGCGTAGTTCATGTATTGGGTGAGAGTGTGTTACATAACGTGTAAATCATGTTTTTGGTGCGGAGCGTGACACATAAATCACGTGTTAAGATTGTGTTGCATGGTGCGTAATTCATGTGTTTTGGTGTGTGGCATGACGCGTAAATCATGTGCTAAGAAAGTGATAGCATGCAAATATGTTATCTATTTCCTATTAATTTTAGCTAGTTTTGTGAGTTTTGAGGTGTTCTTTATGTTTAAATTTCAAAAACCGAGCAAAACCGGAGTTCTTGAGATATTTTGGATGATTTTGGGAGGTTTTGGACCATCTTGAAGATCCAAGCCCAAAAGCCCAAGAAAAGAGAGTTGGGGGCCCAAATTGAAGTCCAAATGGCCATTCTTGAAGAGGGGTTCCGAGAGGGTAGCGTCGAGACACTAGCCTTGAGCGTCTCGACGCAAGGATGAAGTGGGCAGCAAGTTAGAAATGTGCCTGCGTCGAGACACTGGTCATGTAGCATCTCGATGCTGCAACAGCATGGACGCCAAGTTTGTGACGTCCTAGCGTCAAGACGCTGGGGCTGTTGGACACCTATAAATTCAGCCATTTGCAACCGGATTGAGGGAGCCAATTTGAGGGTTTTTTACCCTATTCTCGATTCCACACGAAAATTGGGGGTTTTGGGAGAAGATTTGGAGCCTTGTTGAAGATCTTGGGAGCTCGGGATCAATGGAGATCGCCACGGGAACAAGGAGATTGACATTATTTTGAGCATTTCTCTTCTATTTTCCTTTGTTTTTAGTTTCTAGATTAGGTGTAATTAGGAATTGTTGGATGTTTTGTGATTATGAGTAGCTAATTCCTAAATTCTATGGGTTTGATTTAATTTGTTGGGCCTTTGCTTAGTTGATGAATTGATTTGGTTTAATTGTCATTCAAAAATTGAATTGTTTTAATTTGTGCTTATGCTTAATGCTTTCTATCCTTTTGGTTTAATTTGTGCTTATGCTTAATGCTTTTAATCACCTGATCACTAATTAATTGAATTATTTTCTAAGTGGAAACTCAACGGAGAGAAAGCTTAGACCAAAACTAAATGCATGACCGATGTTTATTTACCTGAGTCACATGGGATAAAATAAATAAACGTTAGAGGTTCTTAATGAAGAGTCGTAATGTCATGCTTAGTAAATAAGGAGAAACCCAAAAGGATATTCTTTATTAAAATGCATGAGAATAGAAGGAGATCGACAGGAGATTCCTTGAAAATAGGCTTCTAGACTTATTGACGAGACTTGTCGAGGGTCCGAATCAAATAAAATTTATAATCCACGGCACTAAACTACTTGCAGTAGTAGTGGCTAGGGTCGAACATAGGGAATGGAGTTTTAGTAGAATCTAGGCTTTTGTGCAAACGAATAGGGGGTTTGAAAATATAATTTTAACAAATAATTAAAAAGACGGGGTCGCAGAATGGCAGCAAAATTTAAATAGCATGCAGCAAATAATAGGAATAGCAAAAAAGGGGAAAAATCAATCAAAAGATGGGATCGTCAGATTCTTGGATTCACTCAATAGTTTGCTTACTTGATTTCTTAGTTTGCTCTACTAATTTAATTCATTCAGATTTAGATGAACCCGGGTTGCTTCTTGGTTGATTGGATTCTGCATCCTCCTAACCTGTGCTAATCGATCACCTGACCCGTTAGCCCGCATGGTTAACTAATCGATTAATATAAAATTTCGCCTGCTACCCCTCATGTGCATTAGACCGCTAGCCCACAAATCTAATTCTAATTAACTAGCTAGACAACCTGTTAGCCAGCGAAATTGCCTACTAAATTAATTGCATTAAGTCTAGGGATCCGAAATTAATCTATTCAATCAGGAATTAACTTCCTAATTCAATTGACTAATTTCTCTATGTTTCTTAGGCCCTATCAAGCAAGCTATGCAAATTAATATAGAGAGATGCAAACGACATGATTTAGACCTAGTGGCTATCTGAAATAACTAATAGATTGCCTAAGAAAGCATTCAAAGACAATGGTTTAAACAAGATAACATAGATGAACATAAAAATCCAGAAGAATTCATTAAAAACCAGCAAACTCCATCAAGTTAAACAAACTATTGCAGCTACATCCAATAATCCGACGAATAAGAAGATTAAGCTAACATACTTAGAGGAAAAACAACAATTCCAACAAAGAAATACATCCTAAAGCAACTAAAACTATCAGAGAAATACAAGAAAACTGAGAGAAAAACGAGAGAAAACTCAAAAGAATCGAAAAATCTAACCTAACGACGGACTAAAATGTAACCCTATATTTATAATAATCGTCATAGAGTTGAGAAGCTAGGAAGACAGCATCTCGATGCTACGATACTTCCTTCCGTGTAAATTTCGTGTCAGCATCTCGACGCTGACCCCTTTTCCAGCATGCTATCCTTTTTCTCGGCTCAACTCGGTCCATCTCGATTTAGGGCTCAAACCTTTGACTTCCTGGCACTATTCCTCAGGCCCGCTTCGATCCGCTTAGGTCTTTTCACCTTCTCGCTATCCATAAACTTCGAGATGGTTCAAAAACGCTCTAATTGGCCCAAATTAGCACCAATTCGTGTGGTTCGCTCCCAATGTCACCTATGCTCGAATTACCTGAAAATAAGACAATTAAAGCATAAAATTCCTCTAACAAGCTTAGATTAGCGATAATAAAATAGCACGAATTAGGTGCTATCACTTTTGAATCGAATGTCTAATTAATTTGAATTAGCTAATTGATTAAGCAATTAAAAATTAATGAAATCAACACCCTAGAATTATCCCTCCAAATTGTGTCTCCAGTTTTCTTTTGCTTTCTAGATTAGCTTTTTGTTATTCTTTCCGGCATTAGATTTTGTTCTCTAAATAAAGCTAAGTAAGATTATTCGCGGTAACTAATTGAATAAATCCAATCCATGTGGAGACGATACTCACATACTCACAATCACTATATTACTTGACTCGTGCGCTTGCGAACGCGCATCAGAAAGGGAGCATGGTGCAGAAATCATGTGGGGGTGCATAGCATGTTGTGTGTGTGCATGAAGTCATCCTATTGTGTCAGCAGATGTCTCGTTGTTGAATTCTCGTTTCAAGAGCATGTTATTGGTTTATCGCTTTGAAAGTATATTGGATGTGTGTCCCTAGCATGGTAGTGTTGTGTTGTTTGTTGTTTGGTGGCTCACTAGGTGTGAGCTGCTTTCCGGTACCATGGTTATACTGACCCCCTCCCCTTTCTTCCTACAACATTTTCAAATTATGCAGGGGAGCCTGAATACTATGAGCCCGGTGGTGCAGACAAGGAGACTCACGAGTGATTTGTTGGTTTAGCCTCTCAGTGCTTTAGTGGTTATTTATCCTTTGTTTCGGTTGGATAGGGTAGCTTTTATGATTGATTATGGTTAGGTTGCTTCTAGATCTCTGCTGGTAGGCCACAGTTTTGCATTTAGTTGATAGCCCTGTTGGAATGCTTTATGTTATTGTTAAGTTGTGACTATGTTCTAGATTTAATAAAATTTTGGTGAGTTCGTTTGTGCTAAATGTACACTCGCTGTGGAAATTTGACAATTTGAGATTTGACTCGCTTGTTTGTTTGTGGAAGTAAGAGTTCTGCTATGAATCTGAGGAGTTGTGGTCAGTAGTTGTGGGAAATTTGATATTAGAAGTGTGCTTCGTGTTAAGTAGGTTTTAAAAAAAAATTGGTTAGGTCCTATGTATGTCGTTATGCTACTGAAATTTTCGAAGTACTCATTTGTTTTAATATAGGAGTTTAGTAATGTCACTAGGTTAGTTTTAATAAAACCTGTGGCGTTACAACCTAAGTTAATAATGAGAATTAAAATCAACAAAAAAAACAATGTTAGAGGATGACCAAAGTTGTTTTTTCACATATTAAGGCTTTATAACATCTTTTAGCGCAATCACATCTTTGAGTCTCAAAAAAGAGTTTATCTCACGAAGGTAGAAAAGATAAACACAACGTAAATCAAAATAAACTTCATATTAAATTTAGAATTCAAAAAGGTACAAAACATGAACTAAGAATGAACAACTATGAGAGAAACTAAAGATGAATAAAGATAGAAAATAAAGAAACAGTAAACTAAAAACCCTAGGAGGTATGGAAAAATTGCAAGATTGTCTCTCAGTCTATCTCAATCCTTCCTCTTTCAAGGTGGGGTCAAGCTCATACAAGCCTAATCTGTTGAAAAAGTAGTTGAGTTGAGATTTGGACAATCTGTAATGGTTTCCTTCTCCTAGCTGGAAGCCTAGAGTTTCCCTTCTAAAACTTGAAAATACCAAAGATTAAAGATGGAGATGAAAGACGCTTTAGAATGATGTAGTAGATGCCTTTTATAGTCTTCCAAAGGTTGGAGGTTGTCGAATTACGGTTCAGAAGTTGGATCATCTATCTTACCCGTGAAATAAAGGAAGACAATTGTCAATCCTATGAATCATGCTAGCTCAATCTGTCACCGGGTTATTTTGCGACCACAACTTGCCTCCTAGCTTTGCGGTCGCAATTGGATAAATTCACAGATTATGCACAACAAAATAAAAACTCTTGACTTTCCTCCAAAATGACTCTTTTTACACTTAATTAAGTCTAACAAATTAATGGTTGAAAACACGAGCTTGGCTTGTTTTTACATAAACTTGCTCTTTTTTGTCATAACGTACATCATTAAATTCAAAAAAACAAAGAATAAACTCAAGTTTAGAGTTAAATAACCCTCATAAATGAGTCTTATCAATTATCCTATCTTGTGGAGTGTTTGACTCTTAACTTAAGGATCGAAACTTGTTCTTTGTCTCAAGAGTTTTGGTCTTAAGGCAATCAATACCTTAGGGTTGAAATCAAATGAATTTGAGGGATTTAATGTTTACAAATTAGGGGCTCACATATCCTACGGGTTCCTAACTCCAATTTGCTTGAGTTTTCATATCACTCCCCTTGAAGTAATGGCAACCATGTCAAAACAGCAACTTGAGCATTCTGGATACTCCAATAATGAAGGGGCTATCTGACCAAAGGTATAAAACTAGTGTGTTGTCCGTTGGAGGCCAGAAGGGAGAAACTCCATTTTAGAGATGTTGCTCGCACCTTGGGCAAGACGATCATTACCTTTTGGTCGAGGATAACATGCAAACCTCACCCAAAAGAGAGGAAAATGGAGAACTTTCATAACATTCAAACCCCATCCAAGCGCTCCCAAAGTTGATCCCAACTTGGTTTTAAATTGTTCAGAAACCATAGTCTTCGATTGAGGGATGAATAGTTCATTGGGGTAGTTGCACATATAACAACTACAACTAAAGGAATAATTGATATAATACATTTTAGAACTATTTGTAAATATAGCACAATATTAGCCCAATGATGAGAAAAAGTCCAAAAAGTCTTTATTGATGTCGAATATACTCTTGATATATTCAAAATATTAATAAAATGATACACCCATGTTTTACCTTAAATGAAAGTTGATTGATGTTTGTTCTACAGGTAATGTACTCAAAATACACTACTAAAATGTTACGTTCATATTTTATCTTAATTGAATGTTGATTGATGTATGATATACTGTTCATTGTCTCTTATTGAACTGTGTTATGTTATTTACATATTTTAAATTGAACCTCTGTCTTTTATAACCATAATGTTTGTCTTCTATACTTGATATGAATGTTGCTATACTATCCATATACCTCATTTGTTATATTACTCAAGGAATCAATAACATCGATATATCTGATTAGGAGTGTTGATATACCACCGATATATCTAATATACCAATATAATGATATATCTAATATATATAACTGGTTTGATATATCATTAATATAGTTGATCTGATACACTATTGATAAATCTAATTTGATATATTATTAAAGTACATCAGTTGACTAATACACTAATGATATACTTGAAATGCATTTTGAATTAGTACTGATATACTATTGAAACACCCATGATATACTTTAAATGAAATTTGAATGAGTATTGATAAACTGCTGAGACACTAATCATATATTTGAAATTCTATTTTTTAATGAAAGTTGATATACTACCAATACACTAATGATATACTTGAAATACATTTAGAATGAGTGTTGGCATACGACTAAAACACTAATAATATACTTGAAATGCATTTTGAATGAGTCCAATATCCTATTGATACACCAATGTTATACTTGAAATGAATTTTGAATGAGTATTGATATATTATTAATACATTAATGTTATACTTGAAATTGCATTTAGAATGAGTGTTGATATACTACCTAATACATTAATGATACACTTGAAATCATGATTTTTTTATTGAGTACTGATATATTATTAATACACAAATGTTATATTTTAAATGGATTTTGAATGAGTGATGATATACTCTTAATGCACTAATGATATATTTTAAATGCATTTTGAATGGTATATACTATTGAAAATCTATGTTATATTTAAATGAATTTTAAATAACTGTTGATAAACTACTACCGATACACCAATGTTTGAAATTGCATTTTCAATAAGTGTTGTTATACTACTGATATACCAATGTTATACTTGAAATGAATTCTCTTTTATGATTACTTGAAATGAATTTTGAATGAGTGTTGATACACTACTGATACACCGATCTTATTATTGAAATTATCTTTAGAATGAGTCTGATGTGAATGAACTATTAACTCCACAATAGAAGACTATGGTTTCTAAAAAATTTAGAAACTATGTGGGATCAACTTTGGGAGCATTTGAAGGTGATTTAGACATGTTTGTTTAGTTCACTTTAAACACGTTTTTGGTTACTTAAGCACTAAAAATGCATTTTAATCATGTCTGAGTTTTGTCAATTCACCAAATGTGAAGGTATCCTTTGTTTTCAAGGTTTCCCCACTTGACATTTAACAATTGGAGACAATACGTTATCATCAACCTCTACAATACTCTAATTAAAATAGTTACCAATAGGAGAAATTAAACTATAGTAAGTTGATGAAAATGTAATAGCAAGATAATACTTCAAAACAAATTAATAAGGATTCAAATTAAGTTCATGATAACAAGTTTGAGCGCATGTTATATCAGTGGTATAATTTGGTATATCAATTGTATAATTGATATACTATTGATACACATGTTGATACACAAATGAAGGTAAAATTGAAATAATAAAAAAAAAAACATAAATCGGATTAAATTTTTTTACTATATTTACAAATTTCAAAAATCATTCCTAAATTTGCAAATAAACTACTTTTTTTTTTTTTTTTTTTTTTGCTATTTACTCTTTTACTCTTGTTTTCATCTTTATTGAGTCCATAAAATTTCAAAAATTACAATTTGACTTAAAATAATCCAATCTAGTCCCGACATTAATTATGTTGCCTATGATAGCTTCCTAGATAATTTTCTTTATATTATTTCTAGGAAAGCAAAAAAAAAAAAATATCTCTCTTCTTCGAGTATTAAATATAGCTAGAACAGTCAGACTAACCAAAATATTGTTAGATCTATAAAACAAAATAAATAAATAAATAAAAAGAAATTGAGAATGTATTTTAAACGTCCATTGAGTGATTATTAAATAGTAATGATCACATTTTATCATTTTTCCCCTCTTTCCCTTTCTCTCTTAAGCTCTCCCCTTTCGTGGAGATTAACCATATTATACGGTCAGGAGAATTGAATTAACCTACCCTAGAAATTTTGAATGAAATTAGTATAAAATCATCCAATCTATAGCTAACTTTGTTAAATCGAAATATTACACAAAACTCGAGTTAAATCGTAAAATTAAGAGTAAACATTTAGGATTAAACCCAAAATTAACATATTCATGTGAAAGAAATTGAATAGAGTCAGGAAATGGTTGTGCATTTTGAACACAAAAGCAATACAAGTGAATAGAAAGAAGATTACAACAAAGAAAAGAAATAGGAAGAACTTGCTGACAAAGAAAGCTAGTAGAGAGACTATACAGCACTAGAAATTTGCAACATTCTGCATTTAGAGATAGAGGGGTAGTTCCATATTTGACTAGACAGTAGTAGTGGTGTTTCCTTGCCTAAAAATTTCGGGTCAGATCGAATATTTTGTTAGATTTCTGTCCCCTTTAATACAATAAATCTGCGAACGAAGCGCCACAACGACCTAAGCCAAAAGACAGACTGAACATATTCAACATACATGTACGAAGCATATATCAAGCCAATGCCTACATTTACATTGAAAATGAATTCTCTCATAAAACAAGCAATGAAGAAGAGAAAACAAAAGAAACAGTATCTTTTTTCTGATGAATGAAAGCATCCCTACCTTGTTATACACAAATACACCAATGTGATGGTGCAGAACACCTTTTTTATACATCTCACTCTCACTCTCTCTCACCCCTCACACACACACAAACAGCAACATCGTTGATCATTTCCACTTATAATGTTTACAGTTACTTCATATCAACCTGTCATCATCAAGCCGCTGCGTGTCTCTAGTTGAGTGGTCATCAGTGTCATTTCCATGTGATTTTTTCAATTTTGCAACTAGTACCCACATGTTGGCAAGTTCATTTTCTAGATAAGCCTCTCTCTGCTTTGATTCCTCAACCTTTCGTTGAAGTTCGGTTTCTCTATGATCCTTTTCGAGAAGAGCAGCTTCATAGGAAAGCTCTCTCTCCTTGCTTACGGCCAGTTCTCTCTTTAGTTCTGCAGCAGATGGGCCAATGTCGGTGCGCTTTGAAATAACCTCCCTTCGGCCATTCCGCATCCCAATACTAGATTTTCTCTGGGAAGGGGAGCTCTTGGATGTAGCAAGTTCAGAAGCTAGTCTCTCATTTTCATTCATGAGCTTGGCAACTTCTTCTGACAAGGCTTTAAGTTCAACAGCTGCAGCTGAGGCTAGACCCTTTGCATATGAACTCTCCTCTGCAAGTTTCTGGTTTCTCAGCTCTAGCTGCTCTTTAGACTCCGTTAGTTCAGCCAGTTTATGCTTCAGATCATCAACCTCAGTTGCCTGTCATAGGGGAAAGAAAAGAATTAATTTGACTTGTAAGGTAGATCCAAAAAGTTGAATGTAGAAGAATACAAGATTCACAAAACTGAGCAGTAGAAAAATTGGAGTACGGCCCATTGGTTCTTTGCTTTGGAAATGCAATAAAAAAGATATTGGAAAAAAGTTCTTGACACAGAAATAACTGGTGATATTTCCAAGTTGAGATGATCACTCAATGGGGGAGATGTTAGGACTATAAAAGATACCTGTGCTAATCTTTCATCTTTCGGTATATTTCGCAATTCAAGTGTTTCAGCTAGCTGTTGCTTTAATGAGGCTACAGTTTCCTGTAGTCCTTCACATTCAGAGATCTGATGGAAGAATGTTAGTTAAAACCATTACACGGAATAATGACTTTTGGAGCAGCCAGCTCGATAAAATGTGCGATATTTTACCTTTTGGTTTAGCTGCTCCTGAATAATCCGATTATCTGCAGCTTTAACCTATAGAATTGAACAGAACGAGAAAGTTCAATACTAATATTGGCGAGAGTAGAATTACTATACTTGAGAAACACCTTGGAGAAATAGATGCCCTTTTTTCATGACTTCCATCTATAAAATTTGTTTCTGATGATGACCCAATTTATCAACGAATACAACAAAGAAAGTGAACTAAACTAAAGACTCGTGGATGGGGAAACCCCACTTTAGCCACCAAATATCAGTCCACTCAGCTTTTTGATATGTGTTTTGCCATGATCCACAGACAGGAAAAATGATAACCATTTATGAGAAACACCTTGCAATATTTTTCAATTATTCATGAGCTGACTGTAAATTCAAATATGAAACACAAGTTTGAGATCATTTGTATTATTCAATTCATTAGTTACCTCAAGTTCAAACGACTTCTCATTCAACTGTGCAGTCAATTCATCAATTTCCTGCAGCATTAAGACAAGCACGTAGGTTTGCTTAAGCAAAACTGAGATGCCTCTTAAAAAAAATATATATATATAGAAAAACTATTAAAAACCTTACTTGCATTATTTCCAAGTCTGTCATTTTATTTGGTGAAGCATCTGCAATTTTCTTTTCGAGAAAAGCTATCTGTTGATTCTTGGCGTTGATATCATCTTTTAACCTTTTCATCTCAAACTTCATAGTAGAAGACCCATAAGACTAAAGTTCTCTGGCACATTGATAGAACGTAAACATGTAACTTTAGGAAAATAATCTCTTACATGAAGTTGGTCTTTCTGGGGGTTTCTTGCAGCTTCATCAGACAAACGCTTCAAAGCACTTGAATGAAGTGCCACCTCTCCGGACAAAATCTTTTGCTGCTCCATTAGAAGGTCAATCTGATCGCTTGATTTTATGCTAGTCTGGCAAAATGGATGAATCAATTTTGACATGAGAAAAATATTGGGTTATAATCATGGTATGGAGAACAATGAATAAATTTTAAAAAAAGTATATGGTGAAGCAATTAAGCATTTTTGCAGAAAAACGGCAATTACACTTATTTGCAAAATAAGGAAAAAATTTGTAATTCTTAGATATATAATAATACTCTCGAGAAAGAATAATTATTAATAGACATTCTGGGAAATGTATTATTTAGTTTTCCTTATCCTCTTCGGCACTATGCAAGGGAAACGTGGCACATCCATTTTGGCAGCAATATAGGCTCATAGTTCACAGATCATTTTCTGAAATTTCTTTGAAAAATGAGAAAAAAGAAAAATCCAGAAGAATGTGCACATGAGAAGAAACGATATACTTGTTTTAATTTATTTTAACAAAGAGACTAGCACAACAAGATTATTTGTACTTCTACTTTTGCATCACTCACGTTTATACCTCTTTACTTTTCTCTTTTAACAATCTAACTAATCTGAGATTTTCTTTAGGTCACAATTTGTGATTCCAAGAAATCCAAGTCATGCCAAAAACAATTTAGTGTATATACTACTATTTTTTTAATAACATTTTTTTAATTATATTATTAAAACTTTTGGGGAAGAGCTTCATGGGCGCGGGTGTCTAAGGATTGCTCTAACTTGCAATAATCACCCAAGAAATCTTCCTTTGTTTCTCTAATGAAAGTGGTTTAAATTATTCCTATGGATATCAGAGAAACAAACAAAGGCGACAACTGGCCAGATGCAATAGAACTTCCAATATGAAACGCAATCACATACATACCAAAGGTGTCTCTGGATCAAAAATATTTTCCTCACGAGCTTCTTTCTCCTCTCTGGCGTCAGATAAGAGATCTGCTGATGGGGAGCTTTCTGTTTGTAAAGAATGGGATAATCTAGACTCTGTCGGAACATTATTTGGATCAGCTCGAGGTGTTGAAGGAATGCTAGTTGACTTTATCCCACTTGACCTATCACTTGTGTTTGTTAAAGTTCCCAAGCCACTATCTCGTTTCTGATCCAGGGTAGTAAATAAAAAACTTTAAAACATATACAGGATAAACTAATATTAAGAAAACGATAAAGAAAATGCAACAAAAAATAATATACTAAGCCAATCATATATACATTCAATTTAAGAGTACTCAAAGACATGTTTTCAAGTTGAGAATACAATCAGGACATTAAAGAATACTCAAACTTAAAGTAGCAGTAGAGTCATATGCAAGAATCAGGCACCAAAAAAATTGCAACTTCAAATTTCCTGGTTCATACAAGTTACAAACTATGTTGAATTAATTCAATAAGGAAAAATAAGTTTTAAAAGGATTCATGAGCTAAAATGAAGTAGGAGGCATCCTCTGTGTTACGCAGGCTGTAAGGATGGAGAGTATTTCAGAACTTTCCAGAAAAGAGAAAACCAAAGTGAGTCTACAATTAATTTTCTTATGCCATCTTTAATTAATTCTAAAAACCACTTCAACTTACGATGTTTTATAAGATAAATAACTTGCACCTCACGTTCCGGGTTTTTTTTTTCATTTTGTGAATAATTCACTTTCTAATATTTAGGAATGGTTGGATGAATATACAAAGATTCCAGCTATTTAGATCTCGAGGCTTAAACTCAATGAACTACCCTAAAAGATGATGAAATATATAGCGAATTTTACTTGAATAGAAAGTTTGTTTATAACATTCTTTTCAAAAGAAAAAGTTTGTTTATAACATTTGTTAGACAAATATGTCTGAGCAGAAAAACATGTTGATAGTTTTTTACGAAATCGCCTGATAAACTCTATAATACCATCATTTATGCATGCATGCGTGCATGTACGTATATAAAAGATATTTTATTGAAACAGACATGAATCATGATGCAGATCAAGCATCACAACAATCATTAACCAATGAATTTCTATAATCAATGCATGAGACCTAGACACTAACAAAAAAAAAAGGGAAAAAATCATTTTTAACCCTAAACTTTGGGGGTTGTATCAAATTTAACCCTGAACTTTTAATTTCATCAAATTGAACCCTAAACTTAACAAGTTGTATCAATTTTAATCCCGAACTTTCAATTTCATCAAATTGAACCTCAAACTTATCAGATCGTACAATTTTAACCTCAAATTTGCGTAAGTATTACAATGTATACCTTTGGTTAACTTTTCGTTTGAATTACCGTGCATAATTGATTATTTCTTCCTTTTTTTTTTAATTCACACTGAAGAAACTTTATTTTCGATGACTTTTTCTTGTTGTTGAGAACTTTAATTGTGAGGGCTCTTTCGCTGCTATTTAGATTACGAAAGCAAAAAAACTTTAGAGGTTTTTTTATCTTCAAATATTTGCTGGTTTTTTATTGTTGCCAAGAACTTTATGGGATTTTTTTTCTTCTTTTATACGGTTTTTTTTTCTTGCTAATTAGAAGAATGTAAAAATGTAGGAAATGAAAATAAAGAAATTTCGAGTTTTTTATTTCTCATATTTGCTAGATTTTTCTTGTTGCCAATAACTTTGTGATTCTTTTTTGGATAATAATGGGAAGAATAGTCTGGAATATTTGATTTCTTCTGGTTTTTCCAAAAAAAATCCTTATAAAACACTAACTTAGGTGCAATGTGAATTAAAAATAATGAAAAGGAAATTGTCAATTACATGTTTTAATAGCAATTCAAATGAAAAGTTGATCAAAGGTCTACATTGCAACATTTATGCAAGTTTGAGGTTCAAATTGATACAATTTGTTAAGATTAGGGTTCAATTTGATGAAATTGAAAGTTTAGGGTTAAAATTGATACAACCTGCTAAGTTCAGGGATCAAAGTTGATTTTTTTCCAAAAAAAAAATCTTAAGCAAAAAATGATGATGACGACAGTAACAGAAAACTCTGAGTATCCAAATACCACATACCCGCAACTTTAACCAGTTTAGTAGGCCATGCTTTCGGGTCTTCTTCTCCTCCTTAACGGTATCATCATTGGCTTCACTATTACTCTCGACGGAAGCATACACGTCAATGTTTTCATCATCTAAAATAAGGTCTCGCCTCTTGTGTGGCAGGTAAGCTAGCTGCCCACATGTAGACAGCACTCAGAGAAAATAGATGGACAAGTATAAAAGAATTCAGAAGTCCATAACATTTAAATTATATTAAGAGTAATAAGTGGCGAAGCATTCGTACTCATTAGTCGCTAAATAGTGAATAGCATCTTAGGGAAATAGGGTACATACTTCCTCCTCCCCAAAAGAATGCCTTCTCCTAAGACCAGGTCGATGAGGAAACCGTGATGATTGTGATGCCTTTGTGGAGACCAAAATTAACTTTGTCAGACGTTGAATTCTGCCCAACAAAGCAGCTTTTGCTTCTTCCTCCTGTTCCAATCTTGATTGTAGCTTGAATTGACCATCTTCTAACTTTATGCATAGGATCACACCAAAAGAAATAGTTCAAGTCAAACACCATATCTTGCAGGAGAAATGGAAGTAAATGAATATTCAGTCAAACATCTCTGCACCATAAGCATATATAATCAAATATGACTTCTGGAATACAGGCTCAAAATTTTTTAAAAGTAATACATACAAGCATGCATACATATATATTATTGTTTTTAGGTATCCATGATATCATGCCCCACGTCACTGCTCCACAGGAAGACGAAAGCCCCAAATCATCAATCAATGGGTTTTCTGATGATTTTTTTAATGAGAAAGTTATCAATCAATGGTAATTGCCCATTATTAAGCTAACATTAGTTATCATAATGTTACCAAACCATTGTTTTTGTAACTCCAGCTTTTTTTTTTTCTATCTTCTTCAGCACTCTCTATTGTATATTTCATTTATCAATGAAATGGTTATCAATCTAACAAAGTACTGAAAATTTGTTTTTAGTACCACAAACTTAAACATACAATAGAGAGAAACAAAGTCCTAAAGAATTGGTACGGCACTTAGAATATAATAGTACCTTTTGCTTCAGGAGCACAATGTCATCTTCGGAATCTCTCAGTTGAGGAACGGTCATAATTCCCCTCTTCAGTTGATCCAACTCTTCCTTTAAACAACGAATCTCATTCTGATATTTCTTGATAAGTGATTTCTCATCAATAATCTGCAGGTTTGAGAAATCAGCTACATTTTTTCCCAAGTTAACCAGCTGGTTTATGTTTAACAATCAAACATAAATTTAGAAATAAATAAGTTCTCTATTATATAAAAATCCTGCCTTATTTTGTGCTGCTTGAATTTCAATGTGTTTTGCACGATGTGCAAATTTCAATGTATTATGCGTCTCTTCCGAACTACTTGATGCTGGAGTAACTGTGCATATAAGCTGTAAATACAAACACAGATGAATGAACAAACTATGATGTTTTATTTTGCTAATAAAATCTAGAAAACATCTTTGAATATTTTTAAAATAATATTCATTCAGATAATAAGGTATAAAAAGCCTTACAGACACACGCCCATGACCACTAAGTGAAGACTGGAGAAGTCTGGTAAGTTTAGAGTCTCGGTATGGTATATGATTGGCCCTTCCATCTGTAAGCTTTGATATTACCTGACACAAAGAAATCGCCATCAACCAAGTAAATCCAACATTGGTGGTAGAGTCAAGTAAATCCAACATGACAACCAGAGCTGTGAGAGAATACTAATGCTGGGTACCAATTGACTAAATTTGATTAGATACAGTGCTCATAAGAAAATTAATGAGTGATAACTAGAACTATTTTCCACCTTGGAAAGTTCTTTTTAGATTCCCTCCACTGTAGACGATAAAAATAAGTACATAGAAGACTAATCTTAGGGAAAAATATATAATATTCTTTACAGGAAAAGGTATCAAGTAAATAAGGTGCTCAAAAGAAATTGAAAAAAAAAAGTAAATAAGACCCCATGCCATTACATGATCTACTTACTGATTACTCTATAACCTCCCATCTACTTAGAACTCAAGAAACAGCAACCTTTATACAACCTATTGAACAGACCTGTTCAAGTAAGGTGGTTAACCTCCCTTAGTTCTAAGTTGAGGTTTCCCTTCCTTTTCTTTTCTTGATATTTGACAGGGACGTAAGTGAATAGGTTCAACTGATATTTGATCCAACAAAATAAGATCAAGGTCATAATTACAAAAAGGCCAAGCAACTGACATCCACAAGGAAGCATTAAACATAGATCTATCCACATCTAAGATCCTATTACTCCTCTCTAGTACAAACAAACGGCAGTAAGATTAAAAGTCTGATTTAAAAAGATAATGTATGAGAGGCCTCACTGTTCCAAGAGTTAGCAGGCTTTTATTAATATATGATCCCTCTTTTCGCCTTATACCAGTAGTTTCAGCTTTTGAGCTCTCAGAACCTGCCAGATCGATGAGGTTCTGCAGGTATAAGTAAAATGTAGGAAAAGTTACAAAAAAATTGCAGAAAATTGATATACACTACAAAATAATCACGAAAATAGTTGATTTAAAATTAAATTTTGAAAAAGGTAGTGTCCCATTACCAGTTGAGACAGGTTTACAGCTTCTCCTTCACTGTTTTCACCACATGGACTGCTCTCTATAGTCTGTTCACAAGATTGAAAATACTATTTCAGCAATAAATCGATGATGTCTCCTACTCTTGTTAAAAAAAAAAAAAGTCTCCTATTCAAACTAATAAATAAACTAAAAAAAAGTTCATAGATAAAAGTTAATCAAAAAAATTTGGCACCTACCAAAATAATTGAAAAACAGCCAAGAGGATTCTTAAATTGATATATCACAAGGTAATCCCAAAAATTAACTAAACTAAACCAAATTCCAGATCCATTTAAGCATATCAATGAGGTGTCGTGGCCACAACAAGAACAAGGAAAAGTAAAAGAAGGTTCAACCAACAATATTGCTTATTTTACCTATATTCTAGTAAATTGTGTTATTTGGATTAAAAAATGTTAAGTTATAGAAATTGAGATAAAATATATAAGTATTAATAATCTTAAATACTTGAATGCTAAGGTTGGGTTTTGAGGAATATATGTATATGTATCTTATCCAAAAAAAAAAGGTTGGTTAATATATTTATTCATATTAGTTATCAACAAATACAATGAACCATTATTTTCGTATTACTAGGTAGTTAGCCCCCCACCCAAACAATGCCTACAGAAGATACATCACACATCTCTACACCAAGCCAAAACCCTAAGAAGCTCACAGTGCATCTTTTAAGCTCAAAAAATGATCGAACAAGTGACCAGGGTTTTTCTTTTCTTTTCTTTTCTTTTCTTTTTTTTTCTTTTTCTCTCTTTTTCTTTATAAGAACAGTTGATAAGGGGAAAAAAAAGAAAGCCACCAAAATAATAGCCGAGCCAGTACCAGAGCAGCAAAAATAGGAAATGCAAAATGAAAACAATTACAAAAAAGTGCCCACTTGTTGGTGATAGAAGAATAATTGCAAAAAAAGAATAGAAGTATGAAAAAACCAAGGTATTCATATATCAACCTATAAGCTCTTGACCAATTAAGCTGCCCATTTGAACAATATACATGGCCTATTAATCTTTATTCTTTAGAAATAGGAAGTAAATGATTCAATTCAGAAATTAACGAGGCCTTATCAGCATACTGGAACGGTATTTTCACTGTTGTCCTTTGTATTCTTTAATTGTCTTATTGAAAGTTTGGTATTTCTTTTTTAAAAAAGCAAATAGGAAGTAAATAGTAAGTTACAGAATTGACGAGTCTCTAGATTAACAAACAACCAAAACATATCCAAGTATTATCATTGGCTTGACAACGCTCCATGCCTGAAAAGGAGGCTAGACATATTCAAAGGCATTACTGTTCTTTCAGCCTCTTTGACAAAATGTGACAATTTATATATGTATATATATAGAGAGCAACAAACAAACCTTTTCATTAAATAAATGAAAATAGACTAATACAGTAATACTCAAAAGATACAAACTTCACAAAAAAGAGAATAAAATTCAGGTCTAATTTATCAGATAGAAGTTAGTGAAGAATGAACCTTGACAACCAGAAAAGAGAATAAAATCAACTCGTCATGCTTCCATTAAGATAAAGATTTACCAATGTAAATATCGTATGGCTTCTGCTGCTTAACAAATTGAAATTTGTAGACCCAACATGTCTGTGTTCTGTTGGCAACAATTAAAATCTCATCACAAAGTGAAAACTGTCATGAATAGAATATTATCATAATAACAAACAGATGCAATAATAATATACAACTTCTACTCACGAAAAATTTATTAGCCATACTTGTGAGACAATAGATTAAAGAGGTTAAAAGGATTAACCTTTATAAATAAACATATACTAAAAAGAAAATGTCTGAAAGTAAAATATAGAGACAACTAAGTGTAATCATCAGCAAAACAATCTATGTAAAGGTAGATCTATTCAATAGTCATCCATAATAGCCTAGAAAATAGAAGAGTAGGGCTATGGGCTGTTTGGTAACTTTACAAAATAATTTTTAAAGAAATATGATCAAGTAGTTGGTAAAAGTTAAGATTATTGAGCAACTACCATTCACGAGCCAATAATTTAAAAGGAAAACAACTTCAAAAAATGGTAAACCGAACATGTTTAACTGAATTTTTATAACTTAAAAATAGAAAATAGTTTTCAAAAATAACTTCCAAATCCCCGTTAACTTTTAGGTCCAAAAGATTATGATCAACCATAATGAAGATGAAGGAGTCCTACAAAGGTGAAGCCTCCCATAAATGCTCGATAGAGCATAAAGTTCCATCATAATGTCAATACAAGGTTCAGAATAAGTTTGACCAATTTAAAAGGACATATTATATTTAATGTCTATAGTATTTCACTAAATGCAAGGATTGTAGGTTGGATCACAAACACCTTCTCTAAAGCGCAGCCATGATTTTACACATCAGCTGAAACAATCAGGCAATTTGAACAACCAGATGAATTATTCTTCACTATCTCGATTAAGGAGTCCTTTTGGTTTGTGGTTTTCTTGAGGCAAAGAACATAAGTTCACTTTCAAGTTCTCTGGAAAAGCATTTGGCAGAGAGGCAAGGAGAGGAGTTGACAGAAGGATTCAAAGAGCCCATGCACACAAAATCCAGCAGATGGAGATAGGGTAAGTATTATCCTTACTCCAAGTCTCTTTTCTAATGAGCGCCCCCATTCACCCAAATATCATGGATAACCCTACTTTAATTTGGAGGTCTAGAACAATGAAAAAGGTTCATGTTTTTTCTATGAAACATTGGCCTAGGACATATTAATATTTTACAGGATTTAGAAGAAATTCCTGGCCTAGCTTTGTCTCTGCATTTTTGTGTATTGCATGCACAGGAAGTTCAGAGGATTGAGGCCAACCCTCTATTCTCTGGCCCATCTAGTTCATCTTGTGGGTACAGATTATTGGCAACTTTTGATGTACAATTGTGCTTCCAAAATACAGCCAAACAGGTCATTCTCCAACTTTTTTGTGGGTAGAAGTCCAAAGACAAAAAACTAAGGAGTCATGAGAAAATGCTAATAACCAATCCTGTGTGAGATTATGAGAGGTGAGAAACAGAAGAACTTTTTAAATCAGTCCAGAAGCTTAGGAGACTTCTGGAATTCTGAGAGTTAACCAGCTTCTCAGCATCAAATTGGCGCACTCTTTCTAATACTTCTTTTGTAATTACTAAGCCTCCTTTACTTCGATAAGTTTTTAACCATTTTGGTAGATTGGGGGATTGTTCATTTTCTTTTTGGATAATTTTCCTTGATTAATGAATTTGGTTTCTTAAGAACACAATAATAATTATCCATAAACTATTCGGTTAACAATAGTTTCAGACTATTGGCCAGCGTAGGTGCAGGGAGATGATCGAGGAGTTCCTCCTCCATCCGCCGTTTCGGGAGAAAGGAAGATTTTTGTGGCTTGCTGGTGTTTGTGCTATTCTTTGGGGTATTTGGGAGGAGAGGAATAATAGAATTTTTAGAGAGACTGAGAGACTCCCGTTTGAGGTTTGGGCTAACATTCGGTTTTCTGTTTTCTTATGGGCTTTGGTTTCCAAGGCTTTTTGTAATTACCCGTTAGGTCTTATTTTGATTGACTGGAAACCCTTTCTTTAGTCAGGTTCCTTTTGCTTGGGGCTTGGTTTTTTTTTTTTTTTTTTTTTTGTATTCCCTTGTATTCTTTCATTTATTCTCAATGGAAGTTCGGTTCTTTATATATATATATATATATATATATATTAAAAAAAAAGAAAAAAAAAAGATGTTAGTCTCTCGACTTTATTTTTTCACATTTTTCCTATTCCTGCTTTTCTAGCAACTCCTGACTAAGGATGGCAATGTGGGCATGGTCACCAGCTCAACTTTCAGTTTATAAATTAAATATCTGATAAATAAAAATTGATCAAATATACAGAAGACTTTACATGTATATGCCTAAAGAGTAAAGAAAAGTTTTAAGATTCATTGGTTTTATTGTTAATTTTATTTTTTAAAAAAATAGTAATTTATGGATATTTGTATTATTTAAATAGATTATTATTTTGTTTAGATCAGATATTAGTCTATTATTTTTCATTGTTAGTTAATTTTTACCTTCCTAATTAGTTTCCTTATTTGTAATTTGTATTGTGTTATATTTACCTATTATTGGGTCCTTTGGAAATAAGAAAATTAATTTCTCCAAACACCACATTTTATTGACTAATAAATATATAGAATAATGACTGTAGGTTTCAAGTCAAGGCCAAAGTTGGGTCCCAAAAATGGAAAATAAATTCTCCATCCTTATTCCTCGAGTTAAATTGGAGACTAAAATTTTCTCGAATCTCACACTTGTCCTCATTTCAAATGAAGATTTCCCACCCACTCAGTTGTAAGAAATTTTATTATCCCTACCCTTAATGTAACCATATTAGATAAAAATTTGAGCAACTGAAAATCTGATAAAGAAAAAATTATCTTGACTCATTACAAATAAGCACTTAAAATGGATGTTGCAAGAGAAATAAATCATCATACCATATTCGAATTCCATAAAACCAAAGATCCTATCGAGGATTCTTACCTTCCCCCGCTGCAATAAGTGAAAGTGCATGAGCTGGAGACAACACAACTTCTTCCTTAATTCCTTCCACAAAGGTGCCCTAATAACATCAACGTAAAAATAAATGCAGAGTTTCAACATTCTTATAATGATCAACGTAATCTCTCTATAGGTGGAGTAAATATCATGGTTGCAAACAAGAAGAATATGAAAATACAGAAAACTGGCAAGAAGTTAAGATTCATAATAGTCCTCCTTGACACGTATAATGCAAAAGCTAAATGAATCCAGAAATGAAAAGGTTTAACCATATGGTAAGACAAGCATTTGAATTTTACCCAGTTTTTCTTTGTTTTCCATAATAGTCCATAAGACAAGCATTAGTTTAACCATAATAGTCCTCCTTGACACATATTAATGCAAGATGCACAAAGGTCCCTAAGAGTTAGTTTAGGTGTCCAGCTCAAATAACCTGCAAGAAACACTAAACAACATACAAACTAACTCTTTGGGACCAACCAACCTTGTTCTATTGAGTGTTCTTCAATGAACGGGGGGAGGGGGGTTATTCTGCTGAAACATATTGAAAACGAAGGAAATAAGAAATAGTCACCCAACTATTCAAGAGAGCTGGTTCTCTCCTCTCAAACCTTACTCTCTAAGCCAAAAACATTCAGAAATTGCCTTCATTTCCTATTTTACCCCTCCTAAGAGTAAATATGCATAATTGGAGGCCTTACAATACCCCAGGGACAATGACACCTTGTCCTCAAGGTGGAAATTTGGAAATTGTTGCTTGATGACTGTTGCCAACTCCAAGTTGCCTCGCAAAACTGTTGATCTTGCCACTATATTAACCATTCTTCCTCATTTGTCTCATCATTCCATCTCAGATCCAAACATCACATGGTTCAGCCAACCATTTGTGAGGTATCTGTAAGGTATCCTCCTTCCTTAACCTGCAAGAAACACAAGAATACACACAACAACACCCAAACAACACTGATAATGGAGAGAAATAGACCCAACTCTGTGATATTGAGTGGTTCTTCAATATCCAGAGGGGTTATTAGCCGATAGTATTAATAATAAGAGCCAAGAACAAGAACAAGGATATCCCAGCTTTCGAGAGGCTGGTTCTCTCCCTCTCAGACCACTCTCAGCCTAAGACAAAATGATCCCCCCCTCTCCACTCTCTCATTCAGCCTTTTACATCATTCCCTCACTCCCACATTCCCCGTGGTCCCCATGCGGTCCTTTTCTAACCGTTTCCCACTATTCCCTGAAATGCCCTTTCTCTTGTACACTCTTGTTATAGGAGGCCTAACAATACCCCCCGGGTTCAGATTCACCTTGTCCTCAAGGTGAAAGGTAGGGAATTGGCATGTGATGTCTGCTGCGGTTTCCCATGTTGCATCGCAAATCTGCTGGTCTTTCCATTGGATCAACCATTCCTCCACATCCTTTTCTTCATTCCAACGAATGCCCAATCGAGCTACTGGTTCAATGACCCATTCGAATTCTTCTGAGAGCGGAGGTATTTCACTGTGAACTTCCAATTGCTGCCCAATAGCCTTTTTAAGCTGAGAGATATGGAAGACATCATGTATCATGGCTGAACTGGGCAGGGCCAATTGGTAGGCGACAGCGCCAATCTTTTTGAGTACCTGGTATGGTCCATAAAACCGAGGGAAAGCTTCTCGCACCTGCGCTTGGCCACAGATCGCTGCCTGTAGGGTCTGATTTTCAAATACGCCCAATCCCCTTCGAGCAATTCCACATCCCTTCTTTTCTTGTCTGCTTGTTTCTTCATCCTTTCTTGAGCCAATCTCAACTGCTCTTTCAATCTCAGCAGTTGCCTGTCTCTTTCCAACAACTGTTGGTCCAAGGAATCGTTTGTTGTTGCCTGGTCCCCATAAGAAATTAGAGGTGGTGGTTGCCTTCCATAAACCACGTTGAAAGGAGTGGTATTAATAGCGGAGTGAAACGTGGTATTGTACCAGAATTCGGCCCACGACATCCACTGAGCCCATTTCCTTGGTTGCTCATTGCAATAACAACATAAGAAGGTTTCAAGACAGCGGTTCACTCTTTCTGTTTGGCCGTCGGTTTGAGGATGGAAGGCCGTGCTGCGCTTCAATTGTGTTCCTTGGATTCTGAACAACTCAGTCCAAAAGTGGCTAACAAAGATCCTATCCCGATCAGAAACAATGGATCTTGGGAATCCGTGTAACCGAACGATCTCTTTGATGAAAGCTGCTGCCACTATCTTAGCCGAGAAAGGGTGCTTGAGAGTTATAAAGTGAGCATATTTGCTCAATCTGTCCACTACCACTAAGATAGTGTCAACGCCTTGAGAGACCGGTAATCCTTCGATGAAGTCCATAGAAACATCTTCCCAAATCTTGTCTGGACGAGGTAAAGGTTGGAGGAGCCCTGCTGGTGCCACAGAGTCAGATTTATTGGCCTGACAAGTCGAACATTTCTCAACATATTTCTTCACCTCGCCCTTCATTCCCTTCCAATATAGCTCCCCAGTCATCCGTTTATAAGTTCTAAGAAAGCCCGAGTGTCCTCCCATTACTGAGTCATGGAATGTATGTAAAAGTGCAGGGATTAATTCGGACTTACTTGATAGGACTAGCCTCCCTTTGTAGTGCAGCCGCCCGTGGATAAGAGAAAATTTGGGATGACTTAGGGGGTCTTCCTGCAATTCTTGCTGAATCTTCTGCAAGTCTGGGTCCTGATCTACTTCTTTGTAGACTACCTCCAGATCAATCAGCGAAGGAACGGTTAAGGACATCAACTCACTGGTGGGAGGCATTCTAGATAAGGCGTCAGCTGCCTTGTTGAGGAGACCAGGGTGATATCTAATTTCAAAATCGTAGCCGAGGAGCTTGGTCAACCACCTCTGATACTCTGGTTGGATTTCTCGCTGCTCTAACAGATGCTTAAGGGCCCTTTGATCAGTCAGTACCGTAAACTTCTGGCTTAATAGATAGTGGCGCCACTTTTGTACTGCTAATACCACTGCCATCAACTCTCGCTCGTATACAGACTTGGCTTGTGATCTTGCACTCAGCGCTTGGCTGAAGAACGCGATCGGCCTTCCCTTTTGTGTCAGGACGGCTCCAATCCCGAATCCAGAGGCATCGGTTTCTATGGTGAACGGTGTAGTGAAATCCGGAAGTGCCAAGACTGGAAGAGAAATCATGGCTTGCCTCAATGTTTCAAATGCCGCACCAGCTTCATCATTCCAGCTGAAGGCATCCTTCTTGAGTAGCTGAGTTAAGGGAGCAGCCAGAGATCCATAATCCTTCACAAAACGGCGGTAATACCCTGTCAGACCCAAGAATCCTCTCAACTCTTTGACTGATTTAGGCGTGGGCCATTGTAGCATTGCTCGAATCTTTTCTTGATCCGCTTCCACTCCGTCTGAGGAAACCCAATGCCCAAGATACTCGACTCTGCTTTTAGCAAAAACGCATTTCTTTCGGTTGGCAAACAGAGCATTGTTCCTCAGTGTCTCAAATACAATGGCTAAGTGCTTCCTGTGAGTGTCAATGTCCGGGCTATAAATCAAGATGTCGTCGAAGAACACAAGGATGAACCTCCGCAAGAACGGCTTGAACACTTTATTCATCAACGCCTGGAAAGTGGCCGGGGCATTTGTCAACCCAAACGGCATCACAAGGAATTCATAATGGCCTTCATGTGTTCGGAAAGCCGTCTTCTCTACGTCCTCACTTTTCATCCTTATTTGATGGTAACCTGATTTCAAGTCTATCTTAGAGTACACAGCAGAGCCATTGAGTTCATCAAGAAGCTCCTCAATAACAGGGATCGGAAACTTATCTGGTATTGTTGCCTGGTTGAGAGCTCTGTAATCGACGCAAAATCGCCATCCTCCATCTTTCTTTTTAACTAGCAGGACAGGACTCGAGAATGGACTGCAACTCGGTCTTATAATACCGGATTCCAACATCTCACTGACCATTTTCTCAATCTCATTCTTTTGGACATGGGCATACTTGTAGGGCCGGACATTAACAGGTGTTTGACCTTCTTGCAAAACAATGCGATGATCCACATCTCTCTTGGGGGGTAGGCCTGCAGGTAACTCGAAAACTTCTTGGAATTCCCCCAACAATTCTTCGATCGATCTCGGGAGCACAGGTTCTTCCGCGACTTCCTCTAGTTCTTCCTCAATGTTCAGGGCACGTAGCTCAATCAGGAATCCTTGATCGGAATCAGTCCAGGATTTAACCATCATTTTCATAGTAATCTCGGCTTTTGTCAAGGATGGATCTCCACGAATAGTGATCTTGGAGCCATTGACATCAATGGTCATAGTCAGCTCAGACCAGTTAACACTCATATTTCCCATAGCTTTCAGCCACTGCATTCCAAGGATGACATCCACCCCACGCAGTTCCAGCGGAAGAAAATCCTCTTTAATAGACAATTCTGGGAGAGAGATCACAACGCCTTGGCACACACCTTGTCCCTTGACTGCAGACCCGGTACCCATCACGATGCCATAGTCGGAGGTGGTCGTCAAAGGGAAGTTGAACTCCTCCACCAACTGTTGGGATATGAAGTTATGCGTGGCCCCGCAATCGATCAGAATGACGATTTCTTTCCCCTCGATCAGCCCCCGAATCTTCATCGTTCCGGGAGTGGAGAATCCAATCACGGACTTCAGAGCGAGTTCCACTTGTTCGAGATCTCTAGCCTCGAGGTTGTGCACCTCTGCGACCTCTTCTTCAGCCTCTGTTTCTTGCACAAGTTCAATCTCCTCTTCTTCGCGAACCAGGAGCACTCGAAGTTCTCTAACTTCCTTGCCTTTGCAACGATGGTTGAACGTAAATTTCTCATCACATTTAAAACATATGCCCTTGTCTCGCTTTTCTTTGTATTCTGCGTCTGTAAGCCTGCGCGTAGGTGCTTCCCTGCGCGGTTGTCCGCCCTTTTCCGGTATGGTTATAGTACGTATCTGCCATGAGTCATTATTAGTCTTAACATGTGATCTCGCCGTACCTGATGAAGAAGATTTCCCTCCACCCTGCTGGGCCGGCTTGCAACTATCGTAGCCCAGAGTTTCCATCGCTAGCTTAATGGCCAGGTCACGGTCTTCTATCAGCTGGGCCTGCTTCATGATTTCTCGAAGCCCAACTGGTTGACGACTCACAACTTCAGCTCTTACCGTAGGGTTAAGCCCATTGAGGAAGGTGTCTTCCAAAACCATCTTCGGCATCTCCGGTAGAGGAGCGGCGTATATTTCAAACCTTTTCCGGTAGTCAGCCACCGTTCCATCTTGCTTAACGGCCAAGAAACGAGCGCAAATACTTCCTTCTTGAGAAGGGCGAAATCTTTCGAACAGTTTGGCCTTCAACTGATCCCATGATTTAATAGGTTCTTGATTATTTTCCCAACGATACCAGTCGACCACGTCATGATCAAAACTGATAATAGCCGCCGTGATTTTCTCAGCCTCCGTTAGTTGGTGAATCTCGAAATAACGCTCCGCACGAAAGAGCCACGAATCCGGATTCTCTCCAGCAAAAACCGGCATCTCGAGCTTCTTAAACTTGCAACGTTCTCCTCCTTGTATCTCCCTTTGCACGCGGTTAACCTCGACGGTTTCTGTTTTCTCTTCCTTATTCTCCGGTTCCTTCTCTAAGGCCTTAAGCTGCTTACTCGATGATTCGGTAACTTCTGAAGACGACTGCTCTCGTCCCACGTTCTGTCCGACCATCAATGCCATGATCGCCCTCTGATTCTCCTTCATCTCGAGTGTCAACTGCTCAAGGTGTTTCCCGAACAGCTGTATGGTCTCTTTAAACTCTCCCATTTGCTTTTCCTGGTTCTCCAGGCGTTCTTCCGTCTGCCTTTGAGCCATTGCGCGTGTTTTCCCCAGGATTTTACGTGCTCTGATACCAATGTGTAAGGTATCCTCCTTCCTTAACCTGCAAGAAACACAAGAATACACACAACAACACCCAAACAACACTGATAATGGAGAGAAATAGACCCAACTCTGTGATATTGAGTGGTTCTTCAATATCCAGAGGGGTTATTAGCCGATAGTATTGATAATAAGAGCCAAGAACAAGAACAAGGATATCCCAGCTTTCGAGAGGCTGGTTCTCTCCCTCTCAGACCACTCTCAGCCTAAGACAAAATGATCCCCCCCTCTCCACTCTCTCATTCAGCCTTTTACATCATTCCCTCACTCCCACATTCCCCGTGGTCCCCATGCTGTCCTTTTCTAACCGTTTCCCACTATTCCCTGAAATGCCCTTTCTCTTGTACACTCTTGTTATAGGAGGCCTAACAGTATCTTCCTCACAATTCAGTATATTGATTCTCAAAAGAGCAGAAATAGTTCAAATACAAACACTCGCCTTTCGAGAGGGCGGTTCTCTCCCTTACAATAACCGAAGTTACTTCCAAAATACAGGATTAACATAAACATAACAAAACAACCAGAGCAGAATATATACTACTCACAAAAGATCATAGAAAGACTAACCAACGGACACTAACGGCTAGGACAACAGTCATATACTAACTAAAGCTGAATTTACTTTCTTGCCCCTCCTGGAATAAGTTTGGGTAATTGGGGGCCTAACACCATTCGGAATCATCACAAAGCAACGGGGAAGTTTAGATTGAGCACTTACTTGGGGACCAATGGCTTCCTTTAACTGCGACACATGATCTGTATCATGAATGGCAGCTCCCACAGGTAATTTGAGCTTATATGCTACTGCCCCTATTTTTTCCAGAATCTTATAAGGACCAAAGTACGTGGGAGATAATTTTTCACAATGCCTCTTGGCCACTGACATCTGACGAATGACGAATACGGTATGAGCTTCAAATACACCATATCACCTACTTAAAACTCTACCTCCCTCCTGTGTTTATCCACTTGTTTTTTCATTTGTTCCTGAGCTAAACAGAGTTGTTCCTTTAAGGACAACAGGGCAAGGTCACTCGCTATAAGCTACTGTTCAAAAGTATCATTTGTTGTCTTTTTATCCCGTGAAGGAGGATGTCAACACGACATTGAAGGGAGTTGTTGTGAGACCTTCGGTTATTAACACCAATGTTTGGAGGGGTAGAAATGGAATTTCACCACCTTCCTAGGACTAGATGTGCTCTCTGTATTTTTAAAGTTTTTATGCTTTTGTTATGAAGTTAGTGAATTCTCTATCAGGTTAGAAAGGGAGGGAGAGTTCCATCCTCTCGAAAGGTGGAGTGTTGCTTGTGTATTTTGTGAACTACTATTCTGCGATTATATCAAGAAGTATCCTATCAATTGTATTAATGGACACCTGATAAGTTGTGTTATACCAATATTCTACCCAAGACACCCACTATTCCCATTTCTTTGGCTGCTCACTACAAAAACACCTCAAGTAAGTCACCAAACACCGGTTTACTCTCTTTGATTGCCTATCGGTTTGGGGATGGAAAGTACCCTATAGCTTGATCAATTCATTCCAAAAATGGCTAATAAAAATCTTCTCGATCCAACACTATCGAACATGGAAATCCGTGTAACCTCACTATCTCCTTGACAAACATCGCCACCATTTGCTTTGCTATAAAAGGGTGTTTGAGAGGAATAAAATGACTATACTTGCTTAGGCGATCCACGACCACAAATATCGTGTCAAAGTTGTTTGACTCAGGTAATCCTTCTATGAAGTCCTTGGTCAGATCTTCCCAAATCTTCCCATATCCTACCCGATGTCGGCAGAGGTTGGAGTAACCCCTCTGGAGAAACAGAAAAAGCTTTATTGTGCTAGCAAATAGCATAGTTTTCCACATACGCTTTGACATCATCCTTCATTCCTCTCCAAAAAAAAAAGCTCACCTATTAGATACTTATACATGCAAAAAAGTTGGAGTGGCACCCCAAAAAGAGTTGTGAAACATATGAAGGATGGAAGGTATGATTAGTTGACTTACTTGAGAGAACTAAACGCCCCTTATATCGTAATTGGCCATGCTATAATGTGTACTTTGGATGGCTGATGGGGTCCTTGATGATTTCCTTCACAATCTTCAAAAGTTCAGCATCGGAGTCAACTTCATGTTGAACCACTGTGACATCAATAATCGTGGGAACAGATAACGTGGATAATTCCATAGGATGTGACAATCGTGAGGAAGCATCGAATGAGAAACAAAACATCCCAAAGTACACATTATAGCATGGCTTCTTTGGATGAACAAGAGTTGCTAATTTAGTGGAAAGAGAGAAGTGTAGGAAGCTTCCAGAGAAGTGTATGATAAGGTCACGTCACATCTACATTTCCAGGCTTAGCGTGAGGACAAGTCAAACTTTTGGGCCAAGGGTGTTGAGAGGAGTGGAAAGCATCCATTATATTTCAATATTGTCGGGAGGAATAACTTTGAGTGTAACTGGCGGTAGAGGAGTGATTTTATACCAGAGTTTGAGGGATTTTTTGAGCAAGGAGTAAGTGAGATAGTGATACAGGTGTGGGTGTGTATGCATGTGGAGGTAAGCCCCGAAGGTTAGTAAATGGGTACCTAGTCGTCTTCTTTTTTCCTTTTTATAAAGAGCCAACTTTCATTGAGAAAAAATGAAAGAAATGGACACCTAGTCTATGATATTCGCTATAAGTACAGTAGAGAGAGAAGGGGGAGATTAAAGCAATTAGTCGCTTCCAAGGAGAGATTCAAACTGCTTGAAAGTCTAAATGATTTTGGGGTAGTTACTTCCACTCGCATCTTAATATACTACAGTGAAAGGAGTTCTTTCACAATTCTATTTAAGAGTTACTTTAACCTCCCCCTGAGCATCCTCTCTGATTCTCCTAGCAAGGAGACATTCAAACCTCTTGAACTGGCATTTGAATGACATATAGACATTAAATAAAGAATAAAAAAATGCAATTACCTGAGCATCCTCTCTGATTCTTAGATTTTGTCCAGCAGGATTCAACAAATCATTAACAACCTGGGATGAAGAAAACATTTTAGTGCCATTAAAACTATTCGACTTAAGTAGAAACCTGATTTTGAACTACTTTACTTTGACGGTTTCATTATCATTAGAGATCTAAAAGCTCAGAAAGGTTTTCAACATTAAGTGGCAATAAAACAAAGCATCAGAAATTAAAAAACTAAATGGAAAGGATCATTACCTCGTTGTAGATTTCTAGGTATGACACCCGAAGAAGAAACTCCCGATTTGGAGTCTGGATGTAGAAAGATATTAAACAAAGTATTTCTTTCAAGATGATGTATTTAAACCATATATAATTTCCTTGTAATTACCTCTTGGATGATGCTAAATGCATCCTTCACAGCCAGTGGTATTATTCCTGGCGACCTCTGATCACCCTACAAATAAGATATGAACTGTGTAAGTTCTTTGACAGCATCTATGTAGCTATAGAAATCACACTTTTCATAGTCTACTAAGAAAGTATGAAAAGCATTAGGTCTAATTGAGTTCTCTTTTCTTTTTAATGAATAATCGAGCTGTCATTGAAAAAAAATGAAATAATACAAGGGCATACAAAAAAAAAAAAAAAAAACAAAAACCTACTAAAGGCAGAGGCCACCTAAAGGAAAGGTCTCCAATCTAGCCAAATAAGACCTAAAGGATGATTAGTTACAAAATAGATTAACCACCGAGGCCCATAAAAACATATTTAAATCTAACAAGTGTCCACACATCCCTCACAGACCTCTCGAGTCCTCTAAAGACTCCATTATTCCTCTCCCCCCAAAGCCCCCACAGAACAGCACATGCCCCTATTGATTAATCCTTAATTTCGATATTGAACCCCCCTATGTACAAATATATTGACATAGCAACGGATATTTTCATCCTTGGGTACAAGATATTTCAATCAGAGAAACTGCAAAAAGATTGGGTTCCAACCAACTTAGGACCACCGAAAATGATACTCTCTCTTTGTTGATAAAGATGGTTGAGTCTATAAGTTATTGAAGCAATCATTTTAATTGGTATTCATTTATTTCATTGCTGAATTTGTATGTTTTCTTTATGCTCAGGTCAGGTCTTTTGGCCACATCTTCTGTTAAATAAAATGTTCTTGTTCATGCAAAGATACTTTTTTTTAAACATCATGCAAAGATACTGATCATAAAGAAATGACAAGCAAAATAAGTTTGGCGTCTTACATGCATGGTGTGAGTCTTCCCACTGCTCGTCACCCCATACGCAAATATAGTACCTGCGGGGGAAGGGGAGGAACATGATTATTGATTAGGAAATGAACAGCATATCCTATTTTTCAAACAGCAATCGTGCTCATAAGTATATTTAATACAGAGATTAACAGTCATGAAAATAGCATTAATCAGCAGTTATAATCCTCGGACTGCTCTTAGTAAAGCCATATGATCTCATGTGCACTGATCAGGACCACACTTATGCAAAGGCATTCAGGGCCAGGATGGAGCATGAATATGGACTGTAGAAAAATGAATGTAAGCTATGTTGTAGACATGAGGGAACTCTTTTTCTATCTGATATGACAACACCCCCCCCCCCCCAAAAGGTCTAGACCTTTTATATATATATATATATCCGTGAGTGTCCAGACCAGCTTGCACGTACTTCGACTAATCTCATGGGACAACCACCTAATCCTACTACATTTGGTTATCAGGAAACTCAGGATATTAAATCCTAGGTAGGTAGTCATCATGGATTGAACACATTCCCTCTAAGCCTTTTATTTTTCCAATGGCCCTTATTGCCCATGAAAGATGGTTAGGAGTTGGACTTGTGAATTTGAATTTGACATAAATGTGGGCCCACTCCATGTAAATATCATTAGTATATATGAATTAGTCAAAGTGGGTGTGACAGCGCGCATAACGAGCTATTTTTCCCTGTTCATTTTAGTTAGTCTTTGAGATTAAATTGGCCAAAATTATGCATTTTAATGTTCTATTTGTAGGAATTAATTATTGGAGCTAAATCGACAAATTTGAGTTGATCGGGTGTTCGAGACGCTAAAAGAAGCCAGAGAAACGAAAAGGATCAAAGTTGGAGGCTTATAAATGAAGCAAACCCGAGAGCTAGTGTCAAGATGCTGCCATATTGGCGTCTCGACGCTGCAAAAAATTCCCCTAAACAGAATGTGCGGTAAAGGCGACAGCGTCGACGCTGGCAAGATTTTCCTTATTCAAATTGGGCGGCAAGTCCATAGCGTCTCGACGCTGACGACAAATTCCTTATAAATAGAAAGTGATTTGCTACGGCCAAAGGGAGTCCATTTGATGCAATTTTAGCCCTAAATTCGACTAGAGACCTTCTGTGGGAGCTGAAGCAGAGTGGAGGAGCGGGATTCAAGGCTTAGCTCGTGGAGATCGTGACGGGGACGTGCGGTTTCAGCGACAATAGTGTTTTATCTCTTTTCTTCCCTTTCTTTAGTTGTTTTTAATGGCTTTGTCAGACTTAGCTTACATCGTAACGCCTTGTATGAGTAGCTAGGTTTGTTTTCTTAGGGATTGATGTAGCCCTTTGGGCGTTGTTGAATTAGTTGATGGATGTTTATTGTTTTTAACTCATTTATGCAATTTATGTCCTTAATGCTTTTAATTCACTGGCCATGAGTTAATTGATGCTATCTCTAATTCTTGCTCGGGAGAGGGGACTTAGTTTAGATAAACAAATTGCATAACTATAATAATCCTAGGATCGGGAGATTTAGGATAGTTGTAGAAATTGTTAATAGGATTCAATGTAAACCATGCATGCAAATGAATCTAGATAGAGATATCGGGTTAGTCATATGTGTGAGAATTATTTATGCTTAGGAGAGATAAATATGACAATAGAAAATCCTAGATTTATGAGTCATTGCATGTCATACATCCATTAATTAATTCACAACCCCAATAGGTGAAATCAATTCCCTAGGAGTTTTCATCATTTGAATTCAACACTTTTTAGCTTGTGTCTTGATTTCTTTCATCATCACTAAGTTTAAATCCCTAGGTAAAATTGGACAAGATTATTTGCGGTAATTAATTTGATTATAAACCCAATCCAGAGGACGACACTCGTTAACACGAAAACACTATATTAAAACTTGACCCGTGCGCTTGCAGTAGGAAAAATCCACATCAGGGTGGGGGTAGCAAATTAGTCTTTGATGGGTGGAGACTTGAGAGAATACAGGGCTCTAGTTTTGTTGCACTTTTCCATCCTATGTAATATAATTGTTAATCCTTATATAGGCTCAATTAAATCGGTATCAGAGCACTTTCTTGGGCATGCTATGAGGAGAGAAAATGAACAATCTTATAGAATTGGTGAAGCAATGCAAGGAACCGAGGTTCAAAAAATCCCAAAAAATGAGGTGCTTGTCAGCATTAGGACTGCAAATAAAAAAAGAAAAAAGATGGCTTGGCTTCCCTTTGGACCTTAGTGACAGCTGAAATTATGGTTGCAGCTTTAAGGAATCAGGATCAACTAATAGAATGTTGTACGTTATCTTTTTACTCCTAGTCCACGTCCATCACAATGTATCCTTCTCTCTTTTCAAGTTTAAAATGAAGCAAAATGAGGGAAACTATTGTAACTAGAAAAAAAAAAAACAAAAAAAAAAACTTAATAAATCAATTAATTATCAAGACATGATTCAAACTATTCACATAGGTTGAACTTTAATGCAAAATATTACCAAACCAATATATCAGCACTGCTTACCATTAACGCCCTCCATAGCACCACTAACAACATGCTGTGCAGCAATATCATAGACATGACGAGTAGTTGTTGTAGGACCAAAAACTCGATCTAAAAGCATGAAGAGAACATATTTGAAGTGAGACCACTACTTTTGACATGGATAACAAAATTTAGAATCATGACTTCTTCCAACAGATAAATTGATTAAAAATTTAAAAGTAATTGCAACAAAGATAATTAGTACACCTTGCATAACTATTTTGAGGAATTACCAGATTAGATACAAAAATTTAGGGAAAAAGGAAGAGTGAAATTGCTTTCTTGTTCCTGTTATTTCCTTTTGGTTTTTGGTTCTTTTCTCACCCCCTTGTGGAGTTTGTATCCTTGAGCATTAATCTCTTTTCATTTATCAATGAAAAGTTTAGTTTCTTGTTCAAAAAAAAAGTACTCATATCAATAAAACTTGAAATACTTCAGATTTTTAACATGCAATTTTGATAATTTTGACAAAACGATCAGGAGGATAATCACATTATAAAGTAATCTAGAATAACAAGTATAGGATTAAGACATTCCATCACTATGGCCTTTAACTCAACAAATTGGATAGCATGCCTAAAGAATTATTGGCAGTAACACCATTACTATTCTCTCCATTGATTCTTAATTTTTGTTTGCCTATGCATCTTTTAATCTAAGGGTGCAAACTAAGAAGTTACTTCTGCAATCTTTCTGACTCAACCAAGTACAAGTATCTTACATCAAAAGGAATCAAAAACACTTCAATTATTTACCATAAGCATATGCTATAGTTGGATTATGCTCATTCCGCACAATTGTTTCACCATCTGCATACCATGCAATATCCTCTCCTTGACGAATCTCCCTTGGACTTCTCAAACATAAACAGTCATTTTTCATTAGAACTTGCACAGAAAACCTAATCATCGAAGCTATAGATGAATTTGTAAAAACAAAATGCACCTGAGCGGACGAAAGCGAACCGTGACCGTGACATTTTCTTTTGATCTCTCCACATCTAATTGCAAATTTTCTGAGTAAAAATACTGTGGCTTACTTCGAGCTGAAGAAGATGCGGGAGAGCTCTGACCATCAACAGAAGTTTCCAGATACTGTTTCGATGATGAGGTAGTAGAAGATGATGGTGGCGATTTGGCAACCCTCGTACTAACAGAACCCAATTTTTTTGACTTTGGTCCTTGCCTGGATGCCATTACCACTTCAAATGGATCCTAAAAAGGGATGTAGAACAACATCAAATATCTTTTAGAAACAATTTTGGCATCTCAGTCTCCTAAAAATTGGCATTCCTTAAACGTGGGGTCATCATATGGTGCGAAAACCTAGAGAAGGGAAATTAGTAAAAAAAAAAATGTGTATCATAAAATTCCTAATTCAAGGCCATCCTTCAGCACGTTGAGAACATATAATAACTTTGCAACTAGTCTAAAATTAAATAAGCTAACTACGATAAGCAATGTACTCAATAAGGAATCTCTAACGCCACTTTTCGATTACTAGAAACTTGGGACAAATATTTGCATATGTGGGTTTTCATTGCAATGGCAAATTTCTCGCTTACCGAACTTCAGAACCCCACCAGTAGGGCTAAACATAAGTTGGCATGCGAAATTGAGAAAATCATGAAAGTAGAAGAGGGTTAAACAAGTCAGAAGAAGCAAAGAGGAAGGGCAAGTCGAAAAATCCTCAAACACTAGAAGAAAGAGGAAAAAAAAAAAAAGAAAGAGCTAAAAGGCCGTCCAAAGTCGAATTCTACCACTTCCTGGTGAAGCTGAAGCAGCCCAGAACCCCTTTTTTTCCGTTAGGCCCCCCACCCATTTCCGCGAAACGAAAGAGGATAAGATTGGAGAAAGTAAATTACCTGTAAGGAAGCTAAATCAGAGAAGCATTGCGGAGCGAATCAAGCTTTTCAGAGAAAAAGAGCAAAATTCAGGAAAGGGATCTTCTTCGAAGAGTGGGAAACGCAGATCTAAGAGGTGAGGAAGTGAGAGTAAATTAATCAACCAACAAATAAAGCAATAAAATCATAATCAAAGTCATCATTATCATGCATCAGTGAGAAAAAGAGAGAGAGAGAGAGAGAGAGAAAGAGATTAGAGAAACATAGTATAAGTTGTTAATTGTAATTGTAGGTTTCCTTGCTTACTTGCCTTGGAAGCGATGCCCTCCATCAAAGGCAAACCGCATTTCCAATCCAACTTTTGGAGAGATAGAGAGAGAAAAGGAAGCTCATAGACTTGCAATTTCAGGCATAGATATAGAAAAAGAGAGAGAAAGAGAGAGAGAGAGAATGGAAAAGTAAGAGAGGGAAAAGGGAAAACAAAAAGGTAGAAAACTGTGTGAAAATAAGTCTATGCCTATGCTCGCACTGTGTAAAAAACACTGCAAAAGAGTTGGATACTTTAGAGAGAGAAACTGATTCTACTCACTCTCTCATTTTTTTAATGTGTGAAATTACCATTTTCTCCTTCTTTCTCGAGAAAATTTCCAGTACTACGGTAATATGGAAAATTCCATTAAGGAAGTGTTTAAGAATTGTGTGGAATCCATTGAATAAAATATTATATCATTAAATGCTTATTAAATGACGTGTCAAATGCTGAATGGAGTGAGTATGTACTACGATAGTACTAGAAATTTTAAATTTCCGTGGACATTTTCAATCAATATTTTCACATGTCTATGAGTTCAGCGACAATACAAGGGATGAGTAGAAAAATCAATCAAAGTAACAATAAAATGTAATTAATGTAGGGATAATATTTATAACAAATATTTGAAATGATTTTAAAATGTAAAACATTTATTTATTATTTTAAATGTTTTTTAAATTTGTTTGTTTTAAATATTTTTTCAGAAATATCCACTCACATCCGACATTTTGTTGATATTTCTATGTACGTTTCCATCTTGACATCTTAACTTTTATTTCTAAATTACATAAATCATAAATTACTCATGAAATATCATGATTAATGATTATTACTCTCGAACTGATAATTAGGAAAAAAAATAGACTATATATACTGTTTGACTCAATCAAAAAAAAATATCTATCGGATTAACACTTTTATAAAAAAGTCCTTCTTTGCCTTATTTATTTGGGCAAGCTTTTTCATAGTCAAAATCTCTTTTTGGTTTGGTTTTTTATAATGTATTTTTGTACAACTTTTTTTTTTTAATTTATTTTTGTACAACTTACCTATTCATAAAAACAATATTGGGAAGTGCTACATGTAATTATATAAACCGCGTTTGAAATTATAAAATAATTGATAATCCAATTATAACAATGAATTTTCAATCAAGCTCACACTAAAGTAAAATGTTCTCAATTATGTATGGGAGAAAATTTTTTGTACGGTTAAAGGATAGATACTCCTTTCATTTATTGTCTACCACATAAGCAACATTTTAAAAATGATGTGGGGTCTACTAGTATTTACAAAATTATTTATAAAAATAAAATCATAGTGTGAACAAATGAAGTAAGTATCATGTAGTTTGAGAAAAATTTTCAAGTAGATATAAACTTAGTTTGTGATTGCGGTAGCATTTAAAATATTTGCTAGTAACTTTTATTTAAAAAAAATCATTTTTGAAATTGAGTAAACTAGTGTTTAGTAAATTTCAATTTTAAATTAGAAAAAATTAGTTACCTTATTTGGTAAAATAATATTAAATTGTTGGGATTTAATTATAATGATCAAAGTAGGCTTATTATTAGCCAAAGTGATTGGTAATTAGCATGTATCCTTCACCGATAGGTCAGAGATTCAAAACCCCCCAGATGAACTCAAAAAAATAATAATAATAATAATAATAATTCTTGTTATTGGGTGAAATCACCTAAAATTCCCTATTATTATCGAAATGTTAACGGATAGAGAAAATGGTAGGTTTCAAATTATAAAAATTCTTTAAAAGGTACAACAAAACCCACCTTTTTTTTTAATGCACAACCACTCTTTTTTAATCCAAAAATAGCCTCAAGTTTATTTTTCCAAAAAAAAACCTAATGCAACATTGATTTTTTTTTTTTTTTTAAACATAATGCAACATTTATTTTTTAACTCAAATGCAACATTGATGCAAATAGGGATAATAATCAATTTTCTAAATTTATAATGCCAAAATTAAAATAAATCTCAGTTGGACTAAAATAGTAATTTTTACAATTTTTTATTGAACATATTTATTGACATCTTATTTAATGACGCATTCTCAATTTTCTTGTCGGAGCAGCTAACTTCAGAAATCGAAGGTGGGCGGAATGAGAATATATATATATATTTTTGTTTGTTTGAATTTAAATATTTAATATATTTGGAAAAAAAAATAATAATAATAAAATTTCACAAATAATGGAGTTGGCAACCCAACCCCTTAGACCAGCAATTTTGACTTATATGACAAATATCCGGTGGCATAGGACTTTCCATGTATTTTCTATGCATATTTTTCCCAATAATTCTTTAAAGTCGTATATATTTTTTCAGAAATGTTGAAGAATGTTTTTCTTTAATTTATTGTTTTTTATTTACTTATTTTATATGCTTTTAGGAAATATATTGCATTCAAATAAAAATAGGTTAAATTATTAAAAATATCCATAAATTATGGAGTTGGTTTCAATTATACTCTCAAACTTTGAAAAGTTTCATTTTAATACCTGGAATTTGAGGTTTGTTTTAAAATGACTCTTAAAACCCTTTTTTTCGTTAAATAATGGACGAAAAATGACTTGTTTTTATATGTATCGTTGCTTATGTGAACAGATTTTACATGTGTGTGAAAAAATAATAAAAATATATGTGCAAACACATTAATTTTCGTCTATAAATTTAAAGAAAAAAAAAACTCTTAAATAGTTATTTTGAAACAAACTTCAAGCGTCAAGACTAAAATGAAACTTTTCAAAGTTTGAGATATAATTGAAATCAACTCATAGTTCAAGGATATTTTTAATAATTTAATTAGATAGGAGATTTATACTATTGGTCATTTGAAGAAATTTATTTAAGCCACTAGTAATCATTGATGTGGTATTCATTAAAATGACTCAAATGATAAAGTCAATTACAAGATGGCAAATATGAGAAGAGAAATCAATTGAGTTTTGGTGAGAATATAAAACAATACTTCAAAATGATGATCCATACAAATTGCAATATTTAAAAGTGTGTTGGTTGAATATGGAGAATCCTTGATAGGTACAACCAAAGATGGTATTATGAATCATGGAGATAAAGGATTGTGTCATGGAAGAATTATTTGATTGGTATGATAAATGGCGGCAACTTTGTTTAACTCTATTTGCGACCTTTTCTCGTATGTGGGACTCTCTATCTTCTTGGGTAGATAATCAATCGTCTTTCATTTTGACAGTGAGTCGTCCTCTCAGATCCCCAATTGATTCTACCATAGAGGCCAACGATAGGCAATAACTTCCCTCTAAACACAGCTTACAACTTTCATCGTACTGTGCTCTCCAAATAGAAACTCTTCTCAAAATCTCAAAAGGTACTGAGTCGGAATCTCATTCTAACTAAGGATTCTTGTGGTTTTGGAGAATCCAACTACAAGAGAACCAGGAATGGAGAGATTTCCTCCTTTTTCGTCCGCCTCTTTGGTCTTAAGAATGTTGGTTTTAAGTATGAGTGATTGCTCTTCTCCGACCCTTACTACCCAATCGAAGAGCGGAGAGTGGACAGCAAATGTTGTGATCGGTTGAATTGGATAGCATGTAGAAAAAGCAAAAACATGCTACCATTTATTGTGAGTTGAAGAAGATCATAGTTGAATATGGTCATTGAGTTAGATTTATCTAAGATAAACTATGCTCGACAAACGTGAAGAATCATCAAACGCTAGATGATACTTGATTTGATCAAATTATTTGTATAATACAATACTTCGCTATGTGAGAATAAAAATAACAATATTTTATTGAATGAGTTTTTGTGTGTCAAATTTAGAAAGTATTTATAAACAGATATCTTAAATAATTTTTTTTTTCAGTAATTCAAATAACCTGTTAGTATTAAAAACAATAAATAAACCACAATTTTTATAATAAAAATGTTCATTTTAAAAATCTATATCTATATATCTATATATCTATATATCTATATATACTATATTAAAAGGCGCTTAAGGGAGAAACTTTTGATTTCCTTTTAAACCCCTTTTTAATCTTCAAATTCCTTATTTGTCCTTCCTATTTAATTATTCAAATTTCCACGGGTAGATTATTCTCTTCATTATCACGATTAGGTTTTGTTTTTTTTTTTTTAAAAAAAAAATCTCATCTTTGATAAGATTAAGAATTAGTTAAAAAAAAAAAAAATCATTCCCACGTTTAAAAAAAAAATCATTCCCACGTTCAAAAATAAAAAGATACTTGAGTTTAATTTTTGATTAAATCAAATCAAGTTTTAAAATTAAATTTGAAGAACTAAAATTCAAATTAATTGTTTTTAATTTTCAAAATTTCTAATTTGAAAAGATTTATGATAACCACCTGATTCACTTGAACCCTATAAATAGTGGTCTAAACCAAGAGACGGGGTAGAGCTTTTGTGGTACATGAAGAATTAAAAAAATTGCAGCAAACATCCTACTCCATCTTTACTGATTTTGTTAGTTGTCATTTTCGTCACCCTTAAGAGTTTCTTATGAATAAGAAATATTTTTTGTTTATTTCTGTAATAGAAGCGAGTACACATTTGTGTGAGTTCATTAGTATTATCTTTCTTATATTCTTTCTGAAATGGGAAAGAAAATCGATCACTATTATCTTCTTTTCTTAAAATCGATCTCTCTTCATTATGCTCTTCTTCGACCTTCACAATTTTTCATATATTTTTGAAATTTTTTTAGACAAGATGATAGGAAGTAAATGATATTTTTATTTAATTAGTGCTCATTTAACAGTTGGATTAAACATAACTTTAATTGAATTATTAATTATTAGTTGGTTACAAATTTAAGATTTTGGAAAATATAAATGCTTACCTAGGTAATTTAAAAGACTTTTCGTTATCTTCTATCTTAAAAAAAATGTTTAAGCGGGTGAGATTTTTTATATTTGATTTATATCCATGATATTGGTTACATTTTTATTAGAATGGTTCAATTTGGTCACATACATGTCAATTTTTGTAATAATTATGAATTCATGTGTATTTATTCATTTTTTATATTTTTTTTGGTACATTATCAAGTCATATTTCAAATTTTCTAATTAACTACTTATACTTAAATTTATTATAACACGTGGAACGCACGTAGTTTCAAACTAGTTTAAAATAAAATGCGCACTTTTTGCTTATTTATTATTGTGTTATTTTATAACCAATTATAAACTTTTAAACTAGGATTAAGTCTTTGGCATCAAAGTTAAGATATCAAACCTACTAATCAATTTTTATTTTTCTTTTAATTACTAACCAGAATTTAGTAATGATTTATCAACAAAATGCATTACAAATTAATTTAACCTTAATATCCCAAAATCTTAGAGTTTGTTATTTTCTTTCCATCGTGGTATGTGTTTTAACTTTTGAGTCTTTAAATTGAAAGTATTATTAATTTATAGTCTAAAAAGTTATTTATTAAAGCATATTTGTTTATTTAAAATACAAATAGTAAGTTAATAGGTGTTTAAGTGTTACATAGCCAACCTAAACATAGTTCAATTAATTAAAATATTGTAAATTTGAGGTTTGAATCTCCAACTCCAAATGTTATTGAATTAAAAAAAAGTGTCAGATCAATTAATATATATTTAAAAGAGAATAATTATAAAATTGGATGAACAGTACATGTATTTTTGCTAGCTCCCAAGGGGGGAAAATTAAAATTTGTCGTGCTCGTTTGAATCCAAGTATAGCTAAATGGATATATAAGAAATATATATGTTTCACCTAAAGGAAGGTTGATTCCCTGTCATCATAATTGTTAAACTAAAAAATTGTGATTAGAGTTTTTTTTTTTTTTAATAAAAATTTTATGAGTGAATTTTCTAGTTTTTTAGAAGGAAAATGATACATTTTCAATTCAATTAATAAAATATACTTTAATGTTCCATTATTATTTGTCAATATTCGAGAATAAATAAGGCACATCTTACCATTTCAAAAATTGAAGTTTCAATCTCTCCACCTTGCCATGGTTGAACTAAAAAAAAGCGTTTCAAATAGTTATATATACGTTTACTAAAAATACAAGTTTTATTGAAAAATTAAAATCTAATATTTAAGTCAAACCATTTGATTTTTTATTTTTGAAAATTAAGCATACAAACACTATTTCCACCTATAAGTTTCTTTGTGTTGTTATCTGTCATTTTCCTTTTTTTTTTTTTTTCAAAAACTAACCCAAGTTCTGAAAACTAAGGTCCCGTTTGATAACCATTTCATTTTTTATTTTTGGTTTTTGAAAATTGTGCTTGTTTTCTCTCAATCTTCTTACAATGGTTTTCATTTTTGTTATGGAGATATTGAGTTCCTAGTCAAATTCCGAAAACAAAAACAAGTTTTTGAAAACTACTTTTTTTTGTTTTCAAAATTTGGCTTGGTTTTTGAAAACATGAGAAAGGATGTAGATAACAAACAAAGGAACTTGTGGATAAATTTAGAGTTTATAAGCTTAATTTTCAAAAACAAAAAACAAAAAACAAAATGGTTACCAAACGGCCTAAAAAAGTAGTTTTCAAAAAACTTGTTCTTATTTTTGAAATTTGGCTAGTAGTGTAAATGTATCGTTAACAAAGATGAAAATTATTCTAAGAAAATTGAGAAAAAACAAGTTTAATTTTCAAAAATAAAAAAACCGGTGATCAAAGGGGCCTTTAAAAAATAAAATTTTAAAACAAAACAAATATTAAGCTTAAAATTATACATTTAACTTAAAATTTTGAAGGGGCGCAAGCTCACAAGTGTCACGTGAATGGAGTGAAGTGGGGACAAGAATCTGAGCCAAATGGAGGGTTTTTTGGAAAGGTATAACAGAAAAAGAAAAAATTCAGACAAAAAGGACAGTTTTTAAAATATTTCGAGAAAACAAGTGTCGCGCCTCTTGAAGAGGCGCGACACGCTATGGTCATTCTGTCACGCCTCTTGAAGAGGCGTGACCCAACTCTTTTTTTTTTTTTTTTTGAATTTCAGATTATTTTGTAAAAAACAATTAGTTTTCAACCGTTTTCAATTTAATTTAATTTATTTAATTATAATTATAAATTCCCAATGATAACATAATGATTATGTTTTTTTTTATTAGTTTGTTTTTAAAATTTTAAAGTTTGCAATTTTTTAAATAACCTTCTATAATTCTTTTAAATATAATATTTTACATTTTCACATTTTCTAAATTTAAGAAAGTTGTGAGTGGTAGGTTCTTCTTGTCCTTGATTAATCGATAATCAATTAACTAATGAGTTGTCATAAGTCGTTTAGCAATATCATTGTCAAGTTAAACATATTTGAAATTTTCATTTGAAAAAAACATATTTGAGAATTTTAAAAAAATAATTACAAACCAAATTGAGAACTTTTAAGATATTTTAAAACATTTTAACTTTATCTCAATAATTAGATTATCAATTTTTAAAAGAATAACTTTTTTGTTTTAAAGAAAAACTAGCACTGATTAGCAATTTTAGTAAACTACATACTTAATTTAGATTAGCGATTCATTACGTTGTATTATAAATCCATACACATTTATCCTTTTTTTTCGCTGAACTTGTGGATTAAAATAAGATTAAAATTGAGTTTGAGACTTATGAAATGAAATATACTAACATGAATTTTTTTTTTCATTTTTTCTCTGAACTCGTGGACATCTATAAAAAAAAAAAAAACATACTATTTTTCATATAAAGTAAAAAATACATAAATAATTTAGATTAGCGATTCATTATTGATAAAAATGTATTGTTTATTTATTAATCTCTTCCCCTCTTCCACGACTGTTTATTACTAATTTATTAACCATTTTTTACACAGTCAGATTTAAAGATACTTTTTAATCATATATATTTGTTCTACTACTAATTTTCTATGATAATATGTAGTATAATTCTAAAAGAAATTAAGCCTACAATTCAAAATATTATTGATAAAAATGTACCAATATATATTATAGGATTGTCCCAAATATTTTTTACACATTCATTTAGGTTGAATATATCAAATATTCTTTAAAAAAATTATTTTATATTTGTTCTTGTGAGCTGAAACATTAAAAAAAAAATCACAACCTTTTTCTTAAATTTTCAACCACTCCTCTTAAATGAAAAAGACAGAAATTGGTCTGCCATCCTCGAAGTCACCTCACCTGACGCTGACAGCTGCACTTGGGCTCGCTTTTCCCACACTGTCGCGCCTCTTGAAGAGGCGCGACTTGACTTCCGTTTCCTTCCCTTACGTTGCCGTCTGCTTCCGTTTGGTTTGAAAATGTCGCGCCTCTCCAAGAGGCGCGACCTAGAAAACGACAAAGGTGTCGTGCCTTTCCAAGAAGCGCGACACCTGCTTTTTCCAAATAGTTTGAAAAGTGTCCGTTTTGTCTAGTTTTTTTCATTTTTTTTTTACTTTTCTAAAAAACCCCCAAATGGAGGATGCCAAGTGGACGTTGTTCGATTTTCATTCTCTTTGTCATTTTTTTTTAAAGGAGCATTTTTTTTTTGTCATTTAATACGGCTAAATGTAAATGTATCCAAATATATACTCTATTCTTCAACTTATTCTTCATTTTCTTATCTTTCTTATTTTTTTTTTCTTTTTGAGTTCGACCTGTGGAATTTAAATCTATGACTTTTTAGTTGAAGGTATATGATTTAAACAATTGGATTATGATCCTGTCGACACTTTTCATTTTTAAGTAAAATTCAATTTGATCTTTAATCTTTTGAAATTTTCAATTTTATTTTAAAATATTTAAAATTTTCAATTAAGTTCTTCCACAATAAAATGTTAAAATTTATTAACAAAAATGTTTTTCACTACAATATTATGTTGTTAACATATTTGAATACATGAGTATACAGTACTTGGACTATGTAATTTGGAAGAAATGAATTTTATTGATCATCAAACAAACTTTTTTTTTTTTTCAATGGAAAAGTTTGATTTGATATCTAAAGGTGTTAATAAATCAATAATTTAATGATATATTAATGTTAAATTTTTAAATTTTAAAATATTAAAGGCCACACTGAATTTTTTTTTCCTTTTTTCGAAAATCACTAAAAATTATCTAAAAGATTAGGACTATTCGAATTAGCAATGACAATAAGAAATTAAAGAATAATTAAAACACAATAAATAAGTTAGGGAAAAATACACTTTTAGTCTCTAAGGTTTGAGTTAGGTTTCATTTTGGTCTTTGAGTTTTCAAACTTGACAATTTAGCTCCTCAGGTTTGGATTTCGTTACACTTTTGGTCCCTCCGTCCAATACTCTAACAGTTTGCTGACGTGGTACTTTTATTTTAATAAAAAAATTATTATTATTATTATTTTTTAATAAAAAATAATTTTTTTATTATTATATTTATTTCTTTCTCCATTTGTCTTCTTCTTTTTCTTCATCTTCAGCAGACCGACGGCGGCCGGTGGCTGGTGACTTTTTTTCTTCTTCTTTTTCTTTCTTTCTCTCTCCCTCACCATCTCCTTCTCTCTCACAATCCCATATCTCACAGTCCCTCTCTCTCACGCCCTCCGAAACTCTCACCGTCCAGAACTCGAAACTCACTGCCGCTGGAATTCAGAACTCTCACCATCCCTTTCTCTCTCATGCCCGCTCAGAACTCAACACTCGTAAAATCGAAACCCAGATCTGTCGTCTTCGTGAGCTACCGTCTTCGCCTGGGAGAATGCCCACGACTTCAGACCAGATCTGACGCCAACGAACTCAGAACTCATAAAATCGAAACCCAAAAGAAGGAACGCCCACAACGCCTACAAACCTGAACCGACAAGGAACGAGTTCTTTCGCTGCCCAACCAAGACACTGCTGCCACCGCCTTCAGATCTAGTTCAGATTTGGAACGAAACCCAAATCTGGGTTTCGTTTCAGACCGATTCGAAGGGCTTTCCATCGGAATCGCGTGGTGTCGAACAGAGGAGAAGAGAAATGTGCGTGGGTGTCGTGGGTGAGGGTTGTTGTCGTGTAGAGGAGAAGAGAAAAACGGAAACAAGTGTTGTGATTTCAACCGGAGAAGAAGAAAGGGTTGCTGTCGTGCGGATTTCAGACCGCATGGGCTAGGATTTTGGCTGGAGAAGAAGAAAACGAGCGAGATGGATGAAGAGGTGGCAACGCGAGGTCGGCGTAGGCGGCGTGGGTTTCGCTTTTAAAAACGGAAAGGACGTGGAAAAAAAAGTGTTGGCGGGAGCCCGGTCGTCGGAGCCGACTGTAGAGTTGAAGAAGAAGAAGATGGTGATGGTTGAGAAGAAGGAGAAGAAAAGAGGGGGAAAATAGGAGGGAAAATTAAAATTAAAAAAAATATATATTTTTTTAATTATTTTATTTTTAAAATTTAAAAAATAATATTTTTAATAAAATAATAAGTGACAAGTCAACAAACTGTTAAGATTTAACGGAAAAGTGGATGGATGGACCAAAATGAAACAAAATTCAAACCTCATGGACTAAATTGTCGAGTTTGAAAACTCAGGGATCAAAATGAAACTTAACCCAAACCTCAGGGACCAAAAGTGTATGTTTTCGATAAGTTATTACTTATTAAGTACTTACAAACTATTCTAAAAAATAATTATGTATTTCTTAAAATAAAAAAAAGGCTAAATTATAAAAAATACCCCTGAAGTATGGGGTTTGTTTAAAAAATGTCTCTGAACTTTGAAAAGTTTCAAAAATACTCCTGAACTTTGACAAATGTTTCAAAAATATCATTGTCGTTAATTTTTGGATGGAAATCGTTAAAGTTTCAGTTTAAAAAATACCCTTGAACTTTAAAAAAAATTTAAAAAATACCCTTATTGAAAAATGCTTCTTCTTTTTTCCTCCTCTCACCGTAAATTATAACGGTTTCCATCCAAAAATTAACTGCAGGAGTATTTTTGAAACATTTTTCAAAGTTCAAGGGTATTTTTGAAACTTTTCAAAGTTCAGGGACATTTTTGAAACAAACCCTATAGTTCAGGGGCATTTTTTATAATTTAGCCAAAAAAAAACTTATAAACATATGTTCTGTTTTTTTTTTCCTTTTCTTAATATGTTGCCATAATAGGTTTATGTTTGAAAAAAAAAAAAAAAACAAAAGCTATTAATATTCTAAAATCACATATTCATGAATAATGATTTCAACCTAACTAATAATACTACTTTCGATAAGTTTTTTTTTTTTGAAAAGAATTAGACTTTTTTTTTTCTTCACAAATTCAAATAGATATAAAGTTGAAAATTTATGACTAAAGTTTTAATTTAATCTAAAAAATTAAAGACGGAGATATAATAGAGTGGGAATTAAGTTAGAAAAGGGAAGAAAAGTTATAGAGATATATAGGAAATTTAGAGAGAGAAAGATGAATTAAATTGAGGGAAAGAAAAATAGGAGAGAAAAGGAGAGTAATTAACTTATAAAGAGAAGATTTATAGATGTTAGCCTAAGGTGAGTTTCACATGTCTACAGGTTTAATTAAGTGATTTTAATTTAAAGTGTTTGATTATATATTCTTAAAAATGATTTTAACCATAACTTTGTTCGGTAGAATTGATCCTACCAAATTACCATAAAAAGAAGATGAGAAAATAGGAAGCTTTAAATTTGAGGAAAATTTCGCAATTTCAACCTTATTATTTGATATTTGAATTTTTTCATGTTCGAAAATTTTTAATATGAAGACTGTGAACCTATTTTTCTTTTAAATAATCCCATTGAATAATCTATAGGACACAAAATTAAAAGTTTGAGGACTTATTTGAATTTTTTAAAGTTCAGGGACCAAATAGTCACAACTCCTGAAAATTCGGAGACTAAACTTGTAATTTAACTTCTTTTTGTTTTTTAAGTTCATACCTATGGGACCCGAAGATTTGAATCTTTGATCATTTGGGTGAGGATATATGCCTTATTAATCATTTAATTTATGCTCAATTGGCTGCGAAATGATTATCTACCGATCTAATTATATAAAAGACTCTAGACCATTAAGTTTTGAGATAGTAATTAGAAATACGTTATCCACTAAGCTTAGGCTTAGAATAACTTTTATTTAGTTTAGTGATAGTTTACTATATTATTTAATTTTAAAACTTAAGAGAGTTGAATTGAAATGGCCCACTAACATATAGTAATTGACTGGTTATGAGTAGTTTCATTATGAATAATTATTTGTTTTTAGTGGTTATGGGTAGTTTCATTATAAACAACCCTTTAAATGATTATTTGTTTGTAACTACAAAAATAAAAAGGGAATCTAAAGAGTACAGTGGGGTCTTACCTAATAGCACACCATGTGGTTTCCATCAAGGCACTAAATTAAAGCATATTGATGGGCTAACAACATATCATTCATATGGGATCTTCTTCTCTAAACTTACTTTTCATCTACAAATTCCCTACAAATTTATTGTTATGGTTGGAGGTAAGTATCCCACTTTAAATTTTATTCTAATAATAGAGAGATTTTGACAAACAATACACGATAGAAAGATATAATGGTTAAAAATCACTTTTGGTCCCTAAACTGTCATGAAAGTAACAATTTAGTCCATGAACTTTGATTTGTAACAATTAAGTCTGTACTTTTAATTTTGTAACGATTTAGTCCCTATACTTTCAATTTTGTAACAATTTAGTCCCTGAATTTCAATAAGTAACAATTTAGTCATTGTACTTTCAAATTTATAACGATTTAGGTCCCTATCGTGAAAATTAATGTAAAGATTTAATAAAAAAATCTTGCATAGATAGATTAATAAACTAACTCGGGACCCAATATGTTTATAAGCTACAAGGTTTAATCATTAAATAATAAAAATCGACATATAATTTTGATGAATTTTTTAGCGAAAAGGATTACATTGCTACAAATTTGAAAGTACTAGGACTAAATTGTTACAAAATTTAAAGTACAGAGACTAAATTGTTACAAATTTGAAAGTACAAGGAACTAAATTGTTACTTATTAAAGTTCAAGGACTAAATTGTTACAAAATTGAAAGTATAAGGACTAAATCGTTACAAATCAAAGTTCAAGGACCAAATTGTTACTTTCATGAAATTTCAGGGACCAAAAGTGATTTTTAACCTATAATTTTTTTTTGCCAACATGAGCATAGTTCAATTGACATAAAGTTTGTACTAATAACTTAAGAGGTTTGTGGTTCGAATACCCCACCCTTACATGTCGTAAAAAAAAAGAAAGATATAAATTTTAGTGTGAGAGAATAATTTTAGAGAGACACATTTAAGTTAGAGGGAGAGAATTTATAGAGAGAAAAAGAGAATTTTAGATAGATATTAAAATCTCGTCAAAAAAAGAAAAAAAAAGATAGATATTAAAAATGATAGTGCCGAAAAGTTACAAAGAGAAAAAAAAAGGGGGTTATGCTGGAGAGAGAATATATTAAAAGATAGAAATATAGGGTCCGTTTGGAATACATTTTAATTTAAATGTTTTTTAAGAATGCATTTTTTAAAAAACATTTTGTATAAAAATTGTTTAGAATTTAAACACTCATATGTTTGGTTCCATTTCTTCACAAATGTTTTTATACACAAGTTATTGTTTACTTAAGAAGTCTTTTTTAAAAAGTTGGTTTCAAGTGTTCCTCTCAAAATGATTTATTTATCAATCTCATTTTCTAATAAGTTATTTTTAGTGGTTGCCAAACACTAGAAATTTTTTCAAAATGATTTATTTTCAAAATTAAACACTTGAAAAGTTAAACCAAACACCCATAATGTGAAAGAGATTTTGACTTAAAAAAGAAATAAATAAGTGAGAGTTTGACTTGTTTAAAAACTTTTTTAAAATTAAAAAAAAAAGTGATTTGTTATTACTTTCTTTTGAGTCATCATAAAGGTAGGATTCAGCACTTATATTTGAAGTTGTATTTTTTTTTTTTTTGAGTACATCAACATTTGGGGTGGGGGGATTCGAACCTCTAACCTTTTGGTTGAGAGTACATGCCAATTACCGCTGAGCTAAGCTCGCTTTGGCTATTTGAAGTTGCACTTACAACAAGAATATAACTCAATTGGTATAAAGGATGTGTTTAGATCAAGGGGTGATGAATTCAAATCCTCCAACTCCATATTGTTGAACTTGAAAAAAAAAACAACTCAATGAGTTAATGGGAAATCGACTTAATGGGCCATCTAAGGGAGATAACTTGTTCGTCATCAATCCCAAAGATAAATCTGAAGAAGATGTCAAAGTTGCTAATTTATGGGCAACTTTGTTCTCCTTTCTAGGAATTTTACAAAATTGAATTAAAACCAAGTTTATGTCTAGTAGGTCATTGAACTTTAAAAAAGTTTAATAGATCTTTAAACTTTCAATTTTATGTCTAATAGGTCAATGAACTTTGAAAGTATCTAATGGATCGACAAACTTTCAATTTTGTGTTTAATATGTTTTTGATTTATTAAATAAATTTAAAATTTATGACCCGTTAGAAACATGTTTAGAAATCTATTAGACACAATCATTAAACTAAACTTATAATTTAACTTTTTTTTTTCTTCTAATTTTCGTCTCAGCTCTATTTTTTTTTCTATCCATAATTTTTCTTTCCCTGATTTTTAAGAGAAACAAATTTGTCTTTCCCTTTTCCTTTCTTTAACATATATGATATGATAACTCTCTAACTTTGCTTTTATCTCTAACTTTCCTTTCTCCCTCCTTTCTTTCTCTAACTAATATTTATCTCTCTAAACAAATATTATTCTTCATCTCTCCAAATTTATTCTCTAAAACTTTTCTCTGCCCAACTTTTTTTTTTCTCTTGAAAATTTCTCACCCATCTCTAACTCTATCAACATATTTTTCTCTCTCTCTAATGTTGTAAAAAAAAAAAAAAATAGTTACCAAACTTGATTGGTTTCTTGTTTTTGAAAATAGAAAAAAAAAAAAAAACTATTGTCAAGCATTTTCAATTGTTAGTTTAAATTAAAAATTTGGTCCCTATGATTTAGAGGAGTTTTTTGGTTTGGAGGAGTTAGAATTTAGTCACTATGGTTTTAAAATTATAATTTTGTTCCTATGGTCGGATAAAACCTCATTAAATAGTCTATATCTCGTACTCAATCTGTTAGAATTTTGTCTCTATCCTGCCGTGTACTCAATCTGTTAGTAGCCACACACTCAATCAATTAGTGACTTCTCACGATCATAAAGACTATTTGATGAGGTTTTTATCAAACCATCGGGACGAAATTCTAATTTTAAAACTATAGGGACTAAATTTTAACGTTCTCTAAATCATAGGACCAATTTTGTAATTTAATCGGAAAGGGTCGAACAATGAAATGGTTCTCAAACGACACGACATGTGCCACGTGGCCCATGCATAAGTATTGGGCGAGGGGCAATGTTGAACTAACCGTTTTCAAAGGTCTTCTTCCTCTTCCTCCTCGTTTAAGGAATATTCGTTTTTTCTTTTCACTAACCGATAGTGTTTTGTCGTGATGCTATGTGATTTCAACTATCAAAATAAAAAATTAAAAAAACAAAAAAACAAAAAAGCGTCAATTTTTAAAAGGAAACAGCATCTGCGGAAAACACACACACTGCCATAATATATATACTGTTTTAAATTAACTGTTACCTTCCATAAAATAAAGTATAAGGGGCGTTGTTTTTGGTTGGCAATCTAAATTCTCTTTTATGTTTCGGATTCATTAAATTCAGTGAATATGTGTTTGACAGATCTGTGTTTCTGAAAATTGTTTTCAGATAATGTGATCCAAATAGTGAAAAATTTTGAAAACAACTTTTTAAAGCCCCATTTGATAACCATTTCAGTTTTTTGTTCGACCATAAACAAATTGTTCATTAGAGGACCAGTGGACTTAGGAACAAAAAGATGTGCTATAGGGGTGAAACGAACATTTGACCTAGCTACAGTAACGAATGACCTGTGAAAGATTGACTTACTAATAATGGTTATATCGAGTGGACGAAAATATATCTACAGTGAGGGCCGGGGAGTTCAACTACTAGGCTATAGTAGAGTGACCCGGTAGTTAACGGATGTTGGTTAACTAGGCTAAAAGGGTTTAACCAGTTAAACCTCAAACCGTTGGAGCCCATGATCTCTAGGTCCATTAGGTCCCCTTGCTAGCTTGAGAATAACCTTTGTAACAATATGATGGAAGGAATTAGAATAAGTTCGAATTCGGTTTAGGGAAATGGTTGGACATATTTGACGTTACGGACACGTCGGGTTTTAGATAAACCGAGTCATGAGAGATTTAATATATTTAAATATGATTTAAATATAAAGCACATGAATAGGTATTCATGATTGAAAAATAACATTTCGGAAATGTTCGTAATTGGTAGCAAAATATTAATTTAATATTAGATATTAAATTAATTAATAATTATTTTAAATTAATTTTGAATTAATTTAAAATTGAAAATTGAAAATTGGATTTTACATTTTCAGATTATTAATTATAAATTAATTAAAACTAAAATCCAAATTAATTTTGAATTTGGGAAATTCAAAATTAATTTGAATTTTAGGAGGTGGAGTGCATGGTGACTAAACCCATGCACTCCCCCTCACTTAGCCACCAAAGTACTCACTAATTGTGGGGTAATTTGGTGTCAATTTGTGGTGTTTCTCATCAGCTTACATTCCTCTATAAATGAGGAAGAATTTGCTGAAGAAACCAAACTTGAATCCTTAAGGAAATGATGCCAATCTCTCCAAAACTCAAGAACATCCAACCTTCATTGAAGCTTGTTTTTGAAGCTCTTTTCCTTCAAAATTCCATCACTAGAGGATCACACAATCCGTTCCAAATGCTTGAGGATAGCAAAGAAGATCAAGTGGTGGCTCGTGACAATTTGGAGAAGAAAAACAATCAACGGATTCAACCAATTTGTTGAATTAAAGAGGTTGGTACACACTGCTCTTTTTTTCTTCATATGAACAACATGCTTTGTTTGATCAAATTGAAGTAATTAAGTGTCTAAGATCCAAAATTGCTTCCGCATGTTAGATATTAACACCTTCAATTTTGGCATATGATATATTTTTTGAATTTATTTATATTAAAATAATATAAATATGCATCATTTTATATTTAATTTAGTCATTTTAAAGTAACCTATACATTGTATTTATTTATTATTTAATAAAATTAAAATTACAAAAATTATGCAAAATTTGCTCTCTATGTAATTCCATGTTCCAAAATTTTATTTTTCCATGAACCATGTCTTTTTTGTTTTTTGTTTTTTGTTTTTTTTTTTGTTTCAATAACTACTTTAAATATAACATTAGGATTAATATCATTATTATGAACTATTGTTTTGAATTAAAATTTTTCATTTGGGTCCATGGAATAAATAATAAAACTTAAGTCCCGGTTGATAACCATTTGATTTTTGGTTTTTAAAAATTAAGCTTATAAACATTACTATCACTCATAAGTTTACTTGGTTTGTCATCTACTCTCTTCCTATGTTTTCAAAAACCAAGTCAAGTTTTAAAAACTAAAAAAAGTAGTTTTTGTTTTTGAAATTTGGCTAAGAATTCATGTGTGTGTTTAACAAGAATAAAAACCATAGTAAGAAATTTGGGAGAAATGGTTATCAAACGGGCCTTAGCTTTTGGTTTTTTATTTTTGAAAATTATTATTGTTTTCTCTCAATTTTCTTAGGATGGTTTTCATCTTTGTTAAAGACACATTTGAATTCTTAGAAAAATTCAAAAAACAAAAACACGTTTTTGAAAACTATTTTTGTTAGTTTTCAAAACTTTTTAATTTTCAAACGGAGACCTAGATTTTCATGTTATGTTTTTCATTTTGTTAATGGTAATCAATATTGTTGGAAACAATTTTCTTATTCTTATTCTATACCATAAATAAAATGCTTAATTCAAAATTCTCTTAAAAATTGATCCATGTACACAAAAAGTTTTACAATTTATAAAACATTCACAAAAAAAAAAAAAAAAAAGAACATGAAAAATAGGAAAATGAAAAAAAAAAAAACAGTCTAACTTGGGGTTCAAAACACAGCACTCCAAAAACAGTTTTTTGATTCCAAGGGTTTGTAACACAACACACACTGCTTTCTAATTTCCAGGGTTTGGAACACAACACCCCAAACACTGTAATTTTCTAATTCCCAAGCTACAGAACCCCCAAAAGAAACCCCCAGAGTTTTGATTCCCAAGGTTCTAATTCTGAAACCATGGGCCAAACACTCCCTTATAGTACACTCATCATACCACAGACCCAACAATAGTAAAACAAATAAATGATGAAAAAATATAATCTGAAATTGTAGTGAAATCGTGTTAATTCATGTGATCAAATCACAAACATCACATTCAACATACATAATGAAACCATCGTCTGATGAAGTTTAACCTGAACTAACTTATCATCTTAACACAAGTGTTGTAAAAACAATTGATACGTAGAGGACTGCAAGCACCTACTGAGTGCAAGTATACACTATCAAGTAATAAAGTGGAGAGTACTCTGGATATCGTACCCAAGGGAGATGACGACTAGTTGGAAAACACTTAAACAATTCGAGAAAACAAGAATCTCCTCTAAGCTTACAATCGAGGATGGTAACCAAAGAAATAATTTGATGAAGGTTTTTGTGATAGATGAAAGCAAGTAGATAAAACAATTAAAAATATATGAGATAAGAAGGAGAATTCAAATAAGTATCAACCAAGAGCTTTAAAATGCGCCCACCTTTGCATTAGCAACTCACTCAGGCAATGCACACGACTAGAAAATACTATCTATTAGTGCCCACAAAGATATGGTGCAGATAGATTGCTACCATTTTGCACCCACAAATGCCTTGACAACAAGATTGTAAGTTAAGTCATACTACTATTCAACTCAGCTGTAGGTGCCTTTAGAAGACTAAGCTAACTAGACACCTATTTCTAGGGCTAGCTACAATTAGATAATTAGTGCACATGACTTCCAATACTCTAGTGGTTCTAGTCCTATTTCTAGGATGCAAGAAAACAAAGTCTTATTTCTAGGATCTTTTCCACTATTGTCCTTACGAATCCGCACATTCAACTCCAACCTTTCAGTCACCAGCTGAACACAAACAATGCTAACTTAAGTGATCAGTTTAAGCTAACAATGAAACTTAAACTTTAGCAAAAACAAACAATGCTAAGAGAAAGCAAGGTTGCCTTTGTATTGGTGGGGCTTTCTTCTACTCAAGGAATCCACATATTTGACCCCCGAGAAGAAGCTTAGCTCATTGAGGAAAATAAAGTGCAAGACATAAAGTAAAAAGTACACGAATTAGAGAAATAAATTGCATTCATATTAATAATCGAAAAGTACAAAAAGTAATGAACTTACAACTGAAACTTAAACAAAATAGACAGTAAAACAACTTACAATGAAAATAAAACAAAAAGTAAAGGACTCCAGACTCAACTAAGGTTCTTTCTCCTCTCTATCTAATTTGCTCTTGCCTTTTTCAAGGGGAGACAAGTCTTTCTCTTATTCTTCTTTCGAATGGAAGAATCGAAACTCGAATCGGTTACAAGATGAGAAGAAAAAAAAGCATAATAACTATCCTAGGATGAAAATCTGAGCTCCCTTTGCTTCTTGCACATTGGTCGCCTTATATAGACCTTGGAAGGTAGGGTTGGCTGCCGAGATCAGTGTGAGAGGACCCTTGAGAGTGAAACTCTTTGATCCTTGGAGATTTGATACAAGATTTGGGATTTTCGAATGATTTTGTGTAAATCCCGCAGATCTCGACATTCTGTCGGAAAGCCCAGTTACGGCCGCAATTTGGGCGCAATTCTCCTTAGTGCACTACCTTGCTATTGACACACCCCACCCCATACTACTCCTGACAACTAGTGACGTGGCGTGCCGACAATGTATCCTAATCGACCATAGGACCCCATTGCCACCTAGCATGCTCCAACCACTCTTAAGATTACTTTTAATCCAACAATAACTTAAATAACAAGAAATTTGGGCAAAGTTTCTCCTGAAACTTAGAAAAAACACACCTGAAAAGAGGCGATATATACGCATATAAACTCCCTAGAAGTAAAGATGCCATATCACATCCTGGAACAAGGCTAGAGACACAGGCGTCTCAACCACAATACTCAACCCGTTACTTCATTACCAAACTTTATATATAATAAAGTGATATGCATCAAATTGCAGAGACTGGTGGCAGACCCTGGTTAGTCAAATCTGGTTGAAACTCAAGAGCAAGTAACATGAGCTGAAAAGCCCAGTGAGTGGTAAGTTCATAATAAAATAATTTCATGAAAACCAATCTCTTCTTTAAGCAAAATCTCATAGCTCTGGAGAACAATGTAAAACATGAGTTGTTTTAATTACTCTCAAGATAACAAAAACATAAAGAAATATTTATAGAGGTAACTTTTGAAAACAATAACATATGTCAGAAAGATTTATCACCAAACCTGTACCCAAATCTCTAGTCATACTGGCATAGAATAACCTCAATACGCTCAGCAGAGCAATCTCTGTCATACTATGCATTGAGTAATCTCGAAATGGATAACAAAGCCATCTCTGTCATACGTGCACATAGAGCAACCCACGGAGGGTTAAGCACTCCAACACACAACCCAAAGCCTAAGCGTGTGCTAGAGCGGGTCCCAAGACCTCTGTCTCTATACTACAAAAACACATTCACATAGTATACGGGTAATCACCATGGGTACATAATACTAGTGGATTTCAAATCGCTTTTAACATAAAAACTCAACATCATCAATAACTCTAAAACCATTCTCTTTTCTAAAACAACATTTCATATACTAGAGAGATTTCTCAAATAACAAAAATACTTCCAGTTACTCAAATAACCAGAAAATATCTCACATAATTCTAAATAATACTTCTGACTAAAATCATAAAATACTGGCTCAAGTAACAATCTTTTGAATTCTTGAGTGTGACTTGAAAATATCTCTAATATTTGTAAATGATAATTTCAGCAAACTCATAACTTTATTGGAAATTCATAGCAACTCTTTGGAAATCTCAAAGTAGTTCCTTTAAAATCCCAACATAATTGTAAAGCTCTTGAAATCTCATAATAATAATTAAATAACAATGAAACATTTTGTAAAATAACCACTCACAACTACTATTGATGAGATGCGTTCGGGTCATAAGTCGTCCCGATCTCCGTTTGACCTGAAATATTAATTAAATCTACATATGAGTTCCCATTTGGTTAAAATGGCCAACTTAGTTACAACACACCTAAAATCACTCCACAAATCCAAATTTCTCAATTTCCCCATCCTAGGTACTCTTTTGTCCTATTCCCCAATTAAATATTACTTTTTGTTTCAAATGAGTAAACTTTCTCTTAACTTTTTTTTTTTTTTTTTTTTTTTTTTTTTTTTCTTCACTCTCTCTCTCTGGTTGAAACCCACGACCCTCTCCCTTTCCTTTCATGTATATATACTTTTTTTTATTCCAATTTGTAATTTCTTTTCCTTTTTGCTTTAATCTCATCGTTCTCTCTCTTCACTGCATCATCTCCTTCTTCACAACCTACTGGTTTTTTCTTTCATCTTCAACAAAACCCATAACTACCCATCTTCTTCTTTTTTTTTCCACACAAAATCTTACATCCATTTCCTTTTCCTTTCTTCTTGGGAAAACCAAACCTCCAAAACAAGTATACCCATTACCAAAACCATAAGAAACTAAGGAAATTTAAAATAACAACTCACCAAATTCGTGGAGGGAAACGTTGTGATTGAACCAAAATCTTTAGACCCAAGTTCCTTTCCTCTGCTTTCTCTTCACCGACAACCTCTTGCTTCTTCTCCCTCTCGATCTTTTTGTCTCCCCTGACGGTTTCGAGCTTCTTTCTTCTTCCTGTTGGGAATGACTAATTCAAGTCAAAGGAGGAAAAAACTACTTGCAAAATTTAGTGTTTCTTAAATTTAGAGGGCACTAAATTTGGCTTTGCTAATTATAGAACCACAAAAAATAAAGTCTTGCTTCTGTATAAATAGGGAGACTTTTGGTTCTGTTTGGCAGAGAGATCCTTCCTCTTCCCCTTATTGGTATGGGTAATGGGTAATTGTAGTGTCTGTTCCAGCTCCTAACCACGAGTGCACGTGTGTTTTTGGAGTCGCTGTGTTAACCTTCGGGAGCGAACGATTGAATCTTGGTTTCACCACGGTTGAGCCGGAATTTCGCTTTCAGGGCAGTGGTTTTCCACGTCACAGCTTTATCGGTTTTTTGAAATGGGCAAGCAGTATATGTTCTTTTCTTAAATTTGATTTATGTAGTGTTTTAATTTATTCACCCATTAACGGTTGTGCAAGTTTTTGTGTGAATTATAGAAATTCAGTTGAAGGGAAGAAGATTATACCTTAATTGATGTGTCACTGCTGCTCAATGTGTCTTTGTTAGCATGGATGGAATCATTCCATTGTGGTTGAGATTTTTCTTTGCTTTTCTAATCTCTCTATTTTCTCTATTTTAGAATTGCTAGTTCCCTGGAGAGGGCTCTTGGAGCTCTTGAAATTAGCGACCGCAAAAGGTCCAATAAGTCGAGAGATGAAGAAAGGCTTCTCCCTGCAATAATTCGAGAGAGGGACAAAGGCACATGGCAAGGATAACTTGATTAGAAGAAAATGCAGCTTGATTAGAAGAAAATGAGGTACTGTGGTATCTCAAATTAGCAATTTAAGTGCATGCATCATATTAAATTCCAATGTTTATTGAGTATTTTATTTGGCCATGAATTTTTTATTAAGCTAATTGAAGGGATAAAAGCCCCACGCAGCGGAAAGTATTACCGAACCTACTCAGAGTCTTAGATTCTAATTGAAATACCAATACAATTTGCAAAATATTACAGCAATAAATCTATATTTAATGAGCTGTACATAGGCTATAAACATGCTAAAAAGATCAACTAGATTGATCCTAGTGATCAAGGATTTCATAGAAAACTTACTTTTGTAGAAAACCTTAATCAATTCGCCTTTTCTTGCCAATAAGAATGAAAGCGCAGCAACCCTCTTGTGCGAACACCACCAATCGGCTACACCGGTATATCTCTAAGACTTCTTGAAGCAGGAGACTTGTGAGAGTCTTTTGGGAGAAATCTCTGAGAGAATGAGAGACCGTGGGATGCCTTTCACCCCACCCCAGGGGTCCTATATATAGGTAAAGGCCAAGACCTTTTCCTAATAGGAAAAGGTCTAGGAATAAATTCAAATCTATTATCTGAACAATATCTAATTTTAATAATTAATTAATTCCATAATTAATTAATTACCCAATTAAATATCACATATTTAATCTTAGGGATTTTATTATAATTAAAATTAATATGAATCCAATTCATATTAAATTTATTTGAACTCTTTCAAATATTTTCTTTCCTAATAGGAAAAGGTCTATAATTTTAATAAATAATTAATTAATTCCATGATTAATTAATTACCCAATTAAATATCATATATTTAATCTTAGGGATTTTATTAAAATTAATAGGACTCCAATTCATATTAAATTTATTTGAACTCTTTGAAATATTTTCTCTCAAGAATTAATTTTTGAAATTAATTCAAAAATTATATTATAAAGTTTCATAAACTTTATATTATAATGCATCAATATACATTATACGATTCCCCAAATAAATTGAACACTTTCAATTTACAATTTATATTTGTTTGCTTCAAGTCTTTTTACGAGCTACCAGTGGGACCTAATGGACCTACAGATCAGAAGCTCCAACGATACGAGACTAATCGGCTTAAACTCATTAACCAAGTTAGTCTCCATTCGTTAACTGTGGGTCATTCCACTAAAGACCCTCAGCTGCACTCTTCTCACTGCAGAATATTTCTGTGTCCACGGATATCGACCAATACTACAAGTCAATCCTTCACGTGTGTTCGTATCCCAGCTGGGTCAAATTACCGTTTTACCCCTGGTTTACATCTTTGTCCTTAAGTCCCTAGTGCTCCTCTAATGAACAACCTGTTTGAGGTCCAACCAACAAACAGAAGTCCCTCTCGTGCCATAGAGAGGGTTGGGCCCATTGTTCAAGTCCCGGAGACACCACTTAAGGGAACACACCTCTACTTACCCTAGAGTCGGGAAGGAGTGAATTCCATCTTGTGTGATTATGTTCCCAGCTCCCCACTTGGTATTGTCCCCAAAATGGTAGGCTTATTGAGTCGGCGTGCTGGCCACTCTCACCCATACAAATCAAAGAACAACTCCTCGTGAACAGGAGTCCATAATCCACTCAGGATTGAGACTGAGTTGTCTAGGTCATCCTAGTGAAATAGAAACCAAGCCAACTAACGGTGTTACAGTTAGTGGTTAACTATTTCGCGGTCCGGCCTTATGCAAACTCATTGCATAGGATACCCCCACTCGCATGTCAACTACATGAACGCGTTGGATCATAGCGTTTGTATCATAATACAAAGCGGGCCGTATCCATAGTGTCACCAGGATAAGGTACCCAGCCTTATCCCTATACTATAGACCTTTTAGGTTGTTACTTGAACATCGATCCCCGTATGTCCCCACATACTAGTTCAAGTTACATAAACAACCTTGGATCTTAGTTTATTGGATTTGGGTCAAATAGTGCAATATTTAACAATAACATTTTATTGCAGAAACTAAATAACACTTTATTAAATACAAGTATAAAATTTGTTTACATTCATTATCTACGAGTTTTAGGGCATAAAACCCAACAATAATATCTCAATTATATATGCTGCACATTAAAAAATGTTTTTGGATGGTTTAAGATCTTCATAGCTACCTGTATGATATGCGTTGTTGAAACAATGGTGGCTTAAGGTTTTGTTGGCTGTATTTGTATATATTGAAAATATATATAAAATTATTCTTTATGAATATTTTATTGAGCATGTCTATAATCTTGAAAGGAAAATAAACTTCCCACATGTCTAACAATTTTGATTATCACATTGTATAAAATTGTTGCAACATTTTTTCATGATTTATACATGTGATAATGTTTTAAGAGATTAAAGTATATATGTTATACAAAATATCTCAAAATGTGGGGGGAATATTTTTAAGATTCAATATTGCAACGTAAAGAAGCATATGTTTCTATTGATGGGCGTTGATTGAGTTTTTGCATGCCATGTATATGCAAGAACAATTTGATTGACCAATTAGACGAATTAGATTGGTGGAAACTATAGAAATCTTATGAGAGATGGATTGCTGAAATCTTTTAAACAGATGTGTATTGCTTGCTCTACCATTCATAGCTTTGAACTAGCATGTCAAGAAGCGAAATGGTTGAAAAACCTATTAGGTGACATTCCATTGTGGGGGTCATTGGGCTGCTATTAGAGTTGCCAAAAATTATGTGTATAATGGCAAGAGAAATATATCAGGGGATGTGAAATTAAACCCTTGGATTGAGAGCTATGGTGGAAACCATTATTAAGTGGTCAAACGAAGCCATATGTTGAAGCATTAAATCCATAGTCCTGTATTTGAGTGGTCCTAAAAAGGACTTGATGGATGATTTTGATGAAATCTGAGTCTAATATGTCTCAATACTCCATAGCCCTCATTTTGGGTGGTCCATTTATGGACTTGATGGATGGTGTGATGTATTTTGTGAATCCATAGCCCTCATTTTGGGTGGTCCATTTATGGACTTGATGGATGGTGTGATGTATTTTGTGAATCCATAGCCCTTTATTTGGGTGGCCTGTATGGACTTGATGGATATTGTGTAAAGTCTTCATAGCTCAGTTCTGAGTGATTTATCTATGATAGACTTGATGAAGCACTAAATGAGTGTGAAGGTGGACGACGTTCCATGAAAGAATAAGAGATTTTTCTTTCTAGAGCACTCATAAGAACTCAAGGTTTGTGAGTATAATGGTCTATAATAGTGCTTTGAAGAAATTTTATCGCGGAATAGCTACATTAAGGAATTAGTACGTGTCATGGGGGTCTCAACCTAAGCTTTTGGAAGTTCAAGAATTATTTCACTTTCGCTAGCTAAGTTGTTGCCTCATTTCACTACGCATTAATTCAAATCGAAAGATATTAATGCTTAAGTACCAAAATTCCTTCCTTTACCCAAAAAATGTATTAGTCATTCGTGGGGGATTGTTGGGAATGACTAATTCAAGTGAGGAAAAAACTACTTGCTAAGTTTAGTGTTTCTTAAATTTAGAGGGCACTAAATTTGGCTTTGCTAATTATAGAACCACCAAAAATAAAGTCTTGCTTCTGTATAAATAGGGAGGCTTTTGGTTCTGTTTGGCAGAGAGATCCTTCCTCTTCCCCTTATTGGTATGGGTAATGGGTAATTGTAGTGTCTGTTCCAGCTCCTAACCACGAGTGCACGTGTGTTTTTGGAGTCGCTGTGTTAACCTTCGGGAGCGAACGGTTGAATCTCGGTTGCACCACGGTCTAGCCAGAATTTCGCTTTCAGGGCAGTGGTTTTCCACGTCACAGCTTTATCGGTTTATTTCAATTCACACTTATACTTATACATATATATATATATATATATATATATTATTTCCAACACTTCCCTCTTTGTTTTGTTTTTTTTAACTCTCTCTCTCGGTGTGGGTTTTTCCTTTCCAGCCTTTCCCTTTTCTTTTTTTTTGTTATATTATTTAAATAACTTCATTTGCCGCTAGAGTTTCCTATCATGTGTCTTTTTTTCATTTTTTTTAACTATGAGATAAATAGCAATAGTGGGCTGGGCTTTACAACAAGTTTGTCTTTAGCTGGGGCCACCACTACTACAAATTCAATATTACTTGACATTTGTAACTTTTAAATACTTGATGTTTTTATGAAAAAATGTCAAGTAACATGTTTTTTTAAAGAAAAATGTTAAGAAAAATGTATTTCTTAATAAAAAATGTCAAGAAAATTGAAAAAAAAACATGGAGCTTGACGAAATTTTTCGGAAATTTTCACGCCAACATAAAACTTGACATTTCATAAATGTCAAGTTTATTGATAATTTACTTGTCACATTTTAAATGTCAAGAATATCTCTCCCCTTGCTCTCTCGATTAACCGCCCCTAAAAAAACCCTCATGGTCTCTCTCCCTCGATTTTCTCATCTCTCTCTAATCCCTCTTGCTCTCTCGTTTAACCGTACTCATCGGCTTCCCTCCCTTCTCCGATCTCTCACGCCGTCCAACACTGCACATCTTCGCTAGTCCTCCTTCCTACCATCGTCCGGTGAGTCGAGCAGCGCCAGACGTGACCCATGACAACAGGTTCTGTTTCTTTCCTCCATTCTTCCATTTCTTATCCACAACTCTCTTCAACTTTCTAGGGCTCTCTTCAATAGATTTCTCCTCCCCTCTCAAGCTAAGGGATACACACGAGAGGTATCCTTTCTTCGATTATAATTCCATTTTCATATTTCTTTTCCTTTAATTTCTACCTTGTTATCAGCTTTTTTTTTTTTTTTTTTTTAAAATTTTTTTAAATTTTTTTATTTTGATTCTCGCATTTAGGGGTGAGCAAAAAAAGCCGAAAAACCGAGCCGACCGATCGAAACCGACGTCGGTCAGTCGGTTTTCTTAGATTTTCGGTCGGGGTCGGTTTTACACCAAGCAAAACCGACCTTTCAGTCGGTCGGTCCGCCTAAAACGGCGAGAACCGACCGGGAAAAAAAAAATACATTGCGTGTCTGGGAAGTGCTGCAGGCAGCATTAATTGCGCTGCCTACAGCCTTGGGAATACCATCAGCGATGGTCTTCCCAACGATTTCAATTTATTTTTTTTTTACTTTATTTTTTATTTTTTATTTTTTATTTTACTTTTTTCATCTCTTTCTCTCATTTCTCTCTCATTCTTTCTTCATCTTCTCCTCCTTAATGTTTTCATTTTTTCTTCCTTCCTATCCTTTCGTATTCTCCTTCTTCTTGTTATTTCTTTTTCCCTTTCATTTTTTTTTGTTCTTCTTCTTCTTATTTCTTTTTTTTCTCTTCTTCTTCTTGTTTCTTTTTTCTTTCCTTTTCTTTATCTTCATCTTCTTACTTTTTATTTCTTTCTTTGTTTTGTTTTCTTCATATTGTTCTTATTTCTCTTTTTCTTTCCCTTTTTTTTTTGTTGATCTTCTTCAGTTACTTCGTGGGATTCTTGAAACTTTCATTTTTTTAAGCTTCTTCATTCACCTCGCCGGATTGTTGAAACCGACCATAACCGACCGACCGTTGGTGTAGGTCAGTCGGTGTCACTAAGCCATCAAGAACCGACGACCACCGACCGCTTGAAACCGAATGGTCGGTTTTGGCCAAAAACCGACTCCGACCGACCGCTGCTCACCCCTACTTGCATTCTCTCCGATTTTGCTCTCGTCTCTTTCAAATTTCTGTTAATGTTGGTGTTGTGTTAGGTTTAGTTCTCTGTTCTGAGTAGTCGGTGGAACTGAGGAAGATTTGTCGTATTATGTGTTTTGTGTTTCAAAATTGAAATATGATGCTCAGTTGATTGTGGGTATTGGATTATTTATGGTGTTTCTTTTCCCAGTACCAGGAGGTCCATATAGCAAGACACCCTACCCATGATTTAAGAAAGAAGACGAGAGTGAGATTAGAGGAAAAATATATCAGCAATGAGAAACCACTGTTGTTGCACATTAGAAAACTACCTTTCGTTGAGCAATTCCAAGACTTTCAAACAATTTTGGATACTTGATTGGAAGCTCAATGGCCGAAGGAAGAATTCAACAGGAAAATATGAAAATAATTTCAGGATTCCAACATGAGTTAACACTAGAATCGATCAAGATTTTACATTATTGGCTCAGGCATGTGAACTGATTAAAGATACCTCTTTTATCTCCTTAATTTGCTGATCAAGACCACCAATCATGTCATAAGTAGAATCAGGGACCTTTTCAACTTTCATAAGATTCACCACTGAATCTACTTTGCTTGGCAAAACTAAATGAAGAACATAACTGTCATTTCGAAGAGCAACCCTAGTTGATGGGGTGATTTTTGTGATATCAATGCTTTTATCTCTATAAAGAAAAAGGGAGTAGTTGAAAAAGAAATGTAGTATGCATACTGGTAAATCACATTATGATCCACACCCAAAACCTATATATCCTTCGAGCTATAAATTCAAGACATAGAGAAATCACTCTCCAAACTTAATGTGAGGCACTATCCTGACATGGTGCAAAACGTTTTATTGTGGTTATTGAAAAAAATTAGAAGCCAAATGTGAAATTAAACTGCCACTTCCCAAAGGACGTTATGATTTTGGAGGATTAAAACTAACCCTTTGTTTGGAAGCAGGAAAGTTTAAGAAATGATTTTAAATCTTGTGATTTGAAATTCGAGAAATGATTTAAAATTCTTTGTCTTGTTTGGAACAATAAAGATTTAGAATGAATGTATTTAAAATTTTGTGTTTGAATGGTAATTGGAAAAAAAAAGAAGTAAAAGAATCTACTGATATAGGCTTTTAATTTAAGTTATTGATATAAAATTAAAATATGATAATGATAAATAAGTAATTTAACTATCATCTCTCTGAAATGCTGCAAAATCCAATAGTTTTAGTTAGGACAATTTTTAACTTAAAAACACGATTTGAAATCTTATTCTCTTTCATGAGATACCAAACACCAGAATTCATTTCAAATCTATCCTGATTTGAAATCCTTCAAAATCAGGAGGTTCCAATCATGATTTGAAAGTCTGTTAACCCTTATGTGGAAGTTGTCAACCACATATCTTCTTTTACAATAAATATTGATTCTACAAATCACTTTTGTGGAAACCTTATCACAAAAAACCCTTCCGAATGATACTTCCTACAAAAAAAAAAAAAAAAAAAAATCACCTGGATATCCATATTGCAACTAATATAGATAGCTAGGCACAAATAATATACACCGAAAATGGGTGTAACCATATTATGTGTATTATGTGTTTTGTTTTTCAAAATTGAAATAGGATGCTGAATTGATTGTGGGCACTGGAATTATGGTGTTTGTTTTTTAGAAAAAAAATGAAATAGAATGCTCAGTTGATGAGATTTGCAGAGAGGGGAAAATGGGATGTTCAATTTGTAGTCTTTTTTTTTGTTTGCTTGATTCTTGTGAAGTTTTCTCTTCCTTATCTCTGGTATGTTTGATTTATCAGAGTGGAAGAGAGCCTAGAAGTGTGGTGTGATAATTTGTGGTATGTTGTAATTGTTAACAGTGGTAGGTTTGATAGAAGATTTCAGAGAGATATGTGAGAAGACAGAGGGAGAAAAAACCATGATGAGGAATGTTGAGAGATGATCATTTTTCTCCATTTTTGTCCCATTTCACTAACCTTCGAATCTGTAGGGAAATTGAATTGGAGGAGATGATTCTCAGGCTCAGATTGGACCTTGGGAAGTTGTTGAAATAATTGCCTGCGTGAGTAGGAATTTATGGTTGATCATATTAGCAATTCAGCAGTAAGGAAATTTTTAGTTAGAGAATGGGAAGTTTAGCTCCAATGCAACTGTTGTTCTTGGGGAAGTAGTGTTTTGGTTAGTTGGAGTCTTTTCTAAGGTATTACAAATCCCTCCAACCATTTTTTTTTTTTAGGAAAACAAGAATGGATCGTGATTTTTTTTTGTTGATTGAATTGTTCTTGGGGAACTAGTTTTGCTTATCATCCTTCCCTTTTTTTGATTGTTTGTTTTATAGTACATGTTTCTCTTGATTCATTGTTTGTCCCACCATTAGAAATTGCCAGTCACATGTTCACTGAACAAGGTTTTGTTGGAAATACGCTGTATTTATAAGCTGAGTAACACTAACAAACTTATTACTCCAAGGATGGAAGTAAACAATTACAGTGTAAATAACAGTACAGACACTGTATATAACGACAATTACAGAACTCAAAATAAACCAGAAGAACAATAGATTGAAGTTACAAATGTTGTAAATAGTCTGATCAATAGTAGGAATAGCCACAACAAACCGACAAAACCTCAAGAACTTGGTGAAGGAAATGATATGTAGTCGAGGCACGCTAATGAAGCGCTGTCCTGAAGACAATTATTCGCTCTGCACGGGTTGCTAGCAGACTACAGCGATTGTCTCAGCAGGATACAACGACTAACTCCGGTAGAACAGCAACCTCGAACTACACGGATCTGACAGAACCCTTGGATACTCACTCTCAACAAAATCAATCTCAAAAGAAGAAAAGATAAAAGAAACACGAAAATGGAATGATCTAAAATGAAGAAACCAACTACTATTTATATCTATACAAATAGTAGCCATCTGGAAAAACGAAAAGACAAACAATAAATACACTGTAAATACGTTAATTACAGTGCATTTATGTGTATTTACAACAACTTCAGAATACAGAAGGTCACTCAATTACTCTGTAATTATAAGCAATCACAGCAGTTGCAGAACATAAAAAGGCACAAACCGTTCATCTTCACACAAGTTATAAATTTAATTCCGAACATTAAATTCATAATTTAAGCAACCGTTTTAAAACTTTTGATCAACTAGCCATCACTTTCTTTCACACATTTACACCAAAATCCAACCGGTTTTAGTTTTGCAGCTTGCAAATATGCAATTTTGATAGGAAAACGGTTTAGGAAAAAGTATGGACAGTACTCGTAGTCTATAATTGCTTAGAATTTCCATTTGTTGGGGTACCTTCTTATATGGGGATGGAAACTATCTTGAAACTGAAACGAGTTTTGGTTTAAAGTGAGAACGATAGAAAGAACTAGGGTTTGCATATTTACATTAAAAGATAAAATATACACTAATGAAGTTTATATAGATAGGGTAACAAAGAGAATGAATAAAAGACTAATCTACCCTTAATGACAAATAATAAAAACAAAATATTATATGTTAACATCCCCCCGCAAACTCACGATGCTACAGCTATAAGCATTGAGAGTTTGTCAGATAAAAAACGGAAGCGCGAAGCAGAGTGTGCCTTGGTAAACATATCAGCAATTTGTAAAGAAGAGGGAACAAAAGGCAATCTGATGGTGCCAAGCTGAAGATGAAAACGAGTGACATGACAATCAATCTCAATATGTTTAGTTCGCTCATGAAAAACTGAATTACGCGCTATCTGAATGGCACTTTGATTGTCGCAATATAATGGAGTAGGATGACAAAGATAAACACCCATATCTGCAAGCAACCAACGTAGCCAAACAATTTCACAAGTAGTTGAGGCCATGGCACGATACTCAGCTTCTGTAGAAGACCGAGAAATAACATCTTGTTTCTTACTCTTCCACGAAATAAGTGAATCACCAAGAAAAATTCAAAATCCAGTAGTCGACTTGCGATCCGTAGGATCACCAGCCCAATCAGCATCAGAGTAAGCACGTAAAATTAAAGATGATGTGGAAGAAAATAAGAGACTCTGAAACTGAGTACCTCTAAGATACCGGAGAATACGAAGAACAGCAGCCCAATGAACTGTAGTAGGAGCAGTGAAAAACTGACTAACCACATGAACAGCATGTGCAATATCTGGACGAGTCACAGTAAGATAGACCAAGCTCCCAACAATAGTACGATATAAACTGGGATCCGACAAAGGAAGACCATCTGATGGTGAGTATCGAACATTAGTCTCAAGAGGAGTATCAACAATCCTGTTGTCAGTGAGGCGAGCACGATCAAAAAGATCAGCTATATACTTCGACTGAGATAAAAGATAACCTTTAGAGGAACAAGCAACCTCAATACCCAGAAAGTAACGTAGGACACCCAAGTCTTTCATTGCAAAGCAACGAGATAATTCTGATTTTAGATATTCTATTCCATCACAATCATCGCCCGTGATGATCATGTCATCGACGTACAAGGACAATAAAATACGACCTGCACTTGTACACTTAACAAACAACGCAGAATCATGATGACTAGGAACAAAACCAAGCGAAGTGATCACCATGGAGAACTTCTCAAACCAAGCACGAGGTGCTTGTTTGAGACCATAAAGTGCTTTGCGAAGCCTACAAACTTCACCAGGTTGATGAGCGACACCAGGAGGAGGCATCATATAAACTTCTTCATGAAGATCACCATTCAAGAAAGCATTCTTGACATCCATCTGATAAATTCTCCATCTACGAACTGATGCCACTGCAATCATAGTGTGGACTGTCGTCATTTTTGCAACAGGGGCAAAGGTCTCTTCATAATCCATACCATATTCTTGGGAATAGCCTTTAGCAACAATTCGAGCCTTGTATCGTTCAATGGACCCATCAGATTTGGTTTTAATCTTGTAGACCCAACGAGAACCAATGGGACGTTTGCCAGTTGGCAATGGAACCAAATCCCATGTATGAATCTGATGTAGAGCAGTAAGTTCCTCAGCCATAGCATCCTGCCAAAGTGGATCACGAATAGCCTTTCTAAAGGATAAAGGCTCAGAAAGACGATGAATAGAAGCAACAAATGAAGCAAATGAATTGGAATAAGAAGAATAAGCAAAATCTGGTAGTTTAGTAGACTTACGAACACGAGTGGATCGACGAGGTGGAGGATCATCCGCAACCTCAGGAGATGATTGAATGGTCATAGGAGAAACAGAGGTGGATGTTTCGTCAACCAAAATATCAGATTCTGTGGCGCTATCAGTAGGAGCAATTGGAACTGGGGGTGAAACTTCTTCAGTGTCAATATTAAAAGGATCAATAAGAATGAGATCTGACTGTGTCATGTTATGTGAACTAGCAGGAATAGAGAAGAAGAGAATATGCTCCAAAAACACAACATGACGAGAAACATACAATTTTTGACTAACTGGATCAAAACAACGATATCCCTTCTGACCAACACCATAACCCAAAATAACACATAAGGCAGACCGAGAAGACAATTTTTTGCGCTCAATATGAGGTTTGAGAACAAAACAAGTACAACCAAAGACACGCAATGATGAATAATCAGGCACATGTCCATATAATTTTTCGAAAGGGGACAATCCTGAGTTATATGAGATTGGGATACGATTAATCACATAAGCAGCAGTAAGGATTGCTTCCCCCCAAAACACACTAGGAACGTCAGCTGACAACAAGAATGAACGGGCTGTTTCAACAAGATGGCGATGTTTCCTTTCGGCAACACCATTTTGTTGAGGAGTATCAGTACAAGAGGTTTGATGTATAGTCCCATCCGAAGCAAGTAAATGAGCAAAATCATTAGAAGTATACTCACCCCCCAAATCACAACGAAAACACTTTATGACAGCGGAGTGTTGAGTTTTCACAAGAGCTCTAAAATTGTTAAAAATTGTAAGATAATCCGACCTATGTTTCATAAGATAGACCCAAGAATAACGAGTGTAATCATCTATGAATGAAACATAATACCTAGAACCCCCTTTTGAGGATATAGGAGAAGGTCCCCATACATCAGAATGCACAAGATCAAAAGGAGCAGAAGAAAAGGAAATACTTTTATAAAAAGGTAAGGCTGAAAATTTTGCCAGTTTACAACCACTACAATCAGAGATATCATGACTGTCCAAATGTCCTAAAACTCCTGTAGATACCAAAAATTGCAAACGAGACGCAGAAATATGACCTAAACAAGAATGCCACAAATAAAAGGTAGAGGACAAGTGACTTAAACGAAACGACGACAAATCCACACTAGAAGCTGTCACATCTGATACTTTGAGTTGATCCAAAACATAAAGTCCCCCTTGCTTACGGTCTGTCCCAATCACCTTCTGAGACCGCGGGTCCTGTATTGAACAAGTGGAAGAAGAAAATGAGACTAAGTAACCAGATTCACATAATTGACTAACAGAAACAAGGTTAAGAGTAAGACTAGGAATGTAAAAAACATCAGAGAGAGACACAAGAGATGTAACGATGGAACCAACACCTACTAATGGCATAGGAGTGCCATCAGCAGTCACAATTGATACAGAAGAATGAGGAGAAAATGAAACAAAAGAGGACAAATGAGGAGACATATGATGAGAAGCACCTGAATCCAGAATCCATAAGGAAGAAGATATACCTGAGGTACTGGATGATGACAAACCTTTAGAAGATGAGGCCGACATAGCATGAGGCTGTGAATTGAGGAACTGCTGAAATTGCTGAAACATATATGGATCCAAAGATGGGGCAGCCACTACATTATTGGAATGAGGTGGTCGAGGTGTCCAGAGAGTATTTTGTGGTGGACAATGTTGTTGCGGACGTTGTTGCTGCTGCTGCAATTTACCTCTATTCAACAATGTCGGACATTGAGCTTTCCAATGACCTTTTTTTTTTTACAGAATGCACATTCATCAGAAGCGACCTTAGGGGATGGCTTAGAAACAGACAGACTGATAGGAGGTCGTTGTGGAGCTGCAAAAACAGATGGACTTGGAGGCAAGGTAATTTTCTTGTTGCCTTGAAACTTAAGACGAATTTCCTCTGCTAACAATTCACTGACTACTGAATCTACGGAAGGGAGAGGAGTACGATGTAGGATTGTTCCACGCAATCCCTCAAATTCAGGACGAAGAGCCATGAGAAACTGGACTAGACGTTGCGATTCTCTCCGAGTGATGTAAGCTTGAACTGTACTCAAATCTGAAGATTCTATCAATGCTAACTGATCCCATAATTCAGACATAGCAGAATAAAAGTCTTGAATACTCATATCATTTTGCTGAAGCGCACGAATATCCGTCTCCAATTGATATTGTTTCGCAAAGTTAGATTGTGTATACAATCTAGCCAAATGATCCCAAACCTCTTTAGCAGTCTCATATTTTGCCAACTGGGCACCAATAGAATGCATAACAGAATTATTAATCCATGTGATAATCTTTGAATTGTCAGCCTCCCAAACATCTAATAAGGAAGCATAGTCAGCGGCCTTGTTATCTATAGGTTTGACTCGCGTACCTGTGATATAGCTCCACATAGATTTCCCTCGTAAGAAATTTTTCATAACATAACTCCAATATGAATAATTTTTACCATCCAACTGTACGCTAATTGATTGGAGTGAATCATCCTTACGATTCGACATGATGATAATACAAAATTTTCCAAAACAACAAGCCAATTGGAACCAAATAGTACCAAATACCAATTAATTTCAACTACCAGAATTTGTAGAACAACAACAAACCCACTTCGAATTCCAGAATTTTAACTCCAATATCAATTTCAAGAAGGCAACAGACAATCCAAACGCTATAAAATTTCTTGCAGAACAAAAACCCACTAAATTATGAAAACCACCCCAATGATTGAAAGTGGCCAACCTCAAATTGATAAACCTCAAATTGTTGAACAACCACACTATCGGTGCAGCAAAAGGACAAAATTAAAATTGATTAAGACCAAAGTTCAACCTCTTCAAAACAAAGTGCCGAACAAAGTGGCTATCGGCAAACCTCCAATGTGGCTATCGGCAAAGAACGAAGTGCCGAACGAAGGAACCTCCAAAAGCTGTGGCTATCGGCAAAGAACAAAATGCCCAACGAAGAACCCTCCAAAAAACGAAATTTCAAATTGTCAACAAAGTAGCGGCGAACCTCCAAAACCATTGTTGACCTTTGCTATGAAACCATCTCATTGTCGGCAACCTCCAAACCCAATAACCCGCTCTGATACCATGAGAACGATAGAAAGAACTAGGGTTTGCATATTTACATTAAAAGATAAAATATACACTAATGAAGTTTATATAGATAGGGTAACAAAGAGAATGAGTAAAAGACTAATCTACCCTTAATGACAAATAATAAAAACAAAATATTATATGTTAACATAAAGCTTTGAGAACTGCAATTTGTATATTAATTACTTAAGTGGAGTGGTGAAACCAGTGTGTCAAAGGGGAATTTGAGTGCTTGTCGTTGTTGTCTGAGTAACCATTTTAACATCTAGTTAATTGTATGGGATGTATGTTCTTACAGGCATTCTCACCTCAGTTGCTGGGGTGTGACCGTGTGAGTTATGAGTGAAAAATCGTTGTTGTATGTATGTACCTTTAGTGCTATTGTTGCTTTTGGCTTAGACTTTGGATTTGTTTTATGTGTTTAAACTTGAATTTTTGTTTACCTTCTAGATGTCAAAAAAATTTATGTGACATTTGTTTAAATACAAAAAAATACAGTGTGTTTTGTTTAAGGACATGTTTCGTTATTGTTCCTTTGTTTGCTATTTGCAATTGATAAGCTTTGTCGATGTTCTTTGATCAAGTAGAAGAGACCAGTTGATTTTTTGTTGGATGAAAATTTTCGTTTTATTTTGTTATTGGAGAATTTATAAACCGGGCAGAGTTCTTTGATGTCTCTTTGTTTTTAAGGTTTTGATTGATTATTTAGAAAATTAGGAGAGAAAGAATAGAATATTTTTGAAGGTTGTCGTATAATTGCAATACTGAGAAATTTGTAAAGAATAGTAAGCAAGAGAAATTGAAGAGATAATGGTTAAAAAAGGGTTAGTTTAAAACAAATGTTTAAATCTTGTTTTGCATCCCAAGCATTTAATGTTTTTTTTTTTCTTTTTCCATTTTGGTTCTTGAATTTCAAAATATTTATTTTAATGGTCATCGGTCTTCAATTGTATGAGTGAGTAAATAATGTAGCTTAGAATTTGTGATGAATATTGCTTGTATGGATGATAAGTCTAAATTGTTATACGTTCATAGTCTCCCAATTCACTTATCTTTGTTGAATCCTTGCGAAAAATGCTTTAAAATGAGTATAATATGTGTATAAGTCCTCACCGAAGCTTTGGAAGCAATTCGAGGCTTAAACAAACGAAATCGAAGCTTAAAATGACCATTCTGCCCTTGGAGCCGTGCCAACGCCGAAACCCCATCAGCCAGCTTTGGGACGCCATCCAAATAAGGAAAAAACTTAGAGACCAAGCTGGGGCTTAGCGTCGAGACGCTAGGCAGATCCGAGAGATACTTTCCTAATTTGAAGGGGCAACGTCGAGATGCTAGCCCACAACATCACGACGTTGTTGAATTTCCAAATTTGAAGTTTTCCTAAATTGGCTCCATGAATTCTCCAAATTTGAGGCTCCCTTCAGCACCAAGTTACCACGATTTGAAGGCCAAGATGTCCTATAAATAGAGTGTCTTGGTTTAGGTTTAGAATCATCCCTCAATTCACCAATCACTACAATCTTGTAGTCCATTCTTCTCTCTTCTCCACCATTCTTCATAGTTTTAGTTTTTTTTCTTGTTTTCCATGATGTATTCCATGAAGATTCAAGCTTGTTCTGGTTCCATGAACGGCTAGACTCTTCCTTCATGTAATCGGGACGTCAACGTGTAAGTTCAATTTCTTTTAATGAAATCTCTTGTGTGTTTATTCTCAAAAGCATGTTTATGTGAATTTAGTTCTTTGCATATAAGTTTAGATTGTGTTAGGAAAGATTGACAACCTTGACTACGACCTATCTAAATTTACTTGCTAAATCTAAGTAGCAAATGAGCTAACGTTTTGATATTCCTCATGCGTCCCTAGAACTAAATGATTTAATCAATTGTAATTGTGGTTTGTTGTGTAGGGAATAAAAGTCCCCACGCAGCGGAAGCGCAACGAAAGGACTGTTCACACGTAACTTCGGAGATGGAGACACGTGGAATAAACAATATATTTGTATTAATGTTGTATGCGTGTGGGTGTAAAATTTCTAACTTTAATCCTCTGATTCTCTCTCTTGTGCGTGAATGTGTTTCGCTCGAGGGCTGGAACGCTTGATCTCGAGTCTGAAGCTTCAATGGATTCTTGGAGCTTGAAGTCCTCCAGTCTTGAAGGAGTCTTTGGAAGACTTCAGTCTTCAAGAAGTGTTGATGTCCTGAAGAGTTTTTGATCTTCAAGGAATGTTGAAGCCTTGAAGAGTGTTTGGTTTTCAAGAAGTGTTGATGTCCGGAAGAGTATTTGATCTTCAAGGAGTGTTGAAATCTTGAAGAGTGTTTGGTCTTCAAGGAGTGTTCAACACTTGAATTTATGGATTGCAGAGAGTCTTCGGTCTTCAGACTTAGTGGAGTCTCTCTGAATTCTCTGGTTCTACTTGAGAGCTTTGAAACTCTAAACTCTTGTCTTTGTGAGAGTGTAGAATTTCTGAACCCCTGAAATGGAGGAGAGCACCTCTATTTATAGAGCTCTCGCAGGATGGGCCCAGATGACTTTTGGGCCTAACAACTTGGACTTGGACTTTATTGGTCTTTGGTTCAACTATTTGGTTTTGGGTTTGGTTCATATTTGACCCAAAACCATATGACCCAAATATTTAAAAGACCCAAATTTGACCCAATTAATTATTTTGTTAATTAATTGGTCAAATTAATTAATTTGATCAAAATAATTTATTTTCTAATTAATTGATCAAATATAAATTTGGCTCTTTAAATTTATAATTGGCCAACTTTGTCTTCAAATTAAATTTGGGACACATGTCAATTTATAATTGGTCCCAAATTTAATTAATTTTAATTTCGTCATTAATTTTATATAATGACGTGGCAATTTGTGATTGGACAAAATTTCTCCTTCAACAAGGACCTTACGCCGTATATTAACTAACATTATTATACCGTTACGAAAAGGCAAAATAAACTTTAAACATGCTTTAAAGTTGCTGGAAAATAGCTATAAACGTGCTGAAAAATAAATCTAAATTTATTTTCATGCTTTTCTAGAGAAACGGGAAAGAACCGTTACAAACCTTCGTTGTAGACTTGACTGATCATCGCCAACGATGCTCCAACGACCGAAAACGCAACAACTCCCTCTTGATTTCTTTGCTGGAAATTTCTTCTTGAAAGACACAATAACCACAGAGGTTACACCGGTATGTCTCTAAGTCTAGGAGGCAAAAGACTTGTGGGAGTCTTTCTCTAAGAGGTTGGCTAGAGAGAATTCTATGGTCTTGTCTTTTGAGTCTAAGAGCAAGAGAAGAGTACCGAACCAATTAGGTCTAGTGTTCTATTTATAGAAGAGAGGTCATGAATAAAATATTCAATTAAATCAATCTTTTCCAAAATTGATTGAATCTTTATTCCTTTTCAATCAATCCAAGATCAATCAATTCCATAATTGATTAATCTTTTCCACAAATGACTAATTACTTCCATAAGTGATTAGATCATTTCCATAAATGATTAAGTGATTAATTATTTCCATAATTGATTAATTCCCGGCTAATGAATTCTTTAATTAATTAACCACCAATTAAATATCACATATTTAATTTTCGGCCTTGAATTAATTAATTTTGCCCAAATAGATTTTAGGCCTTAGAATTAATTAATTCATATTTGAACTCTTTCAAACTTCCATAAATTTATTGTGACTCAAATTTATATTAATATTTGAATTTCTTCAAATATTAATTTCTCTCATAATAATATATCAATATATATTATATTGTTTCCCTTAGTAAATTGAACACTTTCAATTTACATTTATTACTTAGTTGCCTCAAATTACTTTATGAGCTACCAGTGGGACCTAATGGACCTGCAGATCAGAAGCTCCAACGATGTGAGATTAATTGGTCAAACTCATTAACCAAATTAATCAATATTCGTTAACTGTGTGTACATTCCACTATAGACTCACAGTTGCACTCTTCTCACTGCAGACATATTTTCTATGTCCACGGATATAGACCAATATCGACTAGTTAGTCCTTCACGAGTGTCCGTAACACCAGCTGGGTCAAATTACCGTTTTACCCCTGGGTTACTTCTATTTCCTTAAGTACCAGTTCTCCTCTAATGAACAACCTGTTTGTGGTCCAACCATCAAACAGAAAATCCTCTCGTGCCATTGAGAGGGTAGGGCCCTTTGTTCAAGACTCGGAGTGACCACTTAAGGGAACACTCATCTGCTTCCCTAAAGTCGGGAAGGAGTGAATTCCATCTTGTACAATTATGTTCCCAGCTCCCCACTCGGTTTTGTCCCCAAAATGGTAGGCTTATTGAGTCGGCGTATTGGCCACTCTCACCCATACAAATCAAAGGACAATCCCTCATGAGCAGGAGTCCATAATCAACTCAGGATTAAGACCAGGTTGTCTAAGTCGTCCTAGTGAAATAGAAAACCAACTAGTTAACGGTGTTATAACAAGTGGTTACTATTTCGCGATCCGGTCTTATGCAAACTCATTGCATAGGATACCCCCACTCGCATGTCTCCTACACGAACGCGTTGGATCATAGCGTTTGTATCAAATACAAAGTGGGCTGTATCCATAGTGTCACCAGGATAAGGCACCCAGTCTTATCCCTATACTATAGACCCTTTAGGCTGTTTTTTGAACAATGATCCCCATATGTCGCTACATATAGTTCAAGACTCATATTACAACCTAGGATGTCTAGTTTATTGGATTAGGGTTATTTTAGGCAAAGACAAATATAAAATAACTAATAACATTTAATGGAAAAATATATAAATATTATTTCATTAATATTCGGTCAACGGTTACATTCACTATCTACGAGTTTTAGGGCATAAAACCCAACATGTTGCCCGTTGCATGTGAATTAATTCGGCTAGATCCCAATGCGGTTTAGATTAGTTAATAGGCCAATTAATTAATTTAAACTAGAATCAAATTTAGCGTTTGCATGTTTGTGATAGTTGGATCACGGCTCTCGGGTTGTTCCCGAAGTACGCCAGACTTAAATTTGTTTTTGACTAATTAGTGAGATTAATGATTTAATTGAATTGAACTAATTACCATGACAATCCTAGTTACATGATATTTAAGATATTGAATTCTTTCCTTTTTACTTGATTCTCCTACTTTCTTTTTTCAATATTTTTCATAATTTCCATAACTATTGTCTTTCCAAATACAAAACCCCCCTTTTTGGTTACCTATAACAATTAAGGAAATTAAGATTTGTTTGCATAGACTCGTTGTGATCGATCCCGACCACTACTGCTACAAGTTAGCTTTAGAGGTTGAGGATTATAAATTTATTTGACACGACCTTCGACAAGTCATTCCGTCAATGGATATTGAATGGTAAAATAATATCAAGGGCTAAAATATTTGTTTTTTAAAGTTTAGAAATTATAAAACAGACTCATCAAACACATGCCTAGATATGTATATTCTATTGGTTATAGAGTCTAGGCATCTATACCCTTTGTGAGAAGAGTTGTTGCCCTATGGAAACACAAGAATAAGTTATTTTTTATCTCAGGTACAACTAGGACGTTACTTAGGTGAAGACTCTTTGAATCCAAATTTATGGTGCATTTTTCAGTGTGTGAGATATCTAGTCCATTTCCATTGCCTACAGACAATTTTTCAACTCCATTATAAGGCTTAACTAAATCTAACTTACCAGGATTGCTGACCACATGTGCTGAAGTTCTTGAGCCAACAAACAAAGTGGGATCAGTACCAGCCTAAGAAGCACAGACACGGACACGGACACGGGATACGGACATGATAGGACACGACGATACGTCAATTTCTGAAAATGTAGGATACGGATACGTCGAGGATACGTTATTTTTTTTTTATTTTTATTTAGATATATTAAAAGATTAAATCCAAAATACTTTAATTTTTTTTACTAACTACTAAAAATATTTAAAATTAAAAAAAAAAAACAAAACATGAATGGAAATTAATTTAGTTTAAAATTTCAATGTACATAAATGATAAAACCCAATATGACCCACTTAAACTCAATAAAGATTTAAAAAAAAAAAACAATCTGCAACAAAATACCCATTAAAAGCCCACCAAATAAAACTTGTAAGCCCTGAACCCTCCCCAGACCCCTCCCTAGACCCCTCCCTCGATTCTGCTTTCCCTTTCTTATCTGATTCTCCCTCCATCTCTCCCTCTCTCTACCTCCGTCCTCCAACGATTAACTTTTTGACGACGGCGGCGACACCGAAGAGGGAGATATTGGCTGGAGAAGAAAAAAGGTTGAGGAGGTTCGTGGGTTCAAGTTTTTTTTTTCTTCGTCGTAAAGACATTTGGACGGTTAGGCATGTTCAATTTGCGTGTCTGAGCGTGTCCGATTTAAAAAAAAAGGGACACGGATTTTTGCGTGTCCGACACGTGTCCGGCGCTTGTCCGAACGTATCTGTGTCCGACACAGATTCCTCAGCCATTTTCACATATCCGTGCTTCATAGGTACCAGCAAGTTCGTTGAATGATAAAGCTGCCAATGCCTTAGGAATTTCCTTTGCTTGGAAGGTATGATCAAATCTCTTTCAACTAGTGCTGAATGATTGAATTTACAACAAATTTGGCATTGGCATGCTTGGCTCTTTAGCAGTTGGTGCATTTCCACTTTGCTGTACCTCTCAGTTTGGACAATTTCTATGTGATGTAAGGTTGAAATGTTCCTGTAATGAACTTGTTTTTTGGAAGTTTGCTCTTCCCTTTGCATAGTGATTTCTTCATTTCTCCCTTAATCTTCCTCTCTGGACATGGAAGGCTTGATTTTGATCGATGTGGCTGAATTTCTCTTCTGCTATCTCTAACTTTAGTTGAAGTTCATGATTCTTCGGGGCAATTGTGAATTGATTATAAGTTGGGTAAGGGGCCTTTGACAACATAGTTGCTCGAAAATCTTTATAGTTTGTGTTTTAATATATAATATCTAGTTTAAGTGTTTGTTAATGTTATAAACATTTATAGTTTGGATGAGGTAGGACTTTTGAATTTTTATTTTGATATGTATTACACATATTTTCTTACCTAACATATTTTATACAAGTTTAACAATAAAAAATTTAAAAATAATTAATTAAAATTGATATTTATCATAATTATTTAGTTAATTAATTTATTGAATGTAAAATGCCCTTTTATGATGCAGTGTACAAGCTCGCTCCAACTATTTGCATTATTGGTGTCTTTCCCACTCTTTAGATGTTTTGGTTTATTTAAAACAACAAGATTTCTTGAGGTCGTGTAAGCTCAATGAGAGCTTGGATTTGATCATAAGCCATTTCTTTTTGTTGTTTACTTACAAGAGCTTTTGTAATTGACATTTTTCAATTGTTTGTTTTAGTTACACATAATTGTTTATTTTGGTTATTTAACTTTTCTTATTTAAGTTTATGAAATAATATTTATCTCACATTCTAGCTTTTTTTGTTATTTAGCTCCAAAGAATTGTTTAGTAGAATTTATGTTGTTACTAATTACTTATCATCTTTTCTTACTAGATTTACAATTGTAACAACCCAAATTAAAAAAAAAAAAAAGGGAGAGAGTGGCCTGGTTTTGCCCGATCAAGAGGGAAGAGGGGGGAAATTTCCCCCCCAAAATTTCGGTCAAACGCCGAAATAAAAAAAAAGATATTTTTTCCCTCATTCTCTCTCCCCAATAGCTCTCTCCCCCTCGCTTGTTCTCACTCTCTCTCTCGTGTATCAGTTGTCGCCGCACCCTTCTCCATCATAGATCGCCGCACACCGTTGCCGCCGCCCTCTGTCTTCTCCGGTCATCGTCGTCGTCGCGCCTTGTGTTGGATCTCCCTCGCTCGTTCGCTCTCTCTCTCTACTGTAACAGATCGCCACCGCCTTCTCCGTTGTAGATCGCCGCACGCTGCCGTGAGCTCCCTCGCTCTCTCTCTCTCTCTCTCTCGTCTGTAGCACGTGAGCCCCGTGCTGCTGTCCTCCGTTGTTTCTCGCCGCCGTGCCGCCGTCCTCCATCGCTTCCCGTCGCCGCGCCGCCACTCACGGAGTCGCTCGCCGCCGACGGTAAACTTTCTTTCTCTCTCTCCCGTTTCTGTCTCTCTTGGCCTTACTCTCTCTCTCTGCGTGTAGCTCCGTCGCCGTTGTGCACTAGGGACCGCCACCGCCACTTTCAGATGGTCGCACGTCGCCGACGCCGCACAAATCTGTACACTGCTGCCGTTAAGATCTGTTTGTTTCTGTCGCTTAGATCTGATCGTCGCCGTCGCCGCCTTAAGACAAACAGCCGCATGCATCTTGAACGTTCGACGATTTCAGCTAGTGGGTAAGGAGTTTGTAAGTGAAGATTTATTGGTCTTTTGTGCCTTAATGGGATACCAATTGATGCCATATATTAATCTAAGGTACCCAATGTAATTATTGGTCAAATCTTTAAAGGCGGAGCGAAAATTCAACATTGGCAGCAAGTGTTAGTTTCGTTGGGTGAGTTTTCGATCGGCTTAAATCATGTGTCTTTAGGAAAATTATTGGAATTGGTTGCCTCTAATGTGAGAATCTTGTGGGTGTGTTATTAGATTACCTTTTCGCATAACGTGGTTTCTATATCGAATTATTTGGTGTTATTTCAAGCAAGCTTTAGTTACCACAAGGTAAGTAACTTACTGCTTTGGACCATAGTTGTATATTGCTTTGGATAGTTTAGTTTTCAGCTTATGTATTGCTACTTGTTGGTTGGGTTGAATTGATTGAGGATAAAGTAATCTGAATATTGCTTGTTTTCGCAAGTATGAGTGTGACTGCAACTAAGAAAATAACTGTATCATGTTATAGTACCCAGTTATGTGAATGCATGGTTGTTGTGTTGTGGCTGGGGTTGATAGTTGGCAGTTGGAAGATGGTGTTGTTCTGCTTGGTATTCTGAATGCTAGACATGGTATTTGCTTTGTGTATGCTTGATTTTGATAGGGAAAAGATCGAACTGGTAGGTTGGTAGCAATTAAGTCATGCTAGGTGCATAGGGTCTTAATAGGGAAAAAAGCGAACTTTTTATCCTAGTGGGGGTCATGGTAACTAATCTCCTAGGACTGAGATATTTATGGATTGAGATGAGGAGTTAAATGAGCGGGACTCGGCTTCGCAGACTAGGTGCCATCTACTAACTGTGGAAGTAAAGTCCGACAAAAACCCATGGATGCTCCACCAGTGAGATGGTAGTTAGGGCGTTGTGCGCTCTTAGGTGCTTTGACGAATGAGACTCGACTCCACTGACTGGGTGGCTTCTACCATTAGTAGAAGTTGAGATCTCGCTTGATTCCCTCATGTGCACCACAGTGAGTTGACATGTGTATGTTAGGAGAATTAACTGACCACGTGACCCATACAACACGTTGAATGAAATGAAATGAAATGAAAAGTCATGAAATGACCATTAGGCCCTTAGCTGTTTTACCTCATGCTACCCTTGTTGTTGCACGACTAGTGGTATTGTTGCTTACTGAGTATTTTTTTAAAATACTCATTCTTTTCCCTAATATGTAATATGTAATTGCAGGTAAAGGCAAAGGTGTACAGAACGCGTGACGGAATGTTGCTAGACGAGCCATGGATTTCCTTAGGATAAACTTCCGCTTATTATGTTTTCGAACTTCTTTTTTTGCATTTGATATGTGATGTTTTAGGACTTATTCCGGTTTGAGATTTTTTGTTGGAATGACTAAAATTTCTTCTTGTTCTGTTTTTAACTGGGATCCCAGGCTGAAAAGTCTCACTGATTTTCTAAGCATGTTTTACTCTAAATGTTGTTTTATCGTCATTCTTTAAAAGTAAAATGAAATGCATGTGGTAATGGCCCTAGGATCTAGACATGAAATGTAGGGTCGTTACAACAATTATGGATAAATCATGGATGAACAAGAGTAGTATCCAAAGATTTTGAGTTGGGTGTGAAAAACTTCATCAAGTTCGGATTTTCTAATACAAATAGTACTTCTATTCGTTGTCCTTGTTTGAAATGTGGAAATTGTGAAAAACATAGTAGTAACGATATTAGGGATCATTTATATGTCAATGACATTGACGAAAGTTATAAAATTTGGTTTTGGCATGTGATAGCGCTCATTTATGTGCGTTATTTAGCCTTAAAACCCTAGGTTATTGTTTAGAAAGCAAGAACTTTGTGTTTAAAATCTTATCTTTTCGAGTCAAATTAGCAAAAGTTTTATAATCATGTGGAAAATCTTAGAAATATAGAATTTATGCTTGTAATGCCCAAAAAGAGATTACTTTTGCAAGAATTTAACCAAATTAAATGTTTTTTTGTCGAGACTTTGCGGTAGAAATGCGCCCACGATTGAAGATTAAAAGTAGCGGAGCAAAAGAGTAGAAGTTGCAGATTTGCGCCCACGTTTGGTCTTGAAGATATGGAAGATGCATTGGAAATGCACCCTCAAACTGATAAGGAAAGTAGCCCCAACTGAAGACAGAATTGGTAAGACAGTGCATTGAAGATTTGCGCTCGACTTTGCAGCCGCAACTGGGCTCTCCGACAGAATTTTGAGATTTGTGGGATCTTCACAGAATCATCCAAAAATCCCAAATCTCGTATCAAGTCTCCAAAGATCGTGGATTTTTACCTTCTAAGGCTCTCTCATATTGATCTCGGCAACCAACCCTACCTTCCAAGTTCTATAAAAGAAGACCAAGATGCAAGAAGCAAAGTGAGCTCGAAAATTCGTCTTTAGGATAGATTTTAAGTTTTTCTCTCTTCTCATCTTATAACCACTTCGAGTTCTGAGTTTTTCAGCCTCTATCGGCTCTTCCATTCGAAAGAAGAAGAGAAAGACTTGTCTCCCCTTGATAGAGGACAAGAGCTAGCTAGATAGAGAGAAGAAGATCCTGAATCGAGTCTAGTCTTTATTTTCTGTTTAAGTTTTTTTTTATTTTCAGCAGTTGTTTATTTTCTGTTTTCTTTTACTTTTCAGATTGTAAGTTTATTAATCTTGTATGAATTCCATTTATTTAATATGAATTCAGTTTATTCTTCTATTTTGAGCAATTTTTACTTTATGTCTTGCACTTTATTTTCATCCATGAGTTAAGCTTCTTCTCAGGGGTTCAAATATGTGGATATCTTGAGTAGAAGAAAGTCCCACCTATGCAAAAGCAACCTTGCTTCCTCTTAGCATTGATTGTTTTTGTTGAAGTTTAAGTTTCATTGTTAGCTTAAACTGATCACTTAAGTTAGCATAGTTTGTATTTAGCTGATGGTCGAAAGGTTGGAGTTGAATGCGCGGGTTCGTAGAAACAATAGTTAAAAAGATCCTAGAAATAGGACTTTGTTTTCTTGCATACTAGAAATAGGACTAGAACCACTAGAGTTTTAAGAGTCGTGAGCATTAATTACCTAAGTTTCAGCTAGCCCTAGAAATAGATGTCTAGTTGGCTTAGTCTTCTAAAGGCACCTAAGCGTAGCTGAATAGAAGTAGGACTTAACTCACAATCTAGTTGTCAGGGCATTTGCGAGCGCAAACTAGAGGATTCTATCTGCACTATGTCTATGTGGGCAACATAGATAGCCGACTGCAATGCCTGAGTAAGATGCTGGCGCAACGGTGGGTGCAATCCAATTCTTTTGGTTGATACTATTTGAATTTTCCCGCTTATCTCATAAGTTTTTACCGTTTTCATTTACTTGTTTATTTCTATTTTTTGTTCTCAATCAAAATATCTTTTTGGTTACCATCTTCAGTTGGAAATTTTGGAGGAGGTTTTTGTTTTGCTGAATCTTGTGTTTTTCGACTAGTCATCATCTCCCTTGGGTTCGATTTTCGGAGTACTCTCCACTTTATTACTTGATAGTGTATACTTGCACTTGAGCAGTGTCACAACACACGTACGTCATCAACATGCCGAAGAACTTCCTAGTTCATCTTTGGACAAAGAATCTTCTAAGTTAGACACACATATGTATGAAGATAATGATATTAGAAGTATAAAAGAAATGGTTGAAGTTGCTCATGAGGAATATTCAAAAGATCCAAATGCATTTGAGAAGTTGCTTAATTATGCTGAAAAACCACTATATGAAGGATGCAAAAAATTCACCAAGTTGTCTATATTAGTCAAGTTGTATAATTTGAAAGTTAGATATGGATGGAGTGATACTTGTTTTTCAGAACTACTCAAAACTTTAAAGGAAATTTTGCCTACTACTAATGAGCTTCCAATATCAATGTATGAAGCAAAGAAAACATTAGGTGCACTAGGAATGGAATATGAAAAAATTCATGCATGCCCTAATGGTTGTTGTTTGTATCAAACAGAATATGCTGATGCAGTTAAATGTCTTGAATGTGGTGAATCAAGGTGGAAACATGGTGAGAGTGTAAATAAGAAGAAAAAAGAAATTCCTGTTAAAGGTATATGATATTTTCCACCTATTCCATGATTCAAAAGGATGTTCAGAAGTATTGATTGTGCTAGAAATTTGACTTGGCATGCTAATAAGAAGAAGTAGATGGTGAATTACGTCATCCAGGAAACTCACTGGCTTGGAAGTTAGTAGATGCCACGTGGCCAGAATTTAGTTCTGAACCTATAAATCTTCGTTTAGCATTATCAGCAGATGGAATAAATCCTCATGGTGAAATGAGCTCTAAATATAGTTGTTGGCCAATAGTGATGATTATTTATAATCTTCCACCATGGTTGTGTATGAAAAGAAAGTTCATGATGACGTTATCAATGTTAATTTTGAGTCCAAAGCAACCAGGGGACGATTTGGCATATACTTAGCACCATTTATTGAAGATTTAAAACTTTTATGGGATAGTGGTGTTGAATGTTATGATGCTTATCGAGAAGAACTATTCAACCTAAGGACAATTTTGTTGTGAACAATCAATGATTTTCCTGCATATGGAAACCTTAGTGGATGTAGGGTGAAAGGGTATAAGGCATGTCCAATTTGTGGAGATGATACGTCTTCTTTAAGACTGAAACATGGAAAAAAATGGCATACCTAATTGGACATAAAAAATTTCTAACATGTGATTATCCATTTCAACGTCCAAAGAAATCATGTAATGGTCAAAAGGAACTTGGAACAATTCCAAAACCATTGTCTGGGAAGATTATATTTTCAAAAACTAAGGATCTTGAATTCCCAAGAGGAAAGAAAAAAATATAAAAAACGAACCATGAAAGGAAGTCCAAGGAGTTGTTGGAACTGATTGTCTTCTTTTTTTGAGCTCCATTATTGGAAACATCTTCATGTTAGACATTGTTTAGATGTGATGTATATTGAAAAGAATATTTGCATGAATATCATAGGTACACTTCTTGATGTTCCAGGGAAAAGTAAGGATGAATTGAATGTTAGACGTGATTTAGTCCACTTAAAGATTTGACTAGAGCTTGCACCTGTTAGTGGAGACATAAAAATCTCCATTCCTCCTGCTTGTTATACTCTTACAAAGGAAGAAAAATGTTGTGTTTTTAAAGGCATTGTCAGAAATGAAGGTTCCTGAAGGTTACTCATCCAATATTAAAAATCTTGTGTCAATGGCAGATTTAAAACTTAATAGTTTGAAATCACATGATTGTCATGTGCTCTTACAACAGTTGTTTCCTATTGCAATAAGATTTATGTTACCAAAATATGTTTGATATGCCATAACTCGATTGTATATTTTTTTCAATTCTATATGTAATAAAGTCATTGATGTCATACAATTACAAAAGTTGCAAAACGATATCGTGGTAACATTATGTTTATTGGAGAAGTATTTTCCTCCTTCATTCTTCACAATTATGGTGCATCTCACGGTACACATTGTTAGAGAAGTCAAACTTTGTGGGTCTGTATATCTACGATGGATGTATCCCTTTGAAAGATTCATGAAAGTTCTTAAAAAATTCGTGAGAAATAGGTATCATTCTGAAGGTTGTATTGCTGAAAGTTATATAGTAGAATATATAAGCTGTTAAATTTTGTTTAGATTTTTGATCTGGAGTAGATCTTATTGGGATTGGCACTCACAAGTTACGAGACTATTCAAACAATTCAAATATTGGTAAACTATTATTTAGTGACTTATATTGTATTGAGCTTAAACTTTTGGGCCTCTTTATCTGAGAGATTATTGTAAGCTTTGGGCTTGTGTTATAAAAGCCCAAAGGGTTGGTTAAAGAGTGGCATGTGATTGCCCTGAGAGTTTGTTATATAACGGCTGTACCCTGTAGCATTTACGGTGTGAGAGTGAGTGTGATATTCTTCTGTGTGTAAAGGTTGAAGAAATAGAAAAGGTTCTCCTTCCTCCAGTGGATGTAGGCATCTTGGCCAAACCACTTTAAAACCTTGAGTGTTCATTCTTCTTCTTCCCTTGAATCTCTATTTGGTATTTGTTTGCTGTTGATCGATGGTTTAAGCTGAATAAACCATTGTCAACTGGAGTTCCTTTCAAACCTGAATAAGAACTTTTATATCAAGCTCATCAATATATTTTGGAAAATACAATTGACGTGCAACCATATATAGAGTAAGTTTCTATGACTTTGTTTCATTCACTTCATTTAAATTTGTGATATGAGCTTACAATGTTTCCATGTTCCTTTAAAAGGAAACATATGATGTTTTTGCAATTACAAAATCCAAGTAGATAAAAAAAAAAAAGATTCAAGATGAACATAATTGAACTTTCATATCGTGGTTACGAGAAGAGGTAAAATGTTTGATATACTATTTATCCATATACATTCTATAACTTACTTTGTAATTATGTTAAGTAATTCTCATGTTAGGTAGTAATTGAGCTTGAAATTGGAAATACTAAGGTTTCAAATAACTTGAGGTGGATTGTGCATGGCCCTCATCCAACTGTGAATATATATAACAGTTATGTTATTAATGGATGTCGCTATCACACAAAGGCTTGTGACAAGGATCAGAGTTTACAAAATAGTGGAGTTAGCTTAGCTCAAAAGATAAAAATCCTATAATTGCAGATATATCTTTGGGAAAAATACACTTTTGGTCCCTGAGGTTTGGGTTAAGTTACACTTTGGTCCCTGAGTTTTAAAACTGAACAAAAATACCCCTGAGGTTTGAGATAAGCAGCATTTTGGTCCCTATCGTCTAATTTGCCGTTAGATGCTAACATTGCTGACGTGGCCACATTTTTTTAATTAAAAAAATTATTTTTTATTTTTAAAATAAAAATAAATAAAAATAATAAAATATTATTATTTTAATTATTTTTTAATCTATTTCTTCTTCATCCTCTTCCCTCCACCCTTTCTTCATATTCTTCAAATCTCCTTGCCGACGACCGACAACTGTAATTTTTTTTCTTTTCTTCTCCTTTCTTCTTCTCTCTTACCCCATTTTTCTTCTTTTCTTTTTTTTTTTTTAAAAAATATAGAAGAGGGAGGAGGTCCCTCCTCCTCCATTTCCGGCCGGAAACGAAGGAGGAGGGACCTCCATAAATACGCATCGACGAATCGGGAAAGTCCATAACTACAAGTGAAAGAAACAGATTCCAATTCTTTTTTTTTTTTTTTAAATAAAACAGATTTCAATTCTAGTTCTGAGATATTGAGTTCTTCAAAGTTATGGACAAATCCTCATCTGCCAAAAGGTGAATTTCCTCTCCGTTTCATTCATCTCTTCAATCTTTTCAATTCCCTTCCACAATCCTCAGAAACAGAGAAGAAAAAATCGAACCTCTGTTCGAAAATCCTTCACCTACATTGCTTCATTTTGCAGGTTGGAAGGAAAAGTCGCCGTAATCACTGGCGTCGCCAGTGGATTCGGCAGGAGCACCGCCAGATTGTTCGTTAAACACGGTGCCAAGGTGATAGTCGCCGACGTGCAGGACGATCTCGGCCGAGCACTCTACGAAGAACTCGGATCGGAGATAGTCGCTTGGTATGTACACTACGACGTGACGATCGATTCAGATGTGAAGAATGCCGTCGATTTCGCCGTCGAGAGGTACGAGAAGCTAGACATATTGTACAACAATGTCGGAATCACCGGCGAGATGGATCCGACGATCTTAGGAACAGAGGGGGAGAATTTCAAGAAGGTTTTCGTTTCCGGTCGGAAATGGAGGAGGATATTTTTTTTTAAAAAAAAAAGAAAAGAAGAAAAATATGGTAAGAGAGAAGAAGAAAGGAGAAGAGAGAAAAAAAAAAGTTACAGTCGCCGGCGGCGGCGAGCGGTGGCCGGCCCCGGTCGCCGGCAAGAAGATTTGAAGAAGATGAATAAAGGATGGAGGGAAGAGGATGAAGAAGAGGGGAAGAAGAAAGAGATTAAAAAAATAATTAAATTAATAATATTTTATTGTTTTTATTTATTTTTATTTTAAAAAAAAAAAAAAAATTTTAATTAAAAAAATGTGGCCACGTCAGCAATCTGTTAGCATCTAACGACAAATTAGACGGCAGGGACCAAAATGCTGCTTATCTCAATCCTTAGGGGTATTTTTGTTGAGTTTTAAAACTCAAGGACCAAAGTGGAACTTAACCCAAACCTCAGGGACCAAAAGTGTATTTTTCCCTATATCTTTTTATGGAGTAATACAAGAGATTTGGGAACTAAATTATAATACATTTAATGTTGATATGTTTAAGTGTGACTGAGTTGAGAATAACAGTGGTATCAAAACAGATGAGCTTGGTTTCGTGTTAGTTGATTTAAATAGACTTGGTCACAAGTTTGAGTCTTTTATCCTAGCAACCCTGGCAAGACAAGTGTTTTATATTGAGGATCCAAGTGATGTTAGATGGTCAATTGTATTACTCCGCCACAAAGAGACTTTGAAGATCGATATAATGATGACAAACTTGGAGATACCATACTACATTCTCAAGGAATACCTAATGATATGCCAAACATTGATACAAGTGATGACTTGGATGAGAACAACTCAACATACGTATGAGTAGATTATGAAGGCACATGGATTCCTAAATAACATTTTTTGGATGGGTTCTCAATAGTTAATTGTTATGATTTTTTGTTTTATCTTATCTACGATTTTTTTTGTTTAATATTTATCTTATACTAATTTTTTCTTAAATTTGTTTGACAGTCTAATTCTTACACAATATGGAGCATGTCGAATTAGGTGATGAAGATTTAGAACGAGGTGGAGTTGATGTTACACTTGGAATAAACAATGAGAATATGGATGTTAAGCCAAATAAAACATCCAACAAAAAGAAAAAACGACGGGGACCTACTATTATGTTTGATGTAACACACATCAGGAGTGTAGGAGAAAAAAAACTAGTGGGATACAATGATGGTGGAGTACCAACATCCAATATGCCAATATCTTTTATTGGTTCTTGTGTGCATTATCATATCCCTATTACATATTGCTTATTGAGAATCAAGTTAACATTTATTCAAAAGTTGGACTATGATCAAGATGTGAGAATTTTGAAGGTGAGTTGCACTAATCAAAATTTGGAGGATATCAAGAGTGGATGTGAAGAGAAAGAAACTTTAATTAAGGTAATTAAGTTTATCAAGCATAATTATATATAAATATAAAGTAAATGCCTTATATATATTTTATATATGACATATTATTGCTTATGAAATTATAACTTGATTGTGTAAGGAGAAAGCTTCAAGGAACATGACTAAGGAGAAAGAAGTTGTTAGTGTGCCAACATACAATATGCCAATATCTTTGAAGTTTATTCTTAGGTTTGCTGAAAAGGTAATAGCCAATGAGACTGGAATTTCCTTTCAACTACCCATTGAGCCTTTTGGTTTCAATTGAAAGAGTTGTGTCTTGCAAGAATATATAATTGACTTCTGCACCATGCAACAAGTTAAAACATTATCAATAGTGACTTATATGGCATAAGTAATATTATTCATTTATGATTTTATCATATTTAGTGCCTATGAATTCTTTTGGTATTAATTATGAGTCCAATCTTTTGTAGGTACTTATACTCAAACTTTGTTAAATCATAACAAGATTCGAAGTACATTTTTGTAGACTCGTCTCTTGTATCTGCTGGACAAAACACTCAAGAAATTAGAGCTCGAAATCTCTGTAGTAGACTGATGACTTTTGAAAAAAAATCAATTAGTTCTTGCTTCTTATAGTCCAAGGTAAGTAAAGTTTTACGCATTTCGAACTTAGATGTAGTAGTATAAATCTTGCATTAGTAATTATTTTGGAAACTAATCATTTGTATTTTATTTAGTGGTCATTGGTCACTAGTTGCATATGATGATATGGTATACTATCTCGACTCATTAAGAACAAGTTCTTGAGCAGATATCAAATACATAACAAACATGTATAATAGCTTTTTTTTTTTAAAAAAATAAGATTTTGTCTTTAAGTTAACTTCTTTTCAATTTTGTAATTATTTTTTGGCAAATGTAGGGCAATAGCAACTTTTCGATCCCAGAAGAATTTGAAAAAAAAAATCGACAAACAACATTATGGAAGAAAGTGAAGGCAAGTATAGACATTTATAAACTTATTATAGCATATTATGTACACACATTTAGTGCATATGTAACACTAATTCTTGGTTTTGGTATTGCAATGCCCTTTACAAGTGGAAAGTGTTGCATGTGGATATTATGTGATGAGGTATGTGAGAGATATTATGACTAATGGAAACATCTTAATCACAGATTCGATAGGTTATTAAACTATACGAATTATAATAGTTTAAATAGTATAATGAAAAAATATTATTTATCACGAAATGATACTTGACTTTTGATGTCTATAGATTGATACAAGGAGCTCGTACTCGCAATTTGAGTTAGATGAAGTGCGAGTAGAGTGGGCTGAATTCTTGGGACGCTAGATATGATGATGACTAGTTTGAAATCTTTTGTAGGTACTTATATTCATACTTTGTTAATTCGAAGCAAGTTTCAAAGTACATTTTTGCAGACTCATCTCTTGTATCTGGTGGACAAAACACTCAAGAAATCAGAGCTCGAAATCTCTATAGTAGACTGATGACTTATGAAAAAAATCAATTAGTTATTGCTCCTTATAATCCAGGATAAGTAAAGTTTTACTCATTTTGAACATGGATGTAGTAGCATCAAAATTGCATTAGTAATTATTTTGGAAACTAATCATTTGTATTTTATTTAGTGGTCATTGGTCACTAGTTGTTATTAATGCATATTATGATATGGTGTACTATCTCGACTCATTAAGAACAAGTTCTCGGGCAGATATCAAATACATGACAGACATGTAAGTTAGCTTTTTTTTTTTTTTTTAAAAAGAAGTTTTTGTTTTCAAGTTTACTTCTTTTCGATTCTGGAATTATTTTTTGGAAAATGTAGGGCAATAGCAATTTTTGATCCTAGAAGAATTTGAAAAAAAACTCGAAAACCAACATTATTGAAGAAAGTGAAGGCAAGTATAGACATTTCTAAACTTATAATAGCATATTATGAACAAACATTTAGTGCATATGTAACACAAGTAAATGGTTTTGGTATTGTAGTGCCCTTTACAAGTGGGAAGTGTTGTACGTGGATATTATGTAATGAGGTATATGAGAGATATCATGACTAACGGAAACACCTTAATCACAGATTCGGTATGTTCTTAAACTATATGAATTATAATAGTTTAAATAATGTAATGGCGAAATATTATTTATCACGAAATGATACTTGAATTTGATGTTTATAGATTGATACAAGGAGCTCGTACTCGCAATTTCAGGTAGATGAAGTGCGAGTAGAGTGGGTTGAATTTTTGGGCTGCTAGATATGATGATGACTAGTTTGGAATCTTTTGTAGGTACTTATACTCATACTTTGTTAATTCAAAGCAAGTTTCACAGTACATTTTTGCCGACCCATCTCTTGTATCTGTTGGACAAAACACTCAAGAAATTAGAGTTCGGAATGTCTGTAGTAGACTAATGACTTATGAAAAAAAATCAATTAGTTCTTGCTCGTTATAATCCAGGGTAAGTAAAGTTTTACTCATTTTAACTTGTATGTAGTAGTATAAAATTGCAATAGTAATTATTTTGAAAACTAGTCATTTGTATTTAGTGGTCATTGGTCACTAGTTGTTATTAATGCATATGATGATATGATGTATTACCTAGACTCATTATGAACAAGTTCTCGAGCAGATATCAATTACATAAAAGACATGTAAGTTAGCTTTTTTTTTTTTCTTTTTTAAAAAATTGTCTTCAAGTGTACTTCTTTTCAATATTGTTTTTTTTGGAAAGTGTAGGGCAATAGCAATTTTTCGATTCCAAAAAAATTTGAAAAAAACTCCAAAAACAACATTATGAAGAAAGTGAAGTCAAGTATAGACATTTCTAAACTTATTATAACATATTATGTACACACATTTAGTGCATATGTAACACAAGTAATTGGTTTTGGTATTGCAGTACCCTTTACAAGTGGGAAGTGTTGCATGTGGATATTATGTGATGAGGTATATGAGAGATATCATGACTAACGGAAACACCTTAATCACAGATTCGATATGTTATTAAACTATATGAATTATAATAGTTTAAATAGTGTAATGACAAAATATTATTTATCACGAAATAATACTTAACTTTTGATGTTTATAGATTGATACATAGAGCTCGTACTCGCAATTTGAGTTAGATGAAATGCGAGTAGAGTGAGCTGAATTTTTGGGCCGTAAGATATGATGATCACTAGTTTGGAATCTTTTGTATGTACTTATACTCATACTTTGTTAATTCAAAGCAAGTTTCACAATACATTTTTGCATACCTATCTCTCGTATCTGCTGGACAAAACACTCAAGAAATTAGAGCTCGAAATATCTATAGTAGACTGATGTCGTTAGAAAAAAAATCAATTAGTTCTTGCTCCTTATAATCCAGGGTAAGGTAAAGTTTTACTCATTTCGAACTTGGGTGTAATAGTATCAAACTTGCATCAGTAATTATTTTGGAAACTAATCATTTGTATTTTATTTAGTGGTCATTGGTCACTAGTTGTTATTAATGCATATGATGATATGATGTACTATCTCCACTCATTAAGAACATGTTCTCGAGTAGATATCAAATACATAAAAGACATGTAAGTTAGCTTTTTTTTTTTTTAAAAAAAAAATTGTCTTCAAGTTTACTTTCGTTCAATTTTGTAATTATTTTTTTGGCAAATGTAGGGCAATAGCAATTTTTCGATCCCAAAAACATTTGAAAAAAAAACTCAAAAAACAACATTATGGAAGAAAGTGAAAGCAAGTATAAACATTTCTAAACTTATTATAACATATTATGTACACACATTTAGTGCATATGTAACACAAATAATTGGTTTTGGTATTGCAGTGCCCTTTTTACAAGTGAGAAGTTTTGCATGTGGATATTGTGTAATGATGTATATGAGATATCATGACTAACAGAAACACTTTAATCACATATTCGGTACGTTATTAAACTATATGAATTATAATAGTTTAAATAGTGTAATGACAAAATATTATTTATCACGAAATAATACTTAACTTTTGATGTTTATAGATTGATACATAGAGCTCGTACTCGCAATTTGAGTTAGATGAAATGCGAGTAGAGTGGGCTGAATTTTTGGGCCGTAAGATATGATGATCACTAGTTTGGAATCTTTTGTATGTACTTATACTCATACTTTGTTAATTCAAAGCACGTTTCACAGTACATTTTTGCATACCCATCTCTTGTATCTACTGGACATAACACTCAAGAAATTAGAGGTCAAAATCTCTGTAGCAGACTGATGACTTCAGAAAAAAAAAATCAATTAGTTCTTGCTTTTTATAATCCATGGTAAGTAAAGTTTTACTCATTTTGAGCTTGGATGTAGTAGTATCAAATTTGCATTAGTAGTTATTTCGGAAACTAATCATTTGTATTTTATTTAGTGGTGTCGGTCACTAGTTGTTATTAATGCATATGATGATATTGTGTACTATCTCGACTCATTAAGAACAAGTTCTAGAGCCTATATCAAATAAATAACAGACATATAAGTTAGGTTTTGTCTTAAAGTTTACTTCTTTTCATTTTTGTAATTATTTTTGGAAAATGTAGGGCAATAGCAATTTTTCGATCCCAGAAGAATTTGAAAAAAACTCGAAAAGCAACATTATGGAAGAAAGTGAAGGCAAGTATAGACATTTCTAAACTTATTATAGCATATTATGTACACACATTTAGTGCATATGTAACACAAATAATTGGTTTTGGTATTGCAGTTGTAACGCCCCGCGTTATAAAAATTAAGCTAAATCTAGATCATTTGGGTCTATTCTCTAAAGTTGGTATCTAGAATCTAATGCTAGCCGTTAAGTTGATAAATTAAATTCTTGAAAATTTAGACAATAAAGATTATGCTAAATCTTTAATTCCCTAATGTTGAAATTTAATTTAAGACCTTATTCCTTAAGTTCAAAGAGTAAACCAAATTTCCTTCTAATTAGATTTTATCCCAAACCATTAGGTTCCTTATTGTGCGTTCTCAAAATTGTAATTTAGAAAGCCCTTGAATTTTCCTTTTCTAAATTGATTGAGTTCAATTGGGAAATTTAAAATCTCTAAGTCTTCCCCCTATTCTATTTATTAGATCTTTCTAATTGGAGAAATTAAAGAAAATAGAAAGAAAGAAGCCCTAATCTATCTCTTTCCCTCTCCTTTCTTTTTGCGCCGTCAGCCCCGTCCCTCTCTTCATCTCTCTCATATGCCACCCCCCGTTTGTTTCGTTCTGCAGCAACCCACGAAGCCACGCCGAAATCTTCCCTCCCCCCTCAGTTTCTCCTTTTCGCCGCTAGTCTCGCGTGCATCTCTTCTGTGCATCATCTTCTCCAACATCTTCCTCCTGCGCGCCGTCATCGTCTCTTCTCTCCTTCTGCGTGGCAGCAAATCCGTGAAGACCCACGGGCTCGAGTATTTTTCATCTCTCATGCACTAGGACCCACGATACCCACGCAACTAGCACTTCGATTTCTTCATCTCTCTCGTCGGATCTCTCTCTCCTGCTCAATTGTCGTTTTCGGTTGCAGTACCTCAGATCTGAAAGAACCCACACGATTACAACAATGCTACGTGGGTTCAACGCGATTTCCAGCCTCTGTTTGTTTCAATTCGTGGGTTCCAACTCAAGTCTTCGTCTCTGCAGCGTGTTGATAAGGTAATGGTTTGGCCCACACTCCATTATCTCGTATTTTGGATTACCCATTCGTTATCAGCTTCTAAATTGCAGGACTAAACACCACCCAATTGTTGTCTAGCAAGCATTTGAGATTGAATTTGGTCTGCAGCGGTTGCCCATAAGTTTAAAAGGCCTTGGACTTGAATGCCCATAGGCTGGAAGGCTTGGATTTGCAAGTCTAAACCCGTTCAATTATTGGGCAGCGTGTGTAAGCGTCTTTTGGGTGCTGATCAGTAAGTTCCAGTACCTTCTAGTTCCTTTATGAATTCTTTTAAGTGCTTTAAATCAATTCCTAACCTTTGGATGACCTTTGCTTGTACTTTAGGCTCATTTGGATACTTTTGATCAAGACCCAAGGCGGTAAGAGTGTGTTTAGGCCATTTTGAATTTAATTTAAGTAATTTAGAATGGGTCCTAATCCGTGGAACACTTTTGCTGTAGGTTTGGGTTGGTGTTAAAACGTTCGAATTGAGCTTTAAGAATTGGTTCCAGGTGAGGAAATCCTTTCCATAAACATTCTTTAGTTTTTAGTAGGTTCTTAGGTTTGGATTTGTCCCTTAAGTGTTTATCCTGTTGTTTAGGTGCTTCGTTGGTCTGTTTAGGATCGCCTAGGAGCGCTTTTTAGGTAGTGGAATTCTACCTGTTGAGTCTGTTTGCTTGTGTGCTAGCATGCTGTGTGTTTTATTTGTTTAGTTTCGATATGTTGGATATATGTATATGTTATGTAATGATGAGTTTGAGCATGTTGATCTGATATATCGAACTGTTGGACTGATATACGTTGAGTTGTTGTGATGCGGTCTGGCTGTGACAAACATGTTCTTATCTTGTTGTGATTGGTTATAAAGCATGATTTTAATGTTGTGAGCATTTATTGTACTTTTGGTTGTTGCATGGACTAAAAACATGACATGAGTTAGAAGAACATGTTTAGGTTGTGCATTGTGGGTTGTGAACCTGTCTAGTGAGATGGTGAGGTTAGAGGACCTTGTGTGTAATAGTGAAATTGTGAGGTCAGGGGACCTTGTGTGTGCTGAAAAGGAAAGTTAGGTGAATACCAGGTGCCTCGGGTAAAAATGGTCGAGGGGTGGTATGTCACCAATGGTTAAGAGGAGCAACGGGTGCTTGGGTAATATGGCCAAGGGGTGATGTAACAGTTCGAGGCCTTGGGTACAAATGGTCAAGGGTCGAACACCGAGCTCCGTAGAGAGCATTGTGCTCATGGGTACAAATAGTCAGGGGACAGTGCGGCTCGAAGGGTCAGTCTTGGAGAGTTTTGAGAGGGCTACAAGAATTTGAAGTCATCAGGTGCCTTGGGTTTGGCCAAGGGGCGATGCAACAGTTCGAGGCCTTGGGTACAAATGGTCAAGGCTCGAACACCGAGCTCCGTAGAGAAGCTTGAGGCCCTAGGTACAAATGGTCAGGGGTCAGTGTGACTCGAAGGGTCAGTCTTGGAGAGCTTTGTGAGAACTTGAAGGAGTTGAGAGGACTCAAAGGAGTCGAGTTGAGAGGACTCAGAGGAGTCAAGCTGAGAGGACTAAGAGGAGTCAGGCAAAGCTTGTTAGAGCTTGAATTAGTGGTTATGAGTGCATTCCACATGTTTATATGGTTTGATGTATAAGTTGATGCATATTATATGTGTTAGTTGTTTTTCATGAATATTGAGCTTGTGTGTGGAAAGCATGATATTTGCCTTGTATGAGTATGTGCTTGATGGCTCCACAGGTGTGAGTCACTTACTCAATACTGTTGTTTTTGTACTGACCCACCACCAGGTTTTGCCGGTGATGAGAGAATACTCGGACTTGGTGATGAAGAGGAGGATTGATAAAAAAAAACCATTAGATATCTAGTTTCGTTGATTTTTTTTTTGGTTAGAATTGTGGTTGGTTTCTGTTAAAGTTGTTGGTTCACCCGTTTGGCAGTTGTAATAGACTCAAGTTGTGTTTCCTTTTATTTAGAGCGTGTTAGTTTATTAACTGCATTTGTTACGAGATCTGACTCGTATTGCATTTACTTGACAGTTGGAGTTAGTTCTGTGTTACTGAGTGTGTTTGGGATGTTGTCAAGTGAGGTTGAAATTGTGATATGAATTAGAAGTGTTTTTTTTTCTTGTTTTTAGGTGTTTAAAATTTTTGGTTAGTTAAAGTTACGTCGTTATGCTATCGAAATTTTCAGGGCATCAAGTTGGGGTTAGTGTAAAAGTTTAATAATGTTCCCTAGTTTAGATTGAATTTTTGGGCTTTACAGCAGTGTTTTTTCCAAGTGGGAAGTGTTGCATGTGGATATTATGTGATGAGGTATATGCGAGATATCATGACTAACGGAAACACCTTAATCACTGATTCGGTATGTTATTAAACATTATGAATTATAATAGTTTAAATAGTGTAATGACAAAATATTATTTATCACGAAATGATACTTGACTTTTGATATTTATAGATTGGTACAAGGAGTTCGTACTCACAATTTTAGTTAGATGAAGTGCGAGTAGAGAAGGCTGAATTTTTGGGCCACTACATATGATGATGACTAGTTTGGAATATTTCATGTGCATATTTTGGGTGGTTACACATGGGAGTATCGAGTGTGTGTATATATATATATATATTTTCTTTTTTTTTTTTGTGTGTAAATGTTTTGTTGTATAGATAGGAAGGTATAGATTGATACAAAGTTTGTCATTTTTAAGATATGGTGGAGATAGATAGTTTATCATTTTGGAATTGTTCATGGGTTTAGTAGTTGTAATTTTGGAATTGTTCATGTGTGTACATAATAGATAGTTTGTCATTTTGGAATTGTACAATGAGAAGAGTGCAACTGTAGGTCTTTAGTGGAGTGACTCATAGTTAACGAATGTTGGTTAATTTGGTTATTGAGTTTAATCAATCAATCTCGTGTTGTTGGAGCTTCTGATCTGTAGGTCCATTAAGTCTCCTTGTTAGCTCGTAAAGGGTATTGAGGCCAATTAGTCTTTAATAGAATTTGAATTCTTCAAATTCATTAAGAGAATTTAGCTTAATTGTATATGATACAATTAATATAATGTGCAGTAATACATTATAATATAAAGTTAATTTTAAATTAAACTTTATGATATAAAATTAATTTTGGATAAGATTCAAAATTAATTTATGAAAGAATTAAATATTTGAAGGGGTTCAAATATTAGTTTAATGTGAATTGGATTCACATTAAAACTATAGGTTAAATTTAATGTGAATTGGATTCATATTAAAACTATAGGTTATGAGAGAGATGTACATTTGACTATGATTCAAATGCAGTGTTAATTAAATATATGATATTTAATTAATTGGTTAATTTAATTTAGTTAAATACGATTTAATTAAATAAATTAAATTGATACCAAGGTTAGGTTAATTTGGTTAAATTAAATTAGATTTAATTTAATTGAATCAATACATATTTATCTATTTAATTAATTATAAATTTAATTAAAACTGTTTTAATTAAAATATATTTTTGTTAAATTAAATAAATCAATCAATCAATCAATCAATTTAACTATCCAGACGTGTGTCTAGATAGTGGAGAGAGAAAAAGGATGAGGTAGGGAGTTAACGTAACTCTCCCCTTACCTGTATAAGGATGGTCACAAAAGGTCTGTGATATGGCAAGCCCTCCAATTCTATCTGATAGCTCTCAATCCCTCTCAAATTCTCTAAAAAATTTCCACAGAAAAATTCTCTCTGTGAAAAGTAAAAGTTTCGTGATATTCAACATGGTGTTCCCACAAACACAACCTTTAACGCTTAGAGAATAGCAGGGAAGGTTTGGTGGTATTTTCCTATGTTTCTAGAGTTCTTGTTTTGTTGTGTTCGTGAATCACTTGATCGAGAGAGAAGGAACGGTTGTACTCTGGTATTTTAACGTAAGTACTTCTAAATCCCTTAGAATTGCATGCTTAGCCTTAGAAATTACCAAATAGTTATGTAAATAATTCTTTGTTAAAACATTGTGTATTGGTTTCTTAAAAAGTCAATTGCATCACACACAATCATATGCGCTTCCGCTGGGGATTCAATCCCTTCATTTAGGACCTAAAACTTGTCCGATGCTACAAAAAGACTCCAACCAACCCCTAGACACCAAGAAACGATCAATTCTACTTTGAGTTGTACCACTGGCCCAAGTGAATCTCTCGTTAACAAGAGAGGGGGATCCACAAGGCTACAACCCTCAATGAACTCATTAAACGCCCTCATTGACCTAGTCACCCTATCGCTCGAGGATTTCTCTGAGGGAGAATGAACCACGTTAAAATCACCCATCACTCACCAACACGGGCTACAAAGACCAAAAAGGTCCCTTGACTCCTCCCAAAAAGCAGATCTACCGTACCCCTCAGTCTTGGTGGCCCGTAATCCTTAGACACCCATCTAATGTTGTCATCCTTGGACCGAAAAGAGATGGAAACTAAGAAACTCCTTTTAACCACCTCCAGTGGGGGACAACACACACCCTACTATCCCATAAGATAATGATGCCACCTGACGCCCCTGTAGACTCCAAGGCTTCCCAATCCACGTACCTATTATTCCAAAGACTTCTCACCAACTGACGACAAAAGTAATCTCCTTTAGTTTTGACAGTGTTAATATTAAACATGAAGAAGCAACTTAGGATCTTACGCACACAATTTCATCAATTTGACTCAAGAAGACATGCTGTTCATAGTTCAAAAAACAGAGTTTTGAAGCACCTACCTCTTGTAGCTCCCAATTGATGCAATCCGTGAGTTGTTTCTTCACACCAATAGATCTTGGACGACCACTTGGATCTTCTCTACTATCCTCAGGCCTTGGAACGGATTATGGGATCCTTAGTTGATAGGAATTAGAAGGGATAGCTTGAAGTTCAAGTTTTAACAATGGGTTTGAGAGTTATGGCTTTTTGGTGTGATTTCAACAACATTTTAGTACATAAGAACGTGAAATTCTCCACCTCTTAATCTTGTATATATAGAGGAAAACATGAAGAATGGATTTAGCCAAGAGTGACACCAAATTAGAGCTCAATTGGGTGGTCAATTAGGTGTCCTAATAAGGACTTAAGCTCATAGCTTAGTCAAAACCCACCACCTCCAAATATTGAGAATTTTTTAATTTCTCAAATTCAAAGATTCCAATTTCTAATTTTTGCAATTATTTGATTTTAAAATCCAAATTTTGAATTTCCGTTTTCCATTTTAATTAAATAAAATTCTTATTTAATTAAAATCATAATATAATAATATCTAATTTAATATCTAATATTAAATTAATATTATTTGCTTAATCCCGACTTTTCTCCAAAGGAAATTTCTCGAACATGAATCCCTATTCACGTGTTTAATATTTAAATCATATTTAAACACAACCAACTCTCATTCTTAGTTTAATTCGAAATTAAACCAATATGTTGTTAATATCGCATATAACCGACTTTTGTATCCTATTCCGAATTTGGACGTTTCATACATACCTATCATATTGTTTCAAGTTTTATTCCTATTGAGCTAGTAGAGGGACCTAATGGACCTACAGATCATGGGCTCCAACGATTCAAAAATATCCGGCTAGACTCATTAACCTAGTTATTCAACATTCGTTAGCTTCTTGGACAGTCCACTATAGCCGGTAGCTGCACTCCTCTCACTGTAGATATATTTTTGTCCACTCGATATAACCATGATTAGTAAGTCGACCATTCACTGGTTGTTCGTACCTAGAGCTGGGTCAAATGTCTGTTTTACCCCTATAGTTACATCTTGTTCCTTAAGTTCCACTGATTCTCTAATGAACAATTGATTCGTGATACAATCCCCGGCAACGGCGCCAAAAACTTGTTACGCAATTTGCTAACTGCAAGTGTACGGGCCAAGTTATAATATAGTGATTTTTAAATCGAATGTCGTCCTCTGGATTGAGTTTCTAATCAATTTAATTACCGTAAATACTCTAATCTAATTTTATCTAGGGAATTAAACTTAGTGAGAATGAATGTAAAATTAACACAAAGCAAAAAAAATATGGAAATCAAATGATGGCAAGTTCTTAGGGAGTTGATTTCACCAATTGGGATTATGAATTAATTAATGAATGATTAACAGACTATGGTTCATAAATCTAGGAATAATATAACTCATATTTATCCCTCCCGAGTATAAATAATTCTCTCACATGCAATGAATCCAATATCCCTATCTTAATTCATTAAACATGCAAGGCCTTAAGGCTAATCATTTTTAATGATTTCTAAGATTATCTTTTATCTCCCGATCTCAAGACTATCCTAGTTATGCATTGCGAGATCTAAGCTAAACCCCCTCTCCCGAGCAAGATTTAAACACAATCATCAATCAATTCATGGCCAGTAAATTGAAAGCATTAAGGAAACATTATGCATAAATGAAACCATAGCAAATATCCAAAAATCAATTCATAATTGCCCAAAGAGCTACATCAATCCCTAAGATAAAGAACCAAGCTACTCATACAACGCGTTATGATATAAGCTAAGTCTAAAACAACCATTGAAAACAACTAAAATCAAGAGGGAAAGGAGATTAAACGCTAAGTCGTCGAAACCGCACGTCCTCGTCCTGATCTCCACGAGCCAAGCCTTTGAATCCTGCTCCTCCAACTTGCTTCAGCTCCCACATAAGGTATTTAGTCGAGTTTAGGGAGAAATTGCATCAAAAGAAATCCTCTTGGCCAACCCTAATCGCATTCTATTTATAGGGAAATTGTCGACAGTGTCGAGACGCTATAGGCACAATATCACGATGCTGTCGCAAACCGTGCATTTTGTTTAGGAAATTTCCGAGAGCGTCAAGACGCTATAGCACAACATCTCGACGCTGTGCTTTTTTGCCGTCTGAATCAAATAAGGAAAGTCCAGCGTCAAGACGCCCAGAAACTAGGGTCTCGACGATGGCTCTCGGCTTGAACACTTCAATAAGCTTCCAACTTCGATTCAATTTCGGTTCTTTGGCCTCTTTTCACGTCCTGAACACCCGATCATTCCCATTTTCTCTATTTAGCTCCAATAAATAATTCCTACAAATAGAACATAAAAATGCATGAATTTGGCCAATTTAATATTAAAGACTAACTAAATTATTTAGGGAAAAATAGCTTGCTACGCTCGGTATCAAACACCCCCAAACTTAAGCTTTTGCTAGTCCTCGAGCAAACTAAAAATCAAGCAACGGTTGAAAAGTAGATGCAACAAACATGACTCACTCCTCTACGCTCAAAAGTCAATAAACAAGCAATCAAGAGACATGCACACAAGGCCTAATGAAGGAGACAAATCAAAAGTTTTCCAAAATAACTTGTATAAGTGAGATCTAACTTAACTAGATTAGACTGTAATAGCTCGGGATATGATTATTAAACTCTCAACTCATCTTCCCCCTACACTGGCACTAAGGATTTACTAATGAGCCAATGGAACAAATTAGTTTGTTTTCATCCATACCTAAGTGCTTATGAATTAAATTAAATCAAGCAATTAAAAGTGGCACTAGCTTTCACACACCTATTGTAGGGACCCATAACCCGAGTTTAACCCTTGGTTGGCCTAACTGTTCACAACAGAGGTAGCTCTTTTTTCCTAAAACATTATTAAACATTGCATATTGAGCTAATATGACATCATTATTTTTTTTTTCTTTCAAAAGTAAAGACAAGAATGATTTTTCTTTCATGATCATGATAAGCATATGTCCTTTTCTTTCCTCCTAGGCAAGATTAAACATGCTAATTTGCAAAAAAATTAACTCTTTAGCTCTTCCCTACACCTATCGAGGTGACAACAAGCATAGGAACCTAATAATTCGCTCCTATGCATTCAAGTCCAATTCTAACCAAGGAAAATACTCTACTAATGCAAGACATCTCCTAGAAAAAGTTTAAAAAGTTTCCCTTTTTGGGCACTCATGCTTACAACTCATCAAAAGCTTGAAAATTGACAAGAAAGCCTATCCTAGGAAATCATAGTCATGCAAAAAAGCAACCACAAAACAACCATATGCTAGATTCAAAGAAAGCTCTAAAAAATTAGCCCGAACTCAGATGCTCAAGGGCTCAACAAGCAAAGCATTCCACCCCCAAACTTAAAGCATGCATTGTCCTCAATGTATATAGAAGTAAAGCATACATAAGCATGAGAACAAGAAAAGAATGGAAGCGGTGAACGGTACTTCCCTGGAATGATGATGACGTTCTCATGGATGTTTGCAAGCCAAGAGACACAGGAACTAAAGGCCTACAAAACAAAAATAGCAAGCAAATCAAAAGCAAAAAGAAGAAACACAAATGAACTTACTTGGGTTGCCTCCCATAAGCGCTTGTTTAACGTCATTAGCTCAACGTGTTGACCGAATATGCATCATGGTGGTCTAATGTCAAGTGTTCCATCAATGGTGCTCTTCCTAGCACCTTTCCTATAGCCTAACTCTATTGTCTCTGATGTGCTCTTAGGGTCCTCAAATGCTTTCAGAATCTTTTTCTCATGTTGGACCCTAATGATAAGCTCCCTGCGCTCAATATCAATTATAGCTCGCTCTTTAGCAAGGAATGGTCTCCCTAATATAATAGGCATAGCAAGATTCTCTTTGATATCCATCACAAAGAAATCAACATGAAGGAAAATTTTACCTACTTTAATTAACACATTCTCAACAATTCCATATGGACTAACCACAGACTGGTCAACCAACTGGAGCCTAACAGAAGTATATTTTATTTCTCCTATGTTCAGTTTCTTGCATAATGTCAAATGAATAATATTTATGCTAGCACCTAGATCACATAATGCTCTACAAGAGTAAGTACCAAAATTACAAGGGATAGAAAAACTCCTTAGGTCAGCCAATTTCTCAGGTACTTTCTGCTGAAGGCGAGCACTACAAGTTGATGTAAGGTACACTGTTTCCAACTGTTTTTCCTTCTTTTTCTTGTTGAGCCATTCCTTCATGAATTTCTTTTAGCTAGGCATCTGCTCCAGTGCATCTGCAAAAGGAATATTAACATTCAAACCCATAAAAGCATCCATAAATTTTTCAAATTGAGCTTTTGAATTTTTCTTTTTCTTTTTCCTCAATTTAGGGACTGAAACAGTAGGAGGAAGGATAGAGGGCTCAGGATTAAGCTTTTCAGCTTCGTTTGAGGTTGTGCCCTCTTCAGCTTCTTTAGTGAGATCCTCTAGTTCAGTAGTCTCTTGCTCCTCAGCTACTTGAGTTTCCTCCTCTTGATGCACAGTGATAGCTTTGCAGTACTCCAAATGAGATTTCTCCTGTTCAGCTAGGGCCTTACCCTTGTTCATGGTGTTGACAACACTTACCAGTTGTCCCAACTGAGTTTCGATGTTCTTTATTGCTGCACAATGGCCATTTACCGTAGTGTTTATAGCGATCACAACCTCCTCAATATTGTTCGTCCTGTTACTAGATTCTGCAATGAAAGCTCCAACAAGATCCTCTAACGATTGCTTATTTTCTTGCTTAGGAGGGGTAAAACCAGGAGGATTTAACACATTTTTATTATTAGCATAAGAGAAGTTCTCATGATTTCTATTGCTAGGGTGATAATGTGTAGGAGAATTATTACTATATCCCCTAGAATTGAAATTAGAAACATACTGAATCTGTTTTAGAGTCTCCTCCTGAGACTGAGATGCAAGGGCAGCTGCAGACTCGATTGATTGAGCACTCCCTGTACCTGAAAATTTCAGAAAAGCATTAGCAAGGGAAGACATCTGGGCTTGAAGTGCACTTACGTTATCGATTTCAAAAACTCCAGCTGCAATCTTTTTCGGTGTAGACCGCTTAGATGGCCACTGACAGCTATTGGTGGCCATATCCTCCAGTAGTGTGCGTGCGTTTTCCACGGTCTTGGACAACAGAGTCCCACCTGCAGCTGCATCAACAATGGTTTTAGTGCTGGGATTCAGACCGTTATAAAAGAGTTGGATTTGTAACCAGTCAGGATAACCATGCTGAGGGAATTTCCTCAGCAACTCTTTGTAACGCTCCCATGCCTCGAATAGCTGCTGGAACGTCCCAATTTCGGTCCTCAGCTTGACCGTCTTGGTAGGAGGGAAGAATTTCTTTAAGAACGCCTGGACCAAAGCATCCCTGGTGGTAATGCTCCCAAGTGGAATAGATTGCAACCAGTCCCTCGCTTTATCCTGCAAAGAAAACGGAAATAAACGTGTAAGCGTATAGCATCTTCAGACACTCCATTCAACTTTACCATCCCACAGATATCTAGAAAGGATTTTAAGTGTGAGTTGGGTCCTCCGTGGGTGATCCTCTGTAGCGCAGTCTCGAGCCATCTGAATGAGACCAATTTTTCAGCTTGAAATTGTTAGCATCGATCGGTCATAGACAATTCCCGATTGTTGCTCCTAAAAGATCGGCTGAAAATAGCCCCTAATTGGCTTAGTCTCCTCGGGGTTGGGATTGTGATAAGGGTAAAAAATACACCTATTTTACCCTTATATTTAGCTCATTTCCTTGTCAAAGTTGCATGTTTTAGATCAAATTTACTATTCCCGAGCTCTAAAAGTGTTAAAGTTGTTAAATTAGGGAGTTGAGAGTCACTTATGTCCAATCATGCTTAAAAGTGCTAAAAAAGATCTATTTTGATATGAATTTGACTTAATTTAGTGTTGTGCAGGAAAATAGAAGAAAACTGGAAAAACCTAGAAATGCGTGGGAAGGCAAAATTGAAATGCGATCGCATTTCTGGGCAGACAGAGGCAGTTTTGAGTCCGTCGCAGGTCGTTTTGAACGAGAGTTTCACCTACCTAACCGGCTGTTTTGACCCTGAAACTGTCTGGGCTACCTACCAGAACCTATTTCGTGGCTCCTCAACTACTCCCCACACTATATAAGTCCGTGATTCGAAGAGAAATCCAAGCAGAACTCACTGGGAAGAAGAGGGTGGTGACAGAACCCTAGTAGACGCCCATGAGTAGGGATGCCCGTGGTCCTTCTTCGATGACTGAATTCTAACCCTAGTTAGACATCAAACCTGAGTGTTTGTAGAGATTTTCACCCTATTCCCACTTTTAAAGGAGAGTAGAGTGTCGAGCGAACTCAAGAAAAAACCCTAGTTTTAGCTACTGCACCTTATTTCCAGCAATTGTTCTTTTCATTGTTTCTATATTCTTACATTCATTATGTCAATGAAAATTTATTCTTTTGCATTTTATTCCACCATGCGTAGCTAAATCCCGTTGAGGGGTTCAATATAGTGAATTCCCTTATGGTTAAAATAGCTTGAAAGTGTTTATTTACTTAAGTTATATTCATTGCATGTTATTCTTTATTGAATATCATTCTGAATCTTGCTAAGTTTAACTTGATCACTTAGACTTTGCATGCTATGTGAGTTTGATACTCGAAAGAGACAAACGATATCGGTTCTCATAAAGGTGATATAGGAGAAATGGTTCGAAATAGTGTATTCGGTGTTATAGGGCGAGGCTGCCTAAGGCACCCTATAACAACTATAGGGTTATAGATTGCATGCTTGATTTATCTATGTTGGAGTCGAGTCACAAACATGTGCATAACAGTACTCACTTAGCCTTCTAACGGTTCTTGGGAGCAAGGCCAAATAAAAGTTAAATTTGACCAAATGCATGAATAGACTTAGGTTTAATAAGCAAGGAGAAGAGTTATTTTACCTTAGGGTTGAAACTATATTGGACACCTCGTTTGTTTATCATTGTTTTTCTTTACTTTTTTATTTTATAAATTTGTCAAAAATCATCATCAACTATTTCTTTTGTTACCTTATCCAAGCAATCTTTGAGCAGTTTCTTTTTCAAATTTGTGTTTCCAATTTAGTCCTCGTGGGATCGATACCCTTGGAATACTTCTAAGGTTTTTATTACTGCATGCGATAGTGTATACTTGCACTAGGTTAGCTGAATTTATCTTAATCACTATTTACCATATTTTCTAACCTCCACATTTCAGTACCGACACCGCATCAGATTGGCCATTTGAATGAGATTTTCTTGATTCTCTCTTCAAAGGGAACCAAGGCCAACTCCCTAACCTTTCACATGCACTATCTAATCTAACCTAAAAAAGGAAAATAAAAGAAAAGGAAAGAAAACAAATAAGGAAAGAAACTAGAAAAGGAAAGAACTAAATCTAAATAAGGAAAATAAATTCTATAAAAGGAAAAGACAAACAAATAAGGAATGCAAAAGGCAAATATGGCAAGAACAATTTAGGAAACTATCAATTACGGAAAAAAATAATCTAATAAGGATAAAACTAGAAAGGAAAAATCTATCAATGGAAAATTTAAACAAACAAGGAAAAACTAAATATAGAAAGAAAGCAAATAAGGAAAAATACAACCTACCTAAAAAAATACAAAATAAAAATAACAAACATACACCCTAAATTAAGACCGGACAATTTTTCTACGACATTAATTTGATTAAATATGTCAATCCCCGGCAACGGCGCCAAAAACTTGATACACAATTTGCTAACCGCAACTGTACGGGCTAAGTTATAATATAATGATTTTTAAATCGAATGTCGTCCTCTGGATTGGGTTTCTAATCAATTTAATTACCGTAAATACTCTAATCCAATTTTATCTAGGGAATTAAACTTAGTAAGAATGAATGTAAAATTAACACAAAGCAAAAAAAAAAAAAAAAAAAAAAAAAATTGAAATCAAATGATGGCAAGTTCTTAGGGAGTTGATTTCACCAATTGGGATTATGAATTAATTCATGAATGATTAACATGCTATGGCTCATAAATCTAGGAATAACATAACTCATATTTATCTCTCCCGAGTATAAATAATTCTCTCACATGCAATGAATCCAATATCCCTATCTAAATTCATTAAACATGCAAGGCCTTAAGGCTAATCATTTTTAACGATTTCTAAGATTATCTTTTATCTCAAGATCTCAAGACTATCCTAGTTATGCATAACGAGATCTAAGCTAAACCCCCTCTCCCGAGCAAGATTTAAACACAATCATCAATCAATTCATGGCCAGTAAAATGAAAGCGTTAAGGAAACATTATGCATAAATGAAACCATAGCAAATATCCAAAAATCAATTCATAATTGCCCAAAGGGCTACATCAATCCCTAAGATAAAGAACCTAGCTACTCATTCAACGCGTTACAATATAAGCTAAGTCTAAAACTGCCATTGAAAACAACTAAAATCAAGAGGGAAAGGAGATTAAACGCTAAGTCGCTGAAACCGCATGTCCCCGTCACGATCTCCACGAGCCAAGCCTTTGAATCCCGCTCCTCCAACTTGCTTCAGCTCCCACAGAAGGTATTTAGTCAAGTTTAGGCAGAAATTGCATCAAAAGAAGTCCTCTTGGCCAGCCCTAATCGCATTCTATTTATAGGGAAATTGTCGACAGTGTCGAGACGCTATAGGCACAGCATCGCGATGCTGTCGCAAACCGTGCATTTTGTTTAGGAAAATTTCGAGAGCGTCAAGACGCTATAGCACAGCGTCTCGACTCTGTGCTTTTTTGCCGCCTGAATCAAATAAGGAAAGTCCAGCGTCGAGACGCCCAGAAACTAGGGTCTCGACGCTGGCTCTCGGCTTGAACACTTCAATAGGCTTCCAACTTCGATTCAATTTCGGTTCTTTGGCCTCTTTTCACGTCCCGAACACCCGATCATTCCCATTATCTCTATTTAGCTCCAATAAATAATTCCTACAAATAGAACATAAAAATGCATGAATTTGGCCAATTTAATATTAAAGACTAACTAAATTATTTAGGAAAAAATAGCTTGCTACGCGTGCTATCAATAACCATGATTAGTTAGTCGGCCATTCACTAGTTGTTCGTACCTAGAGCTGGGTCAAATGTCCGTTTTGTTGGGTTTTATGTCCTAAAACTTGTAGATAGTAAATGAAACAAATTAATCGATCTCAATAAAGCGTTATCTAAGTGATTCAGTAATTTGGTTATTGAATGATCGAGTTTGCATTAATAAACCCTAAATCCAATAAACTAAGATCCAAGGTTGTTTAAATGAAACTTGGACTAGTGTGTAGGGACATACGGGGATAAGTGTCCAAGTAACAACCTAAATGGTCTATAGTATAGGGATAAGGTTGGGTACCTTATCCTGGTGACACTATGTGATACGGCCCACCTTGTATCCGATACAGATGCAATGATCCAAAGCATCCATGTAGGAGACATGCGGGTGGGGGTATCCTATGCAATGAGTTTGCATAAGACCGGACCGCGAAATAGTAACCACTAGATGTAATGTCGTTGATTGGTTTAGGTTTCTATTTCAATAGGATGACCTAGGTAACTCAATCTCAATCCTGAGTCTGTTATGAACTCCTTTTTAGGAGGGATTGTCCCTAGATTTGTATGGGTGAGAGTGGCCAGTTCACCGACTCAATATTCCTACCATTTCAGGGGCAAGACCGAATGGGGGCTGGGAACATAACAGTACAAGATGGAATTCACTCCTTCCCCTATTGGGGCAAGTAGATGTGTGTTCCCTTAAGGGCTTATTCCGGGGCTTGAACAAAAGCGCGTTGTCCTCTCCTGGCCCGAGAGGAATTTCTGTTTAGTGGTTGGACCCTAAACAGGTTGTTCATTAGAGGGATCAGTGGTACTTAAGGATCCAGAGGTAACCCAGGGGTAAAATGGTAATTTGACCCAGCTGGTGTTACGAACACACTTGAAGGATTGACTTACTGCATTGGTCGATATTCGTGGACGCAGAAATATTCTACAGTGAGAAGAGTGCAACTGTGGGTCTTTAGTGGCGTGACCCACAGTTAACGAATATTGATTGACTCAGTTAATGAGTTTAGCTGATCAATCTCGTATCGTTGGAGCTTCTGATCTGTAGGTCCATTAGGTTCACCTTCTAGCTCATAACGGGTTTTGAGATAATATAGTCTTGAATATTAAAAGGGAATTTAAGTTAATTGTATTTTGATGCAATTAATATAATGTATGGAAATACATTATAGTATAAGTTTAATTAATGTTTTGGATATGATTCAAAATTAATTTACGAGAGAATTATGAATTTAACTAAATATGTGATATTTGATTAATTCATGAATTAATTAATTGGGAATTAATTAATTTAATTTAGTTTGGTTAAATGTGATTTAATCAAATTAATACTATAGTTTATATTAATATGCATTATGATGCACATTAAAACTATAGGTTAAATGAGAGAGATTAAAATTGAATATGATTCAATTGTAATATTAATTAAATATTTGATATTTGATTAATATGGGATCAATTAATTTAAATTAATTGAATGACCTATTTAATTCAATTGAATATGATTTAATTGAATTAAAACTATATGTTATAATTGATTTAATTAAAATTGGTTTAATTAAATTAATTATAATTAATTAGATAATTAATTATTATTATTTAAATAATTATTAATTATTTAATTTATTAATTATTATTAGATAATAATTAAACGGTCCAGATCAATTGGATTAGATCCAATGGTTGAGATCATGTAGGGTTTTAACTCCCTCCCCACTTATCGTGAAGTTGAGAGGGGTTACCTAACTGATCTTCCCATTCTCTTAGATTAACGAAAAATACACAGAGAGAGGATAGCCGGTGTTCACTTGTGGTCGTGTCTTGATCAAAGGAGCATAGTGCAGTATTTGTTCATCAAATCAAGTAAGTTTTCTAGATCTAAATAGGTTTTAGATCTAATTTTACAGCATGCTTAATCTAATCATTTAATTTAGAAATTGTTTCTGTAATTTGATTTGCCAACGTATTGGTTTTTCTAAAAATTGAAATTAAAAACGAGACCGTTCTTGATATCTTCCGCTGCCAAAAGGGATTTCAACCCTTCACGTTTTACCCCCCATAGTTACATCTTGTTCCTTAAGTTCCACTGATTCTCTAATGAACAATTGATTCGTGATACAATCACTGAACCAAGTCCCTCTCAAGACAATGAAAGTGTGGGGCCCCTTGTCCAAGACTTGGAGTCAGTACTTAAGGGAACAACCTTCTCACTAACCCTAAATTGGGTAGTAGTGAATTCCGTCTTGCGAGACGATGCCCTAACTATCTATTCAAATTCATCGCCAAAATGGTAGACTTATTGAGTTGGCGATGATAGGTCACTCTCACCCATGCAAATCAAAGGACAATCATAAATAAAAAGGAGTTCATAGTTAGCTCAAGATTAAGATCGGTTACCTAGGTCATCGTATGAGATATTCAGTTTCAACAGTTAACAACGTTATAAAGCAAAAGTGACTTATCTCTTGGTCCGATCTCTATGCAAATTCATTGCATAGGACACCCTCACTCACATGTCAATACAAGAAAGATTAGGATCACATTGTTTGTCTTAGATACAAAGTGAGTCGTGCCAATGGTGTCCTCAGTAATAAGGTACCCAGTCTTATCCTTATACTATCGACCATTTAGGCTTTTTACTTGAACTTGATCCATATTTATGTTACCACACAAAGTTCAAGTATACATAATATAGCCAGGGGTTCTTAGTTTATTGGATTTGTGGTTATTTTCGGCAAAATGAATATATAGAATCAATAACGCTTTATTAAAGCAAGTAAATTGTTATATTTACTACTACGAGTTTTAGGGCATAAAACCCATCAAGTTTCCAATAGGATAACTGTAGGGATTAAAGCCCCACGAAGCGGAAGACTATCAGAGATCGAATCCTCAAATTAAATATCGAATGTAATACCCATACGACGACAATAAATTTTACAGCAATAAACAAAAATCATCATGTTGTAATCAGGCTATAAAACATACTTAATCAAGATTAAAAACTAGATAATAAACCTAGAGATCAAAGGATTAACGGGAGACTTACTCATGGTGACGATCTCGACTGATTTCGCCAAATCCTTGCTTTTGATCTGAAAATTCTGCAGCCCAAGTGGAGTTTCCTTTGCTGGAAATAAACCCACGAACACCACCACGCTTGAACCACCGGTATACTCAAAAGGGATGATGGAAGAGGTTTCTTGTGGGAGAAAGCCTTTCCTAAAGAATGGAGCAGGAAAATCTCTAGCAATTTTTCTCTCGAAAAACACTGAACGAATGAGAGAGCCTTAGTGAGGTTCAAAACCTCATTTGCTTATCGATAGGGAAGAGGGGCAGGGATTCAGCAACTGAAAACCACGTTCAGGTAACTGATCAAATCATTTACCTGATATTTTAATTTTAAAAATTATTAAAATCAAAATCAATTTTAATTTAATTAATAATATCTAATTTAAATCATATTTAATTAGATTATTCATTTAAATGATTATTTAAATGAACTTCCCTCTTTTACCCTATAGTTTTAATGTCATTTTAAATCAGATTTAATTAAACTAAATTAAAACCTATAATTAATTAATTCTAAAATTAATTAATCATAAAATTGAATATCACATATTCAATTATTTTTCTCTCATATAAACTATAGTATTAATGTGCATCCAATGCGCATTAATTTTAACCTATAGTTTTAATATGAATCCAATTCATATTAAATTTCCTCAGTAAATTTTCCTCAACACCTTATATGAGCTACCAGTGGGACCTAATGGACCTACAGATCAGAAGCTCCAACGATATGAGATTAATTGGCTAAACTCATTAACCAAGTTAATCAATATTCGTTAATTGTGGTTCACACCACTATAGAACCACAGCTGCACTCTTCTCACTGCAGATATATTTCTGTGTCCACGGATATTGACCAATAACAGTAACTCAGTCCTTCACGTGTGTTCGTAACCTCAGCTAGGTCAAATTATCGTTTTACCCCTGAGTTACATCTATATCCTTAAGTCCCCAATGCTCCTCTAATGAACAATCTGTTTGAGGTCCAACCTACAAACAGAAGTCCCTTTCGTGCCATAGAGAGGGCAGGGCCCTTTGTTCAAGACCCGAAAATACCACTTAAGGGAACACACATCTACTTACCCTAAAGTCAGGAAGGAGTGAATTTCTTCTTGTGTGATTATGTTCCCAGCTCTCCACTCGGTCTTATCCCCAAAATGGTAGGCTTATTGAGTCGGCGTGCAGGCCACTCTCAGCCATACAAATCAAAGGACAATCTCTCGTGAACAGGAGTCCATAACCCACTCAGGATTGAGACTAAGTTGCCTAGGTCATCCTAGTGAAATAGAAACCTAACTAGCCAACGATGTTACAGCTAGTGGTTAACTATTTCGCAGTCTGGTCTAATGCAAACTCATTGCATAAGATACCCCCACTCGCATGTCCCCTACACGAACGCGATGGATCATTGCGTTTGTATCAAAATACAAAGCGGGTCGTATCCATAGTGTTACTAGGATAAGGTACCTAGCCTTATCCCTATACTATAGACCCTTTAGGCTGTAACTTGAACAACAATCCCCGTATGTCCCCACATACTACTTCAAGTCTCATACTAACAGCCTAGGATGTTTAGTTTATTGGATTACGGTTATTTAGGCAAGATATACACAATACAAACAATAAATGAATAATACATCAAATATCATTTTATTAATGTTCGGTCAAATGTTTATATTTACTATCCACGAGTTTTAGGGCATAAAACCCAACAATAACAATGTCGGGATTCTCCTGAGAAATGACCTCTTTAACTAAACTATGCTTCACCCTACCCTCTAACCCTTTAACATTCCAAGACATCACTTTCATTGAGAAACCTGCACTTCCCCAACTTCCTTGAAGCTTTCTTTCTCTCGTAGTTCACCACACAATCCAACTTCTTTAATTCCTTAACCAACTTCTGTTTACTACCCATTATTTCTTCTGGACTTTACCATCCTTAGCTGAAGAGGCAGGGAATGGACTGGGGAACACTAAAGAAGACTGCTTTGATACCCACAGAAGCTAGAGTCGCCAATCCCGATGACCAATTACCTATAGGATCCCCTTGGAAAGGAGTTCTCAGAAACGTAACAGGACTCGAATAGGGCACTAGGTTACCCATCACCACCGCATTAGAAAATAGATGACCTCCCTCCTCGTATTTACTCCCTAAGGCACCTGACCCTGAAGCAAAATCTGAGACAATATCTCCCATGGAATAAAAGGTTGGGTGAGTTAAGATACTTCTAGAACCAGGGAAAGAATTAAAAGAAAAACAGAGACACCAAAATGGGGATGAAGCCCGTATGCCCCTCCCCGACGACACTCCAAAATGAATAGGCATAGAACTTCCTATTGATGATGGATTCACTAACCCCCCAAATCGCTCCCCAATGTGGAAGGTGAAAAAGCCAAAAGAAAAGGACTAACCTAGGAGGAAACCCTGTTGGAGCATACCTGTGTTGGTATTGAAGAAGAATTCCTCATGGGTGGCCTGTTTGTTGCACGTCATTGGAATTTCGTATCAACTGATGCTACTTCTCCTTTTGCAACAATGTTTCGGCAATAGAATTAGAGTATGCATGCTTTTTTGTCTCCTTACCTAACCTCTCATCCTCTATCAACATAGTCGCCCTTGGTTTATAACAATTTAGACCATGTTTGATAACTATTTGATTTCTAAATTTTTGTTTTATAAAATTATGCTTATAAACACTACTTCTACCTCTAAATATCTTTGTCATGTTATCTACATTTCTTCCATGTTTTCAAAAAGCAAGTCAAGTTTTAAAAACTAAAAAAAATTGTTTTTGCTTTTGGAATTTGGCTAAGAATTCAAATGTTTCATTTTACAAAGATGATAACTATTGTGAGCAAATTGTGTGGCGCGTTGCGATTCAAAATTAAGTCTTTTTGGAATAATTGAACCTATTCTCTAAACGTTCTAATTTGGAAAATTATAAATTTCAGTTCAGTTCCTAAGTCAGATGAACCAAATTTCAATAATTAAGGCCCCATTTGATAACAGTTTGGTTTTTTATTTCTGAAAATTATGTCTGTTTCCTCCCAATTTCCTTACAATGATTTTCATCTTTGTTTAAGACACATTTGAGTTCCTAGTCAAATTCTAAAAACAAAACAAGTTTTTGAAAACTACTTTTTTTAAGTTTTAAAATTTCACTTAGTTTTTAAAAACAAGGAAGAATATCGATATAAAAAAACAAAAAAAAAATTGTGGATAAAAGTAGTGTTTATAGGTTTAATTTTCAAAAACCAAAACAAAAAATAAAACGGCTATGAAACGGGACCAAGGAATTTAGGGTCTATTTGGTAGGCAATTCAGATTATGTTTTATCTTTTCATATTCACTGAATTCAGTGAACATGCGTTTGGTACTCGTGTTCTTGAAAACTGTTTCCATATTCTGTGATCCAAATAGTGAAAATTCTGAAAAACAACTTTTTTATGTTTTCAGTGTATCCATATTTTGAATTTGAAATTGTAAATGCAGAATTAAATTAAAAAAGATAAAAACTTTAATAAATATAGTATTTCATGTCATAAACTCAATTTATTTTTGTGAAATTAAATTTTTTATAATATAATGTTGTTCACACGTAAATTCAAATGAATGAGATACGTGGAATAAAATTTGATTCGTATTAATGTTATATGCGTGTGGGTGTACAACCTCTAATATTTACCCTCTGATTCTCTCTCTTGTGTGTGTGTGTTTCACTCGAGAGCTGGAATGCTTGTTCTCGAATTTGAAGTCGTCTTGAGGGCTGGAACGCTTGTTCTCGAATTTGAAGTCGTCTCAAGGGCTTTGCAACTTGTTCTTGAGATTGGAGTTGTCTCAAGGGCTTTGCAACTTGTTCTTGAGATTGAAGTTTTCTCAAGGGCTTTGCAGCTTGTTCTTGAGATTGGAGTCATCTTAAGGGCGTTGTAGCTTGTTCTTGAGATTGGAGTCGTCTTAAGGGCGTTGTAGCTTGTTCTTGAGATTAGAGTCGTCTTAAGGGCGTTGTAGCTTGTTCTTGAGAATGGAGTAGTTTCAAGGGCATTGTGGCTTGTTCTTGAGATTGGAGTCGTCTCAAGGGCGTTACAGCTTGTTCTTAAGTTGGAGTCGTCTCAAAGGCTTTGCAGCTTGTTCTTGAGATTGGAGTTGTCTCAAGGGCTTTGCAACTTATTCTTTAGAAGGATTTGAGTTCTTCTAGGTGGATTGGGGTAGACTTCAGTCTTTAGATCTGTAGGAGGCCTTGTGCTTTAATAGGTCTTGTAGTTAGATTCGGAGAGGATTTTAAGTTTTGTAGTAGGACTTGAAGAGGATCTTAGCTTCGATCTTCGATTCTGCAGAAGGATTTCAAGAGGATCTGAACTTCGTTCTTCAATTCTGCAACAGGATTTGGAGATGATCTGAGTCTCGTTCTTCAGTTCACTAGCTGGATTTGAAGATGATTTGAGCCTTGATTTTCAGTTCTGCTGCTGGATTTGAAGATGATCTGAGCCTCGTTCTTCAGTTCAGCAGCTGGATTTGGAGAGGATATGAGCTTCGATCTTCAGTTTTGCAGGAGGAGCTTCAATATTCAGAGTCTTCTGAGAGCTTCCTAATCTTCATCTTCTTCCCTTCTTTCTGCCCTCCTCCAAATGAGCCAAGACTTCCTATTTATAGAGTTTTCAAAAGACCTTTGTGGGCTTGGGCTTGATTGTATTTGGACTCATTCATGGGCTTGGGCTTGAAATGCATTTTGGACCCATTCATGGGCTTGGGCTTGGGCTTGAAATTTTGGTCTTATGGCCCAATTACCTTAATGAATTCGGGTTTAAATTGAACCCAATTCAATCCAATTTCATGAAATTAACATATTTTAATTTCACGAACTTAGACAATTACTTGAAGAAAAATTTCTATGCCAACAAATGCCCCCTTTTCGAGATTTATGCACAAATAGGTGTGGGTGAATCTCGAAAAAGATGACTTGACTATAATTTTTTTCTTCATAATTTTGACTACCCCAATTTTTATTTGAACTGGGAGTAGGATTTGATGTTATTTTTAGGCTTAGTTCGAACTTGGAATTAAATTTGAATTCTAGTTCAATCTTTCTTTGGGCAAAATTTGGACCATGAGGAGATTTGGATTTGAGGTAAAAAATTTCAAATTTACCACGAATTGATTTCGCAAGAAACTTTGAATTCTACCATTTTTTTTAAAAAAAAAATTAGAATAGAATTTAAAGTTTTAATTTTGGTCCTATTTTGTGTTGGAATTAAATTTGGAGTATGCCCAAATTTTGATTTGATATAAAATTCCAAATTATGAACTTGAATTTGAAACATAATTTGAATTCAGACTTAAATCAACCTTGATTTAGGATAAAATAAATTTTGATTTCATAAGTTTTTTTTGGCAAAATTTTGATTTTGAATAGAATTTGGACTCTTTCCGAACCTTGATTTGAAATCTGAATTTGATGCCCACATTTTGATTGGAAGAAATTCTCACTTTAGAATTTGAATAGAATTTTATTTTGGATTTAAATTGATTCGAAGATTTTGACTTCAAATTGGGAATATTTAAAAATAGGTAAATAATTCCACCCAAATTTACGCATGGAATTCCCCAAAATTAGAGTTATTAGTAAGATTCACTTCTCATATAAGATAAAATCTTATTTAGAATTATGATTTTGTTCTCATTCAAATCTTCATCCGCCTAAAACTTTATCAATATATATACCCTCAGTCTTCATCCAGCAAGTTGTATGGAGAAATTTTGGGCTGCAGCAAGTCCACGATCCCTACTGATTCAAGTGGAATGCAGGTTGATCACTTTCCTCCTCGCATTCTTCCTTGGAAAGTGATCATTCCCTGATTCAGGTGGAATCCATCACAAATCCTTTCAACTTGAAGAAGAAATGACAGTGATGGAGAGCCTTAGAACTTCGAGGAAGGAACCACGACAGCAAAGGACCTTCGAACTTGAGGAAGGAGAACCACAACAGAGAACCTTCAAACTTGGAGAAGGAGCAGAAAAGAGAACCACCTTCAAAATTTGAAGAAGAAGAACCACAACTAAGAACCCTCGAACTTGGAGAAGGAGAACCACAGTAGAAAACCCCCGAACTTGGAAAAGAAGAACCACAGTGGAGAACCTTCGAACTTCGAGAAGGAAAACCACAATAGAGGGAACCACCTTCGAACTTGGAGAAGGAGAACCTCGTCAGAGAGAACCACCTTCGAACATGAAGAAGGAGAACCTCAGCGGAGTAGCAGCGGAGAGAACCACCTTCAAACTTGATGAAGGAAAACCTCAGCGGAGCAGCAACGAAGAGAACAACCTTCGAAACTTGAAGAAGGAGAACCAAAACTTGAGGTGAACGAAACACCAAACTGAAGACGAACGAGACATCAAACTTGGAGGAATGAAACTTCTTCCTTTTTTTTTTTTTACTCATCCAACTTGTAGCATCTCATTCATAGCGGTGCACATCTTCAATTTTCTTTGTTGCCCCCAGTAGTGAATAATTTCTTCAATTTGTATGGTCGTGCTTCAATATTTGTGGCACTTTTTTTTTTTTGTAAGGATTGAACTTAAAGTTTTCTTTAAGCTTCCTATGTACCCTTGAAGAAAAGGGATCAAGTCATAATGTAGTTCATTTTTTGTACCACCTTTTAAGCTTATGTGGGCTAGGAGCATCATGCAGTTTAGGCTCTTGCGATCAGGAGCTTTTACATTTTAAAAGCTCTTATCTTCATCATGGTCTTGGTCAAATCCTTCACTTGTAGGATTGGTGAAGGATTGATCAAGATAATGAGATTTGGTTTCACCTTCAAGGAACCTTTTGCATTTATGAGAATAGAGAACTTTCTCTTCATACATGACAAGATGTTACGATGAAGCTTCTTGTCACTGTTTACTTCATCGAAAAGTTTCACCTCTAAGTTGTCCATCTTTCTTTTAGATTGATCGTTTGTTACTTTGAGGTGATCAAAAACAGATGTTGAAGGTCGACTTTTCTTCGATGTGGAGACACTTAGTGATAACACCAAATTGGTGCTAATTATTTCCGTAAATTTTGCTTATCCTAATGCTATTATTTGTGATAATTGACTAATTTTGGGTCTTATTGATGTATAGGTCAATTTGGTGTTCTCGGGATCTAGAAGGGCATTTTGGTAATTAAAAAGAATTACCAATTTTCCCGAGAGGTAGAGTCTCACGGCATCTCAACGTTGTCGCGTTTTATAAAAGGAAACCTTTTCGCATTTTCGGTCATTCATGCTTGTTTTTCTTACAATTTTCGTCGCAGCACCTCGTCTCTCTGTATTTTTCCAGTTTCCACTGTATTTGCATTAGATTAGTTTAGTTTTTTAGATATAGGAATGACTAATCGAGCCTCGGCGCTTAGTTGGAGCGTTGCAATGTTTGGCTAAGTGTAGATCGTCGTAATTGGAGACTCCTGATAGGACCTAAATAGTCCTATTTTATCACCTCTAATCTAAGCTTGTTAGAGGAATTTTATGCTTTACTTGTCCTATTTACAGGTTCTTTGAGCTTAGGCAATGTCGGGAGGCAATCATGCTAAATTGGTGTTAATTCGAGCCAATTATGGAGTTTTGGAGCCATCTCGGTGTCTTAGAAGGCGAGGAGGTGAAAAGGTCAAGTGTATTGAAGCGGGCCTGAAGAACGACACCAAGAGCCAAAGATTGAAGCCCCGTACCGAGATGAAATGAGACAAGTCTGAGAAAAAGGACAACATGCTCGGATTAGGCATGGCGTCAAGACGTTGCCCCTAGCATCTCGACACCGACGCGATTTCGAAACAGAGTATAAAGTTCGTGGCATCTCGACGCCACGACGTTTTCTATAAATATTAGGCTTCGGTTTAGTCTGCCGTTAGGTTAGAATTTTGGCCCTTTTGCGATTAGTTTTGTCTCTTTTTATTTTTAGCTACTGTGTAGACCTTTCTAGGTCATATTTTATGCATTCTTTCATATTTATTTGTAGTTTCTCTTTGTTTATGAGTAGCTAAACTCTTTTGTATCGTTGGATTGAGATTATGTCTTGATTGTTATTAAACTGGGCTGAGTTTTCTGGTATTTTAAGTTCTGTTCTTGCTGTATTTTTATTGAGTTTTGCATGTTATCCCGTTTAAACCAATACATGAGACTAGTCTATTAGGCTTGACGACCCTATGCGATTACTACTTGTGTATTCTATCAGTTATTTTTAGATAGCCACTAGGCTGAGGCAAGACAATCTCTACGGAGTGACGACCCTTGATAGGCTTAGGATGCATGTTAAAGGTTGTATGAATTATGTAGACACCGTATTTGGTCCGACTTGATTTTTAGTAATAATGTTTGAAGTTTTCCAATATTTGGTGGTCAATTTGCTTTTTGGTATGCCAACAAGAGCTTAGCTCAACTGGCAAAAAGGTGTACTGATAACTACAAGATCTGTGGTTTGAATCCCCCTCCCCACATTTTATCAAAAAATTTGTTTTTTTTTTTTTTTGTTTTCATGGTTTATTTTCATTCTCATTTTATTTTCTTTTTTTTTTTGTTTTTATTTAATTTATTTCTTTATTTAATTTATTTTATTTAATTTATTTATTTATTATTTATTTATTTATTTATTATTATTATTATATTTTTGTCTTCCCCCATTCCTTTTCCCTCTCCCATTTCTTCTCCAACTCCCCACTCTCTCCCCTATTCTTTCTCCCTCTCCCCTTTTCTTCTCCAACTCCCCATTCTTTCCACCATTTTCTCATCCATCTCCCTCCCCAAATTAGTAACCCTTCAAGTATAAAAAGGGGGGGGGTAGATGGAGGATGAAAAAACAACAAGAAATAAGAGAGGAAAGTGACAGTGAGATTGAGTTTGAGAGTGAAGAAATTTGGAGAAAGAACTAGAGAGAGAAAGGGAAGAAATTGTAGAGAGGGAGTGAGTTTGAGAGAGAAAAGTTGAGATTTGAGAAGAATTTTTACCCAAACTCCGCCGCCGCCGTCGAGGACCCACACCGCCGCCGCCGCTACAGTCCCAGCCGTGAAGGTCCTCTGCAAAAGAAAAAAAACAAAAAAAAAATAGAAGAGGAAGAAGCTGGACGTGAGGAGGAAGGAGAGGAGGTTAGGGAAGAGAGAAAAGATAGTGGGTCCCACATTTTAAATTCTTTATTCTTCTCACTTCTCTCTTATTGATTTGTCTTATTATTATTCTTATTATTACCATTATTATTATTCCTTTTAAAACAAGAAAAGAAAATGGTTATTTCTTTTATATGTATCCAAACTTTTCCATTTTCATGTTGGCTATGAATTTAAGTTTCCAAATCAATTGCAATTTTTTTTTCCCTTTCCTTTTTTTCTCTTTTCTAAATTAAAGTCTCTAATTGGATGTAGTTTGGTTCTAATTTGAAATTTCTAAATAAAACTTCAATTTTTTTTTTATGATTTAATTTGATGTTTTCAAATTGGATTTCAATTTCCCTTCATTTTCCAAACAAGTTTCAAATTGATTTTAGATTAAATAAGATAAAAAGAGAGAAAAGAAAGAACATTGATTATGGAAACTTTTTGAAATCAGCCTCAAATTTTGTTTTGAAATTAATTTCAATTTACTTTACTTTGGGAGTTCTTATTCAATTTTCTTTCAAATTTGGATGTCAATTTTGTTAAAATTTTGGTTAAATTAAAAAAGGCCTTCAAAATATTAAATTATGTTTTCTTTATTGCTTATTGAATGGTTTTACCACTCCTCGTTGTTAATTTACATTTTTTCGTTGAAGTGTAAATTAATAGACAAAATAATTCATGTAGAACCTATGACGGAGTGAAATAATTTTCAAATTCCTGAGATGAAAGATTTTCCTTAATTAGGAAATTTCGGCATGATAATAAAGTCATGGGTTAACCCCACTCACAAAATTAAATCCTTACTTTATTTAAAGATAAGGTGAAATTAGTGAGACATTTAATTTTCAATTTTCATTTTTTTTTCAAATTTTTTTTGTTTATTTTTGTTAAGACATGGACCTTTGTTTAATGAATTCGAGTAATAAAATAAAATGTTTTTAAACGGGTGTTGTAGGGTGCTAATACCTTCCCTACACACAACTGACCCCCGAACCTAATTTTGGTTTCTAAGACCAGTTCATTTTTTAAAACGGGTGACCAATCACACCCCAAGATGATTGGTGGCGACTCCAAACCTTTAACATCGAAAGAGATCCTTAGGAAAGGACGTCGGCCGCTCCGCGTCGCGATGACGTTGCGACAAATTAGATTTAAATTGTATTTAAATTTAGTTATTACGATTCCGGACCCACGAACCTAAATCGGCTAGTTTAAGTAGGTAATTGCAAGATTGCTTATTCTAGTTAGTTAGATATAATTTAGTGGCCATTGCGAGGTTTTGGATGGTTGCTACTTTATGTATGAGGGGTGGCAGTCGATAATGATAAAAATTGATTAATCTTGTTAATTGCAGAATTCTCGGTTAACGGGTTAATTAAACACAGGTTAGTGTAGGGGGCCTCCGAGTAACCAAGAAGCCAACCGGACTAATAAAAATCGGAATAGAATAATTTCTAGAGAAAACTAGGAAGCCAAGTGAAATAGCATTCATGCATAAGAAATCCCAATCTAGCTCTCCCTTTTTATGATATTGATTTTTGCTCTATTTTTCCATCGCATGCTTATTCTGTTTCTTCTACATTCAGCAATTTATTTTACCGCGTTACCTTTTTAAAACCCCCCCTGTTACATGAACACGAAATTCTGCATTTGCTAGATCCCCTTCCCTGTGTTCAACCCCGGCCACTATTTCTACAAAATAGTTATAGTGCCGTGGATTATAAATTTATTTGACACGACCCTCGAAAACTCGTTCCGTCAACTCCGAATGTAAGTTTGGCAATCCTTTGAGACCTTGTATTTCAGATTTCGTAGAATTATTGTCTAATTGTGTTCTTAATTCCAGTTTGTATTACAATTGGCTTGAATCTATAGATTGACAACCTATTTTGTTTGAATCAATTGCTTTGCTAGAATTTGTAGCAAATAAATCTATCGTTAATCTTGATTAAAAGGCGTGTTATCCCAATTGATCAAAATTGCATGATAGATTTAGGAGTCAAGACTTAGAATCGTATGAATTTAGGCTTTTCCTAGTTTATGCATTCTATCTAACGTTCCATCATTCTAAATGCGATTAAATTCTAATTAGTGAGACGTCATAGGTTAGATTTTTAATTAGGCTCTTGCCTTGATGGTTTTGTCGGGTTAGAAAATAATTGGAATCATTAATCTCATTGGCTTTTCCCGTGGGAAAACAATTAACTAATAATTCATTAATAAAGAGAGTCTATGATTTGGAATTGTCAAACTGAGTTCAGATAACCAATTGCGCGATCTCGAGGTGAGATTAGTCAGTCCATCCTTTTATTTTCCTGTTATTTTAATTTTGGTAATTCAATTTCTTGCAATTTCATTTTTTTATCTTCAAATTTTCTTCCATGTCAAACCCCCCCTTCGGTTACTAATTGAAAAATCTTAAGTTAATTTAATTAATCTGATTGCTCCCTGCGTTCGACCCCAACCACTATTTCTACAAAAATAGTTATAGTACCGTGGAATTATAAATTTATTTGATACGACCCTCGACAAGTCGTCTATTGCTTAGTCTTTGGAAAGCTGAAGGTCGAGTGGAGGTGGACACCGAACATTGATTTTCTTCTTCTGTCGTGACCATACTCATTCTTTAAAATACCAAAGGACGAGTAGTTGCAGGCTCGATGCGATCAAAGACGGAAGTCCTTTGTTCACCATTCTCAGAATTGTCAACTTCTTCTACGTCAATGCAGTAGAAAGTTGCAAAGTTTCCTTTTTCCTTTTTGTGGAAAGTTTTGGAGAAGGCTTCATTCAACATCACCAGTTGTTGAGGTTGAGAAAACCTTTTACTTCTCTTCCTCTTGGGTTGAAGTTTCTTAGGAATTTTCTTTCTTTGATGCTTGCTCTTTTCTTTAATTGTAGCAAGATTTGATTGAGCTACTTCATCAAGGTCGAGCTCAATTTTTCCTTCCTTTGCTAGCTTTAGAATTAAGTCCTTTAGAACGAAGCATGTTTCCACTGGATAACCAATAATTTGATGATACTTGCAATACTTGGGATCATCGACTTTCTCCATCTCTTCTGGTCGTTTACACTTAGGAAGCCCTATCAGTTGTGCTTCCAGTAGTTGTTCCAACATGTCAGGTATGTCAGAATCAGGAAAAGGATATATTTTCTTCTGTCTTTCCTTTAAAGTTAAGCGGCGTGTTCCATTTTCTTGTCGCTTTTCTTTTGAAGATGACTTGAGAAGAACTGTGTTTACAACCATAGATTCTTCTGTAGTCGCTTCGACGATATTTTCTTCTTTCCTCATGTTAGAGAGTAGAAGGTCTTGGTTTTCTCAACTAGCAATACTTAGCTCCATATCGGGGCGCGAGTTGCTAGTTTTTCAAAGATGCGAGGCTTTATACCTTGAAAGATGTAGAGGAGTTCCTAGTGCATGCCTTGAATGCACATCTCAACGACAGAGAGTTCAGTGAGGCAATCTTTTAAATCTAGACTCATGGCTCTCTAGTGATTTATATAGTTAATAACGAGTTCACCTTTTCGTTGTTTAGTATTGGTGAGCTCGAACATGCTAATGGTTCATCTGGTGCTGTAGAAGCGATTCAAGAATTCTCTTTCGAATTGCTCCCAACTGTCTATTTACTCAGGTTCCAAATCTGTGTACAAGTTAAAAGCATTTCCTTTAAGCGTTTGAACAAATTGCTTGACTAGTAGGCCTCCTCAAGTACCAACATTTTTGCATGTCTCGAAGAAGTGGGCAATTTGCTGTTTGCGATTCCCCTTTCCGTTAAACTGCTTAAACTTTGGTGGCTGATACCCGATAGAAATTTTCAAGTTATCAATCCTCTTAGTATAAGGTTTGGAATATAAAAGGGAGTCTTGAGAAGATCCATCGTACTAAGCTCTGATACAATTTGTGATCATATCTTTGAGCCGTTGGATGGATAGTGAAGCGATTGAAGTGGAACAATGTGGTTGATCATCTTGCATAGTCTTTCCTTTGTCGTGTTTTTTCACAACATGGATTTGACTTGATTCAGCGACATTTTGATTCTCAGTCTGGCTCTTTAGGTGCTAAATTTGAGAATCTCTTTCTTCAATCGCCTTCATCAATGTGTTGATTTGTTCCTGCATCTCAACCATTCTTTTTTCCATAGTTCTTGTCTCAGTCATCATGACAGTCACGACATCAGAATCAGGCTCGAACAAGGGGTTATACTTCAGAAGAAACTTGCCATTAGTACATGTCCCCTACAATGTTATTTCATCGCTTGCAATGATAGAAGCCTTATCTTCTTGCAACTTCATTTCACTAAAGCAACAATAGGTAGTAGAACCCGTGTAAAAGTTGCTCATGGCAACAGTCATTGAAGAAGTCTTGAAAGGCATGATTTCACTTATGTTTTGAGCTAAGAGAAAGAGATTAGAGGTAGAGATGGTCCCACTAGGCATGCCAATTTGTTCACACGTAAATTCAAATGAATGAGACACGTGGAATAAAATTTAATTTGTATTAATGTTATATGCGTGTATGTACAATCTCTAATATTTACCCTCTGATTCTCTCTCTTGTGTGTGTGTGTTTCACTCGAGGGCTGGAATGCTTGTTCTCGAATTTGAACTCGTCACAAGGGCTTTGAATCTTGTTCTTGAGATTGGAGTCGTCTCAAAGGCTTTGTAAATTGTTCTTGAGATTGGAGTTGTCTCCAGGGCTTTGCAGCTTGTTCTTAAGATTAAAGTTGTCTCTAGGGCTTTGCAGCTTATTCTGAGATTGAAGTCGTCTCATGGCCGTTGCATCTTGTTCTTAAGATTAGAGTCGTCTCAAGGGTGTTGCATCTTGTTCTTGAGATTGGGTCATCTCAAGGGCATTGCAGCTTGCTCTTGAGATTGGAGTTGTCTCAAGTGTTGGGTTTTATGCCCTAAAACTCGCAGATAGTAAATGAAACAATTTATTTAACCTCAATAAAGTGTTATTTGAGTGATTCAGTAATTTGTTATTGAATAATCGAGTTTTGCATTAATTAACCCTAAAATCCAATAAACTAAGATCCGGGGTTGTTTAAATGAAACTTGGACTAGTATGTGGGGACATATGGGGATTAATGTTCAAGTAACAACTTAAATGGTCTATAGTATAGGGATAAGGCTGGGTATCTTATCCTGGTGACACTATGTGATACGACCCGCTTTGCATTCAATACAGATGCATTGATCCACAGCATCCATGTAGGAGACATGCAAGTGGGGGTATCCTATGCAATGAGTTTGCATAAGACCGGACCGCGAAATAGTAACCACTAGATGTGACACCATTGACTAGTTTAGGTTTCTATTTCAATAGGATGACCTAGGTAACTCAATCTAAATCCTGAGTCTGTTATGAACCTCTTTTCAGGAGGGATTGTCCTTAGATTTGTATGGATGAGAATGGCCAGTTCGCCGACTCAATAAGCCTACCATTTCAGGGGCAAGACCGAGTGGGGGCTGGGAACATAACAATAAAATATGGAATTCACTCCTTCCCCTATTGGGGTAAGTAGATGTGTGTTCCCTTAAGGGCTGATTCCGAGTCTTGAACAAAGGTGCGCCATCCTCTCCTGACCTGGGAGCACTTATGTTTAGAGGTTGGACCCTAAACAGTTGTTCATTAGAGGGATCAATGGTACTTAAGGATTCAGAGGTCCAGGGGTAAAACGGTAATTTGACCCAGTTGGAATTACGAACACTCGTGAAATATTGACTTACCGGTATTGGTCGATATCCGTGGACCCAGAAATATTCTACAGTGAGAAGAGTGCAACTGTGGGTTTATAGTGGAGTGTACCCACAGTTAACGAATATTGATGAAATTGGTTAATGAGTTTAGCCAATTAATCTCATATCATTGGAGCTTCTGATTTGTAGGTCCATTAGGTCCCACTGGTAGCTTGTAAAGGGTATTGAGGTAATTAAAGTAATTTGAAATGTTCAAATTTACTAAGGGAAATAATATAATGTATGGAGATACATTATAATATAAAGTTTATATTTGATTAAACTTTATAATATAAATTTATTTTGAATTTGATTCAAAAATTAATTTATGGGAGAATTAAATATTTGAAGGAGTTCAAATATTAAATTTAATATGAATTGAATTCATATTAAAACTATAGGTTAAATTTAATGCGCATTGGATGCATATTAAAACTATAGGTTATATGAGAGAAAAATAATTGAATATAATTAAATTATAGGTTAAATTAAATATGTGATATTTAATTTAGCAATTAATTAATTAATTTAATTTAATGAATTGAATTAAACTATAGGTTATGTGAGAGTTTTGCTTTTAAATATGATTTAAATGTAATAGTCAATTAAATTGGATTTAATTGGTTATTAGTTCAATTAATTAAATAATTGTTATTTAAATTAAATTAATTAAGTATAATTGATGATTCAGTTACACTATGTGGTGAACATTCCACGTTTTTCTTTCCCTCTCTCATGCTAACCGGTTGGAGTAGTTGCCAAGAGTTTTTCTCTGGCGTATTGCTCTCCCTCAGACAGTAGAGAATTCTCCCAACATTTTTTCCCTACAATCTCATAGAATCCCACCATTCACACATCCTCAAAATCATCCCTTGGAGATATACAAGTGAAGACATATTGGTGGTGTCTAATTGGTGTGGAATTGATATTGGACGTGGAATTTGAATTGGAGCATAGTGCAGTGTTATCGACCTCAATCACGTAAGTTCCCTAAATCTCTAAATAGTTTAGAGAATTAATACATGCTTAATTTATAGACTAAATTTCAAATAGTTCTTTAAACGATCTGCCAACGTATTGGTTTTTCTTAATTGGAATTCAATTCGAGTTTGGTCTTAAATTCTTCTGTTGCAAGGGATTTCAACCCTTCATCAAGGGCTTTGCAGCTTGTTCTTTAGAAGGATTTGAGTTCTTCTGGCTGGATTGAGGTAGACTTCAGTCTTCAGATCTGCAGAAGGCCCTGTGCTTCAATAGGCCGTGGAGTAAGATTTGGAGAGGATCTGAGCTTCGATCTTCAGTTTTGCAGCAGGACTTGAAGAGGATCTGAGCTTCAATCTTTGGTTCTGCAGAAGGATTTGAAGAAGATCTAAACTTAGTTCTTCAATTCTGCAACAAGATTTGGAGATGATCTGAGTCTCGTTCTTCAGTTTTGTAGCTAGATTTGAAGATGATCCGAGCCTCGTTCTTTAGTTCTGTAGTTGGATTTGGAGAGGATCTGCGCTTCGATCTTCAGTTTTGCAGGAGGAGCTTCAATCTTTAGAGTCTTCTGAGAGCTTCATGATCTTTCTCTTCTTCCCTTCTTTCTGCCCTCCTCCAAATGAGCCAAGACTTCCTATTTATAGAGTTTTCAAAAGGCTTTTGTGGGCTTGGGCTTGATTGTATTTTGGGCCCATTCATGGGCTTGGCTTGAAATTTTGGACTTATGGCCCAATTACCTTAATGAATTCGAGTTTGAATTGAACCAAATTCAATCTAATTTTATGAAATTAGCGTATTTTAATTTCACGAACTTAGACAATTACTTGAAGAAAAATTTCTATGCCAACAAATGTATTATAAATTATAGGGTAAAATACCTTTTGGTCGCTCATGTTTCAGGTTCGTTTCCATTAGGTCCCTAGGTTTCAAAATCAAACAATCAAGTTCCTACTGTTTTGGACATGTTTCTATTAAGTCCCTCCAACGTTAATTTTTTTAACGGTGCTGACGTGACACGTTTAAAAAATAAAACAATAATTTTTAAATTAAAATAATAATATATTAAAATATAATAATAATAATAATAATAATAATAATAATAATAATAAGTTTTTTTTAAAAAAAAAAATTACTCTTTCTCTCTCCTTCCTCCCCCACCCACCTGAACCCTCCCTTTCTTTCTTTCTCTTTCTTTCTCCCTCCTTTCCCCTCTCTTCCCTGCTGCCATTGTCGATGATCTGTCGCTGTCGCCGCCGATGTCCCACTGCCTCAACCACCTTTCTTCTTCTTCTTCTTCTTGTTCTTCTTCTTGTTCTTCTTCTTCTTCTTCTTTCTTTCTTTCTTTCTTTCTTCACCCAAGCGAATCCACCCCTTCTTTTTCGCTATCGATGGCCACCCCACCCACCCCTTCTTTTTCTTCTTCCTTTTCCAAATCAAACCCACCCCCTTTCTTTTCGTCTTCTTCTTCTTCAAAACCAAACCCATCTCTTTCTCTTATTCTTCCTCTTCGAAACAGTACCCAACCCTACCCTTATATTATTCTTCTTCTTCAAAACCGCAAACCCACCCCACCTTTTTCTTCTACTTCTTCAAAAGCCCAAATCCACCGCACCCCTTCTTCAAATCAAACCCAAAAAAACAGAATCCTACCACCCCACCCCCTTCTTCTTCAAAAATCCAATCCCACGCCTTTTTTCTTCTTCAAATCTAAACCCAAAAAACAAAAATTAATAACTCATCCCACTTGAAATCTGAAAACAATAATAATTCATAAGAAGAAGAGAAGTCGACGAAAGAAGGAGATGGAGAAGTTGTCGCCGCCGCCAAGTCCATCACTGGAAAGGGAAGGAATGAGGAAAGGAGGGAGAAAGAAAGGGAGGGTACGGGTGGGTGGGGGAGGAAGGAGAGAGAAAGAGTATTTTAAAAAAAAAACTTATTATTATTATTATTATCTTAATATTTTAATATATTACTATTTTAATTTTAAAATTATTATTTTATTTTTTAAACGTGTCACGTTAGCACCGTTAAAAAAATTAACGGTGGAGGGACTTAATAGAAGCATTTCCGAAACAATAGGGACTTGATTGCTCGATTTTGAAACCTAGGGACCTATTGGAAACGAACTTGAAACATGAGGGACCAAAAAAGAATTTTACCCTAAATTATATGATATTTTAAAATAATAATTATAAAAAATTTATAACACATGACATGTTTAAAAATTAATTAATAATAGTTTATATTCAACTTAGCATTTAGTTGATAACTACAAATAGATTATGGTTTATAAACATATTGTCAAACACATTTTGAACAATTGTTTAAATTGGGATCCAATTGTTGAAGGAGAAATTTTGGGCCAATCACAAATTGCCACGTCATTATTTAAAATTAATGACGAAATTATAAATAATTAAATTTGGGACCAATAATAAATTGACATGTGTCCCAAATTTAATTTGAAGACAAAGTTGGCCAACTATAAATTTATAAAGCCAAATTTCTATTTGATCAATTAAATAAAAATAAATTATTTTGATCAAATTAATTAATTTGACCAATTAATTGGATCAAATTTGGGTCTTTTAAATATTTGGGTCATATGGTTTTGGGTCAAATATAAACTAAACTCTTAAATAGTTGGGCCCAAGCCCAATTTAAGCCCAAGCCCGCAAAGGCCTTTGGAAAACTCTATAAATAGGAGGTCTTGGTTCATTTGAGGGGGGCAACAGAAAGAAAGGAGGAGGAGAATTTGGAAGCTCTCAGCCAGAGTTAGAGAATTCAGAGAAACTCCACCAAGACTTCTTGAAGACTGAAGACCCTTCAAGACTAGAAGACTTCAACAATCCTTGAAGACCAAAGACCCTTCAAGACTTCAAGACTCCAAGATTTTTTTAAGACTAAAGACCCTTCAAGACTAGAAGACTCAACAATCCTTGAAGACCAAAGACTCTTCAAGACTTCAAGACCCCAAGACTTCTTGAAGACTGAAGACCCTTCAAGACTAGAAGACTTCAACAATCCTTGAAGACTAAAGACTCTTCAAGACTCCAAGACTTCAAAAGCTCCAAGAATCAATTGAAGCTTCAGACTCGAGAACAAACGCTACAGCCCTCGAGTGAAACACATTCACACACAAGAGAGAGAATCAGAGGATTAAGTTAGAGATTGTACACCCACACGCATACAAACATTAATACAAATATACGTTTATTCCACGTGTCTCCATCTTCGAAGTTACGTGTGAACACCAATTTCTGAATCTGATACCAAACACATATATGAAAACATGAAATACAACTTTGTTTTCATTGAATCCCTTGTTTTCTAATTTTTGTTTTCAGATCACCAACCAAACGCACACTTAGTTTTTGACTCTATCTCCAATTTCAAAAGAAATTAAAATTCCTTCTCAATTAGAATTCTTCCATTCTTTTTTGAGATTCAATTGGTTTTAAAATTAAAAGAAAATGTTGAAATTAGATTTTTTTTTTTTCATAAATGGTTGAAATTAGATATTAGGAGCCTAAAACTTTTCTCCTTCGTTTAAGATAGGGAAATTGCAATGGGTAGCAAAAAATATTAGGACATTTGCAAATGTAGCTATGCTTTTTGAGATTTGAAAATATAGCAAAAATTTTAAAATCTGATTTTCATTTTTTTTATTATTCCAGTTTTACCCTTGTTGGTATATCCACTAGTATATTAGTGGTATATCTGATATACTTTATATTTATTGATATACGAACCAAATTGGATATACTCGAATGAATACAATGATATACCTAATATATACTTGATTTGATAAGTGTGACCTTTGATATACCTGATTATAAGTATTGATATAAGAATGATATACCTGATATATGAATGTTGATATACTTGATATGTTACTTTTCTTTACGTATATTTGTTATGTTTTCTTTTCTCTTCATTGAATTGTGTTGTGTTATTTACATATTTTAAACAAAATGTTTGTTTTTTATAACATAAAATGTTTGTATTATATACTTGTTATGAACGTTGATATACCATTGATATACCTCCTTTGTTATATTACTCAAATAATTAATAACATTGATATACCTAATTATGAGTGGCTAACTACATCAATGATAGATTTATTATTTTTTTTTATAAAGAAAGTCATTGATATATATTTTTAATTATCAGTGACATAATTTATTTTAATTATATTTTTATATATTGAATATGAAGTGTTGATATACTGTTGATATATAAAATTCATATTAGGAATGTCATTTTACATATCAGAGTATATTAGTAATATAACAGTCATGTACTTCAATTTAGGTATATCTGATATAGTGAATATAAAATAATGACATACAATTAATATACTTCATATTAGGAATATCATTCCACTAATATACCAGAGTAAAATATATCAGATATATTTCATTTTAGGTATATTAGTCAACAGTATATTAGATATATTTTATTTTAGGTATATTATCAGATATATTTCATTTGAGGTATATCAGTAGTATATCGACCGTATATCTGATATACTACTAATATACTTCATAACAGTAAAAAGCGAAAATGCTAGAAAATGTATTTTCGACTTTTTTATTTACATTTTGAACTAGGCTGTACTTTTTTTTCTGCCATAATTGCAATTCTAAAAAGCTGGTTGCAAGTGAGAATTTTTGCTACTGCTGCAACCACTCCTTTTAGTTATTGCTTATTGGACACTTTCTATTCCTCCCTCTCTTTCTCGTGAAATCAACGGATTTTTTTTATAAATAATGTACTTTAAAAAAACAAAAATAGAGGAGTTCTGAAACTAATTCCAAAAGTAGGGTAGCTAAATCGTGTACGTGGGCCGCGAGTTACATTAATCGTAGGCGATGGTCACGATTTTGGGGGTAAATCGCGTACCAGGTACGCGATTCCATAGTTAAATCGCGAACCAGGTACACGGTTTCTTTGTTGGCACGCTAACTAGGCATTGTTGGCACCTGGTTGGCAGTGATGTGGCGCAAGCGAACTCGCGTTCCGTGTACGCGATTTCCACGCTGGACTCGTGTACATGGTACACGATTTTCTTAAGTAAATCGTGTACCATGTACACGATTTTGTGGTCCATGAAACCCTACCCCACTCCCTTTTGTGAACACGTCACAAACAAACCCCGCCCCTCGAGTTTTCTCTCCTTTCTTCGAAAATCACCGCACGTCCGTGGATCTCGTTGCTGCCGCCGCCACGGTAGAGTTCCGCCGCCGCTAGAGTTCTGTCGACATTTGGGTATATTTTTTTCTTTTTTTCGTATAAGAATCTTTTTTTAGTGATGATTTTTTGTTTGTTTTTTATGGGTTAATGAAGTTTTAGGTATATTTTAGACTAATTTTAGGTTTGTGGACTGTTTTAGACTGCTTTGATGGTTTATGGATTATTTTGGACCGATTTGGGTTGTTTTTGGAAGGATTTGGGTCGTTTTTGGAATGATTTGGGTCGTATTTGGATGATTTGGATCGTATTTAGACTGATTTGGGTCGTTTTTGGACTGATTTGGGCCACGTTGTATGATTTAAAATTTTGGAATTGTTTTGTGTGATTTTATATATATTGCTTAAACTTTATTTTTTGAGTTTTGGAATGTTTTACATATTTTTCATGTTGTTGAAAAAAATAAATATTTAATTAGTATTTTTCTAATTTTTTCAGTTATAGTCAAATTGGTAAAATATGTCATTGTCTCGTGAAGAGTTAGTGATACTTGAACTTGGAAATGGTGGGGATAGTGATATAGAGGTAGAAGTTGATGAGTTATTTGGAGAAGTTAATGGTGGGGATAGTGATACAGAGGCAGAAGTTAATGTTAATATTAATCCTCCCCCTAAAAAGCAAAATGAGGAGCCACCTTCAGATATTTTCACACATATAAATTGGGAGATTACTAATTCAATATGTGACGTAGGGTCCACATTGGAAGAAGGGGCAAGGTGTGTAGAAATGAACTCAAATGTAATCTCCAAAGGATTATTATTTGAGAGTAAAAAGGATCTACAACTTGTCGTTAAAAAATATTGTGTTGTAAACCATTATCAGATTACTGTGGTAGAATCGAATCAAGATATTTGGTATGTGAAGTGCAAACAATGGTCTAAGGGGTGCAATTGGAGGCTTCGTGCTTGTAGGCGTAAAACTCATGGAATGTTTGAAATTACGAAGCTTGAAGGGGAACATTTGTGTTTATACCCAGAACTCACACAAGACTATTCACAACTAGACTCAGATTTTTTGTGTAATGAAATCCAAAATCTTGTTCAGAGTGATCTTGGAGCTTCCATATCATTGTTGCAAGAAACTATAAAAAAAGACTATGGCTATAGTGTTAATTACAGGCGTGTATGGCAAGCTAAACGAAAAGCTTTGGTTAAAGTATTTGGTGATTGGGAAAAATCGTATGAAGAACTTTCGTATTGGTTGATGGTTGTTGCACACTACAATCCAATAACTCGTGTTGAATGAGACTTCGTTCTAACTAAGGTGCCAGGCAATCTAATTTTTGGTCGAGTCTTTTGGTCCTTTGGGCTTGCAATAGAAGGTTTTAAATACTGTAAACCAATGATTCAGATTGATGGTACACACCTTTATGGCAAGTATAAAGGGAAATTATTGATAGCTTCATCTATTGACTCAAATGGACATATATTTCCCCTTGCCTTTGCAATTGTTGAAGAATAAAGTACTTCTAGCTGGTCGTGGTTTTTACGTGCCTTACGTGCCTTTGTTACACAGAGGGATGATATATGTTTAATTTCCGATAGGCACAAAGGCATCTTAGCTGCTGTGAATGATGAGGAAAATGGTTGGAGTGAACCTAGAGCATACCATCGATATTGTCTTCGTCATGTGCCCAACAACTTTAATAAAAAAGTATAAATCAAAGCAACTGAAAGACTTGGTCTATAGGGCAGGACGTCAGCACCAAAGGCGCAAGTTCAACCGATGTATGAAAGAGTTGAAGCGATTAAATCTTGATTGTCTTGATGTTTTCACGAACATGAACCTAGAAAAATGGACACAGTCACATGACAATGGGTACCGTTACGGATGGATGACTACAAATCTGGTTGAACGTATTAATGGTGTGTTTAAAGGAGCTAGAATATTACTCATCATGGCATTGGTCAAGTGCACTTGGTATCGAACAATACATTATTTTGAACAGCGTCGAGAAGAAATCAGTGAAGCATTAGATCGTGGTGAAACGTATACACGATATGCTTTAAATAAACTCAGTAAGTGGGAAAAGAGAGTTGCTGCACATACTGTAAAGTCTGTTGATAGAAGTATTTCAAGTTTTGAAATTGAAATGGGAATAAGTATGATTTCTCCATACAAGGGTCAACAAACACAAGTGGTTTGCTTAAAAGACAACTCATGTACTTGTAACAAGTGGCAGACCTATAAGATCCCTTACTCCCATGTAATTGCAGCTTGTAACCACATTCATTTGGCACACTTGCCTTTTGTTGATGAAACATACAGACTATCACAATACCAACGATGCTACGAAAGCCAATTCCATCCTATACAACATAGAGATTATTGGCCAGAGGTGCAATTCGATATACTTCGTCAAAACAAGCATTTGTTGAGGGAACTTGGACGACCAAAAACTTCACGAATTCATAATGAGATGGATTGGCGAGAAGTTGGTACAAAAGTGCGTTGTGGTTTGTGTAAGCGAGAAGGACATAACAAGCGCACTTGTCCAACTCGTACTTTAGGCGCTTCATCTTCAACCCATGGATGAATAAGGTTTATTTTGATTCACATTTCATTTCTAAAACTTATTATTACTTGATTAATATTGAATTTGATTTTGTTAAATTTCATCTATAGGAATGGAGATCGTGTAGTGGACTTTGTAATGGATCATGTAATAATGGATTTTGTAATGGTCTTTGTAATGGATTTTGTAATGAATTTTGTAATGGGCTTATGTTACTTTCATATTTGTAATGGACTTATGTGTTTTTGTTTATACTTTGTAATGAATTTTGTGTGGACTTTGATTTCTTATCTTCACTTTGTAATGGACTTCGATGTATGTTACTTTCAATGGACGTTGTTTTTTAGGTTTTTAATGTCAATGGACTTATATAGTTGCCAATGACTTATTAGGTTCTAATGGACTTGTATTTTTAAATTTTCAGTACAAATATGGAACCTGGTGAAGGATTCGAATTCCCAATTCTGTTACAGCGGAAGCAATTGGACCGTTCGTAAATTAATTTTGTTCTACAAAATACCAATACATTGGCAAAAAGTTAAGCGGTGAAAAACATACCTCCGTTGACGACTCTGAATACTTCAACGGACACCACCACGAGGCTACCCTGCTATTCACTGAGATTAGGAACGTAGTTGTGGGGCTACCTAATCTTGATTGGGAAAAACTCTTGGAGAGAAAAATTCTCTCTAGAGTTCTTGAGTGAATATGTGAGGGAGGCTAGAATGAGACCTTAGGGCTAGGGTTCTCATAACCTTTCCTTTTATAAGAGAGGAAACCCTAATGTGAGGTTAGGAAACAATCTTGACCGTTAGATTAAGATCAATTAATTAATTGATTAAATCAATTAATTAAATGTTAATTAACTAATCATATTAATTAATTAAATGTTAATTAATTAATCTCATGCACATTTAAATCTTATTTAAATGTAATTTCCTCACATAATATATTTTAATTAAACTTAATTAAATCACATTTAATTAATTCAATTAAACTAATCAATTAATTAATTTCAATAATTAATTAATTTTACAATTAATTAAATATCTCCCATATTCAATTAATTACATATTAGAATCATATTCTAATAATTCCCTCATAGACTATAGTTTAATTAAATCTCATTTAATTTAAACTAAATTGAATAATTAATTAATTCATCTTCTAATTAAATACCACATATTTAATTAGACATATATTTGAACTCTTTCAAATATATTAATCTCTCAATTTAATAAAGTTTAACTCAAATTAGACTTTATCTTTTAATGCATCACTATACAATGCATTAATTTGTATCTCATACAATTAACTTAATTCCCAATATGAATTTGAACTATTCAAATTCTCTCAAGATATAATTGTTCCTAATTACTCTTTACGAGCTAGCAGGGGGACCTAATGGACCTACAGATCAGAAGCTCCAATGATATGAGGTAACTGATTAAACTCATTAATCATGTTAACCAATATTCATTAACTGTGGGTCACAGCTGAACTCTTCTCACTGTAGGACATTTCTGTGTCCACGGATATAAACATATATCAGTAAGTCAATCCTTCACGAGTGTTCGTAACTACAGTTGGGTCAAATTACCGTTTTACCCTTGTGTTACCTCTGGCTCCTTAAGTACCAGTGCTCCTCTAATGAACAACTTGTTTATGGTCCAACCAGTAAACAGAAAGTCCCTCTCAGGCCAGTGAGAGGGCGGGATCCCTTTGTTCAAGACCCGGAGTCACCACTTAAGGGAACACTCATCTACTTCTCCTAGAAGCGGGAAGGAGTGAATTTCATCTTATGTTGTCATGTCCCTAGCCCCTCACTCGGTCTTGTCCCCAAGAAGGTAGGCTTATTGAGCCGGCGTGCAGGCCACTCTCACCCATACTAATCAAAGGACAATCCCTCGTGAGAAGGAGTTCATGACACACTCAGGATTAAAATTGAGTTACCTAGGTCATCCTATTGAAACAGTAACCTAACTAGTTAACGATGTTACATCTAGTGGTTTACTATTTCGTGGTCCGGTCTTATGCAAGCTCATTGCGTAGGATACCCCCGCTCGCATGTCTGCTACATGGACGTTTTGGATCAATACGTCTGTATCAAATACAAAGCGGGTCGTATGTCATAGTGTTACCAGGATAAGGTACCCAACCTTATCCTTGTACTATAGACCTTTTAGGTTGTTACTTGAACATCGATCTCTGTATGTCCCCACATACTTGTTCAAGTTACATACAAACAACCTTGGATCTTAGTTTATTGGATTTGGGTCAAATTGTGCAATATTTAGCAATAACATTTTATTGTAGAAACTCAATAACACTTTATTGAAACAAGTATACAATTTGTTTACATTCACTACCTACGAGTTTTAGGGCATAAAACCCAACAAACTCCCACTTGAACTAAAACTCTAGTTTAGTGGGATGTATAATAATCTATACAGCAGCAGGTGTATAAATACATGTATAAAACATATACCATGTACAAATACAACAAACTAGGGCATCACTATACCCGTTACATAATGGTATCACTATACTCATTACACGAAGTCCCACTTGCCCTAGATTACATCTTTGTACATAACTCGTAGACCTAGACCTTCTAGAGGACCCTCATACACTTTAGCCGAGAGAGCCTTCGTGAATGAATCAACAATATATCTTTAGATTTAATGTGCTTGCTTGTCATGCAATAGGCAAGTTCATATTTGGAACACCTTCCAAAATAGGCTTGAACTTCCTAAGTCATACAGTCTCCATCGCTGCTCCATAAGCAACTGCTTATCGGCCTATATCGTTGAGGCTGCAATTATGTCATACTATATCTCCTCTGTTAAGAGTGAACACAGATACTGATGTAGATTTCCTCAAATCTTTATCAGTTTGAAAATCTGTGTCAGTGTATTGTGTAAGGATTCAATCCTCAGTGCCATACACGAGCATATAGACCCTCGTTCTCCTAAGATACTGGAGGATGTACTTAACGGCTCTCCAGAGATCAATTCTTGGATTTGATTGATACTTACTGACAATCCCTACTGCATAGGGCTTATGTCTCAAGTCCTCAACATCTTGAGGTGTCTCAGGACACAGTTCCTTAGACAAAATAATTTCATGCCTAAAAGGTAGTGAATTCTTCTTGGAATTCTGCATCTTATATCTAACTAACATCTTGTAGATATAAGACACTTGAGACAAGGCCAGCTCAGCTTCTCCCAGATTTTTATTTGGAAATGAGCTACTAGCCTCTTTTAATGTCAATAAGATAACCTACATCATTCCCAATGATTAGGATATCAATCATATACAACACTAAGTAAGCTATTGAACTATTGATGATTACTTGTAAACACAAGACTCATCAATGTTCCGATTAAAGCCAAAAAATTTGGTCACTATATCAAATCTTATATTTCAAGATCGAAATGCTTAGGTCAATCCATGAATGGATCACTTAAGCTTGCAAACCCTTTTTCTTTTGATCTTGTTGTATGAACCCTTCTGGTTAAGACATGAATGTCTCGTTTCCTCTTGTAAATCCACTTGTAACTAATAGGTGTTACCCATCAAGCAAATCTACAAGATCCAAGATGGAAGTGAAATACAAAAGACTTCATTTCTAGGTCCATGGCTTTAATCCTCTGATCGTTGCCAACTGTTGGGTTTTATGCCCTAAAACTCGTAGATAGTGAATGATGACAAATTGTTCACTTGTCTCAATACGTTGTTATTGAGGTTTGTACAATAAAGAGTTATTGTTACTAAAATTGCACAATTTGACCCAAATCCAATAAACTAAGATCCTAGGTTGTTTAGATGAAACTTGAACTAGTATGTGGGGACATACGGGGATCAGTGTTCAAGTAACAACCTAAATGGTCTATAGTATAGGGATAAGGCTGGGTACCTTATCCTGGTGACACTATGAGATACGGCCCACTTTGTATTCGATACAGATGCAATGATCCAAAGCATCCATGTAGGAGACATGCGAGTGGGGGTATCCTGTGCAATGAGTTTGCATAAGACCGGACCGTGAAATAGTAACCACTAGATGTAACACCGTTAACTAGTTTAGGTTTCTATTTCAATAGGATGACCTAGGTAACTCAATCTTAATCCTGAGTGTGTCATGAACTCCTTCTCACGAGGGATTGTCCTTTGATTAGTACGGGTGAGAGTGGCCTGCACGCCGACTCAATAAGCCTACCTTCTTGGGGACAAGACCGAGTGGGGGGCTGGGGACATGACAATACAAGATGGAATTCACTCCTTCCCCTATTGGGGTAAGCAGATGTGTGTTCCCTTAAGGGCTGATTCCGGGTCTTGAACAAGGGCGCCCATCCTCTTCTAGCCCGAGAGGAACTGCTGTTTATTGATTGGATCATAAACAGATTGTTCATTAGAGGAATCAGTGGTACTTAAGGATCCAGAGGTAACCCAGGGTAAAACGGTAATTTGACCCAGTTGGCGTTACGAACACTCGTGAAGGATTGACTTACCGTTATTGGTCAATATCCGTGGACACAAAAATATTCTACTGTGAGAAGAGTGCAGATGTGGGTCTTTAGTGGAGTGACCCACAGTTAACGAATGTTGACTAACTTGGTTAATGAGTTTAGCCAATTAGTCTCGTATCGTTGGAGCTTCTGATCTGCAGGTCCATTAGGTCCACCTGCTAGCTCGTAAAGGGTTCTAAGGTTAAAATATTCTTGAATAGAATTTGAAGTGTGTTCAAATTCGTTAAGGGAACTTTATTGTATTTGATACAATTAAAATAATGTATAAAGATACATTATAATATAAGTTTAATTGATGAATTAAACTTTATATTATAAATTAATTTTTGGATATGATTCAAAATTAATTAATGAGAGAATTAAATATTTGAAGAAGTTCAAATATTAAATATGAATTAGATTCATATTAAACTATATGTTAAAATTAATATGAATAGGGATTCATATTAAAACTATAATATAAGAGAGAAAATGAAATTAATTAAATATGTGATATTTAATTAATTTACGAATTAATTAATTGGAGAATTAATTAATTTTTAATTTAATTTGGTTAAATATGATTTAATCAAAATTAATACTATAGTTTATAATTAATGTACATTTGATGCACATTAAAACTATAGGTTAAATTGAGAGAGATTTATTTGAATGTGATTAAAATGTGAAATTAATTAAATATTTGATATTTAATTAATGTGGGAACAATTAATTGAGAATTAATTGAATGACCTATTTAATTCAATTGAATATGATTTAATTGAATTAAAACTTTATATTATAATTGATTTAATTAAAATTGGTTTAATTAAATCAATCATAATTAATTAAATAATTATTTATTATTTAATTTAACGGCCTGGATCACGTTGATTATGATCAACGGTGGAGATCCTGTAGGGAAGTTAACCTCCCTTATTCCCACGTATCAATTAGGGGTCAATGAGGTTTGATCATTTTTCTAACTCTCATTCTAACGTAGAACACAGAGAAGAAAACTCTCTCACAAGATCTCTCTCTTATGAATTCTCTCTGAGAAGACAGCCACTATTGGTTGATTTCTCATTCCCTATTCAAGATTGGATCCCACAATCCAAATCTCATGAATTCAGAGGATAGCAGGTGCTCTTTGATGGTTGTGTTCAAGAGATCGTGACGAAGTGTTCGTTGAGGAGCATAGTGCTGTGAAGAACGGTCTTCAACAAGTAAGTCTCAAAACTCTAAATAGTTTCTAAAAAGCATGCTTAATCTGTTTATGTTTTAGAATCGTTCTGAAATTTAAAGCCAATGTATCGGTGTTTTCGTTTAAACCCAATTAACGACGGATCGTTCTGATATACGCTTCCACTGCGTAGGATTATTATTCCTTCACCAACATCATTCATTTTCTTTCTAAAAGATAATGAATCCTCTATGTCATCATCAAGTATGATTACCTAGGCTTCAATCAAGCCCATGTAACGTTCAGGTTATAAAACAACCCTCCCACTACATCGAGGCACTCTCAACTATTGAGATGGATGTGTCTGACCAGATGCACTGGTCCATCAACAACTTTTGTTGAACAGCCAACCTCATGTGTATTGAACAACTCTTGTGGATGTTACTGTAGCTTCATTAGTTAACTTACTTAAACCGACTTTACTCTGTGGTTTATGATTTTTTATGTGGACTTCTTCTGAGAATTTAGCATTTGTCGATACAAATTCTTTATTCTCTTGTGAATTGAAGAAGTATCCACTTCTCGTTTACTTTGGGGTTGCCTACTGCAGTATGCAATGCAGTCAACACTGCATGACCCCAAAACGAGCCAGACAATTGAGCATAGCTCAACATGGAATGAACCATATCCAATAGGGTTCTATTTCTCCTAAATGAGATTTAGGGTGTGATCCCATGTACTATCAAATAGTCCTGGAATCTCAAATCCCTATACTCAACACTTTGATCAGATCGAAGTGTTTTTATCATCTCACCTAACAAGTTTTCAACTTCAGTCCTAAGCCCCTTCGAATATCTCAAGAGCTTCAGACTTAAGTTGCATTGGGTAAAGATACTCATACCTTTTAATAATCATCCAAAAGAAATGAATTATTCATGCCCTCCCACTGCTTTAACATATTAAACCACAAGGATCCAAATGTACAAGCTCCAAGAGCTCTTTGGCTCTTAGATCTTTTCCAATAAAAGATCTATCAGTCATATTGCCTACAAGGCATGACTTACAAGGTAGTAGAGAGTCATCTTCTAACTCGCTTAGAAGTTCACTTTTGACCAATCTCCCAATCAAATTGAGATTAATATGGTCTACCTTAAAACCAAATAAAGGTATTTTCCTTTAGGAGAAATCCTTTGCCTCTTTTAACATTGAGTAGTAGCAGTCTTAAACAACTCAGTGTTCATGACTGCTTTACTCTTGATTAGTCTTAAAACATTTAGGTTACTTTCTAGTAAAACTAAACAAATGTCAACTCCCTTTCTTGAAATAAAACTGCGTTAGCAGAGAAAGGTTGAAGAGTAACATTTTCCAGCAAATAAGACACAGAAATCAAATTTCTTTTGATCTTATGAATTACATACACATTATCTAATAGTATGTATTTTCTCCCACTGAGAAAAATAACTTAATGTTCCCCACTACTATAGCCAAAATAACCTCTCTAATTCTAACTTTGAGAGTTATTACACAAGCAGCAAGCTGTTGCCAGGAACTTATTCCTTTAAAAGAAGAACACACGTGATTTGTGACCCCTGAATCAAGTATTCAGGGAGAATCATTATACTTCACTAATCACGTTTTCAAGACAAGTTCTCTTTTTGCTAAGCAGGGTTCTATGTCCTATTCATCAAGAACAATTCTTAATGAATTAAACATATGGGGCATGAGGACATTCCTGAGTTAAGAATAATCCTAGACTTATTTACCACAATTTGTCGTTTAAGTTTGTTGTATTACCGTTATTTATAGAAATTACGTAAGACAACAATACACATAAAGTTATTATATAATTGCTGAAGTAACAAATTACTTGTATTATTATTTGCATTAACCCATCACAAATAATCCAATCAAATTCTGCAAAAACAAATAAGCAATCAAAGAAACCCTATAAAACTATTGATTTAGTTTTTGCAACGATACTTCAAAGGTATGAAGCCACCGAAGGGTGGTCAGCTACTCCTCCTCTGAATTGAGACAATCTCAACCAAACTCTAATACCAAAATAACTCATATTCCGTTAGCGTTTAGTTACCGTTGTTCGATCAAGGGTTAGTTAACACATTTAATTCATCCTCCACTACTACAAAAATCACTTTTAATGATGGGCATTGCCCGTCATTAAAGACTTTTCATGACGGGCGGCGTCTGTCATCTATACGAGTGTCGTCGTAACTTTTTATGACAGGCGACTTTTAATGACGGGCAATGCTCGTCATTAAAAGTTGTCCGTCATAACAAGGTACAATGACGGACATTTTTCATGACGGGCGATGCCCGTCATTAAAAAGCATCTGTCATCAAAAGTCCGTCATTGAAAGGGTATTTTCCAACAAAATGTCCGTCATTAAATATCTTTTTTAATGACAGACATTGCCCGTCATCATTTTGTTCATAATTTAATAAAAAAAATTGTTGGTTGCCCGGTGGCATACCAACAATATTTTCTTCATTTGTCAACCTGTAATCTTAATCTTAAATGTGCAAATTTGTATAGAAATCAAATATTTGTCAAATTTCATTCCAATAAGCCAATGAACCAAATTTTTTCACACAATTTTTATTCATATAAGTTTGATATAAAAATAAAATTACAAACACTCTCAAAATTATTAAACATCTATGATTAAAAATCTACACCTACACTATAAAACAAAAATTCTCGTACATGCCGCTTTCATTCTTGTCACCATAATCTTGCTCATACATCAAACTTGAAGAACCTAAAAAAACAAATTGTAATTAGGTTCGATACAACGCCAAAACAATAACTCACATAACAAACATATGTCCAACAACTCGAAGAACCTAAGAAAAACAAATTTAGTTAACAATAAAATACACAAAAAAAAAAACCAATCTCGATGAGTATTGGAAAAAATTGTTAGAAAACCCAATAAACTCCAAAAACTTACAAAACTAGAGACATTACTAAAGCATCTATCCTAATTTCAACCGATTGCTCTAGAAATTTCGACAGCATAACGACATATATATGACTAACCCAAATTTTTTTAAACCTGTTAAACAAGAGAAATACACTTCTATATGAAAAAAATCACCCAACTACAACCTCACAACACTTCAGATTCACAACAATATCCCAAATATCTTAAAACTAACAGTTAGTTTTAAGGAGAAAATTAATTTAGCTGGAGAGAATTCTAAAACAACACAAGGAGAAAATTAATTAGCTGGAGAGCTAAACAAAAACTAACGTTTTCCAAATGGTTACAAATATCATTTAGATGTCAATTTAATTTATTCTTTAAGTCTACACTATTTGCATACCTCTTTCGTACCTCTTTCTCTAGATTCTTTTAAAGTTATACATTCCAGTCAGTAAACTTTTAAGGAAGAAAACAATAACAATTCATCCACCACTTCCATCGGGCAACTTGATGCAGGCAAGAAGGAAAAATAATGCAGGCAGGAAGGAAACTAGTACTCTCATCTCCCACTTTGAGCCAAATAATTTACCCTAATCTTTTAATTAAATTTATCTGCTTTTTTTTTTTCATCACCTCTAATACTCTTCAAATATTTCAGACCCATGGCATGTCTTAGAAGAGGCAAAAGATCTGCGGTACAGATACCAATTTAATAGGCAGAGAGCCAGAATCTCGTAACAAGATATCCAACTGCTTCCCACAATCACATAACAGTGTCCCTTTCATCTCTTTTGAATTTCTACCTATTTGAATGTTGTTCATTTGATTTCAAAAATCCTAAGCCATTTTCCCTTCTTCCTCTTTTCCCTTTCCTTCGTTTTCAGAGGGGGCCTAAATTTTAAGACGAACTACAAGCCTAAACAAAAGCATTACAAGCTATTCAAGGATAGAATCAAAACTCATCTCCTCTGGCCTACAGAAGCAATCCAAAAGTCTATAACCTAGTATCAACCTCTAGAATGATCTACTTATGCTATCTAAATTTTTAATTTAAATGAAACGGAAAAGATAATGAAAAGAAAGAAAAATAAGAATATAATGTTTCCATGCTTTCTACAGAAGTATTGACATCTATAGACATATAAGGTGGCCTAAATATTAAGAAACCAAAATATGAAAAAACAGGAAAGATGCCAAAAAAAGCAGTTAACACCAAACAGAATAAAATTTGAAAGATGAATTAAGAAATTTAAGTTAAGACCATAAACAGCAAAAATATGGGTGCCAGCCTTTAGCTTTGAGACCTCACAAGGCTGAAGACCTTCCAACCTCTTGAAGAAAGCAGCCACAGGGTTCTTAGCCATTGCCAACTGCAATAACACGAGAATTCATTCAACCATCAAATCTGATTGTGACAAGAAAATGTGAACACTCCAATGTTCAGAAAACTGAAAGGAGGGAAATTACTGGCAAAGCTACACCTTGAATTTACTTTGTGCAGTTGAAGTAACCCTTATAACAATTCCTACCTCAGCTTGCTCCTCGTTAATTGTCACACCAAAAAAGTGGACGCATTGCTTATCCACCTACAATAGAACACAGATATAACAAGATATCAAACGTACTGGAAATGTTGCTGCTGTTTTACCATCTTGATGTAAGCTACATATTATGCACCTTGCCACTAACTGATGTTCCAATAGGAAGAGGCCTGACTGTAACAGTTCTGTCGCAACGTCATCGCGACGCGGAGCGGCCGACATCCTTTCTCGGGTTTTTAAGAAGAAAATTGGAGTCGCCACCAATCATTGAAGGTGTGATTGGTCACCTTTTAAAATAAAATAAAAACCGGTCTTAGAAAACTAGAAATTAGGTTCGGGAGTCGTTTGAGTGTAGGGAAGGTATTAGCACCCTACAACACCCGTTTAAGAAAACGATTACCACAGTATCTTAAATTGTCCAATTAAATGAATAAAAACAGTCCTTTATTTTAATTTTTCTTAAAAAGAATGATAGATATGAAAATATAAACCCAAAATGCAATAATAAACACAAGATGTCTCATTTGTTTTTACCATAACTTTAGAAATAAAGTAAGGATTAAACATTATGAGTTGGATATCCAATTTAATATAAATCATGACTAATTTCTCTTTAAATTAAAGGAAATATGGGCGATACATGATTATGTTTATTAAAAATAAAAATTAAAATTAAAAAAATTAAAAAAAACAAATAGATGTAAAAGAAGAAAATCATTCAAAGAGCAAATTCTTTTTAGGGAAAATGAGAATTTTCATACGCCTGCACGGTAGTTGAACTCCACGAAGGCACGTTACTCAGTTCCCATAATCCCTTTTAAAAGAAAATTAATTTCAAAACAATTATAATAACAATAATTGAAATTGACCAAGAAGAATTAAAGATTGGATTAAAGCAAATTGGGGAATGAAAGAAGAAAAGAACAAATAAACTTGAAAGTTGACAAAAAATGAACAAAAGGAAATGAAATTGGCAAAGTGTAAATGTGAAAAAAAAAATGAGAGAGAAATTAGTAATGATTATAGTAAAATAAAGATTTAGTTAAAAATAAGAAAGAAAAAAACAAATGAGGTTAGTAAAGTGCAAATGAAATAAAATGGGGAAGGACTAATAATAATAATACTAATAGAAAAAAAAATAAAGATTTAATTTAACAAATAAGAAAGAAAAAAAAAGGTTAGTAAAGTGAAATGAAATCAAAATGGGGAAGGACTAATAATAATAATACTAATAGAAAAAAAATAAAGATTTAATTTAACAAATAATAAAGAAAAAAAAAAGGTTAGTAAAGTGAAATGAAATCAAAATGGGGGCTAATAATATTAATACTAATAGAAAAAATAAAGATTTAATTTAACAAATAAGAAAGAAAAAAAAAGGTTAGCAAAGTGAAATGAAATCAAAATGGGGAAGGACTAATAATAATAATACTAATAGAAAAAAAATAAAGATTTAATTTTAAAGAAAATGTGGAGCCCACCTTTTTTACTTTCTTCTTTACCCTTCTTTCCTTCCTCCTTCCCCAATTCTTTTCTACGTAAGCTGCCTCCTTCCCCTCTATTTTCCTCTTTTCCTCTTCCACTTTCTTTCCTCCCTTTCTCTCTCTCTAAAAATTTCTTCTCAAGACTCTCTAAATCACTCTTGCAAGCTCTCTAAACTCACTTGTTTTTTTTTTTTTCCAACTAAAGTCTATGCTCAATGCTTTTTCTTCTCTTCTCCCTCAAAAATTCTTCTAGCTAAGAAACTCCCTAAACTAAGCTCATGCCCAATGCCTTGTTGTCTCTCAAGCTCGCTTCTTTTTCCAAAACTCTTCACCTTCTTCTTGTCCCCTTCATCCTCCATCTCCCCCCTTTTTATACTTGAAGGGTTACTAATTTGGGGAGAAGATGGAAGAGAAAATGGTGGGAAAAAGAAAAAAAATAAAAAAATAAAAATAATAATATCCATGGAAAATGCTTCAAAATAGGAAAGCTTCCCCTTGAATAGGATTGGGGAAGACCAAAAAAAATATATATAAAAATAAAAATAAAAATAAAAATAAAAATAATAAAAATAAAAAATAAAAAACAACAAAATAACAAAATAACAAAATAACAAAAATATATATATATATATATATATATATATATAATAATAAAATAAAAAAAACGAATTTTTGATAAAAATATGTGAGAAGGGGGGTTTGAACCAAAGACCTCGTGGTTATCAATACGACTTTATGCAAGTTGAGCTATGCTCTCGTTGGCATACCAAAAAAACATATTGACCACCAAATATTGGAAAACTTCAAACATTATTACTGAAAATCAAGCCGGACCAAATACGGTGTCTACAAGTTCCATTTAGAGCTTCTTCAAGAACATTAGCAGAAATTGTAGTCTTAATAGGAACACCCAGCTTGCTAAAAAAGTAAATAATAAAAGTGATCAAGAAAAATCTAGACGACTGAATCATTAAAGAAAAAGACAATCCTTACAATAATTTTCTTGTCTTTTATCATTTCCTTGGACAAAATTTTTGACCTAGTTGCCTGTAAATTGTAAATTAAGCCAAAATACAAATACACCCAAAAAAATAAAGATGACAGAGAAAATATCTTTATTTTTTTATAGTATGAGGAAAAACTTCATTTTTTGAAGTAATGTTTGAGTGAGAAATAGAAAGCATGTTTAGTGTCAATAAATATTGGCCAATTCAACTCTGCTCAAATGGGTATTGCAAAAACAAACAAATGAAAACAAAACAAAAATTTTAACTAATTGATATAAGCGAAACTGAGAGTGAACTACATATTAGCCAAGTGAGGAAACAGAAACACTGCATTAAGAATCAAAGTAGCAAAACCTCCACTCCTACATAACTAGCAAAAATCAAAATCGCATTAACGTTTCTAATCAACCCCAAAAGCAAGTTCACAACGAAGAATCAAAGATCAAGTAAATTCTAAATTCGCAAACTAGAAGAACCCAAGAAGCATTAGTAAATCATCTCAAATTTTCAGGCCCATGGAATGAATCTCAATCATTCCTAGTTCTTACCACAAAATTAGAATTTTGAATTCACCTCCGATCTAAGTTAGGTACAACCCTTAATTAAAGATTCAAGAGTAAAGGTGCAAGATGCAACATGCAAGTAAAACAAAAGTGAAGTTAATAATCTTCTAAAAGAGCAGAAAATTTGTATTCAAAATGCAGGATCCTTGACGAAAAATTACATTCAGGTTTGTAAGCACATCAACATAAATTTCAACGAAAGAAGAAAACTAATAAACGAAAGTAACATTGTTTTTATAACAGAAATTATAACGATAAGAAACATCTACCATTCAAATCCTAATAAAAAAAATTCTTCATTTTATTTATAAATCTCAAATCCCTAAAACTTATTTAGACACAAATCTAATTCTCAAATCTTAGGAACATTGACATAAAAACATCAAAACAGAGATCATAAATCAATGGAGAAACCTGGCACGCCTTTGTTAAAACTTGGATGTCTTCTTAAAGATAAAACCATTAACAAAGAATATATCAATAATTGATGTAATGTAAGGAAGAGACAACACACTTGCTAATAAATAGCTAAAAGGGTGGAGATAACATAATAATTGACGATCTGATCACCTGTACTCATCACTGAATCCATATGAAAATACTACAGCTGAAAACATTTCCATTGTGGCCATTGCACAACAATTCATCAACTTTAAAGCATTTTCGTCATTTGGCTTCACAAACCCATGATCTTCAGAGAATATGCCTAAGAAGAGAAAAATATTCTGAGCAATATTGCGATGGACAAGAAACAAAAGGGCACTTATCATATATACAAAAATCCTTTCCTTAACTTATTCCGAGCAATATTTCAATACAACTAACAAGTTAATTTAGTCTGATGTTTATTGTTGTATCCAATATGGTAAAATCTCGATGCAACATGCAAGTAAAACAAAAGTCAAGTGAATAATCTTCTAAAAGAGCAGAACCTTTGTATTCAAAATGCAGGATCCTTGGCGAAAAATTACATTCAGATTTGTGTAGTTAATATTGAATTTTTGAAAAAGCAGCTCATGCTTCTCTTTCTTCTCTTAACCTGCAAAATTTGAAAATACATTACAAAGTTAACAAGTTCACAAAAATACAAAAAACTACGTTGTTGTTGAGCTTGCTGTCAGAAGAAGATCGGGACTGAGTGAGAAACAGATGGGATTAGAGAGAGATTAAATCGTTAGGGAGAGAGGATCTTACCAAGAGAGGGAGGGAAAGAGACCCACGACGAGATGCACTGACAATTCGATTCCTCTCTAAAGTCCAATCCAATGAATACACCTGCAGGAGTTTCAGCAATTATTTTCCTACCCAGGGGAAAATCAGTGTTAAGTTGTAGAGAAACAGAGAGTTGTCTAAGAGCCTGAAGACTGAATAAGGAACACCCCATCGCCAGAACAGAAACACTAAAGTCGAAGCATTACATCTAAAGACTTAGCATTTGAGAATCAGAGTCTTGAACTCCAACTTTTGCATGAATTATGGAAGTCGACTCACAAATAATGTACAAAACATCAATAGAAAAATCTTTTGTACATGCAAAGCTACTGGCACGGTTCAAAATCAAGGTCAAATGTATTAATCCACCCAATTTTTTTTCTAACTAACAAGCTTCTAATTCTACTCTCTCCCAGCATGATTATATGTACATACTTTCCAATAACTCATTCGATATAAACTATCCATCTAAGTGGGCTTTGTTTGTAATTATATTCGTCTTTGTGTGATCTCCAAGAAAGCATATGCAATTATTTTCCTAAAATCTCTTGCAAAACTTAACATGTAATAATAAATGAACTAATTAAACAATCGCTACCAAATCAATTCCTCTCAACTATATCATCCAAAATTATTTTCAAGTCAACTGGTATCATAGTGTAATTCAATCTTAATTTTGCAACATTCGTTTACACTAAAGCAACGATTTCAGATCTTGTTCAGAACCTAGTGAGAAGATTTCTACAACAGTCAACCTTAGAGGAAAAAAAAAAAAGCAACGGTCGTCCTCGAAGATATTCAACAAAACGTACCTTTCCAGTATGACCCTGCAAAGTCCTACAGCACACGAGATCCATAGCCTCGAAACAGACGGGATTCTTCCCCTGAGACCTCACAAACCCAGCTACTGCAGAAGCAACCATCAAAACAGATGAGATCTAAACCAACTAGCAACAACATAATCATCAATCAGAAGAAAAAAGGAAACAACAACGAGAGGCCAAAAAAACACCAGAGTGATCAAGAAGCTCACCATTGGTGTCGAGCAACAAATGCCTCTTCTACTTCAAGCGCTCTCTGAGAGAGTTGACTGTCTCAATAGCCGCCACATGCCGCTCCTTAAGCTCGGAAACAGACATTTTGCTTGAAAACAAAAATCTCAACCAAGAAACGCCATCGACACGCCCAAATCGAGCTTCAGTAAAGTCCTGAACAATGAAATAGGACAATGAGGAATGAAATTGGGGTGAAATCGACTGGAAATCTAGGGTTTACATGCGTTGGAATAGGCGAAAAGATTGAAGATCGTCTCTGGAGAAAGAGGGTGTTCGTGTTTCTCACGGCGTGTGTAAGTGGTGCCGGTGCGGCCGATCTAGGAGAAGACAAGAGGGAGATCGAGAATAAAGGGAAAGAGGCACGAGGGAGAAAAGTGTCGAGGGTTTTTTTGGGGAGAGAGAAAGTCCAGGTTGGAGAGAGAGAAATTTCATTTAAAAAATGTACGGTTTTTAAAAATTAAATAGAAAAAACACTTTTAATGAGGGGCAAAACCCGTCATTAAAAGTATCTTTTTAATGACCGGCAATGCCCGTCATTAAAAGTCCTAAATTTTTTAAAAACACGCGTACGACATTTTTAGACCGCGCGTTTTTCGTCCGTCATTAAAAGGTCCGCGAATGAGACCTTAGGACTAGGGTTCTCATAACCTTTCCTTTTATAAGAGAGGAAACCCTAACGTGAGGTTAGGAAACAATCTTGACCGTTAGATCAAGATCAATCAATTAATTGATTAAATCAATTAATTAAATGTTAATTAACTAATCATATTAATTAATTAAATGTTAATTAATTAATCTCATGCACATTTAAATCTTATTTAAATGTAATTTCCTCACATAATATATTTTAATTAAACTTAATTAAATCACATTTAATTAATTCAATTAAACTAATCAATTAATTAATTTCAATAATTAATTAATTTTACAATTAATTAAATATCTCCCATATTCAGTATATTACATATTAGGATCATATTCTAATAATTCCCTCATAGACTATAGTTTAACTAAATCTCATTTAATTTAAACTAAATTGAATAATTAATTAATTCATCTTCTAATTAAATACCATATATTTAATTAGACATATATTTGAACTCTTTCAAATATATTAATCTCTCAATTTAATAAAGTTTCACTCAAATCAAAATTTATTTTTTAATGCATCACTATACATTGCATTAATTTGTATCTCATACAATTAACTTAATTCTCAATATGAATTTGAACTATTCAAATTCTCTCAAGATATAATTGTTCCTAGGGGTGAGCAATATTAACCAAAAAACCGAGCCGACCGACCGAAAACCGGCCGAATCGACTTCGGTTGGTCGGTTTTGGTTTCGGTCGGTCGGTTTTGGTTGAGAATCGGTCGGGTCGGTTTTTCCCAGTCGGTCGGTCGGCGAGTCCAATAAAACTCAAACCGACCGAACCGACCGAAATTTATTATTATTAAAAAAAATAATATGGGAAAACTGGGCCACTAGCACTTATCACATCAGAGAAAATGAGATGAGAATATGGGAAGCATGGGAAAACGTGATTATTAATTAAAAAAAAAAAAGAAACCACATAGAAAGTGAGAAACCAACCGGTGGTTTTTTAAAACCACCAGCTGGTTTTTTAGGTAATGATTACCTTTAGAGGTAATCATTACCTATTATTTTTTAAAAAAAAATTATTATTTGATTTTTTTTCCCTTCATTTCCTTTCTCCTCTATTCAACGCCATTTCCTCTCCTTTCTCTCTTTCCCTCTCCCTTTCTTCCTTAATCTGTTTCCATTTCTTTCATCGACTCTTTTTTTTTTTTGGTTCAAACAGAACCGTTTAAAGGCTCGAAGGTTACACCGCCTACACGCCATGGAGCAGTTTTTTCCTCATTATTTCTTTTCTTCTCGTTTCTCTTCGTTTTTTCTTCTCGTTTCTCTTCGTTTTTTCTTCTTCTCTTCTCGTTATCGGACGATGTTACACCTTTTTTTCTCTACAAAGGAAGCTTTTTTTCTCTTCTCCATACAAACTCCCATAACCGACCGAAAACCGACCGATTTTTTCTTATAGTCGGTCGGTCGGATTTTGTAATAGCTCCCAAAACCGAGACCGCCGACCGATCAGAACCGATATGTCGGTGGTCGGCGTCGGTTTTTTCTCAAAACCGATGCCGACCGACCGATGATCACCCCTAATTGTTCCTAATTACTCTTTACGAGCTAGCAGGGGGACCTAATTGACCTACAGATCAGAAGCTCCAATGATATGAGGTTAACTGATTAAACTCATTAATCATGTTAACCAATATTCATTAACTGTGGGTCATTCCACTAAAGACCCACAGTTGGACTTTTCTCACTGTAGAACATTTCTGTGTCCACGGATATAAACCTATATCGGTAAGTCAATCCTTCACGAGTGTTCGTAACTATAGCTGGGTCAAATTACCGTTTTACCCTTGTGTTACCTCTGGCTCCTTAAGTACCAGTGCTCCTCTAATGAACAACTTGTTTATGGTCCAACCAGTAAACAGAAAGTCCCTCTCGGGCTAGTGAGAGGGCGGGATCCCTTTGTTCAAGACCCGGAGTCACCACTTAAGGGAACACTCATCTACTTCTCCTAGAAGCGGGAATGAGTGAATTCCATCTTATGTTGTCATGTCCCCAGCCCCTCACTCGGTCTTGTCCCCAAGAAGGTAGGCTTATTGAATCGGCGTGCAGGCCACTCTCACCCATACTAATCAAAGGACAATCCCTCGTGAGAAGGAGTTCATGACACACTCAAGATTAAAATTAAGTTACCTAGGTCATCCTATTGAAACAATAACCTAACTAGTTAACGATGTTACATCTAGTGGTTTACTATTTCGTGGTCCGGTCTTATGCAAGCTCATTGAGTAGGATACCCCCACTCGCATGTCTGCTACATGGACGTTTTGGATCAATACGTCTGTATCAAATACAAAGCGGGTCGTATCTCATAGTGTTACCAGGATAAGGTACCCAACCTTATCCTTGTACTATAGACCTTTTAGGTTGTTACTTAAACATCGATCTTTGTATGTCCCCATGATAAGGGTAAAAAATATACCTATTTTACCCTTATTCTTAGCTCATTTCTTGGTCAAATATTGAGTGTTTAGGTCAATTTTACTATTTCCGAGCTCAAAATATGTTAATTTGATAAGTTAGGGTGTTGAGAGTCACTTTTGTGGAATTATGCTTAATTATGCTTAAAAAGACTTGATTTGAAGCAAATTTGACTTAGTTTGCTGTTGTGCAGAAAAACATAGTTGAAGCTGGAATTCCCCAGAAATGCGACCGCATTTCTGGAAAGGCAAAATGGAAATGCGACCGCGCTACTACAAATTTGTCCTTTATTGACGCTTGGCTTTTTATGTTTATTGATGCTTGTGTCAAAAAAGCGTCAATAAACGTGATTTTTGTATTTTAAAATAAATTATTAATAATTAAATAGATATATTGACGGTTTTATGGTATCAAGAAATGTAATGGGTTATGTTGACGACCAAAAAGCGTCAATAAATGTGATTAAAAATGTACTTTACGTAGATTTTCGTCCAACTCCACCTTTTCACATAGTTGGCAGACAAAAGACATCAATGAAAAAGATTTTGTTGACGGTTTTTATTGACGCTTATTAGCTGTCAATAAAATCCGCATTCATTGATGGCTAATAAGCGTCAATAAACATTACTATATTGACGCGCAATAAACGTCAATATTATTGAGGGTTTCTTGACGCGCAATAAACGTCAAAACATTTATCCGTTTTTGGAATTTTGGATTTAAGTTTAAATTGCTCTCAATTTTGAAGTGATTTTAGGAATTTAAATTTGATTTTTAATTAGAAAAGAGATAAAGTTGGAAAAAAAAGGAACTCAAGACTCTCTTTTAATTTATTTTGTTTATTTGGATGGATTAAGAGAAATAAAAGAAAAAGGAAAAAAAAAAGAAAAAAAGAAAAGAAAAAAAACCCTAAAGATCTTCATTCTCTCTTTCTCCCTCTACCCCGTTCAATATTAATGAGAGTTTTATTGACGAGCATTGAACCTCAACAAAACAGGTTTTTTTTTTTAAATCTTTTATTTTAAAAAGCACACATTTTATGGTTTCAAAATTAGGTCCACTCGCTTCTTCGTCAATTCACCGCCCGCGGCCTTCTCTGGCTCCTTCCTCGTCCGCTGCTCGGTCCAAGGCCTCCTGCAAACTCAAGGCGTTCGAGCTTGAGCAATCGTAGTCCTCTTGCAAGGCTCAGGTCAAGAAGGAACAATCTCTGAAATCTTTAGCTAATTCTCTCATAGATTGGCTCAATTTCTTGTTTGAGAACCCGAGATCCTGCAAATGCGAGGGTTCTTCGGGCGACGATGGACGCAGCGATGAATCACGGGGGAAAGGAAAGAGAGATTGTAATCGTCGTGCTGTAGTGGGAGTTGATATGGTGTGGCGATGTCCGAAGAGGCAGAGAGACTTGTCGTGGGGAACTCCAACTGGCGATTTTGCCGAAAGCGAAGTTGAGTTTTCGAATTCGAGGTATGTGAAGTTGAGGGAATCGTTGAAAGATGTATGTAGCTTTGATGATTTGACGCAACGAATGCAGGTTTACTTGAGTTCAAATAATTGCAAGGATACTCTGGATATCATAGTTCAAGTGGCTAAGGTTCGGTTTCAATTACATCATTTCCCATTATATTTCTCCTTTTCTTTTGCCTGGCTGTTACAAATAGCTATTAGAGGAACGTTCTCACTTTTTTAGCCCGATTATTTCTATCTCAAATTAGAAATGGAGACATCGCCATTGCTCTGGGAGGCGAATCTTGCTTAGTTACAAATAATAATTCTAATTCTTGCTACAAATGCAGTGATATTGTAATCACAATCAAGATGTAGTTTGCACAGTAATAAAACATTGGGTTCTTCAATTTTCTTATTGGAATTTCTAATATACTATATCTGGTCTGTTTCTCAGAATATTGATGACGGAAGGTTAAAAATGAAAGCTCATTGCCCCATTGTAACTGACGTTGGACTGAAGGAGAGCACCACGAGAATCCTTATGTCTTACAACCCAATTTGGCTTAACATTGGATTATACATCATAATTGGTGGTGATTCTTTGCTGTCTACTGAAGAAGTGAACTCCAAACAAGATAATGCATTTCTGAAAATGGTCTTGGAGACGTAGTTTTTTTCTCATTCTGATCTGGCGAAGGCATATTCTTATAACCAGATGGTTGAGGGTTTATATAGATCGGGCTATTATGAACCATTGGGTAATATTATTCTGAAAAGATTTTTATTGCTACTTCTTATCCTTGACGAAAAAGCTAAGTGTCAGACCAGTCTTCCTCTTGAGTATGGTATCGATGGCGTGGATGGAGGTTCTCATTTACTGTTCATTGTGCAATCTGTCGTCAAATCAAGTCGTCAAATGATTAATGGTAATTAACAATTGCTCCACTCATATTTTGCCGATAATTTTACAAGTTTGAAAATACATTATAACCTTTTTTTTTCTTGGTGCAATTAGATTTCCTATCATTAGATGTAATGCATGGAGATGGTAATATGCTGGCACATTTGGTGATTATGGGGTATAAAGTATCTTACCTTCAGGTAGTTGTTCTATATGATATGAACAGATGACAATTTAACCTGAATTCTTATGCCCTTGACCACAAACATCAATATAATAATGTTCACCCTTATTGGCTGACTTGGTGTTCATTGTTTATGCCCCTTCAATGTCCCCTTTTTGAATATGATTTCAAAATCACCAATTTATGTGTAGACATTCAAGATGGGGTCCGACTTTGCAGAGCCATTCAAATTTTGCTTAATGATTATTCCATTCTGACGTTAGTGTCATTTTTCATTCATGAAAAAATAGTTTTCAATAACTATCTTTTTTTTTCTTTTCCATTCTTTAATTTTGTTGTAATTCTGCTGTCAGAAAATTGTAGTTTTGTCAGATACTCATAAGAAGAACTTGGCAAACTGTGGCAAGGCTGTGCAGTATCTTAAGCAGGTTGGTGTAGCATTATGTGATGAGGATGGGATGATAATTGAGGGAGATGATATTGCCAACGGAGATAAGGAAATGATCCTTTCTTTGCTCTCTAACATATTTGTTCATCTTCATGTATTCTAAAGTTCTCCTTTTCTCTTTCTTTATTTTTAACAATAATCACTCAACCTATGTGTGTGATGTGTAATTGATTGTCAGCGAGTTGATCGTTCTTAGCTCTCAAGTCCAGAAGTCATATGACTTACTTTTTTCTGCATAAAACATGCAGTTACCTCTTATAGTCAACAAAAACTTTCTAGTTGAAGAAGTCTGCAGGATTTGTGGGGTGGTCAGTATTATCCTTCCTCTTTGTTAGACTGTTAAATGCGTGTTCAGTCTCAAATAGTTTCCAGTCATATGCTTTTTAGCAAAGATGACCCAAGTTTCCTTCGGGAAGTTTAAGGTGCTAAGTCCCATTTAGATTCTTTGAATTTAATTTAGGGCGCTTTAGAGCCGCCTCTAACTTGTGGGTGTGCTTTGTTTGAAGTTTGATTCAACTCGAACACTTTTAGGTACTTCCAAACAAGGATCATGTTCTTGTTCGAAAAGCTAGGCGGTAAGGTTTACTTAGACCTTCTTAATTGTGTTTAAGTGCCTTTGGCTAACTTTTGAGGCTCAAATGTGTTTGTCTTAGGAAATTAGACTTGCTCCATGCCGTCGACATCTTCAAGCTTGCATTGAGATTGTTGGAGTTTATCTGGATCATTAGAGCTGTTTAAGGAGTTCCTTAGGAGCACTCGTAAGCTATAAATAAATAGTTTCTATCTGGTTGAGTCTGTTTGACTGCATGAGAAAAGAAACCAAGACTCTCTTTTGTTTTATTTATTTGGATGGATTAAGAAAAATAAAAGAAAAATGAAAAAAAAAAACAAAAAAAAAAAGAAAAAAAAAACCATTGTGGCAGATTATGAATTCTGGCTGTAATTTTACTGTTCTTTACCAAATCAACATTTGGCTTCTCGATTTATTTTCTTCAAGATATTTCCTCTCTCTCTTTGTGTTGAAGACCTTCAAATTTCCCATTTCGTCTCAAAACCTAATTTCTAAGAAATCGTTGTTCTTCCAACAACCTCCAACGTCTCAACCATTAGGTTCTCACGTAGTTGTTCAAATACATTGTGGTTTCTCCTCTCCCAAACGGAACACCAAAAATCCATTGTGGTGAAGGTGGAGCATTTTCTTATATTCCTTTCTATTTTGGAAGAATTGGAACCATACTCTTTTAGTTCTAACAGGTGAAAGTTAAACCTAGCAGTGGAGAAGTGCAAGTCGATCTGAATGTTGATATTGAATCCAAAAACTATGACGGTAAAGCTAATGGCAATTTGCAAATGAAGAAGTAGGTACCTTCTTTTATGGTTCTATTGATTACTAGTTTATATCCAATAACAATTGTTCTTCTAAGCTTTTGCTTTAACTTTGAATGGTTTTTGTATTGAGCTGCTTGGTTTTGCTATTGTTATCTTGATCCTCATTTGTGATGTGTATTGGGTTCTTGATGAATAATCCCTTTTGAACTAGGGAATTTAACACATTTGTTGCACTTAACACATTTGTTTGGCTTTTTAACGAGGTCTTGATCTTCAAAACTCACTCAAAGTTTCAACTCTAATGTTTTTATATTCATGTTTATATGTTTTTTTATCCCTCTTTTTGATTGCATATACTAGAGGAAACGTTAAATTATACCTTATGAACTTCAGAGTGACTGTAAATTAAAATAAATGCAAAGGAACTAGATTGTTGTCTTGTGGAATGTGCTCCCTTGCCCCTTGTCTTATCCTTGTTACATTTTTACAAGCTTTTTAAGAAAAATGTGTTCCATTATCTGTGCATTTGTGAGCTGTGGTTTTCTTTTATTTATGCATTTCATTAGGAAATTAGTAAATACACGTGTTATTTATCTTTCACTTCCATGTAATGTGGCTAATCAAAGACAAGAGAGACTAATTGTTTTTCCATTTTGATTTGGAAACTTTGTTTAAGAAAGATGTCATCACTATTAGATTATTGATATTAATTCAACATATGTCGGTTTCCTTTTTGGCCTCTTCATTGCTCTTTTATAATGGTTTCTCTGTTTCTTGTTGAGGTTTGATTATAATAGCACTTCCTCTGGGGAATCTTTCTTTTTGAGTGAAAAATTAGCTCTCATTATATGTGTCATGGAAATCTGTTTATTTTCAACACTACTATGGTTAGCTTGTTGGGAAGAAGTTGTTGCATCTCTTGTAAAACCTCAAGTTTTAGTTGTTTTAGGTTGAGAAACAATTTGCTATGGCTATCTTGCAGTTATGGTAGCCAAGGATTTGAGTATAAGGTGGTGGTTCGTGCTTCAAGATTGATTTGAGCACACGTGGTGGGTTTATTTATTTGTACTTGATTTTTGTAATGTAGTATGTTTACTTATTTTTTTTTTTGTTTGCAGTTGACGAGAGGAACTACATTTAGCCAACCAGAATTCGATGAGATAAGAGTTGAATTATGTGAATATGTAACACAATACATGGGATGATTGTTTGTTAATATCATACTTAGTTTTTTTATTCATTTTTTAGACAACTTGTTAGACACTGTGATATGTTCTTAGTTTGAAGAAATTAATATTATGACTTACATAATATTAATTTCTATTATCTCTGTGATATGTTTTTAGTGTGATATGTTTTGGTTAATGAAATCTATTATCTCATTATGATTTCACGTTTGGTTGAAATTATGATTCATTTGATTCTATATTTCTATATGAACAATAATGTGTTTGTTACGAGATCTGACTTGTACTATTTATACTTGAGTTTTGGTGTTACTTTCATATAATGTATTGAACATGTCATGTTATTGTCAAGTGAAGTGAAGGTTGTGTTATGGGTTTAGAAGTGCATATTTCTGTTTTTTTAGGTACCCAAAAATTTTTGGTTAGTTATAATTACGTCGTTATACTATCGGATTTTCAGTAAATCAAACTTGGTTACAGGGTAAAGTTTAGTAATGCCCTCTATATTATGTTGAATTTTGGGGGCATTACAATTGGTAGCTAGCTACTATTGTGTAAATGCAGGTTGCAATGCACGGGTAAAAACCAACGTGAGGTTTTTTTTTTTTTCCAAATATGTATCGTTAACTGTTAAAAAACGTCATAATAAACACCATAATTGACATATATTAACCGTCAATGAAAATACACAATTTGACAATTTAATACGGTAACTTGACGACCAATAAACGTCAATAAAATGATATATTGACAGCTCATAAGCGTCAATAAATATATATATTGACATTTTCAATCCTATAATTGACATTGAAAAAACGTCAACATAAGTTTATATTGACGGTTTATAAATATCAATAAAATATGGCAACATTGACGCTTTATGGATATCATTGACGAATAAAACGTGTCAATAATACGATTTGTTGATGGCTAGTAAACGTCAACAAAGGGGCCTACGTTGACGCTTTATGAATATCATTGACGGATAAAACGTGTCAATAATGTCTTTGTTGATGGCTTATAAACGTCAACAAAGATATCTTCGTTGACGTCCTATAAGCGTCAATGAAAACAATAATATTGACGTTTTAGTTTTATTGATACCACTTCAATTGACTTCTAAAAAGCGTCAATGAAAGTGATAGTTGATACTTTTTAGCCGTCAACAAAGGCCAATTTGTAGTAGGCCGTTCCGAGTCGCACGCGGGTCGTTGATGACGAGTCTTCTTCGCACCTAACCGGTTGTTTTGACTCCGAAACTGACTGGGCAACCTTCCAGCACCTATTTTGCAGCTTCTCAACCAATTTCTACACTATATAAGCTCGGGATTCGAAGTCAAACATAAGCAGAACTCACTTGGAAGAAAAGGGTGGTGACAGAACCCTGGCTCGACGCCAATGAGTAGGGATGCCCGAGGTCCTTCTTAGATGACCAAATTCTAACCCGAGAGAGAAAGTTAGACATCAAACCTTGTGGTTTGTAGAGAGTTTCACCCATTCCCATCTTGTAAAAGTGAGATAGTGGAGTGTCTTAGCGAACTCTAGAAGGATTGTGTAAACAAAAAGCCCATTGCTGGGGACCAAAATTTAATTCCAGCTCTTGAATCTTTTCATTACTTTGAATTATTTACATTATTCTTTCAATGGAAATGTGTTCAATTGCTTTTTATCCCATCATGAGTAGCTAAATCTCGTTGAGGGGTTCAATATGGTGAATTCCCTTAGGGTTTAATGGTTTGAAAGTGTTTTATTTGCTTAAGTAGGGTTTAATGCATGTCATTCTTTATTGATTATCACTCCAATCTTGCTGAGTTTAATTTGATCACTTAGACTTTGCATGCTATGTGAGTTTGATCTCGAAAGGGACAAATGATACCGGTTCTCATAAAGGTGATATAGGAGAAAAAACTCAAAAGAGATTGTTCGGCGGTATAGGGCAAGCTGCCTAAGGCACCCTATATCGACTATAGGGTTATAGGTTGCATTCGTGAATTATCTATGTCGGAGTCGAGTCCCAGAAATGGGCATAACGATACTCGCTTAGCCTTCTTACGGTTTTTGGAAACAAGGGCCAAAAGGAAGTTAAATCTGACCCAATGCATTAAACACTCTTAAGTTAGGTATTGCATAAGTATGGTTGTTACCCTAGGGATGAATCCATGTTGAATACCTCGTTTTATTTTATTGTTATTCTTTATTGTTTTATTGCTTGTTTTATTTATCTTTTCAAAAACCCAATCAATCAACTTATTATTTTCTTTGGTTACCTTTTGCAAAAGCAATCATTTAAGCAGTTTCTTCATCAAATCTGAATTTCCAATTTAGTCCTCGTGGGATCGATACCCTTGGAATACTTTCTAAGGTTTTTTTTATTACTACGTGCGACAGTTGATAGCGAGCATAGCTAGCTATTTTTCCCTAATTTATTTAGCTAGACTTTTATGATTATTTGGCCAAAATTATGCATTTTCATGTTATATTTGTAGTTATCATGTTTCGGAGTTAAATCGAGAAATTGGAGCTAAATATGTGTTCGGGACATGAAAATTGGCTGAAGAATGGAGAAGATTCAAGGTAGAAGAAGTCAAAAGAGAGCCATCTGCAGACCAACGTCGGGACGCTGCGCTTGGAGCGTCTCGACGCTGCCTTTCCTTTTCTGAAATAGGCGGCAACAGGTCACAGCGTCGAGACGCTGTGACCCTAGCGTCTCGACGCTCTCGGTTTTACCGTATACAGAATGCGCGGCAGGGCGATGGCATCGCGACGCTACCCCTATAGCGTCGCGACGCTACGACTAAATTTCACCCTATTTATAGTTTGCGATTAGGGCTGATTTGGGGACTTCTTTTGGACACCTTGGAGCCGTAAAACAGAGCAAAAACAGAGCCTTTGGAGCTGATTAAGGGAGAGCAAAGTGGAAATCAACCCATTGTTCGTGGGGATCGTGAAGGGGACGTTCGGTCTCGGCCTACATAGAGTTTAATTCTCCTTTCCCTTACTTTAGTTAGTCTTTATGGCTATTTTAGATCGTAGCTATATTGTAACGCGTTGTATGATTAGCTAGGTCTTTACTCTTAGGGATTGATGTAGCCGTTGGGGCAATTATGGATTGATGTTATGGATTTATGTTATTGATTCATTTATGCATAATGTATGTTTAATGCTTTCGATTTACCGGCCATGAATTGAATGTTGTTTGTGCTTAAATCTAACTCGGGAGAGAGGATTTAGCTTAGAAATCATTATGCATAACTAGGACTTAGCTAGAGATCGGGAGATAATAGTTAATCCTAGAAATCGCTAAAAAGGGTATCCTTAATGCCTTGCATGTTTATTGAATTTAGATAGGGATATCGGGTTCAATTGCATGTGGGAGAATCATGTATGCTCTGGAGAGATATGTGTGATTTTAGTTTCCCAAGATTTATGAATCATAGCATGTTGATAATCCGTTAATTAATTCATAGTCCCAATTGGTGAAATCACATCCCTAAGACCATTGTTCTCATTAGTTGTCACATCTTTTTGCATTGTTTTGTGTTTGATTTAATTTCATTCTCACTTAATTCGGATCCCTAAATAAAATTGGACAAGAGTATTTCCGGTAATTAAAATTGATTAGAAACCAATCTAGAGAAAGACATTCGAATTTCACATTCACTATATTATAACTTGACCCGTACACTTGCGGTAGGAAAATTCCACATCAATAGTGTATACTTGCACTTAAGTGTTGGCTGGATATTTCTTTATTATTTCATTTATCATCTTATCTCACATTCCATCCATTCAGCTAGCCACGCACCAAGTTTTTAACGCCGTTGCTGGGGACCAAAAGTGAAACCAGATTTGTTTTTGAGATTGCGATCAGATTGCGACTGCATTTTCTGTCTCAAAGGGAATTTGACTCAGTTTGCGTTTGTTTTACTTTTGCAGGTTGAAGTTCGTGTATGAGCAAGGGGTATCCACTCCTTGACATTGATCCGGAGATAGAAAGAACCTTTCGTTGTCGAAGGAAGGAACAAAGATGAAGGAAGAAGGAACAACAAGAGTTGAGCGCACGAGAATTTCTAGAGGAAGCATCTTACATTCAAGAGTTTCCAATGGAACCTCCTGGAGTCGATCATCAAGTTGATCCTTAAGTTCGTGGAAGGGAGCAGAATGGCGGGAGAATTCCTCCAGTTCCTCCAGTTCCCCCAGTTCCACCGGTGCCACAACAAGAAAACCCAATCTACATTGCGGAAGATTGAAACCGAGCAATAAGGGATTACGCTTTACCAGTTTTTCAGACATTGAAACTAGGAATCTTGGAGCCACCGATTGATGCTCCACAATTTGAGCTTAAACCAGTGATGTTCCAGATGTTAAACACAATGGTCCAATTCTCAGGACTTCCAAATGAGGATCCACACAAGCATATTAAATTATTTTTGAGAGTTTGCAATTCTTTTAAAGTAACAGGAGTGCCAGAAGATGCTTTGAAGCTAAAAATTTTTCTGTTTTCTTTACAGGGAGATGCTGAAGCCTGGTTGGATTCATTCCCTCCTAACTCCATCACTTCATGGAATGATTTGGCGGAGAAGTTTTTGGAGAAGTTCTTTCCCTCCAATAAAAATGCCAAGTACAGAGCATAGATCATTGCTTTCAGACGGTCATACAATGAACCGTTGGATGCAGCTTGGGAAAGATTCCAAAGGCTGGTTCGAAAGTGTCCACACCATGGACTGCTTGCTTGCATTATTTTGGAGCATTTTTATAGTGGGTTAGATCAGGCTTCAAAGGCACTTGTAAATGCATCTGCAAACGGATCTTTTCTGAAGAAGTTTGCTAATGAGGCGCACACTATTCTAGATACCATAGCCACCAATAACCGACATTGGGGAGAAAATGAACCAACAACCATTTTGAAAAAACCAGTGAAAGTAGTAGAAACAGAGGCTAACTCTACGATGCAAGCCCAGATCAAAACCATTCATAGCATGATGATGGGCATGTCCATGAACAATCAAGCCAATATATAGCCCCTGCAAATGCTGTTTCTTCCCTCTGTTGTGAGATATGTGGTGAGGAACACATCGCTGATAGTTGTCCACTAAACCCTGCATCTGTTTTTTATGTAGGTCCACAAGGAAATTAGAACCAAAATAGATGGAATCCTTATTCGGCCACGTACAACCCAGGATGGAGACAACATCCGAACTTTTCTTGGGGAGGACAAGCCGGGTCGAGTAATTCCAACACTCATCAGTTTGGAAAGCAACCTACACCACAACAGTTGCAGAAAAATTTTCAACAAGTTCCAGTGCAGAGCCAAGAGTCAAATCTAGAGACTCTTATGAAAGAGTACATGGCACGAAATGATGCTGCAATCAGGAATTTAGAAGTTCAGCTTGGACAAATTTCTCAAGAGATAAAGAATAGACCTCAAGGGACGTTGCCTAGCAAAACCGAGACCCCACATAGAGAAGGAAAGGAACAATGCAAAGCAGTGACCCCGAGAAGTGGATTAGAATATGACGGACCAAAGTATCCAGGAAGTTCAGAAACAGAGATCCCAGTTGAAGCTCGAGAAAAGATTTGCGAAAAGAAGTTAGACAATACCATAGATATTTCAAAGAATAAAGAAGAAAAAGAAAAGACCAAGGAGCCTGAAGCCTTGGCAGAAAAAGAAGAAAAATTGAAGTTGGGAAATGCGACCGCAAAACCTCAGAAATTTGTGATAGACCCAGATTACAGACCACCTCCTCTGTACCCACAGAGATTCAAACATGCCTCACAAGATGTACAGTTCAAGAAGTTCTTAGATGTATTGAAACAGTTGCACATTAACATACCATTAGTGGAGGCACTTGAACAAATGCCTACATACGTAAAGTTCCTAAAAGATATTTTGTCGAAAAAGAGAAGGTTGGGGGAGTACGAAACGATTGCACTCACGGAATGTTCCAGTGCACTAGTGAAGAACGAGATTCCTCCCAAGCTTAAAGATCCAGTGAGCTTTACAATTCCATGCTCTATAGGGGGCAGGGACGTAGGCAGAGCACTGTGCGATTTGGGAGCAAGCATCAACTTAATACGTATTCGGTTTTTAAGTAGTTAGGAATAGGTGATGCACGACCAACAACTGTGACCTTGCAATTGGCAGACCGATCACTTACACACCCCATTGGAAAGATTGAAGACATATTGGTTAAAGTTGATAAGTTTGTTTTCCCTGCAGATTTCATCATCTTAAATTGCGAAGCGGACAAGGATGTGCCGATCATCTTAGGAAGACCATTCCTAGCCACAGGCAGAACTTTGATCGATGTCCAAAAGGGAGAATTGACCATGAGGGTCAATGATCAACAAGTCACATTTAATGTGATGAATGCAATAAAGTACCCTGGAGATCTCGAGGAATGTTCAATGATCGATGAAATTGATGAACTCGCTCAATTTACTTTGCAGGAAATAGTAAGAAAAGAAACCTTGGAGGATGAAATTGGATATGAAGAATTAGACGAAAAAGGTGGGAAAAAGATTGAAGTTGAAGGAAGCAGTCAAACCATGAAGCGACAAAAAATAAAGCCATATTGGGGAAGAGGCTTCGAGGATGAGGAAGCCCATGTCTCTGTAATTGATTTGGTACGACTGCTGCCTTGAACTAATTTTTGTATATTATCTGGGTTTACAAATAGTAATCTAGACTAGAGCTCTAAAATATCTAGACAAGAGTAAAAACTCTGTCTAGGAAAGGGTATTTAAGATGACCATTGGGAACACCTTTTCCTAGGGATTTACTTGGGAGTTTTGAAAAGCCCATATTATTATATTGAGCTCTGTCTGGTGTTTGAAATAAAAAGGAGAAAATTGCAAGTTTGTTTTTGAATAAATGATTTTTGATCAAAAGAGAACTTTGTCTAAGGCAAGTCCTGACTAGGCTGAGGTACTTAAGCTGACCATAGGGAACACCTCTACCTGGGGACTTACTTGGAAGTTGAATTGATCAAAGCATTTCTTGAGTTATTTTAAAATGAGAAAATGAAAAAATTAAGTGTATGAGCTTTCTAACTTGTTTGTGAGTGTTTTAGAGAAAGGGAGAAAGCAAGGGAAAAATGAAAAGCAAAGGAAAAGAGAAAAGTCAGAAAAAGTGAAGGCAGAAAATCTGGGTGAAATGCGACCGCATTTCTTCCCAGTGTATTTGGGAATGCGATCGCATTTGCCCGAATAAAAAGGGAGTCACGATTTTTTCGTTTGACTTGCACGTGACCTAATTAGAAAAGTATAAATAGCTTGACTTAAGTTCCTTTTTCTTCACCAAACACCCAACCTTTGCATTCAAGTCAAACCCAAAACTCTCCATATTCTCTCCATCGTGAAACCGCGAGACCCACACTCAATGAAGATGAAGAACACGCAAGGATCATCATCCTCACGCAAAAACACTCGATCTCAGAGTGCACGATCGATCCACGAAGCTGAAGGAAGCAGCCGACGGCCAGAAGAGAACCCCGAAGCACACATACAAGGCACGCGAAGGACGAGACCCATGGGATTCTCGCCGACGGTCGTGAACCGAGCGCCCAACGCTCCAGCTCCATCCTCTTCGACAATGCTGGCTAGTTCGAATGAGATGTCGAGCTCGTCTACACCAAAACGGTTCACGCGCGCCACGGCTGTCCACCAAACCCAAAAACCTCCCACTCAAAAATTCAGAAAACGTTCGCGGGAGTGGTTTGAGATGATCCGAGAGATGGGTGCCAAGAGAAGAGCTGCCCTTGAAGAAGAAGGGAATCGACAAGACGAAGAAAAGGCCGCCAAGGCAGCTGAAAGCTCTCGGCAAGAATAAGCTTCAATGGGTAAGGTTTCTGAACCTTCAACTAACACCTCTCTATCTTGCAAGACCAAACCCGTGGTTACTTACAGCGTAAGAAAGAGGAGCCCAAAGAAAAATGTACCTGAAAAGCCGTTTGAAATTCAGCCCCTGAAAATCGCAAAGATGCCGACCAATGTATTCGAAGGAATAATCTGCCAAGCAGTGGCAAAGGCTCTTGAGATTGCAGAGGGGTACAAGGCTGAACAGGACGCTTTGAAAGAGGTTGAAGCGGAGAGAGAGATGGAAAATCAAAAGATGGTTGAAGAGGATGAGTTTGCAAAGGAAAGAGATGAGAAAGACGAGAGAAGAAAAAGAGAAGAAGAGCAAGAGGGCGAGAGGGCCTTAGAAGCTGAGGAAGAGAGAAAATATGAGGAAAACCTTAGGAGGGCAGCTATGGATTTGCAGCTCCTTGAGGAAGAGAAAAAGAGAAGGGAAGAAATAAAAGAAGACGAAAAGAGAAGGAAGGAAGCTGAAGACTTCTTTGCAGCCTTTGAGCCACTCCACAAGGCTCAAAGTGAGGCTAATGTGCTGCAAGGAAGGGTAGAAGAAGAGGCCCAGCAGGGACCAAGAGAAGAAAATTTAGAAAAAGAAGAAGAAACAGAAAAAGAAGAAGAAGGCCAGAATGCGATCGCATTTGGGCCGCATTCTGAAGAAGGCCTAGCCGAGGCCAATAGAGAGCAGCCAGCTGAAGAGGTCTTTGAACCTCTATTCACACATGACCCACCGGCTGCTGATAGCACCTCTTCGGGGGAGAAGAGGGTTGAAGAGGAAAAGGAAGACGAGGAGGCCGAGACCTCTAGTGATTCTGACTCCGATACAGAGTCTGATTCAGAGATTAGGGAGCTAGATGAAGACCAAGTCCCTATCTCTGCAGCATTAAGAAGAAAAAGAAAGAGAGAGATTAAGGCTGAGAGGAGGACGAAGAATAAGAATGACCCAATCTTTGCCAAGAGGCCGAGGACGAGATCCATGGACGCCTCTCCTGCAGTGCCTCCGACCATCTCACCCGCCAAGACGAAGGGCAAAACACCCAAGGCCGCATCTCCTAAAAATTCATTCCCTGAGGTATTTAAAGATGTTAATTTTCAGGAAAGGATGAAGATCTTGAAGAAAAGAGATTTCCTCAATGAGAAGGGATTCTCTGACCGAGCAGGAGCACTGCCAGAGTTCGTAAGCAGAGTTATCTTCCAGTACAAGTGGCAGGAGTTCTGTGCTCACCCTCAGGAGGCTGTTGTGCCTCTAGTTCGTGAATTCTACGCAGGCCTGAGGGAGGAAAGCATTAGCATGACGGTGGTGAGGGGGAAGATGGACAGTTTCTCCTCAGTCGACATCAACAGGGTGTACAGGATCAAGGCACCCTTGAACCCAAGAAGGAATGATGTGATCAGGAACCCTTCGGCCAAGCAAATGAAGGAAACTCTGAAGCTTGTGGCCATCAAAGGAGTCCAATAGAAAGAATCGCAGACGAAAGTGAAGTCTCTAGTGCCAAACGACTTAAAGCCAGAATCGGCAGTGTGGCTTCACTTCATCAAGAACCGTTTGATGCCAACCACCCACGATAGCACAATTTCAGTAGATAGAGTGATGCTACTCTATTGTCTTATGAAGGGGTTGGATTCAACGTAGGGAGCATTATAATGGATGAAATCTTAGCCTGTGGACGGAAAAGGGCAGGCAAGCTTTTCTTCAGTTCACTCATCACCCAACTCTGTCAGAGGGTGAAGATTGTGCCAGGCAAGGACGAGGAGCGCCATTTCTTCAAGCCAACCATTGACTTGTCCTTGATAGGAAAGCTTCAGCAGAACAACATCCAGAGGAAGGATAAAGCCTCCACATCACAGGCTACACCTCAATCAGGGCCGAATGTAACCTCTCCATCCCAGCACACTCCTTTTACAAGGCCTTCACCAGCATCAGAAGCCCTAGGCATGGTCCACCACCAGCTTGATCAAATTAGGGAGAACCTGAAGACTTACTGAACGTATGCCAAGGAGAGGGATGAAGCTATTAGAGAGTTTTATCTCTCTATCGCCCCAAGCATTGCTCCGGTCTTTCCAAATTTCCCTCAGTCGTTGTTGCCCCAGGAAGAAGAGGATTCTGATGAAGAGGATGATGAAGAGGATGATGAAGAGAATGAAGAGAAAGAGAGTTCCTTAGACGAGGAATAAGGGAGTTTTCTGATCCCCTTTGACTGAATATTTTTGTGAATAAATACTGTTTTTGATTGTTTGTTGTTTTTTAGTTTTTAACATGCTTTAAATTCTGTTTTTAGAGTTTAGTTGTTGTTTTTACTTGTTTTAATGTTTAAGTTGTTAATAGTTTTGATCATAGGATAGTTTTAGATAGTTTGTGGATAGTTTAGGATAGAAAACTTGGGTTTTTTAGATTTTTTCCTGAAAATCTGCTTGCTGTTTTTACCTATGATAGTTTTGAAGAAAAAATCAACTTTAGAGAAAAAGTGCTTTAGAAATGTTTTGGAAGAAAAAGCATGTTTTCAAAGGAGTTTTCTTTTAAGCCCTTAATGATGAAACCTAAAGTTTTGTTCTATCTCAAAAGTGCCATCGTCTCAACAGAGTTGTTTTCTAGTCATAGGCTTTCCATGTGTTTTTTTCTTTACAAAATTGCCTTAGAGTCTAAACTTCCTCGTGTTTAACTTTTCTAACACTCTAGGAGAGTTTAGCCTTGAAGTTTTGGAAACAAAAAGCCTCATGTTAAGCCCATGCCTAAAAAACAAGCCAATGAGGACATTATCTACCTTTAAGTTTGGGGGGGTGCTTTATGCTTTATTTTTGTAAAATTGTACTGCTGGAAAGAATATGTGCTCAGTATCTGGAAAAAAAAAACCGAGAGTTACTCCTCCTTCCTAGGGTTTACTGAGTAACCAGGGGCATTCGTGACACCCATGGTTTGCCACTGCATGAAAGGTCTACCTAGGGAAGTATCACTCCAAGCTTGTGAACTTTGCTCGTAGCTAGATATCTTCACCACAAAGTGTCGATAAGCTAGAACGAAGGTAAAGATGACAACAAGGATGCTCTTGGGAGGAAAAAAGAAGTTGAATAAAAGGAGCACCAACAGTCAAATAAGTTTGGGGGAGATGGGAAAAGGTCTAGTAATTCATATATGTTTTTGTTTTCCTAAAGAATGTTTTCTTAGACTAAAAGGACTACACTAGGCTCTATGAGTAGAAGTTAGGTAGTTTAAGCACATTGGTTAGGATGGATGAGAGAGAGTTTTGCTTTGAAAAAGAACAGTAGAAATCTTCATGCCTAGGAAACTCAGACGTTGTGACTGGCACTAGAGTAGAACCCTCTCCTGAAAGGCAAACTTTTTAGAAAACGATCTTGAAAAATATGTTTACTTGATTCCATGTCACTTGATTTGAAATGAAAAGTTGATACTAGCACCATGATTCATTACTATGCATGAACTCTAACATTTTGGTTTGCAATTAATATTGAGCTCTCACGTTCTGGTTGACAATTAAAGAGTTGATCTCTAACATTTTGATTGGCAATTGCTTGAGGACAAGCAATGAGTTAAGTTTGAGGGTATGATAAGGGTCAAAAATATACCTATTTTACCCTTATTCTTAGCTCATTTCTTGGTCAAATATTGAGTGTTTAGGTCAAATTTACTATTTTCGAGCTGAAAATATGTTAATTTGATAAGTTAGGGTGTTGAGAGTCACTTTTGTGGAATTATGCTTAATTATGCTTAAAAAGACTTGATTTGAAGCAAATTTGATTTAGTTTGCTGTTGTGTAGAAAAACAGAGTTGAAGCTGGAATTCCCCAGAAATGCGACCGCATTTCTGGGGAAGGCAAAATGGAAATGCGACCGCATTTCTGGAAAAACAGAGGCCGTTCCGAGTCGCACGCGGGTCGTTGTTGACGAGTCTTCTTCGCACCTAACCGGTTTTTTTGACCTCGAATCTGACTGGGCAACCTTCCAGCACCTATTTCGCAACTCCTCAACCAATTTCTATACTATATAAGCTCGGGATTCGAAGTCAAACATAAGCAGAACTCACTTGGAAGAAAAGGGTGGTGACAGAACCCTGGCTCGACGCCAATGAGTAGGGATGCCTGAGGTCCTTCTTAGATGACCAAATTCTAACACGAGAGAGAGAGTTAGACATCAAACCTTGTGGTTTGTAGAGAGTTTCACCCATTCACATCTTGTAGAAGTGAGAGAGTGGAGTGTCTTAGCGAATTCTAGAAGGATTGTGTAAACAAAAAGCCCATAATATGTAGCTATCTCTTTTAATTTCAGCTCTTAAATCTTTCCATTACTTTGAATTATTTACATTATTCTTTCAATGGAAATGTGTTCAATTGCTTTTTATCCCATCAATCTCGTTGAGGGGTTCAATATGGTGAATTCCCTTAGGGTTTAATGGCTTGAAAGTGTTTTATTTGCTTAAGTAGGGTTTAATGCATGCCATTCTTTATTGATTATCACTCCAATCTTACTGAGTTTAATTTGATCACTTAGACTTTGCATGCTATGTGAGTTTGATCTCGAAAGGGACAAACGATACCGGTTCTCATAAAGGTGATATAGGAGAAAAAGCTCGAAAGAGATTGTTCGGCGGTATAGGGCAAGCTGCCTAAGGCACCCTATATCGACTATAGGGTTATAGGTTGCATTCGTGAATTATCTATGTCGGAGTCGAGTCCCAGAAATGGGCATAACGATACTCGCTTAGCCTTCTTACGGTTTTTGGAAACAAGGGCCAAAAGGAAGTTAAATCTGACCCAATGCATTAAACACTCTTAAGTTAGGTATTGCATAAGTATGGTTGTTACCCTAGGGATGAATCCATGTTGAATACCTCGTTTTATTTTATTGTTATTCTTTATTGTTTTATTGCTTGTTTTATTTATCTTTTCAAAAACCCAATCAATCAACTTATTATTTTCTTTGGTTACCTTTTGCAAAAGCAATCATTTAAGCAGTTTCTTCATCAAATCTGAATTTCCAATTTAGTCCTCGTGGGATCGATACCCTTGGAATACTTTCTAAGGTTTTTTTATTACTACGTGCGACAGTGTATACTTGCACTTAAGTGTTGGCTGGATATTTCTTTATTATATCATTTATCATTTTATCTCACATTCCATCCATTCAGCTAGCCACGCACCACCCCACATACTTGTTCAAGTTACATACAATTAACCTTGGATCTTAGTTTATTGGATTTGGGTCAAATTGTGCAATATTTAACAATAACATTTTATTGTAGAAACTTAATAACACTTTATTGAAACAAGTATACAATTTGTTTACATTCACTATCTACGAGTTTTAGGACATAAAACCCAACACCTGGGCCAATTAATCCAAGACACTTATATTTAGAACGTACACACGGTTCACAGTCGATATGGGATAATCAATCCACTACTATCTTACAATGTCGAAGAAGAGAGGCGGTGGTTGATAGAAATATTAATATAGATCAACGCATCGTGCCTTACGTACAACAGGCCGGATTTTGGGGGGTTGCACAAATTGAGTTCATGCAACTAAATTGGCATCTTATTACTGTGTTAGTTGAACGATGGAGACCAGAAACTCATACATTTCATATGCCTTGTGGAGAGTGTACTATTACACTTCAAGATGTTGCAGTGCAATTCAGACTACCTATAGATGGAGAACCTGTAACTAGCTCATTACAGTATAATTGGGGTCAGGTATGTGAGGATTTTTTGGGAGTTCGACCCTCTGAATTGCATGGATCTAGATTAAGCATTCCATGGTTGGCAGCACAGCTTTCAGAGTTGCCCCCCAATGCCGATGACATCACAATACAAAGGCATGCAAGAGCCTATATTATGCAATTGATTGGAGGGTTTCTATTTGCTGACAAGTCAAACACACTTGTTCATCTCATGTTTCTTCCTTTGTTAGGAAACTTCGAGACAACTGGACAGTATTCATGGGGTAGTACATGCCTTGCATGGTTGTACAGAGAATTATGTCGAGCTAGTAGTGCCAGTGCATTAGAGATAGCTGGTCCACTAATACTACTACAAGTTTGGGCGTTCGATCGGTTTTCTATTGTCACACCACTACACGACTTACCGACTCCTGATCATTGTGTTGGACGACCACTTAGTGCTCGGTATGTTAAATTTAACATAAATTTGTATAATAATATAATATGTTTTGATTATATTCTATAATGTGCAGATGGAACGAAATTTTGTCTGCATCTGAGCAGAGTACAAATTTGTTGATTATGTATCGTATTACATTTGATCGTCTTATGCCCAACTAGGTAAAACAATAATCAATTTTTTCTCAAAGTTAAAAAAATATATATTAACTTTAATTTTATTTATTAAATTTATTGTTTTATAAATCTCAGATCACATGGACACCATATACACCTGATATTATGGCCTCACTATCGGACTACTGCCGTAATGGACAGGAGATTTGGTTGACTGTAATCCCTCTCATATGTTTTCATATTGTAGAGTGGCATTACCCAAATCGAGTGCTGCGACAATTTGGAATGCGACAAATGGTGCTGCCATATTGTGATACAGGCATGGAGTTACATCAGTTGGACTTGCGAGGTAAGCACGATCACAATTGGCGACAACATCATGCAACATTTATATCACTGTGGCGTGCATGTCGTGATAATTGTGTCTTGGGCGACATAGTAGACATACCAGCTGTGTCCGATGACTACTTACACTGGTATGATTCAATCACAAGGAGGTATATCACGCGTGAGGGTGCTTACTATGCTTGCACGGTAAATAGTATATACTTCGATTTGTTATTATTAAATTTCAGTTATAAATATTTTTATTATATTATTTTAATTATTTTCTTCTTACAGAATAACTTTGTTCGAGATGTGCAACATTTTTCTGTGGAACAAAATATACCACAATTAGGTTCTATGTGTGAACGATACTTCACGAACATAACTGACATCATTCAACAAACTAGGAGGCTAATCGTTGCGGACACTGATCGGACACGTGCTCGTCGTAGACGTCGTCGACAACAGGTTGCAGACATTCTGCAACAGAACGAAGATGAAGAATCTCCTATAGTTGATGATGACACTTCAACTCTTCCTATACAGTCACTGGCAGATCAGACAGACATTGCTCCAAGTTTTGGTCATGGTGACATAACTCAACAAAATATTAATGATGTGATTCATCATCAATCACACATGGAAGCGCCTCAACCTCGTTGTGGCACTTGAGTTTGTATTAATATTAATTCCATAAGATTGTTTATTTGCAATTTTTTGTGCTAGCTTTTGTAATAGACATTTTGTTTAACGAAAAAAATTTTGTTTGTGAAATTTTATAAAAATGTATATGTACGTTAATTATGAAAAAAATAAGAAATATTTACTTCACTACATTAAATATAAAAAATAGGTATATTTGTTTTTTTTACACCATATTATTTATTAAAAAAAATCAGAAAAAAAAAGAACTCGTGTACATGGTACACGATTTCATTATATTAATCGTGTACCGTGTACGCGATTCCTATAGTAATCGCGTACCACGTACACGATTTTACCCATGTCATCGCCACGAGAATCGTGTACCTGGCTTTACTCCTACTTTGAAATTTGTTATTTTAGGTACATTATTAATATTCTTATTTTTAAAACTACATCAATTTTGTCGTTTCTTTTTAAAGTAGATTATTGAAGTTAACCCGAAATCAGCCGCCGCCCACCCCCTCAGCAGAGTCTCCTTGTTCTTCCTCGCGTTCACGGCCGCCGACCTCTTCTCCCTCTCTTCCGTGTTGCTTAGAACGCGTCGAATCTCTCTCTCCCTCTCGTTTTCTTCAACAGCAACACGCGGAGTATCAGCGCCGCACCCTCGAGGACGTTCGAGCGGCCGCAGCAGCGACTATGCGGCTCCTCCGGCCATTTCTTTTCACCTTCGGCGATCCAACATCGATTCATTCTTTCCCTCGCGTTCTGTCCAGTGCATTTCTCCGATAAGACACCGTGACTTTCTCGAGTTCTTTGGTGATAAGCAATTTTCCCCCAAAATTTCCGTTTCCTTTTAAGTCTCCGCGGCTTACAAGTTCCGCTTCTGTAGGTGCAACTTCAGCCCACGCGATTCCGGCAAGGAAACACATCGTTCTCGCATTTTCCAGCGTCCGAATTGGACCTCGAATTCGTTCCGGTATGTGATCCACCCTCTATAGACGTTAGGTTGGAGATACCCAATCTTTATCAGCTCCGAATTTGCAGGATTGGCATTCTTTATTCGCCAACATTTTATTTGCTTCTATCCATATCCATAATTACAACATACATCTGCACCATCACCCTACACTTCATTTCGAGAGAAAGGAGACACCATCTCCATACACCTTATTAAGATTTAAGAACATCAAATATTGAGTTTTAAAATTCTCTCTAAAAAATGTATAGAATACTAGATAGCCCAATTAGAAATTAGATAATTCTTGTGCAATCCCAACTAGTAATCTTGTATAAAATTTTATACTCGTTTATGTGGCTTCTAAGGCTCAAGTTGAAGAAATGGAAAATGCTATCAGCTAGCACTAGAATGATCAATACCTCACAATCTTCATCTCGATCAATTACAGCATATCTTTGAGCAAGATCATTGATATCTTTCCTAATATTATCAGCAACATGCGTTGCATCATTCATGTCCTGTTTCAGCTGATCAATTTGCTTGTTGTAATCTTCTAATGATGAGCAAATTGCCTCCTGCATAGATATGTCAAGAATTTTTAAGTGGCTGCTAGAGGTCATTGAAACTCCAAATATACAAGCAGAGATTTTAGGCTACCAGTAGTAAAATATTATGTGCATGGTCAACATCATTTTATAATTAGTTAAAAGGAAATATAGAGTTCATTCAATTTCATATGGACCTATACACTGAAAATATCTTGTATCAGGACCATATGGTCCTATATATAACAATGTTAGATTGATCATGATCCTCTTACAAAAGCAAACCCAACATCCTAAACAAAATATAACTTTCATTCTTATTTGATGTTGAAGTCATTCATTTGGACTTAATCTTGGCTTTCTGCGACTACCCACAACCTGAACAGCCTTAAATCATTTAAGTTAAATGCAGTACCCCTAGTCCGACTACTTTAGTTCTTCAGTTTTGGACCTTTTCTGTGACTGTCTTTTTCAATTGGCGATTTCATTTGGACGGTTCCTACTTTTGGCAGTGCATGGGGGGGGGGGGGGGGGATTTGAGCTTTGTGCTGTGAGTATGAAGAATGAAGAATGGGACAGTGGAGATTGTTGCTTTCGCTTCTTCTACATGTCTTGGACTGTGATATGATAAATCTTAATTTCAAATGTAGGAAGCTTGTAAAATCAATATGCGTCTTGTTTGAACTTTGAAGTTGAATGATATCGATTTTCTTCATTGTTAGATAATGGGTCAATTTGAGATGATTCCGGAGTGTTTTTCTTCTTCTACTTAAGGGTTTTTTTATTTTTATTTTTTATTTTTAATATATATATAAATGAAAATTTAAGATTTGGACTTTCTATTCAAGATGTTCTATTACAGTAATGTTTATATAAGTCTTATTCCCAATTCTTGAAAGTATTTGGCACTAAGTTGAGTGATTTGGACTCCACTTTTCCTTCAGGTTTTGTTTTTTAGGGGTACCAATTTGTTGTGGGTGGCACTTGCAGAGAGCCATAAATTGACCATGCAAAACCTGCATCATTTAATTTATCGTCTCAGTTCCACTTCTCTCGGCAAAAGCACAAATACTTCGAGACTTCTAAAAGAAAATGTGGGATCTAATTTAATTCTTGATTCAGTTTCAACATTGAAGCATGCTCAAGGAGCTTGGTTAACCTCTTTGAAAGAGTTCTCTGCAAAATCTGGTGGATTTGATGAAGGTGATGCTAAGAATGAATGGGATAGGAGTGTTAGCGAATCATTTTCTGGCACCACGTCAGATGATTTAGGTTGGGATTCTGTTTCCTCCTGGTCAACTGGATTGACCAAAGAACATTTTGATGGAGAGGCTGTGGGCCGCAGGACTAGTGGGGGCGGGGATTCACCAAAATCACCACAGTCTTCATTAGTTTCTGGGTTGCAAGAGATTGAGGACAGAATAAGGGAAATAGATGCGGAAAACCGAAAAAACGAGGGCTTTATGGACAAGTGGGGTGAAAGGATGAGGGAGATGAGCATGCTTTTGAAACAAGTAAGAGAACCTGGTGCTAGAGGGTCTTATCTCAAGGACTCAGAGAAAGCTGAGATGTATCGCTTGCACAAGGAAAACCCTGAGGTATATACTGTTGAGAAGCTTGCTAAAGATTACAGGATTATGAGGCAAAGGGTTCACGCCATTCTTTGGCTGAAAGAGCTTGAAGAGGAAGAGGAGAAAAAACTGGGCCACCCCTTGGATGATTCTGTTGAGCTTTTACTCGGTACTTGTCCCGAGTATGTTACAAATTCCTATCTTGCCTGGTATCATGTGCTTGGTAATCTTATATTCACTTTTGTTAAATTTGAGATGGATATTAGCGTAGCATCTTAAGAATGATTTACATTGTTATGTTTATCACTTTGTTGAATCAATTTCACTCTTTTTGGAAAAATGAAAATTTAATCATAGTTCTGATGACTCTTTTCCTATAATATCTTAGTTTAAGTTTCTTTTTTTTGGGGGGGGGGGGGGGGGGGGAAGAAAAGTAACTATGGACAGACGATTTGGCACTGGAACATCTGTTTTGTTATGGTGTATTTTTATTATTTTCTTATTTTTATCATTATTTATTTATTTTTTGGCAATTGTTATGGTGTAATTTGTGTTTACAATTTCTTAATTTTCATTTTTATCCATATGTAAGATATGTTATGAAGATACATGTTTTCCTTGTCTAACTTTCGATTGAGCTTTGGAATTTTTGGTTGCATAAATTATGGAGGATGTGAAATTTGCAATCATATAAAAATGATTAAATTTTCAATCATATAATTAAATTTTCCTCAATTTTATTTTATTTTTTTATTTTTTCGGGATAAGAAACTAGATACTTTCCATTAAGATTTTGAAGAGATCATTCAAGGAATGTACAAGAGCAAGGAGCTTAGCTTAGCTTTTAATTGTAGCTTTTAGTATTTTTCTTCCTAAAACCATTTGAGGGATTAAATACCTTAGTTCTGGCTTATATTTTAAATTTAATTTTCCAGGAGCTTGACAGTAAAAATATTTTAATTACTGACTTCTAATTTTGACTTTCTGCCTTTTTCTTTCTTGACCCACTTGAGTGATTGAATTCAATCTAGCTTTTATATTTTAATTTTCCATGGGCTAGACGCATAATATCATGGGCCCCTATTCATGATTTATTATCCATGATTTTTTTTTGTCTTAATGCTCCCTTTGATTGGTTTTGGAGGCAAAATATTTTTTTATATACCCGTGTAAGAGATTTCTAAGTTAGACTTGTATAAAGGTTCAACTCATTTACCATTGATCTATTATCTTCCTTATGGTCAATTTGGCATTGCTTCTTGCAGATTCTTTAAGTCCCATGACCGCGAATTCCATGTGGCATCCCTTCCATACAAACCTGATTTCAAGGTTATGCCGGAGGGTTGGGATGGTACAACCAGAGATTTGGATGAAGTCCACTACGAGATCTCCCAAAAAGAAGACGATATGCTATATAAGGAATTTGTCGAGAAGATGAATTTCAACAAGAAGAAAGTAAGTTCTGTTGTACTCTTGCTACACTATTTGGATGTGAAATGGTTGAGTGAGTGATGAAAGAGAACCTTTTGAAGCCATTTAAAATATAATTCTAAACTAGACTTGGATGGTTCTGAAATGAGAAATTGGCATTGACGATGATAATGGATTTGATCAAAGGGGAATGTTAAAATGGCCTGCCTTTCTCTATTACCCCCTCTCCTCTCTCAAGTATCAACATATGATGTCTAATGGTATAATGGTACGATGCGAACGAACTTGATTTTCCATTTTCCATAATAATATGTCTTTTTGAAATGCAGATTGCAGGAGAGGTCTTCCGCCATAAATATAGTAGGCGTCGGGCTGCAGATGGGTGGAAATTCACAATAGAGAAAATGGGACCCCGAGGGAAACGGGGAGGTGGTGGTGGATGGAAGTTCGTCAGCTTGCCTGATGGTTCTAGCAGGCCATTGAACGAAATGGAGAAGATGTATGTGAGGCGAGAGACACCTCGCCATCGACGTAAAATCCTTCCATGATAAGTTTAGAGAACACGCATGTCGTTTTGTTTGTGTATTTGATAATATAGATATCTTGAAAGAAACTAGTAGATCTCAGGATGATTTCAAAAAATTTTCCTCTGTGACATCATCTGAAGTAGGATTCTCTCTTTTTGACTGACCTGTTTTTTTCGTTGAACTCTCTGCTGTGATGTAGTTTTTCCTGATAGTTCAATATCTCTGCAATAACAGGTTTTTTTTTGCCCTCTCTCTATGTATGGGATGGTTCTTTGTATCTTATTTCCCATGTTATCTTCTAAATAATGTAGCCTAAGGATGAAAAGGTTGGAGAAACATATTGATTAATATAGTTGAAACATCTTACTTTTCTTGTTGATTACTTTACTAAAGGCTCTATTTCTAACTAGCCTTTGTTCTATTTAAGAACTTTTGGATGATAGTACTCCCCATATAGACTTGTACAAATGGTAATTTTGAAACTTAATGATCATTTCTAAGAACTGATGATATATATATAATGTAGAAGAAAGAGCTGATGAGATATTGAATGTCAAATTGTATATAGGAAGATATATATTTGATTAAATGCCAAATTATATTTTTTTGGGTCTATAAAATTACCCATATCTTTGAATTTATTTTATCATTTTAAGAATGAAGAAAATGTTGGTTTATTTGGAAAAGTGTGGCTAGGTCTAAAAATTAATGGAAACTAATATTTTCCTGTAACATTGCAAGTTTGATCTTTGATTATTTAAGATTGTGGCTATGGTTGTACTTTCAAAAATGTCTAATAGGCGGTTAAGGTTTTGTTTGATAACCATATGATTTTTGAAAATTATGCTTGTTTTCACTCAATTACTCCACAATAGTTTTTATCTTTGTTAAAAGACACATTTGAATTTCTAGCCAATTTCAAAAAGCAATAACAAGTTTTTGAAAACACTTTTTTGAAGTTTTCTAAACTTAGACTTGTTTTTAAAACATGGAAAGAAGGTAGATAACGAAACTAAAAAACTTAAACGGAAATAGTGTTTTAAGCTTAATTTCTAAAAACCCTTATAGTTTTATATTTAATAGATCCTTGAATTTAAAAAAATGGTTATTGAACTTTTAAAATGTTTAATAAGTCTAAATATTCAATTTGTTGTTGAATAATAAGTTCTTGGACTAGTAGATATTTTTTCAAAATTGATTGATTATTAGAAAAAATGAAATGTTTATAGACTTGGTTCAATTGAAGTTCAAAGATCTATTAGATATAACCAAGTTTAAGGACTTATTAGGGTGGCAGTGCTGTGAAATGCGGTGGCAGCGTTTAAAAGAGTCGACTTTGGCGAGAATGAATGAGAATCAGAGTTAAAATAGATGTGCTGAAGCCTCTGGAAAGAGGAACAACGATAAGAATTGGCTCCAAAGAATGCAACGATCTTGAAGCAATCAATATGGAAAAGATCCCGTATGGTGCGTGGCTTAAGAAGGAACAAACGTTGAAAGGGAAGGTGAAAAACAAAAATGAATAGGAAAAAAGAGATCCACAAAGAAGAAGGGGTGGAAGGATAAGCAGCTTAGCTTGGAACAACAGACAAGGCGAGGAAGGGGGGAATAGGGAGAAAGCAGAAATCGAATAATTTTCAAGCAAAGAAAATCGCTGCAAAAAATGGGATTAACCAGAAATGTAGAGATGTTTTAACAAAATATCATATCAAAAAAGTGGGTTCAGGAACTATTTAGAAAAAGTATGCTCCATTTTTGTAATGCGTAGGTCAAAATTACGCATTCTTCATCGAATATGTATCAACAGAATCTTCACCAAAACGTTACTTTTTTTTTGAGTCAAAGTTTTTTTTTTTTTAATTGTTTTGTCTTTCTTTTTTTAGTTATTTTTTATTTTATTTATTATAACAAATGTTTCAACCGTTTTCTTTCTTTTTTTTTGGTCATTTTCTATTTTCTTTTTCTTTTTGCAGTTTTCTCTCGTTTTTAATTAATTAGATTACTTAGGCCTCGTTTGATAACCATTTGGTTTTTGGTTTTTGGTTTTTGAAAATTAGGCTTGTTTTCTTCCCATCTTTCTATCATGACTTTCATCTTTGTCAACGACACATTTGAATTTATAGCCTAATTCTAAAAACAAAAACAAGTTTTTGAAAACTACTTTTTTTAGTTTTCAAAATTTGCTTGGTTTTTAAAAACAAGGAAAGAAAGATATTAGAAAAACAAAGAAGTTTGTTGGTGGAAGTAGGATTTATAAGCTTAATTTTCAAAAACCAAAAACCAAAAACCAAATAGTTATCAAACGGGGCCTTAGATAATTAATTTTAGTTATAAATGATTTTCGTGTGTTTGTGATTTTCTAATATTGGTTGCATGTTGAAATGCAATTGAATTTTTTCTTTAAAAAATTGAATAAGAGTAACAAATTAACTTTTGATATCTATGAAATATTTATTAAATGTAATAGAATTTTAATAAGGTTTTATTATACAATTATTCTTTAGATCTATTTTGAAACTATGTAAAATAATTTTTTTAAAAAAATGTTTTATTATTTATATATCTTTTTGAATGTTTCTCCCATCCATTTTAGGATTCAAGTTCTCTTTCACAACTTCATTGTTTTCTCTTCTCTTCCATCTCACCACTAAGGAAAAGATAATAAAGTTTAATCCTAAAATTGATGGAAAAAACATTCAAAAAGATATATAAATAATAAATCATTTTTAATTTTTTTTTTAACATTGTTTCAAAATAAATCTAAAGAATAATTGTATAATAAAACCTTAAATTTTATTACATTTAATAAATATTTCGTAGATATCCAAAGTTAATTTGTTATTCTTATTCAATTCTTTTTTAAGAAAAAATTCATTTGCATTTCAACATGCAACCAATATTAGAAAATCACAAACACACAACAAAATCACTTATAACTAAAATTAATTATCTAAATAAATTCATCAATTAAAAAAGAGAGAGAAAACTGCAAAAAGAAAATAGAAAATAGAAAAAAGAAAAAAGAAAAAAGAAAAAAGAAAAAAGAAAAAAAGACTAAAAAAAGAAAGAGAAAACGGTTATAAAAAAAACACATTTGTTATAATAATTGTAAAAGAGAAAATGATTAAAAAAAAGAAAGACAACAATTTTTTTTTTTAAAAAAAGAAACGTTAACTCAAAATAATAATAATAATAATAACGTTTGAGTCAAGATTCTGTTAAATTTAAACAGATTTGAATATTTTGAAGGATGCATATTTTGAATATACGCATTCAATGAAGAATGCGTAATTTTGACCTACACATTCCGACAAAAATGGGGCATGCTAAATAGTTTTTGAACCCACTTTTTTCATATGATTTTTTTGTTAAAAAACAACTTTATACTTCTGGTTAATCCGAAAAAATGGAAGGAACAACTCCGATGGGGAAAGGAAAACGACAAGTTTAACGATAAACTCGACAATATAAGATGCTGTAGAAAATATGATGATTGATCAAATCCCAATAAACCGAAGACAGAGATAGCCGAAAATGGAAAAGAAAAGACAAAAGGAAATGAGACTCTGATTTTGCCGACATACCTATCCAAGTCAACAAAAATTAAATAAAATTGACAAGCCTCTAACCAAGATAGAAAAGGACCTACTCCCAAGGCCCAAGCTTGAAACAAGTAAAGAATCAATGGGTAAATGCAAAAATTGTTGGGTTTTATGTCCTAAACTCGTGGATTGTGTAAACATATTTATTTATTCAATAATAAGATAAATGTTATTTTATTGAGGTGTTTAGACTTGCATTAACTCAAATATAATCCAATAAACAAACATCCTAGGTTATTTAATATAACTCGAACAATATGTGGTTGACATACAGGGGATCATGTTCAAGTAATAACCTAAAGGTTTTTCTCAAATAAAATTGGGCAGATACATCCATAGTAATTAAGGGGCTGTTTGGGGCACTAGGTTGAGTTGAGTTGGGTGAGCTATTATAACACACTCAATGTTTGGAATACTAGTTTAATTAAACGGGAGGTTGAGTTATTTTATCCACTTTTTTACTATTATAACCCACTCACATTCTTTCGGCCTCATTACCGCCGACAAACATTCCGGTGATCACTGCCGACGCTGCGTGACAATTCCAGCAAAAATTTCGACGAACAAATTTTTTTCTTTCTTTTCCTCTACCTATTTTCTTCTATTTATTTTCTTTATTTTTATTTTTTATTTTTCGAAATGAAAATAAGAAGAACGAAGAAAAAAAATGGAAAAAAAATCCAGTCATTGGTGGCAGCGACAGTTCCAAGTTCCTCTTACCCTTACGTACCTAAGAAGAGCCTTGCTTTGAATAGGTTGTGCGGTTCTATTCTTTCGACATTTTGATTGAAAATATATCATTTGTTTGCTAAATAATACACACTTGGTTGTGAACAACACATGGATTATGCACATTTTGTTTGGTTTTGTTACATGTAGGATTTGTCATTTACTCTTTTTCTTAAGGCCGAAGGTTTAAATTTCCACACTCCATATTTTTTGTATTAAAAATGTTAATGAATGTTGCATTTATTGTTTTTTTATTGGATTTTTTGAGATGTTGCATTTATTGTTTTTTTTTCCAAAAATTAAAATAGATGGAAAAATCGGTTGTCATAATTACTATTCTCCTCACAATAATAATAATAATAATAATAATAATAATAATAATAATAATAATAATAATAATAATAATAATAAAACAAATAAAATAGTTATAACCCCGACTATTATAACCAACTTTGCACTCCAAACACAAACTTTCTGAACACAAACTAAAATACTCTACAGTACCCCAAACACAGACTATTTAACTCCACAGACTTTTATAACCCCTAGACTATAATAACCACAGACTATTATAACCAACTCTACGCCCCTAACAACCCCTAAGTGAGCAAGAAGACCAATCTAGAGAATGACACTCTATTCTTTCACTATATTAAAACTTGACCCATACACTTGCGGTGAACAATTTGCGCAACACTCAATCCTAAGTGAGTTATGGACTCTTGTCTATAAGGGATTGCCCTTCGATTTGTATGGGTGAGAGTGGCTTGAGACACTGATTTAATAGGCTTACCATTTTGGGGACAAGACCGAATGAGTGTTGGGTTTTATGTCCTAAAACTCAAAGTTTGTAATCCTTTTTGCAATAAAGATGTTATTCAGTGATTTGTTTGTTTTATACTCTAAATCCAATATGAAACATCCATGGTTATAATATGAAATACTCGAACTATATCGTAGATATGGACAGGGATCAAGTTCTAGTATATAACCTAAATGGTCTATAGTATAGGGATAAGGCTGGATACCTTATCCTGGTAACACTATGGATGCGGCCTACTTTGCGAGTAAAGGCAAACAACGTGATCCTGGATCGTTCATGTAGAGACATGCGAGTAGGGGCATCCTGTGTAAAAGATGTTTGCACAAGATCAGACCGAGAAATAAGTCACTCTTACTTTCTAACACCGTTTACTGATAGGACTGACTATTTCATGCGATGATCTAGGTAACTCGATCTTAATCTTGAGCTTACTATGAACTCCTGTTCATTTAGGATTATCATTTGATTTGCATGGGTGAGAGTGGCCCAACTGAAGGATTGAAATTCTCAATTCCGTTACAGCAGAAGCAATTGGACCGTTCGTAAATTAATTTTGTTCTACAAAATACCAATACATTGGCAAAAGGTTAAGAGGTGAAAAACATACCTCCGTTGACGACTCTGAATACTTCAACGGACACCACCACGAGGCTACCCTGCTATTCTCTGAGATTAGGAACGTAGTTGTGGGACTACTAATCTTGATTGGGAAAAACTCTTAGAGAGAAAATTTCTCTCTAGAGTTCTTGAGAGAATATGTGAGGGAGGCTAGAATGAGACCTTAGGGCTAGAGTTCTCATAACCTTTCCTTTTATAAGAGAGGAAACCCTAATGTGAGGTTAGGAAACAATCTTGACCGTTAGATCAAGATCAATTAATTAACTGGATGATAATTAACTAATCATATTAATTAATTAAATGTTAATTAATTAATCATATTAATTAATTAATCTCATGCACATTTAAATCTTATTTGAATGTAATTTCCTCACATAATATATTTTAATTAAACTTAATTAAATCACATTTATTCAATTCAATTAAACTAATCAATTAATTAATTTTACAATTAATTAAATATCTCCCATATTCAATTAATTACATATTAGAATCATATTCTAATAATTCCCTCATAGACTATAGTTTAATTAAATCTCATTTAATTTAAACTAAATTGAATAATTAATTAATTCATCTTCTAATTAAATACCATATATTTAATTAGACATATATTTGAACTCTTTCAAATATATCAATCTCTCAATATAATAAAGTTTATTTCAAATTAGACTTTATATTTTAATGCATCACAATACATTATTATTAATTTGTATCTCAAACAATTAACTTAATTCCCAATATGAATTTGAACTATTCAAATTCTCTCAAGATATATTTGTTCCTAATTACTCTTTACGAGCTAGCAGGGGGACCTAATGGACCTACAGATCAGAAGCTCCAATGATATGAGGTTGACTGATTAAACTCATTAATCAAGTTAACCAATATTCATTAACTGTGGGTCATTCCACTAAAGACCCACAGATGAACTCTTCTCACTGTAGAACATTTCTGTGTCCATGGTTGTAGACCTATGCCGGTAAGTCAATCCTTCACAAGTGTCCGTAATCACGGCTGGGTCAAATTACCGTTTTACCCCTGTGTTACATCTGTCTCCTTAAGTACTAGAGCTCCTCTAACGAACAACCTGTTTATGGTCCAACCATTAAATAGAAAGTCCCTCTCGGGCCAGTGAAAGGGCGAGATCCCTTTATTCAAGTCCCGGAGTCACCACTTAAGGGAACACTTATCTACTTCTCCTAGAAGCGGGAAGGAGTGAATTCCATCTTGTATTGTCATGTCCCTAGCCCCCCATTCTGTCTTGTCCCCAAGAAGGTAGGCTTATTGAGTCGGCGTGCAGGCCACTCTCACCCATACTTATCAAAGGACAATCCCTCGTGAGAAGGAGTTTATGACACACTCAGGATTAAGACTGAGTTACCTAGGTCATCCTATTGAAACAGTAACCTAACTAGTTAACGGTGTTACAACTAATGGTTGACTATTTCATGGTCCGGTCTTATGCAAACTCATTGCATAGGATACCCCCGTTCGCATGTCTCCTACATGGATGCCTTGGATCAATACGTCTGTATCGAATACAAAGCGGGCCATATCACATAGTGTTACCAGGATAAGGTACCCAGCCTTATCCCTGTACTAAGACCTTTTAGGTTGTTACTTGAACACCGATCCCCGTATGTCCCCACATACTAGTTCAAGTCACATGTAAACAACCTTTGATCTTAGTTTATTGGATTTGGGTCAAATTGTGCAATATTTAACAATAACACTTTATTGTAGAAACTCAATAACACTTTATTGAAAACAAGTATACAATTTTCTTACATTCACTATCTACGAGTTTTAGGGCATAAAACCCAACACCAACAACGCCGCTCAATAAGCCTACCATTTTGGGGATAAGGCTGGATGGATAGCTGGAGACATAGTATTGCAAGACAAAATTCACTCCTACCTGAATCAGGGATAGTAGAAAGGTTGTTCCCTTAAGTGCTGACTTCGAGGCTTGAACAAGGGGCCCCACCCTCTCATTGGCCAGAGAGGGACTCTGTTTAGTGGTTGGACCATGAAAAAATTGTTCATTAGAGGACTAGTGGACTTAAGAAACAAAGATGTGCTATAGCGGTAAAACGGACATTTGACCTAGCTATAGTAATGAACAACCTGTGAAGGATTGACTTACTGATCATGGTTATATCGAGTGGACGGAAATATATCTACAGTGAGGGAAGTTCAACTACTAGGCTATAGTGGAGTGACCCAGTAGCTAACAGATGTTGGTTAACTAGGTTAAAAGGGTTTAGCCGGTTAAACCCCGTACCGTTGGAGCCCATGATTTGTAGGTCTATTAGGTCCCCTTGCTAGCTTGAGACTAACCTTTGGAACAATATAATGGAAGGAATTAGAATTAATTCGAATTCGGTTTAGGGAAATGGTCGCACATATTTGACGTTACCGACACGTCGGGTTTTAGATAAATCGAGCTATGAGAGATTTAATATATATAAATATGATTTAAATATCGAGCACATGAATAGGGATTCATGGTTGAAAAATAAAATTTCGGAAATGTTCGGGATTGGTAGCAAAATATTAATTTAATATTAGATATTAAATTAGTTAATAATTATTTTAAATTAATTTGAAATTGAAAATTAAAAATTGGATTTTATATTTTCAGATTATTAATTATAAATTAATTAAAATTAAAATCCAAATTAATTTTGAATTTAAGAAATTCAAAATTAATTTGAATTTTTGGAGGTGGAGTGCATGGTGACTAAACCCATGCACTCCCCCTCACTTAGCCACCAAATTACCCACTAATTGTGGGGTAGTTTGGTGTCAATTTGTGGTGTTTCTCATCAGTTTACATTCCTCTATAATTGAGGAAGAATTTGTTGAAGAAACACATCTTGAATCCTTAAGGAAATGCTGCCAAAATCTCTCCAAAACTCAAGCTCCATTGAAGCTTGTTTTTGAAGTTTTTTTCCCTTCAAAATTCCATCACTAGAGAATCCCACAATCCGTTCCAAAGGCTTCATGATAGCAAGGACGATCAAGTGGTGGTTCGTGACAATTTGGAGAAGAAAAACAACCAACGGATTCAGCCAATTTGTTGAATTAAAGAGGTTGGTACACATTGCGTTGTTTTTCTTCATATGAACAACATGCATTGTTTGATCAAATTGAAGTTATTAAGTGCCTAAGATCCAAAATTGCTTCCGCATGTTAGATATTAACACTTTTCAATGAGGAGCTGGAAACATAACTTCACAAGATGGAATTCATTCCTTTCCGACTTTAGGGTAAGTAGATGAGTTGTTCCCTTAAGTGCTGACTCCAGGTCTTGAACAAGGGGCCCCACCCTCTCACTGGTCCGAGAGGGACTTAGTTTATGGTTGGACTATAAACAAATTGTTCATTAGAGGATCAGTGGTACTTAAGGAGCAAGAGGTAGTTACAGGAGTAAAACGATAATTTGACCTAGCTGTAATTACGAACGACTCATGAAAGATTGATTTACTGGTAATGCTTAAATCCACGGACACAAAATATTCTACAGTGCGAAGAGTGTAGCTGTGGGTCTTTAGTGGAGTGACTCAGTTAATGAATGTTGATTAATTTGATTAATGAGTTTAATCAATTAATCTCAAATCATTGAAGCTTCTAATCTGTTGGTCAGTTAGGCTCCCCTGCTAATTCACAACGGGTAAACAAAGATCATTAGTAAGAATTTGAATTGTTTAAATTAATTAAGGGAATTTAAGTTAATTGTATAAGATACAATTAATGTGTATCTTGATACATTATGATAAAGTTAATTTTGAATTAGATTCAAAATTAAACTATTTAATATGAGATATATTTAAAATGAATTGTATTCATATTAAACTATAGGTTAAAATTAATATGAATTAGATTCATATTAAAATTATAGGTTATGAGAGAGATGTGCATTTGAATATGATTCAAATGAAATTAAATATATGATATTTAATTATATGAATTAATTAATTAAATTAGATTTAATTAATTATTATTAATTTACTTAAATTATTTTTAATAAAATTATCTAATATTTATTTAATTAAATTTGATTTTAATTAAATTACACTCTCATACTGGGAGTTATCTGGTATGTGGGAAGTTACACTGAGTAACTCCCCTCTCTCTTTAAATGCAGAAGGTTTGTATTGAGGAGAGGTTGCTAAAATTATTGATCTCCCTCACTCTCTCAAACTCTCTCATTCTCCAAAAACCACAGGGAACTACCATTCTTCTGTGATTCCTTTTTCTCTTTCAAAAGGAAGCTCCCACAAGCTGATTTTTGCCCCAGAGAATAGCGGGAAGCCCTTTCGATGGTGTCCTGCGAATTGACGTCTGTGGAGAGTTTGATTTTGCTGTACATTGAGCGAAAACTTGCTTGCTGTGCTGGTGAACCTTAGAGTCTACACGGGTGAGTTGATTTTCTTTCCTGTAGAAATAGAATGCTTAATCTCGTATGAATACATGAATTGTTTTGTTGTTTTTTCTTTACTTTATTGTGCAATTATATGTTTAATTGTGTAGGAATTAAATCCCTAGCGCAGCGGAAGATTGATCAGAGAACATATGACTGTGTTTTAATCTAGATTAAAATACCAATACGACGGGCAAAATTTACAATAATTATCATGCATAATCTACTGTAAATATATCTAAAGCATGCTGGAATTTACTGAATTAAAGTCTATTTAATTCATGCAAGTTTAGAGAAAAATGTTTTCACTAACATACCGTTGTTGGCGACTTGACTGTTTCACCTAAACTCTTGATCCTTCTCTTAGATGAAAAAAACACAGCAACTAAGTATGATCTTCGCTGGAAATTCAGGGACCAAGTCTTGCGAACACCACCACTATGGCTACATCGGTATGACTCTGAGACTTCTAGAGGCAGGAGACTGGTGGGAGCCTTTAGGAGAATTCTTTGAGAGTAGGAGAATAAATGGATGAATCAACTGGGAGGCATTCTATCGCTTATATAGAGTGTCATATCCCTTTCCTGTTCATGATAGGTTAGAGACATATTTAATTAATTAATAATTAATTACTTTTCCCAGTTGTAATAAGATTGAGATTTATTTAATCAAATAATTAATTAAATCATTTCATTTAAATCATATTTAAATGAATATTTCCCACATATCCTATAGTTTTAATATGAATCCAATTCATATTAATTTTTTGAACTCTTTCAAATATTTTCTCTCAAAAAAATTAATTTTGAAATTAATTCAAAATTATATTATAAAGTTTCATAAACTTTATATTATAATGTATCATCATACATTCTATGATTCCCCTAAATAAATTGAACACTTTCAGTTTACAATTAATACTTAATTGCCACAAGTCTCTTTACAAGCTACCAAAGGGACCTAATGAACCTGCATATCAGAAGCTCCAACTGTTAGGTTTTATGCCCTAAAACTCGTGGATAGTAAATGTAACATTTGACCGAACATTATAAAATGATACTTGATGTATTGTTCATTTATTTTTGTTAGTATTGTGTATGTCTTGCCCAAATAACCCTAATTCAATAAACTAAACATCCTAGGCTGTTAGTATGAGACTTGAACTAGTATGTGGGGACATACGGGGATCGCTGTTCAAGTTACAGCCTAAAGGGTCTATAGTATAGGGATAAGGCTGAGTACCTTATTCTGGTGACACTATGGATACGACCCACTTTGTATTTTGATACAAACGCATTGATCCAATGTGTTCGTGTAGGGACATGCGAGTGAGGGTATCCTGTGCAATGAGTTTGCATAAGACCGAACCGCGAAATAGTTAACCACTAGCTGTAACACCGTTGACTAGTTAGGTTTCTATTTCACTAGCATGACTTAGGCAACTTAGTCTCAATCCTGAGTGGGTTATGAACTCCTATTCACGAGGGATTGTCCTTTGATTTGTATGGGTGAGAGTGGCCTACACGCCAACTCAATAAGCCTACCATTTTGGGGACAAGACCAAGTGGGGAGCTGGGAACATAATCACACAAGATGGAATTCACTCCTTCCCGACTTTAGGATAAGTAAATGTGTGTGTTGGGTTTTATGCCCTAAAACTCGTAGATAGTAAATGTAACAATTGACCGAACATAAATAAAGTATTGTTTGATGTTTTTTCAATAAAGAGTTATTGTCTATATTATGTACATCTTGCCTAAATAACTTTAATCCAATAAACTAAACATCCAAGGCTGAGGGATAGATGAGTCTTGAATTGTATGTGGAGACATAGGGGGATCAATGTTCAAGAAACAACCTGAAGGGTCTACCTTATCCTGGCGACACTATGGATACGACCCACTTTGTATTTGATACAAACGCAATGATCCAATGCGTTCTGTAGGGGACATGCGAGTGGGGGTATCCTATGCAATGAGTTTTCATAAGATCGGATCGCAAAATAGTAACCACTAGCTGTAACACCGTTAACTAGTTAGGTTTCTATTTCACTAGGATGACCTAGGCAACTTAGTCTAAATCCTGAGTGGATTATGGACTCCTGTTCTCGAGGGATTGTCCTTTGATTTGTATGGGTGAGAGTGGCGAGTACGCCGACTCAATAAGCCTACCATTTTGGGGACAAGACCGAGTGGGGAGCTGGGAACATAATCACACAAGATGGAATTCACTCCTTCCCGATTTTTGAGGAAGTAGATGAGTGTTTCCTTAAGTGGTGTCTCCAGGTCTTGAACAAAAGGCCCTACCCTCTCACTGGCCCGAGAGGGATTTCTGTTTAATGGTTGGACCACAAACAGGTTGTTCATTAGAGGAGCACTGGTACTTAAGGAGGTAGAGGTAACTCAGGGGTAAAATGGTAATTTGACCCAGCTGAGGTTACGAACACTCGTGAAGGACTAACTTGCTGTTATTGGTCTATATCCGTGGACATAGAATTATGTTTGTAATGAGAAGAGTGCAACTGTGGGTCTTAAGTGGAGTGAACCCACAGTTAACGAAAATTGATTAATTAGTTAATGAGTTTAGCTGATAGGACCAAAATAGTCCTATTTATTTGTTGTTAATCTAGACTTGTTAGGGTGCACTTTACGCTTTATTTGTATGTTTTGTAGATAATTTGTGCATTCAAGGTTTTTGGGTCGAACCACACGAATTGGAGTTAATTCGGGCAATTTAGTGAGTTTTCAAGCTTACTTTGAGGGCCATGGATCTCGAGGAGGTGAGAAGACCGTGAGGATCGTGACGAGCCCGAAGAATAATTCCAAGGAGTCAAAGGTTCGAAGCCAAATCGAGTAAGAAGCGACGAAGATTACAGTCGAAGCATGCTGAAAAGAGGCACGGCGTCGAGACGCCGTGGCCAGCTCTCGACGCCAGCCCGTTTTCATCCCGTGGCCCATATGGCACGACGTCGAGACACCGTGACCAGCGTCTCGACGCCACGAAAGATTTTCCTATAAATTCCCTCTTTTAATTCTGTCGAATGTATCAGTTTTTAGGGTTTTGTTTTTGCTCGTCCTCTTAGTTCTCTCTGTCCTAGAAGAATAGAATTAAGGGGTGTAAGTTTCCCTTTTGATTTCCTTGTACTTTTCTTGTTATTGTAGCGTTGGATCGTGGGTTTTAGTCGGCTTAACCGCCGTCTAAACCCGTTGACGCCGATTGGATGATTTTTGGGTTATAGAATGTATCTCTTTGTGAGTTTCATGTTCTGAATGTTGTTTAATTTCATATTGCTATTGTATTTTGGATTCAGTTCGTATTATTTGCATGCGCAGTAGGTTAGATTGATGCCCTAACTCGCAGGTCGTATGTTAATAACTTGCTAAGAAATTGGTTTCCAAGTAGCTAATGGAACATTAGTTTAATAGTTAGCACATAGACTGATTCGTGGGCACGGGTCCCAAGAGCAGATTCTGACTTTGTTGCTTGACACGATAGGTTTAGAATCCAAAATAGCATTAGAAGTAATAAAGGCCTAATTATTTCTAATGTCCTAATCAATCCACTAGACTTAAGGCAATTGGTTGATTGTTTAATTTGATAGTCCAATTGAATTAATTAATTAATCAATTAGTGTCTAATTCGATGGACGTTGTATGATCGGGTTAGATGGCTTAGGTGGGCTTTGGGTCTTTTCTGGGTTCAGATTAGATCGATTGGGCAATTGAGCAATTCGAACTAGCCTTTAATAGGTAGAGATTCAATGATCAAAGTAAATCATTCAACCCCAATAATCACTTCAATAGGTGTCGCCTATTTAATTAACTTCTTCGCATTTTTATGATTCCTGCAATTTAATTTCTTGTACTTTATATTTCTTGCTTGTTTAAATTCTTGCACTTTAATTTCCTTGCACGTTCATTTATCCAATTCTCCAACCCCCCCATTTACCGCTTTCATAGCTCAAAATAAACAGAAAATACATAACCAACCGCCACTCCCTGTGATCGACCCCGACCACTATTTCTACAAAAAACTAGTTGTAGTGCAGTGGAATTATAAATTTATTTGACCAACACGACCTTCGACAAGTCGGACCCATCATTAGCTGATTAAATCTCATATCGTTGGAGCTTCTGATCTACAGGTCCATTAGGTCCCACTGGTAGCTTGTAAAGAGACTTGAGGCAATTAAGTATAAATTGTAAATTGAAAGTGTTCAATTTATTTAGGGGAATCATATAATGTATATTAATACATTATAATATAAAGTTTATGAAACTTTATAATATAATTTTGAATTAATTTCAAAATTAATTCTTGAGAGAAAATATTTGAAAGAGTTCAAATAATTAATATGAATAATTTAATAAAATCCCTAAGATTAAATATATGATATTTAATTGGGTAATTAATTAATTATGAAATTAATTAATTATTTATTAAAATCAGATATGAATAAGATAATAGATTTGATCTTATTCATGACCTTTTTCTATTGGCCTTTTCCTATAAATAGGACCCGTGGGGTGGGGTGAAAGACATCCCATTCATTCTCCTACTCTCAGAGAATTCTCCTGAAGGCTCCCACCAGTCTCCTACCTTTAGTAGTCTCAGAGTCATACCCATGTAGTCATAGTGGTGGTGCTCGTAGTAGTTCGTGATTATTTCACAAGTAGTTGGTGAATTTAATCTGAATCGTGAACGAGAGTAAGTAACTTGTTACTATATATAAATTAGATTTAGATCTAATATTTTGTATGCTTAGCCTTAATATAAATCTAGAATAGTTCTAAGTTTATTGCCAATATATTGGTATTTTAGATTAAACAAAATTAACTACAAATCGGTCCCAATCACGCTTCCGCTTTACGGAATTATGCAATTCCAATCCCTTCAGTGTGTTCCCTTAAGTGGTGTCTCCGGGTCTTGAACAAAGGGCCCTGCCCTCTCTATGACACGAGAGAGACTTTTGTTTGTTGGTTGGATCTCAAACAGGTTGTTCATTAGAGGAGCACTGGAGACTTAAGGATGTAGAGGTAACCAAGGGGTAAAACGATAATTTGACCCAGCTGGTGTTACGAAGACACGTGAAGGACTAACTTGCTATTATTAGTCAATATCCTGAACATAAAAATATATCTGCAGTCAGAAGAGTGCAGCTGTGGTTTTATATTGGAGTGAACCACAGTTAATCAATATTGATTAATTGGTTAATAAGTTTAGTCAATTAATCTCATATCGTTGGAGCTGTTGAACTGTAGGTCCATTAGGTCCCACCGGTGGCTCATTTAGGGCGTTGAAGTAGATTTATTAAGGGATAATTGAATATTCGAAGTGGTTCAAATATTAAATTTAAAATATGAATTAGATTCATATTAAACTGTAAGTTAAAATTAATGTGCATCTATGCACATTAGATGCACATTAATACTATAGGTTATGTGAGGGAAACATAATTGAATATGTGATATTCAATAGAATGATTAATTAATTAAATGTTTTAATTTGTTTTAATTAAAGCACATTAAAACTATATGATAAATGAGGGCTATTCATTTAATTAAATATTATTAATTGAATTAATATTGATTAATTAAATTAATTGTTTTTAATTTTAAAATTAAAAATGAAAACCGACTTAGTCAGTTAATTAAGTTCTAATCGTGTGTGGTTACACAATTAGGTCTTCCTCTTTTATCTCCTAACGTATAGAGGGGAGTTGTTGGTTGCTTCTTCACTTCACGAAAACTCTCTGCCTCTCACACATTCTCAATACTCACAAAGAAAGAAAGGTTCTCTCCCAATTCCCTTCAGTAAATTGGTTCGCACAAGCTTCTCAACCAAAATCCCTAAGAAGCCATATCGGTGGTTCAAGCGTGGTGGTGTTCACAAGTTGTTTGTGAATTTTTACAGCAAGTTTTAATACTTTTGGGGCTGTTTTAAAACAGAAAAGAAGTTCAAGAAATTGGAGAATTCTTCTTGAGTCTTCAACGGTAGTAAGTTCATTCTAATCCCATGATTGTTAGGATTTTAATCTAGATTAGATCTAGTTTTTTTTTCATTAAAATCAACATGCTTTCAACCATATTTACAGTATTTTTTATGTGATTAATTGTTGTAAACTTTACCGTCGTACGAGTATTCAATTCTCTATTTAATTTGAGAATTGGATCTCTGATAGTCTTCTGCTGCTGGGGCTTTAATCCCTACAATTGGTATTAGAGCCATCTCAAATTTTAAATTTCGATTTGGAATTTTCAATTGGCTTGATCGGTGGGATATGCATTATGAATGTATAGTTTTGCGTATGGATGTTTTCGATTGAATTGGCCTTAGATTTACAGTTTTTTTAATCGTTCAGTGTAAAATATTCCATGCATTTAAAACATACATTATAACAATTTATAATATATAAATAAATGCATGAGCATGTGTATAATCTAAGGTGGGATTAAATATTCTATATGACATCCATAAAGCATATAAATAACAATTGAACCGGTTAATTTTGGCCCTTAGGATAAAATAAAGCATTAAATTACAATAATTATATCTAAATTCTATCCTAAAATCCTTCTGCAGCCCCAAAAACTGGTATAGACAGCACGAACCACCCCGAATAGCCTCGAACCGGTCTCCAAAATCACGAACCAAGTCAAAATCCAGCTGAACCAGACCAAATCAGTCCCAGCCCAGCCAGACCGTGCGAACCGGACCGCCCAGCCGTTGAATCGCCCTTTCGCGAAACCATATTGCGCGCGCCGCACATCGAGACAACGTCGAGACGCTTGCAACGCAGAGTCCCAACGCTGCGGGTTTATCTGATGTTACCGCCTGCAGAATCGAGACAACGTTTAGAGCACTTTTTGGACAAAAAACAGCATCTGTCTTCGGTTTTTCTCCTCGATTCCAGCCGCGATTTCTTCGATTTTCATCTCATAAAAGCTTAATCTAGACCTGGACTTACAAAGGACTCGATTATACATAAAATACCCAAAACACCGGGCCCTTACATGATCAAAATCACATAAAAAATAAAATCTATGGCCATAAAATTAACCTAAACAGTTCAATGCAAACCGAACATACATTATGCATAAATCCCACCTATTAGAGCCTATCACAAATTTTAATATCGATTAATAGGGACAGCGAAGGCTCTGATGTCGATTGAAGGGGATGAAAGCCCGACGCAGCGGAAACGCATCGATAGGACCTTGCGCCGTATATTAATTAATATCAAAATACCAATACGAATAGGCAAAACAAAACTTTAAACATGATTTAAAGCTACTGTAAAACGCTATAAACATGCTGAAAAACTAGGAAAAATAAACTACTTTTATTTTCATGCTTTTCCAAAGAAAAGGGTAAGAACCGTTACAAACCTTCGTTGTAGATTTGACCGATTTTCGCCAACAATGCTCCTAACAGTTGAAAACGCAGCAACCTCTTGGAAATCCTTCGCTGGAATTTTTCTTCTTCAAGGACACAATAACCACAGAGGTTACACCAATATGTCTCTAAGTCTAGGAGGCAATAGACTTGTGGGAGTCTTTCTCTAAGAGGGAGGCTAGAGAGAATTCTAGGGTCTTGTCTTGTGAGTTTAAGAGCAAGAGGGCTACCAAACCATTAGGTCTAGTGTTCTATTTATAGGAGAAAGACCATGAATAAACAATTCACATTAAATCAATTATTTCCATAATTGATTTAATCTATTCCATATTTAATCAACCCATGAACAATCAATTCCATAATTGATTAATCTTTTCAACAAATAACTAATTACTTCCATAAATGATTAGATTATTTCCATAAATGATTAATTAGTTCCATAATTGATTAATTTTCAATTAATTAACTCTTTAATTAATTAGTCACCAATTAAATATCACATATTTAATTTTCGGCCTTGAATTAATTAATTGCCCAAATTAATTTTAGGCCTTAAATTAATTAATTCATATTTGAACTCTTTCAAATTCCTATAAATTTAATATGAATCAAATTCACATTAATGTTTGAAATTTCTTCAAATATTTATTTCTCTCATAACAATATATCAATATATATTATATTGTTTCTGTCACAGCCCCTCCCGGACCACCTGCTAGCTTAGCCCGAAAGATGGCGTGAAGCCAACGGACATCGTCCTCCTCTAACGATACCCGCTGACCCTCCTGAACGTTGAACCTGATAAACATACTAATCATAGATATAAAACATTCTACATGAAACAGAACACAGCGGAATCCCTGGAAAAAAACTTTCAGCAAACACGAGGTGTCGCCCTGACATAACTTGGTTCGGATTATAACCTGATATAGATGTCACAACCAAAAACATATACAGCTAGGGTTTATACAACCACGACCTCTAGGACTATATTATCCAATCCTTACAAAACATTTACAATATGAACAGACTCAATATACAACTCCACCCACGTACTGGAGCTTGTTCTGGAACTTTCAGCAGACGTTGGCAGTGTATCAGGCACCGGGAGCTCGATCTCTACCTGAAAGTGGAAAAACATTTTGAAAGAATGAGCTATGGAGCCCAGTGAGTGACTAACTTTAAAACTCTAAATCCGGAAGTCAAACACGTGATAAACCTTTAAACGTATAAATATGCTCAATCAAAGCGTTTAACATAAACATGTAATGAAAAAGGCTTTCTAAAATATCTCGCAAGTTCGTCATTAAAATCTAGCAAGGCATATCAAGTACATCAAACGTTTTAACTAATATGACCGATCTACGTTGTGTAGGGCACGCCCAGTACAACCAACGTTTACTAGTCCTACGATGTAGTGGGGCCCGCCCAGCACTCCCATCGTCTTTGTCGTAGTGGGGCCCGCCCAACACTCACGACAGCATTGTTGTCACGGAGTACACTCAACGTCAACAACGGAATATAACTTGTGTGCACACGGTACCATATAGCCTCGGGCTCAATATCTCAGTCATGTAGTCAATAGAAATCTCAGAAAATCACATGAAAACATTAAAACATGCCTGCTTATCGTTATCTTTCGTAAAACTTAAGCTTACTCAGCTTGCTCGTGAAAAAACTGGAAATCGTTTAAAAGTACTTGCTAATCCATACTTTACTTTAAAAGATATCGTTTCAGCTACTTTTCATAAAGACATTAGCCACGTGCTCGTATATAAACCTCATTAGAAAATCTAAGCTCAAAACTCATGCTTGAAACTGTTCATAAAAACCATGTATCATTCATAGAAAAGCATGTAAACATCTAAACATGAACAACCGTTGGAAATCATTTTCGAAATTCATTTTGTCACTCACTGTCTTATCTAGTTCCCCGGTTTGTAGACTCGACCTATTTCCTCTTGGCCTGTCAAATAACCAAAACCGAGCATTAGAACCATAGATAGCTTTGTCTTTCCATGCTCATGAATTTTTAAACAATTGGATTAAGAATCACATTCACATTCTACTTTTCCAGATTTTCTAGATTCTATACCCTAACTTCCAACACCCATAACTTCCTCAATACTGAACCAAAATTAATGAAATACACATCAAACTCTTCATTTTCGAACACTCTACAACTTATCTGAAGAAATGAAAATGAGATTCCTAACTGATTTGCCCAGAATTGCCCCGAACACAGACAACACAGATTCGAGGTTCCCTGCTACCCTTTATCTAACTCCTGAAATTAACCATACTTAAAGTCATTTTTGGCTCACAAAATCTTCATGAACGTTGTAGGAAATTGAATAATATTTCCAACCATACCAAATAGAGCTTCTGATTCGACTTGTACACCCCCAAATGCTCAAAACACCAGAGAACACCAGAGATCCTCCTGGTTTGCTCGAAAATCCTGTGCTCTGTTTTCCATTCCAAAAACCATTAACTTCTCATACGATTTAGCTCAAGCTTCCTTCATGAAATTTGCTAGAAAATGAACTAACGTTCAAGAAAATCAAACCTCACCTCTTAGTTCCTTCTGTGTAGCTCAAACCGAATCAAAAACCAGAGGTTGACAGGTTGAACTCAGATTCTGCTATGGCTGGCTTTGCATGAGCTTTTCCTATCTTCTTCAACCTCAAAACCACGAAATTATTATTCTTCTTCTTCCTTCACTCTCTCCCTCAAGTGCTCTGAAATTTTGGATGGAAAATATTGAGAAGAATGGCCTAAAATGAGCTGATAAAAATTGTTGTCGGTGGTGGAGTCATTGCTGTCCATTTCCACTTCCTTTCTTTTCTCTTTTCTCTTTTTTTTTTTTCCTTTTGTTTTGCTGATTTCTTTTCCTTTTCCTTTTCTTTCTTCTTTATTTCCATTCTTTTCTTTTCTTCTTTTCAATTAGCAAGTCCCAACAACTTAGATTCAACCATGAAACCACAATAGATGACAAGAGAAAATGTTCCAAGGAAAGCCTCGGGTTTACAGTTTCCCTTAGTAAATTGAACACTTTCAATTTACATTTATTACTTAGTTGCCTCAAATTACTTTATGAGCTACTAGTGGGACCTAATGGACCTGCAGATCAGAAGCTTCAACGATGTGAGATTAATTGGTCAAACTCATTAACCAAATTAATCAATATTCGTTAACTTTGTGTACATTCCACTATAGACTCACAGTTGCACTCTTCTCACTGCAGACATATTTTCTGTATCCATGGATATAGACCAATAACGACTAGTTAGTCCTTTACGAGTGTCCGTTACACCAACTTGGTCAAATTACCGTTTTACCCCTGGGTTACTTCTATTTCCTTAAGTACCAGTTCTCATCTAATGAACAACCTGTTTGTGGTCCAACCATCAAACAGAAAACCCTCTCGTGCCATTGAGAGGGTAGGGCCCTTTGTTCAAGACTCGGAGTCACCACTTAAGGGAACACTCATCTGCTTCCCTAAAGTCGGGAAGGAGTGAATTCCATCTTGTATGATTATGTTTCCAGCTCCCCGCTCGATCTTGGCCTCAAAATGGTAGGCTTATTGAGTCGGCGTACTGGCCACTCTCACCCATACAAATCAAAGGATAATCCCTCATGAGCAGGAGTCCATAATCAACTCAGGATTAAGACTAAGTTGTCTAGGTCGTCCTAGTGAAATAGAAAACCAACTAGTTAACGGTGTTATAACCAGTGGTTACTATTTCGCGGTCCGGTCTTATGCAAACTCATTGCATAGGATACTCCCACTCACATGTCTCCTACACGAACGCGTTGGATCATGGCGTTTGTATGAAATACAAAGTGGGCCGTATCCATAGTGTCACCAGTATAAGGCACCCAGTCTTATCCCTATACTATAGACCGTTTAGGCATTTTCTTGAACAGTGATCCCCATATGTCGCTGCATATAGTTCAAGACTCATATTACAGCCTAAGATGTCTAGTTTATTGGATTAGAGTTATTTTAGGCAAAGACAAACATAAAATAACTAATAACACTTAATGGAAAAATACATCAATATTTTTTCATTAATATTTGGTCAACGGTTACATTCACTATGTACGAGTTGTAGGGCATAAAACCCAACAAACTCCCACTTGAACTAAAACACTAGTTAGTGGGATGTAAATGCAATAATCTAAAGCTGAAAATGTCATGTGTATTGTATATTTCATAAAGTAAATATACTAAAATAATACAATGAACTAGGGCATCCTTATACCCATTATACATTTCTCCCACTTGCCCTAGATTAGACGACATACACATATCTCGTAGACCTAGACCCTCTAGATGACCCTTAAACACTTTAGCCATGAGAGCATTCGTAAATGGATCAGCAATGTTGTGCTCTGAAGCGATCTTAGTGACGATTACATCTCCTCGTTGCACAATCACCCGTACCAGGTGATACTTCCTCTCGACGTGTTTACCTCGTTTGTGGCTTCGAGATTCTTTTGAGTTGGCTACAGTCCCACTGTTGTCACAGTATAGTGTTATGGGCACGTTCATATTTGGAACAACTTCCAAATTAGTCAAGAACTTTCTAAGCCTGACTGCTTCCTTAGCTGCTTCGCAAGCTGCTACATACTCAGCCTCCATGGTTGAGTCTGCTACGCATCCTTGTTTGATGCTTCTCCAAACTACTGCTCCTCCATTGAGGGTGAATACTGACCCTGTTGTGGATTTCCTTGAATCCTTATTAGCTTGAAAGTCAGAGTCAGTGTATCTAGTAAGAATCAAATCCTTAGCTCCATACACAAGCATGTAGTCCCTCGTTCTCCGAAGATACTTGAGGATAGTCTTAACCGCTCCCCAGTGGTCCAACCCTGGACTAGACTGATACCTAATGACTACTCCCACTACATAACATATGTCAGACCTAGTGCAGAGCATAACATACATTAAGCTGCCCTAGTGCAGAGCATAACATACATTAAGCTGCCCACAGCTGAGGCGTAGGGAATGTGATAAAGGAACTATCTCAATTATGTTTGAGAACTCCCCTTATTTCAGGTGTGTTGGGTTTTATGCCCTAAAACTCGTAGATAGTGAATGTAACCGTTGACCGGATATTAATGAAATAATATTGATATATTTTTCCATTAAATGTTATTAGTTATTTTATATTTGTTTTTGCCTAAAAATAACCCTAATCCAATAAACTAGACATCCCAGGCTGTAATATGAGTCTTGAACTTTATGTAGCGACATATGGGATCATTGTTCAAGAAACAGCCTAAAGAGTCTATAGTATAGGGATAAGACTGGGTGCCTTATCCTGGTGACACTATGGATACGGCCCACTTTGTATTTGATACAAACGCTACGATCCAACGCATTCGTGTAGGAGACATGCGAGTGGGGGTATCCTATGCAATGAGTTTGCATAAGACCGGACCGCGAAATAGTAACCACTAGTTATAACACCGTTAACTAGTTGGTTTTCTATTTCACTAGGACGACCTAGACAACTTAATCTTAATCCTGAGTTGATTATGGACTCCTGCTCATGAGAGATTGTCCTTTGATTTGCATGGGTGAGAGTGGCCAATACGCCGACTCAATAAGCCTACCATTTTGGGGACAAGACCGAATGGGGAGCTGGGAACATAATCGTACAAGATGGAATTCACTCCTTCCCGACTTTAGGGAAGCAGATGAGTGTTCCCTTAAGTGGTTACTCCGAGTCTTGAACAAAGGGCCCTACCCTCTCAATGGCACGAGAAGGTTTTTCTGTTTGATGGTTGGACCACAAACAGGTTGTTCATTAGAGGAGAACTGGTACTTAAGGAAATAGAAGTAACCCAGGGGTAAAACGGTATTTTGACCCAGCTGGTGTTACAGACACTCGTGAAGGACTAACTAGTCAATATTGGTCTATGTCCGTGGACACAGAAAATATGTCTGCAGTGAGAAGAGTACAACTGTGAGTCTATAGTGGAATGTACACACAGTTAACGAATATTGATTAATTTGGTTAATGAGTTTGACCAATTAATCTCATATCGTTGGAGCTTCTGATCTGTAGGTCCATTAGGTCCCACTGGTAGCTCATAAAGTAATTTGAGGCAACTAAGTAATAAATGTAAATTGAAAATGTTCAATTTACCAAGGGAAACAAATATAATATATATTGATATATTATTATGAGAGAAATTAATATTTGAAGAAATTCAAATATTAATATAAATTTATGGAAGTTTGAAAGAGTTCAAATAATTAATTAATTAATTTAAGGCCTAAAATCTATTTGGGCAAATTAATTAGTTCAAGGCCGGAAATTAAATATGTGATATTGGTGGTTAATTAATTAAAGAATTCATTAACCGGGAATTAATCAATTATGGAAATAATTAATCACTTAAGGAAGTGATTAATCATTTATGGAAATGATCTAATCACTTATGGAAGTAATTAGTCATTTGTGGAAAAGATTAATCAATTGTGGAATTGATTGATCATGGATTGATTAAATAAGGAATAAGATTGAATCAATTTTGGAAAAGATTGATTTAATTGAATATTTTATTCATGGCCTCTCTTCTATAAATAGGACACTAGACCTAATTGGTCATGGATACTCTCCTCTTGCTCTTAGAATCACAAGACAAGACCTAGAATTCTCTCTAGCCTCCCTCTTAGAGAAAGACTCCCACAAGTCTTTTGCCTCCTAGACTTAGAGACATACCGGTGTAACCTCTGTGGTTATTGTGTCAATCAAGAAGAAATTTCCAGCGATTATAAGACAAGGAGGCTGCTGCGTTTTCGATCGTTGGAGCGTCGTTGGCGAAGAACGGTCAAGTCTACAACGAAGGTTTGTAATGGTTCTTGCCCTTTTCTTTAGAAAAGCATGAAAATAAATTTAGATTTATTTTTCAGCATGTTTAAACCAATTTTCCAGCAACTTTAAAGTGTGTTTAAAGTGTATTTGAGTTTTTTCGTAACGGTATTTTAATGTTAATTAATATACGGCGTAAGGTCCTTTCGATGCGCTTCCGCTGCGTGGGGACTTTTATTCCCTTCAAGGTGAACCCCCACAACAATAATAAGAATAACCTCATTTAACGAAATGATAGACAACCCCAAGAAAGTTAAACAGATTTGGCTTGGAAGGATGATCAAAGATCAAGAAGAAAGGATAACTCGTTCCTAACTTCAAGATTTCGAACTCTTCACAATCTAATTGATCAAACTAGATTGAAAGTCCTTGGCATGCATTCTAAACACAAGAACACAAAGAAAGATTAAAAGATTGAGAGAGACTAAACTCAATATGAAATTTCATTCAAATTCAACTTGTGTTCAAATGGCAAATTACATCCCTATTTATAGTAATTGAAAAAACACTATGAAAGGACACAACTCTTCACATATGTAGCCTAGATTCAACCCCCAACCCTTGGAATCCATACATGAACCATCATAATTACAAATACATGAATTAAATAGGTACATAATGCATTAAATATGATGGATGGATCTGGATTTTTAGATTCATTATGCCTTTTGGTTGAATAGGTGTCTTTCCAAGCTTTGAAAGGGTGCAACTTTTCACCATAGTAATTGATTGAGCTCGTTGGTCAGTCATTTCCTTATCATTCTCCCCTTCTTTGAGAAGATTCGTCCTCGAATCTAAACGCTCTCCTTGTAAAGCAGCTTTGTAGTCATCATCTCGATCTTGTGAAACATGTTTGAAAGAATCATCTCTTGTAGGATCAAATGTGTATTTTCTTTGTGAAGAACTCCTTCCCCTTCGTCGTTGATCAAAATTTTGGAACTTGATAATCCAACATGATTTGATTGATACATAAAAAACACTTGGAAAAAAACCCCACGCTCATGACTTTTTCTACTTGAACACTTTTTTCCACATCCACTCATTTCTTTTTCATTTTCCTCTTTTTTCTCAATCGCCTCACTGTTCACAGTTTCCTCTCTTTTCTCTATGTTCTTACTTTTGACACCTTCTTCGATTTTCTCACTCTCTATATTCACCTCACTTTTCTCTATTTTCTTACTTTTCACACTTTTTTCGATTTGCTCACTCTCTTGACTCACCTCACTTTTCTCTTGAGATTTTACCTCAACCTTATTCTCAACACATACGTCAATCATGCCTTGGTCTTTTATACTAACCTCGCCATTTGTCCCTTCCTCTTCTTGATTTTGATGATCACCCCGATTTTGAATGTGTTGGAAGTAATTGATCAACCAACTCAAACAATTACTATGGTGAAAAGTTGCATCCTTTCAAGATTCACAAAGGCATCCTTTCATCCAAGAGGCACAATGAATCTAAAAATCTAGATTCATTCACATATTTAATGCATTATGTATCTTATGAATTCATGAATTTGTATTTATGGCGGTTCATGAATGGATTTGAAAGGTTAGGGGCTGAATTTAGACCACATAGATGAATGGTTGTATCCTTTCATGGTGTCTTTTCAATTAGTATAAATAGGGATGTAATTTGTCATTTGAAAACAAGTTGAATTTGAATGAAATTTCAGATTGAGTTTAGTCTCTCTCAAGCTTTTATGCTTTCTTTGTGTTCTTGTGTTTAGAATGCATGCCTAGGACTTTCAATCTAGTTTGATCAATTAGATTGTGAAGAGTTCGAAATCTTGAAGTTAGGAACGAGTTCTCATTTCTTCTTGATCTTTGATCATCCTTCCAAGCCAAATCTGTTTAACTTTCTTGGGGTTGTCTATCATTTCGTTAAATGGGGTTATTCTTATTATTGTTGTGGGGGGTTCACCTGAAATAAGGGGAGTTCTCAAACATAATTGAGATAGTTCCTTTATTAGAATGTGTCTCATGTTTTGAATTTCTTGAGGTGTTAAGGAGACTGTTCCTTAGACCGATGTACCCCATGTCTGAAGGGTAACAATCCCTTCTTGGAGTTTTGCATTGAATATCGAGACAACATTTTGTCAATATACGTTTTGTTCTTACGATCCCTAATGATTTGGATTCCAATAACATATTGTGCCTCTTCCAGATCTTTCATTTGGAATTGGGCTGCTTGCCATTTCTTAATGTCAGTGGGGTATCCTACATCATTCCCAATGTGTAGGATATCGTCTACATCAAGTACTAGAAAAGCTATTTTCCTTTTGTTGATTTTCTTGTACACACAAGGCTCATCAACGTTTTGGTCAAAACCAAAAGATTTGATCGCAGTATCAAATCTAATGTTCCAAGATCTGGACGCTTGTTTTAATCCTTAAATGGATCGATTCAGCTTACAAACTTTTTGTTCCTGACCTTGGTCTACGAACCCTTTGGGTTGAGACATGAAGATATTCTCTTCAAGATTACCATTCAGAAAGGCAGTCTTGACGTCCATTTGCCATCTTTCATAGTCATAATATGTGACTATGGACAAGAGAATTCTTATGGACTTTAACATGACTACAGGAGAAAAGGTTTCCTCATAGTTAACCCCTTCCTTTTGGGTATAACCCTTTGCCACTAGTCTAGCTTTGAAGGTCTGTACCTTCCTAGCTGCATCTCTTTTTCTCTTATAGATCCATTTGCACCCTATGGGTTTTACCCCATCTGGTAGATCTGCGAGTTTCCATACAGAATTTGAGTACATTGACTCCATTTCCAAGTCCATGGCTTTGACCCATTCATCCTTATCTTCGTCATTCATTGCATGTCGATAGGACATTGGATCCTCAATGCTATCATTAGGTATGACAACCTGAGTTTCAGTTAAACCCAAGTAGCGATCAGGTTGTAATACAACCCTCCCACTGCGTCGAGGCATTCTCAATGTTTGAGAAGGACGAGATGGATCTGGAGAATTAGTTCCTTCATCAACCCTTGTTGAAGGTCCAGCTTCGTCAACAACTCTTGGTGATTCTTCAGTAGCTTCTCCTAATACTAATTTGCTACGTGGTTTATGATCCCTCATGTGGTCTTCCTCCAAGAAGGTGGCGTTCGTCGATACAAACACCTTATTTTCTTGTGGTTCGTAGAAATAACCACCTCTCATTTCTTTAGGGTAACCAACAAATTGGCACAATTTTGAACGAGGTTCCAGTTTCTTAGGATTTGTCACAAGCACGTGTGCTAGACAACCCCAGATGCGAAAGTGACGCAAACTAGGTTTACGCCCCTTCCATAATTTGAAAGGTGTTTCAGAAACACTTTTCGAGGAAACATTGTTCAAGATGTGTACTGCAGTCTCTAGGCAATAAAGCATAGCTCACCATTGATCGAATCATGTCTAACAAGGTTCTATTTCTCCTTTCTGATACACCATTTTGCTGAGGTGTACCAGGGGCCGAGAGTTGGGATTGGATTCCATGTTCTATCATATAATCCTGGAGTCTTTGATCCATATACTCCCCTCCTCGATCAAATCGAAGTGTTTTAATAGATTTACCTAATAGGTTTTCAACTTCAGCCTTAAACTCCTTAAACTTTTCAAGGCCTCAGACTTATGTCCCATTAGGTATAAGTAACCATATCTTGAATAATCATCTATAAATGAGATGAAATATTCATACCCTCCTCGAGCTTTTACATTCATTGGACCACAGAGATCCGAATGTATTAACTCTAAGGGCTCTTTGGCTTTGTAACCTTTTCTAGTAAAGGATCTTTTGGTAATTTTGCCCTCGAGACAAGATTCACAAGGTGGTAGTGAATCATCTTCTAACTCAGTTAGAAGTCCATTCTTTACCAAACGACCGATTCTATCGATGTTTATATGACCAAGTCTTAAATGCCAAAGATGAGTATTGTTACTTGTTAGAGAAATTCTTTGCCTTTTTCTTTGAGTTTCAGCAGTTTTAAACAATTCGTGATTTAAAAGTGCTTTGTTTTCGGTTGGTCTTAATACATACAAGTTATTTTCTAATTTGGCTGAACAAATAAGTACACCATTCTTATAAATGAACGCTTCATTCATATTAAAAGTAACTATATACGATTGTTCAATCAAACATGAAATAGAAATTAAGTTCCTCTTAATCTTGGGAACGATTAACAAACTTTCGAAAAGTAAGAATCTATTTCTAAAAAATAACTTCGCAGCTCCCACTGCCTTAGCTGAAATGACTTCTCCAATTCCGACCCTGAGCGTCATTTCACCATCGTTCAACTGCCGATAGGAATTATTTTCCTGAAAAGAAGAGCAAACATGATTAGTTGCTCCTGAATCAAGTATCCAGGTAAACTCATCATGTTCTACTAGGCATGTTTCTAAAACTAGTAAATCAAATTTACCTTCATTTTCCTTCTTTTTCTCAGCAAGGTACTTTGGGCAGTTTCTCTTCTAGTGTCCATCTACATTGTAGTGGAAACACTTGTCCTTGTCAGCCACAACTTTGGCTTTTCCTTTGTTCTTAGCAGCAGTAGCGAGAGCCTTCCACTTGCTTCCTTTCTTCTTCTGAATCTTCTTCGAAGAAGAGGCTACAGATTAAGTTCCAGAGGATGAACCCTTCTCAAACTTTCTTTTAGAATGGACAACATTTGCCTCTTATTCTATCTGTCCTTGTTTTTAAGAAGAGATTGATAGAGTTGTAGCTCATTCAGGAGACTAGTCAGGTTGAATACTATTTTGTTCATCATTGCATTGCTTCGAAACTGTAGAAAACTCTTCGGAAGAGATTCTAAGATGAATGCAACCTGACTTCGCTCATCTATGACCGCCCCGTTTGTTTCTGCCACGTTGAATTGAACCATCATATCCAGGGCATGTTCCCGAATAGATGTTCCCTCTTTCATGCGGCAGGTATAAACGTACTTGAGAACGTCATGGTGGAGTTGGTAGGACGGTTGTCCAAACATCTCCTAGAGAGAGTTCATAATCTCCCTCGCCGTGGCATGATAAGCTAGCTAGGATATAGACGCGAGCCTTACCATTGGCCTTTGTCCAGCGGTCATAAGCATCCTTAATCTCTTGGGATGCATTACGAGTAGGGGCTGGAGGACAATCCTCCATTAAGACGAACCGCAGATCATCGACAACAAGAATCGTATTCAGGTTCGATTTCCACGTAGCGTAATTTTCGCCGGTTAATTTCTCATTTTTAAGCAGAAAGACTATTGAGGAAGACATTGCTGAAATTAAACAAACAATGACCGTATTAGTTATCTTTGCCTTAACCCATCATACAAGCAAACAATTGCACACAATCCAATCGATTTAGCAAAACAAGCAATCACAGAACCCTAAAACTATTGATTTAGTTTTGCAACGATGTTTCAGAGGTTTAGAATATCAGCCACCGAAGGGTGATCAGCTACTCCTCCTCTGAAATGAGACATCTCTCAGCCAATTCTAATTCCAGAATAACTCATATTCCTATAGCATTAGCCACCAGCCACCGTTGTTCGGTCAAAGATTTGTTAACACATTTTAACTCATCTTCGTAAGTGTAACCCTCCCACTTTCAGATCTCAGAGGCACACACCAACAGGCTACTGAAGGGTAAGACAACTGTTGGTAATTGGCCTAAGAGTCCCTATCCTATTCAGGAGTTCACGGTGTTCCGAATCCTATGATCAGGCCCTCCGAAGGGATGGTTGCGCCAGGACAACACGCAGGCGGATCATAGGACTCTCACGGTGCAAACTAGGGGCGGAGATCGAGGGATACGTTGACACGTGTCCCGCTCTCACTTACTTTAGACATTTTTCCCATTCACCTTGTTATTGATCCATGCAAACACTTTTCGAAGGGAGGCCGCTCCTAAGGCGACACGAAGCCGAGCATGAACCTCACATTGTGAATATAGGGACGTAGGAGCAAAGCTTGATTTAAATCTCGTTTTGTAATTTTCCTCCCACTGAAAATGTCCTAAGGTTTATTTAGGGTTATTTAACTTAGATAAATTCAGTTAAGTCAATCTATCTAAGTCTAATCCTATTATAACAATTATGGAAAGGATTCAACCGCAACGTTTTAGGTGAATTGAACTCCTTTAATAAACCCAACAACATTACAAGTCAACATGACTATGGTTAATTCAACTCAAGGTTCGGGTCAGTTCCCATGGTAGTAGGTGTTCCGTAAACCGTCATCTTAAGTACCCCCAGCCTTAGACAAAACTTTATCGAAAGAGTTCCCTTATAACCATAGTAATGTAAAGTCTTTACTCTAAAGATCTAGGTGCATTAAACTCTTTTAACAAACCTAGTGACATTGCATGCTAACATTTAACTATGATTAATTCAACTCCGGTATTCCGCGTCAGTTCCCAGGTAGGAGGTGTTCCGTAAACCGTCAACTTAAATACCCCTAGCCTTAGACAAAACTTAACCGGTGGAGTTCCCTTATAATCATAACAATGTTTTTCCTACTTAGTCAATTAAAACTATTTTTAATTCTAAGTAAGAAAAAATTCTAATCCTATTAGAAACTGATATGGGTCTAATTAATTTTAAACAATTTAAAATTAATCCAAATTATCCTATGATCTTATGTTTGCATGCAATTCTTGATTATAGATTGACGGTTACTAATCATTAATATTAAAATTATTTTCAATTTTAATTATTATTCCTATAATCAAGAATCTAGGTTTAATTCATTCAACAATCATATTCAAATTAAAAAAAAATAAAATTAAACCATACTTATTGCATCGCATGGAATAATATAACAATTATATTAATTACTATGGATGTTTCATGCTTCATGCAATATTGATTTTGTTTTAATATAACAATTATAAGTCAATCAAGAAAATCAATCAAGCATGCTGCATTCATCACATTAAACATAACTATTTATATTTAATCTAAGTAATGACATGCTTAATGCTTTATTATTTTCATATAATTAATATACACTTATCTATAATCTATAATATATAAAAAGTACAAATGTGGAAGAAACTTTTTTTGGACGATATTAACCTTGTTTTTTAATACAATACCTAAATTGTCCTTAATGTTTTTTTTTTTTTTTTTAAAATGCTAAATTTATTAGAAACCTGCACATAGTATTAATGTCTTTAATGATCACAAATGCATTTCAATAGTTTTTAAAGGAATTATTTTTTATTCTTAAATGTTATAACACCAACGTGAAATAAAATCAATTATAAGTATTTTAAAAATAAAATAAAGAAAAACTCTCTATCTTCTTAGATTGAAAGATTGGTTTTTTAAATTTTTGGCTCTTCATTTTTTCACATTTTTCATTTAATGCTTATATAAATTAGTCTTGGTTATTGTTTTTAAAAGCTAAACCATTTAATACAAACTTACACACCCATGTAAAATAATAAAATTAACTAATTTGTGATTAAAAAATTGTCTATCTATTTATTGATTTTACCATAAAAGTGAATTGAATAATGAACCATAAAAATCCTTCACTAAGAAAGTCTATCGAGTTTCTTCATCCTTTAGATGAGACATTAAAAACATCACATTTTGTCTTCTTTGGCTCATTCCCGTCCCCTTCCTCTAAAACTTTTCAATTCTTTCCTACCTCTTACCGGATCATTAGGTCACAACTAAAAAAAGGTGATGTGCTTGCTTGATTCTTCAGATTCTTATTGATTTCCATTGTCAAATCCACTTTTGATTTCACCCATTAATTTCTTTTTCCCGCAGTCTTTTTGTTTTGTTTCATTTTTTTTCTATGGTTTCTTGGATTTTTGTTTTGATCCTATGGGAGAATGAGGAGAATCCTAGTCATGACAACATTAATTGATAAGATTTATTTTATCTTTTGGAAATTTTGGAGATACCGATTTTGCGATTTTTGTATTGTCTCATCATGTTTAGTAATGATATTTCTCATGGAGTTCAAAGAATAATTCATCTTTAGTTGAAGAAATTAAAATTTCAAGTGTAAGATGTAATTCTCTTTTTCCTCTCAATCGTTTTTGCAAAATCGTCGAATGGTCATTCTTTCTTAAATTATAAATATGTTGATATTCCGTTTCTATAAATGAAAGTATATGATTTATGGGTTTTTTGTACTTTTATTTTATAGTTTGTACCTTGGAAAATGAGAAGGCAAAGGAAAAGAAATGCTAGAGGATTGTATCTCTTTGTCTTTCCAGAGCTAAATTAGTTGTAATAAGAGAGATTGAGACTCATATTTGATCTCATATTTTTTTTAAAACAAAAACAAGGAGAATTAATTAACTAAAGTCTCGTTTGATAACCATTTGGTTTTTTTTTTATTATTATTTTTTTGTCTTTGAAAAATAAGCCTACAAACACTATTTCCATCCATAAATTTCTTTGTGTTGTTATCTATCTTCTTCCCATGTTTTTAAAAACAAGCTTAATTTTGAAAAAATAAAAAACCAAATGGTTATCAAATGCGACCTAAATTGTTAGGTTTTTTTTCTTCTTCTTTCTTCCTTTTTTTAAGTTCAAATTTGTAGTTTCACTAATCACCAATTTTATATATACATATGTTCATAATTAATTTTTATTGCTTCTACTTTTAAAAGTATATTGTTGAGCTAAATTATATTTTAATACACAATTTTATAATTATTTTCTTAATTTTATTTTTTAAAAAGGAAAACCATGTGCATTGCACGTTAAAAAAACTAGTATTAAAAAATTATGAAAATATTCAATGCATTTAAAACATACATTATAACAATTTATAATATATATAAATAAATGCATGAGCATGTTTATAACCTAAGGTGGGATTAAATATTCTATATGACATCCATAAAGCATATAAATAGCAATTGAACCGGTTAATTTTGACCCCTAGGATAAAATAAAACATTAAATTACAATAATTATTGCTAAATTCTATCCTAAAATTCTTCTGCAGCCCCAAAAACTGGTCTAGGCAGCACAAACCGCACCGAATAGCCTTGAATCGGTCTCTAAAATTATGAACCAAGTCAAAATCCAGCTGAATCGGACCAAATCAGTCCCAGCCCAGCCAGACCGTGCGAACTGGACCGCCCAGCTGTTGAACCGCCCCTTCGCAAAACCCTAATGCGCGCACCGCACATTGGGACAACGTCGAGACACTTGCAACGCAGCGTCCCAACGCTGCGGGTTTATCTGATGTTACTGCTTGCGGAATCGAGACAGCGTCGCGACTCTGTTGCGTCTGGAGCACTTTCTGGGCAAAAAAACAGCGTCTGTCTTCGTTTTTTCTCCTCGTTTTACCCCTGGGTTACTTCTATTTCCTTAAATACCGGTTGTCCTTTAATGAACAACCTGTTTGTGGTCCAACCATCAAACAGAAAACCCTCTCGTGCCATTAAGAGGGTAGGGCCATTTGTTCAAGACTCAGAGTCACCACTTAAGGGAACACTCATCTGCTTCCCTAAAGTTGAGAAGGAGTGAATTCCATCTTGTATGATTATGTTCCCAACTCCCCACTCGGTCTTGTCCCCAAAATGGTAGGCTTATTGAGTCGGCGTATTGGCCACTCTCACCCATACAAATCAAAGGATAATCCCTCATGAGCAGGAGTCCATAATCAACTCAGGATTAAGACTAAGTTGTCTAGGTCGTCCTAGTGAAATAGAAAACCAACTAGTTAACGGTGTTATAACCAGTGGTTACTATTTCACGGTCCGGTCTTATGCAAACTCATTGCATAAGATACCCCCACTCACATGTCTCCTACACAAACGCGTTGGATCATGGCATTTGTATCAAATACAAAGTGGGTCGTATCCATAGTGTCACCAGGATAAGGCACCCAGTCTTATCCCTATACTATAGACCGTTTAGGTTGTTTCTTGAACAGTGATCTCCATATGTCGCTACATATAGTTCAAGACTCATATTACATCCTAGGATGTCTAGTTTATTGGATTAGGGTTATTTTAGGCAAAGACAAACATAAAATAACTAATAACACTTAATGGAAAAATACATCAATATTATTTCATTAATATTCGGTCAACGGTTACATTCACTATCTACGAGTTTTAGGGCATAAAACCCAACAGCTTGTACATAGTTCCTAGGATCAAGAGGAACCTTATTTCTATTTCCTGTTTATTGGAGCAATTATATTATGTTTCTTTTGAATCTAATGATGCGTTCATTTTTTGAAATGGAGTACTTATTTGTTCTGCTAAATTAGAAAACGACTTGTATGTCTTAAGAGCAACCGACACTAAAGTACTTTTAAGTCATGAGATGTTTAAAACTGCTGAAACTCAAAGTAAAAGGCAAATAATTTCTCCAAAAAGTAACAACATATATCTTTGACATTTACGACTTGATCATATTAACATCGATCGGATCGGTCGTTTGGTAAAGAATGGACTTCCAACTGAGTTGGAAGATGATTCACTGTCACCCTGTGAATCGTGTCTCGAGGGTAACATGACTAAAAGACCTTTTACTGGAAAGGGTTATCGAGCCAAAGAACCTTTAGAGTTGATACATTCGGATCTTTGTGGTCCAATGAATGTAAAAGCTCGAGGAGGGTATGGATACTTCATCTCTTTTATAGATGATTATTCAAGATATGGTTACTTATATCTAATGGGTCAAAAGTCTGAAGCTCTTGAAAAGTTTAAAGAGTTTAAGGCTGAAGTTGAAAACCCGTTAGGTAAAACAATCAAAACACTTCGTTTAGACTGAGGTGGAGAGTATATGGACCAACGATTCCAAAATTATTTGATAGAACATGGAATTCAATCCCAACTCTCAGCACCTGGTACACTTCAACAAAATGGTGTATCAGAAAGGAGAAATAGAACTTTGTTAGACATGCTCAATTGCCTACCCCGTTTTGGGGGTATGCAGTAGATACTGCAATTCATATTTTGAGGTTGTCCAGCACACCTAGTTTGCATTACTTCCGTATTTAAGGTTGTCCAGCACATGTGCTTGTGAAAAATCCTAAGAAACTGGAACCTCGTTCGAAATTTTGCCAATTTGTTGGTTACCCTAAAGAAATGAGAGGTGGTCTTTTCTACGACCCACAAGAAAATAAGGTCTTTGTATCGACAAATGCCCACTTTCTTGGAGGAAGACCACATGAGAAATCACAAACCACGAAGTAAGTTAGTATTAGGAGAAGCTACACAAGAGTTATCAAGAGTTGTTGATAAAGCAGGTCCTTCCACAAGAGTTGATGAAGGAGCCAGCTCTTCTGGTCAACCTCGTCCTTCTCACATAGTGAGAGAGCCTCGACGCAGTGAGAGGGTTGTATTACAACCTGGCCATTACTTGGGTTTAACTGAAACTCAGATTGTCATACCTGATGGTGGAGTTGAGGATTCATTGTCTTGTCGTCAGGCAATGAATGACGTGGATAATGACCAATGGGTCAAAAACAATGGACCTTGAGATGAAGTCTATGTACTTCAATCAAGTATGGGAGCTTGTAGATCTACCTGAAGGGGTCCCATAGGGTGCAAATGGATCTATAAGAGAAAGAGAGAAGCAGTTGGGAAAGTACAGACTTTCAAAGTTAGACTTGTAGCAAAGGGTTATACCCAAAGAGAAGGGGTTGACTATGAGGAAACCTTTTCTCCTGTTACTATGTTAAAGTCTATAAGAATTCTCTTATCCATAGCCACATATTATGACTATGAAATATGGCAAATGGATGTCAAGACTGCCTTTTTGAATGGTAATCTTGAAAAGAATATCTTTATGTCTCAACTCGAAGGGTTCATAACCCAAGGTCAGGAGCAAAAGGTTTGTAAACTGAATCGATCCATTTATGGGTTGAAACAAACCTCCAGATCTGGGAACATTAGATTTGACACTACAATCAAATCTTTTGGTTTTGACCAAAATGTTGATGAACCTTGTGTTTACAAGAAGATCAACAAAAACAAGGTAGCTTTTCTAGTACTATATGTTGATGACATCCTACTCATTGGGAATGATGTAGGGTATCTGTCGGACGTTAAAGAATGGCTAGCGGTCCAATTCCAAATGAAAGATTTTGGAGAGGCACAATATGTTCTTGGGATCCAAATTATTATGGATCGTAAGAACAAAACGCTATCTCTGTCTCAAGCAACGTATATCAACAAAATGTTGTCTCGGTATTCGATGCAGAACTCCAAGAAGGGTTTATTGCCATTTAGGCATGGGGTTCACTTGTCTAAGGAGCAATGTCCTAAGACACCTCAAGAAATTGAGGACATGAGACGCATTCCCTACGCCTCAGCTGTGGACAACTTAATGTATGCTATGCTCTACACTAGGCATGACATTTGTTACGCAGTAGGGATAGTCAGCAGATATCAGTCTAATCCAGGGTTAGACCACTAGACCGCCGTAAAAGGAATCTTCAAGTATCTTCAGAGAACAAGGGACTACATGTTGGTGTATGAGGCTAAGGATTTGATCCTTACTAGATACACTGATTATGACTTCCAGTCTGACAAGGATTCTAGGAAATCCACGTCAGGGTCAGTATTAATCCTTAACTGGGGGGTTGTAGTCTGGAGAAACATCAAGCAAGGATGCATAACATATTCCACTATGGAGGCTGAGTATGTAGCTTCTTGTGAAACAACTAAGGAAGTTATTGACAGATTTGGAAGTCGTTCCAAATATGAACTTTCCCATTACATTATACTGTGATAACAGTGGGGCAGTAGCCAATTCAAAAGAACCTCGCAGCCACAAACTAGGAAAGCACATCGAGAGGAAGTATCACTTAATACGGGAGATTGCGCAACGAGGAGATGTGATCGTTACCAAGATCGCTTCGGAGCACAACATTGTTGATCCATTTATAAAGGCTCTCTCGGCTAAAGTGTTCGAGGGTCATCTAGAGAGTCTAGGTCTGCGAGACATGTATATTGTATAATCTAGGGCAAGTGGGAGATGCGTAATGGGTATAAAGGATGCCCTAGTTTATTGTATTTCGTATATTTACTTTTCATGTAATGTACAATATACATTTACCATTTCCAACTTTGGATTATTATTATATATACATCCCATTATCTTGACTTTTAGTTTAAGTGGGAGTTTGTTGGGTTTTATGCCCTAAAACTCGTGGATAGTAAATGTAACATTTGACCGAACATTAATAAAATGATACTTGATGTATTGTTCATTTATTTTTGTTAGTATTGTGTATGTCTATCCCAAATAACCCTAATCCAATAAACTAAACATCCTAGGCTGTTAGTATGAGACTTGAACTAGTATGTGGGGACATACGGGGATTGCTGTTCAAGTTACAGCCCAAAGGGTCTATAATATAGGGATAAGGCTGGGTACCTTATTTTGGTGACATTATGGCTACGACCTGCTTTGTATTTTGATACAAACGCATTGATCCAACGCGTTCGTATAAGGACATGCGAGTGGGGGTTTCCTGTGCAATGAGTTTGCATAAGACCGGACCACAAAATAGTTAACCACTAGCTGTAACACCGTTGACTAGTTAGGTTTCTATTTCACTAGTATGACCTAGGCAACTTAGTCTCAATCCTGAGTGGGTTATGGACTCCTGTTCACGAGGGATTTTCAATTGATTTGTATGGGTGAGAGTGGCGCCTGCACGCCAACTCAATAAGCCTACCATTTTGGGGACAAGACCGAATGGGGAGCTGGGAACATAATCACACAAGATGAAATTCACTCCTTCCCGACTTTAGGATAAGTAGATGTGTGTTTCCTTAAGTGGTGTCTCCGGGTCTTGAACAAAGGGCCCTGCCCTCTCTATGGCACGAGAGAGACTTCTGCTTGTTGGTTGGACCTCAAACAGGTTGTTCATTAGAGGAGCACTGGAGACTTAAGGATGTAGAGGTAACCCAGGGGTAAAATGATAATTTGACCCAGCTGGTGTGCGAACACATGTGAAGGACTGACTTGCTATTATTGGTCAATATCCTGGACACAAAAATATATCTACAGTCAGAAGAGTGCAGTTGTGGTTCTATAGTAAAGTGAACCACAGTTAACGAATATTGATTAATTAGTTAATGAGTCCAGTCAATTAATCTCATATCGTTGGAGCTTATGAGCTGTAGGTCCATTAGGTCTCACTGGTAGCTCATTTAGGGTATTGAGGTAGATTTACTAAGGGAGAATTGAATATTCGAAGTGGTTCGAATATTAAATTTAAAATATGAATTAGATTTATATTAAACTATAGGTTAACATTAATGCGCATTAGATGCACATTAATACTATAGGTTATGTGAGAGAAATATAATTGAATATGTGATATTCAATTGAATGATTAATTAATTAAAGAATTAATTAATTATATGTTTTAATTTGTTTTAATTAAATTTGATTTAATTAAAGCACATTAAAACTATAGGATAAATGAGGGCTATTCATTTAATTAAATATGATTTAATTAGATATTATTAATTTAATTAATATTGATTAATTAAATTAAATTGTTATTAATTTTAATTTAATTTTAAAATTAAAAATGAAAACTGACTTAGTAAGTTAATTAAGTCCTAATCGTGTGTGGTTACACGATTACGTCTTCCTCTTTTATCTCCTGACGTATAGAGGGGAGTTGTTGGTTGCTTCACTTCACGAAAACTCTCTGGCTCTCACATTCTCAGTACTCACAGAGAAAGAAAGATTCTCTCCCAATTCCCTTCAGTAAATTGGTTCCCACAAGCTTCTCAACCAAAATCCCTAAGAAGCCATATCGGTGGTTCAAGCGTGGTGGTGTTCACAAATTGTTGGTGAATTTTTCCAGCAAGTTTTTATACTTTTGGGGCTATTGTAAAACAGAAGAGAAGTTCAAGAAATTGGAGAATTGTTCCTGAGTCTTCAATGGTAGTAAGTTCATTCTAACCTCATGATTGCTAGGATTTTAATCTAGATTAAATCTAGGTTTTTTTTTAATTAAAATCTGCATGCTTTCAACCATATTTACAATAGTTTTTATGTGATTCAATTGCTATAAACTTTTCCGTCGTACGAGTATTCCATTCACTATTTAATTTGAGAATTGGATCTCTGATAGTCTTCCGCTGCGTGGGGCTTTAATCCCCACACCAACGATGTGAGATTAATTGGCTAAACTCATTAACCAATTAATCAATTCTCGTTAACTTTGGGTTCAGTCCACTTAAGACCCACAATTGCACTCTTCTCACCGCAGACATAATTCTGTGTCCAAAGATATAGACTAGTAACAGTAAGTTAGTCCTTCACGAGTGTTCGTAACTCCAGCTGAGTTACCTCTACCTCTTTAAGTACCAGTGTTCCTCTAATGAACAATCTTTTTGTGGTCCAACCACCAAACAAAAACTCCTCTCGGGCCAATGAGAGGGTAGGACCCTTTGTTCAAGACCCAGAGACACCACTTAAGGGAACACTCATCTACTTCCTCAAAGTCAGGAATGAGTGAATTCCATCTTGTGTGATTATGTTTCCAGCTCCTCACTCGGTCTTATCCCCAAAATGATAGGCTTATTGAGTCGGCGTACTGGCCACTCTCACCCATACAAATCAAAAGATAATCCCTCGTGAGCAGGAGACCACAATCTACTTAGGATTCATACTAAGTTGCCTAGGTCATCCTAGTGAAATAGAAACCTAACTAGTTAACGGTATTACAGCTAGCGGTTACTATTTCGCGGTCCGATCTTATGCAAACTCATTGCATAGGATACCCCCACTCGCATGTCCCCTACACGATCACATTGGATCATTGCGTTTGTATCAAATACAAAGTGGGTCGTATCCATAGTGTCATCAAAATAAGGTACCTAGCCAACCCTATACTATAGACCCTTCAGGCTGTCTCTTGAACAATGATCCCCGTTTGTCTCCACATACAGTTCAAGACTCATCCCACAACCTAGGATGTTTAGTTTATTGGATTAGGGTTGTTTAGGCAAGATGTACATAATATAGTCAATAACTCTTTATTGAAAAAACATCAAACAATACTTTATTTATGTTTGGTCAATTGTTACATTTACTATCTACAAGTTTTAGGGCATAAAACCCAACAAATTGAAACACACGCTTTCACAAAATTCCGTTGTGGGATTCGACCCCTTCAATTGGTATTAGAGACATATTGTGTTTCAATTTTTCTTAGGAATGCACGATATAGGATGGTGGGTTGTTTTTCCTTTTCATTTGATGTATGGAAGGTTTGCAAGTAGATGTTTTGATTTTTGGCATTAGATTTACAGAAATTTCTATTGATTTGATCAATGTAAGAGCTCGTTTTTTTGGGCAATTGTATTGTAAATTGAGTCTGTAAGTTTACGTCGTTCGTGGCAAGAGGTTTCAATGGAGAAGTATGGAAAAAAGGAGGAAAATCCACGAAGATTTGAGTGATAGTGTGAACACGCGCAAGCACAAATATACTGTCTCAAGTAGTATAAAATGGAAGAATTCCAAGTATCGAACCCAAGGGAACGAATGTAACAAAATTTCAATGATTAAAGAAAGGAAAACGAAGTTTGAGATGAAGGTAACCAGTTAAAATAGATTTTGAATGATGAGGTATTGAAATAACAAGAAAACAATAATGAAAAGATTAGATTCAAATAAGTTTCTACCCAAAAGTCTACTATGTTGCCAGACTATTCGGTCGCAAGGCTGTTCACAACATTTTGCATTGTGAACCGAATTCAACTCTTATTCAGCCTTCTATGAAGTACCTTTAAGAGACTAAGCCATTAAACCTATATCTGTAACGCCCCAGGTTTTTCAACCACTAGCCTAACGACACTACTTTAACTCTAAACCATTTACCACGACTCTAAGACATTTAAAACCGAATGTACCGAAAATTTAGGCAGCATAATAAAGTAAAATTGGCTAACCCAAAAATTTTTAAACACCTGTTAAACAAAACAAACACTTTTATATACTTAACCCAACTCCACCAAACTTCATTTTTAGATTCACAGCCTAGCTTCACTATACGAGTCAGATCTTGTAGCATCAGATACACAAGTTCATTAAGTTCACACCATGCAACAGATCTTACTACTAGTTCATTATTAACTCATCACTATTGGGTTTTATGCCCTAAAACTCGTAGATAGTAAATGTACATTTGACCGAACATTATTAAATGTGATGTATTATTTAATGTTTGTATTATATCTTGTCTTATCAACCCTAATCCAATAAACTAAACATCCAAGGCTAATAGAATGAGGCTTGAACCAGTATGTAGGGACATACGGGGTTCAATGTTCAAGTTTTAGCCTAAAGGGTCTGTAGTATAGGGATAAGGCTGGGTACCTTATCCTGGTGACACTATGGATACGACCCGCTTTGTATATTGATACAAACGTAATGATCCAACGCGTTCATGTAGTTGACATGCGAGTGGGGTATCCTGTGCAATGAGTTTGCACAAAGACCGGACCACGAAATAGTTAACCACTAACTATAACACCGTTAGTTAGCTCGGTTTCTATTTCACTAGGATGACCTAGGCAACTTGGCCTTAATCCTGAGTGGATTATGGACTCCTGTCCATGAGGGATTGTCTTTTGATTTGTACAGGTGAGAGTGGCCTGTTCGCCGACTCAATAAGCCTATCATTTTGGGGACAAGACCGAGTGGGGAGCTGGGAACATAGTCTTACAAGATGGAATTCACTCCTTCCCGATATTAGGGTAAGTAGAGGTGTGTTCCCTTAAGTGGTGTCTCCGAGTCTTGAACAATGGGCCCTACCCTCTTTATGGCACGAGAGGGATTTCTGTTTGTTGGTTGGACCTCAAACAGGTTGTTCATTAGAGGAGCACTGGTACTTAAGGACCAAGAGGTAGCCCAGGGGTAAAACGGTAATTTGACCTAGCTGGGGTACGAACACACGTGAAGGGCTAACTTGCTGTTGATGGTCTATATCCGTGGACACAGAAATATATCTGCAGTGAGAAAAGTGCAGCTGTGGTTCTTTATGTTGGGTTTTATGCCCTAAAACTCGTAGATAGTGAATGTAAACAAATTTTATACTTGTATTTAATAAAGTGTTATTTAGTTTCTACAATAAAATGTTATTGTTAAATATTGCACTATTTGACCCTAATCCAATAAACTAGACATCCTAGGCTGTAATATGAAGTCTTGAACTATATGTAGCGACATATGGGGATCATTGTTCAAGAAACAGCCTAAAGGGTCTATAGTATAGGGATAAGACTGGGTGCCTTATCCTGGCAACACTATGGATACGGCCCACTTTGTATTTGATACAAACGCTATGATCCAACGCGTTCGTGTAGGAGACATGCGAGTGGGGGTATCCTATGCAATGAGTTTGCATAAGACCGGACCGCGAAATAGTAACCACTGGTTATAACACCGTTAACTAGTTGGTTTTCTATTTCACTAGGACGACCTAGACAACTTAGTCTTAATCCTGAGTTGATTATGGACTCCTGCTGATGAGAGATTGTCCTTTGATTTGTATGGGTGAGAGTGGCCAATTCGCCGACTCAATAAGCCTACCATTTTGGGGACAAGACCGAATGGGGAGCTGGGAACATAATCGTACAAGATGGAATTCACTCCTTCCCGACTTTAGGGAAGCAGATGAGTGTTCCCTTAAGTGGTTACTCCGAGTCTTGAACAAAGGGCCCTACCCTCTCAATGGCACGAGAGGGTTTCTGTTTGATGGTTGGACCACAAACAGGTTGTTCATTAGAGGAGAATTGGTACTTAAGGAAATAGAGGTAACCCAGGGGTAAAACGGTAATTTGACCCAGCTGGTGTTACGGACACTCGTGAAGGACTAACTAGTCGATATTGGTCTATATCCGTGGACACAGAAAATATGTCTGCAGTGAGAAGAGTGCAACTGTGAGTTTATAGTGGAATGAACACACAGTTAACGAATATTGATTAATGTGGTTAATGAGTTTGACCAATTAATCTCACATCGTTGGAGCTTCTGATCTACAGGTCCATTAGGTCCCACTGGTAGCTCATAAAGTAATTTGAGGCAACTAAGTAATAAATGTAAATTGAAAATGTTCAATTTACTAAGGGAAACAAATATAATATATATTGATATATTATGAGAGAAATTAATATTTGAAGAAATTCAAATATAAATTTATGGAAGTTTGAAAGAGTTCAAATAATGAATTAATTAATTTAAGGCCTAAAATGTGTTTGGGCAAATTAATTAATTCTAGGCCGGAAATTAAATATGTGATATTTAATTGGTGGGAATTAATCAATTATGGAAATAATTAATCACTTAAGGAAGTGATTAATCATTTATGGAAATGATCTAATCACTTATGGAAGTAATTAGTCATTTGTGGAAAAGATTAATCAATTGTGGAATTGATTGATCATGATTGATTAATTAAGGAATAAGATTGAATCAATTTCGGAAAAGATTGATTTAATTGAATATTTTATTCATGGCCTCTCTTCTATAAATAGAACACTAGACCTAATTGGTCTAGGACACTTGACACTCTTGCTCTTGCTCTTAGACTCTCAAAGACAAGACCTAGAATTCTCTCTAGCCTCCCTCTTAGAGAAAGACTCCCACAAGTCTTTTGCCTCCTAGACCTAGAGTCATACCGGTGTAACCTCTGTGGTTATTGTGTCATTCAAGAAGAATTTTCCAGCGATCACAAGACAAAGGAGGCTGCTGCGTTTTGTTCGTTGGAGCATCGTTGGCGACGAACGGTCAAGTCTACAACGGAGGTTTGTAACGGTTCTTCCCATTTTCTTTAGAAAAGCATGAAAATAAATTTAGATTTATTTTTAAGCATGTTTAAGCTGATTTTCCAGCAACTTTAAAGAGTGTTTAAAGTTTGTTTGAGTTTTCGTAACGGTATTTTAATGTTAATTAATATACGACGTAAGGTCCAATCGATGCGCTTCCGCTGCGTGGGGACTTTTATTCCCTTCACTTTAGTGGAGTGAACCACAGTTAACGAACATTGATTAACTTGGTTAATGAGTTTAGCCAATTAATCTCATATCGTTGGAGCTTCTGATCTGTAGGTCCATTAGGTCTCACCGGTAGCTCCATTGGGGCGTTGAGGTAAATTTTCTAAGGGGAGTTATATATTTGAAGGGGTTCAAATATTTTATTAAAGTATGAATATGATTCATAATAAAGAAAACTATAGGTTATAATTAATGCTCATATGATGAATATTAATTCTATAGTTTATTTGAGAGAAACATAATTAAATATATGATATTTAATTGAAATATTAATTAATTGGTGAATTAATTAATATTGATGTTTTAATTTAATTTTAATTAAATTATGATTTAATTAAGTTAAATTAAAACTTTGGGTTAAGTGGAATATGCACATAAAAGTGTTTTATGTATTAATAATTAAATTAAATATTAATTTAATTTAATTATCTATTATTTATTAACTGATCAGTTGAAAAACTGATCAGTCAAAAACCAACCCCTTAACCCTACACGCGTGAACTGCCTTTTTTTAAGGGAGTGGGACGTTTTCTTGTGGGTGATAATTTTTCTTTTTCCCGTAATTCATTTGGGAAGTTCCAGAGATCACTCCTCCCATCTATCTCACGCAAACCCTCTCTCTCACTAGAGTTCTCTGTGCTTTCAAAGAACATACAGAGGCAAAAAATTCTCCCTACCTTAGAGTTTTGGTTGGTTCCCACAAGCCACTCAACCTAAAATCCTAGGAGAATACCGGTGATTCTACGTGGTGGTGTTCGTGAGTGGCTTGCAGCATCAAAAGGAAAAATTCTTGCTGCTGGAATTTTCGGATTCAACGAGAATTTGTTGGCGAAACGATCGAGAATGACTACTAAAGTAAGTTTTCTTGATCCTGGATCAATAGGGTCCTTTATAGATGAGATCTTCAGCATATAGAGTTGTTTTAGCATGCTTTACATGAAAAATTTCAGTAGTTTTCTTATGTTATTTACTGCTGTAATTTTATTTCAACGTATTGGTATTTTTGTTCCTAAATTAAATCGGGGTTAAAGGTTCTGTACGTTTCCGCTGCGCAAGGGCTATTATCCTTTCAATCACGACCACAACACTAGCTAAAACAAGGTTTTATTCTTTTACTAAAACCAACAACAATGCCAATCACAAGATCTTCAGCACGAAATCAAGTCATCTAGGTGAAGCTCTCACCATGACAAAACGATATTTTAACTAAACCAGAACTAGCCTAACCAAAGCATATCAAAAGAAAACTCAAACATCCTAGGATTCCTCCTCGTAGTTCTCCTCACCACCAAGGTCCAGCTCATCGTCCAAACCTGCAACATCTAAAATGTTGGGGGAGATAGGGAGGGGGTATCAGTACAACCGTGGTACTGGTAAGCAGCTCACAGTTATAAGTCACAAACAACAAACAATTACAACCATTATTCTTTTCACACGCATCCAACATGCTTGTAAATCCATAAACAATCATCATGCTTAAAAAGCAATAGAACAACCATGCATATGCATCTCACTCTATGCAACGCACACACTAGACACTACATGATTTTCGCGTCATGCTCTGCAACTGCATGATTTCCGCGTCATGCTCCACAATTACATGATTTTTGCGTCATGCTCCGCATTTACATGATTTCCGCATCATGCTGCACCTACCCCACATGAATTACGCGCAATGTGTTGCGCCACTCATACGTGATTTCTGCGTCACGCTCCGCTAGACATGAATTACGTGCCATGTGTTGCGCCTCTCACCCGACTCATGCAACACATCCCCATGCAACATGCCAACCAGACCAAACATGCTTAACACGACATGTCATCATGCTTAAACATCCAAAACATGCTCGTCTCAAGCAACACAATAGATACAGTTCATGCTTAACACAAGCACTTCAGCATTAATAACACAACAGTTCATACTCAGCATAAGTACATGGATTAAGCAAATAACAAACAACCATGCTTCATGCAGTCAAACACAACTTAGCAAGTAGAAACTACTTACCTACAGTGCTTCTAACGTAACCTTAATAATCCAAGCAGTCCAAGAAAGCTCCTAAAGCGCCTCAATACTACAACAAAGATTACTATCCATCAAAGAATGCCTAAACTAGAAGAGAACACCCTAAAACATGCTACTAAGGGGCCAAAACCACTTTACTAAGCCTATTTCTTTGTTGGACAACCTTCATACATTACCCATAATGAAAACCCAATAGCTTTAGACCATGGACAACCATGTCTAAGGCACTACGGGCCATGCTCATTGAACGACCATAATTAAGGCTTTTCAGCCGCAGGACAGCAAGTAAATAAAGCTTATTTAGCACTCTAAGGACTCCTAGAGATTAGACAATGCTACTAGGGCCTAAGATAATTAATGGGAATCTATTTAGCATGCTTTTTAAGCCATGAACAACAATCAGATAAGCATATTTCACATACTAAGGACCTATCGGGGTTGGGCAATACTAATAAGTCCTTACTAATCATTGGGTATCGATCTAATCAAGCTTTTAAGGCAAAAAAAACCACAAAACTTACCCAAACGGACCCGATATCTCGCTGGAGCGGGTCTTGCTAACCACAAACAACACACCAAAAGGTCCTTGGGCAGTGGGTTTCCAACCTAAAGCAAATCGAAGCCAATCGATCACTTTGACGACGCTACAAAACAGAATTTAAAGAAAAACATTCAATCCTTATGCCCAAAAAGGAATGGGTATTCTGATTTAAGCACCAATCATACATGGGTAAGACTTAGACTTACTGGACAAAGGCATCTAAGGCCAAATCACCTGCTGGACAGAGATGGAAATGCAAGGAAAACAGAATCCCTACTGCTGGACGTGCATACAACTGATCGAAATGAGAGAAGGGAGTTAGATCGGCCTTAACTCATCCAAGAATGAGAGAAAACGAGAGCTTACCATGGGTTTCTTCACTTCTTGGTGAAAACCCACAAGAAACGGCATGGGAAAGAGAGATCGATCAAGGGAGGCTGGGTGGCGACGCTCGGGCTACAACCCATGGACGACGATGACACAACTACTGTAGACAACGGCGACGGTGAATGGACAGGTTCACAGCAACACGAGAGGGAGAGAAACAAGGCCACTAAGACACCCACTGAGAGAGAAAGATCGCACGAGAGGGAGAGATATGCACGTCCCATGGGGCTGGACGGCGGTGACGGCGATCGAGCTCCGACAGCAGCGCTGATTGGAATCCACAGCAAGAAGAAGAAAGGGAGAGAATGTTTCACGCGTGAATGAGAGGGAAGAGAGAGAGGGGGGTTTGGCCTTTTTTTTCATTTTCTTTAATTCTTTTAATTATAAAAAGCCAATAATAGGCAACCAAGAATAGGCAATCTCCAACTTAATCCCCTCACTAAGCGTGAAATTTTTCAACGCCTTAACTGACCCAATAACAAACGCCAACCAACTTAATATTACTTTAGGGAGGGAATTGATTTATCATCACGCTTAATTCCAAGAATAATTATCTGAACCTCATGGTATACAATTAATAATTCCATAATACAAGTCCAAATAAAATTTACATTTAATTTGACTAAATACATGGAATTTAAATACACCAAAATGCACGGGGGCGTTACAGTATCTCTAGTTTTTCTCCTATATCACCTTTATGAAAATCGATATTATTCGACCTTCTTGATACCGAACTCACATTGCATGTTAAGTCTAAGTGATCAAGTTAAACTCAACAAGTTAGCATGAAAATCAATAAAGGATGACATACATAAATAAAGCTTAAACAAACAAGCATACTTTCAAGCTACTCTATCCATAAGGGAATTCACTAAACTGAACCCCTCAATGGAATTTAGCTACACATGATGGATAAAAGTGTAAAAGAATAACTTTTTATTGAATAATAAGTCATAGATACAAGAAATAATGAAAAGAAATGAATGATGAAAAATAATGTGCAGTAGCTAAAATTAGGGTTTTTCTCTTTATCCAATCCCTCTAGAGTTCCTCACGACACTCTACTCTCCTTATACAAGGTGGGAATAGGGTGAAATCTCTACAAACACAAAGATTTGATGTCTAACTAGGGTTAGAATTTGGTCTTCTAGCAAGGATCGTGGGCATCACAACTCATGGGTATGAACTAGGGTTTTGTCACCATCCTTTCTTCCCAGTGAGTTTTGCTTGAGTTTCCCTTCGATTGATGGCCTTTTATTGAGTGGGCAGTCATAGAGAAGTCACGAAAATAATGCTAGCAGGTAGCCCAATCGATTTCGGAGTCAAAATAGCTGGTTAGGTGCGTGAGAAGCTCGTTCAACGCTAACTCGCGACGAACTCGAACATTCTATTTCTGCCCAGAAATGTAGTCGCATTTCTACTGTTCCTCTGTTTTTCTACCGCAAGTAAAAATGGGTCAAATTCATATCAAATTAGTTCATTTAAGTACAAATAAACATTATTTGACAAGCATGACTCTCTAAGACTCAACTTACTAACTTTGATACTTTTTAGGCTTGGGACCAGATAATTTGATAAAAAAAAAAACATACAAGTTTAACAAGAAATAAGCTAAGAATAAGGGACAATATAGGTGTATTTTTGGCACTTATCACTAGTTTAGAATTATGGAAATTGTTTTGTATTTCTCTGTTGCACAAAATACTATTTTCTCTAGAATCCAAATTGAATTACAAGCGATTCAAATCGCTTTCGTTGTGGGATTCAATCCCTTCAGTAGGGGGATTATACAAGGAGATTCCCTTTCTCCCTATCTCTTCCTCCTATACGTGAACCACCAAGATAAGGAAGCATGTGAAAGAATCTTGGGCATAAAAAAAAATCAAATCCCTAGACCAATACCTTGCCGTCTTAAATAGGAAGGAATAGAGGAGCAACCTTCAAGCAGATCAAGGACATAGTGGAAAAAACCTTCCAAGGGTGGAAAGAAAAACTTTTCTCTCTTAAGGGAAAAGAAGTTCTTATTAAAGTGGTGGCTCAAGCGATCCCTATATACACTATGAGTTGCTTTCACTTACCTAACAACATTTGTAATGAAATTGACAGGTTATGTGCAAAGTTCTGGTGGGGATTTGTGGGAGACAAAAATATGAGCTACTTGATGAGTTGGAAGAAGATGTGTTCAGGCAAGGATAAAGGGGGAACGAGGTTCAGGCAAATTTCAACTTTCAACTAGGTGATGCCCGCAAAAAAAAAAAAAAAAAAAAAAAAAAAAAAAAAAAAAAAAAAAAAAAACTGGCGAATCATCAGGAACCCCATGAAAGTGTTAATATCTAAAATGCGGAAGCAATTTTGGATCTTAGGTACTTAATAACTTCAATTTGATCAAACAATGCATGTTGTTCATATGAAGAAAACAGGGCAATGTGTACCAACCTCTTTAATTCAACAAATTGGTTGAATCCGTTGGTTGTTTTTCTTCTCCAAGTTGTCACGAACCACCCTTTGATCTTCCTTGCTATCCTCAAGCCTTTGGAACGGATTGTGGGATCCTCTAGTGATGGAATTTTGAAGGGAAAAAGCTTCAAGAACAAGCTTTAATGGAGGTTGAGTTTTGGAGAGATTTTGGCAACATTTCCTTAAGCATTCAAGATGTGTTTCTTCAGCAAATTTGATAGCATGAAATAATGCTATCTTTTTAGCCCTAAATTTGAGCTTATTCCATGCTTAATTTAGTATTTAATTGCATTAATTTATTGATTTCAGAATTCTTAGTCCCAAAAGGAGCAATTGATGCAATTTTGAGAAATTGATGCAAATCGGGCCCAATTTGGAGATTATTTGATGAGTTAGAAGCTTAACGCATGGAAAGCTTGATGTTGTAGAAGTCTGGCACATGGAAAGCTTGTTGCTGTAGCAGTCTGGCGCATGGGATGCATGATGAGCTAGAGCATGAGAAGCTTGATGAGTTGGTGAATAGTATTGACTGGGGAGCAAGTTGAGTAGGGAGCAAGTTTCTATCCATATGATGATCATTTGGCTCCAAGATCAACCCTTTGGCTCCAAGTATTCCCCTTTGGCTCCAAGAAAGAAGAGATTATAAATAGAGGGGAGATGAAAAATCCAAATAGAGAAGAATCATTCAAGGCATTACTACATTTTTATGTTTTATTGCATTGTGTGTTTTATATTGTAGCTTGAAGTAATTTCTTTTCATCAAGGCTTAGCCTAGGCACCCATGTGGCTTTAGGATTATTTGTGTATGCGCTACAATGAATTAATGATATTGATGCTTTCTACTTAGATGCGCTAATTCTTTCATTACTAATGCTTGCCTGGCCAGCCGGTTGCGGTAGCAGCATGATAAATCCCTGACAGGTAACACATGTGGAAATATCTAAGTAGAGCAAGATAATGCATTACATGTAGTCTGGTTGCGCTAGTAATAGTGTGGCCGCAAGAGATAGTTCATGGATGTGTTTAGGTTGTCTGAGGAATAATTCAGTCGCTTGCAAGTAAATAGAGAACTGCGCTAACGCATGAATTAAGTGAACAGAACGTTCTTAATTCAACGCCAAATGCATGTGTAGTACGATAAGGGAATCGCATGATTATTTCTCGCTTAGGCATCAATATTCTGTCGATTCTTTGTTATGCGTTGCACTAATATCTTATTTGTCATATGTGGTTGTTGCGATGAAAGCCTTGATAGCTCAACTTTCACTGTTTTTCCTTTATCGCATAGCTTCTATTTTTGTGTTATCGCATAATTACTTCACCGCATCTCTATCTCTTTTGTATTTCCTAATGCCCATGCATTAGAATAGGATTTAAGGAAAGACATTTTTACTACTCGCCCCTTTCCTGTGGATTCGACCCTGGAGTACTCCAGGTATTACTTGATTGTGCATAATTTATACTTGGATTAATGCACAACAATGATATATTCTTTAATTAATTCAATATAATTAGAAGTGAATACAATTCCAACCAAAATTCATCCCTATTTATAGAGAGATTGAAGCTGATGAAAAACACCACAATTTGACACCAAATTACCCCACAATTAGTGGGTAATTTGGTGGCTAAGTGAGGGGGAGTGCATGGGTTTAGTCACCGTGCACTCCACCTCCAAAAATTCAAATTAATTTTAATTAATTTATAATTAATAATCTGAAAATATGAAATCCAATTTTTTAATTTTCAATTTTAAATTAATTCAAAATTAGTTTAAAATAATTATTAATTAATTTAATATCTAATATTAAATTAATATTTTGCTACCAATCCTGAACATTTCCGAAATGTTATTTTTCAACCATGAATCCCTATTCATGTACTTGATATTTAAATCATATTTAAATATATTAAATCTCTCATAGCTCGGTTTATCTAAATCCCGACGTGTTGGTAATGTCAAATATGTCCGACCATTTCCCTAAACCAAATTCGAATTAATTCTAATTCCTTCCATCATATTGTTCCAAGGGTTGGTCTCAAGCTAGCAAGGGGACCTAATGGACCTACAGATCATGGGCTCCAACAGTACGAGGTTTAACCGACTAAACCCTTTTAACCTAGTTAACCAACATCCGTTAACTACCGGGTCACTCCACTATAGCCTAGTAGTTGAACTCCCCTCACTATAGATATATTTTCGTCAACTCGATATAACCATGATTAGTAAGTCAATCCTTCATAGGTCGTTTGTTATTATTGCTAGGTGAAATGTCCGTTTTACCCCTATAGCACATCTTTGTTCCTTAAGTCCACTGGTCCTTTAATGAAAATTTTGTTTATGGTCCAACCACTAAATAGAGTCCCTCTCGGGCCAATGAGAGGGTGGGGCCCTTTGTTCAAGCCTCGAGTCAGCACTTAAGGGAACAACCTTTCTACTATCCCTGATTTGGGTAGGAGTGAATTCCGTCTTGCAATACTATGTCCCCAACTATCCATCCAGTCTTATCCCCATAATGGTAGGCTCATTGAGCGGCGCTGTTGAGCCACTCTCACCCATGCAGATTAAAGGATAATCCCAAATGAACTGGAGTTCATAGTAAGCTCAGGATTAAGATCGAGTTACCTAGGTCATCGCATTGAAATAGTCAATCTTATCATTAAACGACGTTAGAAAGTAAAAATGACTTATTTCTCGGTTCGATCTTGTGAAAACATCTTTTACACAGGATGCCCCTACTCGCATGTCTCCACATGAACGATCCAGGATCACGTCGTTTGCCTTGTCAGCAAAGTAGGTCGCATCCATAGTGTCACCACGATAAGGTACCCAACCTTATGCCTATACTATAGACCATTTTGGTTATATACTAGAATTTGATCCCTGTCTATATCCATGATACAGTTCGAGTATTTCATATTATAACCAAGGATGTTTCATATTGGATTTAGAATATAAAACAAACAATTCACTGAATAACATCTTTATTGCAAAAGGATTACAAACTTTAAGTTTTAGAACATAAAACCCAACATCCCAGTAGCTTCTTACATATGACTCTTAGAGGCAGATACTTCAAGGATGGAAACTACCTAAAAGCCTCAATGGGAACACAACCCCTCCCTAACATGGAGAAGCATCTGTTGGGGCTAGGACCTTTTTATGAAAGGATATAGTAGTGGAAGAGGTTGTCGAGGTCTCTTATCAAATAAATTTATATTTCACGATTCCTAAAGCTAACTTGTAGCAATAGTGGTTAGGGTCGAACACAAGGAACAGTCGGTTTATTTATAAATTCTTTTGTGCTTTTAGATAACCAAAAAAGGGGAGTTTATGGATAAAAGATAAGAACATAATAGTAAAGGCGGGAAAATAAATGCAGAAAATTAAATGCAAGAAAAGTAAAAGGCAAGTTAGTTGATCTTACCACGAGGATTACTATAGTTGGAGTTGTCGGGATTCAGTTCAATGCAATTAAATCACAAGTTTCACAAAGTATTTCAATTGAAAAACTATAGTCTAGCGTACTCTAGAGTTACCAGGAGTCATGTTCTACTATCATGGACAAGCCAACGCACTTAGCCCGATTCTAACCTAAATCTAATTAACTGCACAATTAATTAAATTTAAACCTCATTGAGAACTAGATAGATTAGTCATGCATGCAATTAGGGGGAATTAACACCTTTATTACAATAATTAAATAATCTATCCCTATTACTACTTTGATTAGCAAGTAAACTCAAGAAAACCACGGTCAAAGGTTGTCAATCTTTTCCTAGCATTACTTGAATTTATAGAAACAGAGATAGAATCACTAAAGCATGCAATTGAATATTAAAGCGCAAGAAACTTCATTAAAAGCAATTGAACTTACACACCGAGGTCCCAATTACAGCAATCCGAACTTAGTTGGCTATAGACAAGCACAATCCAAGCCCGAGGCTTGATCAGCCGACCCTTAGACTAAGAAAACTTAAAAAGAGAGCTGGAAATTAGAGAGGGAAAACAACTACAATTGAGTGAATGAAACTTTTTTACAACCCTAAAACTAAGCTACATATTTATAGATGTATTTGGCCTTGAAATCGTCTGAATTTGGTGATGAAACTGATAGCTTGCATAAATGGTACTATTGTTCCCTGGAATTAACAGTTTTTATTGTGCTTTAATGTGTTTTTATTATATAAATTCATTTAATTGATTATTTTTTGTCCCTATGAGTTTTATTTGAACTTTGGAGAAAAAAGAAGAAAAAGAAGCCCAAATAATGGAGATTTGTCCATGGAGATTCAAGGTGGGTCAAGTGGGAGAAGTCCAAGACCCTAAATGGAAGAGAATTGGGCCAAAGAATGGAAGAAGAAGCCCAAAATCAGCCCAAGACGCAATCTGGAATTTTCCAGTCGAAGGATAGCGTCGAGACGCTGTCCCTTAGCGTCTCGACGCAGGGCTGCCTTGGAGAAGAAGTTGAATACGTCACAGCGTCGCGACACTGTCCAACCTGAAGGCTTATATAAAGCGCGCTTTTCAAGGCTCTTTGAGCCATCTTTGAGGGTCGGGTTGAGAGGAGAGCGAAATTCTTGTATTGGGCATCTTTGGAGTGGTCAGGAGCTTGTAACGAGGAGGATCCAAGGCGCAAGCAAGGGGTTCTTCGACAGTTCATCTCCTAACTCCTTTATTTGTTCATTTATTATTTTACATCATGTATAGATGGGAAATTTTGGCACTTATAATATATATGTATAGCTAAATCCCGGCTTGCGAGTCTTCACTGAAAGAATATAGTTTAATGTTATTTTGATTGCCTATCTTTGTCCATATTACTGATTATTTGTGTGGATGTTCGTAATGCTCTATAGATTCTGGCCAAATTTATAGTGATTAGATACTTAGTGGAAACTCGACGGAGAGAAACTAAGGCAGGTCATAACCCACTCAACTAGGCTTAACTGCTCGTAGTGACAGCGAGAGTAGTTTGTTGGCTTAGAGATCGATAATGAATCAGAGCTCATTAATTAACTCGTTTGATAGCGCTAAGGACACTTAGGTTATTAAATTGAGTTAGTTATAATTAGGGGAAACCGACAAGAGAACCTATGTAATTAACGGAGATTCTAGATCTATAATTAGTCGGTCACAAGATTAGGTAATTAGAATAACTAATAAGCTATATTTTGGATTTCAAGACCCCGCCTCTCATTCGACTCAATCATCCTTTTTGCCAATTTGCTTGATCAATTTGTTAATTGTTTTGTTTAAATTTTGTTTGCATCTTTCATCATGTTTAGGTCCCTAAATAATAATCAATCTTAGTATTTTTAGTGATTAGAATTTTGTCTTGTCTAAGTGCACTTCTCCCTGTGGAATCGATACTCAGTACTCTACCATTTTATATTACTTGTGGCAACCGTACGCTTGCGGTAATCGCTTCAACAGAAACGAGGGCTCAAAATAGGAAAAACCGTTGCTCAAATAAGGAAGGCAGATTCTAAAAATCTGCCATAGAGATGCTAGGCCCACAGCGTCTCGACATTGGGCTGCTGTCTTGCAGCGTCGAGCACAGTGTCGAGCAACGTCTCAATGTTGTGGGCTCGGGTTTCCAGCGTGAATTTGAGGCCATAGTTGACTTTTTGAGTTGACCTTCGGTTTTCGACAAAATTTCACTTACTTTTAATTACCAAAATTCCCTTTTTGACTCTGAAGGCTCCGAAATGACCTATAACAGTATTATAGTCAAAATTCATCATTTTTCATATATAATAACACAACGACAAGCAAAATTTAGGGATATTATTATGCAACAATTTGATGCTATCATATAGGTGGATAGTGGAAAATGGAATTACATTGAGATTGACAAGAAGCCTTGGATTAGCAAACCAGGGAATCCCAAGAGAATAGCTCCAAAGATGAGAGATCATTTGGCATCTCGATAAAACAAGGAATTTTCACGTTTAAAAGTGCCTACTATCTGACAATTGTCAATATCTCAAAAAAGGAGGCTTCCTAATCAGACTTTAACAAAGTTTATACTCTCTGGAAAAGCTTGTGGGCTACCAACGTGATTCCTAGAGTTAAAGTGTGTGCGTGGAAGATTGTCAACAACATAATCCCCGATAAGTTCAATATCCTAAAAAATGCAATATCTAATAGATCTTTGAGGTCTCGACTCCAACAAATGTTTCTCCCACAAAAAGACTATATCTAATAGATCTTCTGCCAGTGTGGAATTTCAACATTGTGGGAGAGAATCGAACACAGTAGCTCATTGTGTAGCAAAAATAACTTGTAATTTCCCTTTTGTTCCTAACGAAAGGAATTCCCCTACGCGGGAATTTGGACAGATTTTTTTGAGCCTTGGTTTTCTTTCGTGGATATTCCCTCTTCTTGATAAAGGTGGTTGTAACAACTGTTAGTCTTCAATGTATTTTCTTAATTAAAAAAAAAACAACTTTAAAGACTAAAATTTTTGTTCACACAAGATTTACAAAGAAATTTAATTCGTGAAAATGAACTTGATTTTATTGAATTTGATGTAGAAAGTGTTACCGTCTCTAATATTTATCCTCTGATGCTCTCTCTTAAAATGTAGAGTCTGATCTGAGGTGATAAGAATCATGGTGGTCCAAGCACCCGTATTTTGAAGACACATTTAATATCTTAAGTCATCAACTTTTGTTTGTAATTTTTGAACTTTTGGGCTTCCAAAACGTGGTTTCAAGGTTAGAAGGTTAGATTCATTAGTGGGGAGTTACTTTGTAGCCAATTATGGTCATGAATGCTTTGTAGCTTTTAATTTGGGGATTTGAAAGGTTGGGGGTTTCATTCACACAAAGGCTATAAAAAGCCTCATTCTAGCATGTAAAATTCAGATTTGAGATGAATGAAATATGAACTATTTGAGACTTTTTCTTAGAAAACCCTTTTCTAGGTTTCTTGCAATTCTTGTGATAGATTGCATGTTGAGCCATTCAATCCGCCCTTGATCAAGTTTGATTGTGGAATGACTCAATCTAGAATAAGGTTTCCAATCTTGCTTCTACATCATTGATCATAAGAGGTAATCAATTTCTAGCCTTTTCTCTTGGTTGGTTCTAATTTGTGTAAGGAGGTGTTAATCTCTTTGTTTCAAGGGTTCTTGCTCCACAAAAGCTTGGATCTTTGGGCTGAGAATTAGGGTTGCCTTATCCTTTTGGTATCAGAGCTGCTTTGATCCTTATCATGAGGGCTTGCGAGCTTGATCTTAGATGGAGGGAGGTCTTATCTTCAACAGATGGAGGGAGGTCGAATCTTCAACGTGTATCTTGATGAAGAGATGGTTGATTCTTTGGAGTCTTCAAGTCGTTGGATCTTCTGAGTCTTGAGTTGGCCGAATTCTGAATCTTGGATCTTCTGAATTCTCTGGACTCTCTGACGTCTGACAACTCTGGACTCTGGCAGAATGCTCTAGACTCTGAGTTCTCTGACTTTGTCTGAATGCCCAAAATGAATGGTGGTCTCCTCTATTTATAGAGTTTGATGGAGCTCATATGGGCTTGGGCTTGGTTGATTTTGGGCCAACTTTTGGGCTTGGGCTATATCTGGGCTTTAATCCAATCATTTTTTTTTTATTAAGAAGGTTGGATTATTTTAATTTAGCCCAATTTCTTCAATGACCTCATGTTACATTAGTCTCAAGTCCAATTGCCATGTGGCATTACTTGATTGGACTTGGCCTATGTCATCCGATAGATCAATCATAGACAAGTGGCATTATTTGAATTGCCAAATTTTAATGTCTATTAATTTAATTTAGGGACACATGTAAATTAGTAATTGGTCTCGAATTTATTTTATCATTAATTTAAATCAATGACGTGACAATTTGTGATTGACCAAAATTTCTCACTCAACAAATGTCCCTTTTTCGAAATTTATGCACCTATATGCGTGCATGGATTTTGAAAAGTATGATTTGTAAAAAAAAAATATATGACGTTTAGGCATAATTTTAATTTGTGCCAATAGGCGAAATTAATCAGAATATTAGCTTACAATTCTACATAATTTCCTTTATGCTACCAACATTAATTTTAGCCAAATTTAAAACTTTTTTTTATGCCAAAGAATCAAAATCTTGAACCACAATTTTGATTTCCAATACTTTTTTTTTTTTTTTGAAATTGGAAACTTAATTTTAGCCAAAATTGTGACAATATTTGTTCTCTCTACCTTGGACATGAATTTGGAGGTAGATAGGTACTTTGAACCAAAATTGGATGTCTCTTGGCTTGCCAATTTTATTAGGCCAAAATTTCTCTCTTGAGTCATATAATTTGGAGGAGGCAATTTCTTTTTTTTTATTTATTTATTTTTACCTAATAGCAATTGTAGGAAATTCCTTGCCATATTTGATTTGGCCAAAAACCAACTTTTCCTTATGTGTTTTGTAGGATTGGAATTCCCCAATTTCGTAAAGCGGAAGCGTAATTGGACTGATTCGTAGTTAATTTTGTTTATCTAAAATACCATTACATTGGCAAAAATTTACAAAACATATTCTATAGAAACTTAAAGCTAAACATACAAAAATTATTAGATCTAAATCTAATAGAGAGAAGCAAACATATCGTCGTTGTCGTCTCTGAAATATCAAGAACGCCTTTCTTGATTCCATAGGGACCAAGCGTCAACAATTGGGACACCACCAATTGATCTTCCCCGCTATGACTCTGAGATTAGGAACGTAATTGTGGGATTACCCAATCTTGAATGGGAAAAACACAAGAGAAAAAAGTTCTTCTTTGTGTTCTTGGTTGAGAGAATATGAGAGAGTGGCTAGGGAGGCTAGAGAGAATGCAAGAGTGCATTCTTGTGGCCTTATCTTGTATCACCTAAACCCTAGGTTTAGTGTTCTATTTATAGGAAAAATATCATGAATAAAATATTCACAAATAATCAATTATTTACATAAATGATTAATCTTTTCCATAATTGATTAATCATTTCCATAAATGATTAATTACTTCCATAAGTGATTGATCATTTCCATAAATGATTAATTACTTCCATAAGTGATTGATCATTTTCATAATTGATTAATTACCAAATTAATTAATTCTATGATTAATTAATTACCCAATTAAATATCATATATTTAATTTCAGGCCTTCAATTAATTAATTACCCAATTAAATATCATATATTTAATTTCAGGTCTTCAATTAATTAATTCTATAATTAATTAATTACCCAATTAAATATTATATATTTAATTTTAAGCCTTCAATTAATTAATTTTATAATACGAATCAAATTCATATTAAAATTTGAACTCCTTCAAATTCTCTTATATCTTATAAATTTAATATGAATCAAATTCATATTAATATTTGAATTTCTTCAAATATTTATTTCTCTCATATACTATTGTTTAATTAAATCACATTTAATTAAACTAAATTGAATAATTAATTAATTCATAATTAGTTAATTAATTTACTAATTAAATATCATATACTTAATTAGTCATATATTTGAACTCCTTCAAATATATAATTCTCTCAATTAATAAAGTTTAATCACAAATTAAATTTTATATTATAATGTATCACCATACATTATACTAATTATATCTCATACAATTAATTTGATTCCCATAACGAATTTGAATAATTCAAATTCTTTTCAAGATAAATTTGTTCCTAATTACTCTTTACGATCTAGTAAGGGGACCTAATGGACCTACTGATCAGAAGCTCCAATGATATGAAGTTAACTGACTAAACTCATTAATCAGGTTAACCAATATTCATTAACTGTGGGTTATTCCACTAAAGACCCACAGCTGAACTTTTCTCACTGTAGAGCGTTTCTGTGTCCATGGATATAGACCTGTACCGGTAAGTCAATCCTTCACGAGTGTCTGCAACCACAGCTGGGTCAAATTATCGTTTTACCCCTGTGTTACATTTGTCTCCTTAAGTACCAACGCTCCTCTAATGAACAACCTGTTTATGGTCCAACCATTAAACAGAAAGTCCCTCTCGGGCCAGTGAGAGGGCGTGATCCCTTTGTTCAAGTCCCGGAGTCACCACTTAAGGGAACACTCATCTACTTCTCCTAGAAGTGGGAAGGAGTGAATTTCTTCTTGTGTTGTCATGTCCCCAACCTCCCACTCGGTCTTGTCCCCAAAAAGGAAAGCTTATTGAGTCGACATATTGGCCACTCTCACCCATGCTAATCAAAGGACAATCCCTCATGAGAAGGAGTTCATCACACACTCAGGATTAAGACCGAGTTACCTAGGGCATCCTATTGAAACAGTAACCTAACTAGTTAACGGTGTTATTTCTAGTGGTTAACAGATAGCGAGCATAGCTAGCTAGTTTTCCCTAATTAATTTAGCTAGTCTTTTATAATTTATTGGCCAAATGATGCGTTTTTTGTTGTATTTGTAGGAAATAAATATTGGAGCTAATTGCTTGTTCGGGACATGAATAAGGGCTAAAGATCGAAAAAAGATCAAGTTGGGAGAAGTCAAATTTAGCCCAGTCGAGAGCAAAAAAAAAAAAAAAAAAAAAAATCACAGCGTCTCGGTTGAAATTTACAGATTCGCGGTATCGCGATAGCGTTGCGACGTTGTCCCAAATTTCTGCCCTATATATATTTTGCGATTAGGTCTGATTAGGGGACTTCTCTTGGACGATTTGGAGCTGAAAAATAGAGAAAAAAGAGCTTTTGAAGCTGAATCAAGTGGAGGAAAAGCGAGAATCAAAGCTTTGTTCGTGGGGATCGTAACGGGGACGTTCGGTCTCGGCCTACCTAGCGTTTAATTCTCTTTACCCTTTGCTTTTGTAGTTTTTATGGCTTATTTAGACTTAGTTTATATTGTAATTTGGATTATGTGTAGCTAAGTTTAATTCTTAGAGATTGATGTAGCCGTCGGGCATTTTATGGATTGATTTTATGGTTTTATTGCTATTGATGTCATTTATGCATAATTGTGTTCTTACTGCTTTCAATTTACCAGCCATAAATTGATTGTTGTTTGTGCTTGAATCTAACTCAGGAGAGAGGATTTAGCTTAGAAATCACTATGCATAACTAGGATCTAACTAGAAATCGGGAGATAATAGTTAATTCTAGAAATCGTTAAAAAGGTTAACCTTAATGCCTTGCATGTTTAATGAATTTAGAAAGGGATATCGGGTTCATTGCATGTGGGAGAATCATGTATGCTCGGGAGAGATAAGTGTGATTTTAGTTTCCCAAGATTTATGAATCATAGCATGTTGTTAAAAATCCATTAATTAATCCATAATCCCAATTGGTGAAATCAACTCCCTAAGATCGTTGTCTCCATTAGATTGTCATACTTTTTATTGCTTTGTGTTATTTTTCCATTCATTCTCACTTAGTTCGATTCCCTAAATAAAATTGGACAAGATTATTTTCGGTAATTAAAATTGATTAAAAAATCCAATCCAGAGTACGACACTCGATTTCAAAAATCACTTTACTATTACTTGACCCGTGCGCTTGCGGTAGGAAAATTCCACATCAAGTTTTTGGCGCTGTTGTCGGGGATTGCCATATTTAGTCTTTTTAATATCGTAGAAAAATTGTCCGGTCTTAGTTTAGGGTGTATTTTTTTTTTTTGTTATTTTTGTTATTTTTGTTTTTAGGAAGATTGCATTTTTTCCTTTATTATTTTTCTTTTCCATATTTAGATTTTTCCATATTTGTTTGAATTTTCCATTGATAGATTTTTTCTTTTTAGTTTTTTTTCCTTTTTAGATTAGTTTTTCCTTACTTGTTAGTTTCCTTATTTGTTTTTTTGCCATATTTGTTTTTTGCATTCCATATTTGTTTATCTTTTCCTTTTGTAGATTTTATTTTCCTTATTTAGATTTAGTTATTTCCTTTTCTAATTTCTTTCCTAATTTAAATTTTTTCCTTTTCTTTTATTTTCCTTTTTAGGTTAGTTTTGTTGGTGTATGCGAAAAGTTAGGGAGTTGGCCTTAGTTTCCTTTGACCCAGAGATCGAAAGAACTTTTAATAAACTTCGAAGGGAAAACAAAGTTAATCCAATTTCAATGGCCAATCCTAACCCTGAGGAGCCTAAGCCTATTAGGGACTACTTTCAGCCGGTCTTTCAGGAGCAATAGTCGGGGATTGTCTATGCCCCGATCAATGCTAATAATTTCGAGCTGAAAACGGGTCTCATCCAGATGGCTCGAGACTGTGCCTACAGAGGATCGCCCACAGAGGATCCCAATTCTCACCTGAAATCTTTCTTGGACGTTTGTTTCCTTTTTCGTTGCAGGACAAAGCGAGGGATTGGTTGCAAATGATTCCACCTTGGAGCATTACTACTTAGGATGCTTTGGTCCAGGCGTTTTTAAAGAAATTCTTCCCTCCTGCTAAGACAGTCAAGCTGAGAACCAAGATTGGGACGTTCCAGCAGCAGTTTCATGAGCAGCTGTTCGAGGCTTGGGAGCGATTCCAAGAGTTGCTGAGGAAGTGCCCTCAGCATGGCTATCCCGACTGGCTTCAGGTTCAATTATTTTATAATGGCTTAACTCCTAGTACAAAAACTATCGTTGATGCAGCTGCAGGTGGGACTCTGTTGTCCAAAACTGTTGAGAACGCTAGGACTTTGCTGGAGGAAATGGCCACCAATAGCTATCAGTGGCCATCGGAGCGGTCGGGACCGAAAAATATTGTTGCTGGAGTGTTCGAGATTGACAACGTAAGTGCACTTCAGGCCCAGATGTCTTCCGTTGCTAATGCATTTTTAAAGTTTTCAGGTACAGGGAGTGCTCAATCGATCAAGTCTGCAGCTGCCCTTGCATCCCAGACTCAGGAGGAAAATCTCGAGCAGGTTCAGTATGTCTCTAATTTTAATTCTAGGGGGTACAATAATAATTCTGCACCTACACATTATCACCCTAGTAATAGAAATCATGAAAATTTTTCCTATGCTAATAACAAGAATGTGTTGAATCCTCCTGGCTTCACTCCTCAAAGTCAAGAAAGTAAAAAATCTTTAGAGGATCTCGTTGGAGCTTTTATTGCAGAATCAAGTAACAGGTCAAATAAGCTCGAGGAGGTCGTGATTGCCATAAACACCACTGTCAATGGTCATTTTGCAGTCATCAAGAACATCGAGACTCAGTTGGGACAATCGGTAAGTGTTGTCAACACAATGAATAAAGGTAAAGCCCGAGCTGAACAGGAGAAATCTCCATTGGAGTAGTGCAAGGCCATCACTGTGCATCACGAGGAGGAATTGCACATAGCTGAGGAAGAGGAGACCACTGAACCAGAGGAACTCACTGGAGAAGCTGAGGAGGGCACCACCTCAAATGAAGCTGAAAATCTTAATCCTGAGCCTTCTATCCCTTCTCCTACTGTTTTAGTTCCTAAATCAAAGAAAAAGAAAAAATTCTAAGGCTAAGTTTGACAAGTTTCTAGATGCTTTTATGGGATTGCATGTTAATATTCCTTTCTCAGATGTCCTGGAGCAGATGCCTCATTACAAGAAGTTCATGAAGGAATGGCTCAACAAGAAGAAAAAGGAGAAGCAGATGGAGACTGTATACCTTGCATCGACATGCAGTGCTTGTGTCCAACAGAACGTACTAGAGAAATTGTCTGATCCAGGGAGTTTTACTATTCCTTGTAGTTTTGATACTTATTCATGTAGAGCATTATGTAATTTAGGGGCTAGCATAAGTATCATTCCATTATCATTGTGCAAAAAGCTAAATATAGGAGAGATAAAATCTACCACTGTTAGGCTCCAGTTGGCTGACCAGTCTGTGGTTAGTCCATATGGGATTGTTGAGAATGTTTTGATTAAGGTAGGTAGATTTTTCCTTCCTGTTGATTTCTTTGTTTTGGACATTAAAGAGAATCCTGCCATGCCTATCATATTAGGGAGACCACTCCTTGCTACAGGGAGAGTCATAATTGATATTGAGTGCAAGGATCTAATCATTAGAGTCCAACAGGAGAAGGAGATCCTAAAAGCTTTTGAGGACCCTAAGAACACATCAGAGACCATGTTGGTGGGATACAGGAAAGGTGCTAGGAATAGCATTGTTGATGGAACACCTGATATTAGACCACCTTGATGCCTATTCGGTCAACACGTCGAGCTATTGACGTTAAACAAGCGCTTATGGGAGGCAACCCAAGTAAGTCCAAATGTGTTTTTCTTTTAGCTTTTGATTTATTGTTTGTTTTTGTTTTGTAGGTCTTGGCTCCAGTTTCTCCTTTGCTTGTAAGCTTCCATAAAAGAGGACATCGTCATTCCAGGGCAGTATTGTTCACTCCTCCTATTCTTTTATTGTTCTCATGCTTGTTTATGCCTTATTTTCTTTATACATTGAGGACAATGCATGTTTTAAGTTTGGGGGTGGAATATCATGTTTGTGGAGCCCTTGAGCATCTGAGTTCGGGCTATAGTTTTGAGCTTTCTTTGAATTGAGCATATGGTTTTTTTCTGGATGCTATTTTTGCATGACTATGATTTCCTAGGATAGGCTTTCTTGTCAATTTTCAAACTTTCGATGAGTTGTAAGCATGAGTGCCCAAAAAGGGAGACTTTTTAAACTTTTTCTAGGAGATGTCTTGCATGAGTAGAGTATTTGTCTTGGCTAGATTTGGATTTGAATGCTTAGGAGCAAATTATTAGGTTCATATGCTTGTTGTCACCTTGATAGGTGTAAGGAAGAGATAGGTGTAGGGAAGAGCTAAAGAGTTAATTTTTTTGCAAATTAGCATGTTTGATCTTGCTTAGGAAGAAAGAAAAGAATATATGCTTATCATGCTCATAAAGAAAAACCATTCTTGTTGTTACAATTTGAAAAAAAAAAAAAAAAAGTCATGACTTATGCGCACAATGCAATGATTAATAAAGTTTAGGCAAAAAGAGCTACCCCTATTGTGATCAGTTAGGCCAACCAAAGGGTAAAACTCGGGTTATGGGTCCCTGCAATAGGTGTGTGAAAGCTAGTGCCACATATAAATGCATGTTGTAATTTTCAATTATAAGCACCTAAGTATGGAGGAAAGCAAACTAATTTGTTCCATTGACTCGTTAGTGAATCCTTAGTGCCAGTGTAGAGGGAAGATGAGTTGAGAGTTTAGTAATCCAATCCCGGGCTAGTACAGTCTAATCTAGGTGAGTTAGATCTTGCTTGTGCAAGTTAATTTTGGAAAAAATTTTATTTGTCTCCCTCATTGGTCCTTATGTGCATGTCTTTTGATTGCTTGATTATTGACTTTTGAGCCTTGAGGATTGAGTCATGTTCGTTGCATCCATTCCACCATTGTATGCTTGATTTTTAGTTTGCTCGAGGACTAGCAAAAGCTTAAGTTTGGGGGTGTTTGATAGCGAGCATAGCTAGCTAGTTTTCCCTAATTAATTTATCTAGTCTTTTATAATTTATTGGCCAAAATGATGCGTTTTTGTGTTATATTTGTAGGAAATAAATATTGGAGCTAATTGCGTGTTCGGGACATGAATAAGGGCTAAAGATCGAAAAAGGATCAAGTTGGAAGAAGTCAAATTCAGCCCAGCAGAGAGCCAAAAAAAAAAAAAAATCACAGCGTCATGACGCTCTCGGTTGAAATTTTCGGATTCGCGGTATTGCGACAGCGTCGCTGTCCCGAATTTTTGTCCTATATATATTTTGCGATTAGGTCTGATTTAGGGGACTTCTCTTGGACGATTTGGAGCCGAAAAACAGAGAAAAAAGGGCTTTTGAAGCTGAATCAAGTGGAGGAAAAGCGGGAATCAATGCTTTGTTTGTGGGGATCGTAACGGGGACGTGCGGTCTCGGCCTACCTAGCGTTTAGTTCTCTTTACCCTTTTCTTTTGTAGTTTTTATGGCTTATTTAGACTTAGTTTATATTGTAATTTGGATTATGTGTAGCTAAGTTTAATTCTTAGGGATTGATGTAGCCGTTGGGCACTTTATGGATTGATTTTATGGTTTTATTGCTATTGATGTCATTTATGCATAATTGTGTTCTTAATGCTTTCAATTTACCGGCCATAAATTGATTGTTGTTTGTGCTTGAATCTAACTCGGGAGAGAGGATTTAGCTTAGAAATCATTATGCATAACTAGGATTTAGCTAGAAATCGGGAGATAATAGTTAATTCTAGAAATCGTTAAAAATGTTAACCTTAATGCCTTGCATGTTTAATGAATTTAGAAAGGGATATCGGGTTCATTGCATGTGGGAGAATCATGTATGCTCGGGAGAGATAAGTGTGATTTTAGTTTCCCAAGATTTATGAATCATAGCATGTTGTTAAAAATCCATTAATTAATCCATAATCCCAATTGGCGAAATCAACTCCCTAAGACCATTGTCTCCATTAAATTTTCATACTTTTTATTGCTTAGTGTTATTTTTCCATTCATTCTCACTTAGTTCGATTCCCTAAATAAAATTGGACAAGATTATTTTCGGTAATTAAAATTGATTAAAAAATCCAATCCAGAGGACAACACTCGATTTCAAAAATCACTTTACTAGTACTTGACCCGTGCGCTTGCTGTAGGAAAATTCCACATCAACTGTTTCATGGTCCGGTCTTATGCAAACTCATTGCATAGGATATCCCCGCTCGCATGTCTATTACATGGACATTTTGGATCAATACGTCTGTATCAAATACAAAGCGGACCATATCACATAGTGTTACCAGGATAAGGTACCCAACCTTATCCTTGTACTATAAACCGTTTAGGTTGTTACTTGAACATCGATCAATACGTCTGTATCAAATACAAAGCGGGTCGTATCACATAGTGTTACCAGGATAAGTAAACCCTAAACCCTAAATCCAGTTTAAACCAATACATGAGATTAGTTTCTTAGGCTTGACGACCCCTAGGAGATTTCTACTTGTGTATTCTATTAGTTAATTTTACATAGCCACTAGGCTGAGGCAAGACAATCTCTACGGAGTGACGACCCTTGATAGGCCTAGGATGCATGCTAAAGGTTGTATGAATTAAATTTAAATTAATTTTAAGTTTAGTTAATACAATTCCAAACCCACGAACCTAAAGCGACTAGTTTAAGTAGGTAATTGCGAGGTTTCAGATTACTTATTATAGATTAATTAGACATAATTTAGTAATCATTGCGAGGTTTCGGATGGTTGCTATTTTATGCATGAAGGGTGGCGGTCGATAATGTTAAATTAATTAATCATGTTAATTGTAGGGTTCTGGGTTAACGGGTTAATTAAACACAGGTTAGTGTAGGGGATCCTCCGAGTAACCGAGAAGCTAACCGGACTAATAAAGATCGACATAGAATGATTTTTAAAGAAAACTAGGAAGCCAAGTGAAATAGTATTCAGGCATAAGAAATCCCAATCCAGCGGTCCCTTTTATGATATTGATTTTCGCTTTATCCCTCTACCGCATGCTTTATTCTGTTTTCTTTACATTTAGCATTTATTTCATTGCATCTTGCTTTTCCAAACACCCCCATGTTACATAAATACAAAATTTCTACATCTGCTAGATCCTCTTCCCTGTGTTCGACCCCGGTCAGTATTTCTACAAAATAGTTATAGTGTCGTGGATTATAAATTTATTTGATACGAGTCCCAACAGCTCGTCCCGTCACACCTCCATTCTAGACCAGTCACTTTTATGATTGTAGTATCCTGCAGGGGTGGTCACCAGACTCACCTACAACGATCGTTATCAAATTCATTTACAGTGACTTCACCTCCTGTCTAGACCAGTCACTTTGATGACTGTAGTGTCTTACAGGGTTGATTACCATTGTTTCTTTTTTTTTTTCAATGATTGATTATTTATGCATCATTTTCTTGCTTCCATAGCTTCTAGGATAAGATTGACATCAATTTTTTTTTTTTTTTTTGTGTAGAGAAACTTATCTCCATCATGGTGTATTTCACTGAGCATCCTGAACCTGAGAAAAATTGTTTAGCCATCTTGAATGATAGAGATCAACCTGTTGAAAATGGAGTCGTTCTTCATGTAGGAGAGGCGGTGCGTGGAAACTTTAGGACACTGCAGCCTTCCTTAGATAGTTCTAGATTCCAATCTAGATGGTCTGATGGGAGACCCTTGAATCAAGAATCATCCCTGAAAGTGTGGTTCATAGAATCTCCAATACATAATAAAGCGTCAAGTCAGAATCCAGAATCGATACTTGGTTGTCAAATTATTGAGGGTAAAGCTCGTTGGAGTTCGTTGTCTAAAATCCATGGAGAATTCAATTACACCCACCATTATTGGGAATGGTTGGAAATTGTCGTTGCTCGTAATGAGCCGATACTTAAGAAGGCTCGCCTGTTTGATGTTGTGATGGCTTCCTTATACACCTACGACTATAACACCGATATAATTCGAGCCTTTTGTGAGGCGTGGTGTCTTTCAACAAATACTCTTCATACGTTGTCTGGAGAATTTTCTATCTCCTTATGGGACATGTGGAGATTAGGGGGCCTTTCCATTAAAGGGAAGTTATACGATGAAGTTATTCCTTGTTGCAAGAAATTATTAGCGTCATCTGATCAAAACTATGAAGGCCTCCCGAAAAGTTGTGAGTATCTTTATGCTGCTTATTATCATATTGCCTCTCAGAAGTGTGATCATTCCTAGATTTCTATTAGTTCATGGATTTCTTTTTGGTTTAAAAGAGATTTGAAGTATGAGAAGCCTCCTACTTGAAAAGTAAAGAAAGCTAGTTGTCCTCGTTCGACTCATAATCCAGATGACTGGTCTGAGAGAGAACTCGAGTTCTTTTGTGAGCTAGGTGTAGAAGATGAATTGATAGAAAATACCTACTTGGTTGCTTTTCTTTCTTGTTGGTTATGTGTATTTGTGTTTCCCAACAAGCAGATTTCTCTTCGTCCAAAGGTCTTCAAAGTTGCAAGTCTTTGTAGAAGGTTATGCTTTTAGTCTTGCTATTCCAGTTTTGGCTAATATCTATTATGGATTGGGCCAGATTTATAAAGCGTCTCCTTTGGCAAGACGTTCAGAGACTTGTTTTCTAATGCATTATGTTTACGCTTGGCTTGCTTATTATTTTAACACGCATTATGCAGTCTAGAAAAAGTTAGGAGCCCAATGATGGTTGAGTTTTCCGGAGAGGGTGGAGCTAAATACTTTGATGATTTTGAGGCTCGTGTACGTACATATTCATAAAGGTAAATATGTATTGTGGTATGTGAAACTCCCTCCTCGCAATAAAGGTATGGTTCTGACAGATGATGACAAGCTATCATTTTGGCATTCCTCACTCTTTATAAGCATTCGATCATGCTTCTTATCTTTACGATGTGGGTCTTCAATGGTCATTGAAGCTTATAGTCCTTGTCGATTTAGCCGACAATTTGAATTTTACTAAGACATGCCAAACGATCTAAGTGAAGAAGTTCCTGAAGCCAACTTAGATAATGTAATGCACCTTTGGATGATATGTGTTCGAGCAAAAACATTGTCTCAAGTTTATCTCCCTACACATGCGATGAAGCCACACATCCAAATTACCCAATGTTATCGGAGTTGGTGGTTGGCAAAAAATGGAAATTATCTTGAAGAAGGCATAGAAAATTTGGTGGCTAGTGCTATTTTCTCTTCCTCTCAAGCCGAAATTTCCTAAAAAGGTTAGTGATGACAACGGAGGTAAAAGGATTCGCATGTTTGAACCCGGTGAGTTTCATTCTAAGGACAATGATGGTAATTAGAGCAATAGCGGTGATCATCATTGGAAGAGGCCTAAAAGGTCCAATAAACCATCAGTATGTGAAGATGAATTTTTTTGATGGGGTTCCTAGCACATCACAATTTCCTGAACTCCATGCACCACTGGTAAGTGTTCGGTAAGTGTTCTCATCCATTCTTCATTATAATATTTTACTATTACTATCATCATTATTATTTACTCTTTTGTTTTTGGTAGTCACCTTTAAATGATCCCCTTATAGAAGTTGGGGGGGCATCATAGTCCTCCTTCTTTTGTGAGTCCAGACGTTTTTTATTCTAGGGTTGCTCGTGTGGGAAAATTTCAAAGTGTCGATGGATAGAGTTGTGACTCAATCTTGTCATCCTGTAATTGATGAAATTATTGGACAAATGAAGACAACAACCCATGCAGCTGCGTTTGAGGTCTCTAATTATTATGCTGACAATGTGATTTCCAACTATAAGAGACAAGCTGCCCTTGCCATGTGGGAGAGCATACAACAGAAGATCATACGCACTTCCATCGACAAGATACCTCATCTTGAACAAGAGACGTCTAAAATATTTCATGCGATTTCTGAGACCTGTGCATCCATCTTGGGCCCGCTTAAAGAAATTGTAAGTGCACATTTCAAGAAGGTAGAGAAGTATAACCAACTGTAGTCGTCGTTTTCTTCTCAATTAACTTTGGAGAGTAAACATCGTCAATTGGAAGAGACCAAATTTAGCTTGGAGAAGATACTATACAGTGAAAGTGAACTACTCACAGCAAAGGGTACACTTCAACAACAAAATTTGCAAGCATTGCGAGAAGAATAAGAATTAGAAGCTAGACTTGAAGTTGTGAAAGCTAAGCGAGGTGAGATTTCTAAGTTGATTGTCGAGAAGGAGGACCTTTTAAAACAACATCAACTCGAGGCATCTAAACTACGAGGAACCATAAGTAGTATTGAAGATGCCCTGTTCTTACTGATGTTGATGCTAAAACCGTGACGATGCTTCGTGGAATGTTGGAAGATGCACAAGAAGAGATGAGGAACTACAAATGGATGTCGTGATCAGACTTCACCTATATTATTGTAGCAACCTTTTTTGTGTCCTTTTTTTTAATCTAAGATGTCTCCTTTTTTTTTGTAATAGGCAAAATTTGTCATTTAATATCAGACTTGTTTTGCAAAATGACTTGATTAAAAAGCGACTAATGTATGTATGTTTAGTTAATGCAATTCCAGACCCATGAGTTTAAAGCGACTAATGTATGTAAGCAATTGCAAGGTTTCGGATTGTTTATTTTAGATTAGTTAGACATAGCTTAGTGGTTGTTGCGAGGTTTCGGGTGGTCATTGGGTTATGATTGAGGGGTAGCAGGTGATCAATCTAAATTTAATTAATTATGTCAATTGCAAGGTTCTGGGTTAATTGATTAACTAAACACAGGTTAGTGTAGGGGGGTCCTTCGAGTAACCGAGAAGCTAATTGAGTTCATAAAAATAGCATTGAATGATTATTAGAGAAAACTAGGAAGCCAAGTATCATAATATTAAAGCATAGAAATCTCAATCCAGCGATCCCTGTTTAAAATTGAAATTTATCTTGTTTCTTTTTATTGCATGTTTTCCTGCTTTGCCCTATTTACATTCAGCACTTTATTTTCTGTTTTCACCTATCCATTCCAACCCCTAGATTGTATGAACACAAAATACTGCATTCACTAGATTCTCCTTCCCTGTGTTCGACCCCGACCACTATTTCTACAAAATAGTTGTAGTGTCGTGGATTATAAATTTATTTGGCTCGGATCTTCAACAAGTCCTGTCAAATTGGCGCCATTGTCGAGGAAGGGCGTTTTCTAGTGTTTATAGGATTTTGTGCCTTTAATTCTTGCTTGCATGTTTATGATCACACGTGCTTCGTAGGGCAACAATCTTAGGTTTGAACCAGAGATCTCAAAGGCGGATACAAGATTAAGAAGGTGAGCAAGAAGGAGGAGAGTAGATAATCTCGGCGAGGCTGAAGCCCTAGCCATGGCTAAGAGAACGTTGAGGCAGCTGGCAGCGCCAGATCTGAACCAGCAGCCGCTTTGTATAACCTACCCCGAGACGGAAGGTAACTTTGAGTTAAATTCAGGTTTAATTCATTTACTCCCAATTTTTCGTGGTAGTGCAGGAGAGGACCCGCACAAGCACCTTCAGGAGTTCCACATTGTATGCTCCTATATGAGGCCACATGGGGTGATAGAAGAGGCGTTGAATCTTAGGGCATTCCCCTTCTCACTAAGGATTCAGCAAATGATTGGTTGTATTACCTTCCCTCCGGTTCTATCAGTACATGGAACGAGATGAAAAAGCAATTTCTAGAGAAGTTCTTCCCAGCAAGTAGAGCTGTCAACATTAGAAAAGAGATTTATGGCATCTCACAGATCACTGGAGAGACAATCCATGAGTATTGGGAGAGATTCAAGCGCTTATGTGCCAGTTTCCCACATCATCAGATTTCGGATCAGCTGTTGATCCAATATTTTTACGAGGGACTGCTACCTATGGATCGGAGTATGGTAGACGCTGACAGTGGAGGAGCACTTGTAAACAAGACGTCGGCTGAGGCAAGACAGTTGATTCCGATTATGGCTGAGAACTCTCAGCAGTTTGGGACAAGAGGACCTACCGTAGCTGTCCAAGTGATAAGGGTAAAAAAATATACCTATTTTACCCTTATATTTAGCTCATTTCTTGGCCAAATGTTGTATGTTGTGATCAATTTACTGTTACCGAGCTCAAAATATGCTTAAGTTGTTAAGTTAGGGTGTTGAGAATCACTTTTGTCAAATTGTACTCATTTGTGCTTAAAATGACTTGATTTTAAGAGAATTTGACTTAGTTTGTTACTGTACAGGAAAACAGAGGAAAAGCTGGAATTTCCCAGAAATGCGACCGTATTTCTGGGAAGGTAAAAACGAAATGCAACCCCATTTCTGGAAAAATTGAAGCCGTTCTGAGTCGTCTCGGGTCGTTGTTGACGAGTCTTCTTTGCACCTAACTGGCTGTTTTGACCCCGAAACTGACTGGGCAACCTTCCAGAACCTATTTCGCAGCTCCTCAATCACTTTCTACACTATAAGCTCAAGATTCGAAGTCAAATTCAAGCAGAACTCATTGGAAGAAAAGGGTGGTGACAGAACCCTGGCTCGACGCCTATGAGTAGGGATGCCCGAGGTCCTTCTTAGATGACTGAATTCTAACCTGAGTTAGACATCAAACCTTAGGGTTTGTAGGGAGTTTCACCCATTCCCACTTGTAAAAGTGGGAGAGTGGAGTGTCTTAGCGAACTCTAGAAGGATTGAGTAAATAGAAAAACCCATAATATTTAGCTATCTTCTTTATTTCCAACTCTTGAATCTTTTCATTATTCTATATTATTTACATTCTTATTCCAATGAAAATGTGTTCATTTGCACTTTATCTCACCATGAGTGGCTAAATTCCGTTGAGGGGTTCAATATGGTGAATTCCCTTATGGTTTAATGGCTTGAAAGTGTTTTATTTGCTTAAGTTTCTGTTCAATGCATGTCATTCTTTATTGATTATCACTCTAATCTTGCTGAGTTTAACTTGATCACTTAGACTTTTCATGCTATGTGAGTTTGATCTCGAAAGGGACCAACAATATTGGTTCTCATAAAGGTGATATAGGAGAAAAAGCTCGAAAGAGATTGTTCGGCGGTATAGGGCAAGCTGCCTAAGGCACCCTATATCGACTATAGGTTTATAGGTTGCATTCGTGAATTATCTATGTTGGAGTCGAGTCACAGAAATGTGCATAACGGTACTCGCTTAGCCTTCTAACGGTTCTTGGGAGCAAGGGCCAAATAGAAGTTAAATCTGACCCAATGCATTGAATAGGCTTAAGTTAAATATTGCATGACTATGGTTATTGCCTTTGGGATGAATCCATGTTGAATACCTCGTTTATTTCTTATTATTATTCTTTTAGTTATTTTCATGTTTTATTTATCTTTTCAAAAACCCAATGAATCAACTTATTTTCTTTGGTTACCTTTTCAAAAGCAATCATTTGAGCAGTTTCTTCATCAAATCTGAATTTCCAATTTAGTCCTCGTGGGATCGATACCCTTGGAATACTTCTAAGGTTTTTTTTATTACTACGTGCGACAGTGTATACTTGCACTAAGTGTTAGCTGAATTATTCTTTATTCTTATTTATCATCTTATCTCACATCCATCTATTCAGCTGACGACGCACCACCAAGCCGCCACAAAAAGCGAGGTAAGCGATATGCGTTTTGAGATGAGTGAGTTAACTAAGCTTGTTCTCTTCTTATGTTTAGGACAGGTGCAGGTGAAAGCCTGTGGGCTCTGCTCTATGACCAGCCATACTACTGAGGCCTGCCCCCAGATCCAAGAAGGTGGAGAAGTGAATGTTGGTGGATTCAATGGAAACCAATGGTCGTACAACTCATACAGATACATATAACCTAGGATGGAGAGACCATCCAAACTTTAGCTATGGAAACAAGCAGAGGCCGCTAGCGTTCAAGCAAAATCAAGCTTCAATTTCATCTACTTTAGGTATGTCTTTTGACGAGGCTTTAAAGAAACTTATTGACAATTTCCCTGCAGTTCCAGTAAGAAACCAGGAATGTCATCCAAAATTTGGGAAACCAAATAACTCAGTTGGCAACCCAAGTCAGCAAGATGGATAAACAAGAGTTCTGGTAAGCTGCCTGCCCAACCTGAAGTAAACCCAAAGGCGAATGTGAGCGCAATATGGAGCAGAGTAGCCACACCTGACTATCTCCCAAGATTTCCCGTTGTTTCTGATAAATTTTATGTTGTTTCTGATAAGTTTTCTTCTTTTGATTCGAATAATATGAATTATTTTCTTGTTTCTCCTATGAGCTTTATTGAACCTGCTACTTCGAGTGTGCAAGATGATTTAGATGTTTTTAGGAGAGTTAAGGTGAACATCCCATTGCTTGAGGCAATTTTAAAAATCCCAGCCTACGTCGAGTTCCTCAAAACTTGGTATGAAGGTAAAGAGAAATCCTCAGGTAAAAAAGAGGTTAGTGAGAACGTAAGTGATTTATTGTTAGAAGACTTACCTGTTAAATGTTCTGATCCTGACATGTTTACTTTACCATGTATGATTGGAAACTATAAGATAAAATATGTCATGCTAGATCTAGGAGCATCAATAAATGTTATGCCTATGTCTGTTTATAGGAGAATAGACTTGACTGATATAAAGACATCTGGTATAGTAATACAATTAGCAGATAATTCATGCATAAAACCTCTTGGGATAGTTGAAAATGTGTTAGTTAGGGTAAAGGATCTGGTCTTTCCCGCTGATTTTTATGTTCTAGACACCCCTAATCCTGATCACCATTCATCTTCTACGACGATACTTCTTGGTCGTCCTTTTATGAAGACTGCCAAGACAGTCATTGACTTAGACGAGGGAGTTGTATCAGTAGGTTTCTAGGATAAGACCTTGTACTTTAAAATTTTTTATGATATTGAAAATCCTCATGCATCTTCTATTGAGTACTACATGTTTGAGCCCGACCCAGTGAAGGATCGTGCGTTAAATTCTAACTCATGCATGGTTATTGATAACGAAATGCATTCATCTGTCATGAGATGTCCCGACATAGAAGGTGAGTTATACGATGTAGTTGACGAGCACCAGGTAACTGTTACTAACAAATCTGGTGGAATCACCAAGTGCTCGTCCTCTAAACTTAGGGTTGAGCGAGTCTTCTGTCAGCCCACTTCTGCTTCCAAATTTTTTTTTTCTTCTACTAATTCTTTTCCACAGGCCCCGAAGTTAATCAAACAAGAATTTTCTAAAAATAATGTGGTCTTGACTTGTGGAGAGAGACCACCATGAAAGAAGGAAGAAAGGAGAATGTGGTCGAGCAAACGACCTTAAACATTTGCACTGAATAAGTTTATTGCTTTCTGTCATTTCATTTCTTAGTTTAGTTTATTTGTGTTGGTTGCTTTGATTCTTGTTTGTTGTTTTGTTTCTTTTTAGGATTGGCGGTACCAAAGTAAGCCCTCGTATTTGTATATAAATGTGATCCACCACCCATGAGCTCAAATTCAGGGAAGTTTTCTATTCTTTCCTTATGTGTTGTCCCATTTTACATGATCTATAACATTGAGGACAATGTAACCTTTTAGGTTGGGGGGTGGGGGATTATGCTTTGTCTTTCTGTTGGGCCTTGACCATATGTGCGTCAGGCCAGCGTTTGTGCTTAATGTATATCTTGCATGTCTGTTGTGTATATATGTTGTAGTAATAATGATTTCCTAGGATTGGCTCAAAAGTTTTCGAAAATTTATAGCTTTCGATGAGTTGTGACCGTGAGTGCCCCGAAAGGGAGCATTTTTAAAACTTTTCTCGGATATGTCTTGCACAGGTTGGGTGTCTTTCTTGCTTTAAAGTAGGACTTGAATGCCTAGGAGTAAGTTACTTAGCTCATATTCCTGTTGTCACCCCGATAGGTGTAAAGTTTAGCGAGAAAGTCTAATTTTTTTTTTTTTTTGCAAAATAGTGTGTGGGTCTTGCCTAGGAGAGAAAAAGAAAATACGCCTGCTAAAAAAAAGAGTGGAAAAATGAGTTAGTGAGCGCGAGCTTAAAAGAAAAATCATATGCTCGTCTTTCTTATTTTTATTCTTGAGAAAAAGCATGCTTGCATTGTACTAAGCGCTTAGGGGTAAAAAGAGCTACCTGCAGTGTGATCAGTTAGGCCAACCAAGGGTTAAACTCAAGTTATGGGTCCTTGCATTGTAGTGTGAAATCTAGTGCCCCGTCCTAAAAAGAAATGCAAAAAAAAAAATCCTTATTCAGGCACTTAGGCAAAGAGGAAGCAACCTAGTTTGTTCCATTTAGGTCTTTTAGCGAGACCTTAGTGCCAGTGTAGGGGGAAGATAGGATGAGAGTTTAGTAAGTCAATCCCGAGCTAGTAAAGTCTTCTTTAGGTGAGATAGAACTCTCTTGTGCAAGATTGTCTTTGGAAACTTTTGATTTGTCTCTCATTGGATCTCATGTGAATGTCTCTTGATTGCTTTAGTTTTTTAATCTTTGAGCTTTGAGGATTAAATCACTTCACACTTATATGCACAACATCTTTTTCTTTGGTTTGTGTGTGCCTTCCTCGAGGACTAGCAAGATTTAGGTTGGGGGTATTTGATAGCACCTGATTTGTGCTATTTTATTACCTCTAATCTAAACTTGTTAGAGGAATTTTATGTTTTATTTGTCTTATTTACAAGTACTTTGAGCATAGGTGATGTCGGGAGCCAACCACACAATTTGATGTTAATTCATGCCAATTAGGGAGTTTTGGAGCCATCTCAGTGGTCTTGGACAGCGAGGAGGTGAAAAGAACCAAGTGGATTGAAGCGGGCCTGAAGAACTACACCAAGGATTGAAGGTTGAAGCCCCGAACCATCAATCCTTGGTGTAGTTCTTCAGGCCCGCTTCAATCCACTTGGATCTTTTCACCTCCAGGTCGTCCAAGAACACCGAGATGGCTCCAAAACTCCATAGTTGGCCCGAATTAACACCAAATTGTGTGGTTGGCTCTCGACATCACCTATGCTCGAAGTACCTGTAAATAAGACAAATAAAACATAAAATCCCTCTAACAAGTTTAGATTAGAGGCAATAAAATAACACAAATCAGGTGCTATCAATGTTCCTAACATAAAAAGGAACTTAGTTTCTATCTCTTGCTTAAAAGAACAAATGTATAAAGTATCTTTTGAAGTTAATGAAGTGTTTATTATCAAAAGAGGATTCCAAATTTGGTCTGTTAAACTTGAAAACAACCTGTATGTGTTAAGACCGAATGAAACTAAAGCTATTTTTAATACCGAAATGTTTAAAACATCAGAGACCCAAAATAAAAGACAAAAGGTTTCTCATGATACTCTTCTTTGCCATCTGAGACTAGGACACATAAATCGGAATCGAATAGAAAGATTGGTTAAAAGTGGACTTCTAAATCAGTTAGAAGATGACTCATTACCACCGTGTGAATCCTGTCTAGAAGCCAAAATGACCAAACAACCTTTCTGTGAAAAAGGTTATAGAGCCAAAGAAACCCTAGAACTTGTGCACTGAGACCTTTGTGGTCCAATGAATGTCAAAGCACGAGGAGGGTATGAATATTTCATCAGTTTTATTGATGACTAATCAAGATATGGGTATCTTTACCTAATGGTTCATAAGTTAGAGGCCCTTGAAAAATTCAAGGAGTACAAAGCTGAAGTTGAAAACAAATTAGGTAAAACGATTAAAACTCTTCGATCTGATCGATGAGGAGAGTACATGGATTTAATATTCCAAGATTATTTGATAGAACATGGAATCAATTTCCAACTCTCAGCCCCTGGTATGCCACAAACCTGGTCTGGTAGGGTCTCGACATTGGCAAGGTTCCAAGGGTAGAATGGTCATTTTACACTCCAGTTTCGCACGTTTAAGCCCCGAATTGCTTCGAAAGCTCCGCTGAGGACCTAAACACATGTTATACTCATTTTAAAGCATTTTTTTGCAAGGAATACAACAAAGATAAGCAAATTGGGAGATTATAAACATATAACAAATTAGACTTATCAGAAGCTTGGCTCATGATTGAAAATAAATTGCAAAACATAAAAAAAAAAAAAAAAAAAAAAACTAGCCATGGAGAAAAGATAACTGAGATTTATATTAAAGAATGAGCTGAGTACAAAAGTTTAACTTACAACTGAAAGTAAATGAAAAAACAATAACAACTTGCTGAAAAATTAAATAATGCAAAACAGAAAGTAAGACAAGACTCTACTAAGGATCTCTCTCTATCTAGCTAGCTCTTACCCTTTTACAAGGAGAGGCAAGCCTTTCTCTTTTTCTTCTTTCGAATAAAAGATCCGACAGAGATTGAAAGATCTGGAACTCGGAGTGGTTACAAGGTGAGAAGAGATAAAACTTAAAAATAAATCCTAAGGAGGAAAACTCCAAGCTCCCTTTGCTTCTTGCACCGTGATCCCCTTTTATATACCTTGGAAGGTAAGGTTGGCTGCCGAGATCAGTGTGAAAATGCCTTGGAAGGTAAGAATCCTCCATCTTCAAAGATTTGATGTCGGTTTGGGGATTTTCAGATGATTATGTGAAGATCCCGATAACCTCAGTATTCTATCGAAAAGACCAATTGCGGCCACATCTCGGGCACATCTTCCACTGTGTTCTACTTCGACAATTATGTCTTCAGCATGGGTCTACTTTCCTTATATGGCTTGCGAGCGCATCTTGATTGCATTTCTTACATCCTCAGGTCCAGATGCAGGCCCAATTCTTTAGCTTCACCTCAGTTGCTCCGCTAACCTTTTATCTCCTCTTGCGGGCGAATCCTCCTCGCAAAGACTTCTGCACAAAAACAATAACTTTGGATAAATTCTTTAAAAAATAATCTCCTTATGTACACTTTAAGCTTAAATTCTATAATTCTAAGATTTTCTTCATGATTCTACAACTTTTGCTAAAATGACTTAAAATGATAGGATTTTAGACACAAAGTCTTTGCTTTTCAAATAATAACCTGGGTTTTTAAGGCTAAATAACACACATAAATGAGTGTTGTCACTTATATCATAACAATCTTAGTTATTAATAGCCTTACTACTTCAAACAAAAACAAGTTTATGTAATTTATCATAAAAAAGGGAAAAATACACTTTTAGTCCCTGAGGTTTGGTTTAGGTTTCATTTTGGTCCCTGAGTTTTCAAACTCAACAATTTAGCCCCTGAGGTTTGGTTTTAGTTTCATTTTAGTCCCTCTATCCATTTTTCCGTTAAAAACTAACGGTTTCCTGACGTGACACCTATTTTTTTAAAAAAATTATTTTTGAATTTTTTAAAATATAAATATATTAAAATAATAATAATATTTTATTATTATATTTTAATTTATTTCTCCCTCTTTCTTTTCTTCTCTCTTCTTCTTCAACACAAAACTCCAGCCAACTTCCCACTCCTCCTTCTTCACACCGGCCGCCGTCACCGACAACTTTTTTTTTTTGTTTTTTTCCTCTCTTCTTTTCTTCTTCTTCTCTTCTCGCTTACTTCTCTTCTTCTTTTCCAACTTCTCTTTTCTTTAAAAACAAACTGAATCTGGTTCGTGAGTGTCGAGAGAGAGATGTGGGTTCGCGAGCGTTTTCCATGGAGCTGCTGTTCGTCAAAGTTGCAGGTTTCGTGAGTGTTCGAGAGGGAGATGCGGGTTTGCAAGCGTTTTCCAGATCTGCGGGTTCACGAGGGTTTTCCAGCTCTGGCGACGAGAGGAGAGTTTTAGATCTGAACTACATCGGACCCACTCACCAGCTCGCCGTTCGTCGGACCCACACCTTCGTCGGAGCTCTCTGCACATGGGTTTCTCGTTGTTCCTTGGTTTTGTAGATCAGGCGTGGGCGTTGCAGATCCCGCGTGGGCGTTTTAGATCTGACTAAGATCTACGTGCTGTGAGGGACAGCGGCAAATCTGGTGTGGCGTTGCAGATCAGGCGTGGGCTCGTTGCAGATCTGGGTTTTGCTTGCTGGCGCGTGGAGATATGTGTGTTTCTTCGCCGGAGAAGAAGAGGGAAAAAAGAAAAGGAAAGAAAAGAAGAGAAGGGAGGAAAAAAAAAAGTCGCCGGTTGCCGCCGGCCGTGTGAAGAAGAAGAAGAAGAAGAAGAAAAAGAAAAAGAAGAAAAAGAGAATAAATAAAAAAATTAAAAATAATAATTTTTTATTTTTTAATATATTTTTAATTAAAAAATTTAAAAATAATTTTTTTGAATAAAAAATAGTGCCACGTCATCCACCCGTTAGTTTTTAACGGAAAAATGGATGGAGGGACTAAAATGAAACTAAAACCAAACCTCAGGGACTAAATTGTTGAGTTTGAAAACTTAGGGACCAAAATGATGAAACCTAACCCAAATCTCAGGGACTAAAAGTGTATTTTTCCCTAAAAAAAATATCCATAATGTATGCTTCCATAAAATTTTTGAGTAACTCAAAATCTTGCACATATGGCCAACTCTACGTGCACAAATATGTTTGGGAAATCCTTAGAAATGGCTAGAATTACAGTGGAGTTTTGAAAAATGGCCAAACAGGATTTTTTAATGAAAAATGGCCAAACAGGATTTTTTAATGAAAAATGGCCAACCGGTATTTTTAACCTATTTTCGTGCATATCTTCCAATTTTACCCTTGATTTGTTTTCCACGTCCCACCCTATATCTGGCAGCGTATCTAATCAATTTTTTTTAAAAAAATAGGAAATCGTCAATCCCATGAATCAAGGACAGTTACAGCATAAATCTTCTCTCTTCCCATTTGAAATTAAAATCCATATTTTTTTTTTTTTTTTTTTTTTTTTGCTTTGCAATCTGATAGACTACCCAAAATATAGGTTTTTGATTCAATTTTCCAATAGATTTTTATGAGTTGTTTCATCGTCTTTTCCAAGAAGGTTGATCGATTTGTTGGTTCACCATTCCTTCCAACACTGTAGGTTGATCATAGGTATGTTTCAACATATTTGTATTCATTTTTTAGGAATCATATTAATTCTTTTGTTCATTAATGTAATTTTTTCTCTTTCTTTTCAAATTTAGATGTCTGCTACTCTCCTTTCTATATGGTAGGATGGGTTGTGAGATAATTGCAATCATTACACTGGATTCAAGGTGTCAACAGTGTCAGTGCATTCAGATTGTTCCTTCGAACAACTCATCGATTGCATAAATAGTAAGCTTACATTTTGGAATAATGAAAAAATTAATCGTCTCTCCTTATATAGTAATATTTATGGAAAACTGGCAATATTTAGGCTTTGTGAGGATAGAGACATTGCATGGCTATTATTTTCTATCTCCAACAGCACGACCAATGAAATCAGTATCGTAGTAGACAATGATCATTATGAAACTGTAAATGCTACAAATACAATGTGTATGCAACAAAATCCTGAGAAGTCCATCATTCTCTCCCAAAAAAACAAATATTTAAGTTCATTGATTCCAGTGACATTGATTCCTACGCAGTAAACATACCTTTGGAAGAACAGTATGTGTTCTAATCAAATACTGATATGAAGAAAGTTGTATATCTATTTGCCCTCAAACATAGTTTTCAATTTAAGACTGGTATGTTAGATCCTCCCACTTTCAGAATGGTCAACTTTGGGTTGTTCGAAAATTTGTTGATAAACATTCATGATGTCTTGATGTGGTAAAAAATGACCATAGGCAAACCATGTCTTTCATTGTAATCTTCCAATTTTGAAAACTTACTAAAATTAGCTAGAATTACAGTGTAGATGTTTGGAATGTATTGTCTAATCATATAACAAATACAATTTATTTGGCTTCCAACTAACAAGAACTATGCCTTTTATCTTACGTTTCCAGCTAACAACCATATTTTTCAAGTTAACTTGGGGTTAACAACAATTTTAAAGTAAGTTTACTAGCAATGCCAATCACCCCAAACTAACTAGTACAAATAGAGACATGTTTCTTTCAGTCTAAATCTTCAATAAGCATTAAAGATCACTTGGAAATACCGACAAACATCAAACTACTATGGGAACTTGTAAAATAAATTAATAGCAGACATTAAACTACATTGAAAATGAATTTACCTTATTTCCATTCCAACAAATACATTGTCATTTCTATTCTATAAACCTTATCAAAACAAATATACATTGTCATTCCAACAAGTCGAATATACCTAGAAAACTTTGAAACATCAATTTGGCAAAGGGAAAATCCAAAAGTCGAGCTTTCTTTTAAACGTTTCAAAGTTAAGTTGTATGTCATACTCCCCTAAACATGAAGTCCAAACTATTACATAATCATAGTTCATATATTCAAAATAGCAAATAGAGATCAAGTCTTACATAATTTAAGTTCATCTATTCCTAGACAAAATCATGAGGTAGTTATTCTTGTGTTGGTTGGGTGAGATTGAGATTAAAAGACGACCAACCCTTACCTTTTTTTATACACTGTATAATTGTGATTAGATAAAGATCAGGATACAATAAAGTGTTGAACTCTTATACCTTAGATTGCTCTACTTCCTCTTCAGCTTCTTCTTCATCATCCACTTCACCCTTTTTTGATTCCTTTGGAACATTTTCTCCCTTCAAAATTCAAGTTGCAATTAATAGTTTCTTCTAAAATTCAAGGCAGTAATTTTACCTTTTCAATTCTTGGTTCTGCTATAGAGAAAAAGATGCAAAGAGATGTGAATCATATAACAATCAATAGTGAAGGAGAGAAAAATTAGTTTTTGAGTTTTTTTTTTTCAATTACATTATTTTCTTCCATTTGCAGATGAAATTTTAGTTGCAACAGGTACGATTTTTTCTTAATCCATATATTGTATTTTTTATCTTCTCCTATTTTTTTCTCCATAATCGATGATTTGAATTTAGTATCAAATCTCTTAATTTGAATTTTTGTTTTCATATTTATCTTTTTTATTTTCAAATTTTGTTATTGAATTACACGTTGAATTAATCTGTAAATTCCTAGATTCTCTCCTTTTTATAGTGTATTTGATTTAAATAATTTTTTAATCAAGATTTCTGTCAAGGGCATTTTTGTCTGTTTTGTTACCAAAAAAACTTACTAAAATTATCATTTGGCCATTTTTCAAATTGTAAACTTGGATGGCCTTTTTTTCAAAACAACTATTTAAAAATGGTCATTTATCTAGTTGTCCCAATATATTTCTCATATTTTCAAGCTTTAGTCTTATCTAAGAAAATTTCCAATGGTATATCACTAAAATAATCACAATCAAGGATTTTTTTTTTTTTTTTTTAATTTTTTGTTAAACCTTTCTTGTAATTGGAAATTAAAAAGTTTTTTTAAAAAAAAAGCATGTGTGGAGTGTCTGTCTAGTGACGGTTGAAGATCCCATATCGGAAAGAAGCAACATGGAGATGGAACCCCATAGTATCTAATAGTGATGACCATAGAAAAAGAAGTTATTTTATTATCCAAGAACACATTAAATGGAAAGATTATAAAGATTGAACAAGAAATAAACAAAACTGAGCTAATCATATCTAGGAAAAAAAAAATTTTAAAAAAAAAGGAGCTAGTTCCTTTAAATACTCTATAATCACAAAGAATTGGTAAGATATGTCTGAACGTAGATTTTCGATCATCCGGATCCGAAGCCCAATCAGCATCAGCAAACCTCTGTAAATGGAGATTATCAGGACGATTAAAGAGAAGACCAAAGTTCAACGTACCTTTCAAATAGCGTAGGATGAGTTTCACAGCCTGCCAATGAATGGAAGTTGGAGAGTGCATGAATTGACAAACTTTGTTAATGGAATATGTAAGTTTAGGTCGAGTGAGTGTAATATATTGTAACCCACCGACAATACTCCGATAGAAACTAGGGTCAAGATAGGATTCACCCCCACGGGCTAACAAGATAGGAGTTGTAACCATAGGAGTCGAAATTGGATTAGCATCAAGAAAGTTAGCACGATCAAGCAACTCCCTGATATAAGCAGATTGAGATAAAAATAAACCTCTTGTAGCTGTAGTTCTCATTTCTACACCAAGAAAATAGTTTAGACAACCTAAATCTTTTAAGGCAAAGGTAGTATGAATAGTAGAAATTAAGTCGACTATGGCAGTACTAGATGAACCAATAAATATCATACCATCAACATTAATAAGAATATAAATATAAATATTGTTAGAAGTTTTCATGAATAAAGAAAAATCAGCAGTGGAATTCACAAAACCAAGTTGAACAAGAAACATTTTCAGCCTATCATACCAAGCACGAGCTGCTTGTTTTAACCCATATAAAGCCTTCTTTAATTTACAAACCAAAGGAACAGAAGAAGAGTGATGAGTGATAACAAATCTAGGAGGTTGTTCCATGATCTTCAGTTAAAAAGCCATGAAGGAAGGCGTTATTAATATCTAACTTATGCATAACCCAATTATTTTTAAGAGTTAAGGTTAAGAGAATACGATTGGTGGTTGGTTTTATAACAGGGCTAAAGGTCTCAGTATAATCTATATCAGCACATTGATGAAGTCCCTTAGCAACAAACCGGGCTTTATAACGAGCTAAAGAACCATATGAGTTTCTTTTAACCTTATAAATCCATTTACATCCAGTAACTTTCTTATTGTTAGGGCAAGGAACTAAGTCTCAAGTGTCATTTTTAATTAAAGCATAATATTCTTCTTTCATGGCTTGGGTCCAATAAGGAAATCTTAAGGCTATTTTAATTGAAGGTGGTTCACTATCTAGATACTCAGTTAACATAATTTTAGGCTTACGGATACCAGCTTCGGCCCTAGTGACCATAGGATGGTGATTCTGAGTATTACTAGAAATAGGTACAGTAGAGGTAGAAGATGTAGGAGAAGGTGAAGATGGGGCAGCAACATTTATAGAATCAGAGGAAGTTGAGAAAGTAGCTGAGTCAGAATATATTAGAAAAGGTGGGAGAAGATTCAGATGGTAAAGAGGTTGAAAAAAAAAGTTCTTGATAGACTATCAGCAGAAGATAAAGGTTCACAAACATTATTAGGGAAAATAGGAAGAGAAACTGGAATAGAGGAGGAGATCATAGGAGATTGAACATATTGAGATAAATTATTTTGGAGAAAAGGAAAGGTGGATTCATCAAATAAAACATGTTCAGAAATATAAATTTTAGGGAAAAATACACTTTTGGTCCCTGAGGTTTGGGTTAAGTGACACTTTGGTCCCTGAGTTTTCAAACTCAACAAAAATACCCCTGAGATTTGAGATAAGGAGCACTTTGGTCCCTGCCGTCAATTTTTCTGTTAACTTTTAACGGTTGCTGACGTGGCACTACTATTTTAATATAAAAAATTATTTATTTTATTTTTTAAATATAAAATATTTAAAAAATATAAAATATTAATATTTTATTATTTTTTTTATTCTTTCTCCCTTTCTCTCTCATCATCTTATTCTTCTTTTCCATCTTCCCCACCTTCTCCCTCCTCCTTCTTCTTCTTCTTCCTATGTCCGGCGACCGGCAACCGGCGGCCACCGCTCGCCGCCGCCGCCGGCCGCTGGCGACTAATTTTTTTTTTTTTTTTTCTCTTCTTTCTTCCTCTACATTTTCTTCACTGATTTTTTAAAAAAAAATAAAAAAAAAGAAAAGGGGAGGGAGGAGGGACCTCCCTCCCCTTTTCTTTTTTTTTTTTATTTTTTTTTAAAAAAAAATCAGTGAAGAAAATGTAGAGGAAGAAAGAAGAGAAGAGAAAAAAAAATAAAAAAAAAAAATAATCAGTCGCCGGCTGCCGGCGGCCGGCGGCAGCGGCGAGCGGTGGCCGCCGGTTGCCGGTCGCCGGACATAGGAAGAAGAAGAAGAAGGTGGGAAAGATGGAAAAGAAGAAGAAGATGATGAGAGAGAAAGGGAGAAAGAATAAAAAATAATAAAATATTAATATTTTATATTTTTTAAATATTTTTTATTTAAAAAATAAAATAAATAATTTTTTATATTAAAATAATAGTGCCACGTCAGCAACCGTTAAAAGTTAACAGAAAAATTGACGGCAGGGACCAAAGTGCTCCTTATCTCAAACCTCAGGGGTATTTTTGTTGAGTTTGAAAACTCAAGGACCAAAGTGTCACTTAACCCAAACCTCAAGGACCAAAAGTGTATTTTTCCCTAAATTTTATTAGATGATAAGTCAAGACACTTATACCCTTTATGACTACTACTATAACCCAAGAAAACACAAGGAGAAGAACAAAGTTTTAACTTATTGCTATTAAAAGGCCGAAGATAAGGGAAGCAAAGACAACCAAATACTTTGAAGGTTTTATAATCTGGTTTAGTATGGAAAAGTTTTTCATAAGGACTAATATTATTAAGAACAGTGGTGGGAAGTTGGTTAATCAAAAAAATTGAAGTACTAAATGTTTCATCCCAATACTTAAGAGGCATAGAAGAATGAGTCATCAAAGTTAATCCTAGTTCAACAATATGTCGGTTTTTTTGCTCTACAATTCCATTTTGTTTAGAGGTATGTAGACAAGTAACACGATGAGTAATACCATTGTTTTTAAGAACACGATGAGTAATACCATTGTTTTTAAGATAAGATGTCAAAGCACAAAAATCACTGCCCCATTCAGTTTGTATAGACCGAATAAAAGTATTCAATAATTTGTCTACATGAGTCTTAAATTGAACAAAACAAGCCAGAGCCTCAGATTTGAAATGTAAAAAATAAATCCAAGTATACCTCGAATAAACATCAACAAATGAAATGTAATACTTAAAACCATGAATGGATGAATAAGGAGATGGTCCCCATATATCAGATTCAATAAGATACAAAGGATCATTATACATAGTTTGAGAAAAAGAAAAGGGCAACGGGTGAATTTTACCACGAGCACAAGCATGACAAATTTTTGTACTTTTATTTGATGGACAATGTACATTACATGATTTCAATATGTTGGAAACAAGAGGAAAAGCAGCATGCCCTAATATATGATGCCACGAAGTGAATTGATCCATAACAGCAGAATTTATAATATAAGAAGATTTTGAATCTTGTGTAGTCATATTCATTTCAAAAGAAGACTGAGGAGCAGAATTAGGATGCAAAAGGGCTGGTGATGTGGTATTCATACAAAATTTGTATAAGCCATTACTGAGATGACCTTGAAGGAGAAGTTCCCCACTGTGTTGGTCCTTTACATAAAAAATATTGTCGGAATGAAATTCAAAGAAAACATTGTTATCTTTAGCAAACTAACTGACACTTATTAAATTCTTTTTAACTTGAGGAACATAAACAAGGTTACGAAGATGAAAATGTCTATGGGGAGGGAAAATAGAAGACAATAAAATAGAATTACCAGTTTGAAGTATGGACAAACCTGTTCCATTTCCCATTTTGATTTGTTGACCACCATTGTAATATGAATTGGTCGACATGTTGCTTATGTCATTTGTCACATGATTGGTGGCACCTGTGTTGGATACCAATTCACCTCGCTATTGTACTGATGATTGTACAAGGGAGATTCAAAAGAAACATTCCCTAAGCTGGTTAAATTTGTCGAACTTGCTTGAAAATTTGAAGAGGAAGCAAAATTGGGAGAATGAGGTGGTCGTGGAGAATTATTGTGAAGGGATAAAAGCCCTTGCGCAGCGGAAATTTATCAGAGACCGTACTCAATTAAAACACAATTTGAATACCCGTACGATGGCAAAAAATACAGCAAAATAATCTAATTAAAACATGTTGTAAACAGATTTAAAACATGTTGATTTCTTGAGAAAAACTTAGATCTAACCATACTTTATCCTAAGCAATCATTAGGTTATCGAGAAACTTACTTTCGCTGAAGATCTCGACTGAATTTCACCTTTTCCTTGCCAAGAAACTGAAATTACAGCAGCCCAATAACACCTTTTTTGCTTGAAAATTCACCACGAACAACACCAGTAGATTACACCAGTATTCTCACAGGGATCTTTTGTTGATTGCTTGTGGGAACAAGATGATCTAGGGAGATTTTTGGAGACTTTTTCTCTGTGTTTCTCAAATGGGAATCACGACTGAGTCAAAGAGAGAGATATCCAGAGAGTGAGTTATCGATTGTAAACCAAATGCCTGTAACTTCTTTCTCAATTAACTCCCCTAGACTTGTGTATCGGTTAGTGGAAGACCACATAACATCAGTTAGACAAACTGATTAATAATTAATTAATTAATAATTCCAAAAATTAATAAATAAATAATTAATTAAATTAACCAATTAATTTAATATAATTTATATAAATCATATTTATATAAATTTTCCCACATAACCTATAGTTTTAATGCAATTTAATTAAATCAAATTTAATTAAATTAAATTAAAACAAACTATTAATTAATTCATCAATTAATTAATACTATAATTAAATATCATATATTTAATTATATCTCTCTGATATAACCTATAGTATTAATGTGCATCCAATGCGCATTAATTTTAACCTATAGTTTTAATATGAATCAAATTCATATTTTAAACATAATATTCGAACCCCTTCGAATATTCAATTCTCCCTTAGAAATTTAGCTCAACGCCTTTAATGAGCTACCGATGGGACCTAATGGACCTACAGATCAGAAGTTCCAACGATATAAGATTAATTGACTAAACTCATTAACCAAGTTAATTAATGTTCGTTAATCGTGGTTCACTCCACTGTAGATATATTTCTGTGTCCACGGATATCGACTAATAACAGCAAGTCAGTCCTTCACGTGTGTTCGTACCCCAGCTAGGTCAAATTACCGTTTTACCCCTAGGTTACCTCTTCATCCTTAAGTACCAGTGCTTCTTTAATGAACAACCTATTTGAGGTCCAACCTACAAACAAAAGTCCCTCTCGTGCCATAGAGAGGGCAGGGCCCATTGTTCAAGACCCGGAGAACCACTTAAGGGAACACACCTCTACTTACCCTATAGTCGGGAAGGAGTGAATTCTATCTTGTGTGATTATGTTCCCAGCTCCCCACTCGGTCTTGTCCCCAAAATGGTAGGCTTATTGAGTCGGCGTGCAGGCCACTCTCACCCATACAAATCAAAGGACAATCCCTCGTGAACAAGAGTTCATAACCCTCTCAGGATTGAGGCCAAGTTGCCTAGGTCATCCTAGTGAAATAGAAACCTAATTAGCTAACGGTGTTACAGCTAATGGTTAACTATTTTGCGGTCCGGTCTTATGCAAACTCATTGCACAGGATACCCCCACTCTCATGTCCACTACATGAACACATTGGATCATTGCGTTTGTATCATAATACAAAGCAGGTCGTATCCATAGTGTCACCAGGATAAGGTACCCAGTCTTACCCCTATACTATAGACCCTTTGGGCTGTATCTTGAACAGTGGTCCCCGTATGTCCCCACATACTAGTTCAAGCCTCATATTAACAGTCTAGGATGTTTAGTTTATTGGATTAGGATTAATAAGACAAGATTACTCAATACAAACAAAATAAATGAATAATACATCATTTTATTAATGTTCGGTCAAATGTTACATTTACTATCTAATTTTTAGGGCATAAAACCCAACAAACTCCCACTTGAACTAAAACTCAAGATAATGGGAAAGTATATACAAAATAATCCAAAGCTGGAATGGTAAATGTATATTGTACATTACATAAAAGGTAAATATACAAAATACAATAAACTAGGGCATCCTTACCCATTACACATCTCCCACTTGCCCTAGATTATACTATATACATGTCTCGCAGACCTAGACTCTCTAGATGACCCTCGAACACTTTAGCTGAGAGAGCCTTCGTAAATGAATCAGCAATGTTGTGCTCCGAAGCGATCTTGGTAACGATCACATCTCCTCGTTGCACAATCTCCCGTATCAGGTGATACTTTCTCTCATGTGCTTTCCTCGTTTGTGGCTGCGAGGTTCTTTAGAATTGGCTACAGCTCCACTGTTGTCACAGTATAATGTTATGGGCAAGTTCATATTTGGAACAACTTCCAAATCTATCAAGAACTTCCTTAGCCAAACTACTTCCTTAGTTGCTTCACAAGCAGCTACATACTCAGCCTCCATGGTTGAGTCCACTATGCATCCTTGTTTGATGCTTCTCCAAACTACAGCTCCCCCGTTAAGGGTGAACACTGACCCTGACGTGGATTTCCTAGAATCCTTGTCAGACTGGAAGTCAGAGTCGGTGTATCCTGTTAGAACTAACTCTTTAGCCCCAAACACCAACATGTAGTCCCTCGTTCTCCTAAGATACTTGAGGATTCCTTTAACGGTGGTCCAGTGGTCTAACCTTGGATTTGACTGTTATCTGTTGACTATCCCTACTGCATAACAAATATCAGACCTAGTGCAGAGCATAACATACATTAAACTGCCCACAGTTGAGGTGTAGGGAATCCGTCTCATATCCTCAACTTCTTGAGGTGTCTTAGGACACTGTTCCTTAGACAAGTGAACCCCATGCCTGAAAGGCAATAAGCCCTTCTTGGAGTTCTGCATCGAATATCGAGACAACATTTTGTCAATATACGTTGCTTGAGACAGGGCTAGCGTTTTGTTCTTACAATCCCGAATAATTTGGATCCCAAGAACATATTGGGCCTCTCCTAACTCTTTCATTTGGAATTGGGTCGCTAGCCATTCTATTACGTTAGTCAGATACCCTACATCATTCCCAATGAGTAGGATGTCATCAACATATAGTACCAGGAAAGCTACTTTCTTTTTGTTGATCTTCTTGTAAACACAAGGCTCATCAACATTTTGGTCAAAGCCAAAAGATTTGATCGCAGTATCAAATCTAATATTCCAAGATCTGGAAGCTTGTTTCAACCCATAAATTGATCGATTCAGTTTAGAAACTTTTTGCTCCTGACTTTGGGTTATGAACCCTTCGGGTTGAGACATAAAGATATTCTCTTCAAGATTACCATTAAAAAAGGCAGTCTTGACATCCATTTTCCATATTTCATAGTCATAATATGTGGCTATGAATAGGAGAATTTTTATGAACTTTAGCATAGCAACAGGAGAAAAGGTTTCCTCATAGTCCACCCCTTCTCTTTGGGTATAACCCTTTGCTACAAGTCTAGCTTTGAAAGTCTGTAATTTCTCAGCTGCATCTCTTTTTCTCTTATAGATCCATTTACACCCTATGGGTTTTTCCCCTAAAGGTGGATCTACAAGTTCCCAAACTTGATTGAAGTACATAGACTCCATCTCAAGGTCCATTGCTTTGACCCATTGGTCTTTATCTACATCATTCATTGCCTGACGATAAGACAATGGATCCTCAACACCATCATCAGGTATGACAACCAGAGTTTCAGTTAAACCCAAGTAATGGTTAGGTTGTATAACAACCCTCCCACTGCGTCGAGGCTCTCCCACTATGTGAGGAGGATGAGATTGACCAGAAGAACTGGCTCCTACATCAACTCTTGTTGAAGGGCCAACTTCATCAACAACTCTTGCTGACTCTTCAGTAGCTTCTCCTAACACTAATTTACTACGTGGTTTATGATCTCTTATGTGGTCTTCCTCCAAGAAAGTGGCGTTTGTCAATACAAACAGTTTGTTTTCTTGAGGGTCGTAGAAAAGACCCCCTCTTGTTTCCTTAGGGTATCCAACAAATTGGCATATTCTAGAACGAGGTTCCAATTTCTTAGGATTTGTCACTAACACGTGTGTTGGACAATCCCAGATATGGAAGTAGCGCAAACTAGGTTTACGCCCCCTCCATAGCTCAAAAGGTGTTTCAGAAACACTCTTTGAGGAAACATTGTTCAGAATATGTGCTGCAGTCTCTACTGCATACCCCCAATACGAGCTAGGCAATTGAGCATAGCTCATCATTGAACGAACCATGTCTAACAAGGTTCTATTTCTCCTTTCTGATACACCATTTTGTTGAGGTGTACCAGGTGCTGAGAGTTGGGATTGGATTACATGTTCTATCATATAATCTTGGAATCTTTGATCCATATACTCTCTACCTCGATCTGATCGAAGTGTTTTAATAGTTTTACCTAATAGGTTTTCTACTTCAGTCTTAAACTCTTTAAACTTTTCAAGAGCTTCAGACTTATGACCCATTAGATATAAGTAACCATATCTAGAATAATCATCTATGAAAGAGATGAAATATTCATAACCTCCTCGAGCTTTTACATTCATTGGACCACAAAGATCCGAATGTATCAGCTCTAGAGGTTCTTTGGCACGATAACCTTTTCTAGTAAAAGGTCTCTTAGTCATTTTACCCTCGAGACACGATTCACAGGGTAGTAATGAATTATCTTCTAACTCAGTTAAAAGTCCATTCTTTACCAAACAACCGATCTGGTCGATGTTAATATGACCAAGACGTAAATGCCAAAGATATGTATTGTTACTTTTTGGAGAAATTCTTTGTCTTTTATTTTGTGTTTCAACTGTTTTAAACATCTCATGATTTAAAATAGCTTTAGTGTCAGTTGGGCTTAACACATATAAGTTATTTTCTAACTTTGCTGGACAAATAAGTACACCATTTATGTAAATAAACGCTTCATTTGCAAGAAAATTAATAGTGTATGATTGTTCTAGCAACCATGAAATAGATATCAAGTTCCTCTTTGTCTTAGGAACTATATATAAATTGTATGTACAAGAAATCTATTCATGAAAAATAACTTTGCAGCTCCCACTGCACTCGCTGAAATGGCATCTCCCATTCCAACCTTGAGTGTCATCTCACCATCTCGAAGCTGCTGGAAATTATTTCCCTGAAAAAAAGAACAAACATGATTAGTGGCTCCCGAATCTAATATCCAGGCATACTCATCATGTTCAACAAGCCAAGTTTCTAAAACAAGTAAATCATATTTACCTTTTTTTTCTCTCTTCTTCTCAGCAAGGTATCGACGGCAGTTCCTCTTCCAGTGACCATCCACATTGCAGTGGAATCACTTGCCCTTATCGGCCACGACCTTGGCCTTTACCTTGCCCTGTACAGCCTTAGCAGGAGCCTTCCCCTTATCACCCTTCTTCTTCTGAATTTGCTTCGATGAAGAAGCTTGAGGTATAGGTTTGGTTCCTGAGGATGAACCCTTCAGGAACTTTCTTTTGGAATGGGCCACATTGGCCTCTCCTTTAACCACATTTTTGCCCTTGCTTTTCAGCATGGACTCATAAACCTATAGCTCATTCAGAAGGGTGGTCAGGTTGAATTGAATCTTATTCATGCTAGCGTTTGTTCGAAACTGCATAAAGCTTTGTGGAAGCGAATGCAATATAAACGCAACCTGACTCCTCTCGCAGACGACCCCGCCATTAGCCTCTGCAATGTTGAATTGGTTCATCATGTCGAGAACGTGTTCCCGAACAGATTGTCCCTCTTCCATGCGGGCGTTGAAAACATTTTTCAGAGCTTCATGGTGGAGCTGATAGGATGGTAATCCAAACATCTCCTGAAGGGAATTCATAATTTCCCTTGCAGTTTCCACGTTCTCATATCTCTTGGCCAAAACTTCAGTTAAGTTGGCCAAGATATAGACACGGGCCTTTTCGTTGGCCTTAGTCCAGCGGTCGTATGCATTCTTAATTACTTGGGTTGCATTGCGAGGGGGAATTGGAGGATACTCCTCCGTTAAGACAAACCGGAGATCCTCAACAACCAAAATCGTATCAAGGTTGGATTTCCACGTAGGAAAACTCTCGCCGGTTAATTTCTCATTTTTAATAAAGCGATGATTGAGGAAGACATTGCTGAAAAAACAAACATTTACCGTATTAGTTATCTTTGTCGTAACCCATCACACAAGCAATACAAACAATTGCACAAATCCAATCAATTTTGCAAACAATCAATCAAAGAACCCTAATAAACTATTGATTGTGTTTAGCAACGATGTTTTAGAGGTTTAGAGGAACAACCACCGAAGGGTGATCAGCTACTCCTCCTCTAAAATGAGATACTTCTCAGTCAACTCTAATTCTAGAATAACTCATATTCCTATAGATGTTAACCACCGTTGTTCGGTCAATGACTTGTTAACAAATTAACTTATCCCCGTAAATGTAACCCTCCCACTTTCAGATCTCAGAGGCACGCACCAACAGGCTATCGTTAGGAAAGACAACTGTTGGTAATTAGCCTAAGTGACTCTATCCTTTTCAGGAGTTCACAGTGTTCCGAATCTTATGATCAGACCCTCCGAAGGGGTGGTTGCTCCAGGGCAACACGCAAGCGGATCATAAGACTCTCACGGTGTGACCTAGGGGTGGAGACCGAGGGGTACGTTGACACGTGTCCCGCTCCCACTTACTATGGACACTTTCCTCATTCACCTTGTTATTGATCCTTGCAAACACTTTCCGAAGGGAGGCCGCGCTTAAATAACACGAAGCCGAGCATGGATCTCACGTTGTGAATATAGGGGCGTGGGAGCAAAACTCGATTTAAATCAAGTTTTGTAATTTTCCTCCCACTAAAGTGACCTATCGTATATTTTAGGGTTTGTTTAAACTTAGATAAATCCGGCTAAGTCAATCTATCTAAGTCTAATCCTATTATAACTATTATAATAAGATCTTTAGACTAAAGTCTAGGTGAATTAAACATTTTTAATTAACCTAATGACCTTTATCTAACATTAAACTATGATTAATTCAACTCCGGCATTCCAGATCAGTTCCCAAGTAGGAGGTGTTTCGTAAACCGTCAACTTAAATACCCCCAACCTTAGACAGAACATCACTGGTAGAGTTTCCTTATAATCATAGTAATGTTGGTCATACTTAGTTAATTAAAACTATTTTAAACTAAGTAAGAAATTATTCTAATCCTATTAGAATGTGTCCTTAGGTCTAATTAATTTTAACTCATTAAAATTAATCAATTTTAACCTATGGTCCTATGTGTGCATGCATATCTTGATTCTAGATTGACGGTTTCTAATCATTAATTTTAAACTATTCAAATTTTAATGATTAGCCCTATAATCATGCATACTATAGTTTAATTTAATTAACAATCATATTCAAATTAATAAATTAAACTATATTGAACTGCATTGCATGAATATAATATAACATTTATATTAAACTATGGATGTTTCATGCTCAATGCAACTTTGATTTCCTTATTAATTAATATAACAATTATATATTGTCAATCAAGATAAATCAAAGTAGCATGCTGCAAACAACTTATTAAATATAACTATTTATATTTAACTAAGTAATTTCATGCATAATGCTATTTCATTTTCATGAATTTAATATAACTCATATACATTAAATATCTCATGAAAATCATCCATGCATTTCAATCCATACATTATAACTAATTATAATATATATAAAATGCATGAGCATGCTTTATAACCTAAGGTGGGATTTCTAATATTATATGACATCCATAAAGCATATAAAATAGCATATGAACCGGTTAATTGGCCCCCAGGATAAAATTAAAGCATAAAATTACATTAATTTTACAAAATTCTATCCTAAAAGCCTTTAGCTGCTCAAAAGCCGAACAAAAATTGCTTGAACCAGCCCAAAAATGTCTGAACCAAGTCAAAAAACGGTTAAATCGGTCCGAAAATCACAGAACCAGAGCCAAAACATACAAACCGGTCAACTCCTTCGCCCTGGTCAACGAACCACGTGCATTTGCCTGAACCGTCGAAGAACCGGACCACGCCTGCTAAACCGCGCCTCTGAGGATGTTGAACCGCGCCTGCTGACGTCAGCCCTACCCCTGACGCACGCGATTTTGCAATTTTTTTCTCGATTTTCTTCGATTTCCAGCCACTGTTCTTCGCCGTTTTTCGCCGTTTTTTGGTCAAATTTGGTCCTGATCTTCATCGTTCTTCAATCTAAACTAGACCCAGACTTACAGAGACTCGATTTACAATTTTAATGCCCAAAAACACAGGGGCCCTTACATGAACAAATCACATAAAAATGTAAATCTAAGGCCAATTAACCTCTAGTTCATAGCAAATTAACATACATTATGCAAATTAATCCCACCTAATTAGTCAATCGCAAATTCTAAATCGTGATTTAAAATTGAGATGGCTCTGATACCAATTGAAGGGATAAAAGCTCTTGCGTAGCGGAAATTTATCAGAGACCGTACTCAATTAAAACACAATTTGAATACCCGTACGATGGCAAAAAATACAGCAAAATAATCTAATTAAAACATGTTGTAAACAGGTTTAAAACATGTTGATTTCTTGAGAAAAACTTAGATCTAATCATACTTTATCCTAAGAAATCATTAGGTTATCGAGAGACTTACTTTCGCTGAAGATCTCGACCGAATTTCGCCTTTTCCTTGCCAAGAAACTGAAATTACAGCAGCCCAATAACACCTTTCTTGCTTGAAAATTCACCACGAACAACACCAGTAAATTACACCAGTATTCTCACAGGGATCTTGCGTTGATTGCTTGTGGGAGCAAGATGATCTAGGGAGATTTTTGGAGACTTTTTCTCTGTGTTTCTCAAATGGGAATCATGACTGAGTCAAAGAGAGAGAGATCCAGAGAGTGAGTTATCGATTGTAAACCAAATGTCCGTAACTCCTTTCTCAATTAACTCCCCTAGACGTGTGTATCGGTTAGTGGTAGACCACGTAACATCAGTTAGACAAACTGATTAATAATTAATTAATTAATAATTCCAAAAATATAATCAAATAATTAAATAATTAAATTAACCAATTAATTTAATATAATTTATATAAATCATATTTATATAAATTTTCTCACATAACCTATAGTTTTAATGCAATTTAATTAAATTAAATTAAAACAAACTATTAATTAATTCATCAACTAATTAATACTATAATTAAATATCATATATTTAATTATACCTCTCTGATATAACTTATAGTATTAATGTGTATCCAATGTGCATTAATTTTAACCTATAGTTTTAATATGAACCAAATTCATATTTTAAACATAATATTCAACCCCTTCGAATATTCAATTCTCCCTTAGAAATTTATCTCAACGCCCTTAATGAGCTACCGGTGGGACCTAATAGACCTATAGATCAGAAGCTCCAACGATATGAGATTAATTGGCTAAACTCATTAACCAAGTTAATCAATGTTCGTTAACTGTGGTTCACTCCACTATAGAACCACAGCTGCACTCTTCTCACTGCAGATATATTTCTGTGTCCACGGATATCGACCAATAACAGCAAGTCAATCCTTCAGTGTGTTCGTACCCTAGCTAGGTCAAATTACCGTTTTACCCCTAGGTTACCTCTTCATCCTTAAGTACCAGTGCTCCTCTAATGAACAACCTGTTTGAGGTCCAACCTACAAACAGAAGTCTCTCTCGTGTCATAGAGAGGGCAGGGCCCATTGTTTAAGACCCGAAGACACCACTTAAGGGAACACACCTCTATTTACCCTACAGTTGGGAAGGAGTGAATTCCATCTTGTGTGATTATGTTCCCAGCTCTCCACTCGATCTTGTCCCCAAAATGGTAGGCTTATTGAGTCAGCATGCAGGCCACTCCCACCCATACAAATCAAAGGACAATCCCTCGTGAACAAGAGTCCATAACCCACTCAGGATTGAGACCAAGTTATCTAGGTCATCCTAGTGAAATAGAAACCTAACTAGTTAACGGTGTTACAACTAGTGGTTAACTATTTTGTGGTCCGGTCTTATGCAAACTCATTGCACAGGATACCCCCACTCGCATGTCCACTACATGAACGCGTTGGATCATTGCGTTTGTATCATAATACAATGCGGGCTATATCCAAAGTGTCACCAGGATAAGGTATCAAGCCTTACCCCTATACTATAGACCCTTTAGGTTGTATCTTGAACAGTGATCCCCGTATGTCCCCACATACTAGTTCAAGCCTCATATTAACAGCCTAGGATGTTTAGTTTATTGGATTAGGGTTAATAAGACAAGATTACTCAATACAAAAAAAATAAATGAATAATACATAATTTAATAATGTTCGGTCAAATGTTACATTTACTATCTACGAGTTTTAGGGCATAAAACCCAACATATTGTTGTAAGGATTGAAGGCTTTATCAAATCTAAAATAATAGCAACGTGCAGTATGGCCAAACTTCCCACATAATTGACATTGAGTTCTATTAATATTCCAACTCCTACCACCACTCCTATTTCCTTTACTACCTCTGCCCCTAAAACCTCCAGAACCTTGATTTGAAAATCTTGAATTTCCATTATTTGTATTATCAGGATTGTTGTTGGGTTTGAAAGTGGTTAGATTAACAGTGAGCAGAGTGGACTCAGAGAGGGAAGAGTTATTTTCAATTCTGACTTCAGCTGACAAGAGAAGGGAATATACTTCTTGCAGTGGTTTGGGTTTTGATTTGGCAGAGACAACTGAAATAATAGACTCATATTCACTTCCTAGACCAGATAGGATATAAAGAACATGATCGGGTTCAGAGATAACATGTCCAACAGCAGCAAGAGAACTTACAAGAGTTTTTACCTTTGTCAGATAATCTTTCATTGCCATACCTGACTTCTTGAGGTTTTGAAGTTGTGATTTGTACTGCATCACCTTTGTCGTGTTTCTTGCGGTATAGGCCTTTGCTAAAGTGTCCCAAATTTCTTTAGTCGTAGTGCAATCGAACATTTGGGTCACAATTTCCTCCGTCATTGAGCCGATTAACCATGAAAACAGAAATTTATCTTTTTGAATCCATTAAGAGTATTGCGGATTCATAATCGATGAACTATCTTTATTAGATGAATCTTTGGGCAAGAACTTCTCTAGAATTTTAAAATCTTCCTTGATATGATCAGCCAAACCATGAGCTTGAATTGCAAATTGGACTTGGAACTTCCATGCTAGGTAATGGGAATCTGTAAGTTTGATAATGGATGGATCATTGGAATTGGATGAAAGAGGATTGGGAGATGAAGAAGAAAACGAAGCCCTAGTCTTGTCACTGGACAAAGGAGAGGCCCTGAATCGAGTCGTGAGACTTTAGACTTCTGATACCATCTTAGAGGCTCGAAAGGAAGTTGAAAAGGTAAATGTGAAAAAAAGAATTTTATTCAATCGGTTCTTTGTATCTTTACACGAAGCCAGCAACTACTATAAATAGGAAAAGGCTAACAACTAAGACTACACAAGCGAAAAGGAAAAAAATCAAAACAGAAAAATTGAGAATAAATTACAAAGATAGTAGCCTTTAGCCTTTAATAGCCAACGATACAATCTTATTCTCTAATATGGAAGATGATACATCTGTACATAATTTGCTCAAAGTGGTCAATACCTTTGAACAAGCATCGGGACACAAATATCAACCTACACAAATCTGAGATCATCGGGATCAATATGGAACAAACAGAGATTGAGATCATTGCCAACAAATATGGTTTCAAAATGGGTAAATGGCCAAATACATATTTGGGACTCCCCCTCAACGGAACACCTAAAATATGTGGATTTTGGTCTTTATCATTGAGAAAATTGAGAGAAGACTATCAACATGGGGAGCTACATATACATCCAAGGGAGGTAGACTCACTCTTTTTCAGGCTACTCTTTCTCATCTCCCTACATATTACCTTTCTTTGTTCCAGCTACCAGTCAAGATTGGAAAGGAGATAGAAAGATTGTTTAGAAATTATTTATGGAAAAATAGTACTAATGAACATGGGTAACACCTAGTCAAATGGAGTAACATTTCATATCCTCTAGATCAAGGAGGCCTTGGTCTCCACTCCATGAGGGACAAAAACAGTGTCCTTCTTGCTATATGGCTGTGGTGGTATAATAATGAGAAAAATGCTCTATGGAGAATAGTCAACAGAGGTAAATATGGTTCTTCAACATATCTTAATTGGGCTTCCCTTGCCAATGTTAAAGGGCCATGGAAAAATATAGTCAAACACCAAAGTCTCATCACAAATCGAATATGTCACAAGGTGGCAAACGGAGCTAACACTTTATTTTGGTTAGATCCGTGGGTCTCTAACAGTCCCCTTGCTACAAGTTTTCCTCACCTCTACAGATTGTCTCGATGCAAAGAAGCCCCGATTAAAGATGTTTGGAACAATGATCACAACTACTGGGACCTTAGACTGGGGAGGAACTTGAAAGATGTTGAAGCATCCGAATGGGCAAGTATTACTTTGATTCTTGACCTCATTGTTTCTGACACAAAAAGAAGATGAATGGAATTAGCCTCTCAACCCCAATAGACAATTCTCCGTAAGATCTCTTCTAGCTAATATAGGAGATAGACCATGGCTAATTGACCCCTTCTCTTTCTAAAGCCATATGGAAGGACAATTACCCAAAGATCAAAATTTTCTTATGGGAGCTCACTCACGAGGCCATTAACACCAAATATGTCCTCCAAAGACGTATGCCTTCTGTGGCATTATCCCCCGAGTGGTGCTCTTGGTGCAAAGCGGAAGATGAATCTCAGAATCACATTTTTATTCACTGCCCATTTGCTAAACAATTTTGGTATAGAATTATGAACTCTTTTCGGCTAGTATTTGGCTTCTCCAGGAAATATCAAAGATTATCTCTACACTATTTTGTTGGGGCATCCTTTCAAGAACAAGAAGTTTGTGCTATGGTTGAATATCTCTAGGGCTTTCTTTTTTATTCTTTGGAAAGAACACAACAAAAGAGTATTCCAAAATATAGAAAACTCCTTTGATACGTTCTTTGATCTAGTTATCTATTATGTTATCTCTTAGTGTAAATTGTCCCAGCTTTTTTCTTCTTACTCATATGCATCCCTCCTTATCAATTGGGATAGCCTTTTGTAATCTCCATGGATTTCACATCCTTTTTGTAAATTTCATACATCAATGAAATTGTTTCCTATTATATTACATAAAGTATTATGATATAAATAGAAAAATGTTACCCTACTTTTCTAAGTTTTCTTGCTTCTATGTAAGTTGAAAACCATGTTGTAATATTGAAATTTAAACTTTTAGAAATGATGGTTAAATATTTTAACTCTGACATGGAATACTATCATTGTTTTCATTAGAACATTTTAGAAATTGTTTTGGTTAAATGAAAAATTACTCACTTAAACATAAATCTTTTAAAAAGAATTGCTATTTAAAAAAAAAAACAATAGATAATTTCCCACGAGAAGTCCCCACCCCGATCCCCACAAAATTAAATGGGGAATTTTGCGGGGATTGTTGAATTTTGACAAAGTTAACAACTTTTTTAAAAAAAAAAAAAATTGAACATGTGTAATTCGAGACATAAAACTGCTAATCTATGTAACTTATAAAGAATGGTCACCATAAATTATGGTTAATTTGGACAAAATTGAAAATTGGGTCAATTATGAAGTATATTTGTGTAGTCAACTTTATTCAAACAATATGTTTTGAGTTAAAATAAATGGTAACAATAATCATAATCTTCTATATAATTGTAAATAATATCATGATTGCTTTTAAATGCACATCAACTAAGTGTCAATTTTCATCCTCCAAAAGCCAAAGTGAACATAGCTCAACGTTATATGATATGTATCCTCGACCAAGAGGTTAGAGGTTCGAATCCCTCACCCCCAAATGTTGTTGTACTTTAAAAAAAACAGAAATTATGTCTGATGACCATCTTTAAGCCCCATTTTACAAAAATGTCCAAGATAGGAAAATTTATCTGATTTAGAATTTTCATTTTTTTTGTGACAAATTTGCCCTTTTTGGCTTCATCTCTCCTCAATAATTTCCCACCATATTATCTCTCTTCATTCAATTTGGCTTCATCTCTCCTCAATAATTTCCCACCATATTATCTCTCTTCAGTCAATAATATTGTTCTGAAAAGTGTACCTATTAAAAACTTGCCGTTTTGCATTCCATTAACCCTAAATCTATCTATTCTCCTCCCTCTCTTTCTTCCCCAAATTTCGACCATCTCTCCACCGTCGCCTCTCAATCCGTCGTGAGTGGCCATTTTTTGCTGTAAGAACGACAAACCCAGGGGCCAAACCGAGTGAATCCGAGTGAAGGTGCTGAACAGGAATCTAGAGCGGGCACTGACATTTTTGCAAAGGAAGATGCAATCGAGCGGCTGATTAAGCGTTAATAGACTCACCATATCATCTATCTACTCATCTATCTGGTTTATTTTTGTCCATTATTCTTTTTCTTTATTTTTTAATTTGTTTCTTTAGTTTTCTTGTATTTGTTTCTCCTCCCTGTTTTTCTTTTCGATCTGTGGCGTTTTTGGTTGTTTTGAAACGGATTCCTTGTAAATCGCTGCACCTAAACCCTAAACAAATAAGAATATCTTGGTATATGCAAACATAGGTATATGCAATTTTTTTTACTCTAGCCATATATATGAACATACAATATATAATCAGTATAATAAAACTATACATCCGTATTTATCAGATATCAAATGTTTGCAATTTTTTTTTACTCTAGTCACAACCTAATATATATAATTCATATACATCAGTATATAATATGCATACAGAACACTAAGGCATATATTCATGGAAAGAATCTCAGCAATCATATATATATATATATATATATATATATATATATATATATATATATCACCATACAATATGTAATCAATATAATAAAACTATACATCCGTATTTATCAGATATCAAATGTTTGCAATTTTTTTTTACTCTAGCCATAACCTAATATATATAATTCATATACACTGGGATATAATATGCATACAGCACCCTAAGACATATATTCATGGAAACAATCTCATCAATCATATATATATATATATATATAATCAGTATACAATATATAATCAGTATAATAAAACTATACATCCGTATTTATCAGATATCAAATGTTTGCAATTTTTTTTACTCTAGCCATAACCTAATATATATAATTCATATACACCGGGATATAATATACATACAGAACACTAAGGCATATATTCATGGAAACAATCTCAGCAATCATATATATATATATCACCATACAATATATAATCAGTATAATAAAACTATACATCCGTATTTATCAGATATCAAATGTTTGCAATTTTTTTTACTCTAGTCATAACCTAATATATATAATTCATATATACCGGGATATATTATGCATACAGAACATGAAGACATATATTCATGGAAACAATCTTATCAATCATATCAAGAAAAAAAAAAGTAATAGGATGGAATGCAAAACGGCAAAAAAAGAAGAAAAAAAATTACACAATTTCCCTAAAGCCTAAAAAAAAATAATAGATGCAAAACGGCATAAAAAATCAGGAAAAAGAAAAGATTACCCAATTTCACAAAAACGAAAAAAAGGAAAATATTAATGTGAGAGAAATATTCAGCCATTATTGATGAGGGAGAGATGTTTGACCATTATTGATGAGAGAGAAAAAATTACCATTATTGATGGAAGAGAGAGAAAATGACCATTATTGAAGAGAGATGAAACAAAGGACTATTTGGTAAAATGACCATGACTTTCATGTAAAAAATGGAGGCCCAATGTCTATTCTTGAAAAAATAGTGTAGTTGGACAAATTTGAGAATAGGAGGCCATTTTGGGCTATCCATGTAGTTATTTCTAAAAAAAAACACAAAAAAAACAAAAAAACTCCAAAAAAATATTCTTTGAAACAAATTTCAAAGGCCAAGAGTAGAAATAAAACTTTTCAAAGTTTATCGACATAATCAAAACCTCCTCAAAAGTTCAACAGAGTTTATATAATTTAATCTAAAAATTATCAAACATCCTCCCAAGCAAGTTAACCAAAATAGTTACTTTGAAGTTTGAAGATTACAAGTATAAATAACATAACAATGTAATTGTTAGTCCAACAAAGAAAAAATGGAAACAAAAACACACCCCTAAGCAGAAAGAAGAAAAATTTATATATGTGCATGAGGAAGTGTCTGTACAACATCATCTTGGTGAATGGGCCATCATGTTTGTGACCATTAGTAAGAATTCACAAAATCAAATGACAGATGCTCAGCTCAAACCACACTACACCAGGACATGAACATTCATGTACCAATACTTATGCTGCCAACGGTTCTTCCATCACTGCATTCAACAAATTTAACGTATTAGGAAACCAGTGTATAAGAGAGAGAGTAGAGAGACAGAGGGAGAGAAACCTCTTCTCTTTGTGGGGGCATTAGATGAAACAATTTCACCATCTTCTTCAATGGCATCAGCTGCAACAGGTTTTTTGGTCGGTACGCTCGGAAGATCCAACTTTTCATCATTTTCTTCGGATGTTGGAACCTCAGGGAGATCTTGAACGGTGAGCTGAGAAGAGTGTCGATGGGCGATCGCCTTCAGATAATATAGTAAAAACGCAACCAGCAGTAGCCACAACTATAATTCTTATGAGTTTAGATCTTATATTGGTTCCTATATTCATACTTTATATACTTATGAACGACTATCCATCTTAAAACATTTAAAGGTTCTGAAGCCCTATTTTATTCCTTATAGTTGATTTTTTTTTTCATTAAACATTTGATGAGAACCCAAATTCATTTCAAAACCCAGGCAGTTGGCTCCAAACATGTGTATCGATGAGTGAGTTAAATAAATAGACCAAAGATGAATCTAGGTTTTTATTAAATAATTAATGGAAAAAATTATGATGATAAGGACTAATAACTTTTATGTAGAAGTTCAAGGAGTAAAATAGACTTGTTTCAAAGTTCAAGGACCAAAATAAAAAAAATAAAAAAAATAAACTAAAAGTTCAAGGTCCATAATAATTTGCACAAAAATGAGTGAATGATATTTTGCAAGTAGGAATCTGATTTGACCACCCATTAAACGATTGAACAGACTGACCCTATCATGCAGGATGAAAAATAATCATGAATAAGACAACAAAAGACACAATACCTGAGCTTCCAAGCTCTCAAATTCTGCTAAGATTTGCTCCTCGTCTTCTTCTGATAATTTTTCTCCTAAGATGGCATTAATTTCCTTCAAAAATATAAATAAAGTTTAAGCCCGAGGAAAGGGAAACATAATGATCGTGGGCAAACATATTAAATACAATGAAGCAGATGAATGGAATGATCCCAACATACAAGGACGCTCATAAACAAATTCCCAAGCATTTGAAAGGCTTGGACTCCTCCAATTTCATCATAGCTCCCATGCCATAACCATAACTCTATTTCATTACAAAATATTGTGCTACTCAACTTCAATTTTGTATAATAATTAATAGATATTTTAAAAGTTCAAAAAACTTACTAGATATTTTTTTTGAAAAGGAAACAAACTTTTCATTAAAGATATGAAAAGAGACTAATGCTCAAAATACAAAGATACAAAAGATAAGGAAATGAAAAAACAGCCAATAAAAGAACAACAAGATAATGATAAGAACGGCCAATAAAAGATCAACACACGGCTTTAAAGGCAACACAAAAACAACCCATAAAAGAACAATGAAGACTTAGGATGGAGAAATGAAAGCATCCCAATTAAGGTAAAAGATCTGAATAGAGAAGGCTGAATAAAGCTTGGACAACGAAATCCATGACGAAGCTTTGAGGCGAGCTTCAGACGGATTTCCCAAGTGATGGTTGTAACTTTCCGAATATAGAAACTAAAACTTTCTCTGATGAAGAAACATCCAGAAGCTTGAGCAACCTACCTAGACTCACCAACATGCCTTCCACTGTCTCCATAGATGCTGAAACAGAAGATCCATGGGATATTTGACCGGATATACAAAAGTTGTTCCAGTAGATAGCCTCCTAGGATCTAACAAAGATATACACTTTGATAACGAGTTAATTAAAACATATGTTGGTCGTGAATCTTCCAAGGCATGGCGAAACAATCTTCCTACAAAACTTGGGCTGGAAATTATAGCCAAAAGACCAGGACGAGCAAATCGAGTAATAGCACAAAGTGTTCCTGCAGCATAAGAATGAACTTTTGAACAATCTGAAGAGCTGAACTTGACCACTATTAACTCTAGAACATCAGACTCTACAATCCACTTCATTGATTCTGTAAAGCTTGAATACAGATGCTTATCAGCACCCAGAAACCTTATCAAAACCTCCATGATGGAAGTAATTTCTATCAGATCAACTAGCTTCTTTATAATTACTTGATGAGCTTGAACATATTGCTTAAAAGGAATTGACTTTCGCAACAACAAGCATATGACAACCTTGCTGAAGTAACCAGCCAAAAGAGTGTTGTGAGAAGGCTTGGGTTGTACGAAGGAAAACAACAAGATCATCAACTCTTTATCCTCCACCAATGCTTTGAGAATTATATCAACTTCACAAGTAAAAATCTCACAAACGATGAAAGGAAACTTAAAACTTCATTTCTTTTCAGCCTCTTCAGGAGCTTTTTCAATAATATATCTGATTAGCTGTTCAATCTGAGGTCTTTCTCTCAAAAAGTTAATAAGTCGACTACTAAGTGCTTTGCATAGGCTTCCACAAAAGTCCAGCCGATTTCCTTGGAACTCCATAAGGATTTAATGAATCTCAAGTCAATTACAGCTTGATAAGTCTCCTGAATTAAGACTAAATCAGAGCAAATGTTCTGAAGGAATTTCTTCAAAACCACCCTTTTAGACATATCACCGAGACCCCTGGTATTCCACGAAACAATCTTCATACATGAGTAAGGAAGGATCAAACAGCCGCTTTAGAAGACTGAGGAGAAATTTTGCACAATTGAAATCCACAAATATCAACTAACGAAGAAAATTGTTTAGGAATTTGAGAGGGTGATAATAAAGATTCGTGAATAATTGAATCTTGAGAGCCTAAACTGTAACATTCTCAGAAAAGATTGATTGCAAAGACTCACCAATTTGATCTTCTGAAAATAATTCCACACAATCCTCTTTATCTACCCAACTGATCAGAATCCTCACTGCTTACACTAACCATAGACTCATCATCTGAATCCACCGGTGAATGAATACTATGGTTGGAGGAGCTACCCATACCTCTTACGAAAATCTCACTCCCCCCTGGAATTTGAACAAAAGATTCCTTAAATTCCTTACCCTGAAACAAACCATTTCCAGAATTGACATTTGAAGAACCCGAAGCCTTTTTTGCAGCAAGTAAATGAGTACATGCTGACTCCAAATGATCAGCATTAGTATTTGACTTAGCAACCAATGGAAAAGAAGATTTTTTCCGAGAATATGTCTTTAATACTACCTGTTGGACATCTTTATTTGAATTGCAATTAACGGCATTAAAAACCTTAGAAGGAGATTCCAAAAACTGGGACTGTCGGACTTCCAGAGGGCTGAACACATTAAACACATTATCATCTTTGGATGGAGAGAGAACAAAAACTGGCTCTTAATGTTATCTTTAATACGTTTACCTCCAACGAAATTAATGCACTCTTAATGCAATGAAGCACCTTTTGGAGAACCCAACGCCTCATTAAATTGGTCTCTCTCTCTTGGAATCTGTTGCAAATCATTAATAAAATTACAACTATTAACAATAATCATCTTGGAAGGAGGATCAATACAGCCATCGTAAATCTTTAAAGCTGCCTGCTGATTGCACACTTTTTCAATGCAATTAAAACTTTTGGGAGCTGCCGGCTGGTTACACACTTTTCCAATGCTAACATTAATACTTTTGGGAGAATAATCAACGGACAGTGGCTGCAGGAATTCCTTAGGGCTGGTGCAATTATAATCATTAATAACTTTAAAAGGAGAAAGAATAGGATCCATCTCTTGAATGCTATCATTAAAGCCCATACAACCAACATTATTAATGCCCTCACCATGCAGCAAAGCACCCTTTGGAGAACCCAAAACCTCATTAATTTTTTCATGAGACCGAGAACATGAAGGCAATTCATTCATCCTTTCCATTTCATTGCCAAGAATCAAATCAGCATCCAATAAAGCTTGATTGACCCTAATTATGTCTAGGGTATTTGAAAAGTCATCAACAGATAACCTTTTGCTTGCATCAAAATTCAAATTTCTATCATCTAGTGCATTAATATCCCCAAATCTTAAAGAGAATTCACACTTATTACCAATCTTAACATTAATATCAGCAGGGATAAATCCACAAATATTTTTTTCTACTTCAGTCAAAGCTTTCGAACAGTCCAATAAATTGAGTGTTTTGGAAGAAATACTAACCAACCCACCAAGGTTTTTTCCAATAGCTTCAAAAGAATCCCGGTGCCACAAATCCAAAGGTAGGTTTTTGATTGCAATCCAACCTCCATAACTTTTTATAAATTTTGGCTGTGAATGAACCTCAGAGGACCAAAATTCCAATTTCAAATGGAGGTTCCCGAATTGCTTCCACTTACCATTCACATAAGGATCCAAATTACGATTAGCCACCTGAATCAAAGCTTTATCATCCATAAAAGGATTGATCAAGACTGAAGATTTAAAGAAATCCTCAAGGACAAGCTTAACCTCCTTCCAAGAATAATGGGTCATCAATCTAGAAACAACAAGTGAGCTTTCCAATTCAATTTTCAGCACATCCCAGTTCTTTCGAACCCAGTAAGCTTCCTTATTAACAAGCTGAACATTTCTAACTGAATTTTCCAAGGAGAATGATTTCTTCATCAAAACACCACTCTTAACAACTTCAGCATAAGAATTAGAAGAAACATGACTTTTTGAAGTTTTATCTGGAACCAAATGACCCTTCAAATTACTCAACGATGGCTGAATTGGCTGATTTTCAGAAGGGTGAATTTTATGGATAAAATCCCTAATCATATCCCAAAATACATACCAACCTTTCTTATTCAAACCCGCTGGAACTTGAAAAAACCTTCTCCCACCCGTGGAAGGCCATACAGCACATTCAAAGAACCATTCATTGTTTGAAAAGAACTTAATCAATCTAATGACTCCAAAGTCTTCCTTACTTTTTTGATGAAAGAAAGAAGAAACAGGATTTTGTAGAACCTCAACTAGAATATTTTCAAACCATTGTAAAAAGGAGATAGACAAAGAAATCAACTGCTTCTTGCACGTATCTTCAACAAAATACATATTTCCCTCCTTCCAAATACAAAAATACCTGTTTTGGATGCTACAACTGGTGACTTCCATGGAAAAAACACTGTCAAAAACTACCACTGCTTCGATGGATGAAGGCTGAAAGGGAGGGGAAGAGAGGAGAGAGGAAAACTTACTAGATATTTCTAAATTCAAGAACCTATTAGACACAAAATTGAAAGTTCAAATACCTATTACACCTTTTTTAAAGTTCAAGGACATTTTAGACACAAATTTGAAAGTTCATGGACTAAACTTAATTTTTAACCAAATAAAAAGTTTTTAAAAAAATTTTAAAAAAAATTAAAGAAAAATTAGAAGGAAGAAAAGTAGTGATGCAAAAGGAACAATGGAAAAAAATTTCTACCAGGAGTAAGAAGAAAAGATGAACTCTAACGAGCCTAACATAACTATAATCTCCTCTCACCAAGCTGGAAGACTTACCGAAAAGGTCCTTTTTTTTCTTTAGTACATAAAAAACACCTTTCTACTAGCGTGTAGGAATATTAGCAAGGACATGTTGATTGGTTATGAATAGGGTGAGTCGAGAGAATTGAGAATTGGGCATATTTTGGAGCATAGTTTGGAGGGAGTACCAAGCTTTCAAAGTGCTTGGGTTTGTATCCGTTTGACAATCTTCCGAGTACAATTAGCATTTTCTGTGTTGGGTTTCTGAAATGGCAAGGTTAAACGGTTTACAAAGGAGTTTGCATCAAGAATTGGTCAAACGAAGGAGCATATATGCTGGCATGAGAATTCAATATATGCTTAATAAAATACCCCCACGCTAAGGCCTCCAGTGACATCTACCCAAAGATTGTGTGTTCAAATCTTCAGGTGAGCTTAAGTGGGCTTAATAAGGAAAATCTTTGATGTCCAGTCTGGGCTCGTGGAAAGACTTTATCTAACAATAAAAAAATATATGCTTGATAAAATAGTAAAGATCCATATAACTATGCGTTTGTTGTCACCAAAAGCTGGATATTGTGATCAAGGTTGAGGTGATGAGAACATTAAAATTGACACACTGAAGGCAATGAATTAAAGACATATTAACAAGAATAGGAAAAAGGCTTGCGAGACTAAAATTCAGTTTAGACCGAATGTCTTGTACAGCAAGAAGCCAAAGGTAGTGGATGAAGGATGTGTTGGGTTACTACTTTCTTGCTAAATTACTAATATCCATCTAATTTTATTTCAACAACATAGAGCATGTAAACAACCAGGTAAGAAAATATAATATTCAAACATGAATCCTAATCAAACGATGAATTGAAAAACCCACGAACTTACATCTTGATATGCCTTGGCTTCAGCAGTATCATCCATCAGCTTTTGGACATCATCTATATTAATTTCACTTTGTATAGCTTTGATCGCATTATTACCAGCCTTCAAACTTTCAAAAACAGCTTTCTGTTTGCTAGCCAATTCAATATCTGACAACTGAGCAAACGACTATATTAAAGCACGGACACAAATTTCTAAAACACAGAAAGTTTTAAAAATGAATACAAATAGTGCAGAAAATTAATTGTTAATGTCGAACCAGAAAACCAAACCTCGCTATTGCATCAAAACCCTCAAAATCTTGATTTTAAGATCCAAGACAATCATTACTTTTAATAGGAAAAAAAAGGGTAAAAATTTTAAGTAAAAAGGGAGGAGAAGATCAGATTTGAATAGACAAGGGAAAAATGAACAGAACTCACTTGTTGTTCGACATTTATCAGCCAGGCATCAACTTGCTTTAATAATTCTTCTTGTGCCTTTTTCTTCTTCAAAGCTAACAAAGCCCGATCCTTTTTCTTTTGACGAACTAACTCTCTTGCAGCATTCTTTTCTGCTTCAATGACAGCATCAAGCTAGGAGATAAAAAGCCACGGAAAGACGAATAAGAATTATTAAATTTTCAAAGTAAAATACACTTGCACTCCTACGTCAGAAGCCCATACAGGAAGTATTTTGTGTAATATCTTGCCTCTTTTTATTAATTGGTTTTGGGTCTTACACCCAAGGTAAAATGCAACTTTACTTTACAATGATTTGTTGTCATGCATTATACAATTCCGTGATTTATCTGACTTAAAAATTTATTGAAGTCTAATTAAAATTCATAATTCATTTAAAAGTACATTTTGGATAAATTAAATTTAGATAATTTAGGAGGATGTTAGGCCCCCGATAGTAAATACCTATGTTAGAAGGGGAAGAAGTTTTTTTTTTTTCTTTTTTTTTGATATCCGTGAGTGTCCAGGCTAGCTTATGCGCACCTTGACTAATCTCACGGGACAACCGCCCAACCCTACTACATTTGGTTGCCAAGGAAACTCGTAGGATATTAAATCCTAGGTAGGTGGCCATCATGGATTGAACCGTTAGAAGGGGTAGAAGTAGAAATTCACCCTCTCCTTAGTCGGTTTTCTTAATTAAGTTGGGTTAGAGTCGGTTTAGGGTCGGTTTGCTGATGTACTGTTATATATATGTGTGTGTATTTTGGATACGCCTTGATGTTAAGGATAACAGCACCTAGTTTTAAAATGGAAAAATTGAATCACTTGTCTAAGGCCTCACTGGGGAAGAATTCTCTCACTTGGACGCGCACTAATAAGATGGAGATTTCAGTTCTGAACACAACTTTCATTCCACCAATCCATTTTTTTTCCAAAGCCTTTTTCTCTCCAAAATTGTAAAATCTCAATCAACCATATGAGCTCCTCCTAGAATTAATTTTCGACAAACCACTCTTCTACAACATTCTTTCTTCCTCAACCACCTCGTTTGCACCTAAAATAAAGTCAGCAACTAAATAAGCACGGCCACTCTATTAATTATTATTTTTTTTCTCTCGGACATGTCTAGGTACGCCTTGGACACATCTAGGACACACTTAAAAATTACAACTCATTCTGAAAAAGATTAAAAGTCAAGCCCATTAAGCCCAACATAAAAGGTTTAAAAAAAAAACCAAGTATTTATTATATACAAAATTGAAAATTTAGGAACTTATTGGACACAAAATTGAAAATTTAGGAACTTATTAGAAACCTTTTAAAATTAGAGACTTATTAGACATAATCTTGAAAATTTAAGGACCAAACTTATAATTTAACTAATTTAGGGTTGTATCAATTTTCAAAATATATAAACTAATATAAATGTGTTCAAAACTATCTTTAGGGGAAAAAAATCAATTTTTAACCCTAAACTTGATAGGTTGTATCAATTTTCACCATAAACTTTTAATTTCATCAAGGATTCTAAGCTGAAGAATAACACATCATACAACATGATGGAGAGAGAGTCAAATGTGTAATCTCCATGGATATATAATCCTTTTTGTAAATTTCATACATCAATGAAATTGTTTCTTATCAAAAAAAAAAAAGAGAGTCAAATGTGGCATTCTTCGTTTTAGGCGATCTCCCGTAAGAATATTTTGATTTTCTTAGGATAATCATCTTTCCAAATTCCCGAATAGAGGCAATAAGGAGATTTTGAATTATCAATCAAATCAAACATGAGAGATTTAACAGCAAAAATTTTAGATCGATCCATAGGCCAACTCTAAGAATCATCTATCGCTCTCAGTGTTATAAGTGAAAGAAGATTGGAGAGATTAGCCCATTCTATCACCTCCAAGTCATTAAGATGACGACGAAGACCCCGATCCCAAGCCTCTTGTATATTATTCCAAGCTTGATCCATCGAAATATTGGGGCGAGTAGTTAGGCGAAATAATCTTGGATAAGTCTCTGCAATAATTCCACAAGATAGCCATGAATCATGCCAGAAAGATGTGTCTCGACCATCCCCAATAACTCCTTGATGGAGCTGAGAGTTGAATAACTTCAGAATATTTTTATTATTACTAAACTGAACAAGAGATGGCCTTTAAATAGGCTAAACAAGGGGTGGCCAGCTAGCTAACTAACTAACTAACTAAAAGGCACATGTTCTGCACATGGCCGAGAGACTAGCTAACTAAGAATACAAATAACTGGCTACATCAACTTTCCCCCCTTTACAAAAGAACTCGACCTCGAGTTAAGTAGCTAATACAAATTCATCTGGAGGATTATAAGGGAAGATATCAAAAATGTTGAAAGTTGAAGTAATGTTGTAGTTTGGCGGAAGTTGAACTCGATAGGCATTGTCCCCAAATCTCTCCAAAATAGGCACGAGATCAATCTTCTTTTCCTTAAGTTTGTTATAAGTGCCAGTGGGAAAGCGGCTTTTCCGAAGATGCACCATCACTAGGTCACCAATAGCAAATTCTTTGAACCTTTGTTTGTTGTCAGCAGCTGCTTTATACTTTGTTGTTTGTTCCTCAATATGCTTGTGGACTTGGTTGTGTAAGTCCTGAATTTTGGATGCCATTTCCTCTGCTTCAGGGCTAACATTAACAGAAGAAGGAAGTTGTGTTAAGTCCATTGTTAATCGAGGAATATGAGTATAAACAATCTCAAATGGAGACTTCCCTGTGGTCCTATTTTGCATGTGGTTGAAGGCGAACTCTGCTTGTGCCAAATTCATATCCCATTGTCTTGGTTTGTCTCCACTCAAGCATCGAATAAGATTCCCCAATGTTCTGTTGGTCACCTCAGTTTGGCCATCCGTTTGTGGATGGCTTGTAGTGCTATATTTTAGGGAAGTATCAAATTTTCTCCATAGAGTCTTCCAAAAATGACTCAAGAATTTAACATCTCGGTCAGAAACAATGGTCTTTGGGATTCCATGTAGTCGAACGATTTCTCTAAAAAATAGGCTAGCAATGTTGATTGCATCGGAAGTTTTCTTACAAGCCAAGAAGTGTGCCATTTTACTATAACGATCAACCACCACCAAGACCGAATCATATCCTCTTTGGGTTCGTGGAAGTCCAAGAATGAAATCCATTGATAAATCTTCCCAAATGTGTTCGGGGATGGGAAGAGGAGTATATAACCCTGTATTTTGGGCAGTTCCCTTGGAAGTTTGACAAGTATAGCATCGATTAACAAAATTCTGAACATCTTTTCTAAGTTGAGGCCAATAATACCTTTGTTCCAGGATAGAGAGGGTTTTATCTCGGCCTAAATGTCCAGCAAGGCCACTGGCATGGGCATCTTTAAGTAAAGCTTCCCGTAGGGAAGAATATGGTATACATAGGGAGTCATTTTTAAAGAGGAAGCCATTAACCAAATGGAAATCACCGGCTGGTTAATGTTCTGTGCAGCACTGCCAGATTGAGCTAAAATCCTTGTCATCTTCATATAAATCTGGGAGGTTGTTAAAGGCAATAATCTCACCTTTAAGGATTGTTAAAAGGTTGGATTTTTTGCTTAAAGCATCAGCAACTTTATTAGTGACACCCGAGGTGTGTTTAATAACAAAATCAAAGCGTTGAAGGTAAGACAACCACCTAGCATGCATCCTACTAATGGATTTCTGGGAATTTAAAAATTTAAGGGAAAAATGGTCTGTGAATAGCACAAATTCTTTGCATAGTAAATAGTGTTCCCATTGTTTTAGAGCACAGATTAGGGCATATAATTCTTGTTCATATGTTGACCATTTTTGCCTCGAGGGACTTAGTTTTTCACTAAAATATTCAATAGGGTGGTTATTTTGAGAAAGCACTGCACCAACTCCTATACCCGAGGCATCTATAGCAATTTCAAAAGGAAGAACAAAGTTTGGAAGAGTTAGGACAGGGCTGGTTACCAGTTTTTCTTTTATAATTTTGAAGCTTTGGCTTTGGTTTTGACCCCAAAGGAATTGCCCTTTCTTCAAACAATTTGTCAAAGGAGCCACGATGGTACTAAAATTTTTTATGAACTTTCTGTAAAAAGAGGCTAATCCTAGAAAACTTTGTAGCTCCTTTATGATTTTTGGTTCCCTCCATTCTTTTATTGTTTTGATCTTAAAGGGGTCCATTTTGATGGTATTATGGCCAATAATGTACCCTAAAAATGATATCTTCTCGGTAGCAAATAAACATTTTTTTAAGTTAATCACGAGGGCATACTGTTGTAAGGTAGCAAAAATGGTTCGAATATGGTTTAAATGTTCTGAAAAGCCATGGCTGTAAATCAGAATATCATCAAAATAGACTACTACAAATTTGTTAAGGAATGGATGAAATACCTGGTTCATTAACCGCATAAAGGTGCTAGGGGCATTAGAAAGGCCAAAAGGCATGACAAGCCACTCGAAAAGTCCTTCATTTGTTTTGAACGCAGTTTTCCATTCGTCCCCTGGTTTATTCGTATTTGATGATACCCACTTTTGAGGTCAATTTTGGAAAAAACCGTCGCATTACCCAGCTGATCCAACAAGTCACTTATTCGAGGAATTGGAAATCGGTATTTGATAGTTATCTTGTTGATAGCCCTGTTGTCTACGCACATACGCCATGAACCATCCTTTTTAGGTGTCAACATGTCCTTTGTCGAGAAGTTCCTGAATTTGTTCATGGAGAATTTGGTATTCCTTTGGGCTCATCCTATAGTGTGGCAGATTAGGTAATGTGGCCCCTGGAAAGAAATCGATAGTATGCTGGATGTCTCGAAGGGGTGGCAAAGTAGATGGGGTATCTATAATACTAGTGAATTCATCTAATAAGTTCTGCACTTGGAACAGCAGTAGGAGTATTAGCAGCATCAAAAGTTTTAATAACTAAACTCAAGATAGGAAATTGTTTGTCATCAAGAAAAATTTTTCCAGAAGAGAGTGAAAAGTTGACGTTTTTTGGTGGTTGGCGTTACCATATGCTTGGAAGGATTGAGAGGAAGAAGAACAACCTTTTTGCCCGTCCAAGAGAACTCATAAGTGTTATCCCGACCTTTGTGAAGAGCATGTACATCATATTGCCAAGGTCGACCAAGAAGTATATGACATGCATCCATATCTAGGACATCACACACAATTTGATCCTTGTAGCTTGCCCCAATAGACAATGGTATGGTACATGTTTGAGTTACCAGCACCTCCCCGCCCTTTTTATCCAGCTTACTTTGTAAGGCGCAGGATGGGGATTCACAGCTAGATTCAAAGTGGAAACCAATTTGCTGGCTACCACGTTTTCTGTGCTACCACTATCAATGATTATATTGCAAATCTTTTCATTAATTGTGCATCTCGTTTTGAACAAGGAGTGTCTTTGATAACTTGGATCATATTTAGGGGCTAAAAGAAGGCGTTGAACAACTAAAGATAGGGGTTCACCCTCATCTGGTTCGACAAAATCAGTAGTTTCTTCAGGATTGGATTCATCACTTTCTTCTTCTTGAAAATCTACTCTGTCTGCAATAGCCAATGTTTTACGTTGGGGACATTCATTAGACAAATGCCCACTTTGGTTGCATCGAAAGCACTTTCCCAAAGTAGGTCTTGAATATGTGTTGGCAGTTCTCTTTGGAACCGATTCTTTGGTCAATCCCATATCTATTTGATTGCCTTTTGTTGTGGCAGAGGAGGTTTGGGATGTATTCTTGTCGACTACCGAGTTTCTTGAATTGTAAGTAGTTGGTTCCCCCGCGTTCCGCCACGTGTATTGTCTTTTAAATCTATTAGCTATTTGTTCTTCTGCTGTAGCAGCTGCAGTGATGGCTTCATTCAAGAAAGCTATAGGTTGCAAAGAAATTTGTTTTTGAATATCCGTGCGAAGACCACCCTTGAATCTTGCAGCCAAACATTGTTGATTTTCTCCAAGATTTGTGCAAGCCCCCAGTCTATGGAACTCCTCAGTATATTCCATTACTGTCCTTATGCCTTGGCAGCAATTTTGGTACTGAGTGTATAAAATTTGTTCAAAATTGGCCGGAAGAAATCTGTCCTTCATCATTCGTTTCATTCTTTCCCATTTCCTTATCGGTCTTTTACCAAATCATTGCCAATTAATTTCAAGTTGATCCCACCATGCTTGTGCTCCTCCTTTCAACTTGAGAGCTACCAATTTCACTTTCTTGGTCTCCGGTGTATTCATATAATCAAAAAAAATTTCCACGTGTCTTATCCATTCCAAGAACGCTTCAATTTCCATTTTACCGTTATAGGTTGGGATGTCAATCTTCATTTTGAAATCACTTTCTTGCTGGTGGTAGGGCATTCTTGCATCTCTTCTTCTTTCCTCATGAAAATGTGTTGGTTCTCCATCGTCCTCACTTGAAGAATCTGACCAATCTTGATGCCTTCGATACAATGGATTTTCATTAAATTCTTGGTATCTTTTGGGTGCCATTTCCCATTCTTGATATTTTGTTGGGAGCCATGTCCCAATCTTGGACTGTCTTTTGCTCGCCAGTATGCTTTTCTTGATGAAATTTTACTCTGCCTTCTTGCTGGAATGTCATCTTGCTACTTTCTCCTTGGCGATTTTGTGTTTCTTTTCCCCAATTCGCTTGTGTCGCTGGTTTCAAGGTTAATTGTTCAGTCTGGACGCCAATTTTTTCCCACATTAGTTCTAATATCTTCTTGATCTCACGCAAGTCGTTTTCAACTGACAGCAAGCGTACAGTTGTCTCTTGTGGTGAGAGGACGGGGGTAGATTCCGCCTCTTTATCAACCAAGGAAGGATCTACACTTACATTAGTCGTGGCTTTCTTGGTCGTCATGGTGAAAGCGTCCCAAAAATCGAGCGCTCTGATACCAATTTGATGGAGCCGAGAATTGAATAACTTCAGAATATTTTTATTATTACTAAACTGAACAAGAGATGGCCTTTAAATAGGCTAAACAAGGGGCGGCCAGCTAGCTAGCTAACTAACTAACTAACTAAAAGGCACATGATCTGCACATGGCCGAGAGACTAGCTAACTAAGAATACAAATAACCGGCTACATCACTCTTTGAGCCTTTTCTGCAATTAAATCAATAGTATTGCATATAAAGCGCCAAGGAGATTTGCAAGGACCCTCACAATGTGTTTTGGCCCCAAACAATTACCACAAGTTTCTTTCCTTAAAGTGGCCAATATTCAATTCTCCCAAGTGAGTAGGAAGCTGGGTTTTCTCCCAATTAATATTATGCATACCACGATCTCCTTGAGCTCCTCCCAAAAAAAGTCCTAAATGAGTTTATCCAAAAATTTGGTAACTTTAGTTGGAATTTTAAACAATGAAAGGTAGTAAATAGGCATACTTGATAGAGTTGCTTGAATAAGAGTATGTCTACCGCCTTTTGAGGTAAAGGCATACTTCCAACTATGAAGTTTATGCTGAATTTTTTAAATCACAAGCTACCAGAAAAAGATAGTTTTCGGATTTCCACCCAAAGGGACACCAAGATATGTTGTAGGCCAATATCCTTGTTTACATCCAAAAGTTGTCTACAGCCCATTCATCTCATGATCATCAATGTCGATTCCCAAAATCTCACTTTTACTAAAATTTATATTCAAACCAGATGCCAATTCAAAAATTGTGATGAGATCAAACAAATTCTCCAAAGCTTTCAATTCAAATATGGAAAACAATAATGTGTCATCAGCAAATTGCAAATGATTTAGCTAAACTGAAGAGTTACCAACTGGATGAGCCATAATTTTACCCAACTGCACACCATGCAATAATAATCGACTAAGGCAATCCGAGACCAAAATAAAAAGAAATGGGTAAAGCGGATCTCCCTATCAAATACCCTGGGTGGGTAGAATTTTACCTCGTGGCCGCCCATTAATTATAATTGAAGAGGTGTTGGGTTTAATGCCTCCTTGTGGGCTTTAGCCTCTAGACTTTTTTGTAATTATGATCTTGGTCTTGTTTTGTTGGATTGGAATGTAGTTACGTCGGACTCCCTTCTTTTTTGGGACTTGTTTTTTATGTCCTTGTATTCTTTCATTTTTCTGAATGAAATCGCAATTTCTCACAAAAAGAAACTAGAAACCATCTATGGGAGGATAGATCTTAGCCTTTTTGCTAGTACTTCTGCAACAATCCATATTTTATTGTCCCATCTTCAAAATTGGTAGGAAAAATGGTCAGAAATAGCCTGGCTCCTTTTGTCACCCTAGTAGAATCTCCCAACTAATCCACCCCCGCCCATTACTAAAAAGCTAAAATCTTTGTAGCAAAAACTGTATTGGATCATGCCATAGTCTAGACCAAGTAAAGTTTGCTTTAGATAACAATATATCAACCAAAGAGTGGCCATCTATTAATACTCCTTAAAATCCACGTAGATTTTTGGTCACAAGTCCTTCTCACACTTATAAAACCCCATCCAAACACCAATAAATAACTGTATAACCATCACAAACTCTTACTGACTTTACTGTAAACAACAGGGAAGACTTGAACGTGTGGGAGCTTCAAAGCAATGACATCTTTATGGTCAGATCGCCAATCCCCAAACTCATTATGAAAATGCTTTTCCCAGAGCCACTTATATTAAAATAATCTGAAAGTCCAAGGCACAAAAGGAGGTTCAGGTTTTCTTATGGTTTTTTGCTTATGTGAGGCTTAAACGTATTGCAGAATCCAAAGAATAATGTCACCTTCATCCATCTTCCCAAATTGGTGCGCATCATTTCTTCAATTGCTCTTTTATTGCTGCTTGCTGGGTTGATTTCTCCAGAATTTTTTAAATCAGCCAGCTTCCTAACAAAGCCATTGAGGCTCTAAATTTTTTTGAGAAGGGAAACAATTTCATTGAATGAATGAAATAGGAGTTCACACCCCAAACACCAAAAGGTGAATTACATAAAAGATTTCCAATTAGCAATTAAAGATGAAAGGCTATAATCAGAGAACGGGTGTTTACAATTACACCAATAAAGAGAATTAAAAACAATCAAATCTATAAAAGTAGTAAAGTTGGAGGCCATGTCTCTGAAGATCCTACTATTTCTTTCACACCAAAGAGACCAAAAGAACACCTTGTTAAAAGCCAACCACAAAATCTTCTTTGAACCATGGAACGGATGACCCATAAAAATCAAAGATACGAGATCAAACACATTGTTAGGTAGGACCAAATTCCACCCAAAAGCTTCCAAGATATAAGACCAGTAACATCGAGCAAAAGAGCAACACCCAAATAAGTGGCCTGGGTTCTCGTTATCATTAGAACACATAACACACCAAGATGGAGATAGGGAGCAGTGAGACATCCTTCTTTGTAAACGATCAGCCGTATGGATACCTCCATGACTAAGTTCCCACAAAAAAAATTTTTTTTTTTGGATAAACATCTTTCCAGAGCACATAATAAAGATTATCTGATGATGGTCTGTTAGAATGGATCAAATCAGCCATTAGAGAGCGAACCATGAATGACTTAGAAGGGTCACTTGGCCACAACCAAGAGTCTCGATTATTCCTCAAAATAACTGAGGATAATTGATGAGATAGATTAGCCCATTCCGATATTTCTTCCTCATTAAGATTCCTCCTAAGACCAAGGTCCCAGGCTGTATTCCAGAATGTGGCAATAGCATCATGTTGTTTGGTTGACAATCTGTATAATTTGGGGAAGACAGTGACTAATTTCTCACCATTAAGCCACTGATCATGCCAAAAGTCCGTATTTTGCCCATTACCAACTCGCTTCTAAATTCGAGTACTTATTAAAGCAATAGTTGAGCTAATGTACCTCCATGGAGACTTAGAACCACCCCTCGCAGAATGAGAAGACCAAAGGCTAGAATCACCTATAGAGTAATATTTAGCCACAATAAGTTGATGCCAAAGAGAATTCTCCTCATGAAGATAACGCCAAATCCATTTTGCTAACAAGGCCTCGTTTCTCTGCTTTAGATTTACAATCCCAAGTCCGCCCATAAGTTGGGGAAGTTGAGTGGTCTTCCACTTAATATTGTGAATACCACCATTCATTTGAGAACCTTCCCAAAAAAAATCCCTAAAGATTTTATCCAGGGTGAGAACCACTTTGGAAGGAATATGAAATAATGAGTGATAATATATAGGCATGTTGGATAAAGTAGCCTGTATAAGGGTATGTCGACCACCTTTGGAAATCAAGGCATATTTCCAGCTTCTTAATTTATGATGAATCTTCTCTATAACATGCTGCCAAAAAGATAAACTTTTTGGATTACCCCCTAAAGGAAGACCTAAATAGTTAGATGGCCATGAACCAATTTTGCAACCAAAAATACCAGCTACTGATTCCAAATCTTCCATAGGAGAATTGATGCCAAGAAGCTCACTTTTCCCAAAATTTATATTCAATCCGGAGGCCAACTCAAAAACTTTGATAATATCAAAAGATTAATCAAAGCATTTGGATCCATGGTGGAAAATAATAAAATATCGTTCGCAAATTGAAGATGGTTGAGGCAAAAAGATGAATCACCAATAGGGTGAGTCAAAATTTTACCTAAATGAGCTCCATGAGATAACAAATGAGAAAGGCAATCAGATACCATGATAAATAAAAAGGGGGATAGCGGATCACCTTGACGAAGACCCCTTGATGGAATGATCTTACCTCTAGGCCTTCCATTGATAATAATCGAATAATTTGCACTTGAAATACAACCATAGATCCATTTTCGCCATTTTATGCCAAATCCTTTTATTTTCAAAACTGCATCTAAGAAACCCCAATCAACCTTATCAAAAGCTTTTTCAAGATCCAATTTGATAATCGCCCCTGCTTACCCGAGCAACGCCAATCATCAATTAACTCGTTGGCCATCAAGGAGGCATCTAGGATTTGTAGATTTTCAACAAAAGCCAGTTGATTTGCAACTATCGTGGAAGGAAGAACTCTTTTCAGCCTATTAGACAGGACTCGAGCAATTATTTTATAAGCACAAGAGATAAGGCTTATTGGCCGATAGTCATAAACTGCTTTTGAGTCCAACTTTTTGGGGATAAGACATATGTAAGTCTCATTCAAGGCTGCATTAATAATTCCACGATGATAAAAATCAGCAAAAATATTTGTGATATCATGCTTTATAGTAGGCCAAGCATATTTAAAAAATTTTGCAGTAAAACCACCCGATCCAGGTGACTTATCTGAGCCCAGCGAGTTCACTGCAATTAGCACTTCTTCTTCAGAAAAACTCGTTCTAAATCCGTAGCTTGAGACTTGTTAATTGGACTCCAGTCAAGATTGGTAGGCAGGAATCTCAAGTTACTGTCTTTGGAATACAAGTTCCGATAAAAATCAATAAATTCCTTCTCAATTGTTGGAGCAGTAAGCAAACTAATCCCATCCTTGGATAGCACCTCAGTAATAGAATTTTTTCTTTTTCGAGCAGCCAATATGCGATGAAAAAATTTAGTGTTTTCATCCCCTTCTTTTAGCCATTTTAGCTTGCATCTTTGATGCCAATAAGTAGCTTCCATCGCTGATAAGTCTTGAATCTTTTCTCTTAACTGATGCCTTTTTGCACGTTGTTCTGAGGTTAAAAAATCCACCTCTTCAATTCTGTCCAAAGTTTTAATTTCATCAACCAGAGAAGGAATTTGAGTCAACTCACTCTTTTGGGAGAGATTCCATGAAAGAAGTTCCATTTTTAAACCTTTTAGTTTTTGCATCAACCCATGTCCAGGCCATCCTATGGGAGGAGTACTATTCCACCAAGATTCCAAGACTGATTTGAAATCTTTGCAGTTTAACCAAGAGTTTTCAAACCGGAAGGGACAAGGACCCCATGATATATCTCCAAAGTTCAGAGAAATTGGGTAATGATCCGAGGTAACTCTTTCAAGCCTCGTTAAATGAGTTGTTCCCATTTTCAAAAGGCAATCATTGGTGGTGAAGAATCTGTCCAATAGTGAAAGAGTCCGATTCTCTCCCAAACTGGACCAAGTAAACCGCCCATTTTGTAATGTCTAACAACTGGTGATCCTCAATCCATCTATTGAACATTCTCATATTGTTGGTAATGGGTCGGTCGTTAGATTTTTCCCAAGTCCATCGGGTAATGTTAAAATCTCCCCCAACAATCCAGCGATTTCCTCCCAAACCTGCCAAGTCATGAAGCTCTTGCCAAAAATCCGCCCTTTGAGATCGATCTGTTGGGCCATAGATAGCCGATAACCAAAAAGAAAACCCATCAGACATACAAACATAAATAGAAAGAGAGAAAAGACCTCGGATAGTCTCCTTAATAGTGTAATCTGGATCGCTCCACATGATAATAATCCCACCCGAAGCTCCTATGGAGTCCAGGGCTGCCCAACCAATGAAAGATGAACTCCAAATAGACTTAATTAACCATCTGGTAGTTGTAGTCTTCTTAGTTTCTTGAAGGAGCACAAAAGAAGGCTTGTGCTTCAGAATAGTTGCTTTGATTATTGTCCGCTTTTTCCATGACCCCAAACCTTGAACATTCCAGGATAGAAACTTCATTGATCAACAGGAGAGCCCGCCATTAATGCTAAAGTGGTTGTTTTATCATAGTTCACATTGGTAGTGAGATTCTTTAAAGACAAACAGATTTCTTCCCTTTTGCAGTGTATTTCTTTTTAATGGTAGGTGGGGGCGGAATGGGCATAATACAGAGGTTGTGATCTTGCAATATTGGAGCTATTTGCCGCAGAGATTGAGGTAAATGGTTAAAGTGAGATGGGTTGTTTGGGCCTATTGGTGAAAAAGTGGATGATGGTAAGGGGGGAGGTGTGGCTATAATTGGGATAGGATTCTGATCAAGGTGGAAGGAGGGTGGTGACTCTGTGGCAAGAGGTTGGATTGGTGCGGTTGATGTCTCTCCAATGTCATTCTTTGTTAAGTGGTTCTTCGAAAAAGGTAAGGTCCAGGGAATGGTGTGGGCCACTGGGGGAGTGTACAGGGGATGGGCTTGAGAGATAATCTTCGGTATCAGATATCATCACATTTTTCATATCTGATGTGGATTTTGCTTGGCAGACTCGTAAATTGGTGGGCCCTGGTAGGAAGATTTCCTTATCTTTTTGCGGCTGAGGGATTAGGGTTCAAGAATCGGTTTGCGGCTGGGGGGTTGAGATATTTCTTTCCATAACTGATTTATTTTTGGAGAGAGGAGCGGTTACCTCATCCTTGGCCAATAATTGTGGGGAAGTTAATGCCAATATCCCTACTTGGTTCGGTGTGGCGCGATTTCCGACTATCAAGGATTCAAATTTAGGAGATTCCTTTTTTGGCGGCTGTTCCGGTGTGTGGTGGTTGGCGGTGGTTGTTTCAATCCTAGAAGATGATGGCTCACCTTCGAGATTCACAGTAACTTCGTCTCCCCCGAAATCGACGTAGGAATCACAATCGAAGAAGGAATAAAACCTTGCGGGGGTCGTTTAACCTTTATTCGAGCATCAGTGAGGACTATTTTCCGGGAAGTGAGGCTTGCTGTGGTTTCATACCCTCCACAAATATTCCCAATATGCTGGAAAATGTTGTCCTTCCAAAGGTGAAGAGGCAAATTGAGAATTTTAATCCATCCTCCTAAGAAGCATTTCAATTTGTCTTTTAGGAAATTGTGTGTATTCATTGAATAGAACTTCAATTTGCAGTCCCCAATAAGAGTCCAATCAAAATTTAGGCAAAGATTTTCCTTTATGCTTTGATCATAACAATGTAGCAGCGCTTTGTTATCCTGGAAAGGATTGATAGAGCATCGATCCATAACCTTTGAGAGCATGGCTGATTTGATACTAGGCCAATCTTGATCTTGCGTGAACCTTTGAACAATGAGAATATCTTTCCATTCTTCAAGACATGGGGCGGATCCTTCAGGTATGGGTTGGGAAGATTTGGGAGCCTGTGTGTTCTGTTGCAGCATATCTTTGTAGGTAGGCTGCTGTTTTTCCTCCATTTTCCGAAAAGCTTCTCCTGGATAATCTGAGATTAGAGAGAAAAAAGAGAACCAACCTTGTTTATTTTCTTCCGACGGCACTAATAGCTTGTTTCGACCACCATTTGGGGAGAGTTGATTAATTTCAGCAAAGAAACCATTCTTGTTCTTCAGCTTTTCTATCCAAAGGACACATCCCTCACTTCTCAGTTCAGTAAAGAATTTGTATGAGTAAGGCTCATTGACCAAGGTGTTGAAAGAGGTAGCCAACCACCGAAGGGATTTCCAGGAGACAGCAATGGAGTAAGTTGAGTATCGACTTGTTTCACGGATCTTGGCTTTGCTCCCATGGGAATTTTCATCAAAAGCAATGGAGAATATCTTTCGATCTATAGAGATAGATCATGTGGAGTAGTTCCAAGAGGCTGGGGTTGAGTGGTTCATGGTGGCCGGAGTTAGGAGGTAGACGTAGGGGGGAGGGGGGAGAGGAGAGAGGAGAGAACATTTTTTGAAATTTTAGTTGAGGCTCTAAATCAGCTGTTAGGTGAGTCTTATTTTAAAGACCATACAAAATCCCTTTGGTCCAATGAGGTAACAGCCCTTCTTTGGAGACTGCAGTTCAAGAGGAACAAATGAATATTTTAAGGACAAGATACAACAGAGAAGCCTCTTGGGATCTTGTTAAGATATTTTATTCTTCTTGGTCTTCTACTTCTAAAGCTTCTGGTTATTATGGTGTGACTCAAATCTTTGCCAATTGGGAGTCCTTTTTGTAACTTTTTGGCATGTGGGGATATCTCATCTTCCCATCTTTTATAATCTCGATTTTTATACTGAATTCCAATTTCTCATCCAAAAAATAAGAAAAAGAAATTGTTGTAAAAGGTAGCACATAAACTGCCACATCCATAAAGAAGATTCAGACAATGAAAAGGCTCTGTTTGAAATTCCCTATATTGAAATCACGCTTTCATTCCACAAATAACCACTCCTTTTGAGCTTTAAGGCAATATAAGACTCCAAGAAGGCCCAACCAAGATGCTTTGAACTCCAAATAGCCATAATTTGATTTCTTTCCATGCTTTGTAGCAAAGACTCTTTGAATAAGTACCAAGTGCAAATTTATTTCTTTTAGCATGTCCTTTACTAGTTTGCTTTTCCTGAGATAACCATTATACGACTGTTCCTCTCTTTGAAGTCCCTAATCCTCCTTCATTCCAACTAAATATCTTCATGTAAGTCTAAGTCCAAGATGCTCTGTGGAAATAGAATTTTCAATTAGATTGTCCCTTTTGCCCTTCTTTTTTGGTGGTGGTGGTGGTGGGAGCTTCTAGAATAGCATCCCTTCCTTCAAAAGGGATTTACTCCCGTAAGACTCAAATCCTCTGCTCCCTGGAAAGGGTAACTTTAATTCCCCTATTTGATCATCGAGAACTTAATCTACCTAGGCTGAAGCCCATGTCATCGGGAAATTCATCCTCAAACCATTGAGAAACTCAATAAATTTTACAAAATGGTTCAGAGACTCTCTTGTTGTTCTTATTCTTATGTCCATGTGCCAAAAAAGACTTTTATAAAATATCAAACACAATGTTTTTCTTATAAGAAACTGAGCAATGAAAAAATTAAAGAATACAAGGGCATCCAAAAAGCCATGTCCACAAAAGGAACCCGACTAAAGAAGAGGTTCCAATCAAGTACGATAAGCCAAGAGAATAATTACAGAAGACCTTAGAAACCGACACCAAAAGGAAAACATAGAACCTAATAGTGGACCAGACATCACTATGTATCAAACACAATGTTTTTTTTTTGGATGAAAATACCAGTTTTCATTGAGAAAAAATTAAAGAATATACGAGCATACAAAAAAAATAGCCCACAAAAGAGATCCTCCCTCTAAAGAAAGGGGCGCCAATCAAGCATAATAGTACCTAGAGAATAATTACAAAAAGATTTGGAAATTGAGGCCTAGAGAGAAACATAGAACCTGGAGAGGGCCCACACATCAAATAGGTCCCTCTCAAGACCCTGAAACACTCTATTATTACTCTCATCCCATAATAACCACAATAAAGCACACACCCCAGCAAGCCATAAAAACCTCCTTTTATCACGAAAGGAAGGATGGAGGAGGAACTCTTGGATCATCTCTGTAGTTTCCGAACCTCCTAGCCTAAATCCAGAAAGTGTCGAAAATTGAGCCCCACACCAATATGGAAAACTCACAAGTCCACAAAATATGGCCCAGGTCTTCCTCCGCCCTCCGACATAAAATGCAACAAAAAGGTCCTCCCATGAAGCCATGTGAGGTCTGGGCTAATATTAGATTTTATGTTTCTTTATGGGCCTCGGTTGACAAGGCTTTCTGTAATTACCCGCTTGGTCTTATTTTGATTGATTGGAATCCCTTCCTTTAATTGGGTCCCTTCAATGGGGCTTGGTTTTTTTGGATGCCCTTGTATTCTTTCTTTTTTTTTCTCAATGAAAGGCTGGTTATTTATCAAAAAAATCTTCCTCACAAGTTTGTTAATCGTATTGACTCTACCATGGATAACTAGCCAAGTGAAGAACCTAACTTTCTTTGGGACTTTAACCCTCCATAGTATAGAAAAGACATACTTGCTCTGGGACGAAGGGACGATCAACCAACGAAAAAAGGACCCACAAGAAAAGCCTCTAGTAAGATTTAGACTCTAACATCGAACATCCCTTCTTCCCTCCCTAACTTGCCAATCGCCTATCAAAATAAGAGATTGGAGACATCCCTCATTTCCTATTGATCAAAGAGCGATGAAAACACAACAAAAAGGATATAGAGCTCCCAAACGGATTAAGCATATCGGAGATCAAACGGTTTTTCATGGAGGATAAGCGATAGAGATTAAGAAATTTAAAGCAGATGGGACAATCCCCTTATCCCCTACCCACTTATCCTCCCAAAAGTAAGTACCTTTACCATCCCCCACCTGAAAGTGAACCAAATCAAAAAAAAAAAAAAAAAAAAAGGGTGTAGGCATACTATGCATAAACACTTAGGGGCCGTTTGGTGCGCCGGAATTTGATTGAAATGGAATGGAATGGAATGTGATTCCCATGGGAATATTTTGCTGTAATCATGATTCCCATGCCTGGGTTTGGTGCATTGGATTTGGGTTGGAATTAATGGAGAGAAATAGTGGGACCAACCAAAATTATAAGGAAAATTGAAAAAGAAATGGTGGGTCCCATCAAAATTATGAAGAAAAATGGAGAGAGAAATAGTGGGACCCACCAAAATGTGGTTAAAATAGAAAAAGAAATGGTGGGTCCCATCAAAATTATGAAGAAAAATGGAGAGAGAAATAGTGGGACCCACCAAAATGTGGGAATGGATTGGAATCCACATGCCCACCATTTCATTCCAAACCCACACCATTCCAGGCCAACCAAACATGGGCATCCCTTTCCAATCCATTCCAACCCATTCCAAACCCGTGGGCCAAACGGCCCCTTAAGGAAACACGAAAACAAAAATCAATCAGAACCCAATGATAGCATTGTTTCCTTAAAACAATTTTGTTCCCTCTATGGTGTTCAAGGTATCACGAACAATTCTCTCCCAAGATAGGATGGATTACCCACCTATGAATGTAGCACTCCAATCACAGGACTCCCAAACACTGGTATTTAAGTAATTGTACAGAGGAATAGGAGAAGAGTTTTTTGGGGAAGAGTTTTTTGTTTCTGTATTCAAAACTCAAAATGAATCACATATTTATAGACTATTGGTGGCCATTCAAATAGTCACATTTTTTCGTGTAAGGGTGCGTTTTTTTGATAAATGGACACATCCATTCACATAGGGTTGTGTCCTTTACAAAAGACATGCCCTTTCACAAAAAGTTGTGATTCTTCGTTTTATTAAAATAATTTTATTCATAAATCCAACAGAGAGCTCATAAGCAATTTATATCCACAAATTCTTGGACATACCCTTGACCCCTCCTAACAAGCCACTCATGAGGGTGAGTACCATATTTGCTAACGATAAGACGGTGCCATAAGGATGTAGACTCGAGGAGAAAATGTCACAACCATTTAGCTAACAAGGCTCTATTACGGACCCTTAGGTTACCCAGCTCAAGCACACCAAGACCCACAGGTTTTCCAACCATCTCCCAACTTACAAGATGCGCCCCTCTCCCCTTTTCAACACCCTCCCATAAAAAGTTCCTCATGAGTCTCTCAAGAACCTACCCTACACACCTCGCACGGAACCCTAAACAGTGAGAAAAAGTAAAGTGGAATCCCACTCAAGACGAAACGAGTAAGGGTCAGCCTACCTCCTTTCGAGAAAAAAACTCTTCTTCCAAGAGGCTAGCCTTTTCCTAACCTTTTCCACAACAGGGGTCCAAAAAGGTATCAAACACGCTCAAATCCAACTATCAAACAAGTTATCTAAACTCATGGTTCATAGGTTGTTTTTTCATTTAGTAAACAAACCAACTTGCATAGACCAAAAAAATCCACAAGAGATAAAGAAAAAAAAAAAAAAAACAAAAAAGAAAGGGAAGTTCAAGAATAAAGGAGCTAAAAACAAAAATCTACAAACTACACAATCACAAAAAGGGTTTTTTTTTTTTTTAAGAACAAAAAAAGGGGCTTTAGTCAAAAGGAGAGAAAAATGACAATCACAAAAATTCTTTAAGAACAAAAAAAGGGGCTTTAGTCAAAAGGAGAGAAAAATGACAATCACAAAAATTCTTGGCAACAGAGACCCAAGCAAAGGCCTGACATCTGCACTACTCCAGAAAATACATGCAGTAACCTAAATTATTTTAAACTACTTGACACAGTTAGAAATAATATAAAATTTATCCTGTGCTTTGAACTCAAAACTTCTCGAACAAGAAAACGCATCATCAGTTATAACTTTTAGATCTTCATAGCACTTCCGAGAATTAGATAGTAACTGTAAAATACCTTAGTGATATGAGCTATTTACATTACATCATTTAAAATTTAGTGCATCCTCAATAATTTTAGCAGAGAAGTTTTGGAACTGCAGAACTCGAATGCACAAGCAAACCGAGAAAGAGAGAAGAACAAATGATGGGGTTGACTGCTGAGAGTAAACACGAAAGGGGACTTATTTACCAATTAATCCACCTACCAATGCTAAAGTTAGGCTCTAACAACTATTCCTGAAAAACATACATTTTACCACCGCGAGCAATTCCTGAAAACAAATTCAGTTCTTTTCAATCAAGTTTCTTTCATATCCATTTTCAAAAATTCAACCACAGGAGTAAATTAAACAGGAAACAAAGACGTATTACCAATCAAGAAGAAGAAATTTAGAAAAATGAATAGGGGATGAATTGAAAACCTGCTGTTGATATTGACCGAGTTTGCGTCGCTGCGTCTTGAGAGAGAGAATTGCTTTATCAACATCAGTGACTTTGGGCTTCTTGACGAACAAATTCCCCATCTACTTCTCCCAATTGCAACACCGATCACTTTTTTTTTTTTTGGTTTGTTCAACTTGGGAATATGATTGATTGTCTTAGCAGAGGGATTGAACAGCACAGATCCGTCAATCCCTCATTCTTCGTATTTGATCCCTTTGACGAATCAAGAATCACCGGAGAGACCAACTGAAGATTGAGAGAAGAAAGGGAAATTTTGGTTTTAGGAAGAACAACCAACAAGAACTGGCTAACTCGGACTCGGCGCCGTGTTAGGGAGGGGTGAGTTTTTTTTTTCTCTTTATTTTTCTTTCTACTTCACATTTGAGAACGCTGTTTCAAAAAAAAAAAAACAAAACAAACATGTATTATTATGTATTATTGATCAAGACGTAAGATGTTCAAATCTCCCACAAAAATACTCGGTGCATACCCTCCCTACACCATCATTAAGACATCAACAATTAGAAGAGAAAATAACATATTATTTTCCGTGGGAGATTTGAACATCTTACCTCTGGATCAATAATACATATGTTTGTACGAGTTGAGTTATGCTCATATTAACACAATAATGTAGGTTTTCGGAATTGTTATGTGGGGGCATGTTGAGGATCCCACATTGAAAAGAAAATTGGAGACCTCACAATTTATATGTTAGAAGGGTCACCCCACTCATTGCCAATTGGTTTTGAGATGGAAGCCCATATAATCTAATATGGTATCAGAGCCCATTAAACCCAAACGGGTATTCGGTCCAATAAAAAAAAATTGGGATCCGATCCCGATCCAAGAATGGTGAACCCAAAGAGGCACCATCTTGAGGGGGAATGTTGAGGATCCCACATTGAAAAGAAAAATGTAATCTAATATGGTATCAGAGCCTATGAAACCCAAAAATATTGGGATCCGATTCAAGAATGGTGAACCCAAAAGAGGCTTGAGGGGGCATGTTGAGGATCCCACATTGAAAAGATAAGTGGAGAACTCACAATACATAAGATGTATGGGTTACTCCACTCATTACCAATTGGTTTTGAGATGTAAGCCCATATAATCTAATAAATTTGCCTCTTGGTGTTTATATAAAAGAAAATTTGAATTTGAAAAATTGATGTCTTATTTTTCTTTAAAATAAAATTAATTCATAAAATTAATTAAACATTTTAATTAATTATAATTTTTTTTAATTTAATATCGAATATTAAATTAAATAGTTTCACCAATCCCAACTTCTTTCAAAACCAATGAATTTCTATCCATATAGAAAATTAAAGCCAAAATACGTATCATATATATATTTGCAATATTTAAATCATATTTAAATATTTTCAACTCTCTTTAATATAGTTTAATTTACAATTAAACTATTACACATTAAGTATATTGTATATAACTAACATTTACTCCCTAAACCGAATTTGAACATTTCAAATTCACTCATCACACTGTTCTAAGGTTTAGTCCATATGAACTAGCAAGTGGACCTAATGGACCGACAGATCATGGGCTCCAATGATCCAAGATTAACCGGCTAAACTTTTTAACCTAGTTAACCAACATTCATTAACTACCAGGACACTCCACCTCTAGCCCAATAGTTGCACTCCCCTCACCGTAGATATATTTTTGTCCACCCGATATAACCATGATTAGTAAGTCGACCCTTCATAGGTTGTTCGTAACTTTAGCTGTGTCAAATTGTCTGTTTTACCCCTGAAGTTATCTCTTGCTCCTTAAGTCCCACTGATCCTCTAATGAACAATTGGTTTGTGGTCCAACCAATAAATCGAGTCCCCTCGGACCAGGAGAGGATGGGCGCCCTTATTCAAGACCCAGAATCAGCCCTTAAGGGAACAACCTTTCTATTATCCCTAAAAATAGGTAGGAGTGAATTTCATCTTATAGGACTATGTCCTCAATTATCTACACTGTCTTATCCTCAAAATGGTAGGCTTATTGAGTTGACAATGTTGAGCCACTCTCACCCATGCAAATCAAAGGATAATCCCGAATAAACACTGTTGGGTTATATACCCTAAAACTCATAGATAGTGAATGTAAACAAAGTGTATACTTGTTTCAATAAAGTGTTATTGAGTTTCTACAATAAAGTGTTATTGTTAAATATTGTACAATTTGACCCAAATCCAATAAACTAAGATCCAAGGTTGTTTGTATGTAACTTGAACTAGTATGTGAGGACATACGAGGATCAGTATTCAAGTAACAACCTAAAAGGTCTATAGTACAAGGATAAGGTTAGGTACCTTATCCTGGTAACACTATGTGATACGACCCGCTTTGTATTTGATACAGACGTATTGATCCAAAACGTCCATGTAGTAGACATGCGAGAGGGGGTATCCTATGCAATGAGTTTGCATAAGACCAGACCATGAAATGGTAAACCACTAGATATAACTGTAGGGATTAAAGCCCTAGCGCAGCGGAAACGATCAGAGGACCAATTCGATTTTAACGTCGATTGGGATACCAATACGACGACAAATAAATTTACAGCAGAAAAACATATTAAACATGCTGTAAAATAGGTATAAAACATGCTGAGATCAATAGGAAAAATTATAGATCTAATCTAAAAAGGATCCTAATGATCCAAGATCAAGAAAACCTTACCGTTAAAGAAGTTCTTGATCGTTTCGCCAAAACCCTTGATGGATTCACCCAAAACCAACAGTAAAGCTTCTCTTTTCTTTGCTGGAAAATACCCACGAACACACCAAAACGTTGCACCGGTATCCTCACGAAGGTATATGCGTTGGTAGTTTGTGGGAACTATTTCTCTAAGGGATTTTTTAGAGAAAAGAATAGGTTCTCTGTGATTTTTGGAAGATAAAAAATACAGAGAGAATTCGTGTGCTTGAGAGAGTCTTGCGTGAGAATGAGGGAGAGATTAGATAACCGAATAAGTGAGTTACGCTAAAATACCAAACTCCCTCCTAAAACTTCTCTCCATTCACGCAGCCATCAAGAATAAATGGAAGACATGTTCCCATCAGTTAACCTAACTGATGGGAAAATAATTAATTAATATTTAATAATATTAATTAATCTTTTAATTAAATTAACTTTTAATTTAATTTAATGTCATTTGTATAAACATATTTATACAAGTATTCCATTTAACCTATAGTTTAATGAAATTCAATTAAATCAAAATTTAATTAAATTAAATTAAAACAATAATTAATTAATTCTCCAATTAATTAATATTATAATTAAATATCAAATATTTAATTATATTTCTCTCATAAAAACTATAGTATTAATGTACATCTAATGTGCATTAATTATAACCTATAGTTTTAATATGAATCAAATTCATATTATATTTTAATATTCGAACCCCTTCGAATATTCAATTCTCCCTTAGAAATTTACCTCATCGCCCTAGAGCTACCGGTGGGACCTAATGGACCTACAGATCAGAAGCTCCAACGATATGAGATTAATTGGCTAAACTCATTAACCAAGTTAATCAATGTTCGTTAACTGTGGTTCACTCCACTATAGAACCACAACTGCACTCTTCTCACTGCATATATATTTCTGTGTCCATGGATATTGACCATCAACAGCAAGTTAGCCCTTCACGTGTGTTCGTACCCCAGCTAGGTCCAATTATCGTTTTACCCCTAGGCTACCTCTTTATCCTTAAGTACCAGTGCTCCTCTAATGAACAACCTGTTTGAGGTCCAACCAACAAACAGAAGTCCCTCTCGTGCCATAGAGAGGGAAGGGCCCATTGTTTAAGACTTGGAGACACCACTTAAGGGAACACGCCTCTACTTACCCTAAAGTCGGGAATGAGTGAATTCCATCTCGTGTGACTATGTTCCCAGCTCCCCACTCGGTCTTGTCCCCAAAATGGTAGGCTTATTGAGTCGGCGTGCAGGCCACTCTCACCCGTACAAATCAAAGGACAATCTCTCATGGACAGGAGTCCATAATCCACTCAGGATTAAGGCCAAGTTGCCTAGGTCATCCTAGTGAAATAGAAACCAAACTAACTAACGGTGTTACAGTTAGTGGTTAACTATTTCGCGGTCCGGTCTTTATGCAAACTCATTGCACAGGATACCCCCACTCACATGTCAACTACATGAACGTGTTGGATCAATACATTTGTATCAAAATACAAAGTGGGTCGTATCCATAGTGTCACCAGGATAAGGTACCCAGCCTTATTCATATACTACAGACCCTTTAGGCTAAATCTTGAACATTGATCCTCGTATGTCCTTACTGTTGGGTTTTATGCCCTAAAACTCGTAGATAGTGAATGTAACCGTTGACCGGATATTAATGAAATAATATTGATATGTTTTTTTATTAATTGTTGTTAGTTATTTTATATTTGTCTTTGCCTAATAATAACCCTAATCCAATAAACTAGACATCCAAGGCTGTAATATGAGTCTTGAACTATATGTAGCGACATATGGGATCATTGTTCAAGAAACAGTCTAAAGGGTCTATAGTATAGGGATAAGACTGGGTGCCTTATCCTGGTGACACTATGGATACGGCCCACTTTGTATTTGATACAAACGCTGCGATCCAACGCGTTCGTGTAGGAGACATGCGAGTGGGGGTATCCTATGCAATGAGTTTGCATAAGACCGGACCGCGAAATAGTAACCACTGGTTATAACACCGTTAACTAGTTGGTTTTCTATTTCACTAGGACGACCTAGACAACTTAGTCTTAATCCTGAGTTGATTATGGACTCCTGCTCATGAGAGATTGTCCTTTGATTTGTATGGGGGAGAGTGGCCAATACGCCGACTCAATAAGCCTACCACTTTGGGGACAAGACCGAATGGGGAGCTGGGAACATAATCGTACAAGATGGAATTCACTCCTTCCCGACTTTAGGGAAGCAGATGAGTGTTCCCTTAAGTGGTTACTCCGAGTCTTGAACAAAGGGCCCTACCCTCTCAATGGCACGAGAGGGTTTTCTGTTTGATGGTTGGACCACAAACAGGTTGTTCATTAGAGGAGAATTGGTACTTAAGGAAATAGAGGTAACCCAGGGGTAAAACGGTAATTTGACCCAGCTGGTGTTACGGACACTCGTGAAGGACTAACTAGTCGATATTGGTCTATATCCGTGGACACAGAAAATATGTCTGCAGTGAGAAGAGTGCAACTGTGAGTCTATAGTGGAATGAACACACAGTTAACGAATATTGATTAATGTGGTTAATGAGTTTGACCAATTAATCTCACATCGTTGGAGCTTCTGATCTGCAGGTCCATTAGGTCCCACTGGTAGCTCATAAAGTAATTTGAGGCAACTAAGTAATAAATGTAAATTGAAAATGTTCAATTTACTAAGGGAAACAAATATAATATATATTGATATATTATTATGAGAGAAATTAATATTTGAAGAAATTCAAATATAAATTTATGGAAGTTTGAAAGAGTTCAAATAATGAATTAATTAATTTAAGGCCTAAAATGTGTTTGGGCAAATTAATTAATTCTAGGCCGGAAATTAAATATGTGATATTTAATTGGTGGGAATTAATCAATTATGGAAATAATTAATCACTTAAGGAAGTGATTAATCATTTATGGAAATGATCTAATCACTTATGGAAGTAATTAGTCATTTGTGGAAAAGATTAATCAATTGTGGAATTGATTGATCATGATTGATTAATTAAGGAATAAGATTGAATCAATTTTGGAAAAGATTGATTTAATTGAATATTTTATTCATGGCCTCTCTTCTATAAATAGAACACTAGACCTAATTGGTCTAGGACACTTGACACTTTGCTCTTGCTCTTAGACTCTCAAGACAAGACCTAGAATTCTCTCTAGCCTCCCTCTTAGAGAAAGACTCCCACAAGTCTTTTGCCTCCTAGACCTAGAGTCATACCGGTGTAACCTCTGTGGTTATTGTGTCATTCAAGAAGAATTTTCCAGCGATCACAAGACAAAGGAGGCTGCTGCGTTTTGTTCGTTGGAGCATCGTTGGCGACGAACGGTCAAGTCTACAACGGAGGTTTGTAACGGTTCTTCCCCTTTTCTTTAGAAAAGCATGAAAATAAATTTAGATTTATTTTTAAGCATGTTTAAGCTGATTTTCCAGCAACTTTAAAGAGTGTTTAAAGTTTGTTTGAGTTTTCGTAACGGAATTTTAATGTTAATTAATATACGGCGTAAGGTCCAATCGATGCGCTTCCGCTGCGTGGGGACTTTTATTCCCTTCAATCGGCATCAGAGCCATCGCTGTCCCTATTAATTAATATTAAAAGTTGCGATAGGCTCTAATAGGTGGGATTTATGCATAATGTATGTTCGGTTTGCGTTGAACTGTTTAGGTTAATTTTATGGCCATAGATTTTATTTTTATGTGATTTTGATCATGTAAGGCCCGGTGTTTCGGGTATTTTATGTAAAATCGAGTCCTATGTAAGTCCGGGTCTAGAATAGGTTTTTATGAGATGAAAATCGAAGCAATCGCCGCTGAAATCGAGGCCAAAACCGAAGAAAACACTGCTGTTTTGCCCAGATTCTGCCTCCAGACGCAACAGCGTCGGGACGCTACCTCAACAGCGTCTCGACGCTGTCTCGATACCGCAGGCGCCAGATATGGAAAGCGCACAGCGTCGAGACGCTGTCACGATGGCGGCGCGCATTAGGGCTTCAACAGGCGCGGTTCAAGCTGTGGGCGGTCCGGTTCAGACCGGTTCGGCTGGGCTGGGACCTATTTGGTTCGGTTCAGCCAATTTTTGGCATGGTTCGTGATTTTGGAAGGTGGTTCGGGGCGGTTCGTGATGTCTAGACCAATTCCGGAGCTATACAAGGATTTTTTAGGATAGAATTTAGCTAAATTAATGTAATTTAATGCTCTATTTTATCCTAGGGGCCAAAATTAACCGGTTCAATTGCTATTTATATGCTTTATGGATGTCATATAGAATATTTAATCCCACCTTAGGTTATAAACATGCTCATGCATTTTTTTATATATATTATAAATAGTTATAATGTATGTTTAGATGCATGAAATTGTTTTCATATTTTAAATATAAGTGTATATTGATTATATGAAAAATGTGGAAAGCATGAAGCATGTCATTACTTAAATTAAATATAAATAGTTATGTTTAATGTGATGAATGAAGCATGCTTGATTGATTTTCTTGATTGGCTTATAATTGAAAATCAATATTGCATGAAGCATGAAACATCCATAGTTAATAATATAATAGTTATATTATTCATGCAATAAGTGTGGTTTAATTATTTAATTTGAATGAGATTGTTAAATGAATTAAACCCTAGATTCTTGATTATAGGTGTTGAGTGAGAAATTTCGGCCAATTACAAATGGCCACGTCATTAATTTAAATTAATGATAAAATAATTTTGGGACCAATTACAAATTTACACGTGTCCCTAAATTAAATTAATAGACATTAAAATTCGGCAAATCGAACAATGCCACTTGTCTATCATTGATCCATCAGATGACGTAAGTCGAGTCCAACCAAATTATGCCACGTGGCAATTGGACGCGAGACTGATGTGACCCGAGATCATTGAAGAAATTGAGCTAAATTAAAATGATCCAATTTTATTAAAAATGAGTTGGATTAAAGCCCAAATAGAGTCAAAGTCCAAAGGCTGGACCCAGGCCCAAGCCCATATGAGGTCCACCCAACTCTATAAATAGAGAAGGTCACCATTCATTTTGGGCATTCAGACAGAGTCAGAGAAGCCAGAGCCCAGAGCATTCTCCCAAGGTCCAGAGTCTTCAGAAGTCAGAGAGTCCAGAGAATTCAGAAGATCCAAGATTCAGAATTCGTCAATCTCAAGACTCAGAAGATCCAACGACTGGAAGACTCCAAAGAATCAACCGTTTCTTCATCAAGATACAAGTTGAAGATTCAACCTTCCTCCGTCTGAGATCAAGCTCGCCAGCCTTCAGATCAGACTCTACATTTTGAGAGAAAGCATCAGAGGATAAATATTAGAGACTGTAACACTTCTACATACAAATTCAATAAAATCAAGTTCATTTCCACGAATTAAATTTCCTTGTCGAAATCTCGTGTGAACAATAGGATTAATCATTAAAATTTGAAATAGTTCTTTAATATTAATGATTAGAAACCGTCAATCTATAATCAAGATTTGCATGCAAACATAAGATCATAGGATAAATTGGATTAATTTTAAATTGTTTAAAATTAATTAGACCTAGATCAGTTTCTAATAGGATTAGAATCTTTTCTTACTTAGAATTAAAAATATTTTTAATTGACTAAGTAGGAAAATCATTGCTGTGATTATAAGGGAACTCCACCGGTAATGTTCTGTCTAAGGCTGGGGGTATTTAAGTTGACGGTTTACGGAACACCTCCTACCTGGGAACTGACCTGGAATACCGGAGTTGAATTAATCATAGTTAAATGTTAGAATGCAATGTCACTAGGTTTATTAAAAGTGTTTAATGCACCTAGATCTTTAGAGTAAAGACCCTACATTACTGAGGTTATAAGGGAACTCTCTCGGTAAAGTTCTGTCTAAGGTTGGGGGTATTTAAGTTGACGGTTTACGGAACACCTCCTACCTGGGAACTGACCCGAACATTGAGTTGAATTAACCATAGTAATGTTGACTTGCAATGTTGGGTTTATTAAAAGAGGTTTAATTCACCCAAAAGATTGCAGTTGAATCCTTTCCATAATTGTTAAAATATGATCAGACTTAGATAGATTGACTTAGCCGAATACTATCTAAGTTAAACAACCCTATATTAACCGTATGACATTTTCAGTGGGAGAAAAATTACAAAACGAGATTTAAATCAAGTTTTGCTCCTACGTCCCTATATTCACAACGTGAGGTTCATGCTCGGCTTCGAGTCGCCTTAGGAGCGGCCTCCCTTCGGAAAGTGTTTGCGTGAATCAATATCAGGGTGAATGGGAAAAATGTCTAAAGTAAGTGGGAGCGGGACACGTGTCAACGTATCCCTCGGTCTCCGCCCATAGTTCACACCGTGAGAGTACTATGATCCGCCTGCAGGTTGTCCTGGCGCAACCATCCCTTCGGAGGGTCTGATCATAGGATTCGGAACACCGTGAACTCCTGAATAGGATAGGAGCTCTTAGGCTAATCACCAACAGTTGTCTTTCCCTTCGGTAGCCTGTTGGTGCGTGCCTCTGAGATCTGAAAGTGGGAGGGTTACACTTACGAGGATGAGTTAAAAGTGTTAACAAATCCTTGACCGAACAACGGTGGCTAATGTCTATAGGAATATGAGTTATTCTGGAATTAGAATTAGCTGAGAGGTGTCTCATTTCAAAGGAGGAGTGCCTGATCACCCTTCGGTGGCTGATATTCTAAACCTCTGAAACATCGTTGCAAAACTAAATCAATAGTTTTAGGGTTCTGTGATTGTCTGTTTTGCTAAATTGATTGGATTGTGTGCAATTGTTTGCTTGTATGATGGGTTAAGGCAAAGATAACTAATACGGTCATTGTTTGTTTAAATTTCAGCAATGTCTTCCTCAATTGTCTCTCTGCTTAAAAATGAGAAATTAACCGGCGAAAATTATGCTACGTGGAAGTCGAACCTGAATACGATTCTTGTTGTCGATGATCTGCGGTTCGTCTTAACGGAGGATTGTCCTCCAGCCCCTGCTCGTAATGCATCCCAAGCAGTTAAGGATGCTTATGACCGCTGGACAAAGGCCAATGATAAGACTCGCGTCTATATCCTAGCCAGCTTATCTGAAGTTTTGGCTAAAAGGCATGAGGGCATGGTAACAGCGAGGGAGATTATGAACTCTCTCCAGGAGATGTTTGGACAACCGTCCTACCAACTCCACCATGACGCTCTCAAATACGTTTATAGCTGTCGCATGAAAGAGGGCACGTCTGTTCGGGAGCATGTCCTGGATATGATGGTCCAATTCAACGTGGCAGAAGCAAACGGGGCGGTCATAGATGAGCGTAGTCAGGTTGCATTCATCTTAGAATCTCTTCCGAAGAGTTTTCTGCAGTTTCGAAGCAATGCAATGATGAATAAAATAACATTCAACCTGACTAGCCTCCTGAATGAGCTACAACTCTATCAGTCTCTTCTTAAGAACAAGGGACAGATAGAAGGAGAGGCAAACGTTGTTCACTCTAAAAGAAAGTTCGAGAAGGGTTCATCCTCTGGAACTAAATCTGTAGCCACTTCTTCAAAGAAAACTCAGAAGAAGAAAGGAAACAAGGGGAAAGCTCCCAGTACTGCTGCTAAAAGCAAGGGAAAAGCCAAAGCTATGGCAGATAAGGGCAAGTGTTTCCACTGCAATGTAGATGGACATTGGAAGAGAAACTGCCCAAAGTACCTTGCTGAGAAAAAGAAGGAAAAGGAAGGTAAATTTGATTTACTTGTTTTAGAAACATGCCTGGTAGAACATGATGAGTTTACCTGGATACTTGATTCAGGAGCAACTAATCATGTTTGCTCTTCTTTTCAGGAAAATAGTTCCTTTCGGCAGTTGAACGATGGAGAAATGACACTCAGGGTCGGAACTGGAGAAGTCATTTCAGCTAAAGCAGTGGGAGCTGCGAAGTTATTTTTTAGAAATAGATTCTTACTTTTAGAAAGTTTGTTAATTGTTCCCAAGATTAAGAGGAACTTAATTTCTATTTCATGTTTGATTGAACAATCGTATACAGTTACTTTTGATATGAATGAAGCGTTCATTTATAAAAATGGTGTACTTATTTGTTCAGCCAAATTGGAAAATAACTTGTATGTTTTAAGACCAACCGAAAACAAAGCACTTTTAAATCACAAATTATTTAAAACTGCTGAAACTCAAAGGAAAAGGCAAAAGATTTCTCCAACAAGTAACAATACTCATCTTTGGCATCTTAGACTTGGTCATATAAACATCGATAGGATCGGTCGTTTGGTAAAGAATGGACTTCTAAGTAAGTTAGAAGATGATTCACTACCACCTTGTGAATCTTGTCTCGAGGGAAAAATGACAAAGAGACCTTTTACTGGAAAAGGTTACAGAGCCAAAGAACCCTTAGAGTTAATACATTCGGATCTATGTGGTCCAATGAATGTAAAAGCTCGAGGAGGGTACGAATATTTCATCTCATTTATAGATGATTATTCAAGATATGGTTACTTGTACCTAATGGGACATAAGTCTGAAGCCCTTGAAAAGTTTAAGGAGTTTAAGGCTGAAGTTGAAAACCTATTAGGTAAATCTATTAAAGTACTTCGATCTGATCGAGGAGGGGAGTATATGGATCAAAGATTCCAGGATTATATGATAGAACATGGAATACAATCTCAACTCTCAGCCCCTGGTACACCTCAGCAGAATGGTGTGTCAGAAAGGAGAAATAGAACCTTGTTAGACATGGTTCGATCAATGATGAGTTATGCTCAATTGCCTAGCTCGTTTTGGGGGTATGCAGTGGAGACTGCAGTATACATCTTGAACAATGTTCCCTCGAAAAGTGTTTCTGAAACACCTTTCGAATTATGGAAGGGGCGTAAACCTAGTTTGCATCACTTTCGCATCTGGGGTTGTCCAGCACACGTGCTTGTGACAAATCCTAAGAAACTGGAACCTCGTTCAAAACTGTGCCAATTTGTTGGTTACCCTAAAGAAACGAGATGTGGTTATTTCTACGACCCACAAGAAAATAAGGTGATTGTATCGACAAACGCCACTTTCTTAGAGGAAAACCACATGAGAGATCATAAACCACGCAGCAAAATAATATTAGGAGAAGCTACTGAAGAATCATCAAGAGTTGTTGATGAAGTTGGACCTTCAACAAGGGTTGATGAAGGAACTAGTTCTTCAGATCCATCCCGTCCATCTCAAACGTTGGGAATGCCTCGACGCAGTGGGAGGGTTGTATTACAACCTGACCGCTACTTGGGTTTAACTGAAACTCAGGTTGTCATACCTAATGATGGCATTGAGGATCCATTGTCCTATCGACGGGCAATGAATGACGAAGATACGGATGAATGGGTCAAAGCCATGAACCTGGAAATAGAGTCAATGCACTCCAATTCTGTATGAGAACTTACAGATCTACCAAATGGGGTAGAACCCATAGGGTGCAAATGGATCTATAAGAGAAAAAGAGATGCAGCTGGAAAGGTACAGACCTTCAAAGCTAGACTAGTGGCAAAGGAAACCTTTTCTCCTGTAGCCATGTTAAAGTCCATAAGAATTCTCTTATCCATAGCTACATATTATGACTATGAAATATGGCAAATGGACGTCAAGACTGCCTTTCTGAATGGTAATCTTGAAGAGAATATCTTCATGTCTCAACCCGAAGGGTTCATAGCCCAAGGTCAGGAACAAAAGGTTTGTAAGCTCAATCGATCCATTTATGGATTGAAACAAGCGTCCAGATCATGGAACATTAGATTTGATACTGCAATCAAATCTTTTGGCTTTGACCAAAACGTTGATGAGCCTTGCGTATACAAGAAAGTCAACAAAAGGAAAGTAGCTTTTCTAATACTTTATGTAGATGATATCCTACTCATTGGGAATGATGTAGGATACCTCACTGACATTATGAAATGGCTAGCAGCCCAATTCCAAATGAAAGATCTGGGAGAGGCTCAATATGTTCTGGGAATCCAAATCATTAGGGATCGTAAGAACAAAACGCTAGCTTTGTCTCAAGCAACGTATATTGACAAGATGTTGTCTCGATATTCGATGCAAAACTCCAAGAAGGGTCTACTACCCTTCAGACATGGGGTACACCTGTCTAAGGAACAATCTCCTAAGACACCTCAAGAAGTTGAGAACATGAGACACATTCCCTACGCCTCAGCTGTGGGCAGCTTAATGTATGCTATGCTCTGCACTAGGCCTGACATATGTTATGCAGTGGGAGTAGTCAGTAGGTATCAGTCTAATCCAGGGTTGGACCACTGGGGAGCGGTTAAGAATATCCTCAAGTATCTTCGGAGAACGAGGGACTACATGCTTGTGTATGGAGCTAAGGATTTGATTCTTACTGGATACACTGACTCTGACTTTCAAGCTGATAAGGATTCAAGGAAATCCACATCAGGGTCAGTATTCACCCTCAATGGAGGAGCAGTAGTGTGGAGAAGTATCAAACAAGGATGCATAGCAGACTCAACCATGGAGGCTGAGTATGTAGCAGCTTGCGAAGCAGCTAAGGAGGCAGTATGGCTTAGAAAATTCTTGACTGATTTGGAAGTGGTTCCGAATATGAACGTGCCCATAACACTATACTGTGACAACAGTGGGGCTGTAGCCAACTCAAAAGAACCTCGAAGCCACAAACGGGGTAAACACATCGAGAGGAAGTATCACCTGATACGGGAAATTGTGCAAAGAGGAGATGTGATCGTCACTAAGATCGCCTCGGAGCATAACATCGCTGATCCATTTACGAAGGCTCTCACGGCTAAAGTGTTTGAGGGTCATCTAGAAGGTCTAGGTCTACGAGATATGTATGCCATCTAATCTAGGGCAAGTGGGAGAAATGTATAATGGGTATAAGGATGCCCTAGTTTATTGTATTATTTATATACATGACATTTCCAGCTTTAGATTATTGCATTTACATCCCACTAACTAGTGTTTTAGTTCAAGTGGGAGTTTGTTGGGTTTTATGCCCTAAAACTCGTAGATAGTGAATGTAACCGTTGACCGGATATTAATGAAATAATATTGATATGTTTTTTATTAATTGTTGTTAGTTATTTTATATTTGTCTTTGCCTAATAATAACCCTAATCCAATAAACTAGACATCCAAGGCTGTAATATGAGTCTTGAACTATATGTAGCGACATATGGGATCATTGTTCAAGAAACAGTCTAAAGGGTCTATAGTATAGGGATAAGACTGGGTGCCTTATCCTGGTGACACTATGGATACGGCCCACTTTGTATTTGATACAAACGCTGCGATCCAACGCGTTCGTGTAGGAGACATGCGAGTGGGGGTATCCTATGCAATGAGTTTGCATAAGACCGGACCGCGAAATAGTAACCACTGGTTATAACACCGTTAACTAGTTGGTTTTCTATTTCACTAGGACGACCTAGACAACTTAGTCTTAATCCTGAGTTGATTATGGACTCCTGCTCATGAGAGATTGTCCTTTGATTTGTATGGGTGAGAGTGGCCAATACGCCGACTCAATAAGCCTACCACTTTGGGGACAAGTCCGAATGGGGAGCTGGGAACATAATCGTACAAGATGGAATTCACTCCTTCCCGACTTTAGGGAAGCAGATGAGTGTTCCCTTAAGTGGTTACTCCGAGTCTTGAACAAAGGGCCCTACCCTCTCAATGGCACGAGAGGGTTTTCTGTTTGATGGTTGGACCACAAACAGGTTGTTCATTAGAGGAGAATTGGTACTTAAGGAAATAGAGGTAACCCAGGGGTAAAACGGTAATTTGACCCAGCTGGTGTTACGGACACTCGTGAAGGACTAACTAGTCGATATTGGTCTATATCCGTGGACACAGAAAATATGTCTGCAGTGAGAAGAGTGCAACTGTGAGTCTATAGTGGAATGAACACACAGTTAACGAATATTGATTAATGTGGTTAATGAGTTTGACCAATTAATCTCACATCGTTGGAGCTTCTGATCTGCAGGTCCATTAGGTCCCACTGGTAGCTCATAAAGTAATTTGAGGCAACTAAGTAATAAATGTAAATTGAAAATGTTCAATTTACTAAGGGAAACAAATATAATATATATTGATATATTATTATGAGAGAAATTAATATTTGAAGAAATTCAAATATAAATTTATGGAAGTTTGAAAGAGTTCAAATAATGAATTAATTAATTTAAGGCCTAAAATGTGTTTGGGCAAATTAATTAATTCTAGGCCGGAAATTAAATATGTGATATTTAATTGGTGGGAATTAATCAATTATGGAAATAATTAATCACTTAAGGAAGTGATTAATCATTTATGGAAATGATCTAATCACTTATGGAAGTAATTAGTCATTTGTGGAAAAGATTAATCAATTGTGGAATTGATTGATCATGATTGATTAATTAAGGAATAAGATTGAATCAATTTTGGAAAAGATTGATTTAATTGAATATTTTATTCATGGTCTCTCTTCTATAAATAGAACACTAGACCTAATTGGTCTAGGACACTTGACACTTTGCTCTTGCTCTTAGACTCTCAAGACAAGACCTAGAATTCTCTCTAGCCTCCCTCTTAGAGAAAGACTCCCACAAGTCTTTTGCCTCCTAGACCTAGAGTCATACCGGTGTAACCTCTGTGGTTATTGTGTCATTCAAGAAGAATTTTCCAGCGATCACAAGACAAAGGAGGCTGCTGCGTTTTGTTCGTTGGAGCATCGTTGGCGACGAACGATCAAGTCTACAACGGAGGTTTGTAACGGTTCTTCCCATTTTCTTTAGAAAAGCATGAAAATAAATTTAGATTTATTTTTAAGCATGTTTAAGCTGATTTTCCAGCAACTTTAAAGAGTGTTTAAAGTTTGTTTGAGTTTTCGTAACGGTATTTTAATGTTAATTAATATACGGCGTAAGGTCCAATCGATGCGCTTCCGCTGCGTGGGGACTTTTATTCCCTTCACTTACATACTAGTTCAAGCCTCATTCTATTAGCCTAGGATGTTTAGTTTATTGGATTAGGGTTAATAAGACAATATAGCAAAATACAAACATAGATAAATGAATAATACATCACTTTATTAATGTTCGGTCAAAAGTACATTTACTATCTACGAGTTTTAGGGCATAAAACCCAACAAACTCCCACTTGAACTTAAACTCAAGTTAATGAGAAAGTATATACAAAATAATCCAAAGCTGGAAATGGTAAATGTATATTGTACATTGCATAAAAGGTAAATATACAAAATACAATAAACTAGGGCTCCTTACACCCATTACACAACTCGCAGACCTAGACTTTCTAGATGACCTTCGAACACTTTAGCCGAGAGGGCCTTCATAAACGGATCAACAATGTTGTGCTCCGAAGCAACCTTGGTCATGACCACATCTCCTCTTTGCACAGTCTCTCAAATCAGATGATACTTCCTCTCTATATGTTTACCTCGTTTGTGGCTGCGAGGTTCCTTTGAATTGGCTATAGCCCCACTGTTGTCACAGTATAACGTAATGGGCAAGTTCATATTTGGAACAACTTCCAAATCAGTCAAGAACTTCCTTAGCCAAACAGCTTCCTTAGCTGCTTCACAAGCAGCTACGTAGTCAGCCTCCATGGTTGAATCTGCTATGCATCCTTGCTTGATGCTTCTCCAAACTACAGCTCCCCCGTTAAGGGTGAACACTGACCCCGACGTGGATTTCCTAGAATCCTTATCAAATTGGAAATCAGAGTCGGTGTATCCAGTGAGAACTAACTCTTTAGCCCCAAACACCAGCATGTAGTCCCTCGTTCTCCTAAGATACTTGAGGATTCCTTTAACGGCGGTCCAGTGGTCTAACCCTGGATTTGACTGATATCTGATGACAATCCCTACAGCATAACAGATGTCAGGCCTCATGCAGAGCATCACATACATTAAGCTGCCCACTGCAGAGGCATAGGGAATCCGTCTCATATCCTCAACTTCTTGAGGTGTCTTAGGAGACTGTTCCTTAGACAGGGGAACCCCATGCCTGAAAGGCAATAAGCCATTCTTGGAGTTCTGCATCGAATATCGGGTCAACATCTTGTCGATATACGTTGCTTGAGACCGGGCTAGCGTTATTTTCTTTCGATCCCGAATAATCTGAATTCCAAGAACATATTGGACCTCACCCAAATCTTTCATTTGGAATTGGGCCGCTAGCCATTCTTTTACGTCAGATAGATATCCTACATCATTCCCAATGAGCAGGATGTCGTCAACATAAAGTACAAGGAAAGCTACTTTATTCTTGTTGATTTTCTTGTATACACAAGGTTCATCAACATTTTGGTCAAAGCCAAAAATTTGATCGCTGTATCAAATCTAATATTCAAGATCTGGAGGCTTGTTTCAACCCATAAATTGATCGATTCAGTTTGCAAACCTTTTGCTCCTGACCTTGGGTTATGAACCCTTCGGGCTGAGACATAAAAATACTCTCTTCAAGATTTCCATTCAGAAAAGCAGTCTTGACATCCATTTGCCAAATTTCATAGTCATAAAACGTGGCAATGGATAAGAGAATTCTTATAGACTTTAGCATAGCAATTGGAGAAAAGGTTTCTTCATAGTCTACCCCTTCTCTTTGGGTATAACCCTTTGCCACAAGTCTTGCTTTGAAAGTCTGTACTTTCCCAGCAGCATCTCTTTTTCTCTTATAGATCCATTTACACCCTATGGGTTTGACCCCTTCAGGTGGATCTACAAGTTCCCAAACTTGATTGAAGTCCATAGACTCCATCTCAAGGTCCATGACTTTGGCCCATTCGTCTTTAGCTACATCATTCATTGCCTGATGATAAGACAATGGATCCTCAACGCCGTCATCAGGTATGACTACTTGTGTTTCTGTTAAACCCAAATAACGGTCAAGTTGAATGACAACCCTCCCACTGCGTCGAAGCTCTCCCACTACGTGAGGAGGATGAGATTGACGTGAAGAACTGGCTCCTTCATCAACTTTTGTTGAAGGACCAGGTTCATCAACAACTCTTGTTGACTCTTCTGTAGCTTCTCCTAATACTAACTTACTTCGTGGTTTGTGATCTCGTATGTGGTCTTCCTCCAAGAAAGTAGCATTTGTCGAGACAAACACTTTATTTTCTTGAGGGTCGTAGAAAAGACCACCTCTCGTTTCTTTAGGGTATCCAACAAATTGGAATACTCTAGAACGTGGTTCCAGTTTCTAAGGATTTGTCACTAACACGTGTGCAGGACAACCCCAGATACGGAAGTAACGCAAACTAGGTTTACGCCCCCTCCATAACTCAAAAGGAATTTCAGAAACACTTTTTGAGGGAACGTTGTTAAGAATATGTACTGCAGTCTCTACTGCATACCCCCAAAACGAGCTAGGCAATTGAGCATAGCTCATCATAGAACGAACCATGTCTAACAGGGTTCTATTTCTCCTTTCTAATACACCATTTTGCTGAGGTGTACCAGGTGGTGAGAGTTGAGATTGAATTCCCTGTTCTATCATATAGTCCTGGAATCTTTGATCCAAATACTCTCCACCTCGATCTGATCGAAGCGTTTTAATTGTTTTACCTAACAGGTTTTCTACCTCAGTCTTAAACTCTTTAAACTTTTCAAGAGCTTCAGACTTATAGCCCATTAGGTATAAGTAACTGTATCGCGAATAATCATCTATGAAAGAGATGAAATATTCATAACCACCTCGAGCCTTTACATTCATTGGACCACAAAGATCCGAATGTATTAGTTCAAGTGGTTCTTTGGCCCTATAACCTTTTCCAGTAAAAGGCCTCTTGGTCATTTTACCCTCGAGACACGATTCACAGGGTGGTAAAGATGTATCTTCTAAATCAGTTAGAAGTCCATTTTTAACCAAACGATCGATCTGATCGATGTTAATATGACTGAGACGAAGGTGCCAAAGATACGTATTGTTATTTAAAGGAGAAATCTTTTGCCTTTTATTTTGAGTTTCAGCCGTTTTAAACATCTCATGATTTAAAATAGCTTTAGCGTCAGTAGGTCTTAACACATACAAATTGTTTTCACGCTTAGCAGAACAAATAAAAATTCCATTTCTCGAAATAATTGCTTCATTAAGCATAAAGGAAACAGAATATTGTTCTTCAATCAAAGCAAAAATAGAAATAAGGTTCCTTTTAATTTTAGGAACCAAATACAAGTCCTCCAAAATTAAATACTTATTTCTAAAAAACAATTTAGCAGCTCCCACTGCTCATGCAGAAATGACCTGTCCTGTTCCAACATTGAGAGTCATTTCGCCATCAACCAGCTGCTGGAAATCATTTCCCTGAAAAGATGAGCAAACATGATTAGTGGCTCCTGAATCTAATATCTAGGCGAACTCATCATGTTCTACGAGACAAGTTTCTAAAACTAGTAAATCGAATTTACCTTCTTTCTCTCTCTTCTTTTTCATCGAGGTAATGGGGGTAGTTCCTCTTCCAGTGACCATCCACATTGCAGTGGAAACATCTGTCCTTGTCGACCACGACCTTGGCCTTTCCCTTACCTTGCACAACCCGAGCGGGAGCTTTCCCCTTATCACTCTTCCTTTTCTGAATTTGCTTCGATGAAGAAGCTTGAGGTACAAATTTTGTCCCTGAGGATGAACCCTTCAGGAACTTTTTCTTGGAATGGGCCACATTGGCCTCTCCTTTTACCACATTTTTGCCCTTGTTTTTCAGCATGGACTCATAAATCTGTAACTCATTCAGGAGGGTGGTCAGGTTGAACTGTATCTTGTTCATGCTTGCATTCGTCCTGAATGGCATGAAGCTAGGAGGAAACGAATGAAGAATGAACGCAACCTGACTGCGCTCGCAGACTACCCCGTCGTTCGCCTCGGCAATGTTAAATTGGTTCATCATGTCCAGGACATGTTCCCGGACAGGATGTCCCTCTTGCATTCTGACGTTGAAGACATTCTTCAAGACGTCGTGGTGGAGTTGATAGGACGAGAGTCCAAACATCTCCTGTAGGGAATTCATAATCTCCCTGGCAGTTTCCACGGTTTCGTAACGTTTGGCCAAGACTTCATTCAAGGTGGTCAATATATAGACTCGGGACTTCTCGTTGGCCTTCGTCCAACGTTCATGGGCGTCTTTTGCAGCTTGCGCTGCGTTACGAGGGGGGCAGGAGGACATTCCTCCGTCAAGACAAACCTCAGATCCTCGACCACAAGTATAGTGTTTAAATTTGATTTCCACGTGGGGGAAATTCTCGCTAGTTAACTTTTCATTTTTAAGCAAGGCTATTACAGAGGAAGACATTGCTGAAAAACAAAAAATTGACCGTATTAGTTATCTTTGCCTTAACCCATCACACAAGCAATACAAACAATTGCATACATCCAATCAATTTTGCAAACAAGCAATCAAAGAACCCTAATAAAACTATTGATTGTGTTTTGCAACGATGCTTTAGAGGTTTAGAAGAACAGACACCGAAGGGTGATCAATTGTTCCTCCTCTAAAATGAGACTCTTCTTAGTTAACTCTAATTTCAGAAACTCATATTCCATTAGATATTAACCACCGTTGTTCGGTCAAGGATTTGTTAGCCAATTAACTCATCCCCGTAAGTGTAACCCTCCCACTTTTAGATCTCAAAGGCACGGACCAACAGGCTACCGTTAGGAAAAACAACTGTTGGTAATTAGCCTAAGCAATCCTATCCTCTTCAGGAGTTCACGGTGTTCTGAATCCTATGATTAGGCCCCTCCGAAGGGATGGTTGCTCCAGGGCAACACGCAAGCAGATCATAGGAATCTCACGTTGTGACCTAGGGGTGGAGGCTGAGGGATATGTTGACACGCGTCTCGCTCCCACTTACTATGGTCACTTTCCCCATTCACCTTGTTATTGATCCATGCAAACACTTTCCGAAGGGAGGCCGCGCTAAAACGACACGAAGCCGAGCATGGATCTCATGTTGTGAATATATAGGGACGTAGGAGCAAAACTCGATTTAAATCAAGTTTGAAATTTTCCTCCCACTAAAGTAACCTATCGAGTGTTTTAGGGTTTGATTAAACCTAGATAAATCCGGCTAAGTCATTTATCTAAGTCTAGTCTGAAGGTGTTCATATAACACATGCGAAAGCAATTGAAGATCGGAAGCACCTAACTACATCAATTTTACTCCTAAAGCATGCATGTTCTAAATAATCCAGAACAGAGAGATAAGAAGAACCAACCTTTTTGCAGCTCAATAGGTGGACCTCCTTGGATTCTTTTCTTCTCCAATCTACTTAGGACAACCCTTAGAGTCTTCCCTACTATTATCCGAGCCAAGAACGACTTGTGGGAGTCTATAAAGATAGGGAGTGGGAAGGGAATGCTTGAAGATTCAAGCTCTAGAGAGATATGGGAAAAGAGAGAGTTTGAGGCACAAATTCAGCAGCATAACAATATGGTATTTGCTGTAAAAACTTCTCAATCTGATTCCTTCTCTACTTATAGAGTGAATCCATGCAAGGAGAAGCCTTAATTAGCAAGACACATGTTCAAGATGCAAGCTATAGTGGATTCTAGGTGTTCAAGTAACAATACATGCAACAATGCATGAGGTGAGTTGTCTTTCCACTTTGAATGATTATGCATAAGTGGGATTCCAACTAAATCCACTAAATTCAAATTGAAATTTGATTTCAAGCTTGCAAATTAACCCCAATTTCAATTCTAAATTGAAATTAATTGCTTGGTAATTAATTTGAAACATTTCAAATTAATATGATATGATTAATCTAATTAATCTTTGTTACCTTGTGCAATTCATTATATATGATTCCTAATACATATATATAGTATTCAAAACACTTTTAAATACTTTATCTCTCATTTTCTAATTTAATTCATAATTAAATTATTGTGTCAAAACACAATTTACGATAATACCCTTTTTCCCGCTTTTGAACGATTCAAAGCTACCTATCTTTTTGTTCTAGGCTTTATTCCGATATGAGCTAGTAAGGGGACCTAATGGACCTATAGATCATGGGCTCCAACGATTCGAGGCTAACCGACTAATCTCATTAACCAAGCTTAACCAACATTCGTTAACTACCGGGACACTCCACTATAGCCCGATAGTTGCACTCCCCTCACTATAGATATATTTCCGTCCACTTGATTTAACTATGATTAGTAAGTTGATCCTTCACAGGTTGTTCGTAGCTATAGCTAGGTCAAAAGTCCGTTTTACCCCTATAGTACTTCTAGTTCCTTAAGTCCCACTGATCCTCTAATGAACAATTGGTTTATGGTCCAACCAATAAACCGAGTCCCTCTCGGGCCAATGAGAGGGCGGGATCCCTTTGTTCAAGCCCCGGAGTCAGCACTTAAGAGAACAACCTCTCTACTATCCCTAATTTGGGTTTGAGTGAATTCCTTCTCGCACGACTATGTCCCCAGTTATCTACCCGTTCCTATCCCTGAAATGGGAGGCTTATTGAGTCGGCGATACTGAGCCACTCTCACCTATGCAGATCTAAGGATAAGCCCGAATAAACAGGAGTTCATAGTCAGCTCAGGATTAAGATCGAGTTACCTAGGTCATCACATGAAATAGTCAGTCTCGTCAGTAAACGGTGTTATAAAGCGAGAGCGACTTATTTCTCGGTCCTGGTCTTATGCAAACTCATTGCATAGGACGCCCCCACTCACATGTCTCTACATGGACGATTTAGGATCACATCGTCTATACTATCTATAGAGTGGGCCGCGTCTCATAGTGTCCCCAGAATAAGGTACCCAGCCCTATCCCTATACTATAGACCGTTTTGGCTATTACTCGAGCTTGATCCACTTTTATGTCTCTACATAAAGCTCAAGTGTTCATCCTATAGCCATGGATCTTAGTTTATTGGATTTGGGTTATTAAATGTGCAATTTACTTTATTCAGTAATGACTTCACTGAATTAATCTCGATAACGCCTTTATCGAATAAGTATATAATATTTTGTTTAACATTCACTATCTACGAGTTTTAGGGGGCACCAATCCCAACAATCTCCCACTTGAACTAAAACTCTAGTTCAGTGGGATGTACTATAATCCATAACAGCAGTGGGTGTATAAAATACATGTATATTACATAAAACGTATTACAATGTATAAATACAATAAACCAGGGCATCAGATACCAGTTACAATTCTCCCACTTGCCCTAGATTATTTTCCATACATATCTCACAGACCTAGACCTTCTAGATGACTCTCGAACACTTTAGCCCTGAGAGCCTTCGTGAATGGATCAACAATGTTGTGCTCCGACGCTATCTTTGTGACGATCACGTCTCCTCGATGCACAATCTCCCTAATGAGATGATATTTCCTTTCGATGTGTTTGCCTCTCTTATGGCTACGAGGTTCCTTTGAGTTTGCAACTGCGCCGCTATTATCACAGTACAAGGTGATTGGCAGATGCATATTCGGAATGACTTCCAAGTCAGTCAGGAACTTCCTGAGCCATACTGCCTCTTTTGCTGCTTCGCAAGCGGCTACATATTCGACCTCCATGGTCGAGTCTGCAATGCATCCTTGCTTGATGCTACGCCATACTATTGCTCCTCCATTCAGAGTGAATACTGACGCCGATGTAGATTTCCTTGAATCTTTATCGGTTTGAAAGTCAGAATCAGTGTATCCTGTAAGGATCAAATCCTTGGAACCATACACGAGCACATAGTCCCTCGTTCTCCTTAGATACTTGAAGATATTTTTAACGGCTGTCCAGTGATCGAATCTTGGATTGGATTGATATCTACGGACAATCCCTACTGCATAACAAATATCAGGCCTTGTACACAACATGGCATACATTAGGCTGCCTACTGCAAAGGCATAGGGAATTCGTCTCATGTCCTCAACTTCTTGAGGTGTCTGAGGACACTGTTCCTTAGACAAATTAATTCCGTGTCTGAAAGGTAATAGTCCCTTCTTGGAATTTTGCATTTTATATCTAACCAACAATTTGTCAATATAAGATGCTTGAGACAGGGCTAGTGTTTTGTTCTTTCGATCTCGAACAATTTGGATCCCCAGAACATATTGTGCCTCACCCAAATCTTTCATTTGGAATTTAGTTGCTAGCCATAGTTTAATGTCAGTGAGATAACCTACATCATTCCCGATGAGTAGGATATCATCCACATACAGTACTAAGAAAGCTACGGAGTTGTTGATGATCCTTTTGCAAACACAAGGCTCATCAACGTTTTGTTCAAATCCATAAGATTTGATTGCAGTATCAAATCTCATGTTCCAGGATCTAGACGCTTGTTTTAATCCATAAATGGATCGTTTAAGCTTGCAAACTTTTTGCTCTTGATCCTGAGCAATGAACCCCTTTGGCTGAGACATGTAGATACTTTCTTCAAGATTGCCGTTCAGAAAAGCAGTTTTGACATCCATTTGCCATATTTCATAATCGTAAAACGTGGCAATGGATAAAAGTATCCGAATTGACTTCAACATGGCAACAGGGGAGAAGGTTTCCTCATAGTCAATCCCCTCCCGCTGGGTAAAACCCTTTGCCACAAGTCGTGCCTTAAAGTCTGTACCTTTCCAGCAGCGTCTCGTTTTCTCTTGTAGATCCATTTGCACCCTATGGGTCTAACCTCTTCAGGTTGATCTATAAGATCTCATACTGAATTAAAATGCATGGACTCGATTTCCAAGTCCATGGCTTTAATCCACTCGTTCTTGTCAATGTCATCCATTGCCTGTTTAAAGGTTAATGGATCCTCGATCCCGTCATCAGGTATGACGACTGGAGTTTCAGTTAAACCCAAATAGCTATCAGGCTGTCTAATAACCCTCCCACTACGTCGAGGTTCTCTTATTTCTTGAGAAGCACGCGATTGACTCGAGGTGCCAGCATCATCAACAACTCTTATTGATGTTTCTATAGCTTCGTTAGATCACTTAAAACGACTTTACTTCGTGGCTTGTGGTCTCTGAGGTGGTATTCTTCTAGGAATGTAGCATTTGTCGATACAAGTACTTTATTTTCCTGTGGATCAAAGAAGTATCCACCTCTCGTTTCTTTGGGATAGCCTACTGATAACTGCCCAAAAGGTAGTTATTTAGGCCTCATTTCTATATTGATTTGTGTGTCTTTTGTGCTTAATAGGGTTGGTTTTAGATATATATTACATGTTTTAACCCATTTGGAAGAATGGAAGCTTTGGAAATCATTTTGTGCAGAATCTGTTGCTGGGCGACCTGAGGGAGCAAATTTTGTGCTGCAGCAAAGATGGGAGTAAAACTGCCACGTCACAGCTCGTTAGCCAATTTAATGAACCGAATTCTGTTGAGTTATTTTCGGGATAAAGGAGCAAGGAGAGCCATCCACGTGTCTAAGTCAATCTAATTCAAGCCTTCCTCAACTCTATAAAAGGAAGTAGCCGCCCAAGTCAAAGTCATTCCACTTTTGGGGAACGAGTTCACTCTCATTTCCACTTTTGGGAGCCGAATAGAGGAGAGAGATTGGAGACCATCAAGAAGACCATCATTTTCAAGCTGATTGAGGAGATTAATATTTTCTTTTATTATCTTGTGCTGATGGATATGCTTACTCAGATTGTAACGTGCGTTTCCATGCATTTTATGAACTAAGTAGCTTTAGGCGTTGGTTAGGAACATGTAATTGTCGTGCTTAATTTCTAGTAATAAATATTGATTAATGCATCTTGATTAATTGTTGTGCTCATTTACATTTTGTGCCCGCCTGGCCAGCCGGTATGAATACCTCTCTCTAGTTTCAGGGATGATTTAGAGAGTGTGTGGCGGTTAATCACACTAGATCATTGTGTATTGGTGAACGCCAGTGACTGAGCTAGGGATAGCCAGTTTCCTAGTGCTTGATCGGTAGTACTTCATTGGAGTTGAAACACATTCCAAAAGATCCGGAGTTCCGGGAGGAATCTACTAATAAGACTGCGAGAGTTTTGCATGATCAATAATATTGCTAGAGCATCTTTTAAAACAATTACTAAATCCTGACCAGCGCCTGTTTCTAATCTGTCTGTCTATCCGTTTACTTTCTGTTCTGTCATTTAATTTTGCTTCAGCATTATTCTTATGAAAACCAATCATTTTTACCATCTTTGAAACCATTAAAGAATTATACAAAATAGATAAAGTGGAAGCTAGTTCAGGCCTTGGATTGATAATACTTATTACTTGCTGCGGACTGTGTATACTTGCACAGAGTTCTAGAGTCCTTTTATATACTATATTTTTACTCACTCTAGGAACCCAACACCTACAAATAGGCAAAATCTAGAACGAGGCTCCAATTTCTTTGGGTTTGCCTCTAGCACGTATGCAGGACATCCCCAAATTCTGAAATGTCATAAATTAGCTTTACGTCCTTTCCAGAGCTCAAACGGTGTTTCAGAAACACTCTTTGAGGGAACTATGTTCAAAATATAAACAGCAGTTTCTACTGCATAACCCCAAAACGAGTTAGGCAACTGAGCATAACTCATCATCGAACGAACCATGTCTAACAAGGTTCTGTTTCTCCTTTTCGATACACCGTTTTGCTGAGGTGTACCAGGGGCTGAAAGTTGGGACGTAATTCCATGCTCTATCAAATGGTCTTGAAAAATCGAGTCCATATACTCTCCACCTCGATCGGATCAAAGTGTTTTTATCGTCTTACCTAATAGGTTCTCAACCTCGGCCTTGTACTCCTTGAACTTTTCAAAAGCTTCGGACTTATGATGCATCAGGTAGAGATAGTCATACCTTGAATAATCATCAATGAAACTGATGAAATATTCGTACCCTCCTCGAGCTCTAATGTTCATTGGTCCACAGAGGTCCGAATGAATGAGCTCTAGGGGCTCTTTGGCACGATAACCTTTTCTGGTAAAAGGTCGTTTTGTCATCTTGCCCTCAAGGCATGACTCACAAGGAGGCAACGAGTCGTCTTCTAACTTGTTTAGAAGTCCACTTCTGACCAATCTCCCAATCCTATTGAGGTTGATATGGCCTAACCTCAAGTGCCAGAGATAGGTATCTTGAGAAACTTTTCGCTTTTTAGGTTGAGTCTCAGCAGTTTTAAACATCTCATGATTTAAAATAGCTTTAGACTCAATTGGTCTCAAAACATACAATTTATTCTTCATGTTTGCAGAGCAAACATCAATACCTCTTTTAGTTATGAACGCTTCATTAACAGAAAGAGAAATTGAATATCCTTGTTCAATTAAACAAGATAGAGAAATCAAATTTCTTTTAATTTTCGGAACTATGTACACATTATCTAATATCATGTAACGTTCCTTAGTGAAGAATAATTTTATGTCTCCCACTGCAATAGCCGAGATGACTTCTCCTGTTCCGACTTTAAGAGTCATCTCTCCAGCTCTTAGCTGTTGCCAGGAACTCATTCCTTGAAATGAAGAACCTACGTGATTAGTGGCACCTGAATCAAGTATCCAGGTAGAATCGTCGTTTTCCACTAAACACGTTTTCAAGACTAATAAATCGCATTTAGAGTCGTGGATCATGTTTTTCTTGGCTAAGCAGTTAGTTTGAGGACATTCCTTAGTTGAGACCAAACCTAAATTGTTTGCCACGTGTTTAGCGTTTAAGTAAGTATTCTTAGTCGTATGTACTAAACCGTTTAATTTGGCGTTCGACAAAGCACATTCGTTTTTCGACATATTGCTGAAACAAACAAATTAATCTCTATTAGAATACTAGCACTAAACCCATTATTCATATTATCCAATCAGATTTTAGCAAAAGCAATCATCGACCCATATATACAATTGATTTATTTGCAACGGTACATCAGGGGTTTAGAATAACCGATACCGTAGGGCAGTCAGCTACTCCTCCTCTGAATCGAGACAATCTCGGCCAAATACTATTACTAGAATAACTGTTACTCCAATAGTTATTAGCTAACGTTAATTTGGTCAAGACCATCTTATAAGTGTTACCCATCATTTTCAGATTGCAGAGGACGACCCCAACAATGCCACCGTAGGGAAGGGCTAATGTTGGGAATGGCCCTAGGAAACCCTATCCATTTCTGGAGTTTACATTGTTTCGAATTCCATGCGCAAGCCCTCCGTAGGGTGATCGCTCCCAGGGCGACTCGCAGGCAGCGCATGGGAATCTCATGGTGCAACCTAATGATGGAGACCGTAGGATACGTTTGACACGTTTCCTTCACCCACTTACTATGAACACTTTCCCCATTCACCTTGATATTAACCCATGCAAACACCATCCGTAGGGGGACGCTCCCAGGGCGCCTCGAGGCCAAGCATGGATCTCACGGTGTGAACTCAGGGGGTCGTGAGAGTAGAAACTTAATATGAATATTTCGTTTCTATACTTTTCCTCCCATTAAAGTGTCGTAAGGTTTTAGGGTCTATTACTTAGGTAAATTCCGGCTAAATGAGTCTATCTAAGTCTATGCCTTATTAAACAAGGTCTTTACACTAAATGTCTAGGTGAATTAAACTCTTTTAATAACCTAGTGACATTGCATGCTAGTAAGACTGTGGTTAATTCAACTCAAGTTCCGGACCAATTGCTGGGAGAGTTCCCTTATAACCAAGGTTTTATGTCCTACTTACTCGAATTTTAAAACTATTTAAAAATCTAAGTAAGACATATTTCTAATCCTATTAGAAAAGGCGATCTTAGGTCTATTTCATTTTAAACCATTTAAAGAATGACAAGATCCTAAGATCCTATGTTAGCATGCAACTCTTTGTTATAGGTTTTACGGTTTCTATTCATTAACATTTATAACTCTTATAACTTTTAATGAATTAACCCTATAACATGCTTTCTAATAGTGATTTAAAGCATATAACAATCAATCATTCAAGTTATAAGAAAAGCACCATTAAGAAACATCCTATGTCTAGGTTTGTATAACTCTTTATACTACGATGTCTAGGTGAAAACCCTTTAAAACCTCACATCGCTCACGCATGCTCATAAAACTCGAGTTAACTTAACACAAGAACCGACTCGATGCCCAGGTAGGAGGTGTTCCGTAAACCGTCAACTTAAATACCTCCAGCCTTAGACAGCATCTTGTCGGGTGAGTTCTCTTGTAACCGTTGTTTTACAAGATATCGACCTAAACTATGCAAGTTGATCGAATTGGTGGTTCATTAACCTAAGTGAGCATGCACTTTATCTTGTTATAGATTTTAGATTTCTATCTCTTTTATAACAATTATAAAACCAATCCATAACAAGCCTAATTTGAATATAACACTTATAATCAAACTAAAAGAAATTTCATGCTTCATGCTTGGTTAATTTTATCTTTTAATAAATATAACTATTATATGAATTAATCAATTTGAAAATTAACCATTCAAGCATGAATCTCCCTAAATTAATATAAAACTTATATTAATTAATCATGAAATTTCCATCATGCATTTGGAAAAATTAATAACACTTATTAAAATTAAATAAATGCATGATCATGCTTTCCTATGGTGGGATTTTAAAAACTATATGGCATGCTCATAATGCACATACAATTAATCTAATTAAATTATACATTCACAATGCATAAAGAAATTAAATTCAAGCTAAAATGGATTGGTTTGGCAATTTAAAACAAGCAATTTAACTAATTATTACAATAATTGTCACACCCCCTCCCGGACCACCTGCTAGCTTAGCCCGAAAGACGGCGTGAAGCCAACAGACATCGTCACCTCTAACGATCCCTGTTGACCCTACTGAAACGTTGAACCTGATAAACATACTAATCATAGATATAAAACATTCTATATGAAACACCACACAGCGGAATCCACGGAAACCTTTCAACATACACATGGTGCAGCCCTGACATAACCTGGTTTGGAAAGTAACCTAATATAGATATCACGACCAAAACATATACAACTAGGGTTATAAATCCACGACCTCTAGGACGATATTATACAACCCTTACAAAACATTTACAATATGAACGGACTCAATATACAACTCCAACCACGTACTGGAGCTTGATCTAGAACTTTCAGTAGACGTTGGCAGTGTATCAGGCACCGGGAGCTCGATCTCTACCTGAAAAGTGGAAAACATTTTGAAAGAATGAGCTACGAAGCCCAGTGAGTGACTAATTTTAAAACTCTAAATCTGGAAGTCAAAACACGTGATAAACCTTTAAACGTATAAATATGCTCAGTCAAAGCGTTTAAATAAACGTGTAAGGATAAAGGCTTTCTAAAACATTTCGCAAGTCCGTCATTAAAAATCTAGCAAGGCATGTCAAGTACATCAAACGTTTTAACTAACATGACCGATCTACGTTGTGTAGGGCACGCCCAGTACAACCAACGTTTACTAGTCCTACGATGTAGTGGGGCCCGCCCAGCACTCCCATCGTCTTTGTCGTAGTGGGGCCCGCCCAGCACTCACGACAGCATCGTTGTAACGGAGTACACTCAACGTCAACAACGGAATATAACCTGTGTGCACACGGTACCATATAGCCTCGGGCTCAATATCTCAGTCATGTAGTCAATAGAAATCTCAGAAAATCACATGGAAACATTAAAACATGCCTGCTTATCGCTATCTTTCGAAAAACTTAAGCTTACTCAGCTTGCTCGTGAAAAACTGGAAATCGTTTAAAAGTACTTGCTAATCCATACTTTGCTTTAAAAGATATCGTTTCAGCTACTTTTCTTAAAGTCATTAGACACGTGCTCGTATATAAACCTCATTAGAAAATCTGAGCTCAAAACTTATGCTTGAAACCGTTCATAAAAACCATGTATCATTCTTAGGAAAGCATGTAAAACATATAATCATGAACAACCGTTTAAGAACATTTTCGAAATTCATTTTGTCACTCACAGTCTTATCTAGTTCCCCGGTTTGTAGACTCAACCTATTTCCTCTTGGCCTGTCAAATAACCAAAACCGAGCATTAGAACCATAGATAGCTTTGTCTTTCCATGCTCATGAATTTTTAAACAATTGGATTAAGAATCACATTCACAATTCTACTTTCCAGATTTTCCAGATTCTATACCCTAACTTCCAATACCCATAACGTCCTCAATACTGAACCAAAATTAATGAAATATACATCAAACTCTTCATTTTCGAACACTCTACAACTTACCGGAAGGAATGAAAACGAGATTCCCAACCAATTTGTCCAGAAATGCCCCGAAATCAGACAACACAGATTCGAGCTTCTCTGTTACCCTTTATCTTCCTCCTGAAATTGAACCTACTTCAAGTCATTTTTGGCTCACGAATTCTTCATGAAAGTTGTAGATAATTGAATAAGCTTTCCAACCATACCAAATAGAGCTTCTGATTCAACTTGTACACCCCAGAATGCTCAAAACATCAGAGAAAACCAGAGATCCTCCTGCTTTGCTCGAAAATCCTGTGCTCTGTTTTCCATTCCAAAAACCATCAACTTCTCATACGATTTAGGTCAAGCTTCCTTCATGAAATTTGTTAGAAAATGAACTAAATTTCAAGAAAATCAAACCTCACCTCTTGATTTCTTCTGTGTAGCTCAAACCGACTAAAAAACCAGAGGTTGCCAGGTTGAACACAGATTCTGCAATGGCTGGCTTTGCATGAGCTTTTCCCTATCTTCTTCAACCTCAAACCACGAAATTCTTCTTCTTCCTCCTCCTTCACTCTCTCCTTAAAGTGCTCTGAAAGTTTGATGAAAAATGATGAGGAAATGGGGCTGAAAATGACTAAAAATAAAGGTGATCAGCTTAGGCGGTGGTGGGATATTGCTGTCCATTTCCACTTGCTTTCTTTTTTTTTTTTTTTTTTTGTTCTACCTTTTCCTTTTCCTTTTCTTTTATTCTTTTAACTTGATAATTTCCAACAACTTAGTCCAACAATGAAACAACCAATAGATGACAAGAGAAAATTATCTAAGGGAAAGTCTCGGGTTTACAATAATAATTCTTAATAAAAGCTTGTAGTGATCCCGAGCTTCACGAACCATCCCGAACTGCCCCTCCATGGACTGAACCGGCCTTGCAATGTGTGTAAATGGGTTGAACCAGCTGCAGGCAAACCAAACTGGACTGGAAATTTCCAGATTCTGGAAAATTTGTTCTACAGCGTCGGGACGCTACTTGAAGAGCGTCCCGACGCTCTCGCGACTAGCAGCCTCTGCTGCTGTTTTCTGCTTGCGTCTTCTCCAGTTTTTCTTCGATTTTACAGCCTATATGGACTCTATTGACTCTATAAAAATTACAGACTCTTGTACACACATTAATGCTCTTACATTTCCGAGCAATTACATTTTCATAAAGAATTGAAAGCTCAAACAATTGCCAAACCACAACACTTCCATTGTAGCACACAGAAAATTCAATTTCAGAATGGTACCCACCACAACAAATTTAATACAAGTTAAGTGCTCTAATCATTCTCTGATACCAATTGAAGGTGTTCATATAACACATGCGGAAGCAATTGAAGATTGGAAGCACCTAACTACATCAATTTTACTCCTATAGCATGCATGTTCTAAAGAATCCAGAACAGAGAGATAAGAAGAACCAACCTTTTTGCAGCTCAATAGGTGGACCTCCTTGGATTCTTTTCTTCTCCAATCTACTTAGGACAACCCTTAGAGTCTTCCCTACTATTCTCCGGGGCCAAGAACGACTTGTGGGAGTCTATAAAGATAGGGAATGGGAAGGGAATGCTTGAAGATTCAAGCTCAAGAGAGATATGGGAAACGAGAGAGTTTGAGGCACAAATTTAGCAGCATAACAATATGGTATTTGCTGTAAAAACTTCTCAATCTGATTCCTTCTCTACTTATAGAGTGAATCCATGCAAGGAGAAGCCTTAATTAGCAAGAAACATGTTCAAGATGCAAGCTATAGTGGATTCTAGGTGTTCAAGTAACAATACATGCAACAATGCATGAGGTGAGTTGTCTTTCCACTTTGAATGATCATGCATAAGTGGGATTCCAACTAAATCCACTAAATTCAAATTGAAATTTGATTTCAAGCTTGCAAATTAACCCCAATTTCAATTCTAAATTGAAATTAATTGCTTGGTAATTAATTTGAAACATTTCAAATTAATATGATATGATTAATCTAATTAATCTTTGTTACCTTGTGCAATTCATTATATATGATTCCTAATACATATATATAGTATTCAAAACACTTTTAAATACTTTATCTCTCATTTTCTAATTTAATTCATAATTAAATTATTGTGTCAAAACATAATTTACGATAATACCCTTTTTCCCGTTTTTGAACGATTCAAAGCTACCTATCTTTTTGTTCTAGGCTTTATTCCGATATGAGCTAGTAGGGGGACCTAATGGACCTATAGATCATGGACTCCAACGATTCGAGGCTAACCGACTAATCTCATTAACCAAGCTTAACCAACATTCGTTAACTACCGGGACACTCCACTATAGCCCGATAGTTGCACTCCCCTCACTATAGATATATTTCCGTCCACTTGATTTAACCATGATTAGTAAGTTGATCCTTCACAGGTTGTTCGTAGCTATAGCTAGGTCAAAAGTCCGTTTTACCCCTATAGTACTTCTAGTTCCTTAAGTCCCACTGATCCTCTAATGAACAATTGGTTTATGGTCCAACCAATAAACCGAGTCCCTCTCGGGCCAATGAGAGGGCGGGATCCCTTTGTTCAAGCCCCGGAGTCAGCACTTAAGAGAACAACCTCTCTACTATCCCTAATTTGGGTTTGAGTGAATTCCTTCTCGCACGACTATGTCCCCAGTTATCTACCTGTTCCTATCCCTGAAATGGGAGGCTTATTGAGTCGGCGATACTGAGCCACTCTCACCTATGCAGATCTAAGGATAAACCCGAATAAACAGGAGTTCATAGTCAGCTCAGGATTAAGATCGAGTTACCTAGGTCATCACATGAAATAGTCAGTCTCGTCAGTAAACGGTGTTATAAAGCGAGAGCGACTTATTTCTCGGTCCTGGTCTTATGCAAACTCATTGCATAGGACGCCCCCACTCACATGTCTCTACATGGACGATTTAGGATCACATCGTCTATACTATCTATAGAGTGGGCCGCGTCTCATAGTGTCCCCAGAATAAGGTACCTAGCCCTATCCCTATACTATAGACCGTTTTGGCTATTACTCGAGCTTGATCCACTTTTATGTCTCTACATAAAGCTCAAGTGTTCATCCTATAGCCATGGATCTTAGTTTATTGGATTTGGGTTATTAAATGTGCAATTTACTTTATTCAGTAATGACTTCACTGAATTAATCTCGATAACGCCTTTATCGAATAAGTATATAATATTTTGTTTAACATTCACTATCTACGAGTTTTAGGGGGCACCAATCCCAACATAGTCCTATTATAACTATTACAATAAGACCTAATGTCTAGGTGCATTAAACATTTTTAATAAACCTAGTGACATTATTCTAACATTAACCTGTGATTAATTCAACTCCGGTGATCCAGATTAGTTCCCAGGTAGGAGGTGTTCCGTATACCGTCAACTTAAATACCTCCAATCCTTAAACAGAACATCACAGGTAGAGTTCGCTTATAATCACAGGAATGTTGGTCCTTCATAGCATGCAGAAATGCTATCTTTTTCCTAGTTATTTTGGCTAGTTTTGTGCGTTAATTGTGAGCTTTAATGTCTTTTTATGTTGATTTTGTAGAAAACCGAGTTCGAGATGCAAAACCAAGAATTTTACCAATTTTGGGTATAAAAGGAAGACTTTGGACCAATATTAAAGAAAAGAAAGGAGGACATTTGAAGTGGAGGCCCAAAAACCCATAAGAAATGAAGAATAAGAGCCAAATCCGTGTTTAAGGCAGCTAGAGCATCCCGACGCTTGGCAAGCAGAGAAGAAAATTATGGAATCGCAACAGCGTCGCGACCCTGCACCAACTTCTGCGGCAATAAATGTATGACGTCATAGCGTCGCGACACTGTGATGTAGCGTCACGACGCTGTCGACTTGTTCAGCAAGAAAAGCTCTGCCAATGCTCCTATAAATAGCCCCCTTTTCAATGGTTCAAATCATCCCATTTTTGGGGAGCTCTCCCTTAGCTCAAAAAAGAGAAAAAAAGAGTAGAGTTGTGAAGAAAAGGTGGAATTGGTCGAGATTTTCAAGGCTGGGGAATCGACATGATCGGGACGGGAGCTTGGGATCAACTTATCGGTTATTTCTTCCTTACTTCTTTGTAATTCCATATTGTAATTTGAGTTAGGCCCATGGATCAAGATTACTTGGGCAAAATTATGTCCATTTGTGAGTAGATCTTGAGACCTAGGGTCGTTATTCTAGCTAATTGGATATTGTAGCTTAATTCCTTGGATATTGCAATGAAATTCGTCATATTTCATCTATGCAATTCATGCTTAATGCTTTTAATCTCTTGATCACGGATTAATTGATGTGTTGGTCTAAATTGATACTCGATAGAGAGAAGTTATATTAGATCCAAATTGCATGGCTAACGATTGCTTGGAACACGGGAGTGAAAGAGAATTGTTAGAAATTGATAATGAAGTTGCTTAATGCCATTCTATGATTAACTAAGGAAATCGACACATGAATTAGTTATGTTAGTATGAGATGTGAAGGAACTTGAAAGAAAAATCCGCTTATAATTACTTCTAGATTTATGAAATTGAAGATTATCAGTTACATGCATCCATGTATTTGAGCTACAAATCCAAAAAGCTAGATAACACCCTAGGTCAAGTCCCCTTAATAGGATATTTCCATTAAATTGCATGATTTCTCTAGTTTCTTGTTAGTTCTTTAAAGTTGAGCTTCTAAATAAAATTGAACATGATGGTTCTTGGTAATTAATGGACTTAATTCTATTTCCCTGAGGATTCGATACTCGGAATACTTTCCGTTTTAATATTACTTGGGCAACCGTACGTTTGCGGAAAAGTGCAACAGTCCTACTTAGTTCATTAAAACTATTTTAAAACTAAGTAAGAATATCTAATCCTATTAGAATATGACCTTAGGTCTAATTAATTTTAACTCATTTAAAATCAATTCATTTTAACCTAAGGTCCTATGTTAGCATGCATATCTTGATTATAGATTGACGATTTCTAATCATAAATTTTAAACTATTTCAAAATTTTAATGATTAGTCCTATAATCATGCATACTGTAGTTTTAAAAATAATTAACAATCATATTCTGGTTAATGAAATTAAAACTATATCATTGCATTGCATGAAATTTATTATAACTATTATATTAAACTATGGATGTTACATGCTCAATGCTTCTTTGATTTCCATTCTTAATAAATTAACAATTAATTATTTCCAAAAATGGTAAACCATAGTAGCATGCAGCAAACAATTCATTTTAAATATAACATTTATACTTAAACTATGTAATTGCATGCATCATACTATTCCATTTTCATGATAATTATATAACTCAACTATATATAAATCAATCATGAAATTAAAACCATGCATTATCAACCATACATTATAATCATATTATAACATACATAATGCATGAGCATGCTTTATAACCTAAGGTGGAATTTAAAACTAAATGACATCCATAAAGCATTTAAATAGCTAATGAACCGGTTTAATTGGTCCCTAGGATAAATTAAAGCTTAATTACATTAAAAATGCAAATAATCTATCCTATTACAGTCTTCTGTCGCTCTAGTATTAAGCTGGACCACCCGAACTGGACGCCAAAAACTTGAACCACTCCTCAATTGGGCTGAGCCGGACCAAATAGGTCCCAGCCCAGCCCAAACCGGCGAACCAGACCGGTTTAAACATCTCCAGCGTGCAACATAGCCCTAGCCACGCGCTTCAAAATCTAGGCGGAAACAACACTGTTCTTCGCGTTTTTGGCTTTGTTTGGCCGCGATCTTCATCAACAATCACCCTAATTTTAGACCCGGACTTACAAGACACGATTTACAGAATGATGCCCAAAAACGCAGGGGCCTTTACATGATCATATCAATGAAAAACTGTAAATCTATGGCCAAATTAAACCTAAACAGTTCATAGCAAACTTACATTCATAATGCAAAAATAAATCCCACCATACAAAGCCAATCGCAAATCCCAAATCGATGTTAAAAAATCGATATGGCTCTGATACCAATTGCAGGAATTAAAGCCCTAGCGCAGCAGAAGCGATCAGAGGACCAATTCGATTTTAACGTCGATTGAGATACCAATATGACGACAAATAAATTTATAGTAGAAAAACATATTAAACATGCTGTAAAATAGGTATAAAACATGCTGAGATCAATAGGAAAAATTCTAGATCTAATCTAAAAATGATCCTAATGATCCAAGATCAAGAAAACCTTACCGTAAAAGAAGTTCTTGATCGTTTCGCCAAAACCCTTGATGGATTCACCCAAAACCAATAGCAAAGCTTCTCCTTTCTTCGCTGGAAAATACCCACGAACACACCAAAACGTTGCACCGGTATCCTCACGAAGGTATATGCGTTGGTAGTTTGTGGGAACTATTTCTCTAACGGATTTTTGAGAGAAAAGAATAGGTTCTCTATGATTTTTGGAAGATAAAAAATACAGAGAGAATTCGTGTGCTTGAGAGAGTCTTGCGTGAGAATGAGGGAGAGATTAGATAACTGAATAAGTTAGTTACGGTAAAATACCAAACTCCCTCCTAAAACTTCTCTCCATTCACACAACCATCAGGAATAAATGGAAGACACGTTCCCATCAGTTAACCTAACTGATTGGAAAATAATTAATTAATATTTAATAATATTAATTAATCTTTTAATTAAATTAACTTTTAATTTAATTTAATGTCATTTGTATAAACATATTTATACAAGTATTCCATTTAACCTATAGTTTAATGAAATTCAATTAAATCAAAATTTAATTAAATTAAATTAAAACAATAATTAATTAATTCTCCAATTAATTAATATTATAATTAAATATCAAATATTTAATTATATTTCTCTCATAAAAACTATAGTATTAATGTACATCTAATGTGCATTAATTATAACCTATAGTTTTAATATGAATCAAATTCATATTATATTTTAATATTCGAACCCCTTTGAATATTCAATTCTCCCTTAGAAATTTACCTCATCGCCCTAATAGAGCTACCGGTGGGACCTAATGGACCTACAGATCAGAAGCTCCAACAATATGAGATTAATTGGCTAAACTCATTAACGAAGTTAATCAATGTTCGTTAACTGTGGTTCACTCCACTATAGAACCACAGTTGCACTCTTCTCACTGCAGATATATTTCTGTGTCCACGGATATTGACCATCAACAGAAGTCAACCCTTCACGTGTGTTCGTACCCCAGCTAGGTCAAATTACCGTTTTACCCCTAGGCTACCTCTTTATCTTTAAGTACCAGTGCTCCTTTAAAGAACAACCTGTTTGAGGTCCAACTAACAAACAGAAGTCCCTCTCGTGCCATAGAGAGGGTAGGGCCCATTGTTCAAGACCCGGAGAAACCACTTAAGGGAACACACATCTACATACCCTAAAGTCGGGAAGGCGTGAATTCCATCTTGTGTGACTATGTTCCCAACTCCCCACTCGGTCTTGTCCCCAAAATGGTAGGCTTATTGAGTCGGAGTGCAGACCACTCTCACCCGTACAAATCAAAGGACAATCCCTCATGGACAGGAGTCCATAATCCACTCAGGATTAAGGCCAAGTTGCCTAGGTCATCCTAGTGAAATAGAAACCAAACTAACTAACGGTGTTACAACTAGTGGTTAACTATTTCGCGGTCCGGTCTTTGTGCAAACTCATTGCATAGGATACCCCCACTCACATGTCAACTACATGAACGTGTTGGATCAATACGTTTGTATCAAAATACAAAGTGGATCATATCCATAGTGTCACCAGGATAAGGTACCTAGCCTTATCCTTATACTACAGACCCTTTAGGCTAAATCTTGAACAGTGATCCCCGTATGTCCCTACATACTAGTTCAAGTCTCATTCTATTAGCCTAGGATGTTTAGTTTATTGGATTAGGGTTAATAAGACAAGATAGCAAAATAAAAACATAGATAAATGAATAATACATCACTTTATTAATGTTCGGTCAAAAGTACATTTCCTATCTACGAGTTTTAGGGCATAAAACCCAACAATATCACCGTTAACTAGTTAGGTTACTATTTCAATAGGATGACGTAGGTAACTCAGTCTTAATCTTGAGTGTGTCATGAACTCCTTCTCATGAGGGATTGCCCTTTGATTAGCATGGGTGAGAGTGACCAATACGCCGACTCAATATGCCTTCCTTTTTTGGGACAAGACCGAGTGAGAGGCTGGGGACATGATAACACAAGAAGGAATTCGCTCCTTCCCACTTCTAGGAGAAGTAGATGAGTGTTCCCTTAAGTGGTGACTCTAGGACTTGAACAAATGGATCCCGCCCCCTCACTGGCCTGAGAGGGATTTTCTGTTTATTGGTTGGACCATAAACAGCTTGTTCATTAGAGGAGCACTGGTACTTAAGGAGACAGATGTAACATAGGGGTAAAGCGGTAATTTGACCCAGCTGTGATTACGGACACTCGTGAAGGATTGACTTACCGGTATAGGTCTATATCCGTGGACACAGAAATGTTCTACTGTAAGAAGAGTTCAGCTGTGGGTCTTTAGTAGAATGACCCACAGTTAATGAATATTGGTTAACGTGATTAATGAGTTTAATCAGTTAACCTCATATCATTGGAGCTTCTGATCGGTAGGTCCATTAGGTCCCCCTGCTAGCTCGTAAATAGTAATTAGGAACAATTATATCTTGAAAGAATTTGAATAGTTCAAATTCATATTGGGAATTAAGTTAATTGTATGAGATATAAATTAATATAATGTATAGTGATACATTAAAATATAAAGTCTAATTTGAAATTAAAATTTATTATTATGAGAAAAATAAATATTTGAAGAAGTTCAAATATTAATATGAATTTGATTAATATTAAATTTATAGGATATAAGAGAATTTGAAGGAGTTCAAATTTTAATATGAATTTGATTCATATTATAGAATTAATTAATTGACGGCCTGAAATTAAATATATGATATTTAATTAGGTAATTAATTAATTAACTAATAGAAGGTCTGAAACAAAATATATGATATTTAATTGGTGATTAATTAATTAAAGAATTAATTAATTGAAAATTAATCAATTATGGAAATGATTAAAACTTATGGAAGTAATTAATCATTTATGGAAATGATTTAATCACTTATGGTAGTGATCAATCATTTATGGAATTGATTGGTTATTGAATTGATTAATTATGGAAAAGATTAAATCAGTTATGGAAATAATTGATTTTAAATGAATATTTTATTCATGGCCTTTTTCCTATAAATTGAACACTAAATCTAGGGTTTAGGTGATACAACATATGGCCACCATAAGGTCATTCTTGCCTCCCTCTCATATTCTCTCAACCAAGAACTCTAGGGAGAATTTTCTCTCTAGAGTTTTTCCCATTCAAGATTAGGTAGTCCCACAACTACGTTCCTAATCTCAGAGTTATAGCAGGGAAGATCAATTGGTGGTGTCCCAATTGTTGACGCTTGGTCCAAAATCAAGAAAGACATTCTTGATATTTCAGAGACGACAACGACGGTATGTTTGCTTCTCCCCTTTAGATTAGTTCTAAGGTTGTATGCTTAGCCTTAAGTTTCTATAGAATTTGTTCTATGATTTTTGCCAATGTAATGGTATTCTTGGATAAACAAAATTAACTACGAATCGTTCCCAATTACGCTTCCGCTTTATCGGAATTAGGGAATTCCAAATCCTTCAAACACGAGTTCATAGTTAGCTCAGGATTAAGATCGAGTTACCTAGGTGATAAGTGCAAAAACTATACCTATTTTGCTCCTTATTCTTAGCTTATTTCTTGTGAAACTTACATGTTTTAGATCAAAATTACTATTCCCGAGCTTAAAAAGTGTTAAAGTTGATGAGTTAGGTCTTTAAGAGTCATGTGTGTCAAATTGTATGCATTTGTGCCAAACTGGACTTATTTTGTTAAGAATTTGACTCAATTTTGTGTGCTGCAGAAAAATAGAGGAAAACAGGGCAAACAGCAGAAATGCGGCTGCATTTCTGCCAAGGAAAAATGAAATGCGACCGCATTTCTGGGCAGAAACAGACAAGTCCGAGTCCGTCGCGGGTCAGTTTGAACGAGCTTTCCACGCACCTAACCGGCGAAACTGACTGGGCTACCTGCAAGCACCATTTTCATGACTCCTCAACCACTCCCCACGCTGTAAAAGACCATGATTCGAAGGCAAATTCAAGCAGAACTCACTAGGAAGATGGTAGTGATAGAACCCTAGTAGACGCCTATGAGTAGGGATGCCCGAGGTCCTTGCTAGAAGAAGAAATTCTAACCTTAGTTAGACATCAAACCTTTGTGTTTGTAGAGATTTCACCCTATTTCCAACTTGTAAAGGGAGAGTAGAGTGTTGTGAGAACTCTAGAGGGATTGGATAAATTGAAAAAAAAAATCCTAGTTTTAGGCCCTGTTTGATAACCATTTGGTTTTTTGTTTTTGGTTTTTCAAAATTAGACTTGTTTTCTTTAAATTTCCTCACCATGGTTTTCATTTTTTTCAAAGACACACTTGAATTCCTAACCAAATTCTAAAAACAAAAACAAGTTTTTGAAAACTACTTTTTTTAGTTTTCAAAAATTGGCTTTGGTTTTTGAAAACATGGGAAGAAAGTAGGTGAAAAACCAAAGAAACTTAGAGTTGGAAGTGGTGTTTATAAGCTTAAAAATCAAAAACCAAAAACAAAAAACCAAATGGTTATCAAACGGGGCCTTAGCTACTGCACTATATTTTCAAGCACCTATTTCTTTCTATTATTTCTTGTACTTTTCATTCATTTATTCAAGGGAAAGTTATTTGTTTGCATTATTATCCATCATGCGTAGCTAAATTACATTGAGGGGTTCGGTTTAGTGAATTCCCTTATGGATTGAATAGCTTGAAAGTTGTTTATTTACCTAAGTTCTATTTTAGGTCGCTGGTAGCGGTCGACCGCCACCAGTATTCAGAGGTCGATGATGGCGGCTGGTCGACAGAGGTCGGTGACGATCGGTAGTCAGAGGTCGACGGTGGCGGTCGGTCGACAGAGGTCAGCGACGACCAGTAGTCAGAGATCGACGAAGGTGATAAAAAAAGGAAAAAAGGAAAGAAATAACATAAATAATTAAAAAATGAAAGAGAAAGAAATAACGGAAAAAAGGAAAAAATTAAAAAGGAAAGAGAACAAAATAACAGAAAAGATTAAAAAAAAATAAAGACGAGGAAGTGGTTAAAAAAATAGAGGAAGAGAAGAGATTGGTGTAGGAATGAGAAGGAAAGATGGATACATGTATGAAAGATAGAAAAGAAACAGAAACAGAATTTGAGAAACAATTTTTTGTAGTTTCTCAAATTTTGCCTCTTTTTTAGAAACGTTTCTAGAAATTTAGAAACAAGAAACAGGGATGAGTTATCAAACAATGTTTCTCAAAAAAGGAGAAACGAGAACAAGAAACAGGAAACGAGATGTTATCAAACGAGCCCTTAGATTTAGGTTGTGTTTGGATGCAAGACTTGACTCGGTTTGTTTGAGGATATTGAAGTGTTGTGAGGTTGTAGTTGGGTGGTTTTCATATAAAAGTGTGTTTCCCTTGTTTAACAGGTTTAAAAAAATTGGATTAGAATTAGGATAGAGGTGTCGTTACACTGTCGAAATTTTTGGAACTTCTTGTTGTAATTAGGATAGAGGTGTTAGTAATGTCGCTAGGCTAGGTATAGAAACGTGGGGTAATTGTCAAAAATAGGACAAAAAATCTGGCACTAAAGAGAAATGGGACTGATTTTCAATGGGAAGAGAAATGGGATTTTTAGGACTGTAAAATTACGAAACTACCCTTAGTAAAAATCCCTAATTTTTAACCCTATCCCACGATTTTCTCCCCACCACGCACGATTTTCTCCCAACCACTTCCGAGGCGACGGCGACAGGCACGGCCACTGGTGACCGCAAAGTGCACGGCCGCAAGTAATAATAAAACGGAAGTATTCCGAGTATCGAATCCACAGGGAGGTGCAACGATATTTAAGCAAAGCAATTAATTCTTGATCACTAAAGGTACTTGGGAGAAATATTATTTAGGGACCTAATCTTGATGCTAAATTGAATTAAAAATTAAAGCAATTAAAGAAATTAAATTGATCAATCAAAGAAATAAAAAATATGGAGAAAGAGTTTTGAGTGAGAAGCGGGGTCTTGAAAATCAATTTATAGCTAATTAATTATTAAAATTATCCTATCTCATTGCCCGACTAATTATAATCCTAGAATCTCCGTTAATCACATAGGTTCTCCTATCGGTCTCCCCTAATTATAATTAACTCATATTAACAACCTAAGTGTCCTTAGCGCCATTAAAATTCATTAATTATTACGCTCTGATTCATTATCGGAATCTAAGTCTAACCAACTAATCCCGTTGTCACTACGAGCAGTTAAACTAGTTGCATGGATTATGATCTATCCTAATTTCTCTCCGTCGAGTTTCCATTAGGAATCGAATCAATATACAATTGGCCAGATCATATACAGCATTACGGGCATCCATACAAATAATTAATAAATGGGCAAGAGATAGGCAAAAATAATAACAATTAACTATGAATTTTCATTTCAAGACCCCAAAATGGGTTTAGCTATACATGGTCATAATATCCACAATGTATACAATAAAAAGCATAATTTGGAGCAAAATAAGAGTAAGGAAAGTGACCGTCGAGAACCCCGTCGCTTGCGCTTGGAGTCCCTCCGAAACACGTTCCGAGCCTCCTAGAGTGCTCACTACAAGCTCCCCACAAAATTTCCCACTCTTGACTCTCAAAAAGGCTAAAAAGCCTTGAGAGAATGCTCAAAGAGAGCAAAGGAAAGGAAGGAAGGAAGGAAGGATGGAAATGATTGATGCCAAAATGGGGTACCAAGGGGTCCCTTTTATAGGCCCGGAATAGGGATAGCGTGGCGACGCTGTGACGTCACTCGACTTGCCCGGCAAGAAATGGGACAGCGTCGCGACGCTGTCCTCCCAGCTTCGCGATGCTATGCTGCTTCCAGAACATCTACGCTCGGGCTGGGCTTGAAACTTGGACCTTCTCCATTCTTTTTGGTTCTTCACTTAAGTTGTTGACTTTTGGGCTTCCCCTTTGACCCATCTTTGGAAATTGGCTAGATTTGCTCATTTTTGGGTCTTTTTTTCACCAAAATTCCATAATTTGCTCCTTAGGACAAAATAATGAATTTCATTAGATTTTCTAAATAAAAACACAATAAAAGCACTCAAAAGCCTAATAATTTAGGACTAAAATAGCGACATTTCTGTCCGCTATCAGTGACGACGACGACAAACTAGGCACGACGACAGCGACTGATAACTCACCAAAAGGGAGTTATTTAGGCCTTAGTTCTATAGTGTTTTGTGTGTCATTTGTGCTAAATAGGGTTGCTTTTAGATTAATATCATATGTTTTAACCCATTTGGAAGAATGGATGCCTTGGAAGTTATTTTGTGCAGAATATATTGCAGAGCGACTTGAGGGAGCAAAATTGGTGATCCAGCAAAGCAGGGAGCAAAACTGCCACGTCACAGCTCGTAATCCATTTTAATGAACTGAAGTTAGTTGAGTTATTTTCGGATCTAAGAAGCTTGGAGAGTCTTCCACGTGTACAGATTGACCTAATTAGGGCTTGCCTCCATTCTATAAAAGGGAAGAGCCGTTTCAAGTCAAAGACATTCCACTTTTGGAGAAGGTCATTTCCTATTTCCATCTTTGGGAGCCGAATAGAAAAGGAAAGATTGGAGACTTCAAGAAGACCATTAACTACGGATCTACTCAAGGGAATTAACCTTTGCTTGTAATTTCTTATAGTTATGGATGCACATACTCAGATTGTAGCGTGTGTTATGAACCCTATGAGCTAAATTTACTTAGGTGTTGGTTAGGAATCGTGTAGTTGTCGTGCTTTACTCTCTATGCAATATATGTTGATTTAAGCATCTTGATTAATTGTTGTGCATATTTCTATTTTGTGCCCGCCTGGCCAGCCGATATGAATATCACTTCTTAGTTTCAGGATGATTTAAGAAGTGTGTGGCATTTAATCACACTAGATCATTGTGTATTGGTGAATGCCAGTGACTGAGTTAGGGATAACCAGTTACCTAGTGCTTGATCGGTAGAGCGTCATTGGAGTTGAAACACATTCCAAAAAATCCAGAGTTCCGGGAGGATCCTGCTAATAAGACTGCAAGAGAATTGCCTGATCAATAATATTACTAGAGCATCTTTATAAACAATTACTAAAATCCTGACCAACGCCTGTTTCCAATTTGTCTGCTTTATTCGTTTACTTTTTGTTCTGTCATTTCTTTTGCTTCAGCATTTTATCAAATCAGTCATTTTTACCACTTTTGAAACAATTAAAAAGTTATACAAAGTAGATAAAGTGAGAGCTATTCAGCCCCGTGGATACGATAAATTACTTATTACTTGCTACGGATTGTGTATGCTTGCACAATATTCTAGAGCTTAATTTGATCATAATTTGAAATAGAAAACCAACTAGTTAACGGTGTTATAACCAGTGGTTACTATTTCCCGGTCCGGTCTTATGCAAACTAATTGCATAGGATACCCCCACTCACATGTCTCCTACACGAACGCGTTGGATCATGGTGTTTGTATCAAATACAAAGTGGGCCGTATCCATAGTGTCACCAGGATAAGGCACCCAGTCTTATCTCTATACTATAGACCCTTTAGGCTGTTTCTTGAACAGTGATCCCTATATGTCGATACATATAGTTCAAGACTCATATTACAACCTAGGATGTCTAGTTTATTGGATTAGGGTTATTTTAGGCAAAGACAAACATAAAATAACTAATAACACTTAATGGAAAAATACATCAATATTATTTCATTAATATTCGGTCAACGGTTACATTCACTATCTACGAGTTTTAGGGCATAAAACCCAACAAACTCCCACTTGAACTAAAACACTAGTTAGTGGGATGTAAATGCAATATTCTGAAGCTGGAAATGTCATGTGTATTGTATATTTCATAAAGTAAATATACTAAAATAATACAATGAACTAGGGCATCCTTATACCCATTATACACTTCAGACATATGTTTAGTTAAGCCATCAGCCAGTTGCTCAGATGAGGGAACATATCTGACATCAAGTTCTTTAGTAAGAACTTTATCACGAACAAAGTGCACGTCCAGTTCAACATGTTTACTTCTTGAGTGGAATACAGGATTGACAGTAAGAGATAAGGCACTTATATGTTGTCGCACTAGATGATAGAAGTCGACTGAGATGGAATCTGAAGCTCACGAAGGAGAGATTGCACCCAACTTATATAAGCAGCTGTATGGGCAAGAGCACGGTACTCTGATTCGGTACTGGAGCGAGCAACCACATGTTGCTTCTTTGAACTCCAAGAAACAAGGGTGTTTCCCAGGAACAAGCAATGTGTTGCTATGGACTTGCGGTCATCAATAGTACAGGCCCAATCCGCATCACTATAGGCCACCACAGAGAGAGCAGCAAACTTAGATAGAAATAGGCCATGATGGAGAGTACCTTGAAGACACCGAAGAACTCGTTTAACAACAGCCCAGTGAACAGATGTGGGATTTTGAAGAAACTTACTCAACTTTTTAACTATCAATGAAATATCTGGCCGGGTATGAGACAAGTACTGAAGAGCCCCAATAACACTCCTGTACACAGAAGGATTCTCCATAGGAACACCATCATGTAGAGACAAAGGCTTACCAGTGACCGCAGGTGTAGGACATGACTTGATGTGGGATAAGTCCAATCGATCCAGTAGGTCCAAGATGTATTTGGGCTGAGTAAGATACATGCTGACGGGACGGGAGTTGTCGAGGCTCCCAGTTTGCCAAATAAAATTTATAATTCCACGAGCACTAAACTACTTGCAGTAGTAGTGGTCGGGGTCGATCACAGGGAGTGACGGTTGGTTATTTATTTTCTATTTATTCTGAGTTGTGAAAGCGGTAAATGGGGAGATTGGAAAATTGGATAAATGAACGTGCAAGGAACTTTAAATGTAAGAATTTAAACAAGCAAGAAATTTAAAGGACAAGAAATTAAATTGCAGAAAATCATAAAAAGATGAGAAAATTAATTAAATTAAGCGACACCGATTGGAATGATTATTGGGGTTGAATGATTTACTTTAATCATTGAATCTCTACCTATTAAAGGCTAGTTTGAATTGCTCAATTGCCCAATCGATCTAATCTGAACCCAGAAAAGACCCAAAGCCCACCTAAGCCATCTAACCCAATCATACAACGTCCATCGCATTAGGCACTAATTAGTTAATCAATTAATTCAATTGGACTATCAAATTAAACAATCAACCAATTGCCTTAAGTCTAGTGAATTGATTAGGACATTAGAAATAATTAGGCCTAGATTACTTCTAACGCTATTTTGGATTCTAAACCTATCATGTCAAACAACAAAGTCAGAGTCTGCTCTTGGGACCCGTGCCCACGAATCAGTCTATGCGCTAACTATTAATAAACTAATGTTCCATTAGCTACTTGGAAATCAATTTCTTAGCAAGTTATTAACATACGAAATGCGAGTTAGGGCGTCAATCTAACCTACTGCGCATGCAAATAATACGAACTGAATCCAAAATACAATAGCAATATGAAATTAAATAGACATTCAGAACATGAAACTCACAAAGAAATACATTCTATATCCCAAAAATCATCCAATCAGCGTCAACGGGTTTAGACGACGGTTAAGCCGGCTAAAACCCGCAACCCAACGCTACACTAACAAGAAAATACAAAGGAAATCAAAAGGAAAACTTACACCTCTTAATTCTGGTCTTCTAGGACAGAGAGAACCGAGAGGAAGGTCAAAAATAAAACCCTAAAAAATGATACATTCGGCGGAAATAAAAGAGGGAATTTATAGAAAAATCTATCGTGGCGTCGAGACGTTGGACATGGCGTCTCGACGCCGTGCCATATGGGCCACGGACTGGAAACGGGCCAGCGTCTCTCGACGCCATGCCTAATTCCAGCGTGCTTTGACTTCAATTTCCGTCGTTTCTTGCTCGATTTGGGCCTCGAACCTTTGACTCCTTGGAACTATTCTTCGGGCTCGTTGGTGCGTCGTCAGCTGAATGGATGGAATGTGAGACAAGATGAATAATAATAATAAAGAATAATTCAGCTAACACTTAGTGCAAGTAAACACTGTCGCAGGTCGTTTCTTGCTCGATTTGAACCGTTATGCACATTTCTGTGACTCGACTTCGACATAGATAATTCACGAATGCAACCTATAACCCTATAGTCGATATAGGGTGCCTTAGGCAGCTTGCCCTATACCACCGAACAATCTCTTTCAAGCTTTTTCTCCTATATCACCTTTATGAGAACTGATATCGTTTGTCCCTTTCGAGATCAAACTCACATAGCATGCAAAGTCTAAGTGATCAAATTAAACTCAGCAAAATTAGAGTGATAATCAATAAAGAATGACATGCATTGCACACAACTTAAGCAAATAAAACACTTTCAAGCCATTAAACCATAAGGGAATTCACCACATTGAACCCCTCAACGGGATTTAGCTACTCATGATGGGATAAAAAGAAAATGAACACATTTTCATTGAAATAAGAATGTAAATAATACAGAATATTGAAAAGATTCAAGAGTTGGAAATAAAGGAGATAGCTAAATATTATGGGTTTTTCTATTTACTCAATCCTTCTAGAGTTCGCTAAGACACTCCACTCTCTCACTTTTACAAGGTGGGAATGGGTGAAACTCTCTACAAACCACAAGGTTTGATTTCTAACTCAGGTTAGAATTTGGTCATCTAAGAAGGACCTCGGGCATCCCTACTCATTGGCGTCGAGCCAGGGTTCTGTCACCACCCTTTTCTTCCAAGTGAGTTCTGCTTGAATTTGACTTCGAATCTCGAGCTTATATAGTGTAGAAAATGGTTGAGGAGCTGCGAAATAGGTGCTGGAAGGTTGCCCAGTCAGTTTCGGGGTCAAAACAGCCAGTTAGGTGCGAAGAAGACTCGTCAACAACGTCCCGCGGACGACTCAGAACGGCTTCAGATTTTTCCATAAATGCGGCCGCATTTCATTTTTGCCTTCTTAGAAATGCGGTTGCATTTCTGGGGAATTCCAGCTTTTCCTTTGTTTTTCTGCACAGCAACAAACTAAGTCAAATTCTCTTAAAATCAAGTCTTTTTAAGCACAAATAAGTTAAATTTGACAAAAGTGATTCTCAACACCCTAACTTATCAAAGTAAGCAAATTTTGAGCTCGGGAACAGTAAATTGATCACAACATACAACATTTGGCCAAGAAATGATCTAAATATAAGGGTAAAATAGGTATATTTTTTACCCTTATCATACCCCCAAACTTAACTCATTGTTTGTCCTCAAGCAATTGCCAATCAAAATGTTAGAGATCAACTTTTTAATTGAAAATTAGAATGTAAGAGCTCAATACTAATTGCGAATCAAAATGTTAGAGTTCATGTATAGTAATGAATCATGGTACTAGTATCAACTTTTCCTTCCAAATCAAGTGATATGGAATCAGGTAAACATGTTTTTCAAGATCGTTTTCTAAAAAGTTTACCTTTCAGGAGAGGGTTCTACTCTAGTGCCAGTCACAACGTCTGAGTTTCCTAGGCATGAAGATTTCTATTGTTCTTTTTCAAAGCAAAACTCTCTCTCATCCATCCTAACCAATGTGCTTAAACTACCTAACTTCTACTCATAGAGCCTAGTGTAGTCCTTTTAGTTAAGAAAAACAATCTTGAGGAAAACATGAGCATACATGAATGACTAGACCTTTTCTATCTCCCCCAAACTTATTTGACTGCTGGTGCTCCTTTTATTCAACTTCTTTTTCTCCCAAGAGCATCCTTGCTGTCATCTTTACCTTCGTTCTAGCTTATCAACACTTTGTGGTGAAGATATCTAGCTACGAGCAAAGTTCACAAACTCGGAATGATACTCACTTCCCTAGGTAAACCTTTCATGCATTGGCAAACCATGGGTGTCATGAATGCCCCTAGTTACTCAGTAAACCCTAAAAAGGAGGAGTAACTCTCGGTTCTTTTTCTCTTTTTCATTTTTTTCCTTTTTTTTCCTTTTTTTTCACATGCTGAGCACATCTTTTTTTTCAACAGTACAAATTTACAAACGATATTTACGTAGTAAAGCATAAAGCACCCCCCCCCCAAACTTAAAGGTAGACAATGTCCTCATTGGCTTGTTTTTGAGGCATGGGCTTAACATAAGGCTTTTGTTTTCAAAACTTCAAGGCTAAACTCTCCTAGAGTGTTAGAAAGGTTAAACACGAGGAAGCTTAGACTCTAAGAAAATTTTGTAAAGAAAAAGACTAATGGAAAGCCTATGACTAGAAAACAACTCAGTTGTGACGGTGGCACTTTTGAGATAGAACAAAGCTCTGGTTTTCATCATCAAGGGCTTAAACGAAAACTCCTTTGAAAACATGCTTTTTCTTCCAAAATATTTTAAAGCAATTTTTCCTTAAAGTTGATTTTTTTCTTCCAAAAGGTTCATAGGTAAAGCTAAAAAATAGCAAGCAGTTTTTTTTTCAAAGAAAAGCTAAAAACCCAAGTTTATTTATCCTAAACTATCCACAAGCTATCTAAACTACCCTAAGATCAAAACTATTAACAACTAAACATTAAAAACAATCAAAACAACAATTAAACAACTAAAAACATAATTTAAAACATGCTAAAAGTAAAAAAAAAAAAAAAAAAAAAAAAACAGCAAGCAACAAAAACCGTAAACAGTATTATTCACAAAAAATTTCAGTCAAAGGGGATCAGAAAACTCCCCTATTCCTCGTCCGAGGAACTCTCTTTCTCATCATTCTCTTCATCTTCCTCTTCGTCAGAATCATCTTCTTCTTGGGGTAGTAGCGACTTAGGGAAATCTGGAAAGACCGGAGCGATACTTTGGGCAATAGAGAGATAGAACTCTCTAATGGCTTCATCCCGCTCCTTTGCATACGCCCAATATGTCTTCAGGTTTTCCCTGATTTGATCTAGCTGGCGGTAGGCAATGGCTAGGGCTTCTGATGATGGCGAAGGCCCTGTGAAAGGAGTTTGTTGGGATGGAGAAGCTACATTCGGCCATGTAGGTGGAGTAGCCTAAGATGTAGATGCTTTGTCTTTCCTCTAGATACTGTTCTACTGTAGCTTCCCGATCAAGGACAGGTCAATGGTCGGCTTGAAGAAGTGACGCTCCTCGTCCTTGCCCGGAACGATCTTCACCCTTTGGCAAAGCTAGGTGATGAGTGATCCAAAGAAAAGCTTGCCTGCTCGCTTTCTCCCACAGGCTAAAATCTCGTCCCTGATAATGCTCTCTACGTTGATCTCCAACCCCTTCATAAAGCAATAGAGTAGCATCACTCTATCCACTGAAATCGTGCTATCGTGGGTGGTTGGCATCAAATGGTTTTTGATGAAGTGAAGCCAAATTGTTGATTCTGGCTTTAGGTCGCTTGGCACTAAAGACTTCAATTTTGTCTGTGATTCTTTCCATTGAACCCCCTTATTGACCACAAGTTTAAGAGCTTCTTTCATCTGCTTGGCCGAAGGGTTCCTTATAACGTCGTTCCCTCTTGGGTTCAAGGGTGCCTTGATCCTTTACACCCTGTTAATGTCGACTGAGGAGAAATTGACCATCTTCCCCCTCACAACCGCCATGCTAATGCTATCCTCCCTCAGGCCAACGTAAAACTCTCGAACTAAAGGCACTACAGCCTCTTGAGGGTGAGCACAAAAGTCCTGCCACTTGTATTGGAAGATAACTCTTGTTACGAACTCTAGCAGTGCTCCTGCTCTGTTTGAGAATCCCTTCTCATTGAGGAAATCTCTTTTCTTCATGATTTCCATCCGTTCCTGAAAATTAACATCTCTAAATACATTAGGGAATGGATTTTTAGGAGATGCAGCCTTGGGAGATTTGCCCTTTGACTTGGGGGTGAGGTGGTGGGAGGAACTATAGGAGAGGCGTCCATGGACCTTATCCTCGACCTCTTGGAAAATATCGGGTCATTTTTGTTCTTTGTCCTCCTCTCAGCCTTAATCTATCTATTCCTCTTTCTTCTTAATGCTGCAGAGATAGGGACTTGGTTGCCATCTAGCTCCCTAATCTCTGAATCAGATTCTGTGTCCTCCTCATCTTCTTTTTCCTCTTCAACCCTCTTCTCTCCCGAAGAGGTGCTATCAGCTGTTGGTGGGTCATTCGTAAATAGAGGCTCAAAAACCTCTTCAGCTGGCTGATCAATGGTGGCCTCGGCTAGGCCTTCTTCAGAATGCGGCCCAGATGCGGTCGCATTCTGCCCTTCATTCTCTACTTCTCTTTCTTTTTCTTTTTCCAAAATTTCTTCAGTTGGCCCCTGTTGGGCCTCTTCTTCTACCCTTCCTTCCTTACAGTGCTTCAGCTTCACTTTGAGCCTTGTGGAGTGGCTCAAAGGCTGCAAGGAAGTCTTCCGCTTCCTTCCTTCCCTTTTCATTTTCTTTTATTTCTTCCGTTCTCTTTTTCTCTTCCTCAAGGAGTTGCAAATCCATGGCTGCTCTCCTGAGGTTTTCCTCATACTTTCTTTCTTCTTCAGCTTCTAAGGCCCTCTCAGCTTCTTGTTCTTCTTCTCTCCTTCTTTTCTCTTCTTCCTCATCTCTTTCCTTTGCACTTCTCGTTGTCGATACAAATTCTTTATTCTCTGAGAATTTAACATTTTTGATGTGGACTTCTTCTGAGAATTTAACATTTGTCGATACAAATTCTTTATTCTCTTGTGAATTGAAGAAGTATCCACTTCTCGTTTCCTTTGGGGTTGCCTACTGCAGTATGCAATGCAGTCAACACTGCATGACCCCAAAACGAGCCAGACAATTGAGCATAGCTCAACATGGAATGAATCATATCCAATAGGGTTCTATTTCTCCTAAATGAGATTTAGGGTGTGATCCCATGTACCATCAAATAGTCCTGGAATCTCAAATCCCTATACTCAACACTTTGATCAGATCGAAGTGTTTTTATCATCTCACCTAACAAGTTTTCAACTTTAGCCCTAAGCCCCTTCGAATATCTCAAGAGCTTCAGACTTAAGTTGCATTAGGTAAAGATACTCATACCTTTGAATAATCATCTAAAAGAGATGAATTATTCATGCCCTCCCACAACTTTAACATATTGAACCACAAGGATCCAAATGTACAAGCTCCAAGGGCTCTTTGGCTCTTAGATCTTTTCCAGTAAAAGACCTATCAGTCATATTGCCCACAAGGCATGACTTGCAAGGTAGTAGAGAGTCATCTTCTAACTCGCTTAGAAGTTCACTCTTGACCAATCTCCCAATCAAATTGAGATTAATATGGTCTACCTTAAAACAAAAAAAAAAAGGTATTTTCCTTTAGGAGAAATCCTTTGCCTCTTTTCACATTTAGTCCCCTGCAACGGTGCCAAAAACTTGGTGCGTCGTCAGCTGAATGGATGGAATGTGAGACAAGATGAATAATAATAATAAAGAATAATTCAGCCAACACTTAGTGCAAGTATACACTGTCGCACATAGTAATAAAAAAACCTTAGAAGTATTCCAAGGGTATCGATCCCACGAGGACTAAACTGGAAATTCAGATTTGATGAAGAAACTGCTCAAATGATTGCTTTTGAAAAGGTAACCAAAGAAAATAAGTTGATTGATTGGGTTTTTGAAAAGATAAATAAAACAAGCAAGTAAATAAAGAATAACAATAATAAACAAACGAGGTATTCAACATGGATTCATCCCTAAGGCAATAACCATAATAATGCAATATCTAACTTAAGCGTATTCAATGCATTGGGTCAGATTTAACTCCTATTTGGCCCTTGTTCCCAAAAACCGTTAGAAGGCTAAGCGAGTACCGTTATGCACATTTCTGTGACTCGACTTCGACATAGATAATTCACGAATGCAACCTATAACCCTATAGTCGATATAGGGTGCCTTAGGCAGCTTGCCCTATACCGCCGAACAATCTCTTTCGAGCTTTTTCTCCTATATCACCTTTATGAGAACTGATATCGTTTGTCCTTTTCGAGATCAAACTCACATAGCATGCAAAGTCTAAGTGATCAAATTAAACTCAACAAGATCAGAGTGATAATCAATAAAGAATGACATGCATTGTACACAACTTAAGCAAATAAAACACTTTCAAGCCATTAAACCATAAGGGAATTCACCACATTGAACCCCTCAACGGGATTTAGCTACTCATGATGGGATAAAAAGAAAATGAACACATTTTCATTGAAATAAGAATGTAAATAATACAGAATAATGAAAAGATTCAAGAGCTGGAAATAAAGGAGATAGCTAAATATTATGGGTTTTTCTATTTACTCAATCCTTCTAGAGTTCGCTAAGACACTCCACTCTCTCACTTTTACAAGGTGGGAATGGGTGAAACTCTCTACAAACCACAAGGTTTGATGTCTAACTTAGGTTAGAATTTGGTCATCTAAGAAGGACCTCGGGCATCCCTACTCATTGGTGTCGAGCCAGGGTTCTGTCACCACCCTTTTCTTCCAAGTGAGTTCTGCTTGAATTTGACTTCGAATCTCGAGCTTATATAGTGTAGAAAATGGTTGAGGAGCTGCGAAATAGGTGCTGGAAGGTTGCCCAGTCAGTTTCGGGGTCAAAACAGCCAGTTAGGTGCGAAGAAGACTCGTCAACAACGACCCGCGGATGACTCGTAACGGCTTCAGATTTTTCCAGAAATGCGGTCGCATTTCATTTTTGCCTTCCCAGAAATGCGGTCGCATTTCTGGGGAATTCCAACTTTTCCTCTGTTTTTCTGCACAGCGACAAACTAAGTCAAATTCTCTTAAAATCAAGTCTTTTTAAGCACAAATGAGTTAAATTTGACAAAAGTGATTCTCAACACCCTAACTTATCAAGGTAAGCATATTTTGAGCTCGGGAACAGTAAATTGATCACAACATACAACATTTGGCTAAGAAATGAGCTAAATATAAGGGTAAAATAGGTATATTTTTTACCGTTATCACTCGTCATGATCCTCACAGTCTTCTCACCTACTCGAGATCCATGGCCCTCAAGTAAGCTCGAAAACTCTCTAAATTGCCCGAATTAGCTCCAATTTGTGTAGTTCGACCCTAATACCCTGAATGCCCAAATAATCTACAAAACAGACTAATAAAGCGTAAAGTGCACCCTAACAAGTCTAGATCAATAACAAATAAATAGGACTATTTTGGTCCTATCACATGCTCTCAGGTGTGCGTAAAACCTCAACACCCAAATAGTAATGAAGATCACCCATGTCCTTCAAGGCAAAAGAAGTATGTAATCATTGCACAAAAGAATTAATATAAGATGTGGAATTCCCTGTGATAAGAATGTCATCAACGTATATGAGAATTAAAATCATCAGACCATCCTTAAGAGGAAAGAATAGAGAACTATCAGCCCTTGAATTTCCGAAGGCCCAAGGTAAACTTAAGCTTATCAAACCATGCCCTCGGGGCCTGTTTCAATCCATACAATGATTTGTGTAACTTACAGACATAAGATGGGTTGGAAGAAGCAATATACCCATCAGGTTGTTGCATAAAAACATCCTCTGAAAGATGACCATTTAAGAAAGCGTTGTTAACATCCAACTGACAAACAACCCAATCTTTAGCTGTAGCAAGAGCAAGCACAATACAGACAGTCGGGGCCTTGACCACAAGGCTAAAAGTTTCATGAAAATCCACTTCAGGCAACAGATGAAACCCCTTGGCAACTAAGCGAGCTTTACATCGTTGGAAGCTGCCATCAGCATTTCTTTTGACCTTAAACACCCATTTGTTTCCAATGAGATTTACATTGGGTGGGGGAGGCACAAGGGACCAAGTGTTATTCTTATATAGAGCCTTCATTTCACTGTCCATCGCCTTTTTCCACGACTTAGAATGAAGGGCCTCAGTCACATTCCTTGGTTCAATATGGGGAGGTATGGTTGCTGTCGCAACGTCATAGCAACGCGGAGCGGCCGACGTCCTTCCCTAAGGGTCTCTTTCGAGAGGAGAGGTTTGGAGTTGCCACCAACCATCTTGGGGTGTGATTGGTCACCCATTTTAAAGAAAAACTGGTCTTTGAAAACCAAAAATTAGGCTCGGGAGTCGATTGAGTGTAGGGAAGGTGTTAGCACCCCTACAACACCCATTTAAAAAACGGTTACCACATTTTATTTTAAAATTATCCTTTTATAACATGAAATGATCCTTTATTTTGAAGAAAAAAAAATAACAAATGTTCCACTTGATCTTAGCTTAGCTTTAAAAATTAAAGTAAGGTTTTGATGTAGTGAGTGAGCTTATACCCAATAATTGTTTGTCATGTTGAAATCTTCTTTCAATTAAAAGAAAATTTGTCACCTCAAGAATTTGAGAAATTATCTCAACTCCGTCATAGGTTGTACATGAGCTATTTTGTCTCACATCTATTATTTCACATTTCAAAAATAAAATGTAAACTAATAATCATGAGTGGTATGACACCATTCAATGGAAAAAAATATATTTTTTTCATTTTTAAATAAAATTCAATTGGAAATTCATTTGAAATTACTAAAGTAAAACTATTTTGAAATTCATCTGGAAAATCCAATTTAGAATCAAGTTGAAGTTGATTTAAAAAATTCTAAATTAAGATCAAATTGAAATTTTGATTGCGAAAATAATTGACTAGTTAAACTTTAGGCTAATTTTCAGGCAGGGTGTTCCCTTTCGATCAGCTTAAGTACCCGTTCTTAGACAAAATTAGCTTTAAAATTTTCATAATCGATCTATTTTAGCCTTTCAAAATATTAAATAATGTTTTTGAAATTTGATTTAACCTTTGAAGTTGATTTCCAATTTAGTTTAAAATTGAAATTGATTTTCAATATAAAATCAAAAGACATTGACTTGGAAACTTTAATTTAGAACCAAATTGATATTGATTTTGAAATTCTAAATTAAAACCTATTTTGAATTTTTCCTCGGAAATTCCAGGTTTATTAGATACAATTTGAAATTCATTTGAAAAATCCAAAATCACTTTGAAACTCCTTGAATTCGAAATTAAAACCAATTGAGGGAAAAGTGAAATTCCAAATTAAATTCCAATTGAAATTCATTTGGGAAATTTCAAATTGAAATTCATTTGTAAATGTCAAAATGAAATCAAATTAAAAACAAACAAAAGTTGAAATCCCAAATTAAATTTCAAATTAAGACCAAACCGAAATTGATTTCGAGAAATTCTAATTTAAAATCAAATTGGGATTATTTGGAGATTTTAATATAAAATTCAATTTGAAGAGGAAAATTGAAATGCTAATTCCGAATTAAAATTGATTTCGAAATTTCAGTTAAAACATATTTGGAGATTTCAGTTAAAACTAGCAGAAGATGCACGTACTCTCTCTAAAGTCATAGCACCTACACAGCCGAATAGCAAGAATGTGCTCAAGTTTATGGGAAAGCTTCGTATAAGTTTAGAGTATTGGGGGCAATTTTATTAACTTTTTACTTTAGTTTATGTTTTTTTTTTTTAGATAGTTGAAATATCTTGTAATTCAATTTTGCAAAAATTTTGCTAATACATTGTTTTATCATTTTCCAATTTAATATCAAGGTCATTTTTATTTTTCTTTTTATTTTTCTCTTCAAATTTTTAAATGTTTCGTTTTATCTTTCTCTTTTCTTACACTAAAATCTCTTTTCATTAAAAATATAAACAGAGTCATAAGATAGCTCGGTCACCTCGAATCCACCGCACCTACGTCACAAGATACAGGACAAGGATCATGGAAGAGCAAAGTACTGAGCTGGAGAAAACGAGAACAGATATTGAGGAGTTATGAGAAAAAATGGATGCCATTCTTGTCGCCTTGGAGAAAGGCAAAATAACAGCTGATATTGCTCAGTCCAGCAATACAATGAATGACCCTCCAATCCGACAATCTACAGAGAGTACTACTCCAAAATATCATCCATTGTACAATATTCTAGTAGAGCAGCACCCATTTCCATTTTTCAAGAATGAGCAAGTGCCTGTGCACCATCAACCTGGATTTTCACTGCCTAAGGAGGCACCTCCCAAGGTGACCATTATAGTTCCCAATTTAAATGATCCTGAAATCAGGAAAGAGCTAACGGGAGGTGAGAAAGCCTCTTCTAGTGAAAAGCTCGAAGTCTTGGAGGAGAGATTAAGGGCAGTAGAAGGAACAGACGTCTTTGGAAATATAGACGCGACCAAGCTATGCTTGGTACCAGATGTAATCCTCCCTCCAAAATTCAAGGTGCCCGAGTTTGAAAAGTATGATGGAGCATCCTGTCCTAAAAACCATCTCATCATGTATTGCAGGAAGATGGCAGCATACGTCCAAAATGACAAATTGTTAATTCACTGCTTCCAGGACAGTCTTACTGGTCCAACATCTCGATGGTATATGCAGTTAGATAGCACTCATATCTGTTCATGGAAGAATCTGGCTGATTCATTTTTGAAGCAATATAAGCACAATATAGATATGGCTCCTGACCGCCTGGACCTCCAGTGAATGGAAAAGAAGAGCACAGAAAGCTTTAAGGAGTATGCCCAAAGATGGAGGGATACTGCTGCTCAGGTGTAGCCACCTTTAGCTGATAAGGAGTTGTCAACCATGTTTATTAATACTCTCAAATCTCCTTTCTATGACAAGATGATTGGGAGTGCCTCTACCAATTTCTCTGACATAATGACAATTAGAGAGAGAATCGAGTACGAAATTAAGCATGGAAAGATAACTGATACGCTCGAATCATCAACAGTGAAGAATGGGGTTCCATCAAAGAAAAAAGAGGGAGAAGTTCAGATGATTGGTTTCAATTCAAGACAACAACCATACCCCAATGCTGGAGTGCCACAATACCACTATCCACCTCCATATGCTTACCCTCAACCCTATATCAATAATACGTCAGCCCAATATTCCTCTCCTTACGTTCAAAATCCCCGTCCTACTCAAAGCTACCAGCCTCGGAATCAACAAAACTCTCCTTATGTCCAGGGACACCAAAACAATAAAGAGGTCAGTAGACAAACTCATTTTGATCCAATTCCAATGACGTATACTGAACTCTTACCCCAACTTTTCTAAAACAATCAGTTGGCACCTATGCCAATGGACCCAGTACAACCACCTTACCCAAAGTGGTATGACCCAAATGTCCGTTGCGATTACCATGCAGGAGCAATTGGACATTCCACCGAAAACTGCACTACACTCAAGCATAGGGTGCAAGCATTAGTCAAGGCATGCTGGCTGAACTTTAAGAAAGAAAATGGTCCGGATGTTAACAATAATTGATAGAATACAAAATTGCTATCTTTTTCCTAGTTATTTTGGCTAGTTTTGTGCGTTAATTGTGAGCTTTAATGTATTTTTATGTTGATTTTGTAGAAAACCGAGTTCGTGCGGCAAAACCATAAATTTTATTAATTTCAAGACCAAAATGAAGACTTTTTGGCCCATAATAGAAGTTGGAAAGAAGATATTTGAAGTGGAGGCCCAAAAAGCCCAAAAGAAAGAAGAAAGGAGGCCAAAATCCGCGAATGGGGCTTCTACAAGGCCTAGTGTCTCGACGCTAGAGCTAGAGCGTCTCGACGCTGGGCAGGCAATGAAGAAAATATGGAATCACGACAGCGTCGCAATGCTGTCCGCGTAGTGTCGCGACGCTGCACCAACTTCTGCAGCAAGAAAACCTGACGTCATAGCGTTGCGACGCTGTGACGTAGCGTTGCGACGCTGTCGACTTGTTCAGCAAGAAATGACCCGCCCATGCTCCTATAAATAGCCCCCTTTCCAATGGTTCAAATCATCCCATTTTGGGGGAGTTCTCCCCTAGCTCAAAAGAGATAAAAAGAGAGTATAGTTGTGAAGAAAAAGGTGGAATTGAGCGTGACGGGAGCTTGGGATCAACTTATCGGTTATTTCTTGCTTACTTCTTTGTAATTCTTTATTATAGTTTGAGTTAGGCCGATGGATCAAGATCACTTGAGCAAAATTATTTCCAATTGTGAGTAGATCTTGGGACCTAGGGACGTTATTCTAGCTAATTGGATATTGTAACGAAGTTCTTCATATTTCATCTATGCAATTCATTCTTAATGCTTTTAATCTCTTGATCACGGATTAATTGATTTGTTGGTCTAAATTGATACTCGACAGAGAGAATTTAGATTAGATCCAAATTGCATGGCTAATGATTGCTTGGAACACGAGAGTGAAAAAGAATTGTTAGAAATTGTTAATGAAGTTGCTTAATGTCATACTATGATTAACTAAGGAAATGGACACATGAATTAGTTATGTTAGTATGAGATGTGGAGGAGCTTGAAAAAGAATTCCGCTTAAAATTACTTCTAGATTTATGGAATTGAAGTTTAGTAAGTGCAGTCATCCAATTAATTGAGCTACAAATCCAAGAAAGCTAGATAACACCCTAGGACAAGCCCCCTTAATAGGATATTTCCATTTATTTGCATGATTTCTTTAGTTTTTTTATTAGTTCTTTATTTCTTTAAAGTTGAGCTTCTAAATAAAATTAAATATGATGATTCTTGGTAATTAGTGGAATTAAATCAATTTCCCTGCGGATTCGATACTCGGAATACTTTTCGTTTTAAATATAACTTGGGCAACAGTACGCTTGCGGAAAAGTGCAACAAGTTTTTGGCGTCGTTGCCGGGGAAATTGTAATTTTTTTCCATTAATATGGAGAATTAAGTGTTTGATTTTAATTTAGAAATTTTATTTTTGCAATTTAATTTTTAGTGGTGGGAAAATTTGCGAAGATGTAAGGTGGATAAATTGTTTCTTTGAGATTTAATCATGGCAGATCAAGAAGATAAAGCAATCCGAGATTATTTCTTGCCTGAATTTCCGTTGAACTACTCTGGAATAGCTTATGAGCCAATAGCTGTCGATAATTTTGAGCTCAAAGCTAGTCTCATTCAAATGGTAAGAGAAAATGCGTTCAAAGGCTATCCATCAGAGGATCCACACCATCACTTGAGATCATTTTTGGATATCTGTGGAACGGTAAAGATAGGAGGAGTTAGGCCTGACGCTATTCGTTTGCAATTATTTCCATTTTCCTTACAGGATAGGGCTAGAGATTGGTGACTCGTTAACCTCAAATAGCATTCTTAGTTGGAATGATTTAGTGAAAGCTTTCCTTACGAAAATTTTCCCATTAGCCAAAATTACCAAGCTTAGAACTGAAATTGGAATGTTTAAACAATTAGAGGAAGAGCAACTGTACGAAGCTTGGGAAAGATATAAGGACATGTTAAGGAAATGCCCACAACATGGATACCCTGACTGGCTTCAGATACAATTTTTCTATAATGGGTTAAGTAGGAATTTTAAGACAATTCTTGACACTGCGGCTGGAGGAAACTTCTTAGCCAAAACTGTCAAGGATGCACGAACCCTGGTAGAAGAGTTGGCTCTGACAAGTTATCAATGGCAGTCTGAGCAACCAGAGTCCAAATCTAAGGAGAAACCATGTGAGAATGATGAGGTGAGTGCTTTAAGGTTGCAAGTCGAAGCTCTAACCAAGGCTCTAAACAAGCTCATAGGATCAGAAATTCCAAGTTTACCTAAAGTTGAAGTAAAAATGGAGCCTAAACCTGAGGAAATAATTCAAGAGAAGAAAAACTCTTTGGAAGAAATACTAGGGAATTTCATAAATGAGACTAGGAATTTATCAGTAAAACAAGATATTGTCATTAGTAAGATGGAAGCAAAAATAGATCAAATGACAATATTCATGAAGGAGATCCAGCAAGGGAGTTTATCTAATGTCATCGCCATGGATCCACAAGAACAATGTCCTGCCATATCTCTCAGAAGTGGGAAACAGTTGAAAGAAGTTGAAAGAAGAGAAGAAACAAAGCCCAGCACTAGAAGGATACTGGATGAGGATGATGAAAACAAACCAGAGGAAGAGATAGCAACACCAGTGCCAGATACGTCTTCTGATTCTATTCCTTTAGTTCTTAATCAAATTCCTTACCCTCAAAGATTTCAAAAGAAAAAGTTGGATGTTGAATTTTCAAAATTTCTTGATATTTTCAAACAGCTCCAATATTAACATTCCTTTTGCTGATGCTTTGGAACAGATGCCACACTATGCCAAGTTTATGAAGGAAATATTATCAAAGAAAAGGAAGTTCGAGAACCATGAGACGGTGAATATATGAAAGCCTAGTGTAGTGCCATAATCCAAAAACATCTACCACCAAAATTGAAAGATCTAGGGAGTTTCACTCTTCCTTGTACTGTTGGTAGTCTATTTATAAAAAAAAGCTTTGTGTGATTTAGGGGCAAGTATTAACCTGATGCCTTTCAGTATTTACAGGAAACTTGGTCTGGGGGAATTAAAGTCAACTACAATTGTTCTGCAATTGGCGGATCGTTCGATGACATACCCTAAAGGTGTGTTAGAAGATATTCTGGTCAACGTTGACAAATTCATATTCCCTGCAGACTTTGTAGTATTAGATATGGAAGAAGACCCCGAAGTCCCTATCATTCTCGGAAGACCATTTTTGGCAACCGCTCGTGCTTTGATTGAGGTACAGAAAGGAACCCTGACTCTCAGAGTAGAAGACGACGAGGAAGTGTTCAACCTTTTTAATGCATTAAACCATCCAGAAGAGGTTAGTTCCTGCTTTTCGATTGATTCGGTTGACACTATTATCAAAGCATGTGTAGAGTCGGAGTCTCCTGTGGATCATTATGAAATAAGCATGCCTGATGTGTTTGGAGATGAATTAATAGATGTTAATCAGGAAAATGCTTTAATTGATAGATCTTTAGGAAGGGAAGAAAAATTATCATTAAATATTTGCGCTCAAGTTGATGTCCCTTCCCCTGAATTGAAACAATTGCCTGCTCACCTACGTTATGCTTTCTTAGGAGAATCTTCTACTTTTCCTGTTATCATTTCTGCTGAATTGAGTAAAGTAGAAGAGGAAAAATTGTTGGATGTTTTGAACAAGCATAAATCTGCTATAGGTTGGTCTATTAGTGATATTAAAGGTATTAGTCCTTCTATTGTCATGCATAAAATTTTAATGGAAGATACCTTTAATCCCACAGTAGAGCCCCAAAGAAGATTAAATCCAGCAATGAAGGAAGTGGTAAAAGCCAAGGTGTTGAAATTATTAAATGCAGGAATTATTTATACTATATCTGACAGCCCTTGGGTGAGTCCTGTTCAAGTAGTGCCTAAGAAAGGAGGGATGACTGTTATAAAGAATGAGAAAGATGAGTCAATATCTGCTAGGACAGTCACTGGTTGGCGCGTGTGTATTGATTATAGGAAACTAAACAAAGCCACCAGAAAAGATCACTTCCCTCTCCCTTTTATCGATCAAATGCTTGATAGGTTAGCTGGGTATCCGTATTATTGTTTTCTGGATGGTTATTCGAGATATAATCAAATTGCGATTGCGCCTGAAGACCAGGAGAAAACAACATTCACGAGTCCTTATGGTACTTATGCTTTTCGGCGTATGCCATTTGGACTGTGTAATGCTCCAGCTACCTTTCAGCGTTGTATGATGACCGTATTTTCAGACTTTGTAGAAGAGATTATGGAAGTCTTTATGGATGATTTTTCTGTTTTCAGTTCATTGTTTGATAACTGTTTGCATAATCTCTCTCGTGTTTTACAAAGATGCCAAGAAACTAACCTTGTTTTAAACTAGGAAAAATGCCATTTTATGGTAAAAGAAGGTATAGTCTTAGGTCACAAGGTGTCTGAAAAAGGTTTGGAGGTCGATAAAGCCTAAATTTCTGCTATCGAACAACTTCCTCCACCCATTAATGTTAAGGGAGTTCGTAGTTTCTTAGGCCACGCAGGGTTTTATAGGCGTTTTATTAAAGATTTTTCAAAAATTGCTAAACCCTTGTGTAAATTGCTTGAAAAAGACGCTCCATTTGTGTTTTCAAAAGATTGTTTGCTAGCTTTTAATCTTTTAAAAGAAAAGTTGATTTTCGCTCCTATCATAGTTGTGCCTGATTGGAGTCAACCATTTGAAATCATGTGTGATGCTAGTGACTATGCTTTAGGAGCTGTCTTAGGGCAACGTCGAGATAAGTTCTTTAGGGCTATATATTATGCAAGTAGAACTTTAGATAGTGCTCAGCAGAATTACACCACTACAGAAAAAGAGATGCTTGTTGTTGTGTTTGCATTTGATAAGTTTAGGCCCTATTTGCTTGGTACAAAGGTTATAGTGCACACTGACCATGCCGCTATTCGATATTTGAGTAGTAAGAAGGATTCCAAACCCAGACTTATAAGATGGATTCTTTTATTGCAAGAGTTTGACAATGAGATTAAGGATAGAAAAGGTTGTGAGAATGTAGTCGCATACCATTTGTCTAGGATAGAGCATGAAAAGAATGTCACAACCTTTCCTATTAAAGAAGTTTTTCCTGATGAGAGATTATATGCTGTTAAAACTTCTTTCCCTTGGTACGCCGATTTTGTAAACTTTCTTGCAGGAAAAGAAATACCTCCTGACCTAAATGCCCAGAAAAGAAAGAAGTTTTTTCATGATGTGAAATCTTACCTGTGGAATGACCCATTTCTCTTTAAGGTATGTTCGGACCAAATCATTCGAAGGTGCATTCCAGCAGAAGAAGTAGATAAGATTATTCATGATTGTCATGCCTCTCCTTATGGTGGTCATTTGGACCAACCCGTACTGCGGCAAAGGTACTTCAATCTGGTTTTTATTGGCCTACTTTATTTAAAGATTGTCATACCTTTGTGAAAACATGTGATAGATGCCAAAGGACAGATAATATTTCTAGACGCCATGAAATGCCCCTAACCCCTATTCTTGAAGTAGAACTTTTTGATGTGTGGGGCATAGATTTTATGGGTCCTTTTCCCTCTTCCAATGGATACTCATACATCTTAGTTGCTGTCGATTACGTATCTAAATGGGTAGAGGCAATAGCCACCAAGACTAATGATGCACGTGTTGTTTTGCGTTTCTTGCATAAAAATATTTTCACTAGATTTGGCACACCACGGGCTATAATTAGTGATGAGGTGTCCCATTTTTGTAATAAACTGTTTGAATCATTAAATAGGAAATATGGTGTCAAGCATAAAAATTCTTTAGCTTTTCATCCCCAGACTAACGGTCAAGCTGAGATTTCTAACAGGGAGATTAAGCAAATTCTGGAGAAGACAGTTCGCATCAACAGAAAGGATTGGGCATATAAGTTGGACGATGCTTTGTGGGCCTATCGGACGGCTTACAAAACTGCTGATCGGTACATCCCCGTATCGACTGGTGTATGGTAAAGCCTGTCACCTGCCTGTGGAGCTCAAGCACAGAGCATATTGGGCTATCAAGAAGTTGAACTTTGACGCAGAGAAGGCTGGGGTACAACGGCTACTGCAGCTCAACGAATTGGAAGAATTTAGGAGACAGACGTACGAAAACGCTAAGCTCTACAAGGAAAGAACGGCAAGATGACATGATCGTATAGTCCAGAAACATTCTTTTGAGCCAGGGCAGCAGGTTCTTCTGTTCAACTCCCGTCTGCGATTATTCCCAGGAAAATTAAAGTCACGATGGTCCGGTCCATTCTTGGTCAAGGAAGTGTCTTCGTTTGGATCAATTGAGTTGATGGATAACTGTGGGTTAACTTTTAAAGTTAATGCTCAAAGAGTGAAGCACTATTGTGGATTCGAAGAGCAGAAGGTCGAAAAAATGATTTTGACAGATCCAGGGTGACTAAGTCCCGTCTAGCTCAGGACGTTAAACAAGCGCTTCTTGGGAGGCAACCCAAGTGTTTAAAGTTTTTGTAGATTTCAATTTAGTTTTTGCATGTTGATCCTTATGCTCCCGTGTAATCGATCCTTGTGCAGGAAGCTCGTGAATTCATGCCTAGCTTCTCATTCTCTCCTCGGAAGACAATACAAGACGTTTCAGATTCTCTCGCTATTTCAGGGCAGTATCGATCTCTCTTTATCTAATTAAATGTTCATACATTGGGGACAATGTATATTTTAAGTTTGGGGGGGGGGGGGAGATTTGCTCTGTTTAGGTTTTGCGGTAGTAGTGCTTTTGATGAAATAATTGCATACCGATAATGATGACATCTGATGATTTTCTTTTAGCCATGAGTCTCTCTTGTTGTTATGAATATAAATGAAGAAAGCATGTCTAAATTCAAGAAAATTTTTTCTTTGATTCCCTTGCAAAGTATGACGATTCGCTTGTTTTATTATGATTTTGAAAGCCTAGATGAAAGTTATATGCTTTAGAAGTTCGTTGTCACTCCGATAGGTGTAAAGTTTGTCTAGATAGCTTCCTTGCGTAATAGTAAGTAATATTGAGCTGTGGGAAAAGAAATGCTCTCTAAAAAAAAAAAAGCTGGTTGCTTGAAAAGAAAAATCATTTTGTCAGCCTGCAATAAGCTTAGGGGCAAAAAGAGCTACCTGCGATGTGATCAGTCAGGCCAACCAAAGAATAAAATTAGAGTTATGGGTCCCTGCATCGTAGTGTGAAAGCTAGTGCCATTAGAATTTTGGACATCTCAGTAAGGTAGTGCTTACTAGATAAGTGAGAGGGTTAAAAGGGCGAGCTTTAGTGCCATTGTAGGGGGAAGATGGATGGAGAAGTGTATAAATGATTCCGGGCTAGTAAAAATTGTGATAAGGCAAAGGATGAGTCGTTTTTGCAAGGGAGGATAGGATTAAAATTTTTAAATATCTTGATGGTTGACTGTGCTTGCTTGTTTGTTTCAATAAGTCTGTATTCATGGCTAGTAGCATGGAAGATAGAGTTGTTAGCATGCAAGTTATGATTCATAAGCATTACTTTATTTTGCTCGAGACTAGCAAAACCTTAAGTTTGGGGGTGTGATAGAATACAAAAAATGCTATCTTTTTCCTAGTTATTTTGGATAGTTTTGTGCGTTAATTGTGAGCTTTAATGTATTTTTTGTTGATTTTGTAGAAAATCGAGTTCGTGAGGCAAAACCATGAATTTTATTAATTTCAAGACCAAAATGAAGACTTTTTGGCCCATAATAGAAGTTGGAAAGAAGATATTTGAAGTGGAGGCCCAAAAAGCCCAAAAGAAAGAAGAAAGAAGGCCAAAATCCGCGAATGGGGCTTCTAGAAGGCCTAGCGTCGAGACGCTAGGCAGGCAGTGAAGAAAAATCTGGAATCGCGACAGCGTCGCAATGCTGCGCCAACTTCTGCAGCAAGAAAACTTGACGTCACAGCGTCGCGACGCTGTCGACTTGTTCAGCAAGAAATGATCGACCCATGCTCCTATAAATAGCCCTCTTTCCAATGGTTCAAATCATCCCATTTTGGGGGAGTTCTCCCCTAGCTCAAAAGAGAGAAAAAAAGAGTAGAGTTGTGAAGAAAAAGGTGGAATTGAGCGAGATTCCAAGGCTCGGGATTCGAGATGATCGTGACGGGAGCTTGGGATCAACTTATCGGTTATTTCTTCCTTACTTTTTTGTAATTCTTTATTATAGTTTGAGTTAGGCCTATGGATCAAGATCACTTGGGCAAAATTATTTCCAATTGTGAGTAGATCTTGGGACCTAGGGACGTTATTCTAGCTAATTGGATATTGTAGCTTAATTCTTTGGATATTGTAACGAAGTTCTTCATATTTCATCTATGCAATTCATTCTTCATGCTTTTAATCTCTTGATCACAGATTAATTGATTTGTTGGTCTAAATTGATACTCGACAGAAAGAATTTAGATTAGATCCAAACTGCATGGCTAATAATTGCTTGGAACACGAGAGTGAAAAAGGATTGTTAGAAATTGATAATGAAGTTGCTTAGTGCCATACTATGATTAACTAAGGAAATGGACACATGAATTAGTTATGTTAGTATGAGATGTGGAGGAGCTTGAAAAAGAATTCCACTTAAAATTACTTCTAGATTTGTGGAATCGAAGTTTAGTAAGTGCATTCATCCAATTAATTGAGCTACAAATCCAAGAAAGTTAGATAACACCCTAGGACAAGCCCCCTTAATAGGATATTTCCATTTTTTTGCATGATTTCTTTAGTTTCTTATTAGTTCTTTATTTCTTTAAAGTTGAGCTTCTACATAAAATTTAATATGATGATTCTTGGTAATTAGTGGAATTAAATCAATTTCCCTGAGGATTCGATACTCGGAATACTTTCCGTTTTAAATATTACTTGGGCGCAACCGTACGCTTGCGGAAAAGTGCAACAATAATCCTCTGCCGAACCATCAAAATCCACAAGTGAATGCGATAGAGGTTCAGGGAGCTGATATGAAAAAGGATGCTGAGAGCATAATGACTCCCATGGGAGAATTGTTTGAAATATTATTCAGTAATGGATACATTGGAGTAGAACGTCTCCAATCGGATTTGGGTGTCAGAGCATACGATTACAGTTTGATGTGTTCTTATCACGCTGGGGCAAAAGGGCATTCTATCGACCAATGTCCTCATTTTCGTTTGAAGGTTCAGGAGTTGTTAGATTCACATTTTTTAACAGTTTCTCAAAAGATGGCTCAACTTCCTCAGTATGGGGAAGTTGATATTATAGAAGAATGCTCAAGGTATTCTCTCAAGCCAAAATTGTTAACAATTTCTTATCGCGAGAAGCCCAATACCCCAAATTCCAAGCCAAGATCGATTACAATCCAGATTCCGACTCCCTTTGAATATAAAAGTTCAAAAGCAATACCTTGGAACTATGAATATAAGGTAACTGTTGGTTCTGAACCCCTCCCAATCCATAATATCAGTGGAATAGGAGGTCTAACACGAAGCAGGAAATGTTGTACACCAAAAGACCTGTTGAAACCCAAGGGTAAAGAAAAGGGAAAAGCCAAGATCACTGAAGATATTAAGGAAAAGATAGAAGAGCCCATTGCGGTGAAGAATCTAGATGTTAGACAACCAGCATCTAAAGAGGACATTCAAGAATTTTTGAAACTGGTTAAACAAAGTGATTATAAAGTGTTTGAACAGTTAGGCCAAACCCCTGCAAAGATTTCCATACTGGCTTTGTTATTAGGCTTCAGATACGCATCATAAGACATTGTTGGACATATTGAATCAAACTTATGTTCCGCAGGATATTACGGTGGACAATTTGGATAACATCGTTGGAAACATAACTGCATCTAGTTCAGTGACTTTCACAGATGATGAGTGGTACCAGAAGGCACGAGACACACTAAAGCCTTGCACATTACAGTTAAGTGCAAAAATTTTGCTGTGGCAAAAGTCTTAGTTGATAATGGTTCCTCCTTGAACATAATGCCTAAATCCACGTTGGAGATATTGTATGTTGATATGTCTCATGTAAGACCCAGCACTATGATTGTACGAGCCTTTGATGGGGCACGTAGTGAAGTTGTTGGAGACATTTGCACTTTACCAACTTCAATTTTTATTTAAATCTTTATTTTACTATTATTATTATTATTAATTTCTCTCTCATTTTATTCACATTTGCACTTTACCAACTTCATTTTTTTTTTACTTTCTATTTTTTTTCTTCTTTCATTCCCCAATTTGGTTTAATCCAATCTTTAACTTTTCTTCGCCAATTTCAATGATTGTTATCATAATTGTTTTGAAATTAATTTTCTTTCCAAAGGGATTATCGGAGCTGAGTAATGTGCCTTCGGGGAGTACAACTCCCCGTGCAGGCGTATCAAAATTCTCATTTTCCCTTTTACGAAAGAATTTACTCTTTAAATAATTTTCTTCTTTTACATCTATTAGTTTTTTTTAAATAAAAAAATTATTTATTTTATTATTTTTAATAAATGTAATCATGCATTGCCTATGATGGAGTTAAATTCAATTCTTGAGGAACAAATTTTCTTTACTTAAAGGGGAAATTAGGCATGATTTATATTAAATTGGATAATCCAACTGATAATGTCTAATCCTTACTTTATTTCTAAAGTTAAGGTAAGAACAAATGAGACATCTTGTTTTTATTTTGGCTTTTATTCTCATATTCATCATTTTTTTAAAGAAAAGTAAAAATGAAGGACCGTTTTTTTTGCTCATGTAATTGGACAATATAAGATAAGGTGGTAATCGTTTTTTAAAACGGGTGTTGTAGGGTGCTAATACCTTCCCTACACTCAAACGACTCCCGAACCTAATTTCTGGTTTTCTAAGACTGGTTTTTTTTTTTTTTTTTAAATTTTAAAGGTGACCAATCACACCTTCAATGATCGGTGGCGACTGCAATTTTCTTCTTAAAAAAACCCAAGAAAGGATGTTGGTCGCTCCGCGTCGCGATGACGTTGCGACAATATGTATTTCTAATATATAAGAAATAAATAAATATATTATATTATTTGATAAGCGCCCAAATATGCTTGAGTTTACAAAGCTAGAGGTCCTTCTAGGATCCTTGTAAACGGACACAAATAAGACTAACTTACCGAATGATTCCAACCAAGAGTTTAGTTAGAAGATGAATCACTCTTAGATCAAACTTAGAATCTATGATGGTCACTCAAAGATCCTAAGACGACTCACTCCAGAATTAGATTGATCAAAACTAATCCAATGAATCGGTTGAACATCAAACCTAAAACAAGATTTGAAAGAAAAGATAACACCAAAGGGGTTGAATAAGCAAAAGCTTTTAAATATGCATAATCTGAGTTTTCAAGAGTATTACAAGCCATTTTAAAGGCCAAATGGTCGTGGATAGACCAAGGAACTCAAAAGTCATTCATTTACACTTAATTGCAAATTGTAGAAAATAAGACCTAGGAACTTAAAACTTGATTGCACATCAAACGAGCAGCCATATCTTAAAACTAAAAAGATAGAATTGCTTTAAATTGTCTTAAATATGTGCTATGGAATCCGCTCCTCATAATGGCAACGTTTGACAACCTTTGACATCACGAAATCCCAAGAGATGCAAGTTGGACAGCCACCTCTTCACAAATTCTGCACACTTTTTTCGTCCCCCGTGCCATCTTCCAAACTACACAACTTTTCCCGTGCCATCTTGACTCCATTCTCTTCTTGACTTGCTGAACTAACATTATACAAAAGTTTGGATTCAAAATTCTTTGCCTCTTGCTGTGCATTTGCTAGCTTTTGAACATGCAATGTGAAAGCCTCTTGTATCTTCTTTGCCTTGCTCCTTGTGATTGGTCCTTCAGGTACATGCAATGGATTATTTATTGAATCCATATCATTCCCCCTTTCTTTAAAAGGATTTGTCCTCAAATCAAGGTCTTCATTGCCTACATCAAAAGGAGTCAAGTCAGCCACATTAAAAGTAGAACTTACATTGTACTCACCTCGTAGATCTAATTTGTATGCATTGTTATTAATCCCTTCAAGCACTTGAAAAGGACCATCTCCCCTTGGTTGAAGTTTTGACTTCGTTTGATCTGGAAACCTTTCCTTTCGTAGATGAACCCAAACCCAATCACCCGGTTTAAAAATCAATTCCTTTCTTCCTTGGTTCTTGCGAGTGACTAGCTTTTGATTCTTCTTTTCAATCCTTTCTTTGATTTCTTTGTGCAAAGTTTTGATGTATTCGGCCCTAGAAGAAGCTGCATCACTAGTAAACATATTAGGCGGCAAAGATGATAAATCTAGAGGAGTCAAAGGATTAAAGTCGTACACAACCTCAAAAGGTGAACAATGAGTTGTGCTATGAATCGCCCTATTGTATGCAAACTCCACAAAAGATAGAGTCTCTTCCCAAGACTTAAGATTTTTAGAAATTAGTGACCTAAGCAAGGCCCCCAATGTTCTATTAACCACCTCAGTTTGCCCATCCGTTTGTGGGTGACAAGTTGTAGAAAATAGAAGCTTAGTTCCCAATTTTCCCCACAAAACTTTCCAAAAATGACTTAAAAATTTAACATCCCTATCACTAACAATAGTTTTGGGAATGCCATGCAATCTAACCACTTCCCTAAAGAAAAGATTAGCTATGTTGGTAGCATCATCGGTTTTGTTACATGGGATGAAATGTGGCATCTTACTAAACCTATCAACCACCACAAAAATACTATCATGATGTCTTCTAGTCTTCGGTAATCCTAGAACAAAATCCATGCTAATGTCTACCCATGGTTCACTAGGAACATCTAAAGGTGTGTAAAGGCCATGTGGTTGTGTCTTAGACTTAGCCTCCTTACACTTGAAACATTGCTTGCACACTTTGTTCACATCTTTCCTCATTTTAAGCCAATAAAAATGTTCACACAACATGATGTATGTTTTAAATTCTCCAAAATGTCCCATAAGTCCTCTCCCATGAGCCTCCTTCACAAGTAACTCTCTAGTGGAACACTTAGGAATACAAAGCTTACCCTTCCTAAAAAGCATCCCATCAAACACAATATAATCTTGTACATTTTTCCCTTCTAAACATTGTGCATACACATCATAAAATTCAGATTTCTCCACTTTGTACAGCTCAATCATGTGTTTAAAACCAAGAACTTTGGCACTAAGGGATGAGAATAAAGCATACCTTTTTGATAATGCATCAGCCACCACATTGTCCTTACCTTTTTTGTAATGGATGACATAAGGAAATGTCTCAATGAATTCCACCCATTTTGCATGTCTCTTGTTAAGCTTAGTTTGTCCTTTGAGATGCTTCAAGCTTTCATGATCCGTGTGGATAACAAACTCTTTTGGCCATAGGTAATGTTGCCAAACTTTCAAAGCCCTCACAAGGGCATGTAACTCCTTGTCATAAGTTGGGTAGTTGAGTTGAGCTCCATTTAGCTTTTCACTAAAAAACATGATTGGTCGCTTTTCTTGCATCAAAACAGCCCCTATACCTATTCCACTTGCATCACATTAAATCTCAAAAGATTTATCAAAGTTAGGTAAAGCAAGACAATGTGCATTGGTCAATTTTTCTTTTAGCTCATTGAATGCATTCTCTTGCTTTTCTTTCCATTCAAATTTCACATGCTTTTTCACAAGTTCAGTTAATGGTGAGGCTATGCTACTGAAATCTTTAATAAATCTCCTATAGAAACTAGCCAAACCATGAAAGGATCTTACCTCGGATGCATTGGTAGGGGTTGACCATTCTCGGATAGCCTTTACCTTTTCTTCATCAACTTTCACTCCATCCTTTCCAACAATGAATCCTAGGAAATTGACTTGTTCTAGACAAAAACTACACTTTTTGAAGTTGTCATAAAGCTTCTCTTCTCTAAGTTTAAGTAAAATTGTCTTAACATGCAAAATATGATCATTCAAGTTCTTTGAGTAAACAAGGATATCATCAAAGTATACAACCACAAATTTTCCTATGTATTCCCTCAAAACATGATTCATTAGCCTCATAAAAGTGCTTGGTGCATTAGTAAGGCCAAATGGCATAACAAGCCACTCATAAAGCCCAAACTTTGTTTTGAAAGCTGTTTTCCATTCATCTCCTACATGCATACAAATTTGATGATAACCACTTTTAAGATCTATTTTTGAAAAGAAATTAGCACCATGTAATTCATCTAACATGTCATCTAATCGAGGAATAGGATGTCGATACTTTACCGTTATTTTGTTGATAGCTCGACAATCAACACACATCCTCCATGTACCATCTTTCTTGGGTACCAAAATCACCGGAACCGAGCAAGGACTCATGCTTTCTCTAATATATCCTTTATCCATGAGTTCTTCGACTTGCCTTTGGATCTCCTTAGTCTCGGTTGGATTGGTCCTATAGGCAGCCATGTGTTGGAAGAGTTGCACCCGGAATGAAGTCAATTTGATGTTCAATCCCTCTTAGAGGTGGTAAACCCGTAGGTGCATCTTCATGTGGAAACATGTCATTAATTATTCCTGCAAAAGAGACTTAAAAGCACTAGGCAAACCATCATTAGAGTTAGGTTCAGTTACTAAACACTTTCCTTTGCACATAAGTACAAAGTTTGGTGCTTCGAATGAAAACAGATTTCTCACTTCCCCCTTTCTTAGAACCAAACTCACATTCTTTCTTTTTTCCTCAAAATCACTTTTTTTTCTCTCTTGATTTTCACTCACCTTTTGCCCCTCACTTTCCTCTCGTTTTTCACTCTTCTCTCTTTCTTTTAACTTACTTCTTCTCTCCTCTCTTTTTCTTCAAATTCTTTTCTTTTCTTCTCTAATTTCAAATGATCACAAAATGTACTTCATATGGAGATAATGGCAGCAAAGTAAACTTCTTCCCATCCAAAGTAAATGTGTACTTGTTGAACAATCCATCATATGTGACTTCTCTATCATATTGCCAAGGTCGGCCTAACAAAATATCTCCCGCATGCATAGGTACAACATCACAAAGAACTTCATCTTTGTATCTCCCTAAAGTAAAAGAAACAAGAACTTGAGAGTTTACCTTCAATTCTCCTTTGTTTGTCAACCATTGAAGTTTATGTGGTTTTGGATGTGGACGAGTAGTAAGTTGGAGCCTTTTCACAAGAAAAGTACTTACCACATTTGTGCAACTTCCACTATCAATCACCAAGCTGCATGGGCTTCCTTCAATCAAACATCTTGTGTGAAACAAGTTTTCCCTTTGATCTTCAACTTTCTCTTCCTTGATTTTCACATTAAGTACCCGCCTTGTAATCAAGGATATGGAATTACCTTCTTCAATATACTCGTCATCATCGGGTGTTTCATATTCTTTCTCAAGTTGTGCATCATTTTCCTCACATTCATCTTCCGAATCAATCACGCCATTTCTTACCGCCATGACTCTTTTATTGACACACTCTTTGCTCATGTGTCCAAACCCTTTGCACTTCCAACATTGAATAGAGCTAGGCTTCTCCCTTACCTCCTTTGGAGCTTCATTCTTTTTAGTATTAGAGCTCTCGGCCTCCACTCTTTTGGCAGCCACAAATTTCCCCTTTGATTGCATTGATTCATTCCTATTCACAAAACCATCCTTGTTCCACGTATTAGAACTTGAAAAGGTGTGAGTTTTAGATACGTGCCTTTTTGAACGCTCCTTTTCTTCCTTCAATTGAGCTTCAATTTTGATAGCATAATGATACATATCTTCCATATAAGGTGGTGGATTTCTATCAACAAGATGAGCAATTTCTTGATTCAAACCTCTAAGGAATCTAGACATGGTGTCTTCCTCATCTTCTCGAATTTTTGCTCTTCCAATCAAAGTCTCCATCTCTCGATAATATTCAGCAACACTTTTTGTACCTTGCCTCAAAGCTTGCAATTTAGTTTTCAAATCTCTTTCATAATGTTTTGGAACAAACCTTTTCCTCATGGCTTCTTTGAGTTCTTCCCAAGTTTCTATTGGATCCTCCTCTTTCCTCCTCTCTCGAACTTGAGATAATGATACCATTCAGATGCATAATTGGTGAATTCAGCAATGGCAAGTTTCATCTTCTTATTTTCACTAAATGTGTTGCAATCAAACACATGTTCTATCTTCCTTTCCCATTGCAAATATGTCTCCGAATCTGCCGTTCCAGTAAAAGGTGGGATCTTGAGTTTCACTCCTCCATCTCTATCTTCATGCACCCTCTCCATCCTTCTAGGTTGCATCACATTGGCAAGGTTATTTCTTCCTCTCCCTCTCACATTTCCTCTACCTCCAAGCTGTCTTTCATGTGCATCTAAGTCAAACATACCTTCATCTTCTTCGAATGGCCGTACTTCCCTTTGTTGTTGTGCCCTCCTTTCTTGTCTATCTTCCCTCATCAATTCCAACATACCTTGAATTGCTTGAAGAATAGCCACATTTGGATCTATCACTTCTGGAACTTCTTCCCCATCATGTGACATTTTGTATAAAGTAACAAGGACCTTTCCACACATCTCACAAATATTTCACTCAAGGACACTCGTGTTTATCACTCAAGGGTAGGCTTTTGGTACTAGGTCAAAGATGTAAGGGTTGGCTTAAATTTTGGTGCAACCTTGCTGTAAGTTTGATATAACTAATTCAAATGATCAATTTTCACAAACTAAACTAGAGCAAATCAACCTTAAGATCAGCAACTACAAACTTTAAACAAACATACAATATAATGACACTAACTTTTGGTGTGCCTCGAATCTTCGAATAATAGCTTTTTCCTTTTTTATTTTTTTTCTATTTGCTACTGATTTTTTCTTCTTCTTTTGCTACTGATTTCTTTTTCTTTTGCTACTGATTTTTTTTTCTTTTTCTTTTTCTTTTTTTGATAATCCGAGAGCAAGACACAATAATACAATTTCGTAAAAAATGAAAGAAAGTAAAGATATTTCACCTCTAGAGTCGGCCAAAGGATGTTGACCAAGGCTCTGATACCAAATGATGCCCAAATATGCTTGAGTTTACAAAGCTAGAAGTCCTTCTAGGATCCTTGTAAACGGACACAAATAAGACTAACTTACCGAATGATTCCAACCAAGAGTTTAGTTAGAAGATGAATCACTCTTAGATCAAACTTAGAATCTATGATGGTCACTCAAAGATCCTAAGACGACTCACTCCAGAATTAGATTGATCAAAACTAATCCAATGAATCGGTTGAACATCAAACCTAAAACAAGATTTGAAAGAAAAGATAACACCAAAGGGGTTGAATAAGCAAAAGCTTTTAAATATGCATAATTTGAGTTTTCAAGAGTATTACAAGCCATTTGAAAGGCCAAATGGTTGTGGATAGACCAAGGAACTCAAAAGTCATTCATTTATAGTAATTGCAAATTGTAGAAAATAAGACCTAGGAACTTAAAACTTGATTGCACATCAAACGAGCAGCCATATCTTAAAACTAAAAAGATAGAATTGCTTTAAATTGTCTTAAATATGTGCTATGGAATCCGCTCCTCATAATGGCAACGTTTGACAACCTTTGACATCACGAAATCCCAAGAGATGCAAGTTGGACAGCCACCTCTTCACAAATTCTGCACACTTTTTTCGTCCCCCGTGCCATCTTCCAAACTACACAACTTTTCTCGTGTCATCTTGACTCCATTCTCTTCTTGACTTGCTGAACTAACATTATACAAAAGTTTGGATTCAAAATTCTTTGCCTCTTGATGTGCATTTGCTAGCTTTTGAACATGCAATGTGAAAGCCTCTTGTATCTTCTTTGCCTTGCTCCTTGTGATTGGTCCTTCAGGTACATGCAATGGATTATTGATTGAATCCATATCATTATTGTTTAAAATTAATCATCAATAATTAAATTTAATATGACATGTTTGCATCTCTATGAAATAATTTTGAATATTTTATCTATAAAATATTGATATTTATATAATTGAAAGAACACAAATAATAAATGTCAAAAAACTAAAATATGCATAAAACGTTTGAGGAAAACAATATTAAAAAGTGAATAAAAAAATGAAATAGGAAAATTGAAAAAAGAGAGTCTCTCCTAATGAAGTATCACATGTATCTTTAGTTTAGATTTTGCATTTTCAAAACTTACCTTCATACATGTACTTTAAGATTGGATGTCAAAATGATTGTTTATAACAATATACGTGAAGTAAACATTTTCAAACACTCAATCATTTGTGACACCATTGTATAACACAAAAATAGGAATAGAGGTCGTTTTCTATAGAACTATAACCACATCTACAACACATACCAATTGTTTGCGTATGCGTCTAGATAACACTCATACGCAATGGAATAGTCACACCCATATGTGAAAGAATGCTTTGTTTCACTATGTAACCACGGACACTTCTAACAGTTGCAACTATTCGAAGCAATGGAATAGTCACACCCATATGTGAAAGAATGCTTTGTTTCACTATGTAACCACTCCCCATGAATTAAATTTTCTCAACGAACACTTCTAGTACTTGCAATTATTCGAAGGAAAGGGCAAAACAGGAATTTATTAAAATATTAAGGGCAAAATAGGAAGGCAAAGATTCTCCCCTCTTAGCCCCATTTATTTATATATACTAGTAACAAAAACACATGCGATGCACGTGAAACTTTGTAACTTTATATTAGAGAGTCAATTTGTAATTTATGCTTCACTTCTCTTATTTTAAATTTGTAACGTTTGTAATTTTATATTTTATTTTATTTACTATTGAGGTGTTGTAACAACATAGCCATAAGCCTTAAAAAAGAATGCACATGAACAACAAAATAAGCACTCTGACTTGACAAACAAAATTGATTGTAGAAAAAAACAAGACCAATGTAGTTTGTCATTTTACTAAAACAAACATTAACAAATTGGTGAAAACTCATTCTAAGAATTGAAATAAGAATCAAATTCTTTGTATGTCAAGTTAGTAAAAGGAAATTCATACAACCAATTCCAAATTAAAAACACAACTAAGTATAACAGAGAAATAACTAAACTGGCCAAAAATGGGGAAAAAAAAAGGAAAACGTTATTCACCGGTCGATTGCTTATACCATTTTTTATGTCATTTTCTTCCTCTTTTGAGGTGACAAAGCTATTTATTTTGCTGAAGCAAAAAATGTGTATAGGTATGAGGCTTAAGCATGTTTTAAATCCTTTATATATAATTTATATATAATAGTATTTTATTATATTGTTATCAATTTATTGCGATTTTGTACCCGATCTTTAAGTAAAATTAAATAACCAACCACATGAAAATAAAAGGGAGAAAAAAAATATAATAATTGACTAACCTTTCTCATCCATTTTGAAATAGGTGATTTGGTGGAACCGATTGTCTGAGTGAAAAAAAAAAACAGAAGAAAGAGATAATATGAATATGAAATAAAGGAAATTCATGGAATAACTCTGGAATCCAAAGATACAAATGATATAATGACAAAATTTATGAATCTCAACAACATGCTTTGCACAAAATCACTTGTCTATGAAGAACATATATAAACAATAAAGGAAGAACTAACTGGAATAAAAGAATTATATAACATATGTGTAACACCCCAGACCCAGGATTCGGAATCCGAGTTTGGCACCTAACGGCCTGGCGACGTCACCATACTTGTTTGAAACTGCTTCTAAGAGTGAAGACTATCCCCACAAACCAACACGGGGTCCTTTTAGCATGTTTTGTCCTCATTCACATTCTTCCTAGGAAAATTCCTAGGAGGTCACCCAACATAGAACTTCTCCAAGCCAAGCACGCTTAACTTCAAAGTTCCTATGATTGAGCCACCGAAAAGGAAGGTGCACCTTGTAGGTATAGGTAGTATCTATCAATTCTTTTTAAGCTTATCTTAACCATGCTTTCATGTACTCAGGATCCCTCTCATTCGGATGTGATATCGGTTCATTCATGTACCCCTCCTAACCTCGGGCGTCACAATATGGTTCAATGTATTTTATACATGGATCACACCTATACGCAAATGAATGCATATATCTATTGATGTATAACCACCTCCACTCAGTAGTCGTGTCTTGTCAATATTAATTGTACTCATTGGAATGAACAAGCACATACATTTGAAGAGTCACATATCTGGATATTTGAAACTCCTTTGTTTTCAACCAATAATTGTGCTATCCAATATATATATATATATATATATATATATTTTTTTTTTTTTTTTGAGAACTTTTATGCTAACAATGAAAAAAAAAAGTTTGAGTTTTACCTTATTACTTATTAGTGAAAATCAAAAGCTAGGCTTTGGGAATAGTTGAAATCCCCCTTGTTTCAATTCCTGAAACAAAAGTTTATGAATTTTCTCAAAGCTTCATTATGATATAGTTCAATGTTTTCTTTACAAAGAACAAACACTTTCAATTTTCATTCTTTTTGGAAACCATTGAGTTCTTTAATAAAAGAAAGTTTTTTCTATCACTTTCATTTTGATAGGAAAAAATAGATAATTTATATTGACAATTATATTTATTTCTTTTTATACATGGATTGTACCTATATATGAATAAATACATGGATTCGATGGGTCACCTCCACCCGAATAATCATGTTCCATCGGCACAAATTGTACCTATTCAAGACTTAAATATTTGATTTTTAAATATATTTTGTAAAGTCAAATTTTGAAAAAACCACCTTCATTGTTCTAACATTTCTCACTAGACACCTAAACTTGAAAAGTTGCATCCTAAAGAGTGAAAAACCACCTCTATTGTACAAATTTCTCTCAATGGACACATGAACTCAAAGAGTTGTGTCCCACCAACAAATAGTGAAGGGAAAAATGGGAATTTAATAAAATAGTAAGGGTAAAACTGGTAGGTAAAAATTCTCCTTTCCTAGCCCATTTTATATATAGTATAGACTAGTTAAAAGACACGTGTGATGCACGTGATTAAAAATTTTCAGAACATAAATTTTTATGGTGAAATTTAAATGTTGAATTAATATTTTTAATTCTTTTTTAAACTATGAAATTCTGATTTTATTATTTATGTGAATATTTAATGAAACATAATAGTATATTTTTAATTATTTTTTTTTTAAAAAAAAGTTTGTAATATACTTTTAAATGTCAAAAAAACGTTTCCCTCAAAATTTTCTTTTTTAAAAAAATGTCCGTTTAAAACATTTTGAAAAAAAAAACTTTCGTCTATGGAGTAATATTAAAAGTAAATAAATTTGAATAATGTAATTTTTTTTTTTCAACGATTTTGTAGATTCACTATTTTGAAATTAATTATTAAAATCTTTTTTTATATATTTTAAAAACATGTTTTATTGTTGACACAATAGGAATTGAATCGTCAATTTCAATAACTGCAGATAATGTTAATTCCAATTTATCATAGACATTTACAAATTGATTGTTGATTGACTTTATATTACTATTTGTTATAATATATAAGTCTTATCTTTTTTAAGCATGTGACCTAATTTTTCAATAGTATTGTTGAACAATACTGCTTGAATCTTTGTACCCTGCAAAATTATAAAAGTAAATAATTATTATGAATAAAATTGACATATAAAAAATAAATAGAAAATGCAGATGAAACTCATTATTTTGGAATAAAATTGGTATATAAAAAATAAATAAATAATAAAAAAGAGTTATAATTACATGTTCATCTAATAAGATGATTTTTAAAATGTGTAGGTCATCACCGCCACGTTTTTAAAATTCTTTAATTTTTCCTTTTCTTAGAATGAGGACTTTAATCGCCCATCCTCTTTGACCAAGTAGAAGATTGTTGATTAGGATCACTTTGAAAGACATGATTTCAAGAGTGATACAAATGGTTTGAAGGTATGGAAGTATGGAAAAAAAATTGTAGGAGGACTATATATAGACGGATTATGTGAACCTAAAATCACGTAATGATCTACCAAAGATGAGATTTTTTTGAAAAAAAAACATATACGTGGAAATGATCTACTAAAATTAGAAAAGAGATTTTAAAAAAAAAAAATCGAAACGTGGGAATGATCTAACAAAGATGAGATTTTTTTTTAAAAAAAAAAACATATACGTGAGAATGATCTATTAAAATTAAAACGAGATTATTTTTTAAAAAAGAAAAAAAGAAAACCTAAACATGGGAATGATCTACCAAAGATGAGATTTTTTTTTTAAAAAAAAAACATATACGTGGGAATGATCTACTAAAATTAGAAAATAGATTTAAAAAAAAAAAACTAAACGTGGGAATGATCTACCAAAGATGAGATTTTTTTATAAAAAAAAACATATACTTGGTGTTGATGGTCAAATTTGGACAGGGAGAACTCACATGACCTTCACGTGGCACCAACAATGAATTTGTATATGAGGGGGGAAGACGTGGCCTGCAAGACAGTAAAACCTGCACACCGGTGTGGTGCTTGCCACACCGCATCCGATGCATAAGTCGGAAAGCTGAAGGAATAGAGCAAGAGAGCAAGAGAAAGAGTAGGGTTCAAAGAATAGAGTTCGGGATCCCTTCTTCAGTGACGAAGAAGGGTTTAAATACCTTTTCCTGCCTTAGGGTTCCTAGGCGTTCGGAGGCAATCTAGGGCTGAAACAGGTCAAACCGGGCTGACCCACGACATTAGGGACCGAACGAGGGGGAAAGGACTCAGCCCGCTCAAGGGCCGCCCTCGGCCTCGACATGGTACACGATTTTTACATCTTATCTCGTGTACCGTGTACACAATTCTAGCATAATCGTGTACCTCATACGCGATTTCAACATGTCACCTCCACGTCAACCAAGGTACAAGGTACACGAGTTTTTACTACCCTACTTTTGTCATTACTTTCAACTGTCACCCCTAATTTGTAATTTCTTATTTTAAGTACATTATTAAAATTATTATTTTTAAAACTACATTAATTTTGTCATTTCTTTTTTAAATTACATTATTCAAGAAATTACCGCAAATTATGAGATGTTTTGAAATATGCAATAAATCATGATATGTATGCACTAATTTATTATTACTATTTTAATAAATTATGATATTTATTTCAAATTTAGGAGATATGGATATGAATTTTAGAAATATATTCAAATATTGTTTAATATTATATTTTATAGATTTTATCATTTTATTATTTTTTTCAATTAGAATCTGTACTACATATTTTATAACATTTATTTAAATTTTGTTCAAAATAATAAATAAATAAATAATTGAATATTAAATAATTAAATATAAATTTTGATTGAATATCAAACCAATTTTTAAAAGTTAAAAAAGAGATTTTTAAATAAATACGTGTGACATAACCTAAAAACCAAAGATCTTTAAATAATTATATATTAAATAAGAAGGACAAATGAGGAATTTTAAGATTAAAAAGGGGCCAAAAACGAAATCAAAAGTTTCTCCCATCAAGCGTCATTTATATATAATAACTAGGATTTTTACCACGTGCATTGCATGTGTAATAATTTGAGTAAAATATTATCAACTAAAATGAATTTAAAACTAATTAAGATTAGTTTTATACATTCTTAGGGCCTGTTTGGTTTAAGATTTTATAGATGCTTGGGAATGAAGGATACTTGGGAATACTATGCCTGTGAATAAGATTGCTGGGAATCAAAGATAACTGTGTTTAGTTGTGCACGAGAATGTCATCAGGATTTTATGAGAATGAATTATGTCTGTATTTATTTTTTTTATAATTAATCAGGTAAACTTTATGTAATTTTAATAAATTAATCAACAAAATAATCAAAATTAATTCAAACTATTAATAAAAATCAATATTCGTCTCAAAAAATAAATAAATAGATAAAAATCAATGAATTAATAATCATGAAATAATTTTAATAGGATAAACTATGTTAATTTAACTAATTAAAAATATTTAATTAATGTTTTTAATAAATATCATTAACTATAATAATTTAATATATTTGTATCCATAAAAATTAATTAGATAAATATTTTAATAATAATATGATTATTTATTTATTATAAGAAAATAAAAAAAAATAATTAATTTGATTATAAATAATCAATAAGTAATTAATTATAATTATTAAAAAATGAATTTTTATACTAAATTCATTTAAATAATTTTAATTCAATAATTAAATATATTTTCGATAATGTTAACTAATTAATTATAATTTTAGTAAATATGTAATTACATCCCTTTAATAAATTTCTTTGTTTAAAACAATTGAAATTCTTAAAAAATTATTATTTAATGTAATTAAATAATTTATCATATTATTTTTAATTTAGTATCTATTACTTAATTAATTAACTATATTCAAAATAAAATTGCATATAAAAATAAAAAAGAAGAGATAGGCAAAGCGAAAACTCATGGTTTTGCAAGGGCATAAAAAGCCCTTACTTGTGGGCATAAATGATGCCTGGGAATGTGTTATTTCCTGGGCCCACCACAGAAACCTTGAAACAAAACAAGGGCATTAGAAACCCTTGCCCATTCTCATCTCCAAAACCCTTGCACCAAACGACCCCTTATAGAAATTTAAACAATTGTTGATGAATTACATTTTGATACGCACTTATTGTCCATCAATATCAATATAATCTCTCTCTTTTAAATGATTGACCTTAGTTCTTCTTACCGATATCAATTTAATTAACTTGGATTACTTCACCCACCACATCTTAAAACAAATTGGTACATCAATTGTCTCTAAACTTTCAAATGTATTCCATTTGTATTGTGTAAACTTTTGAAATATCTATTAAATCCTTGAACTGGTAAAACAATTGCCTTTAAGCTTTCAAGAGTGTATTCTTTTTGTATGTCTAAGGTTTCGAAATATCTATTAAATCCTTAAACTGGTAAAAGAATTGTCTCTAGACTTTCAAGTCTATTCCATTTGTATGTCTAAGCTTTTGAAATATTTATTAAATCCTTAAACCGGTTAATCAATTGTCTCTAAACTTTCAAGTCTATTCCATTTGTATGTCTAAGCGATCGAAATACTATTAAATTCTTAAACTGGTAAACAATTGTCTCTAAACTTTCAAGTTTATTCCATTTGGATGTCTCAGCTTTTGAAATATCTATTAAATCCTTAAACTGGTAAAATAATTGTTTCTAAACTTTCAAGTTTATTCCATTTGTATGTCTAAGCTTTCAATAAAAAGTAATGTATCCAATATCTCTAGTCTCTACTAACCGACCATCTGAGTTACTGCTTCACAAAATCGAATTTTTTTCCAATAGACACAAAATGTGAAACAAAAAAAAAAGATTAAATAGAAAAAATCATAATTTAATGAAACTTGCATTTTTTAAAAAAGAAAATTTACAAAATTGAAATTCCACCAAGTAGACACAAAACGTGAAAAAACGATGTAATTGAAAAACTCAAGTTTTAATCAAACATGATTTAAAAACAAATTGTCAAAATCGAAATCCTTCCTAGAAGACACAAAATGTGAAACAAAAAAATGAAAAAAAAAATTAAATTTTAATGAAACTTGACTTTTTAAAAAAACAATGACAACATCGAAATCTTTCCAGTAGACACAAAACGTGAAACAAAAAAATTAAATGGACAAAATTTATTTGTTATAAAACTTGGTTTTTTTAAAAAAAAAATCACAAATTCGAAAATCATTTCCAGTTGACACAAAGCATGAAACAAAAAAAATATTAATTGACAAATAAACTTGATTTTTTTTTAAAAAAAGAGGAAAATTAAAAAAATCAAAATCATTCCTAGCAGATACAAAACATGGACAAAAAAAATTATATTGACAAAATCAGATTTTAATGAAACTTGATTTTTTTAAAAAAAAAAAAACAAAAAGGAATTGACAAAATCAAGGTCTTCTCAATAGACACAAAATGTTAACTAAAAAATTAAATTTACAAAATCAAATTTGAATGAAACTCGATTTTAAAAAAAAAAAAAAGAAAAGAAAATTGACAAAATTGATATCCTTCTCCGGAGACACAAAAAGTGAAAAAAAAATTAATAGACAAAACAAAATTTTGGTGAAACTTGATTAAAAAAAGAGAAAAAATAAAATTAATTTTTTTTTAAAAAAAATTGACAAAATCGAAATCTTTCTCAGTAGATGAAAAACGTGAACAAAAAAAATGTAAATTGACAAAAGAAAATACTATTTTTTAAAAGAAAAATGACAAAATTGAAATATTTCCCAATAGACACAAAACATGAACAAAAATAAAAATTAAATTGACAAAATCAAATTTTAATGAAACTTGATTTTTTAAAAAAAAAGAAAATTGAAAAAATCTAAATCTATCCTAGTAGACACAAAACGTGAAACAAAAAAACAATTAATGACTTTTGAAAGCTTTCTAGTAAAAACAAAAAAGGTGGGAAAAAAATTTAATTGACAAAATTAAATTCTAATCAAACTTTATTTAAAAAAAAAAAAAACAAAAGAAAATTGATGAAATCAAAATTCTTCCATGCAAACACAAAACGTGAAAAAATAATTAATTGACGAAATTGAATTTTAATGAAACTTGACTTAATTTTTTTTTTTAAAAAAAAAAGAAAATTGAAAAATTGAAAGACACGAAACGTGAAAAAAAAATTGAAAAAATCAAATTTGAATGAAACTTGATTTTTTATAAAAGAAAAAAAAATGACAAAATCATCCTTCCCAATAGAAACAAAACATGAAAAAAAAAAATTAAATTCACAAATTCAAATTTTATTGAAACTTATTTTTTTTAAAAAAAAATTTGACAATCTAAATCCTCCCGATAGATACAAAACATGAAAAAAAAATTGTCAAAATCAAATTTTACAAAACTTGATTTTTAAAAAAAAAAAAAACAGAAACAAAAACACAAATCGTATTTCACATAATTTACTAAATCATATACAATTTAATTAAATGAAGAAAATCAAAAATAAAAATTAAGAAGAAAAAAATAAAAAAGAGAGACACCTAAAACATTGATAAACATAGGAGATAACTAATTTTAGACCGGAAAATCACGAAAAAAAACTTGAGAGGGAGAAAATTAAAGTTAAACCATAATATTTGAGAATGGTGTCGTTCTAATTAAATTGACAAAATTGAACTAAAACATTATTGTTATAGGTAATTTTGGACCACTCCGATATGCAGGAAGCTGACGAAGACAGCGCGATACCAGCCCAAGGAGGCAGCCAGGAAACGGGATCCGAAGGAAGAACAGGACAGAGGGTCGGGCCAAAGTCGAAGGGATCGAGCTTTTGGCCCGACCCCCTGCTCGGCCTCGGCCTTGGGCCGAGGCCGCGACCACTCGGCCCGTTTGCGCGGGCCGAGTTCTTCCGCCTCCATTCGATCCACCGGTGCCCCCAGCTGCCTCGGTTCCACTTGGTTCAGCCCAAATCGCCTCCGAATGCCTAAAACCCTAGGAGCATGAGCAGGTATTTAAACCCCTCTTCGTCACTGAAGAAAGGGGGCCGAAAACTCACTCTTCTCTTCCTTTTGCTCTCTAGTTTTGCTCATATTCCCTCCGATTACTGACTTAAGCATTGGAGGAGGTGTGGCAAGCACCACACCGGTGTGTAGGTTTCCCTTGTTTTGTAGGCCACGTCTTCCCCGGATTCAAACAAATTCACTATTGGTGTCACGTGAAGGTCAGGTGAGCGCTTGGCCGAATTTTGGCATCAACAGTTGGCGCCGTCTGTGGGGAAGAAGCTTGCTAGTGGGATTTGCACACTGGTTACCTGGCGGATAAGAGGATGAAGAAGAAAAACTAGATTCCAGATGCAAAACGAACAGTGCCGACCCGAGGTCGAGGCCGACCAGGCTGAGGCCGACCAGGTCGAGGTCAGGACGAAACCCCTCGAGCGATCAGGGTCATCTTTGGAGGGAAAATTAGCGAAAAAAGTTCCGTTGAAGAACTGAAAATCATTCTATCAACATCCAAGATTGAGGTAACGAACACTCGAGGAAGACTGGGGGCTAAGAAGGAAAAGCTACCGGATTTAGGCCAACTCTAGGCCGAAGCCGAGACTGACCTTCCAAGGCCTAAAAGTGTCTCCAATATCACAATGTTAATGCAATTTTGATTGCCAATCGAGTCGAACAAGAGACGAGGATAAGATTGGAGCAAAGAAACCAAATACGAAAGACGACAGATTATTCGAGGCTAAGGCCGAGGCCGAGGCCGAGGCCGACCAGGGGAACCTCCTTCCCTCATGAAGCAGTGATAGCTTATGTGTTTGTTCCCATTATGTTTTTCAATGACTGGTTGCATTTTCATTCTGATTTTAGCATTTACATTTGTAGGTGTAGGAAATTTAAAACGCTTGATGCGCTAATCTTAATAAAGGTTCCATGTTTAGTTCTGTTGTTGCAGACGATTCAATAATGACAGGCGAAAATGCCCTTGGTTGAGTGGAACACTTGAAGATTTACTACCAGTAGCTTCCACAGAGATGGAGCTCCACTGCCCCACCACGGGAAGGCACAGCCCGACCATGCAGAGGATGACCAACTTATAATGTCCTTGTAGGAGTGGCAATGCCTATACTCCCAAGGCCCTCGTTGGAGTGGCAACGCCTATACTCCCCGAGGTAATCAACTTATAATGTCCTTGTAGGAGTGGCAATGCCTATACTCCCAAGGCCCTCGTTGGAGTGGCAACGCCTATACTCCCCGAGGTAATCAACTTATAATGTCCTTGTAGGAGTGGCAATGCCTATACTCCCAAGGCCCTCGTTGGAGTGGCAACGCCTATACTCCCCGAGGTAATCAACTTATAATGTCCTTGTAGGAGTGGCAACGCCTATACTCCCAAGGCCCTCGTTGGAGTGGCAACGCCTATACTCCCCGAGGTAATCAACTTATAATGTCCTTGTAGGAGTGGCAATGTCTATACTCCCAAGGCCCTCGTTGGAGTGACAACGCCTATACTCCCCGAGGTAATCAACTTATAATGTCCTTGTAGGAGTGGCAATGCCTATACTCCCAAGGCCCTCGTTGGAGTGGCAACGCCTATACTCCCCGAGGTAATCGACTTGCAGAAATGTCCTTGGAGGAGTGGCAACGCCAATACTCCCCAAGGCAACGACGACTAGCTGACCCTCGGGTACGGAGGCATTAAGGCTTCAAGGTATGGTAAATTACATTCCAAGCATCTTTTACTCAAGAATAATTTGTAAATTTAAAATAACACTTGAGTAGGGGGCTGAGGAGGGGAGACTATCGATTGGGTGATGATTAAAGCTTGCTTGGAAAGAATATGTCTAGATGGCCGAGGCCGACCAGGCCGACCAGGCTGGATTAAGTCATTGCTTTTTCCTTTCTATTTTTTATCATGTATGCTATTGTGGCTATTCAATTTTAGTCATGCTCATAACATTTCTGTTGCAAATTGATAATTTTTTGCCTAGGCACGAACTCAAGGCCAACTAGGCTAAATACATGTTTAGTGCTCTAAGTGTTTTTTGCAGGAATGATGATGCTGAAATTGTTATGGTAAGAGGTGGTGGCCACCAAACCGTACCTATGTTATTCTTTTGCAAAAATGTCATTATTCTGTTTGACCAATGCATAACATTAAGTGTTTTACCAAGTTTCTACAAGAATAGGGCTGAGGTCGACCAGGCCATGCCCATACCATATTTTTACAGGAACAGGACCGAGGCCGACCAGGCCACGTCCATACCTTGTTTATGCAAGAGTGTCATTCTCCATACTTTAAGGCATAAGCTCAAGGTCGACCAGGTGAAGCACATTCTAAGTGCTCACATCTTTATGGTAATCGATTTTGCTTAGTCACTCTTTACAGGGGCTTGAGGCCGAGGCCGACCCTAGCCTCTTCCCTCATCTTACTTTTTAAAAGCTAACGTATGAGTGCAGCAACTTAGATTTTGGGTTAACAGGGACTTGAGGCCGAGGCCGACCATAGTCTCTTCCCTCATTTTTCTTTTGCAGATAACATTTCGATGCAGGAACTCGAAATTTTCAATAGTATGAAATATAGTCGAGGCCGACACCAGGGTCTTACCGCGTGCGCCATCTAAATGGCTAAGCGAGAAAAACACTTACACAGGGGGCTACAAAACAGAGGAATGGCCTGAACAAACGTCCAAAACGAGAGATAAAATGCATAAAAGTTTGGACTCGCTCCAAACGTTAGCCTCGGCCTCATGCCAAGGCCGAGGCCGAGGCCGGGTTATTTCTTCAATCCCCACTTTTCTCACTTCTCTCTTGCCTAACCCCTATTCAGGGAGTTTCTGCTTTGTTTAGTTTTATCCTATCTTGCAGGATAACGAAAATTCGCACATAAGTCAGCACAATAGGAAGATCTTTACTCTTAAATCGGGCTTAAGGAGCTCAACCTATAGCAATAAGTCACACCTGAATCCCAATTCAAGAGTGGGGGCTTAATGTTATAGGTAATTTTGGACCACTCCGATATGCAGGAAGCTGACGAAGACAGCACGATACCAGCCCAAGGAGGCAGCCAGGAAACGGGATCCGAAGGAAGAACAGGACAGAGGGTCGGGCCAAAGCCGAAGGGATCGGGCTTTTGGCCCGACCCCCTGCTCGGCCTCGGCCTTGGGCCGAGGCCGAGGCCCATGGTCGGCCCGCTTGCACAGGCCGAGTTCTTCTGCCTCCGTTCGATCCACCGGTGCCCCCAGCTGCCTCGGTTCCACTCGGTTCAGCCCAAATCGCCTCTGAATGCCTAAAACCCTAGGAGCATGAGCAGGTATTTAAACCCCTCTTCGTCACTGAAGAAAGGGGGCCGAAAACTCACTCTTCTCTTCCTTTTGCTCTCTAGTTTTGCTCATATTCCCTCCGATTACTGACTTAAGCATCGGAGGAGGTGTGGCAAGCACCACACCGGTGTGCAGGTTTCCCTTGTTTTGCAGGCCACGTCTTCCCCGGATTCAAACAAATTCACTATTGGTGTCACGTGAAGGTCAGGTGAGCGCTTGGCCGGATTTTGGCATCAACAATTATTATAATAATAATAACTCAATGGAGATACCTAAAATGAACAATAGGAGGAGACAAATAGCACTGTATGTGAAAATTTATAAACGAAATTTAGACTTAAATCAAATATTCTTTTGAATTTTATTAAACTACGAATTTTGATTCTGGATTTTGAAAACTAAAGGATAAAATCACATATTATTTTAAATTTTATTAAATTACGAATTTTGATTCTGGAATTTCAAAACTAATTATGTAATTATCTAAAATTTAAAGGGGTATTATGGTCTAAAAATGTTTTTCAGAAATCCTTGTCTTTTGATATAGTATAGATATAGATTATAGATTATAGATAATAATTTTTTTTAGAAGAGATTATAGATAATAATTATAGATTATAGATTATAGATTAGTATGCAATTAATTGGTCCATACTCTTTTTATTCATATTTATTCACCTAACTAGTTATCTTATGAAATTAATCTCTACTGGTAATGAACCCATGCAATTTACATTGTACGTTTATTTATTTATTTTTAGTTCAGTTTATTTTGAAGTAAAAATAATAAAATTTGAATTAAAAATGCTTGTCAATGAGTGTTTTTTTTTTTTTGGAAAATGTCAGTGTGTTTATGTAGTAAAGAAATTTTAATTTGAATTATGTATAACGATGCCAAATTTAGAAAAGTTTATTGATAAAGTTTAAAATGCAGAACCGAAATTATGGAAAGCAGGGCTCTGAGCAACGACTATCTCTCTCGGGAGAAAGCTTAGTTTCATGAGCGGTTGGGCAACTAGTTTGCTTATTGGGATCCATTGTGATCGAGCTGGGGAAGAGATAACCAAGCACCATGGAGGAAGAAAAGACGATTAAGGAACTTGGCAAGATGAGGTTAACTGAAGATGAAAAAGGGGGTTTGGTGGAGGTTGAAGACAATGATATTGATAGCACTGAGAAAGATATCAAAAATACAGCGATGTGCAAAATACTAACATCCAAAGGAGTTAATGCTGAACATTTTCAGAGACTAATCCCGAAGATCTGGGGGACAGAAGGGAAGGTTCAGATGAAGAAAGCTGGGAAAAATACCTATATATGTAAATTTAAGAACAAGAAAACAAATAGAAGAGTGATCGATGGGGGGCCGTGGGTTTACGACAAGGCAATCATTCTATTCGAGGACCCAAAAGGAAGTAGGGGGATTAACTCATTCGAGTTCAGGTATGCAAGCTTTTGGGTGCATTTCCATAACTTACCAGTTGTTTCCTTGAACAGGAAATATGCTGAGGCGCTAGGCAACTGGATTGGTGTGTTCGTGAAAATGGATGAAGACGAAGGAGAAGGTCGGGTCTGGGGGGAATCACTCAGGGTCAAAGTTAAGATGGATATTAAAAAACCGCTAAGGAGAAGGACAAACATCAAAGTGGGTTCGATGGCTGAAGAAACATGGATACCCTTAACCATAGAAAAACTTCCAGACTTCTGTTATCAATGTGGAAGGCTCGGGCACGTTATGAACGAATGTGAAGAGGATGACAGTGATGAGGATGAGGAAGAGGAAACCCAATACGGACCATGGCTTAGGGAAAACGCAATTTACAGACCAGAAAGCAGGGGAAAGAAAGGATCCAAGAAGAACGGGGTAGAAAAAACAGAAGCAGGAAACCAGTCACAAGAAGAGAATGTAAATGAACTTTCAAACAGATTAGCAGCGGTGACCGGTCCGGTGACCGGAGATGAGAGCAGGTCGGAAATGCAGCAACAACAGCAGCCGGCAGAGCAGAGAGATCAGGTCAGAAAGGACAAAAAAACAGGCGTAGAAAACAGAAAGAAGTCAGACAATTCTGAGAATATAGCCGTTGAATCCCAAATACCGAGAATAAAAGCTGGAAATGAGACCTGCAGCAATCTGAAGAAAGAAGAAATGAACTTTAAAAAAGAAACTTCTATTCAGGTAAGCGGTGAGAAAAGACAAGAAGCTAGCCAGGTTCAGTGAGGCCCAATGAACAATCAAGAAAAAGGAACAAGTACAGAGGATGGGGAAAAAGTCGACAGAGCTCAATCACCTCCAAAGGAAACACAAAACACATCCGCAAAAGAGCATTCAGGAAAAAGGAATGAGCAACGAGGAAAGGGAGAAGCAAATCAAAGGAAAAGGAACTTAAAATCGTGGAAGAGGCTGGCCAGGAATGAGCCCATGCAACAAGATGAAATAGATACCATGGTCAGCCAAGGAGGAAAGAGACATGGGCAGGAAGACACAATAGATGAAAGTACAGTAAAGAAACAAAAAACCAACTGCTTCGAGGCCATCGAAGGGATATCGGCGGAGGCTGTGGCACAGCCCCGCCGGATGCCATGAAACTCTTATGTTGGAATGCTCGAGATCTGGGGAATTCTCGAGCGATCCGAGTGCTTCGACACATGGTAGAAAGCGTTAAACCCCAACTGATCTTCATAATGGAAACCAAGTGTGATGTGGGCAGGAGTGCTAAAATCAAGCTAGCTTTACAACGTGACAATGTTTTTTGTGTCCCTAGCAAAGGTAAGAGTGGGGGGTTCATGCTTTTCTGGAATTCTGATATAGGGGTCAATATCAATTCTTATTCGGATGGTCATATCGACACCTTTGTTAATGATAGTTTGGGAAGATGGAGATTCACGGGTTTTTATGGCAACCCAGAAACCGACAAAAGGCACTTCTCTTGGGCGCTTCTTGAAAGGTTAAAGGCTTGTTTTGAGGGGCCGTGGATTATCGGGGGCGACTTCAACGAAATCATGTTCTCAAATGAGAAGGTAGGGAGTGTGAATAGGAACTTAAATCAAATAGGCCTGTTTGTGGAAGCTATTAACAGATGTGAGTTAATGGACGCGGGGTACTCAGGCAACAAATTTACGTGGAGAAGAGGGAGAAATGGCCGGAATCAGATCAAAGAAAGGCTGGACCGTTTTCTCATTAATTATTCTATGTCTCTTCTAATGCCAAATCTGAAAGTTAACCACCTAAATTTCTTTAGTTCAGACCACAGGCCCATTGTAGCTATTTGGGAGCAGCGGTCTATCGTGTCCACAAGGCAGAAGAGAAATAGAATCATGAGATTCGAGTCTGGGTGTATTAAACAGAAGGACCGTATCCTTTGATCGCGTTGAATGGCCGTTCATTAGGGAGATTCTATTCAGAATGGGGTTCAGTGAAAAGTGGATCACTAATATCATGAAGTGTGTGGAGACCGTATCCTTTTCTGTAATGATAAATGGAGCAACCACGGAGGAATTCCATCCTACCCGAGGAATTAGGCAAGGGGATCCCCTTTCCCCCTACCTTTTCTTGGCTTGTGTTGAAGGCTTCTCAAGTCTCCTGAACAGGGAAGTGGCCACTAAAAAACTAAAAGGCTTTAGAATTAATAATCATTGCCCTATTATATCTCACCTTTTCTTTGCTGACGATAGTTTAATCTTTTGCAGGGCCACTGAAGACGAATGCCAAACTATAAAAGAAGTCCTGGAAAGTTATGAAGCAACCTCAGGTCAAAAGATTAACATGGATAAATCCATGTTTATGGTGAGCAGCAATGTTTCTAGGGAAGAGGCAGGCCATATCAGTGAATCTTTGGGCATTAAGAAGACGAATTCCCTTGGGGTGTATCTCGGGATGGCCTCTCAAAATAGCAGGAATAAGACTAAACTTTTCGAGAAGATTCGGAGGAAGATAGAGACATTGCTGCAAGGGTGGAGTGAGAAACTATTCTCTGTTGGGGGTAAAAAGGTCCTTCTCAAGGCGGTCATCCAAGCAATTCCAACCTATATGATGAGTTGTTTTAGACTCCCCAAAGGATTATGTGACGACATTAATAGTCTTTGTGCCAAATTTTGGTGGGGGGTTGTAGGTGACAAAAGGAAAATTCATTGGCCAGCTAGAAAAATCTTTGTAAGAGTAAGGATGGAGGCGGTATGGGCTTTAGAGACCTAAATATGTTTAACCAAGCCCTTCTCTCTAAACAAAGCTGGAGGATCTCGAGGAACCCGGATAGTTTGCTTAGTAGAGTCCTCTGAGGGTGCTATTTTAGAGATGGGGACTTCTTCAATGCCCCGGTGGGGGTTAACTCCTCCCTCGTTTGGAAAAGCATCGTGTGGGGGAGAGAGCTCTTCAAGGAAGGTTTTAGATGGAGGGTTGGTAATGGTCACCATATCTACGTTGAACATGATCCATGGATTCCTAGGCAAGGCAATCGTCACCCTTTGAAGGTGCATCCCTCTTTGTTTGGGAAACGAGTGAAAGATCTAATCCTAGAGAACGAAGATTGGAATGAAGAGCTAATTAGAAACCTCTTCATTCCCATAGACGCCAAGGATATCCTTGCTATTCCTCTTGGAAACTCGCGGGACAAGGATGAGATTATATGGAATAACGATGCTAAGGGTAGATTCAGTGTAAAAAACGCATATCATCTGGCAACTAATATCCGCCGTTCAACAGAAGCTTTCGGTTCGGACGACTCCACTCAAATCAGGAAATGGAGATCCATATGGGATCTCAACATTATACTGAGAGCCAAGATAGGCTTTTGGAGAATAGTGAAAAACCTAATCCCTACCAAAGGCAATCTTATCTCTAAAGGAATGGATATTAATCCCCTTTGTGTTTTGTGCAGGGGCGAGGTGGAAACCCCGGGTCATATCTTCTGGAGATGTAAAAAGGTAAGTCATGTCTGGCCTAGATTTTTCCCTAAACTGATGGACTTTTTGAATTGGTGCAGGGAAGACAGAGACATGGAATCTTGGGTGGGAAGAAATTTACACTCATCTCAGTAAAGAGGAAGCTGAGAAGGTTGGCATTATGATCTAGACAATATGGAACTTCAGGAATCAGGCCTCGGCTAACAAAGTCACAGTGGATGATCAAAAGCTTACTCAGTGGATTCATCGGAATTTTGAAGATCAAAGGAAACGTACCCACTGTCATCTGGCAGAGATCAGGCTAGAGAGCCTCCGGAATCACGAATGCTGGTCCCCTCCTCCTCAGAATCTCCTGAAGCTTAATTCTGACGCCTCTTGGAATGAGTCTCAGAATTCTGGGGGAATTGGCTGGGTAATTCACGATTCCTTAGGATCTCTGGTCCAAGCGTGGTTCAAACGCATTAATCGCAAATGGAAGATAAAATCGTTGGAGATCGCTGCGATTAAGGAAGGGTTACAAAATTACCTTACTCTAAGCCAGAATCGATCCTCGAATTTGATTGTAGAAGCAGACGCCTCTGAAGTAATCAAGTCGCTTAATCATGAGGAGTCTGATCTCTCTAAAGATAAGACTTTGCTGATCGATGTTGAAAATCTCACGGTGGAAGCAGGAGTAATCGCCTTCGTCAAATGTCCAAGGCTGGGCAATCGAGTAGCACACAATCTCTCGCGAGCAGCTGCGGGCTTCTCGCCGATGGCCTCTCCGTCGACCAACGTAGTCGACGGCTTTTGTGTTTCTTCGACTTCTTCCACGCTGGAAGGAATTTTTTTTTGTACAGGTGATTTGATCCCTAATTAAGGAGGACTTTGGTGTAACTACCTCTCGTTTGCTTTAATGAATTTTCGATTTTCTTTTCTAAAAAAAATCTCACGGTGGAAGCAGGAGTAATCGCCTTCGTCAAATGTCCAAGGCTGGGCAATCGAGTAGCGCACAATCTCTCGCGAGCAGCTGCGGGCTTCTCGCCGATGGCCTCTCCGTCGACCAACGTAGTCGACGGCTTTTGTGTTTCTTCGACTTCTTCCACGCTGGAAGGAATTTTTTTTTGTACGGGTGATTTGATCCCTAATTAAGGAGGACTTTGGTGTAACTACCTCTCGTTTGCTTTAATGAATTTTCGATTTTCTTTTCTAAAAAAAAAAAAAAAAAAACGCAGAACCGAAAGAAAACAAAAGGTAAGGTTTAAAATGCAATTGAATTATAAAATTTGAAATACATTTTTTTTTTTTTTGAGGAGAATTTGAAATACAATTATAAATAAAGTACCTCGCACATTTCTTTTTTCGAGTTCAAGTAGATAACACTCGAACTTTTTTTTTTCTTTTTTGAAAAAGATGACAACTTATAACAAATGATGGGTGATTTTAACTATAACCTATGATAATAATTTTATTCAAGACCTGTTTCAAAAATATATATATATATATATTCAAGACCTATTGGAAATTTGTTACAATTTCAGTGCAAATAGGGAAAAGTGTTTTATTATTTAAGCGCATTGACTAAGCAAAATGGTCTGGGTGGTGTAGTTGGTTATCACGCTAGTCTCACACACTAGAGGTCCCCAGTTCGAACCTAGGCTTAGACAAGTATGTTGTTTTTTTTTTCCCCATCTTAATCTACAGTATTGGATCTTAGAGTCCGTTTGGAATACATTCTAATTTAAATGTTTTTAAAGAATACATTTTTTCAAAAACATTTTATATAAAAATTATTAGAATTTAAACACTCATATGTTTTGTTACATTCCCTCAGGAGTGTTTTTATACACAAGTTATTGGGTGTGTTTGGTTTAACTTTTCAAGTGTTTAATTTTGAAAATAAATCATTTTGAAAAAATTTCTAGTGTTTGGCAACCACTAAAAATAACTTATTAGAAAATGAGATTGATAAATAAATCATTTTGAGAGAAACACTTCAAACCAACTTTTTAAAAAAGACTTCTAAGCAAACAATAACTTGTGTATAAAAACATTTATGAGAAAATGCAACCAAACATATGAGTGTTTAAATTCTAAACAATTTTTTATACAAAATGTTTTTTAAAAAATGCATTCTTTAAAAACATTTAAATTAAAATGTATTCCAAATGGACCCATTGTATACTTCAAAACTCTTTTTAAAAAAATTGGTTTCAAGTGTTTCTCTTAAAATGGTTTATTTCTCAATCTCATTTTCTAATAAGTCATTTTTAGTGGTTGCCAAACACTAGATTTTTTTTCAAAATGATTTATTTTCAAAATTAAACACTTGAAAAGTTAAACCAAACACACCCTTAATCATATATATCTATAATCTAGGGCTCACACAAAATTTGAATGGTTGTATAGAAACAAATTGAATGGTTGAAATATTTTTTTTCTAAGAAATGTTAAAGTAAAACCTAAAAAACAGAATCTCTACAAATATATATTAATAATTGTGTTTAAATTAATTTAATATTATTTTTATTTTAAAAATTTTAAAAAATATTTTTTAAAATAAAAAAAATAGGTACCACGTCAGCATCCTGTTTATTTCTAACGGAAAAATGGACGGAGGGACTAAAATGAAACGAAATTCAAACCTCAGGGGCTAAATCGTCGAGTTTGAAAACTCAGGGACCAAAATGAAACCTAACCCAAACCTCAGGGACCAAAAGTGTATTTTTCCCTTTTTTTTGTCCTTATGCATGCTTAAGTGATTGTGTAGTTTGTTCCGTCAATTGCCCCAACACAATCATATATTTATATTCTTTTATGGTTAATATGTGTTGGATTTTGGTGTAAATGTGTGAAAGAAAGTGATGGTTAGTTGATCAAAAGTTTTAAAACGGTTGCTTAAATTATGAATTTAATGTCCGGAATTAAATTCATAACTTGTGTGAATATGAACGGTTGGTGTCTTTTCATGTTCTACAGCTGCTATTAGTGCTCATAATTACAAAGTAATCGTTTGACCTTCTGTATTCTGCAGCTGTGGTAAATAAGCATAAATACACTGTAATTAAATGTAATTACAGAGTATTTATTGCTGTCTTTTCGTTTTTCCAGAAAGTTACTATTTGTACCACTATAAATAGTAGCTGATTTTTTCTTTTCAGATCATCTCATTTTCGAGTTTTCTCACCTTTTTCCTTTATTTTCATTTTGATTTTGTTGAGAGCAAGTATCCAAGAGTTCTGCTAGATCCATGTAGTTCGAGGTTGCTGTTCTACCGGAATTAGTCGTTGTATCCTACTGAGACAATCGCTGTAGTCTGCTAGCAACCCGTGCAGAGCGAATAATTGTCTTCAAGACAGTGCTTTGAAAGCGTGCCTCGACTACCGATCATCACATTCTTTTGTTTTACAGGTTCTGTTCGTTTGATGTGGCTAGTGTTGTCAATCGGATCATCTACGACCTTTGGAGCACTATTGAGATTCTTATATGGTTTAATTATGGTTTTTGTAATTTCTGTTATATACACTGTCTGTAGATATATTTACACTATATTTGTTTGTAGCCAGTTGTATTGTAATTTGTTTGTTAGTGTGAAACAGTTTCTATATACAACATATTTCCAACAATCTGAAGAGTACCACCACCAATGTTGTTGCTCCTACCATGATGAGATCAACCATTACCAAAGCTCATGTTGAAAAAGAATGATGATCTTCTACCTCACTATGTTGGACCTTGCTCACATATTGAATGAAGAATGTCAATTTGCTCACACAAAGCTTGAAGCTAAAGCTGTTAAGTAAGCAAAAGTGGATGCATTGGACATCCTATGTTGCAATTACACTATAAGTGGTCGTGAGGACACTTGTAGTAATGTCTATTGCAATGCCTAGAAAACTTAAAGTTTTTTGTGGGGGCATTGGCAAGATGTACAAGCTAAAAGATGCTGTACAAAGAATTTCCTCTGTGGAAAATTCTTGAGTTGATACCAATTTGGTAGTCAATCAAATGAAAGAACTGGAAATTATCATTGTAGTTTGCAATGTGAGGAATTGGTCGTGAACCATTCCAAGATGTTGTTGTGATTGAGAAGTTGCCTCCTTTATGGAAGAACTCTTACAACTTTCTCAAACACAAGCAAAACATTTGTCTATGTGGATCTTGCAGTAAGACTCCATATTGAAAATGACAATAGAAAGGGAGACAAAGATCCACTGAAGATTGAAGCAAAAACTCACATTGTTGGAGTTTCAAGGAATGACAATGTAATTGTTGTCATTGATGGGGTATGTATGTGGAAAAGGACTATCTGAATGATGACACGTTTGAATTGAATGTATTGACACAAGTGTCAAAGAATAATATTAATAACAACTCATCTATTATGTTGTTGAGTTGTGTGATGTATGACCTTTTAGGTTGAGGCATGTTTATTATCATTTTTATGGAATGATAAGCTTAAGACTAGTGTCTATCTTTTGACATTGATAATAGGCGCAAATGCAAAGTTTTGTGTTAAATCAATGTTTGATAGAAAGTCGTTTTATCTGTGGAAAGAAGTAATGAGTTACTTGATTCAATCCACAGTGATATATGTGACATGAAAAGTACCCCCAAAAAGAGGTAAGAGATATTTTGTCACATTTATTGATGATAGTAGTAAATATTGCTATGTATATTTATTACATAGTAAAGATGAAACCTTAGATGTTTTTTAAAACATATAAGGTAGAAGTTGAAAATTTGACTTGAGAAGAAAGTGAAGATGCTTAGATCATACAGAGGTGATGAATTTTTAAACATCATTGCTTTATCAATTTTGTGAAATCAATGGTATAATCCATTAATCTAAAGCATCTTATACACCACAATAAAATGGTGTAGTTGAAAGAAAGAACCGAACTTTGAAGGACATGGTTAATTGCATGTTAAATAGTTCAAGTTTACCTCATAATTTGTGGGGGGAGGCGTTGCTTATAGCGAATTTTATACTAAACAGAATTCCACATAAGAAAAGTGATAAGTCACCTTATGAGGTGTGAAATAGAAGGTTACCCTCATATAAAATGCTGAAAGTGTGGGGGTGTTTGGCAAAGGTACAAGTTCCTTTACCAAAAAGGACCAAACTTGGGCCTAAGACAGTTGATTGTGTATTTATAGGATATGCAATGCATAATACTGCTTATAGATTTCTGGTGGTTAAATTAGAAATACCTGATATTAATGGAATCTATTGAAGCTAAAGTCTTTGAGGATATATTTCCTTTTAAAGAAGAAAGACACAAAAGTAATGGTGTCAAAAGGAATTATGAGGCTAGCTTTCCGAAAGGTCAAGATGATCAGGAAACTGAGTCTGAACCGAGGAGAAGCAAAAGAGTTAAGAAAGCTACTTCTTTTGGACCTGATTTCATAACATATATGTTAGAAGGTGAGCCTCAAACTTTTCAAGAAGTTGTGACATCTCCGGATGCACCTTAATGGAAGGAAGCTATCAATAGTGAGATAGAATCCATTTTGCAGAACAAAACTTAGGTATTGGTTGATCTACCGCCTGGTTGTAAACCAATTAGTAGTAAATGGATTTTCAAAAGAAAGCTAAAGGCTGACGACACTATTGATAAGTACAAAGCTCGTCTTGTTGCTAAAGGCTTTCGTCAGAAAGAAGGGATAGATTTCTTTGATACCTATTCTCCAGTGATGAGGATTACATCTATAAGGATGTTAATCGCAATAGCAGCTTTACAAAATTTGGAAATACACCAAATGGATGTGAAAACTGCATTTTTAAATGGAGAATTTGATGAAGAATAATGATGAAAGTGTATCTCCTCTAGAATACTCTAGAGTTGTTGATGACTTAATGTACATGATGAATTGTACTAAGACCTGATGTGCCTATTTAGTAGGAAGGTCACAAAGATACACTGACAATCCTAGGCATGACCATTGGAATGCTCAGTTAGAGTTCAAAGGTACGTGATGTACACACTCTAGACTATGGATTGCATTGTATGAGGTATCCACGTGTACTGGAAGGATTTAGTGATGCTAATTGGATTTCTGATAGCATGGAGACTAAATCAACCAATGAGTATATATTTACCTTAGTTGGGTTTGTTGTATTATGGAAATCTTCAAAATAGATGTGTATAGCGCGTTCTACTATGGAGTCAGAGTTTATAGCTCTTAACAAAGCTGGAGAAGAAGTTGAATGTCTTCAAAATTTTCTTGAAGATATTCCATTGTGACTAAAGCCTGTGAGTGTGATATGTATATATTGTGACAGCTTAGCTCAATGAGAGCTCAGAATAATGTATGGGATGTCACGACATATAAGACGCAGACATAATTCAGTAAGGCAACTGCTCTCTAATGGAATCATTTCCATTGATTATGTTAAATCGAAAGAGAATATTGTTGATCCTTTGTCGAAAGGATTGTCAAGAGAACAAGTGACGTATACATCGAGGGAAATGGAGCTAAAGCCTATGAAATGAATTATTTGGTGGTAACCTAACCTAGTTGACTGGAGATCCCAAGATCTAGGTTCAATAGGCAAACTGGCTGGATGATTCATAGTTGACACACTAAGAAACTTATAGTTTCTTCCCATTTCTATGATGTTTAAAGAGTGTGTGATCTGTCGAAGCTAAGGTCATATTGATATTTTGTATACAAAAGGAGTAATGACAGAATACTCTTAATCAATATCACCTATGTGAGAGTAGAAGTGGGTCGCTTTTGTGAGAACTTTTCAAATGGCTTATGTTCTCTAAAGCTCCCATGAAATCAGGATTTTGTCCTGGACCAAAATGGACACAAACGTATAAAACTCGAAGATACAGAATGAGTTATGTGTGATGTCCGTTGTCTCAATTTACCATGGGAAGGATAGTTCCAAAGCTAGTCTCACTATTTCTTCGGTAGGTTCGATGGATATTCGCTAAGGAAGGTTCAAGTCCAGAAGACACCTCTCCTGATGCATAACTTGTTCGTTTGCTCTCAACAATTTTATTTTGTTTATCCTTACTTTCTTTCATGTGGGGGATTGTTGGATTTTGGTGTAAATGTGTGAAAGAAAGTGATGGTTAGTTGATCAAAAGTTTTAAAACGGTTGCTTAAATTATGAATTTAATGTCCGGAATTAAATTCATAACTTGTGTGAAGATGAATGGTTGGTGTCTTTTCGTGTTCTATAGCTGCTGTTAGTGATCATAATTACAGAGTAATCGTTTGACCTTCTGTATTCTGCAGCTGTGGTAAATACGCATAAATACACTGTAATTAAACGTAATTACAGAGTATTTATTGTTGCCTTTTCGTTTTTCCAGAAAGTTACTATTTGTACCACTATAAATAGTAGCTGATTTCTTCTTTTCATATCATCTCATTTTCGAGTTTTCTCACCTTTTTCCTTTATTTTCATTTTGATTTTGTTGAGAGCAAGTATCCAAGAGTTCTGCTAGATCCGTGTAGTTCGAGGTTGCTGTTCTACTGGAATTAGTCATTGTATCCTGCTGAGACAATCGCTGTAGTCTGTTAGCAACCCGTGTAGAGCGAATAATTGTCTTCAGGAAAGCGCTTTGAAAGCGTGCCTCGACTACCGATCATCACATTCTTTTGTTTTACAGGTTCTGTTCGTTTGATGTGGCTATTGTTGTCAATCAAATCATCTACGACCTTTGGAGCGCTATTGAGATTCTTATATGGTTTAATTATGGTTTCTGTAATTTCTGTTATATACATTATCTATAGATATATTTACACTATATTTGTTTGTAGCCAGTTGTATTGTAATTTGTTTGTTAGTGTGAAACAATTTCTATATACAGCGTATTTCCAACAATATGAATATCAATTGTAAAGATATTGAGATATTCAATTTAGAGTATTTTACCTTGAGATATGAGAAAAATCTTGTGCTATTTTGAATTTTAAGAGGAATTGAAGACGCGTTTGATTAAACTAAGTGTTCTTCTTTCAAGGAGATAATTGTCTTTAAACAGTGGTGGATTCATAACTTTATGTGAGGGGGGCTTGACATATTTATTTGAGTTTGTGTACTTTTAAATGTCTAAATTTAGTCTATGTACTTTCAATAGATCTTAAAATAAGTATTTATTTTGGTAATTTGAAGTAAATTTGTATTAAATTTGGTAAAACTAATGATAATATTTTCAATTTAAAAAAAGACACGATGTGAATATGTTTCCAAAATAATCTACTAGCATTTTAAAATATTATAGGTATAATTTTATTTCCTTGAAAAGTATGGTTTTCTACCTATTAAATCAATCAAAGTAATTTCCTTTTTAATTATATATACTTATAAAAACAAAAAAGTTATTAAAAGACAGAAATAAAATATAACATTTTATTTAAAACGAAAAAGGAGTTTTGATGGGATCGAACACGAGCTGGGCGCGTGGCAGAGAAGCTATATAAGCATTTTATTTAAAAAACGGACTAAGCAAAAAAGATAAAAAAAAAAAAAAGTTTTGAAGGTTTCAAACACATGTACTCAACATGCAGCAGGGGGGCCTGAGGTGTTAATGCCAATGAGACAAGGAATATTTTTACTAAATCAACTGAATTGTTTAATATTAATAGAATATACCTTAAAGTTCAGGGGAGCCCCCCTGGGCCTACTGTAGCTCCGCCAATGCCTTTAAAACTTGATTAAAATTTCAACTCATTGTTTCACTTGATCAACGGAAGAATATCCAATTGTTTTATTTCTCACATTGTGAGCTAAAATATGCAAAAACTTGGCTATTTGTTCCTCTATAGAACTATATTGACTATCAAAAGGTATCATGTTCCTTTAAGTATGTCAACTAGTCTTTTAAATGCAAGTGGATCCATTCGTAATATATCTCTACCCCATTCTTCATTAGCAATGAATCCCATCAATAAATATCTTACTTCTCATTCTAATTAGGCTTTGATGGAAATCTTGCAATGTATTGTACATTTTGATAAATTTCTAATAGTGCAACTATATAACCAATACAAATTGTCATAGCACCAATTACAATTCGTCTATTTTGCTCTCAATTTCTCATGATATTATCTATATGAACTTTCTCAACTGAAATATTAAATAACAAAGACAATTATGTATTGAACAATTTAAACTAAATTAGAATAGATAATTTTTTAGTTTTAGAATATATTTCTTTACCATTTTAATAAAAATACACTACAATCTTACCATCATTCTTTTTTCTTCCCATATATTATTATATATTAAAAAGAGAATAAAACCCTTATTTTTCCATATATCTATTGTATATTAAAATTAAAAAAATGACCTAATTGCTATTTTTCCATATATTTATTATGGGATTTCCATATATATATTTTTTTAATATAGTACAAAATACACTTTACCAACCACCAACCTTAATTCTATTTTTTCCAAACAGAAAAAAAAAAAAACTTTATATGGCCTCTCACATTTTTTTTCTATCTTTTCCACCCATCACTCAAGAGTATCTTGTTTCTAATTTTTTCAAGAAAAAACTATGATTGCTTTCTATTTTAAAACCCTATTTCAAGCTCACTAATCCTTTGTTTCTTTTAATCTTTTCTAAACTATTGTTACTTTCACTTTTTTTTTTAGTTGATTGTTGCTTTCACTTTTAAAACCGTGTTTTCACTCTCCTCTCCCTTAGTAATATACTATAATGTAGTTGCTGCAATCTCAACCTCGTGAACTCGTCACCGCTCACTCTCACACTCTCTCACCCATCAGCCTCCCTACCCCGTGCTCATTGGTGAGGTCGAGCAGAGACACTCATTTTTCAGCCTCTAACCTATGCTCTTAAGTTTTGATTTTTTGATTTTTAAAATTTTGATTCTCTGATTTGTTGTCTTCAACCATGGAGAAGAAAATTAAACGAAGGATTTTTTTTTTCTTCTTTTTTTTTTTTTGGAGAAGAGTTAAAACTTGTATTAGGAAAGAGCAATTACTCCCAAGTAGCTTCCAGCCATGGGACAGACACCCCATTGTTGTTGGGCAAAGGCCCATATCCAAATTATTTAGATGTAAAAGCCATAAAGGAAAATTATCACCCTAACTCTCTGAAGTATTTGTGGCCCAAGCCTTATAGGCCAACTGATGGGCCATCTGGTTATGACGTCTGGAGACATGGTTAATCGAGCGGATCTAATGCGTGGGAAGGATTTGTTTAGCTTCTTCAATGAACTGCGATAACTCAATTAAGTCTTCTTCCTTCCCCTCAAGCAAGTTTACCACCTGAATAGAGTCAAGCTCGATAAACACATGGGGGGAGTCTTGAGGGATCGATTTCAAACCAACTGATCGGCCACTGTCTGTGAATGGCACGGTAACCTGCAGTTACAAGAGTATTGTTCCACCTTCGAATGATCCATCCAACACCCCCTATCTTCTTCTCTTCATTCCACGATGCATTAGTATTAAGTTTCCAATAACCCACCGACGAGTACAACCATTTGTTTCTAGGGCTCGATTCTTGTCAATCGGCTGCTCAGGCTCGCGTCGGGTCGTCTCCTCCTCTCGATTTGTCTGCGCTTCCTCCACCCTAGTAAGCATCTGTATCGTATTATCTATTTGCTGCTTAAGGTTGTCTTGGTTGGGAAGCTAACTACTATGAAGTAATTCATTCCTATATTTTCAGATTTGCCAACAAATAATTGTGCCACATTTAATTTTCCCTTCTTCCATCGATTCTTTTCGGCTTCCTTTCCACATAAGCTCGCAGTAGTCCACAGTCGACCATTAACTCATTAGGAAGAGGAAAAAAATGAGTCCACATACCTTTAGTTAGCTTGCATTCCCATAGAAGATGCTTGATTGTTTCCGACTTTGATCTGTAAAGAAGACATAAAGGATGAACCCCCATTCCCCTATTGATTAAGTTTGTTCGAGTTGGAAGGATATCATGATAGATTTTCCATCCACAAACTTTAATTTTTGGGGGAATTGAAGTTTTCCAGTATATTTTCCATAATTCTTCCTTATGAGTGTAGCAGGAACCTGACGCCTTAGAGAAACTTTGTATTTGGATCCCCAGTCTATAAGCACTTCTCACCGAAAAAAAAAGCCTTTTGGATCATAATGCCAAATGATCTCATCTTCTTTATTCATCGGGCTAATTGGAATGTTTAGGATGGTTTTTGCATCGTTCTCCAAAAACAACTCCTTAACCATTGTCTCGTTCCAACCTCCAGTAGGATGGATGAGTTGAGCTACCGAATATTATTGAGCGTTTCTGTTAGCGAGAATTGGGGTACAAGCACCATCTCTAGGGATCCAAGGAACTAATGCAGCATCCACATTGATACCACTTCCATCTATAGCCTTTCCTGAAAAGTTCCCTTCCCCAAACAATACTCCGTCATGTGTAATAAGGGTTACTTCCTAATCCCGCCTTTAGAAAATGCCCTGTTTTGAAATAACGTCCTCTAAGCACTCTTATAAGCAGGCTATCTGGGTACTAAATAATCCTCCAACTTTACTTAGCTAACATAGCTTGGTTGAAGACCATGATATCTCTGAATCCCATTCCACCAAGCCTTTTGTTAATGCACAACTTTTTCCAGCTTCTCCAATGAATCTTGCTTCTTGTATCCTCTGCTCCCCACCAGAACCTCGCACACATAGAATTCAACTCGTTACCCAAAGACAAAGGGAATTTAAAACAACTCATCGCATAGTTCGGAATGACTTGAGCCACAAATTTAATAAGGATCTCTCTTCTAGCGGCTGAAAAAAAATCTCCCTTTCCATCCTTGCAAAGCTCTCCAAACCCGATCGTTAATGTGGTTGAAAATCTCCTTACTACGAGCATTTTGCGACGGAAGCCCAAGATATGTCCCCAAGCTATCTGTATGCTTAACCTGCAAAATATTCTCAATCTTTCTAGCTAGATCTTCGTTAGTATTTGGGCTAGCATAAAATTAGATTTATTATAATTTATTATTTGCCCCGATCATTCTCATAAGTCTCAGGGGTTTGCTTTATAGACGCAGTCATTCTTAGATGCCTTAAAGAACAATAGACTATCATCCGCATAGAATAAATGAGTTAACATAGGGCAATGCTTATTAATACGCAAACCTGAAAATTCTTTATTAACCTCTAATTTATTAAGGAGCCTCGAAAGACCTTCTGCACAGATTAGGAACAAATAAGAAGACAGAGGATCCCCTTGTCGAAGCCCTCTATTTGATGAGAATTCGGCTCTTGGAACCCCGTTCAAAAGAACCTGGAAACTGACCAATTCAACACATCGCATTATGAGGTCAATCCACTGGCCACTAAATTCCATCTTTCCCATTATTTTCTGAATATAAATCCATTCCACACGATCATAAGCTTTGCTCATATCCAACTTGAGAGCCACTACCCTTGTCTTTCCTTGTCTTTTATTTTTGACTGCATGGATACATTCAAACCCCAGGATTGCATTATCAGTTATGAGCCTTCTTGGAACAATAGCCGATTGGCTGGGGGAAATTATACATTTTAGCACTTGTTTCAGTCTGTTTGCAAGGACCTTGAATATAATTGTTGAGTTTTAGGCTCTAAAACTCATAGATAGTGAATGTAAATAAATTGTATACTTCTTTCAATAAAGTGTTATTGTTAAGTATTGCACAATATGACATAAATCCAATAAACTAAGATCAAGGTTGTTTGTATGTAAATTGAACTAGCATGTGAGGACATACGGGGGTCGATGTTCAAGAAACAACCTAAAAGGTTTATAGTACAAGGATAAGGCTGGGTACCTTATACTGGTAACACTATGTGATATGGCCTTCTTTGTATTTGATACAGACATATTGATCCAAAGCGTCCATGTAGTAGACATGCAAGTGGGGGTATGCTATACAATGATTTTGCATAAGAGTGGACCACGAAATAGTCAACCACTAGTTGTAACACCGTTAACTAGCTAGGTTACTGTTTCAATAGGATGACCTAGGTAACTCAGTCTTAATCTTGAGTGTGTCATGAACTCCTTCTCACAAGGGATTGTCCTTTGATTAGCATGGGTGAGAGTGGCCTATACGTCGACTCAATAAGCCTTCCTTTTTGGGGACAAGACCGAGTGGGAGGCTGGGGACATGACAACACAAGAAGAAATTCACTCTTCCCACTTCTAGGAGAAGTAGATGAGTGTTCCCTTAAGTGGTGACTCTGGGAATTGAACAAAGGGATCCCGCCCTCTCACTGCCCGAGAGGGACTTTTTATTTAATGGTTGGACCATAAACAGACTGTTCATTAGAAGAGCGCTGGTACTTAAGGAGACAAATGTAATTGATAACGCTCATTTATGTGCGCTATTTTGCCTTAAAAACCTAGGTTATTGTTTAGAAAGCAAAGACTTTGTGCTTAAAATCTTATCTTTTTGAGTCAATTTAGCAAAAGTCTTAGACTCATGTGGAAAATCTTAGAAATATAGAATTTATGCTTAAAATGCCCAAAAAGAGATTACTTTTGTAGGAATTTACCCAAGTTAATGTTTTTGTGCAGAGGATAATTTATGGTGGAAATGCGCCCACAATTGGAGATAGAGGTTAGCGGAGCAAAGAGTAGAAGTTGCAGATTTGCACCCACATTTGATCCTGAGAATGTGGAATTTGCATTTGAATTGCGCCCGCAAACTGATGAGGAAAGTAGCCCCAACTAAAGACATAATTGCGCCTGCAAACTGATGTGGAATTTGTGTTTGAATTGCGCCCGCAAATTGTCAAGGTAGTGCATTAAAGATTTGCGCCCGACTTTGCAGCCCAACTGGGCTTTCCGACAGAATTCCGAGATTCGCGAGATCTTCACAGAATCATCCGAAAATCCCAAATCTCGTATCAAATCTCCAAGGATCGGGGATTTTCACCTTCTAAGGCTCTCACACACTGATCTCGGCAGCCAACCCTACCTTCCAAGGTCTATAAAAGACGACCAGGTGAAATAAGCAAGAGAGCTTGGAGTTTTTGTCCTTAGGATAGATTTTTAAGTTTTTCTCTTCTCACCTTGTACCCACTCCAAGTTTTGGATTTTCCAGCCTCTGTCGGCTCCTCTATTCGAAAGAAGTAGAGGAGAAAGGCGGCCCCTTGAAAGAGGACAAGAGCAAGCTAGATAGAGAGGGGAAAATCCATAGTTAGTCTTGTCTCTTACATTTTGTACTTTCTGTTCTTTTATTTCCAGCATCATTGTATTTACTCTTCTTTACTTCTCAATTGTGTACTCAAGTTTTTATTCAATATGAATTCAAGTTGTTCTTATATTTTGAGTTTGATTTCTTTTGTGCCTTGCACTTTATTTTCAATTATGAGCTAAGCTTCTACTTGGGGTTCAAATATGTGGATTCCTTGAGTAGAAGAAAACCCCACCTATGCAAAAGATACTTTGCTCCCTCTTAGCATTGTTTGTTCTTGATGAAAATTAAAGTTTATCGTTATCTTAAATTGGCCACTTAGATTAACATAGTTTGTATTTAGTTGATGGCCGAAAGGTTGGAATTGAATGTGTGGGTTCACAAGAACAGTAGTGGAAAAGATCCTAGAAATAGGACTGAAACCACTAGATTTTTAAGAGTCGTGAGTGTTAATCATCTAAGTTTCAACTAGCCCTAGAAATAGTGTAAACCCGAGACTTTCCTTGGGTCATTTCCTCTTGTCATCTATTGTGAAAGTTGGACTTAAGTTGTGTGGTTTCATTGTTGAAGGAAAATGGCAAGCTTTTAGTTCAAGTTGTTTTTTTTAACCTTGGAGTTTATTTAAAGAAAAGGAAAATGAAAGGAAAGGAAAAGAAGAAAAGAAAAGAAATGGGAATGGAAAGAAAACCAAAAAAAAAAAAAAGAGAAGAAAAAGAAAAGAAAGTAAATGGGAAATGACAGCAAACCTTCCACCACCGCTTCACCCATTTTCAGCCTACTTCCAGCCACATTCCTCATCATTTTCCTTCCAAATTTCCAGAGAACTTGAGGGAGAGAGTGAAGGAAGAAGAAGAAGAAGAATTTCGTGGTTTTGAGGTTGAAGAAGATAGGAAAAGCTCATGCAAAGCCAGCCATAGCAGAATCTGAGTTCAACCTGTCAACCTCTGGTTTTTGATTCGGTTTGAGCTACACAGAATGAACTAAGAGGTGAGGTTTGATTTTCTTGAAAGTTCGTTCATTTTCTAACAAATTTCATGAAGTAATCTTGAGCTGAATTGATATGAATTCTACCAATAAAGAATTCCAATAGAGTTGAAGGTATTGATTTCAGTTACTTTATTGGTAGAAGAGCTTCAAGATGGAACGCATTAAATGCACTCCGGGTTCATGAAAGCTGCATTTAATGCAAATCAAGCATCAATTAATGGAACTATACTTTAAGCTACATCAAAAGGAAGCTTCATTAATTCATGGAATGTTACACATAAAATGAAGATTGACCAAGACTTCAATTCTCGGATTTATGGAGTCCATTATGTAATTTTTCAGTTTTTTGAGTCTTTTCAATGTTACTTAGGTTACTTTTGTTAGTGGCTCTTTAATACATTAAAGTTAAGAAGGTTACACACTTTAAGGTGACCTAGTGGCTGAATTTAGGTTATATATTGGAGGCTATAAAAAGCCATCTTTGATGTAACCACAAATCAGATTTTGATGATGTTTCAATGAAATTGAGTCTTTTGAGCCTAAAGGCCATGAGCAACTTTCTTTGCATATCTTGTGTTTAGATTTGCATGCTAGGATCATTCAAGTAGCTTTGATCGAACTACTTGTGGAGTGATTCGAATCTCGAGTTTAGAAACGAGTTTTCTCTACTCTTGATCTTGATCATCAAGGTAAATCCGTTTCTATCTTCTTCCTTGGGATGAAATCATCTTGGTTTTGGGGTTTTTGATATTGAGTTCTATGGGTCTTGTTTGCTAGCAAGGTTTTTAGATCCAATCATCAAGGGTTTCATATCATGAATCGTATGAGAAGTTAATGGTTTTTTAAATGGAAAACAGAGCACAGGATTTTCGAGCAAAGCAGGGGGATCTCTGGTTTTCTCTGGTTTTTCGAGCATTCTGGGGTGTACAACTTGAATCCGAAGCTCTATTTGGTATGGTTGGAAAGCTTATTCAATTTACTACAACCTTAATGAAGAATCCATGAGCCAAAAATGACTTGAAGTAGGTTTAATGTCAGGAGAAAGATAAAGGGTAGCAGAGAAGCTCAAATCTGTGTTGTCTGTGTTCGGGGCGTTTCTGGGAAACTTGGTTGTGAATCTCGTTTTCGTTTCTTCAGGTAAGTTGTAGAGTGTTCGAAAATGAAGAGTTTGATGTGTATTACATTAATTTTGGTTAAGTATTGAGGACGTTATGGGTATTGGAAGTTAGGGTATAGAATCTGGAAAATCTGGAAAGTAGAATGTGAATGTGATTCTTAATTCAATTGTTTAGAAATTCATGAGCATGGAAAGACAAAGCTATCTATGGTTCTAATGCTCGGTTTTGGTTGTTTGACAAGCCAAGAGGAAATAGGTCGAGTCTACAGACCAGGAAACTAGCTAAGACTGTGAGTGACAAAATGAATTTCGAAAATTGTTTCCAACGGTTGTTCATGTTTTGACGTTTTATATGCTTTTCTATGAATGATACATGATTTCTATGAACGGTTTCAAGCATAAGTTTTGAGCTTAGATTTTCTAATGAGGTTTATATACGAGCACGTGGTTAATGACTTTATGACAAGTAGTTGAAACGATATCTTTTAAAGTAAAGTATGTATTAGCAACTATTTTTTTGAAAGATTTTCAGTTTTTTCCACGAGCAAGCTGAATAAGCTTGAGTTTTACGAGAGATAACGATAAGCAGGCATGTTCTAATGTTTTCATGGGATTTTCTGAGATTTCTATTGACTACATGACTGAGATATTGAGCCCGAGGCTATATGGTACCGTGTGCACACATGTTATATTTCGTTGTTGATGTTGAGTGTACTCCGTGACAACGATGCTGTCGTGAGTGCTGGGCGGGCCCCACTACATCGTAGGACTAGTAAACGTTGGTTGTACTGGGCGTGCCCTACACAACGTAGATCGGTCATGTTAGTTAAAACGTTTGATGTACTTGATATGCCTTGCTAGATTTTTAATGATGAACCTGCGATGTTTTTGAGAAAGCTTTTATCATAGCACGTTTATGTTTAACGCCTTGGTTGAGCTTCTTTATACGTTTAAAGTTTTATCACGTGTTCTGATTTCCGAATGTACAGTCTTAAATTTAGTCACTCACTAGGCTTCGTAGCTCATTCTTTCAAAATGTTTTTCCACTTTTCAGGTAGAGATCGAGCTCCCGGTGCCTGATACACTGCCAACGTCTGCTGAAAGTTCAAGAACAAGCTCCAGTATGTGGGTGGAGTTGTATATTGAGTCTGTTCATATTGTAAATGTTTTGTAAGGATTGGATAATATAGTCCTAGAGGTCGTGGTTGTATAAACCCTAGTTGTATATGTTTTTGGTTGTGATATCTATATCAGGTTATTATTCGAACCAAGTTGTGTCAGGGCGGCACCTCGTGTTTGCTAAAAGTGTTTTCAGGGATTCCGCTGTGTTGTGTTTCATGTAGAATGTTTCATATCTGGGATTAGTATGTTTATCAGGTTCAACGTTCCAGGAGGGTCAACGGGTATCGTTAGAGGAGGACGATGTTCGTTGGCTTCACGCCATCTTCCAGACTAAGCTAGCAGGTGGTCCGGGAGGGGGTGTGACAAATAGATGTCTTGTTGGCTTAGTCTTCTAAAGGCACCTACAGAGGAGCTGAATAGAAGTAGGACTTAACTCACAATCTAGTTGTCAGGGCTATTGCGGGCTCAACTGAGGGGTGCTATTTGCACCATGTCTATGTGGGCAACATAGATAGCATTTCTTAGACGGCTGTAACGCCTGAGTAATTTGCGGGCGCATAGGTGGGCGCAATCTGATGCTTAAAGTTGATTTGAATTCCCCCGTTTATCTCATATAGTTTATCTGTTTTCATTACTTGTTTATTTTACTTTTGTCTTAAACCAAAACCATCTTCAAAATATTTCTTTGGTTACCATATCCGTGGTTGCAAATTTAGAGGAGGTTCCCGTTTTTACAGAATCTTGTGTTTACTCAACTAGTCACCATCTCCCAACCTAATGTGTTTAATTCACCTAGAAACTAGATTAAAATCTTATTATAAGAGTTATAATAGGATTAGACTTAGATAGATTGACTTAGCCAGATTTATCTAAGTTAATAAACCCTAAAATGTACGCAAGGTCACTTTAGTGGGAGGAAAATTACAAAACTCGATTTAAATCAAGTTTTGCTCCTACGTCCCTATATTCACAATGTGAGATCCATGCTCGGCTTCGTGTCGCTTTAAGCGCGACCTCCCTTCGAAAAAGTGTTTGCATGGGTCAATAACAAGGTGAATGGGGAAAGTGTCCATAGTAAGTGAAAGCAGGACACGTGTCAACGTATCCCTCGGTTTCCACCCCTAGGTCACAACGTGAGAGTTTATGATCCGACTGCGTGTTGCCCTGGAGTAACTGATAAGGGTAAAAAATATACCTATTTTACCCTTATATTTAGCTCATTCCTTGGTCAAATATTGAGTGTTTAGGTCAATTTTACTATTTCCGAGCTCAAAATATGATAATTTGATAAGTTAGGGTGTTGAGAGTCACTTTTGTTGAATTATGCTTATTTGTGCTTAAAAAGACTTGATTTGTAGCAAATTTGACTTAGTTTGTTGCTGTGCAGAAAAACAAAGTTGAAGCTGGAATTTCCCAGAAATGCGACCGCATTTTTGGGAAGGCAAAATGGAAATGCGACCGCATTTCTGGGAAGGCAAAATGGAAATGCGACCGCATTTCTGGAAAAACAGAGGTCGTTCCGTATCGCACGCGAGTCATTGTTGACGAGTCTTCTTCGCACCTAACCGGTTGTTTTGACCCCGAAACTGACTGGGCAACCTTCCAGCACCTATTTCGCAACTCCTCAACCAATTTCTACACTATATAAGCTCGGGATTCGAAGTCAAATTCAAGCAGAACTCACTTGGAAGAAAAGGGTGGTGACAGAACCCTGGCTCGACGCCAATGAGTAAGGATGCCCGAGGTCCTTCTTAGATGACAAATTCTAACCTGAGATAGAGAGTTAGACATCAAACCTTGTGGTTTGTAGAGAGTTTCACCCATTCCCATCTTGTAAAAGTGAGAGAGTGGAGTGTCTTAGCGAACTCTAGAAGGATTGTGTAAACAAAAAACTCATAATATTTAGCTACCTCTTTTAATTCCAGCTCTTGAGTCTTTTCATTATCTTGTATTCTTTTCATCATTATTCCAATGGAAATGTGTTGATTTGCTTTTTATCCCATCATCAGTAGCTAAATCCCGTTGAGGGGTTCAATGTGGTGAATTCCCTTAGGGTTTAATGGCTTGAAAGTGTTTTATTCGCTTATGTAAGGTTTAATGCATGTCATTCTTTATTGAATATCATTCTGATCTTGCTGAGTTTAATTTGATCACTTAGACTTTGCATGCCATGTGAGTTTGATCTCGAAAGGGACAAACGATATCGGTTCTCATAAAGGTGATATAGGAGAAAAAGCTCGAAAGAGATTGTTCGGCGGTATAGGGCAAGCTGCCTAAGGCACCCTATATCGACTATAGGGTTATAGGTTGCATTCGTGAATTATCTATGTCGGAGTCGAGTCACAGAAATGTGCATAACGGTACTCGCTTAGCCTTCTTACGGTTTTTGGAAACAAGGGCCAAATGGAAGTTAAATCTAACCCAATGCATTAAACACTCTTAAGTTAGATATTGCATAAGTAGGGTTGTTACCCTAGGGATGAATCCATGTTGAATACCTCGTTTTATTTCATTGTTATTCTTTATTGTTTTATTGCTAGTTTGTCTGACGTGCTTGCCAAGAATTTGTTGGGTTTTATGCCCTAAAACTCGTAGATAGTAAATGTACATTTGACCGAACATTAATAAAAGTGATGTATTATTCAATGTTTGTATTATATCTTGTCTTATCAACCCTAATCCAATAAACTAAACATCCAAGGCTAATAGAATGAGACTTGAACTAGTATGTACGGACATATGGGGATCGATCTTCAAGTTTTAGCCTAAAGGGTCTGTAGTATAGGGATAAGGCTGGGTACCTTATCCTGGTGACACTATGGATACGGCTCGCTTTGTATGTTGATACAAACGTAATGATCCAATGCGTTCATGTAGTTGACATGCGAGTGGGGGTATCCTGTGCAATGAGTTTGCACAAAGACCGGACCGCGAAATAGTTAACCACTAACTGTAACATCGTTAGTTAGCTCGGTTTCTATTTCACTAGGATGACCTAGGCAACTTGGCCTTAATCCTGAGTGGATTATGGACTCCTGTCCATGAGGCATTGTCCTTTGAATTGTACGGGTGAGAGTGGCCTGTTCGCCGACTCAATAAGCCTACCATTTTGGGGACAAGACCGAGTGGGGAGCTGGGAATATAGTCTTACAAGATGGAATTCACTCCTTCCCAACTTTAGGGTAAGTAGAGGTGTGTTCCCTTGAGTGGTGTCTTCGGGTCTTGAACAATGGGCCCTACCCTCTTTATGGCACGAGAGGGACTTCTGTTTGATGGTTGGACCTCAAACAGGTTGTTCATTAGAGGAGCACTGGTACTTAAGGACCAAGAGGTTGCCTAGGGGTAGAACGATAAATTGACCTAGCTGGGGTACGAACACACGTGAAGGGCTAACTTGCTGTTGACCGTTGATATTCGTGGACACAGAAATATATCTGCAGTGAGAATAGTGCAGTTGTGGTTCTATAGTGGAGTGAACCACAGTTAACGAATATTGATTAACTTGGTTAACGAGTTTAGCCAATTAATCTCATATCGTTGGAGCTTCTGATCTGTAGGTCCATTAGGTCCCACCGGTAGCTCACTAAGGGCGTTGAGGTAAATTTCTATGGGATAATTGAATATTCGAATGAGTTCGAATATTACATTATAATATGAATTTGATTCATATTAAAACTATAGGTTATAATTAATGTGCATTAGATGTACATTAATACCATAGTTTATATGAGAGAGGAATATAATTAAATATGTGATATTTAATCATAACATTAATTAATTAGAGAATTAATTAATTATTGTTTTAATTTAGTCTAATTAAATTTGATTTAAATAAACTACATTAAAACTATAGGTTATGTGGTTCATTTTATGTAAAATTGTTTTATATAAAAGTGGTTAAATTAAATGTTAATTTAAATTCAATTAAATTAATTAATAATTTGATTATTAATTTAATTTAATTTATTATCAGTTATCTCAACGGATAAAGTCTTGCCCACTAACCTAAAATACTGCGTGGTTGAGAGAGTTTTAAGGGAGTTTTTTCGTGACTCATTAACTCTGTAAGGCTGTGATTAACCAATCTCTCTCCCTCTCACATTGATTCACGCATAGGTCTCCTCTCAATTACTGTATTCTTGTGCAAATTCTCTCTAGAATACAGAGTGAAAAATATCCCAAGTGAAATTGCCTTGTTCCCACAAGCAACAACGCTTAACTCCTTGTGAGAATACTGGTGAAGATTTGTGGTTGTGTCCTCCCAAAATCAGCGAGATCAAGCCTCGAAGGTTGCTGTTTTCCTGAAAATTCGTGAGGGAAAAGGCGAAACTAGTCAAGAACGTCTTCATAGTAAGGTTTCTTGAACTCTTGGATTATTAGGATCCTATCTAGATTAGATCTAGAATTTTTAATTCATGTTTAGCATGTTTTATAACTATGTTACAGCATGTTTTATTTATTTTTCTGCTGTAAGTTTGTTAAGGTCTCTGACGTCTTCTGTTGCCTAGGGTTATTTATCCCTATAATGCGAACCCCTTGAGACTGCCACAGAGGTAATGGGATCTCTCAGGGAGATGTTTGGACAACCGTCTTATCAGCTCCAACATGAGGCTTTCAAGTATGTCTACAACGTCCGCATGGAAGAGGGCGCTTCTGTTAGAGATCATGTCCTGGATATGATGGTCCAATTCAATGTGGCGGAGGCAAATGGGGCGGTCGTCTGCGAAAATAGTCAGGTTACATTCATTCTGGAATCTCTTCCGAAGAGCTTTATGCAATTCAGAACGAATGCCATGATGAACAAGATTGAATTTAACTTGACTACCCTTCTTAATGAGTTACAGACTTATCAATCTCTTATGAAGAATAAGGGATTGGTCAGTGGAGAGGAGAATGTCACCCATTCCAACAAAAAGTTCCTCAAGGGTTCATCCTCGGGACTAAGCTTGTATCTCAAACTTCTTCCTCTAAAAAGATACAGAAGAAGAAGAAGGGAAATAAGGGAAAGGCACTTGCTTCTCCTCAGGGCAAGGGTAAGGCCAAGGTGGTAGTCGACAAGAGGAAATGCTTCCATTGCAACGTTGATGGGCATTGGAAGAGGAACTGCCCCAAATACCTTGCTGAGAAGAAGAAAGAAAAGGAAGGTAAATTTGATTTACTTGTTTTAGAAACATGCCTTGTAAAACATGATTAGTTTGCCTGGATATTAGATTCGGGAGCAACTAATCATGTTTGTTATTCTTTTCAGGGAAATGATTCTTTCCAGCATCTTGAGGAAGGTGAGATGACGCTCAGGGTCGAAACAGGAGACGTCATTTCAGCCAGTGTAGTGGGAGCGACCAAGTTGTTTTTCAGAAATAAATATTTTTTTTTAGAAATGATAACTTGCAAAAAGCAAGTTATTTATCCTTTAAACTTAAGCTAAAACAAGGCCAAAAGAAACAAAGATGCGTTGCTTCAGCGCAAAAAGAAAGAAAAATGTGATAATTTTATGCGGCGAGCTATATTCATGTATGCGGTGAGAAATTATAAAATATAGGGCGCTAACGCAACTAACTCAGTTGTTTTCCAAAGTTTCTTCTCAACGCAGGCACACATCCCAAGACAATCAAGAGACAGACAAGATGGATGAAAGGACAAACGCTAACACAACTGATACAACTAACGCAAGTGGGCAGAAAAAGGGCTGAAAAGTGGCAAGTGGCTGATGATGACTGAAGCAAGTTGCTAATTACTTGGAGAAGTTAGCCTCCCTCGCCTATAAATAGAAGCCACCTGCTCAAGGACTAACAACTCATATTCAGCAGAATTGAGGGACGAAAGTAGAGGACCAAGGAGAAAGAGAAATCACAGAGAGCTGTGATTAAGAGTAGACTTGCGTTTGCAATGTATTATTGCATGATGTATTGTTTTGCTCGCATGACCTAAATTTCTTCTTCGAGGCTTAGCGCAAGCACCTCATGCGGTGATAAATATATTTTGTAAGCGCATATTTTGATTTAAATGAAACATTAATTGCCTTCTACTTAGTTGCGATACTATTTTCATTATTAACTCCCGCTTGGCCAGCCGGATGCGGTAGCAGTATGCTAAATCCCTGACAGGTAATGCATGCTGACATATCTAAGTAGAACAAGTTAGCGCATGACATGTAGTCTTGGTAGCATGAAAATACTACCGCTAAAAGATAGTGCATGCATGAGCTTTGGTTGCGTTAAGACTAACGCAATCCCTTGTAAGTATCAGAGAACTGAGCCCCACGCATGAACTAGCCAAATAACCAATTGATAGTTTTATGCCAAATGCAGAAGGAGTACCGGAAGGGAAACTTATGATTTTTTCTCACTTAGGCATTAATGGATCAATTAATCAAAGTATGCGCTACAAGGTTCTTATGAACGCATGAGGTTGCAACCGCAACAGCCTTGATTTTACTCTCTTTAATACTTTTCCTTTCACTCTTATCGCATGTTTTGCTTCCTGCAAGTTTTGTTTTTCAATCTTACCAACTCTATTATTAATTCTTTTATATAATATCACACGTCCTAGAGTTTAGATCAGTAAATATTGTTAAAAAACTTTGCAAATAACCCTTCCCTGTGAATTCGACCCTGGACTCGCCAGGTACTACTTGATTTTGTCAATTTATACTTGGGTTGATTAAAATCTACGACTATATTTTTTTTATTAACTTTTTTAACATACTGACGAACCATCAAGAAAACTTGTATATAGTTCCTAAAATCAAGAGGAACCTTATTTCTGTTTCTGGTTTGTTAGAACAATCTTATTCTATTTCTTTTGAATTGAATGAAACGTTCATTTTTCGAAATGGAGTACTTATTTGTTCTGCTAAATTAGAAAACAACTTGTACGTCTTAAGACCAACCGACACTAAAGCACTTTTAAATCATGAAATGTTTAAAACTGCTGAAACTCAAAATAAAAGGCAAAGAATTTCTCCAAAAAGTAACAACATATATCTTTGGCATTTACATCTTGGTCATATTAACATCGATCGGATCGGTCGTTTGGTAAATAATGGACTTCTAACTGAGTTGGAAGATGATTCATTGCCACATTGTGAATCGTGTCTTGAGGGAAAAATGACTAAGAGACCTTTTACTGGAAAAGGTTATCGAGCCAAAGAACCTTTAGAGTTGATACATTCGGATCTTTGTGGTCCTATGAATGTTAAAGCTCGAGGGGGTTGTGAATACTTCATCTCTTTTATAGATGATTATTCAAGGTATGGTTACTTGTATCTAATGGGTCAAAAGTCTGAAACTCTTGAAAAGTTTAAAGAGTTTAAGGTTGAAGTTGAAAACCTATTAGGTAAAACAATCAAAACACTTCGTTCAGACCGAGGTGGAGAGTATTTGGATCTGAGATTCCAAAATTATTTGATAGAACATGGAATCCAATCCCAACTCTCAGCACATGGTACACCTCAACAAAATGGTGTATCAGAAAGAAGAAATAGAACCTTGTTAGACATGGTTCGTTCTATGATGAGTTATGCTCAATTGCCAAGCTCATTTTGGGGGTATGCTAGACTGCAGTTCACATTTTGAACAATGTTCCCTCGAAAAGCGTTTTTGAAACACCTTTCGAGTTATGGAGGGGGCATAAACCTAGTTTGTGTTACTTCTGTATCTGGGGTTGTCTGGCACATGTGCTAGTGACAAATCCTAAGAAACTGGACCTCGTCCAAAATTGTGCCAATTTGTTGGTTACCCTAAAGAAACGAGAGGTGGTTTTTTCTATGACCCACAAGAAAACAAGGTCTTTGTATCAATAAATGCCTCTTTCTTGGAGGAAGACCACATGAGAAATCACAAACCACGAAGTAAGTTAGTATTAGGAGAAGCTACAGAAGAGTTAACAAGAGTTGTTGATGAGGCAGGTCCTTCCACAAGAGTTGATGAAGGAGCCAGCTTTTCTGGTCAACCTCGTCCTCCTCACATAGTGAGAGAGCCTCGACGCAGTGGGAGGGTTGTATCATAACCCGACCGTTACTTGGGTTTAACTGAAACTCAGGTCTTCATACCTGATGATTATGTTGAGGATCCATTGTCTTATCGTCAGACAATGAATGACGTGTACAAAGACCAATGGATCAAAGCAATGAACCTTGAGATGAAGTCTATGTACTTCAATCAAGTTTGGGAACTTGTAGATCTACCTGAAGGGGTAAAACCCATAGGGTAAAAATGGATCTATTAGAGAAAGAGAGATGCAGCTGGGAAAATACAGACTTTCAAAGTTAGACTTGTAGCAAAGGGTTACACCCAAAGAGAAGGGGTTGACTATGAGGAAACGTTTTCTCTTGTTGCTATGTTAAAGTCTATAAGAATTCTCTTATCCATAGCCACATTTTATGACTATGAAATGTGGCAAATGGGTGTCAAGACTGCCTTTCTGAATGGTAATCTTGAAGAGAATATCTTTATGTCTCAGCCCGAAGGGTTCATAACTCAAGGTCAAGAGCAAAAAGTTTGTAAACTAAATCGATCCATTTATGGGTTGAAACAGGCCCCAGATCTTGGAACATTAGATTTGACACTGCGATCAAATCCTTTGGCTTTGACCAAAATGTTGATGAGCCTTGTGTATACAAGAAAATCAACAAAAACAAGATAACTTTTCTAGTATTACATGTTAATGACATCCTACTCATTGGGAATGATGTAGGGTATCTGTCTGACGTTAAAGAATGACTAGCAACCCAATTTCAAATGAAAGATTTAGGAGAGGCCCAATATGTTCTTGGAATCCAGATCATTCAGGATCGAAAGAACAAAACGATAGCTCTGTCTCAAGCAATGTATATTGACAAGATATTGTCTCAATATTCAATGCAGAATTCCAAGAAGGGTTTATTACCTTTCAGCATAGGGTTCACTTGTCTAAGGAACAATGTCCTAAGACACCTCAAGAAATTGAGGATATGAGATGCATTCCCTATGCCTCAACTGTGGGTAGCTTAATGTATGTTATGCTCTGCACTAGGCCTGACATTTGTTATGCAGTAGGGATAGTCAGCAGATATCAGTCTAATCTAGGGTTAGACCACTGGACTGCCGTAAAAGGAATCCTCAAGGATCTTTGGAGAACGAGAGACTACATGCTGGTGTTTGGGGCTAAAAAGTTGATCCTTACAGGATACACCGACTCTGACTTCCAGTCTGACAAGGATTCTAGGAAATCCATGTCAGGGTCAGTGTTCACCTTTAACGGGGAAGCTGTGGTCTGGAGAAGCATCAAGCAAGGATGCATAGCAGACTCCACCATGGAGGCTGAGTATGTAGCTACTTGTGAAGCAGCTAAGGAAGCAGTTTGGCTAAGGAAGTTCTTGACAGATTTGGAGGTCGTTCCAAATATGAACTTGCCCATTACCTTATACTGTGACAACAGTAGAGCTATAGTCAATTCTAAAGAACCTCGCAGCCACGAGGAAAGCATATCGAGAGGAAGAGTCACCTGATACGGGAGATTGTGCAACGAGGAGATGTGATCGTTACCAAGATTGTTTCGGAGCACAACATTGCTGATCCATTTACGAAGGCTCTCTCGACTAAAGTGTTCGAGGGTCATCTAGAGTTTCTAGGTCTGCAAGACATGTATATTGTATAATCTAGGGCAAGTGGGAGATGTGTAATGGGTATGAAGGATGCCCTAGTTTATTGTATTTTGTATATTTACTTTTCATGTAATGTACAATATACATTTACCATTTCCAGCTTTGGATTATTTTTGTATATACATCTCATTATCTTGAATTTTAGTTCAAGTGGGAGTTTGTTGGGTTTTATGCCCTAAAACTCGTGGATAGTAAATATAAACATTTGACCAAACATGAATAAAATGATATTTCATGTATTATTCATTTATTATTGTGTATTGAGTATATCTTGCCTAAATAACCCTAATCCAATAAACTGAACATCCTAGGCTGTTAGTATGAGACTTGAACTAGTATGTGGGGGACATACGGGGATCGTTGTTCAAGTTACAACCTAAAGGGTCTATAGTATAGGGATAAGGCTGGTTACATTATCTTGGTGACACTATGGATACGGCCCACTTTGTATTATGATACAAACGCAATGGTCCAACACGTTCGTGTAGGGGACATGCGAGTGGGGGTATCCTGTGCAATGAGTTTGCATAAGACCGGACCGTGAAATAGTAAACCACTAGTTGTAACACCGTTGACTAGATAGGTTTCTATTTCATTAGGATGACCTAGGCTGATATGGATTCAATCAATAATCCATTGCATGTACCTGAAGGACCAATCACAAGGAGCAAGGCAAGGATGATACAATAGGCTTTCACATTGCATGTTCAAAAGCTAGCAAATGCACAACAAGAGGCAAAGAATTTTGAATCCAAACTTTTGTATTATGTTAGTTCAGCAAGTCAAGAAGAGAATGGAGTCAAGATGGCACGGGAAAAGTTGTGTAGTTTGGAAGATGGCACAGGGGACGAAAAAAGTGTGCAGAATTTGTGAAGAGGTGGTTGTCCAACTTGCATCTCTTGGGATTTCGTGATGTCAAAGGTTGTCAAACGTTGCCATTATGAGGAGCGGATTCCATAGCACATATTTAAGAAAATTTAAAGCAATTCTATCTTTTTAGTTTTAAGATATGGCTGCTCATTTGATGTGCAATCAAGTTTTAAGCTCCTAGGTCTTATTTTCTACAATTTGCAATTAAGTGAAAATGAATGACTTTTGAGTTCCTTGGTCTATCCACGACCATTTGGCCTTTAAAATGGCTTGTAATACTCTTGAAAACTCAGATTATGCATATTAAAAAGCTTTGCTTATTCAACCCCTTTTGGTGTTATCTTTTCTTTCAAATCTTGTTTTAGGTTTGATGTTCAACCGATTCATTGGATTAGTTTTGATCAATCTAATTCTGGAGTGAGTCGTCTTAGGATCTTTGAGTGACCATCATAGATTCTAACTTTGATCTAAGAGTGATTCATCTTCTAACAAAACTCTTGGTTGGAATCATTCGGTAAGTTAGTCTCAAGGTCCTTTTGGACTTGCTCGTGACAATGTTCTTGACGTTGGTTTATTCTTAGACCAAGAGTCAAACATTTAATTATGTAGCGAGATTTCAACCTAGGACAAAGGAGATGTTGGAAATCGATAAAGAGTCATGACCGCAACATTAGTTGTCATCATGACAGGGCTATCATGGATGTACTTAGTAGGGCAGCGATAAGCCGCGTAGCCATTTACTTAAGCACATTGGGCGCTTATCATTTGGTATCAGAGCCTTGGTCAACATCCTTTGGCCGACTCTAGAGGTGAAATATCTTTACTTTCTGTCATTTATTTTTTTTTTTACAAATTTGTATTCTCTTGTCTTGCTCTCGGATTAACAAAAAAAAAAAAGAAAAAAAGAAAAAAAAATCAGTAGCAAAAGAAAAAGAAATCAGTAGCAAAAGAAGAAAAAAATCAGTAGCAAATAGAAAAAAAAGAAATCAAAAGGAAAAAGCTTTTATTCGAAGATCCGAGGCACACCAAAAGTTAGTGTCATTATATTGTATGTTTATTTAAAGTTTGTAGTTACTGATCTTAAGGTTGATTTGCTCTAGTTTAGTTTGTGAAAATTGATCATTTGAATTAGTTATATCAAACTTACAGCAAGGTTGCACCAAAATTTAAGCCAACCCTTGCATCTTTGACCTAGTACCAAAAGCCTACCCTTGAGTGATAAACACGAGTGTCCTTGAGTGAAATCTTTGTGAGAAGTGTGGAAAGGTCCTTGTTACTTTATACAAAATGTCACATGATGGGGAAGAAGTTCCAGAAGTGATAGATCCAAATGTGGCTATTCTTCAATCAATTCAAGGTTTGTTGGAATTGATGAGGGAAGATAGACAAGAAAGGAGGGCACAACAACAAAGGGAAGTACGACCATTCCAAGAAGATGAAGGTATGTTTGACTTAGATGCACATGAAAGACAGCTTGGAGGTAGAGGAAATGTGAGAGGGAGAGGAAGAAATAACCTCGCTAATGTGATGCAACCTAGAAGGATGGAGAGAGTGCATGAAGATAGAGATGGAGGAGTTAAACTCAAGATCCCACCTTTTACTGGAACGACGGATTTGGAGACATATTTGCAATGGGAAAGGAAGATTGAACATGTGTTTGATTGCAACACATTTAGTGAGAATAAGAAGATGAAACTTTCCATTGCCGAATTCACCAATTATGCATCTGAATGGTATCATTATCTCAAGTCCGAAAGAAGGAGGAAAGATGAGGATCCAATAGAAACTTGGGAAGAACTTAAAGAAGCCATGAGAAAAAGGTTTGTTCCAAAACATTATGAAAGAGATTTGAAAACTAAATTGCAAGCTTTGAGGCAAGGTACAAAAAGTGTTGCTGAATATTATCGAGAGATGGAGACTTTGATTGAAGAGCAAAAATTCGAGAAGATGAGGAAGACACCATGTCTAGGTTCCTTGGAGGTTTGAATCAAGAAATTGCTCATCTTGTTGATAGAAATCCACCACCTTATATGGAAGATATGTATCATTATGCTATCAAAATTGAAGCTCAATTGAAGGAAGAAAAGGAGCGTTCAAAGAGGTATGTATCTAAAACTCACACCTTTTCAAGTTCTAATATGTGGAACAAGGATGGTTTTGTGAATAGGAATGAATCAATGCAATCAAAGGGGAAATTCGTGGCTGCCAAAAGAGTGGAGGCCGAGAGCTCTAATACTAAAAAGAATGAAGCTCCAAAGAAGGTAAGGGAGAAGACTAGCTCTATTCAATTTTGGAAGTGCAAAGGGTTTGGACACATGAGCAAAGAGTGTGTCAATAAAAGAGTCATGGTGGTAAGAAATGGCGTGATTGATTTGGAAGATGAATGTGAGGAAAATGGTGCACAACTTGAGGAAGAATATGAAACACCCGACGATGAGGAGTATATTGAAGAAGGTAATTCCATATCCTTGATTACAAGGCGGGTCCTTAATGTGAAAATCAAGGAAGAGAAAGTTGAAGATCAAAGGGAAAACTTGTTTCACACAAGATGTTTGATTGAATGAAGCCCATGCAGCTTGGTGATTGATAGTGGAAGTTGCACAAATGTGGTAAGTACTTTTCTTGTGAAAAGGCTACAACTTACTACTCGTCCACATCCAAAACCATATAAACTTCAATGGTTGACAAACAAAGGAGAATTGAAGGTAAACTCTCAAGTTCTTGTTTCTTTTACTTTAGGGAGATACAAAGATGAAGTTCTTTGTGATGTTGTACCTATGCATGCGGGAGATATTTTGTTAGGCCGACCCTGGCAATATGATAGAGAAGTCACATATGATGGATTGTTCAACAAGTACACATTTACTTTGGATGGGAATAAACTTTGCTGCCATTATCTCCATATGAATAACATTGTGATCATTTGAAATTAGAGAAGAAAAGAAAAGAATTTGAAGAAAAAGAGAGGAGAGAAGAATACTAGTTAAAAGAAAGAGAGAAGAGTGAAAAAAGAGAGGAAAGTGAGGGGCAAAAGGTGAGTGAAAACGAAGTGGGAAAAAAGAGTGATTTTGAGGAAAAAAGAAAGAATGTGAGTTTGGTTCTAAGAAAGGGGGAAGTGAGAAATCTGTTTTCATTCGAAGCACCAAACTTTGTACTTATGTGCAAAGGAAAGTGTTTAGTAACTGAACCTAACTCTAATGATGGTTTGCCTAGTGCTTTTAAGTCTCTTTTGCAGGAATTTAATGAAATGTTTCCACATGAAGATGCACCTACGGGTTTGCCTCCTTTAAGAGGGTTTGAACATCAAATTGACTTCATTCCGGGTGCAACTCTTCCAAACATGGCTGCCTATAGGACCAATCCAACCGAGACTAAGGAGATCCAAAGGCAAGTGGAAGAACTCATGGATAAAGGATATATTAGAGAACGCATGAGTCCTTGCTCGGTTCCGGTGATTTCGGTACCCAAGAAAGATGGTACATGGAGGATGTGTGTTGATTGTCGAGCTATCAACAAAATAACGGTAAAGTATCGACATCCTATTCCTCGATTAGATGACATGTTAGATGAATTACATGGTGCTAATCTGTTTTCAAAACTAGATCTTAAAAGTGGTTATCATCAAATTCGTATGCATGTAGGAGATGAATGGAAAGCGGCTTTCAAAACAAAGTTTGGGCTTTATGAGTGGCTTGTTATGCCATTTGTCCTTACTAATGCACCAAGTACTTTTATGAGGCTCATGAATCATGTTTTGAGGGAATACATAGGAAAATTTGTGGTTGTCTACTTTGATGATATCCTTGTTTACTCAAAGAACTTGAATGATCATATTTTGCATGTTAAGACAATTTTACTTAAACTTAGAGAAGAGAAGCTTTATGCCAACTTCAAAAAGTGTAGTTTTTGTCTAGAACAAGTCAATTTCCTAGGATTCATTGTTGGAAAGGATGGAGTGAAGGTTGATGAAGAAAAGGTAAAGGCTATCCGAGAATGGCCAACCCCTACCAATGCATCCGAGGTAAGATGCTTTCATGGTTTGGCTAGTTTCTATAGGAGATTTATTAAAGATTTCAGTAGCATAGCCTCACCATTAACTGAACTTGTGAAAAAGCATGTGAAATTTGAATGGAAAGAAAAGCAAGAGAATGCATTCGATGAGTTAAAAGAAAAATTGACCAATGCACCTTGTCTTGATTTACCTAACTTTGATAAATCTTTTGAGATTGAATGTGATGCAAGTGGGATAGGTATAGGGGCTGTTTTGATGCAAGAAAAGCGACCAATTATGTTCTTTAGTGAAAAGCTAAATAGAGCTCAACTCAACTACCCGACTTATGACAAGGAGCTACATGCGCTTGTGAGGGCTTTGAAAGTTTGGCAACATTACCTATGGCCAAAAGAGTTTGTTATCCACACGGATCATGAAAGCTTGAAGCATCTTAAAGGCCAAACTAAGCTTAACAAGAGGCATGCAAAATGGGTGGAATTCATTGAGACATTTCCTTATGTCATCCATTACAAAAAAGGTAAGGACAATGTGGTGGCTGATGCATTATCAAGAAGGTACGCTTTATTCTCATCCCTTAGTGCAAAAGTTCTTGGTTTTAAACACATGATTGAGCTGTACAAAGTTGAGAAATCTGAATTTTATGATGTGTATGCACAATGTTTAGAAGGGAAAAATGTACAAGATTATATTGTGTTTGATGGGATGCTTTTTAGGAAGGGTAAGCTTTGTATTCCTAAGTGTTCCATTAGAGAGTTACTTGTGAAGGAGGCTCATGGGGGAGGACTTATGGGACATTTTGGAGAATTTAAAACATACAGCATGTTGTGTGAACATTTTTATTGGCTTAAAATGAGGAAAGATGTGAACAAAGTGTGCAAGCAATGTTTCAAGTGTAAGCAGGCTAAATCTAAGACACAACCACATGGCCTTTACACATCTTTAGATGTTCCTAGTGAACCATGGGTAGACATTAGCATGGATTTTGTTCTAGGATTACCAAAGACTAGAAGACATCATGATAGTATTTTTGTGGTGGTTGATAGGTTTAGTAAGATGGCGCATTTCATTCCATGTAACAAAACTGATGATGCAACCAACATAGCTAATCTTTTCTTTAGAGAGGTGGTTAGATTGCATGGCATTCCCAAAACTATTGTTAGTGATAGGGATGTTAAATTTTTAAGTCATTTTTGGAAAGTTTTGTGGGGAAAATTGGGAACTAAGCTTCTATTTTCTACAACTTGTCACCCACAAACGGATGGGCAAACTGAGGTGGTTAATAGAACATTGGGGGCCTTGCTTAGGTCACTAATTTCTAAAAATCTTAAGTCTTGGGAAGAAAGTCTACCTTTTGTGGAGTTTGCATACAATAGGGCAATTCATAGCACAACTCATTGTTCACCTTTTGAGGTTGTGTACGGCTTTAATCCTTTGACTCCTCTAGATTTATCACCTTTGCCGCCTAATATGTTTACTAGTGATGCAACTTCTTCTAGGGCCGAATACATCAAAACTTTGCACAAAGAAATCAAAGAAAGGATTGAAAAGAAGAATCAAAAGCTAGTCACTCGCAAGAACCAAGGAAGAAAGGAATTGATTTTCAAACCGGGTGATTGGGTTTGGGTTCATCTAAGAAAGGAAAGGTTTCCAGATCAAAGAAAGTCTAAACTTAAACCAAGGGGAGATGGTCCTTTTCAAGTGCTTGAACGGATCAATAACAATGCATACTAATTAGATCTATGAGGTGAGTACAATGTAAGTTCTACTTTTAATGTGGCTGACTTGACTCCTTTTGATGTAGGCAATGAAGACCTTGATTTGAGGACAAAATCCTTTTAAAGAATTGGGAATGATATGGATTCAATCAATAATCCATTGCATGTACCTGAAGGACCAATCACAAGGAGCAAGGCAAAGAAGATACAAGAGGCTTTTACATTGCATGTTCAAAAGCTAGCAAATGCACAGCAAGAGGCAAAGAATTTTGAATCCAAACTTTTGTATAATGTTAGTTCAGCAAGTCAAGAAGATAATGAAGTCAAGATGGCACGAGAAAAGTTGTGTAGTTTGGAAGATGGCACGGGGGACGAAAAAAGTGTACAGAATTTGTGAAGAGGTGGCTGTCCAACTTGCATCTCTTGGGATTTCGTGATGTCAAAGGTTGTCAAACATTGCCATTATGAGGAGCGGATTCCAGAGCACATATTTAAGACAATTTAAAGCAATTCTATTTTTTTAGTTTTAAGATATGGCTGCTCGTTTGATGTGCAATCAAGTTTTAAGTTCCTAGGTCTTATTTTCTACAATTTGCAATTAAGTGTAAATGAATGACTTTTGAGTTCCTTGGTCTATCCACGACCATTTGGCCTTTAAAATGGCTTGTAATACTCTTGAAAACTCATATTATGCATATTAAAAAGCTTTGCTTATTCAACCCCTTTTGGTGTTATCTTTTCTTTCAAATCTTGTTTTAGGTTTGATGTTCAACTGATTCATTGGATTAGTTTTGATCAATCTAATTCTGGAGTGAGTTGTCTTAGGATCTTTGAGTGACCATCATAGATTCTAAGTTTGATCTAAGAGTGATTCATCTTCTAACTAAACTCTTGGTTGGAATCATTCGGTAAGTTAGTCTTATTTGTGTTCGTTTACAAGGATCCTAGAAGGACCTCTAGCTTTGTAAACTTAAGCATATTGGGCGCTTATCATAGGCAACTTAGTCTCAATCTTGAGTGGATTATGGACTCTTGTTCACGAGGGATTGTCCTTTGATTTGCATGTGTGAGACTGGCCTGCACGCCGACTCAATAAGCCTACCATTTTGGGGACAAAATCGAGTGAGGAGCTGGGAACATAATCACACAAGATGGAATTCACTCATTCCCAACATTAGGGTAAGTAGAGGTGTGTTCTCTTAAGTGGGTCTCCAGGTCTTGAACAATGGGTCATGCCCTCTCTATGGCACGAGAGGGACTTCTGTTTGTAGGTTGGACCTTAAAAAGGTTGTTCATTAGAGGAACACTAGGGACATAAGGATGTAGAGGTAACCTAGGGGTAAAACAGTAATTTAACCCAGCTGGTGTTACGAACACACGTGAAGGACTGACTTGCTGTTATTGGTCAATATTCGTGGACACAAAAATATATTTGCAGTGAAAAGAGTGCAGCTATGGTTCTATAGTGGAGTGAACCACAGTTAACAAATATTGATTAACTTGGTTAATGAGTTTAGCCAATTAATCTCATATCGTTGGAGCTTTTGATCTGTAAGTCCATTAGGTCCCACCGGTAGCTCGTATAAGGTGTTGAGGTAAATTTACTAAGGAAAATTAATATGAATTGGATTCATGTTAAAACTATAGGTTAAAATTAATGCGCATTGGATTTACATTAATACTATAGTTCATATGTGAGAAAAATAATTGAATATGTGATATTCAATTTTATGATTAATAATTTTAGAATTAATTAATTAAAAGTTTTAATTTAGTTTTATTAAATTTGATTTAATTAATTAACATTAAAACTATAGGGTAAAAAGAGGGAAGTTCATTTAAATGAATAAACCAATTTAAATTGGTTGGTGTTAATTTAATTAATATTATTAATTAAATTAAAAATTAATTTTGGTTTTAATTTTTTTAAATCAAAATTATCAAGTAACTGACTAATCAGTTACCTGAACGTGGGGCATTAGTTATGCACGCCTCTCCCTCTTCCTATCTGTAAGCAAAAAGGTCGTTTTGCTCTCTCACACACTCTCATTCTCGATTTGGGTGATCACATAAAAGCTCCAGAGATTTTTTCTCCCGTCTTAAACCCTTAGTACGTTTTGGTTTCCACAAGCCTCTCTACAAAAGGCCTTAGGAGTCATACCGGTGTCATCCTGTGGTGGTGTTTCGTGGAGGATTTTCCAACGTAGAGAAGGTTCTGTAGCTGCTGTGATTTTCAGCAAATCCCCAGAGAAAAGACGTTTTCGGTCAAGGCTTCAAGCGTTAGTAAGTTCCCTTTGTCCCTATGATCTCTATGATCTCTAGGATCATTCTCTAGAGTAGATCTAAGTTTTTATTGAAAAACAACATGTTTTATAACCAGATTTAGAGCTTTTAATATGTGTTTTGTTGCTGTAATTTATTTGTCGTCGTATTGGTATTTCGATCATAATTTAATTTGAGATTGTGTAACGACCCGACTTCTTAAATAGTCTTTAAGGGACCGTTACGACAATGCATGCTTTGGAGGCCTTTTTAAATAAAATCATTTAAAAATATAAAACACTAATTTAAGTGAAAACCTTAAAACAACACTTTTATTCGAGATCCCTAATTTTAAAGGCTTTAAATATTCTTAAATAATTTCTAAAATTAAATTGTACATGGCCTCTAGAAAATTTCTCAAACAAATTACAAATAAAGTAAAACAGAGTTCTTAAAGCGGAAGAAAAATAAAATATGAAATTCAGGTCCTCTCATGGTTGTCTATTGGATTCTCATCAATCGTCTTTCACCTGTCCTTGTCTTTACCTGAAAAAAAAATATTTTGAAAAGAATGAGTATTTTAAATACTCAGTAAGTGACCCTACTATTGAGGTTGGGTCACGCTTTAAAAACATTTTAAAAATCAACAACAAATATAATTTTGGTGGCTCTAAACTTTATTTTTAAACTTACTAATGAGAGAGAAGATACATCAATTTCATGCATATCCTAGACACATCAATTTAATGTGTCTCCTACGGAGGCCGTCAATTTCACGAAACCTCGAGGTCGTCAATTTCACAAACCTCAACTTAAGTACATCAATTTCATGTCCCTAAGTCCTATGTAGGCATCTCTGAATGTACATCAATTTCATGTACACTTATAAAACTCATAAATAATTTAAACTCATTCCTTTAATGAAATTTAAACTCATTCCTTTAATGGAATCTTGAGAGACCACCAATCAAATATTTCAAACATCAACAATGCAAGCAAAAGTAATAAATTTCATGCTTTCAACAATTTTCATAAACGCATACTCAGTTAAAATTAACAAATTTTCATGCACAATTCTCATGCTTTTAATAATAATAATAAATTTCAAGAACAACTCATAAGTACGAGAATTTTAGAAAATCAAACACGCGCACCCAATTAAAAAGTTCAACAGTAAGTTCACTTACCTCGGCTTAACTATTCTCAATCTAGAATCCCAACTAACTCAAGCAACCCCGCCCTCAATTTCAACCAAACGATTTCCAAGAAATAAACTTCAAGCTTGCTGGTCCAACTTTAATTTGTTCTAAGATTTCATGAGTTCGGCTCCAATCGCTTGAGATAACAAAGATTTAACGAGCAACATCAATGGGCATTCATAAATTCACTACAAAATAGCCAAATATCACCTCCAATAACACTTACCCACTCCAAACGTGCTAAACTTCAAAGGCCCATGCCGCCAAACTTCCAAAATGCCGCTACACGCCGGAACCCACGAGCGGTTTTGCTGAAACGACGTTAGAAAATCACCGAAAAACACACCCAGCCGCTGGACCACCGTGGATGACGCCGAAGAAGATGCTAAGGGAGCATAAATCACCGGAACCACCAAAAATCGAGACCCACTGCCCCCGCGCGCGTTGGCTAACCGTAAGCTGCCGCAAGACCTGCTGCACGTCGACCGCAACGCCGCTGCTCCAACGTACCCAGCCGGAGGGACGCGCCTGTTGCTTGCCGGAGACCCACGGAAACTCGCCGGAGATGAGTGATGGGAGAGGTTGTCGGTCTGAACCAAAAGAAGAAGGAAATAAAAAAAGGGGAAGGCTTGGGCGGCTGAGTAAGGAAGAAAAAGTGAAAGATGAGAGAGAAGAGGAGATGGCTTGGCTTGGCTCACTTAGGGCTTTGTGCACCTTTTAAAAGAAGGAGACTTGGGCATGGGCTTGGCTAAAGAGACCCTTTAATCACGAAATTGCCACTCTAGCCCAAATTTTAAAATTTCACCAATTTTTCATTCTTTTAATCTCCCTTCAATTTCAAATTAACCCAAATTAACTTCAAAACTAATGAAATTTGAGATTTAACTTAAATTACGGACGTTATAGATTGGTCTTCTGATTGTTTCCGTTGCGTAAGGGTTTTAATCCCTACAAGTTCCCCTTCCCGTTCAGAAACTGCAGGCAAAAGTCACAAATATCCTGTCCTACCACATCCTAGTATTTTTGGTAGAAAATGGCTTGAATCCCATCTGAGGGCTTTTGTAGGATGCATATTCGTTACTACTCCATAAATCTCATCCCTGGTAAAAGTTGTCGTGAGCTTCAAATTTTGTTCTGCTGAAAGACAAACTGGCGTTGCCTTTAGGATTTCATCAATGGCTTCCATATGTGGATTAGATGATTGGAAAAGATCTTGGAAATAGTTATTAGCCACCCTTTCCATATCTTCATCCTTCTCCTTCCACATTTCGTTCGAATCAAACAGATCACAAACCTTGTTAACTTTCTTCCTATTACTGGTCTTCATATGAAACCATTTAGTATTACTGTCACCCCAGTTTAACCAGTCCTCCTGATCACGTTGTTTCCAGTATATCTCATCATCTTCTAGAAGGTTCTCAAGCTCCTTTTCCTTTATATTCATCTTAGAAGCGTTATGATGATCCCCTTGATTAAGGAGCCATTGGATTTCCTTTTCCTTCCTCAATATAGCCCCCCTTGATGGATCTGTTGTACTTCCTTCTGCTCCACTGATCTAGATTTTGTATACACTCCCCAATCTTTTCAGTGATGGTTCGAGTTCTCATCCCTTCAACTCCATTCCAAACTCGCATTACAATCTCCCTACATTCTTCATACTTTGTCCAAACCTCCTCAAACCGTCTGGGACGCCGATGATTCAGGCTTATTAGATCTGGAGGTTCTTCCTTCCATTCTACCAGAAGCAGTCTATGAGCAAACGAAATCATGGCTAGATGAAACACTTTAAAGACACTACATTAATTCTTCATTGTCGAATTAATGAGGAATTGATCAAGTCTCTCCCAAATAAGATCATGATTGACATGATTATTACACCAGGTGTATTTAGGCCCAATGAAAACGGGATCAAAGACCTCACAAGAATCAATAGCCTCCCGAAATTCTCGCACATCCGTCTCATACCTGTCCAAGCCCCCTCTTTTTTCATTGTTTTCAATGATTTCATTGAAGTCATCTCTAAGGACCCACGACATGTCTAGCTGCTCACCCAGCCGCTTCATTAACGTCCACGTTTCATGATGCTTGCCTCTAACTGGATTACCATAGATACCTATGAACCGCCACGACCATCCTCTTTCTTGAACAGTAGCATCAATGTGCCCTTTTGAATATGACCGAATCATCACACTTGTCTCTTTCATCCACATAAGCAACAAACCACCACTTTGCCCTATGTTGGGAACAACAATTCCATAATCAAACTGTAATTTTCTTCTCAGATTGTCACCACCATGACCTCTAATTTTGGTCTCCATTAGGAAAACCAGTTGGGGAAGGTGCGTCCGAATAATATGACAGAGCACCCTCAATGTCCTAGGGTTCCCCAAACCCTAGACATTCCAGCTTAGGATTTTCATTATGCTCAACGGGGCTGTGTCCAACAGCCTCCACCGATCGTGCATTTATCTCGTTCTCCAAAACCACTACTTTCTTCTTGCTTGGGCCCTTACAATCAAACTCAACCTTATCTTTTACTCCACTTATTAGTTGAACAGTCGATGGGTGTTTTGTATTTTTACTTGCTGCCTTGTTTCCTTGCTGGAATCTTTTCCATCCTTTGGTCTTTACTGCCCCATTAAAAGTAAACCCACACTCAGGCCCATCATTTTGACTCAAGCTTTCCTTTACCACTTGAGAATTTTGATCCAATATGTTTCCGTCTGCCACATGTGATTTTGAATCTATATCCATTTGTGAGCTGTAATTTAAAGAGTCGTTAGAGCATATCTTTGGATGCTCGCCGTTTGAAAGTTTATTGTCCTTCATTCCTTGATTTCCGTCCTCCTCAATCTTCCCCACAAAATTTCTTGGAATTCTGCCTACTTCCTTTATTGAATTTTCCATGCTTGTTCCTCTTTCCATATTGGTAATTCCAACCGTTACCTTGCTCATTTCTGTCTCCGACGGTGGAGACTCAACTGAAGGTGACGATGTGTGTTACGCTCGCCGTTTTACGACTTTCACACCGCAAGTGCACGGGTCGTCACAAGTAATATAAAACTGTAGGTAATACCGAGTATCGAATCCATAGGGAGGCGAAACGAAATTTAAGCAAGCAAACAACCCTAGAGCACTAAAAATACTTGGGATAAATAATATTCAGGGACCAAAACATGCAATTGAAGAGAATTTTAAAAAAAATTTAAAGCAATTAAAGAAATCAATTTGATCAATCAAGAAGAATAAAATATGGAGAAAGAGTTTTTTAATGGGAAGTGGGGTCTTGAAAATCAATTATTAGCTAAACATTTATTATAATTATCCTATCTCATTGCCCAACTAATTATAATCCTAGAATCTCCGTTAATCATATAGGTTCTCCTGTCGGTTTCCCCTAATTGTAATTAATTCATTTTAACAACCTAAGTGTCCTTAGCGCCATTAAAAATCATTAATTATTACGCTCTGATTCATTTTATGAATCTAAGTTTAATCAACTAATCCCGTTGTCACGACGGGCAATTAAACTAGTTGCATGGATTACGATCTATCCTAACTTCTCTCCGTCGAGTTTCCATTAAGAATCAGATCAATACACAATTGGCCAGCCAGATTGCATAAAGCATTAAGCACATCTATACAAATAATTAGGAAAAAGGGCAAGAGACAAGTAATTATAACAACATTTTGACTATAATTTCATTTCAAGACCCCAAATTGGGGTTTAGCTATACATAGCTAAAATATTTACAATGGAAAGCATAATTAAGAGCATAATAAAAGGGAAGGAATTGACCGTTGAAGACCCCTTTGCTGACGCTTGGAGTCCTTCTGAACACTCCTTGAGCCTCCTAGAATGCTCCCCAAAATTCCCCAAAAGTTTCCCACTAAAGAAACTCTCGAAAAGGCTTGAAAGCCTTGAGAGAAGCTCCCAAAGGAGCCAAGAAAGCAAGAAAGGAATGGAAGAATATGATGATTGATGGTAAAATGAGGCACCAAGGGGCGCCTAATATAGGCTCGGAAAGGGGGTAGCGTCGCGACGCTGTGACGTCATCGACTTGCCGACCAAGAAATGGACAGCGTCGCGACGCTGTCCTTACAGCGTCTCGACGCTAGGCGTTTTCCAAATCTTTCAGCTATGGATTTGGGCTTCAAGTTGGGCCTCTCCACATTTCTTTTTGGACATTTTTCTTCATAGTTGACCTCTTTTGACTCCCCTTGACCCAAGCATGGAAATTGGGCTTGAATGGCTTCATTTTGGGCACTTTTATCACCAAAATCCATAATTTGCTCCTAAAGACCAAATAACAAAATACATTAAATATTTTCGATAAAAACACAATTAAAGCACAAAAAAGCCTAATAAATTGGGACTAAAATAGCGACATTTCTGCTCGCTATCAACGTGCGGTGGGGTGCGACCGTCGTTGGCGGCTCCGGAGGCTATGTATGAGAATCAAGTTCTTCTTCCTCATCCTCATCAAAATTGTCAGTTCGCCAACTTCCTCTCCCTCTGATCCCCCCTTCCCGTTCCTCTGTCCTGAATATTTCTTGTGAAAGGTCCCCCCTCCTCAATTTTCAGCCGAATTGGTTCACGAAGAAAGGATCCATACAGAAGCCCCTCTTCAGCTAAACCAATTTGCTCATCGCATTCTTTGATAGTATGTCCCAAACGATCTCATCCATAGCAAAAATCTGGTAGCTTTTCATACGTAATAGCAAAAATCAAGAATATTCCCTGTTTCAGGGACCTCTGAACATCAATCTGAATTTTAATCCTCAACGATCTCCCCCACGACGGGTCTGATTCATCCCTTATGTCCACCTTTTCAACCTTCACGAGCAAGCTACCAATCGCTTCCGTGGATGCCCTGGTAAAACAAGCATGATGTAATTTATGAAAATGAGTCCAAATAGAACCATACCTGAATTAAATTTCTTCGCTGCAAGTGCCTCCTCTGGGTTCCTCGAACAATAATATCTTTTTGTCATAGAACCATGGTCCCATATCCAAGATCCATCCTTTTATTCGAGCATTCTTGAATTTACATAGGAATGTGTTGAACCCCACATTGACAATACTTGTATGTTCCTGATTCCAATTTTTTGGCATCTTCGATTGGAAGATCTCTATGTTAATTTTCTTGTTTGTGTAGATTTTGCAGAGAATCGAATTCGCCAGATGCAGTTCAAAACGACCGATTTCTCTATCCTGAAGTTGGAAAACACATGCTTTTTCCTCAGGAGTAACACGTAGTTCAGCAAGTTGCTTTGCTAGATCTTCTTCCATCTGTTTTGACTTCCGACTCAAAGTTACAATAGCAGCAGGCAAACGTACCACCACCACCAACAGACTAAGTCGCTCCTCTCAACAGAAATGCCTCCTAAATTCAGCACACCGGTCACCCACTTCCACTGCTTTCCTTGAGAGAAAACGGGGAACCTCGTTAACGTTTTTTTTTTTGTTGATTTCTTCTTCAATCAATGTATGAAAACGTGACTTTTTTTGTTGTTAATTTCTTCCGTTCCATGTATGGAAACAAGTATACATATAGTGATATAGACTAGGGTAAATATAAAAAGAACAAGAAAGCAACATATTGTTGTCATTCAAATCAATGAAAAATGGTAAGAATATGGATAAAGTAAATGCAATGGAAACAAATATTTAAAAAAATGAACACAACAAGAAAAAAGAAAAATCTTACCTCTAGTTTTCTTGGCCATAAGAACTTGTTGAAATTGATAAGCTACATAAAGAATATTAACATTATTATTATTATTAGTTTTAAAAAGAGCAAAATACAATGATAAACAAAATAGAAACCCGACCTTGGTTTGCTTGAATGATGATAAATGGCTTTGAATCTGAATATAGAAAGACTTGCAGATGTTTGCTTATTGAATAGAAGGAAGAGAGTTGATCTCTATAGGTTAAAATTGGAATCAAATTTTTATAAGTTAAAAATCCAACCAATTTGGAATCGATTTTTTTTTTTTTTTTTTTTTTTTAAATGAAATCACTCTCTTGCTATTTTCTTTGGTATCCAAACATGTAAAATAATTTCAAATACATACTCCCTCCATTCAAGCATTTGACGGGTCATTTAATTATCATTTAATATTTTATGCTATGGGTTCCACATAATTCTTAAATGATTCTTTCATGGTAAACAATAAATGGAGGTAGTATGGAAAATTTTTCATACTACTGTAGTACTAGAAATTTTCCCAATTTTCCCGGTGTTAATAGGTCCGGTGTTAATAGGGAAAAAAAGTTTGATTAAATTAAAGTTTAGTCCTTGAACTTCCAAAGTTGTGTCAATTTGGTCCTTGAACTTTCAATTTTGTATTTATCGCTGAAGTTTAAAAATGTTTAATAAGTCCTCCAACTTTCAGTTTTGTATCTAATAAGTCTCCTAGATATAAAACTGAATTTTTATGCCTATTAAGACTATAAACTCCCAATTTTATATCTAGTAAGTTTGTGAACTTTAAAAAATGTCAAATAGAATAGACGACCGGTGTAAACTTGTATTCGAACCAAAAAGTTAAGAAAAGCTGTGGGTTTAATTTCACGTTCTACAATAGTACGGCACCATTGTCGCGCTCACTTGCAGTTGCAGAGTGTTGAAGAGCAGAGTCGGGAAGAACGAAAAAGAATAACGACAACAACAAAGATCAAACCGAAAGAGGAGGAAGAAATGTCTGCAAGAGGAAAGCGAAAGGACGACGAAGACCACGCATCCGAGGGAGATGCTCCTCCGAAGAAGACATTCAAGAAAGATTCAGAAGAAGCCGACGAAATCGTCGTCTGCGAGGTCTTTCAATGCCTTCCCCCTTGTGTTTTTAGTGTCTTTACGTTGCTTTCAACACTTTAATGGCTTTGAACTGTAGATTTCCAAGAACCGAAGGGTTATGGTGAGGAACTGGCAAGGAAAAATTGTGGTGGATATTCGGGAGTTTTATGTCAAAGATGGAAAGCAAATGCCTGGAAAGAAGGGTTCGTCTCATCATCGTTTTCTTTTCTCTCTCTCTCGCTCGCTTCGTTTTTTTTCCTCTCGCACTGGATGAATTGACCTCTCGTTTTGGATTTCTAGTCTGCGGCTCTTCTAGGGTTTATGTTCCACTTTGAGATTTCTATCGTCTTCCATTTCAGTTGCGTTTTCCTTGGTTTTATTTATTTTTATTTTTTCTTATGGTTATTTTTCTAGAACTTGAGATAGAGGTGAGGGAAATGATGGAAAACTGCATCTATGGCTTAGTCACAGAGTGTTTAGTTCAAAGTGACGGGGAAATATTTTGGATGTTTGTATGTAATCTTATGCAGTTTGGTGTATAGTTCATTTTATAAATAATATCCTTCTCTGCGCTTTTGTAATGAAAAGAATTTACTGAGGTTCCAAATTTTTGTTATCCACCAAGAATTTTGTTTTGCGGATGCTTTTCTTATCTAGTTTATGTAAAATAGTTTGTTGAAAACATTTGGGGAAGAATGAGTATAAAGGGGATGAAAGAATAGATTTTGAAGGGCTGGGTGAAGGATTTGAAGAAAAAAAACGTGGAGGGTGAAGAAGAGACTAGAGTGTCCCAAAATTGGTTGGAAACACACCATTGTTGCAACAAGACTTCAATTTCATGATGATTGATACAATATTATGGAAGCCTTAAGGAAGGTTATGCATGAAGATTGCATGTATAGTCCTTTCCTAGCGGACAAAGCTTTGCTGGAAGGGGTAGTCAAGTAGGAGTTGGAGGAACTTTGTAAGATTAAGATGAAGGGTGGAAAATAGTGGGGGCTTTCTCACTCAAGTTTGAGAGGTGAAATGCTGAAAAAACATGGTAGACTCAAAGTGATACCATGTTATGGGGGATGAATTAAGCTTCATGAATACCTTTGATGTTGTGGAAAGAAGATATTTTTGAAGCTATAGTTGAAAATTGTGGGATTTTTTTGAACATGCTTGATTGCTCGGAGGTTGCAAGAAAACTATTGTGGGTCTCCCCATTGAAATGGAGATTGCATATCCTAAAGAAGGAATTTTTGTGGTTCAAACAGTTGTAAATCACTCATCAAGATCGTTGGTTGGTAGAGTGAGGAATGTCCATGTAGGATTTTGAGAGGAAGGAACTACAAAGTTCAAGGTGGTTTGTTTGGGTAGAATGGTTGGTGTTGAAATTTTAAGTGTAGTAGTAGTTGAAGGTGGACCAAACAAGTTTTTCACAATTCATGAAGATAGCTTTGGGGTGGTCCATACTTGTTTTTAAGCTAGTTGAAGTCGGGGGTTTGGGCTTAGGAACCTAAGATTACGTAATGAGGTCTTTCTGGAGAAGTGGTTGTGGGGTTTCGTCTTCAAGTCAGACGCTCTGTAGTATAGGGTTATTGTGAGCAAGTATAGACCATGTCCTTTTGAATGAGTTTCAGGTTGTAGGCTTGAGGGTTCTAGCAAAAACCTCTAGACTGCGATTGCTTCGGGTTTTATTTTCTAGCTATATCCAGTGCACTATGGTGAACGATTCAAAAACTTAATTTTGGGAGGACTCTTGGGTGGGGGAGAGATCCTTGTGTTCCCTATTTCCTCATCTTTACCACTTGTTCGAGAAGAGGTTGCGTCTGGTGGCCTCTATTTATCCTTGGGTTTTAGTTGCCATCTGATCGATTGCGAGACATGACCTTGTTGGTCTCCTTTCCATCCATTTAGATCAGACCATTCATCATGGGAGGAGACTCTCATGTCTGGACTCTTAGGCCCTAAGCTCTTTTTTTCAAATTTTTGGTGTCTGTCCTCCCTCATAGGGTGTATCTACTTTTGCTTCTCTTTGGAAGGTTAACATTCTTAAGAAGGTAAAATTTTTTGCCCGACAAGTTTTACATGGCAGGGTGAACATGCAAGATTGTCTCCAATGACATTCCTCTTTTCTGTTGTGTCCTCAATGGTGCGTTCTTTGCGGAATCGTGAGGAGACCCTTAACCATTTGCTAGTGGAGTGCTCATTTGTGTCTTCTCTTTGGAACTGATTTTTTAGTTCTTTCGGGATGGTCTTGGTTCACAACCAAGGCTGCGGTACCATGATCGAGGAAGTGCTTCTCAACTCCCCGACCCGCAATAAAGGAAATATTTTATGTACACTGGTTTCTTTGCTACTTTATGATGTATTTGACTAAAGAAATGGTCGTATTTTTAGAGAGGAGAGATCAGGAGAGGGGCTTTGGGATTTTATTAGGTTTAACTCTTCCTTATGGGTGTCTTCTAATTGGACCTTTTGTAATTACTCTTTAGGTCTCATTCTTTTGGATGAAGATTCTTTCTTGTAATTAGTTGTTGGGGCCTTGGTTTGTGGGCTTGTTTTTTGTATGCCTTTGTTCTCCCTTTCACTTTTCTTAATGAAAATTTGGTTTCTTATAAAAAAAAAGTGAGAAAATTCTGTTGTTGTCGAAGACTAGTTAAACAAGTTGCTGTTGGAGAAGGTGAAATGCTGGGTTCGGAAGAAGAGGATGAGCTGTTTAAAAATAACTAGTTGGCTAATTTTATTGACGAAGATGTTAGAAGATGAAAAGTTATATGTTGGAAGGTGAAATGAAGTTTATGAGCTGGTGTTGAAACTTCAAGTAAAGTAGTAGGAGAAGGTGGGCCAAACAAGTTTTTCACAATTCATGCAGATAGCATGGGAGTTTAAGTGAGAAAATTCTGTTGTCATAGAAGTTAAACAAGTTACTGTTGGAGGAGGTGAAATGTCTAGGTTTGGAAGAAGATGATGAATTGTTTAAAAATAAATAGTTGGCTAATTTGATTGACGAAGATGTTGGAAGAGGAAAAGGTATATATTTACGAGCTTGCTTGGAAAAATGAAGTTTATGAGTTTGAAGGGAAGGGGTACGGCTTAATGTAAAAGAAAGAAAAATGTCTTGGAAAAATTCTGTAGACGATGAAGAATGGACTAAAGGGAATTTGGAAAGGTTGGAATCTGCAAATTCTACTACTTCACTTGGTAATCTAAGTTTGGGAGGCTTTTGGCAGTGATAGCAGTAAGGTTTTGGAAGCTGAAGAGGTGTTAGTGGGATATTAGGTGGAAGAATTGGTGTACAAAGAAGTGGAAAAGGCAAGGAAGTTCTGGTAAATGTTTGAAAAAGCATGGGGAAAGGAGGGCAGATTTGATTGGAAAAAAAAACCGTTGATGAGTTGGCATTAAATAATTCTCATACTACAGTTGTAAGAGGTGGCTATTTCCAGTGTTGTTCATAGCATTAAAGAAAATGATGTTGCGTTGCCTTTGAGTAAATCAAAGTTTACTTTTAATGAAAAAGCGATTTTTCTATGATGATGGCATTGATATTATGAGCTTTAATGATTTTTTTTCCCTATTAAAAAGGTGCAGATATGAAGATTTCTGAAAAGGAAAATGGTTCAACTGTTTCCATAGTTATCAATGGCATACAGTTCCTTATAAAAGGGGCAGTAAATTCAATGGGTATTTAAAAAGGAGGCCAGAAGTGGTCCTTAAGTTATATCTCGGATAGCTCTAGTAGCAAGGAGCTCTTAGTTGAGGAGGTGATTTCGGAGGTGGAAGAGGAAAAGGATGAGTTGGTTTTTCTCCTTTATGGGTAGCTCTGTGTTTTTATTTTAAAATGAAGATTTGGAAGAGGAAAACTTGAAATTTTTATGCCCAAGAGATTGCTGTTGCTGAGTTGGGGAGCACTTGGAATTTTCTCCTCTCTTAGAATTTGAAGAAGTTTGGTTTCAACAAACAGATGAAGGGTTCTATGCGGGTTGGTTTTCTTGTTGTTTGAAAAAAAATTTATTCTATTTTATCACTGATTCCACGTGGAAAGAAGAAGAAAAAAAAGCCAAAGGGATAGAAGTTGCTATAGGTTGCAGAGAATTATCAAATTTAGTGTCAGGTTAATTATGATGAGAATGTCTTGGTGGGAAGCGCTTAAAACATACTTTATGTCCTTGCTCAAAGGGGATTTTTATTTTCCTAAGAGGTATTTTGATGAGTTATGAGGGGAAAATCTTTTAGTAGTTCCTTTGTGTTAGGCTGTGTTCTAATTTCGGTTAAATTACAAAATAGGTCCCTATAGTTTGGAGAAAATTATAATTTAGTCCCTATGGTTTTAAAAGTTAGAATTCATCCATAGGACTATTTATGAGGGTTATATCAAACCATAGGGAGTATTTATGAGATTTTATCAAACCATAAGGATGAAATTCGAAGTTTCTTACCTAGGGACTAATTTCTAACTTTCTCCAAACCACATGGACCAAAATTTTAATTTAACCTCTAATTTCCCACTATGGGAGATCTCTGCTTTTCTTGTCATTTTTAATTGGAAGGGGGATCCTCCTAAAGGAGGTTTTGTACCTTGTAACCTTTCATTACTGTGAGGAAATTTAAAAAATAAAATCTTATATCTAGGCTCTAGGCTTGATATTAAAAAGTATCCAAAAGTTTTGAAAATTGAGACACCCCACTCATGTATCTTCTCTACCTCTTTCCAAAACCACTACCTGGAAGGGTAGCATCAAAGAATTCCCAGCTTGTTATAGGTGTCTTTTGAAAACTTGGTGACTTCGAACACCTGGTGAACATAATGTAGCTTGTTGACTTCGAAAACCTGGTGTTTTGCATTGGTTCAAGTTTAGTAACCCTTTTGGACACTCCAAAAGGAATTTGTTATTATTATTATTTGTTATCTTGACAACTTGTTAAATGTCAACAGAAAAGTTATTACTTGTTTAAAAAGTGGTCTGTGTACTTACAGGTAGGACTACTTCTCCATCCTACCTGATGCATTGTAACAATCTTAGTGCTAATACTTAGACCCTTTCGACACACAAGACTTCTTCTCCATCCTACCTGATGCATTGTAACAATCTTAGTTCTAATACTTGGACCCTTTTAGAACACAACACCGCATGCTAAATTGTGCGGGAGTACGTGTAAATATCTAATATTTTTCATGTAGCCAATGGGTGCTGGGTGGAATTCCCATTTACTTTCTTTCCTTGTTTAGAATTCTGGTCTCAGTGTGTAAAAACTTTAAGAGCTTAATGAGGAATTTCTTGTGGAAACAAATTGATGAGGGCGGTGGATCTCACAGGGTCAAGTGAGAGGTAGTTTCAAAGTTAGTGGAGTTTGAAGGTTTAGGCATTAGTAACATGAGACTACGTAATGAGGCTTTGTTGGCAAAATTTTTGTGGCGTTTCGTCATGGAATCACATGCTTTGTGGTATAGAATCATTATGAGTTAGTATGGTCTATCCCTTTTTGAGTGGATTTTAGGTGGTGGGTTAAAGGGTTTGAGCAAAAATATCTAGACTACTATTTCTTGGGTTTTCCTTAGTTCTCATCGTTTGTTGAAGTTGGGTTGGGCCGTTGGGGATGGTTCAAATACTTACATTTGAGAAGATTGTTGGGCCAGACAAACCCCTTTATGCATTGTTTCTGCAACTTTCTCATTTTTCAAATAAGAGGTTGCATCCAGTGGCTTTTGTATCGCCTTCCTCTAATATTTCCTCACTTTCTTTAGGCTTTCGTCATCCCCTCATGACCAAGAGACATCGAAGGTGGTTGCCCGTCTTTCTATGATTTTTGATCTTCAGGGAGAAGAAAGTTTCGAGTTTGGGTTCCTAATCTATCCAAGGGTTTCTCTTGTAGATTGTTTTTCCATATTCTTTCCTCCCTTTCTCCTCTCTAGAAGGTCGAAATCCCTAAGAAAGTTAAGGTCTTTGTTCGAGAAGTTTTGCATGGTAGGGTGAACACCTAGGAACGTCTTCAGAGACTGCCTTCTTTTGTGTTATGTTTGCAATGGTGCATCCTTTGCAGGCGACAAGAGGACGATCTTAACCACTTATTGTGCAGTTGCTAGTTTGTTTTTACCCTTTGAAGTTAATACTTCAGATCATTTGGGATTGCTATGGTGCGTAATAGAGATTGCTACTCTATGCTTGAGAAGGTGCTCCCGAACTGTCCCTTACCGGATAAAGGAGTGTTGTGGCAAACTTGTTCTTTTGCTATTTTGTAGGGAGTTTGTCTCGAGAGGACAGTGGGATTTTTGGAGGGGTTAAAGACATCTTTGGTGGAGGTTTGGGAGGTTGTGAGATTTAATGCTTCTTTGTGGACGCCCCTTAATTGAACTTCTTGTAATTAGCAGCTTGGTCTCATTCTTTTGGATGGGAGTCTGTTCTTGTACGTAGTTTGGGAGCTTCTTTTGTGGGTTTTTTTTTATGTCCATGTACATTCTTTCATCATTCTCCATGAAAGCTCAGTTTCTTATGAAAAGAAATTTGCAGCCTTTTTTTGTGGCTTTGTAGTTCTTGGGTTCTTTTGTTCGGGGTTTTCCTTTCTGTTATTTTTTTTCAATATATATATTTTTGTATCTTCATTGTGTATAATTTATTTTTCTTAATGAAAGTGGGCTTCGTCATTATTATTAAAAAAAAAAACCATTGCTAGCCAAACACTTGCATTAATAAATGAGTCATGTTTTTAGTTCCAAGTTGTCTATCATTAATTTCGCTCTCTTATCCATTTGAGGTGTTTCAGAAATAATGGAATATTTGGACGCTCTTGGTCTCTTCTTTTTTATAAATATTAACTTACCATGGTCTGTATGATGGAAATGACGTTTCATATAATACTGCAAATGTAGAAGTTATTTTGATTTTCTTTTTGTTTCCAGGCATCTCGCTATCCTTGGATCAGGTGTGCACCTCTGTTTTCTTAAAAGCTTTAAATTTTCTGTTAATTTTCTATTTGTTTTGTTCTTTTAGAAAAAAGAATTATTTTTCTATTTTCTATAATGGTTCGTCTTTCTGCAGTGGAACGTTCTCCGAAATCATGTAGAAGAAATTGATAAGGCTGTTAATGAAAACCCGTGAGGAAATTAGAGCTGACATCTTTTGTTGATATTAGTAGCAAGTGTATCACTCTGTAGGGTTATTTTGCTTTGTGATGATGGAAATTTGACCTTTTCTACAGCCATTGGGCTTGTTTTTTGTGGGCTCTAGACCAGAGAGCAGGTATTAGCATTTGTATTTACATAAACTGGATCACTTTGTAGACCAGAGACATGATATTATAATATGGTATGGCATAACTGACAATATTACTTCTCAATTAGTGGATAATTGAGTATCAAATTGACATTTTCATCGGCATTCTGACTAAAGGTTACAGCTAGATTAAGAGATCCTTAGTCCAAGGTGCCAACTACTTAGAACTTTTCTGCCATAAAATTCTAACTACCTAACTATTACATATTTAACTTCAATGCCCTCAGTTCTTGAGCCCACAAAGTGTAGCTTGAGTTCTTGGCAACCACATCTTTGGAAACCTCCTTTCTTTCAATCAATCCTCTGGCATACCTTTCAAAGTTATCAAGACTTTTCCAAATAGGAGCCAACTTTCTCACATCTCCTTCACATTTAATGCTTTCCAATAGGTCTTTTGCCTCCTCCAACCTTGCCCAAAAGCATGAATCTTGAGTCAAACCTGCATATTTCGTCCTCTGAGTATTCCCTTCCTCTGTAACTCCTCTCCCTTGCCACCATTTGTCGAAAATCTCGTATCTTCTCTCTCTTCCATGCTTTAAGTAATGACCGTTGATGTGCTTACCACGGCGGTAATATTCTGCAATGTCCAATGGCTCTACCAGGAGTTTATAGAAATGTGAAGCATTGACCCACTTTGCTCTCATGTTAAAATCTGGAGGAAGCTCATTGTTCTCCCACATGTCAATCACTCTGTTCCAGAATGCCGCGAGCTTGTGCCTGTTCATGTTCACTTTGGCATGTTTTTCTGAAGCATCTACTCGCTTGAAGCAATCGTAGTACCCCAATTGGTCGTTCGCTTCATCACAAGAGGCTTTGTACCATTCTATCTGAGCTCTGTAAGGTGTAATCTTGGATAAAGTTACAGCCAGTTTTGCTGCATTTAAATTCGGTGTTTGCCCCATTCTCCTTGCAGTCCTCAAGCTATTTTGGGCCATTTGACCAACTTCATCCTGCAATTTTGAAAAAAGCTCCACTTAGTTCTAAACTCTAAGTGGGTTCTGTTATAAGAAAGGAAAGTTGAAGTGTTATTACTTGTAAAGGTATTCCTAAGGACTGCAATGCTAAAGCAAGCCCTGCTTCATAGCTTGAATTAGGAAGACACTCTGAAGTGAAGTTTTTCCTCTCCATGTGTTGAACTCCAACTTTTTTCACATAATCTCCATAGTTGAGATGATCCTCAATGCTGAGGTTTGGAGCACTTGTTTTGAGCATTAAATAGAGCATCTTCAGAACTGAAATGGCATTATCCAAACAAATTGCACCATTTTCCGTGCAAAAGAAGAAGTTCCCAAAGGGCCAAAACTGACTTCGTACCGACCCCTCTCCTGAGTTGGAAATCGTGTTGGAGTGAGTCACTACGACTCGAAAGAGCTCATCTTTCTCTCTTTCTGACAATTGGGTAGCAAGCTTCCCAAACTGCGGAGAGGCCATCGACAAATGCCAGTATCTAAGAAGAACGTGGAGTTGGGGAGAGAGTGAGGAAAGCGGAGTAGAGAAAAGCCTTGGCATAATGTCGTGGCTTGAGACAACATGGCAGAACTTTCCGCACCATCGTTCTCTAAGAATGGCTCTCGAAAGTGACTCGTTGCCTATCAATGGGGAGCCAAAGGTGATGCATAGCAATGGCTGATGCGTAGTTTTAGAATGAAAGAAAGAGAGCAGCCAAAGAGTGCATAGAGTGGCTGCTGCTCCTCCAAGAGAATGACCTGTAATTACTATTGACTTGCTTTTCTGCATTACTTTTGTCATCTGCAACACATGAGATTATGTTTATTATGCATATAATAAGTTTGAAATCAAATATATATATATATATATATATATATCTATTGCTTATTTTTCTAAAAGCCAAAGCCCATAGGAAATTTAATGATCAACACAACAAATTTTATCTATTTTTTTATTCCTTTCTAGAAGTATAGCGATTTTTTTGAAAATATTTAGAAGTATACCAATTACATGTTTATATTTTTGAACAGATAATGAACAATTTTGGCTTCTGGTGGGTCTTCAAGTTTTGTACCAAAGGCATTGATACCTTAGATCTTGTTTGATAATGGGTTTGTTTTTAAAATCATGTTTATTTACCAGCATTTTTCTTTTTTCTATCTAGGGTTAATTGTATTTTTGAAATTGCAAACAAAAATTGAAAATTAGAAGGAAAAAAGGTTCATACATTTTTTTTTTTTAATTTTATAACTTTTATTTAAAAATTAATAAATGGGACAGTTATTAATTGAATTGTTAAGTTGATGCAAAATAATCATCCAACAGTTATGTCTCCTGCCATAGTACCTGATTTTCTTTCTCAACAAATTAAAAAAAAAAAAAAGGTTAAAAAGCACTTTTGGTCCCTAAACTTTAATGAAAGTAACAATTTGGTCCCTAAACTTTGATTTGTAACGATTTAGTCCCTGTATTTTCAATTTTGTAACAATTTAGTCCCTGAACTTTAATAAGGAACAATTTAGTCCCTATACTTTCAAATTTGTAACAATTTAGTCTCTATACTTTCAAATTTGTAACAATTTAATCATTGTTGCAAAAAAATTCATCAAAATTAAATGTCGATTTTTATTATTTAATGATTAAACTTTGTAGCTTATTAACATATTGGGTCCCAAATTAGTTTATTAATCTATCTTAGGTAAGAAATTTCATTAAATCTTTACATTAATTTTTCACAATAGGGATTAAATCGTTACAAATTTGAAAGTACAGGGACTAAATTGTTACTTATTAAAGTTTAGGGACTAAATTGTTACAAAATTGAAAGTACAGAGACTAAATAATTACAAAATTGGAAGTATAGGGACTAAATCGTTACAAATCAAAGTTCAGGGACTAAATTGTTACTTTCATGAAAGTTTAGGGACCAAAAGTGATTTTTAACCAAAAAAAAAAAAAAAAGAAAGAAGAAAAAGAAAAGAAAAAAAAGAACATTTAAGATAGAATATGAAAAAGATTCAAAGTTGTTATGATTATTGTGATGTGGCAAGTAAAGTGGAGTTGTGTGTGCCTTCCATTTTTCAGTTGTTTTGTCAACATCAAGAGGCGATTGTGAAGAAAATAATTTTCTTTAAAAAGGAAGGCTATAACTTCTTTATTTTAAATTTTGTTTTCTTTAACAATTACATAGTTGTCTAAAATTAAAAATATTTCATACTTTAAAAACAAAAAGTAGTTGTTTTTCTGCAGAAAAATGTTCACTAAGATAGTATTTTTTTTAATATAAAAATTAGATGAAATGAGGTAAGAAATAAAGAAAAATGGATCTAATTTTCATGTGCTCTTTAATATTTTATATTATATGCACCTTGATTGATCACAAGACCATCGTCTGACCTTACTACATTTGGTTGTCAGAAAAAATGGAAGATATTAAACCTTATGTATCTGTCACTATGAATTGAACTCATTCCTTCTAAGTCCTTTATTTTTATGTATTTGTTTATGTAGTTGATTTGAACATGTAGTAAGTCAATATACATTCTTTTTCAAATCAAGGGTTCAAACTTCTCTCCTTTATTTATACCATAGTAATTCAAAAAAAGAAACAAAAAAAAAAAAAAAAAAAACGAGGGTGTATAACATTTGTTAAATCCACTCAAACAAATCTTAAAATTCTTTTAGTTTTAAAAAATTTTGGGTACAATTTTAAAAATATTTTAGAAAATTGATGCATGGGACAAGAGAGAAAACAATCACTTAAAAAACTTCATTTTGAAAAATGAAAAATGAAATAAAATAATAATCAAATTGTTATAGTTATTAAAAATTAAAACTCAATACCGCGTCCAAATTTTCAGTTGATTGAAGAATGGTCCAAATGTCCCAATCTCCTTTATTATGTGTAGTTTCCTTTTAATTTCCATCTCTTTTAAATCCATTTTATTAAAAGAAAAACTATATTTTTAGTCTAACGAAGCTTCCATATTTACACTACACTTTGCAATCAATCATTGATTTCTTTCCCAATGAAATCTCAATATATTCTATGGACAAAGAAAAGAAAGAAAAAAGAACTAAGGACCTTAATGATATTGACAATAGGGAAAAAGCGAGAGAAAGACCCGAACGTTATTGACCTATGTGCCAATAGGCAATGATGTAGGACGTTTCTACTTACTTTCTAGTTCGGTTTATTCGTGTTAGTATATTTTTATTGCATTTAATAGATAAGCAGGTACCAGTAATATTTTTGTGAAAATAAGTCATATCAGAAAATTTGTAAGAATTATATTGATCGGTGCTTAAAGAGGTATTGTAAATAAAAGTTATAAACTTTATTATTGGTTCCTGAACTTAAAGGTTTATTTCATTTTGGTAATTGAACTTTTAAAATGAATATTTTAGACTTTAACATTTAGATTTATTTTATTTTGGTTCTTGGACTTTCAAAATTGTCCTATTGTAATCTTAAATTGTTAAAAGAAATTATCATTTTTTTTTAAAGTTCAGGGACTAATATGATTTATTAATTTAAAAAGTTTAAACACCAGAATGAAATAAACTTAAAACTCCATAGACTAATTGAGATTTTAAAAAGATGTTTAGGTAGTTCTTTGCCTTTCTTGAAATGCTTGTGTTTTCATTTTTTTTGGTTCCAAAAAATAAAGGTTACATTTATTATATATACATATTTTAAATTTTTATTAAAAGTGAAAGATAGTCAAACTCAACAACTAAGAATAAACTTTTGAAAGCTGTTTTGTCACAAATTGGATATTATTTTAAGCTAGTTATTTGTCCTTTTTTTTTTTTTTTTTTTTTTTCCTTCAACACTTTTCTTTAAATTGCTTTTGAAGTCAATGGTCAACCTACCAAAACAAAGTTAAGTTTTGAATATTTTTTGGTTAAGATCTTTGAAATGAAGTAGATTATAAAACAAGCTAGATGACATCAATGAACTAATCAATCTCAAGGAAAAAAGAAAAATAAAACTAAAATCATTATCAAACTACATTTTAAAAAGTTACAAAAACTAATAAATTGAACATAAGCAAGCTTACATTTCTTTAATTGAAAAAAAAGGAGCAACTCTCCCTTTTTTCCATTCAAACTTCAAAGTAAATTATTTGGTGAATTAATGATAAACTTCCTAAGTCCCTTTCCAAGACTTTTAGTCAACAAAACCCCAAATGCTCAAAATTTCATAATTCAAATGTCATTACTAAATGACATTTGAATTATAACCAAAGGATTAATTTAGGCCCCGTTTGATAACCATTTGATTTTTGGTTTTTGGATTTTGAAAATCAAGCTTGTTTTCTCTCAATTTTCTTACCATGATTTACATATTTGTTAATGACACATTTGAATTCCAAACCAAATTTCAAAAACAAAAATAAGTTTTTGAAAACGTGGAAAGAAGGTAGATAACAAAACCAAGAAACTTATAGATGAAAGTAGTGTTTTTAAGCTTAATTTTAAAAAACAAAAAACCAAATGGTTATCAAATGGGACCTTAATGTCTACTTGAGCGATTTTTTTTTTGTTTATTGTTTTTTCTTTCAGTCAACTCGAGCATAATTCAACTTGTTAAGATATAGTCTTGACCAAGATGTCAACCGTTCAAATTCTGACCATTCCATATGTTATTGAAGTGTATATATATATATATATATATATATATATATATGAAATCTTGAAAATAATTTTTACTAATTTATAAAATTGACAATTTAATAAATTAGAAAGCAAAGAAAAATGTTGGTGAACATTAAAACAAGAATAATTCTTAAAAACACACAAACTTTAGATGTAAAAAAAAAAAAAAAAAAAAAAAAAAAAGTCACCCGTAGCATTGATTGTGTGAGGCTTTCAGTCCGAATGCATCCAAAAGAACCAACACGTTTTGTAGCTTTTGAAATCATTTTCGAAAGTATAACCAAATTTTTATAGGTTCTTGAAAAAAGAAAATTCAAATAATCTAATTTTTATTATTCAATAATAATAATAAAAAAAACATAGGTTTGTTTAAGATGGGTATTGAAATTCAAAATTGATGGTAAAATACTAGCAAAAACTATAATGCTCATATGTATTTTTATAAAAAAGTACAAAAACAAAATAAATTAGGCTAAATATACCAAATAATCTAATCTTTCAGATAATTCTCAATTCCATCTTTAACCTTTTGAAATTCTTAATTTTACCCGTAATATATTAAAAATTTCCAATTGTTTGATGAAAGAAAATCATAAAAAATTGTTAATAGAAAATTAACGTGTCACTCAATTATTATTTAGACATATTACTCAGAAGAATAATATATTTTGTAAATGACAGGTTTGTATGTCAAAAGGAAAAAACTTGTTGGTATATAGGGATCTCTTTGCATACCACCGTTATAACGTTGACAACTAAGAGAGATAACAAAAAATTCTCATTTTCTCCCTTCCTCTTTCTTACTCGTCAAGATTTTAATGAGATATGTAGGGAGATTCCTACATACCGGTATGCAGCCAAGTTTTGTTCATGTCAAAATATGTTAATAAAAAAATAATATAACACGGCGTTAATGGATTCTTTACAACCAAAATTTTTTAAAATTGAAAAAAATATTAAAAATCTTTGTATGGAATTAAAAATGTTTCTAAAACAATAGAAGTGATGCTAAATATATTTAGCCAATAAAGAAAGACAAAAGAAAAAAGTAAAAAGGAAAGTGAATGGTTAAAATATAGAGATCAGACAGAAAGATATTGAAAACTGACCTTTTCGAGGAGATTCTGGTAAGTAAAAATATTCATAAAGATTTTGAGGATGCCGGAATCCGCCATGGCCGGCTCCCGGCGGTTCTCACGGTGGCGGTTCAACGGCCGAAACAGCTCCCCAACTGCACCTTCCAACGCCACGAGTTCTCTTCCGGCGGCGGGCGGCAGAACTTGTACGGCGGAGAAGGCAACATAGGCCACATCTCCAATCACCTCCGCCGTGAAACTCTCCGGTGCGGCGGCGTTGGCGGCGGCGCAGAGGCTCCACGACTGCAGAAGCAGAGGACTCGAACTCAAAAGAGCCGCCATAATCTCACAACTCTCGAATCTGCAAAGAAAAGAAGAATTTGGGTTTTGGGAAATTGGAAAAGGAGAGTTGAAAAGAATGATGAAGTAAACGAAAAGTGGAATGAGAATTGAGAGATTGTGAATTACGTTGAAGCTTCGGACTCCATGGATGGAAGTTGGAAGCTTTGTGTTTGTGTGTTTGTTTTTCTTTTCTCTCTTTTTCTTTTTTTTCTCAAACTTATGTGGTGGGAAAGTAGGTTTCTCTCTTTTTATATATTGTCAATTTTTTGTTTGTTTGTTTTTTCTTTGGTAATTTACTACTTCTCCACGTTTTTTTTGGGCTCGTTTCGAATACTTTTAATATAAATGTTTTTCAAGAATGTATTTTTTAAAAAACATTTTATATAAAAATTGTTTAGAATTTAAATATTCATATATATTTTTTTTGAAAAATTAAACATTCATATATTTGGTTACATTTTCTAAAGTGTTTTTATACATAAGTTATTGTATACTTAGCTAATAAGAGCATAGCTCAACTGACATAAAGTTGTACTGATAACCACGAGGTCTGTGGTTTAAATCCCCTCATCCCCATATTGTCTAAAAAAAAGTTGGTTTCAAGTGTTTCTCTCAAAATGATTTATTTCTCAATCTCATTTTCTAATAAGTCATTTTTAGAGGTTGCCAAACACTAGAAATTTTTTCAAAATGATTTTTTTTTTTTAAAAAAATTAAACACTTGAAAGTTAAACCAAACACACCCTAAACTTAACAAAAAGAGATGTGGGTAGTATGTTAACTAAATTGATCTATAATCACATATGTCGATAATGTTTGTGTAATTGCATTTTGAGGTAGTCTAATTTCTATAAACAAAGTTGGATAAAGTACTAGATCAAACCATATATATATATGCTGGTAATTAAGTTTTATCTATTCATTTTATGAGTGGAATATATGTCTATTCCTTTTTTTTTTTAAATCAAATTTTAATATCTTAGTCCTTGAATGTTTTGTAACAACAAAAAAAACTGATTTTAACGCTTATTGAGTGTGAATTGTATGAATCCGAGCTCAAGAGGTAAAAAATGCAATTCGGATGAAAAAGAAGCTTAAAAGAGTTAATCAATTTGGAACTTAAGAGATGAAAAGAGAAGGCCAAGAACTAGGCGTTGGGACCCCAAAAGTGACATCAGAACGCTCTAAAAATCATCCAATTAGCCTTCCCACCCAAGAGGCTAGCATCGAGATGTGTCTGAGAGCGTCCCGGTGCTACCAACGATCCGTAGCATTGAGGGCCTTGGCGCTCGACGTTGGAAACACATTGTCCTTACATTTGCTTCTGAAGCGTCGAGACACTTGCCTTAGCGTCTCGACACTCCAAGTGCATGCAACCACCTACATCGAGATAGTTGGTGTAACGATCCAATTACCTTGAGAAAGGTAAAGTCAGATTAGACTAAGAAACCAACCTAGTATTTTAAGCTACTGAATATTTTTATTTTACCTTGTTCATTTTGTATTTTTAGTTTAGTTTACTTTCCGTTTTTTGTATTTTATTTACTTGTATCCCGTTACCTTCTATTTTCAATATGAAATTCATTTCCATTCAATTTATGTCTTTCTTTTCAATCTTTATGAGCTAATTTATCTTTTGGGATTCAAAAATGTGGATGCTCTAAAGGATAATATAATGGCTTCTATGTAATCGCAACCTTGCTCACCTCTAGTATTGTTTGCTTTTATTGATTTTATTGCTTATAGCTTAGCTTGATCACCTTGCTCTTACTTACCATTGTTTGTTTTTGCTGAAGTTTAAGTTTCATTGTTAGCTTAAACTGGTCATTTGAGTTAACATAGTTCGCATTTAGCTGGTGGTTGAAAAGTTGGAGTTGAGTGCGTGGGTTCGCAAAAGCAATAATCGAAATGATCCTAGAAATATAGGACTTTGTTTCTTGTATCCTAGAAATAGGATTGAAACCACTAGGTTTTAAAGTCGTGTGCGTGAATTATCTAAGATTTAATTAGCCCTAGAAATAGTTGCACTAGTTAGTTTAGTCTTCTAAAGGCACTAAAAGGGGAGCTGAATAGGAGTCAGATCTTCTTTGGTCGAGGAATGGAGGGTTCTCCCCTTGTAGGTGGTGGTGGTGATGGTGTCTTGGCTCGGGGAAGCACATAAGTCGCTCCTCTAGTGCTCGGCCTCCATAGGGAAATGTTGGTCTTTTTCTTCTTCTTAGCCTTCCTTTCGACCTTACTATCAGTTCCTTCTTTGCCCCTCTTGGGCATTTGGTCCCTAGAAATTTCTTGGATCTCATCTTCGTTAATTGGAGCCTGCTGCTCCTTCTCTTGCTCATGCTCGAACAGGTCCTCGAACATTGATTCATTATGGTGCTTGAACAGGTCCTCAAGCACATTTTCTTCCTCATTTGGTGGTGGTGAGATTTGCTCATTAGATTGCACCTTAGGAACTTGTGCAATCTCTGGTTCTTGCTCTGTTTGCGCCACATTTGTAGCCACAAACTCCCTTGCATAAACTGTAGATTGGTCCTCAGAAGCGAGTGCAATCTCTTCTTCTTCTTCTTTCTCAGTGGCATCCACTAAGTCTTTAAGGCATGGGGCTACAAAATCAAGCGTCCTATTCTTCTCTCTGTTTTCTCTTGGCCTCTTTCTTTCTTCTTCTTTCTTCATCCCTTAGTTCATCTTTGATTTGGGCGGCCTTGGCTTTTGCTTGCCATATAGTGTCAGCCACCACTTTGTTCCAATCTTTTCTTCAAGCGGCTGCTCCAACTCTGGATCCCATCGTGTTGATCGTTTGGCTCTAGGCTTAGAGGGATCTGCAGCTAAATTTTTAGAAGTTTGGACCTGCATTTGCGTCCCAAATGCGAGGGCATCCTTCTTGGTTAGTACCTCAGGAGCTGGCACTGCTTCTTCTGCTTTGGTCGTGTTTGCGGTCGCAATTTCTGGTCGATCTGCAGTCAGATTCTCAGGTTGCTCCACATTTGCAGCCGCAACCTAGATGCATGACTCAACTCCATCTTTCTTCCTTCTTCTAACATACTTCACTCCCACTTTCTTCTCTGTTTCCCCCCTTTCCTTAATTCGTACAGCGTTTGGCTTGAGGACAAGGGGCGTTTCCTCTTCTTCCTCCTCTTCAGTTTCCATGGCCGCAACCTCTATAGCCTTACGACTTTTCTCAGCAGCCTGCCTTAAGTCTTCTTCCCACACTCTTGAACACGATCCTGCACGAGTTGTTGGACGGGGAAGCTTACCTTGAGTTTTCAACCTTACAGAGGCCGAACGGGTAGAATGCTATGCTCCAGATTTCCGGGAAGGAGGAGAGGGCTTTGAAACCGCCTTCAACATCTCAGAAGAAGAACCTGAAGATGGTTTGCAGGCTGAAACGGGGTTCTTCGGCTGAGAAGTGGATGGAGGCTTCATCTTTCTTCGATTTTACTTGTGGGTCTGAGATAAAAGGTACCGCCGACGAGTTCTGAATGGAATGAGTGCGGTTTCCGACGACGTTAGTGGTCGAAGAAGCTTGGAGCTTTGGCGGCTACTTTGAGCGAGAGAGAGACGTTGAGGGAGTTTAAAAGATAATTGACTTAAGTTAAATCCTTTGCTATTTATACGTTTTGAACTTTCCTTAAATGATTTGACAATTTTAAATGACGTCACTCTGGCCTTCTGATTTTCCTGGACTTGTGCCCGCAAATGCGACGCAAATGCTACCTGGAAAATTTTCCTTATTTAGCACAAGGGGTACATCTTCGTGTCTGGGAGCGACAATTATTTTCTCTCCTCCGGAACTAACTTAAGCATCAGAGTGTGTGTGGCCTACACCACACCGGTGTGCAGCGTTTGCTCGTCTTGCAGGTCACGTCTTCTCCCTCTCTTCAAAAAATTCACTGCTAGTGTCACGTTGAAGTTGGGCAATCTGCCTAACTTAAATTTGACCATCAACAAATGTCATAAAACTCATAACCAAACAAAATTCCATATCAATATTTATCTTCCATAAACGAGTTTTCATGATTTCTGCTACCCCTCAAAATTTGATTATATATATTATTAGATTCTGATAAACTTATCACTTACCAAATGCTTAGATTTACGATTAGCAAAAGTAAATGATTTATTTATATTTATCATTTTGAAATTAAAAATAGATCTATTCTAGATTATTTTCATAATCAATTTCAAATAAAAGACTTTCTATAACTTTTTTCTTTACAATTTATAAAATTGTAGATATAACACATATTTTCCTCAATATATTAAATATTGACGTGAACATTTCAAATCATATTTTCTTTCAACGCATTGCATCAAAATATAATTCCCCTCAATATATAATATATTAGATACAACAAACATATGCACTACAGTAAGCATAGCTCAACAGTAATTAACATAAACAAAATTTGAATGTTTCAAATCGTATTTTCTTTTAGTGAAATCGATCATTGGTAATGTTCTTATGAAGATACAAGATTAATGAATAAAACACATTGATAATTTAATTTTCATTCATTAACTCAAGGTCACCTCTCTATAGTTTCATATTTTTGCATGCACGGTAGGATAAACTGTGTTCATGAATAGAATCACTACATACAACCTAGTCATTCACCAATTGTGTGTAGTTAAAGCTAGGTTAAAAGTTTGTTTTACCTTTGTAATTACATCTATACCTTAAGTATCACTAATCCTTCTAATGATCAATATGTTTATGATCCAACCAACCAACTCTCTCTATTGTCCACGTCATGAAAATCTAACACTTAGTTGTGCTTGGGGCATGGTTTTGGGTTCTAAACTCAAAACCATGTCTGACCCACTACAATCACAATGCAAAAAAAAAAAAAAAGGCAACAACAAAAATGACTAGATTTAATAGGGAACTTAAAAAATGACTAAAAATCTTTAGAAATTAAAAAAAATGGCTAAACGTAATTTTAATCATGAAATCAATAATCAAAATAGACAGAAATGCCCCTAGCATGTAGTTTAGAGTTTTGGGAGAGAGAAATACAATTTAAAATACTAGAGTATTATAAGGAAGAAAGAGAATTTCATTTTGAACAGACCAACAACCTAATGCGAATCGTATGGGAAAACACTAGCATCTTTCTATATTCAACCATTAGTTTTTGGAAAAATAGAGAGATCATTCTCCTGTAAATACCAAAACTTGCACAACAAAAAACATTGATAATTTACATAAAAACTAAGCTAAATGACCATAAATGAAGTTTTAAACAAACTAGAAACCTTCAAAGGTAAATACAACAAATGATTCCACTAAACCCTAATAAAAAACCGCTTTGAAAAAACTTCCCCCCCTCCCAATCGTTTAGTGTTTACCAGATAGATATGAAATTTAATTAAAAAAAAAAAACCTAACACATTAATTGAGGCTGTCAAATCAGGTAAAACCCTCTATCTTCCCTATGGGTTAAGGTCTCGGTTCTCCAAGCTTGCATGTGTTCAAATTTCTCAACCTTCTCCCAAAAATTATCTTTGTTCCATCGCTTCTGGTATGCATTCTCCGTTTGTGCCCTAAGACATTTTTGTCGGTAAGTTGTCTATCTTCTTATCTACCGTGTTCTCCGACGACCCTTTGTTTCTTCGTTGTTTTGGTTGTTTGTTGATTCTTTATTGACTGAAAGTGGAAGCTTCCTCATTGAAAGTAAAAGCTTCTTCCTCCCCTATGTGATTTTTCCCCTCAACGACCGTTTTGCAAAGTTGAACAACATGTATATATCAGGTGGATTGAAGTTTGAATGTTATTATACTCAATCCCTTGTTTTTAGGGATTAAATAACAGTTGTCAATAGATTTGAAAAATCCCATTGATACAATAAATCTGCCTGTTTTGTATTACCTTTTTTTTTTCCATTCCATCAGCAATGGAAAAGGAAAAGCAAGTGGAGTTCCCACCTTGCTGCTTAATACTAAAAAAAACTTTGTTGGACTCTATTTATGCTTTTATTGAACTCTGGTTATGTTTCTTATATTCTCAAAAACTGTTTCTTCTATTCTCACAATACTTTGTTGGACTATGTTTATGTTTTTTCTGAACATGCTGTGGTTGAATGAAGTTACAACATGATTTGCATCTCTGATTCGGGAGGATGACAAATATATACTCTTTTGTTGCTAGTGTTTGGTGTGGTATATAATGAATATGGTTTTAACCATGGATTAAATCCTTGTTTCCATGATTTTCGGTTGGAGATTATATCGACTATCGTCAAACAAAATTTGGAATCAAATATGAAAATAGAATCTTGGGTGAATAACGATAGTTTGCAAATGGTGACGGTGGCGACTGTGTATGAGGGTATATACTAGAGGTAAAATGGGAATACAAAATACCGGTTGGTTGTCCTTGAATTTGCGCTAAATAGAATCTTGGGTGAGCAACGACAATTTGCAAACAATGACTTTGGCGACTGTGTATGGACGTATATGTTAGGGTTAAAATTGTTGGGTTTTATGCCCTAAAACTCGTAGATAGTAAATGTAAACAATTGATTATTATCAATAAACTGTTATTGAGTTTATTTAATAAAGAGTTCTTGAATTTCATTGTATTAGTTTTGTCTTAATAACCATAAATCCAATAAACTAACATCCTAGGCTATATTATGAGTCTTGAACAGTATGTGAGGACATACGGGGATCAATGTTCAAGAAATAGCCTAAAGGGTCTATAATATAGGGATAAGGCTGGGTACCTTATCTTTGTGACACTATGGATACAACCCACTTTGTATTAGATGCAAACGCAGTGATCCAACGAGTTCGTGTAGGTGACATGCGAGTAGGGTATCCTATGCAATGAGTTTGCATAAGACCAGACCACAAAATAGTAACCACTAGATGTAACTCCGTTGACTAGTTAGGTTTCTATTTCAATAGGATGAACTAGGCAACTTAGTCTTAATCCTGAGTATATTATGGACTCCTGTTCACAAGGGATTGTCCTTTGATTTGTATGGCTGAGAGTGACCAGTTCACCGACTCAATAAGCCTACCATTTTAGGAACAAGACCGAGTGGGGAGCTGGGAACATAATAATACAAGATGGAATTTGGTCTCAAGTTGCTTTCCATAGCCTAGTCAAATCACTGCCATCAGTAGTTGCTTGGTCGGATCAAGTATCGCTTGAAAAGGAAAGACATGTAGCATGAGCGAGTATATAAGAATATATATATTCAGTAAGTAGCTGATAAGGGTAAAAAATATACCTATTTTACCCTTATATTTAGCTCATTTCCTTGTCAAAGTTGAATGTTTTAGATCAAATTTACTATTCCCGAGCTCTAAAAGTGTTAGAGTTGATGAATTAGGGAGTTGAGAGTCACATATGCCAAATTATGCTTAAAAGTGCTTAAAAAGACCTATTTTGATATGAATTTGACTTAATTTGGTGTTATGCAGAAAAACAGAGAAAGCTGGAATTTTCCAGACATGCGACCGCATTTTTGGGAAGGCAAAATCCAAATGCGACCGCATTTCTGGGCTGACAGAGGCAGTTCCGAGTCCGTCGAGGTCATTTTGAATTAGAGTTTTGTGCACCTAACCGGTTGTTTTGACCCCGAAACTGACTGGGCTACCTACCAGCACCTATTTCGTGGCTCCTCAACTACTCCCCACACTATATAAGGCCTTGATTCGAAGAGAAATCCAAGCAGAACTCACTGGGAAGAAGATGGTGGTGATAGAACCCTAGTAGACGCCCATGAGTAGGGATGCCCGTGGTCCTTCTTAGATGACTGAATTCTAACCTTTAGTTAGACATCAAACCTGAGTGTTTGTAGAGATTTTCACCCTATTCCCACTTGTAAAGGAGAGTAGAGTGTCGAGCAAACTCTAGAAGGATCGGATAAAAGAAAAAACCCTAGTTTTAGCTACTGCACCTTATTTCCAACAATTGTTCTTTTCATTATTTCTGTATTATTACATTCATTATGTCAATGAAAAGTTATTCTTTTGCATCTTATTCCATCATGCATAGCTAAATCCCATTGAGGGGTTCAATATAGTGAATTCCCTTATGGTTAAAATAGCTTGAAAGTGTTTATTTACTTAAGTTCTATTCATTGCATGTCATTCTTTATTGAATATCATTCTAAATCTTGCTGAGTTTAAATTGATCACTTAGACTTTGCATGTTATGTGAGTTTGATCTCGAAAGGGACGAACAATATCGGTTCTCATAAAGGTGATATAAGAGAAATGGCTTGAAAGAGTGTATTCGGTGTTATAAGGCGAGGCTGCCTAAGGCACCCTTTAACAACTATAGGGTTATAGATTGCATGCTTGAATTATCTATGTCTTAGTCGAGTCACAGACATGTGCATAACGGTACTCGCTTAGCCTTCTAACGGTTCTTGGGAGCAAGGCCAAATAGAAGTTAAATCTGACCCAATGCATGAATAAACTTAGGTTTAATAAGCAATGACTAGAGTTATTTTACCTTAGGGTTGAAACTATATTGAACACCTCGCTTATTTATCATTATTTTTCTTACTTGTTTATTTTGTTTATTTTTCAAAAATAATCATCAACTATTTCTTTGGTTATCTTATCCAAGCAATCTTTGAACAGTTTCTTCTTCGAATATGTGTTTCCAATTTAGTCCTCGTGGGATCGATACCCTTGGAATACTTCTAAGTTTTTTATTACTGCATGCGATAATGTATACTTGCACTAGGTTGGCTGAATTTATCTTAATCTTTATTTACCATCTTTTCTAACTTCCATCATTCAGTCCACACACACATCAAGTTTTTGGCGCCGTTGCCGGGGACCAAAAGTGAAACTAGTTTTGTTTATTGAGATTGCGATTCGATTTCGACCGCATTTCTATGAAGGATTTGACTTTGATTTGCAATTTTTCTCTTGCAGGTTGAGGTTAGTGCATGAACAAGGGGTGTCCACTCCTTGATATAGATCCTGAGATAGAAAGAACCTTTCGTCGTCGTCGGAAAGAACAAAGACGAAAGAGAAGGGAACAACAGGAGTTGAGCGCACAGGAACCTCTTGAAGAAGCTTCTTATATACAAGAATTTCCGATAGACCAACCTTGAGTCGATCCTCAAATTGACTCACAGAATCGTGGAAGGGAGCAAAATGGTGGGAGAATCCCTCCAGCACCTCCAGTTCCACTGGTGCCACCACATGAAAATCCAATTTATATTGCTGAAGACCGCAATAGAGCAATAAGGGACTATGCCTTACCCGTTTTTCAAACTCTGAATCCAGGAATTCTAGAGCCACCAATAGAAGCTCCACAATTTGAGCTGAAACCAGTGGTGTTTCAAATGCTCAATACCATGGGCCAGTTTTCCGGACTTTCGAGTGAAGATCCACATAAACATATCAAGCAGTTCTTGAGAATTTGTAGTTCTTTTAAAGTTACAGGAGTGCCTGAAGATACATTGAAACTAAAGGTTTTTCCTTTTTCATTACAGGGAGATGCTGAAGCCTGGCTGGACTCATTCCCTCCAAACTCCATGACATCCTGGAATGACTTGGCTGAAAAAATTTTAGAGAAGTTTTTCCTTTTAAAAAAAATGCTAAGTATAAAGCTGAGATTATTTCTTTTAGACAATCTTATAATGAACCTTTAGATGCAGCTTGGGAGAGATTCCAAAGGCTGGTCAGGAAGTGTCCTCATCATGGATTGCCTGCATGTATCATCATAGAGCATTTTTACAGTGGATTGGATCAAGCTTCAAAAGCTCTAGTCAATGCCAATGGATCCTTCTTAAAGAAATCTGTAAATGAAGCTGATGCGCAATTTACCTACCGCAAGTGTACGGGCCAAGTTATAATATAGTGATTTTTAAAGATCGAATGTCGTCCTTGTAACTCCCGTAATTTAAGGAAAATTCAAATTTCATTAGTTTTGGAGTTAATTTGGTTTAAGTTGTGTTAATTTGGAATTGGAGGGAAATTTAAAGAATTGAAAAATTGGTGAAAATTTAAAATTTGGGCTGGTGGCATTTTTGCACATAAATTGAAATTTAAGCCAAGCCAACCCTAAGACCTCTCTTTAAAGAGGAAGCACGCAACCCTATGTATTTAGTGCACCTTCTCCATCTACCACTCTTCTTCTCCACGAAAGATGCAGCCGTGAAGGACCTTCTCGCCGGCAACTTGGTCTTCGCCCGCCTCGACAGCCTCTACACCAACGTTTTCTCTTCGTTTGCTCTAAACCTTCTTCTCCACGGCATCTCTTGCAATCTCCCGGTGGTGTGCGTCTCTCCAACGGTGCAGCAACTCACGACAGTGGTGTTGGTGTGCAGCAGGTCGCAGGTGCTCGCGGCGGCATCTCAGTTTCAGTCGGCGACGGGTCTTCTCCGGTAGCAGCAGGCTGTTTTTGACTGCAATGGGGCATGGGTGTCGTGAGGTGCAACGTGGGTCATCATCCTTGCACATTTTTCGGCGACATTCACGGAGGTCCGTGAGACCAGCTGCAGCAGAGGGGCGTTTTGGTGATTTTCGGTGGAGTAGCAGCAGCGTTTGGGCCGTTTTCCGATGTTTTTGAGCGATTTCACCCTTGGGTAAGTATTTTTCAACAAGGTTGAGGTTGATTTTGAAGTTTATTTGAATACCGATTGATTTTAATTATTGGGTACCCGTAGCATTCGGAGTGAAATCGTCGACTTTAAGTGTTGTCCAACAAGCTCATTGATGTGATTTTAGAGAGCGATTAATCAAGGTCGAAGTTGGCTTGGGAAAAATTCATAATAAGATCATTTGGGTCGAGCACTTTATCTATTCTAAACTGTCTCTAAGGTAAGTGAACTTACTGTTGAACTTTTTAATTGGGTGCGTGTGTTTGATTTTCTAAAATTCTCATGCTTATGAGTTGTTCTTGAAATTTGTTATTATTATTATTAAAAGCATGAGAATTGTGCATGAAAAATTATTATTTTTAATTGAGTATGCGTTTATGAAAATTGTTGAAAGCACGAAATTTATTATTTTTGCTTGCATTGTTGATGTTTGAAATATTTGATTGGTGGTCTCTCAAAATTCCATTAAAGGAATGAGTTTAAATTAAAATTCCATTAAAGGAATTATTTATGAGTTTAAGTGTACATGAAATTGATGTACCTAAGTCGAGGTTTGTGAAATTGACGACCTCGAGGTTTCGTGAAATTGACGGCCTTCGTAGGAGACACATGAAATTGATGTGTATAGGATATGCATGAAATTGATATATATCATCTTTCATTAGTAAGTTAAAATAAAGTTTAAGAGCCACCAAAATTATATTTGATGTTGATTTTTAAAATGTTTTTAAAGCGTGACCCAACCTCAATAGTAGGGTCACTAACTGAGTATTTAAAATACTCATTCTTTTCAAAAATATTTTTTTCAGGTAAAGGCAAGGGCAGATGAAAGGCTTGATGAGAATCCGATAGACAGCCATGAGAGGACCTGAATTTCATATTTTATTTTTCTTCCGCTTTAAGAACTCTGTTTTACTTTATTTGAATTGTAAATTTGTTTTAAGAACATTTCTAGAGGCCATGTACATTTATATTTTAGAAATTATTTAAGCATATTTAAAACTTTTGAAATTAGGGATCCCGAATAAAAGTTTTGTTTTAAAGTTTTACTTAAATTAAATGTTTATGTTTTAAAATATTTTATTTAAAAAGGCCTCCAAAGCATGCATTGTCGTAACGGTCCCTTAAAAGCTTATTAAGAAGCCCTAATCGCATTCTATTTATAGGAAAAAAGTCGACAGCGTCGAGACGCTATAGGCACAGCGTCGCGACGCTGTCGCTTGCCGCACATTTTGTAAAGGAAAATTTTCGAGAGTGTCGAGACGCTATGGTCACAGTGTCGAGACGCTCAGAAGCTAGGGTCTCGACGCTGGTCTGCAACTTGCCCACTTCATTAAGCTTCCTTCTCCGATTCACTTCGTTTCTTTGGCATCTTTTTGCATCCCGAACACTCGATCATTCCCATTTTCTCAATTAAGCTCCAATACATATTTCCTACAAATAAAACACTAAAATGCATAAATTTGGCCAATTAAATATCAAAGACTAGCTAAATTAATTAGGGAAAAATAGCTAGCTATGCTCGCTAAGGTCACAGCGTCTCGACGCTCTCGGAAAGTTTCCTTTACAGAATGTGCGGCAAGCGATAGCGTCGCGACGCTGTCGACTTTTTTCCTATAAATAGAATGCGATTAGGGTTGAAAAAGGGGACCTATTTTGATGCAATTTTGGCCTAAATTCCGACTAATACTTTTTGTGGGAGCTGAAGCAAGTGGGAGGAGCGGGACTCGAAGGCTCGGCTTGTGGAGATCGCGACGGGGACGTGCGGTTTCGGCGATTTAGCGTTTAATCTCTTTTTCCTCTTGATTTTAGTTGGTTTTAATGGCTGTTTTAGGCTTAGCTTATATCGTAACGCGTTGTATGAGTAGCTAAGTTCTTAATCTTAAGGATTGATGTAGACCTTTGGACAATTATGGACTTATTTTTGGATGTATTTCATGCTTTCATTTATGCATAACATGTTCTTAATGCTTTCAATTTACCGATCATAAATTGATTGATGTTTGTGTTTGAATCTTGCTCGGGAGAGGGGATTTAGCTTAGAAATCGTTATGCATGACTAGGATAAATCTTGAAATCGAGAGATGATAGATAATTCTAGAAATCGTTAAAAAGGACTAACCAGCCTTGCATGTTAATGAATTTAGATAGGGATATTGGATTTATTGCATGTGAGAGGATTATGTATGCTCGGGAGAGATATGTATGATTGTAGTATTCCTAGATTTATGAATCATTGCATGTTAATTATCCATGAATTAATCCATAATCCCAACTGGTGAAATCAACTCCCTAAGAATTTTGCCATCAATTGATTGTCACACTTTTAGCTTTGTGTTAATTTTGCATTCATTCTCACTAAGTTTAATTCCCTAGATAAAATTGGATTAGAGTATTTACGGTAGTTAATTTGATTGGAAACCCAATCCAGAGGACGACATGCACATGCCATATTGGACACAATTGCCACAAATAACAGACACTGGGGAGAGACAAAGATGACAATCTTAAAGAATCCAGTTAAAGTAGTAGAGACGGAGGCGAATTCAACCATGCAAGCCCAGATCAATGCCATCCATAAAATGATGATGGGCATGACCATGGCTAACCAAACTAACATAACCCCCGCCAATGCTATCTCTTCTCCCTGCTGTGATATTTGTAATGAGGAGCATGTTACTGATAACTGTCCACCAAATCCTGCAACTGTTTTTTATGTAGGACAACAGGGGAACCAGAACCAGAATCGATGGAATCCATACTCGGCTACATACAACCTAGGTTGGATACAACATCCAAACTTCTCTTGGGGAGGTCAAGTCAGTACGAGTAATTCCAATACAAATCAATTTGGGAAATCTCCAGCAGGATTCAATTCCCAGCCTACACGGCAGCAGCCGCAGAAGAACTTCCAACCGGTCCAAGTTCAGAATCAAGAGTCAAATCTAGAGGCTCTGATGAAAGAGTACATGACAAGAAATGATGCCGCTGTCAGGAACTTGGAAGTACAAATTGGACAGATCGCTCAAGAAATCAAAAACAGACCACAAGGGACATTGCCCAGCAAGACTGAAAACCCTCACCGAGAAGGTAAGAAGCAGTGCAAGGCCGTCACCTTGAGAAGTGGATTAGAATACGATGGACCAGAATACCCCGTGAATCAAGAAGTAAAGAAAATCCCAAAAAAAGCTCCACAAGAAGTTCCAGAAAAGAAGTCAGAAGTTACCACAGAAGTTTGTCAGAATAAAGAAAATAAAGAAAAGACCAAGGAATCAGAAGCCTTGGAAGAAAAAAGTGAAAGTTCAAGTTCAGAGAAAAAGCATAAAAATGCGACCGCAAAACCTAAAAAGTTTATTATAGATCCAGATTACAGACCACTACCTCCATATCTTCAGAGATTCAAATATGCCTCACAAGACGCACAATTTAAAAAGTTTCTAGATATCCTCAAGCAACTCCACATAAACATCCCGTTGGTGGAAGCGCTTGAACAGATGCCAACTGACGTGAAATTCCTGAAGGACATTCTGTCCAAGAAAAGAAGATTGGGAGAGTATGAAACAATTGCACTTACCAAATGCTCTAGTGCACTGGTCAAGAACAAGATCCCTCCCAAGTTAAAGGATCCAGGAAGTTTCACCATTCCATGTTCCATTGGAGGACGGAATGTTGGCAGGGCATTATGCGATCAAGGAGCGAGCATAAATCTGATGCCATACTCAGTTTTCAAGAAGCTAGGTATAGGAGAAGCTAGACCAACAACTGTAACTTTGTAGTTAGCTGACAGGTCACTAACACAACGCATGGGCAAGATTGAGGATGTGTTAGTCAAGGTTGATAAATTTGTATTCCCAGCAGACTTCATCATATTAGATTGTGAAGCTGATAAAGAGGTGCCGATTATATTTGGTCGACCATTCTTAGCAACTGGTAGGACTTTGATCGATGTTCAAAAAGGAGAGTTGACTATGAGGGTCAATGACCAACAAGTCACCTTCAACGTCATGAAATATCCAGGAGATCTTGAAGAATGTTCAGTGATAGATGAGATTGACGAACTTTCTTTATGTACCTTGCAGGAATTATTAAAGGGAGAGATGCTGGAAGACATGCTTGAAGAGGAAGAACAAGAGGAAAAAGGTGGGAAAAAGATTGAAGGAGTAGAAGAACCGACCACAAATGGTTCTGCAGTAGCAAGGATAAAAGCGTTGAGAGATTCCTCGGAATCAAACCAGGAAGAAATCAAGCCGCTGCAGCCATCTATGATCAACCCTCTGGATGTAGAACTCAAACCTCTACCGGAACATCTTAAATATAGTTTCCTTGGAGAAAACAAAACACTACTAGTTATTATATCAACCTATCTCGCTGACAAGGATGAAATGTCTTTGCTGCAGGTCCTATCTAGTCATAAAAAGGCAATAGGTTGGATAATTGCAGATATTCAAGGAATCAACCCATCATTTTGCATGCATAGGATCAACTTTGAAGAAGGAGCCAAGAATTCCATTGAAAGTCAGCGGAGACTAAATCCCATTATAAAAGAAGTTGTCAGGAAAGAGATTTTAAAATGGCTGGATGCAGGAGTCATTTATCCAATTTCAGACAGTAGTTGGGTCAGCCCAGTATAATGCGTCCCCAAAAAGGGTGGGATAACTGTAGTGGAGAACGAGAAAAACAAATTGATTCCGACAAGGACAGTCACAGGATGGCGAGTCTGCATAGACTATCGCCGCCTCAATAAAGTAACCAGGAAAGACCACTTCCCGTTACCATTTATAGATCAAATGTTAGACAGACTTGCAGGGAAGGATTATTACTGCTTTTTAGACGGTTACTCAAGTTACAATCAAATAACAATAGCCCCAAAAGACTAGGAGAAGACCACATTCACATGTCCGTACGAGACATTTTCCTTTTGAAGAATGCCATTTGGATTATGCAATGCACCAGTCACCTTTCAAAGGTGTATGATGGCTATATTCTCCGATATGGTAGAGCGAACATTGGAAGTGTTTATGGATGACTTCTCTATCTTCGGTGAAACGTTTGCAGTGTGTTTATAGAATTTAGACCAAGTGCTGGAAAGATGTGAAAAAACAAACCTGGTATTGAACTGGGAAAAGTGCCATTTCATGGTACGCGAAGGCATAGTCCTTGGACATCGAAATTCCAAAAATGGAATTGAGGTAGAAAAGGCAAAGATTGAGATCATATCCAAGTTGCCTTTACCAAAAATAGTTCGAGATATCAGGAGCTTTCTAGGCCACACAGGTTTTTACAGAAGATTCATTAAAGATTTCTCTAAAATTTCTCTAAAATTTCTAAACCGTTGTGCAGGTTACTTGAAGTAGATAGACCGTTCGAATTCAATGAAGATTGTAAGAAAGCTTTCGAGACTTTAAAGAATGCAGTCATTACATCGCCGATCATAATTGAACCTGATTGGACCCAACCATTCGAGTTGATATGCGATGCTAGCGATTTTGCAGTTGGAGCAGTATTATGTCAGAAAAGAGGAAAAACTGTGCAACCTATTTATTTTGCGAGTAAAACGCTCAACAAAGCTCAGTTGAACTATGCAAAATTACTTGCAGTAGTATTTGGTTTTGAAAAATTTAGATCCTACCTAGTGGGAACTAAAGTCATAGTTCATACTGATCATTCAGCTCTCAAACATTTGCTTTCTAAAAAAGATGCCATGCCCCGATTAATCCATTGGATTTTACTTTTGCAGGAGTTTGACATTGAAATCCAGGACAGAAAGGGAACCGAGAATCAAGTAGCAAACCACTTATCAAGACTTGGAGAGGAAGCGCAAGTGGAGAAAGGGCTGGATATTCAAGAATCATTTGCAGATGAACAAATTTTGGTAGTAAGAGCAGTTGAACTTCCATGGTTTGCAGATTATGTGAACTACTTAAACCCCCGAAAGCTTGCTCAACAACTTAAGAAGTTTCTGAAAGATGTAAAAGACTACTATTGGGATGAGTCATACTTGTACAAGCTAGGCCCAGATCAAATACTTAGACGGTGCGTAACAGAAGAAGAGGTACCACTCATATTGGAAGCCTGTCACTCGGCTTCATATGGAGGACACTTTGCTGGACTAAAGACTGCAGCCAAAATTCTCCAATCCGGATACTTTTGGCCAAGTTGCTTCAAAGATGCACACCTCTTCACAAAGAACTACGATCAGTGTCAAAGAACCGGAAATCTGACAACCAAGAGCGAAATGCCTCTAAATTTCATACTCGAAGTAGAAATCTTCGATGTATGGGGGATAGACTTTATGGGCCCATTCCCGCTGTCCTTTGGAAACATTTACATTTTGCTTGCAGTTGACTAGTATCGAAATGGATCGAGACCATAGCTATAACATCAAATGTTGCAAAGATGGTAAAGAAATTTTTCATGAAGAATATTTTCACAAGATACGAAACCGCTCGTTCATCATAAGCGAGTATCGAATTCACTGGGAGGCGAAGCGAAATTTAAGCAAGAAAAAAAATCTCTTGAGCACTAAAAATAATTAGGAGAAATAATATTTAGGGGACAGTTCATGCAGTAGAAAATATTCCAAAAATCAAAGCAGTTAAAGAAAATAATTTTGATCAATCGATAAAAATAAAATGTGGAGAAAGAGTTTTCTTAATGGGAAGAGGGGTCTTGAAAATCAATTATTAGCCAAACAATTGTTATAATTATCCTATCTCATTGCCCAACTAATTATAATCCTAGAATCTCCGTTAATCACATAGGATCTCCTGTCGGTTTCCCCTAATTGTAATTAATTCATTTTAACAACCTAAGTGTCCTTAGCGCTATTAAAAAACATTAATTATTACGCTCTGATTCATTTTAGGAATCTAAGTTTAATCAACTAATCCCGGTGTCACGACGGGCAATTAAACTAGTTGCATGGATTATGATCTATCCTAACTTCTCTCCGTCGAGTTTCCATTAAGAATCGAATCATTACACAATTGGCCAGATTGAATAAAGCATTAAGCACATCCATACAAATAATTAGGAAAAAGGGCAAGAGACAGGAAATTATAACAACATTTCAACTATAATTTCATTCCAAGACCCCAATTTGGGGTTTAGCTATACATAGCTAAAATATCCACAACATTTACAATAGAAAGCATAATTAAGAGCATAAAAGGAAAGGAATTGACCGTCGAAGAACCCCTTCGCTGACGCTCAGAGCTCCGCCGAACACTCCTTGAGCCTCCTAGGATGCTCCCCAAATTCCCCAAATATTTCCCACTAAGAAATCTCTCAAAAAGGCTAGAGAGCCTTGAGAGAGGCTCCAAAGGAGCCAAAGGAAGGAAAGAATGGATGGATTCAAGAATGATTGATTGATGCAAAATGAGGCACCCAAGGGTGCCCTTTTATAGGCCCGGATTGGGGGTAGCGTCGCGACGCTACATTGCACAGCGTCGCGACGCTGCAACGCACGCGTCTTGTTGCCCAAGAAATGGTTAGCGTCGCGACGCTACCTTCACAGCGTCTCGACGCTGACCCAATTTCCAGAATTTCCCAGCTTCAGTTTGGGCTGATTTTTGGGCATTCTCTTCACTTCTTTTTGGGCTTTTCTATCATGATTGGCTTCTTTGACTCCCCTATTTATCCAAGCTTGGATTTGGGCTTGATTGGCTTCATTTTGGGCACTTTTTCCCCAAAATCCACAACTTTGCTCCTAAGGACCAAATAACGAAATACATTAAATATTTTCATTAATAACACGATTAAAGCACAGAAAAGCTTAATAAATTGGGACTAAAATAGCGACATTTTTGCTCGCTATCAGATCTCACTTTTTAAACAAGATGATAACCAACATATTTTCCAAATACAATATCAGGCATAGTGTAGCCACTACTTACCATCCACAAACGAATGGACAAGCAGAGATCTCTAACCGGGAGATCAAAGCTATTTTGGAAAAGACGGTAGACCCATCTAGAAAAGATTGGTCACTACGGCTTGACGAGGCGTTATGGGCTCACAGAACTGCAAACAAAGCGCCCTTAGGTATGTCTCCGTATCAACTCATATTTGGAAAAGTGATAGGACCTAAATAGTACTATATTGTCGCCTCTAATCTAAGCTTGTTAGAGTCATTTTATGCTTTACTTGTCCTATTTACAGGTTAATTGAACTTAGACCGTGTTGGGAGCCGATCACGCTAATTGGTGTTAATTCGAGCCAATTATGGATTTTTCGGAGCCATCTCGATGTCTTGGATGGCGAGGAGGTGAAGAGACCCAATTGTGCTGAAGCGGGTCTAAATTGTGACACCAAAAGCTGAAGATTGAAGCCCCGAACCAAGAAGAAGCGAGACAAAGCCGAGAAATTAAGCAGGAAGTCGAGTCATGAGGCTGGAGTCGAGACGTCGGTCTTGGCGTCTCGACGCCGGCGTGTTTTCTATATATATGTAGTCTTGGTTTAGTCCGCCGTTAGGTTAGAATTTTGGTCCCTTTTACGATTTCTTTGCCTCGTTTACATTCCAGCACTCTTGTAGACCATTGTTGGTCATATTCTATGGATTCTTTTATGTTATTTGTTGCTTTTACTTCATCTATGCGTAGCGAACTCGTTTAGATCGTTGGATTGGATTTATGTCTTGATTCTAAATAATATTGGCTGAGTTTTCTGGTTTAAACTTTCTGTTCTTGCTGTATTTTCATTGAGTTTTGCATGTAATCCCGTTTAAACCAATACATGAGGCTAATCAATTAGGATTGACGCCCTATGCGATTACCGCTTATGTATTCTATCAGTTATTTTTAGATAGCCACTAGGTTGAGGCAAGCCATTCTCTAGGCGAGACGACCCTTGATAGGCCTAGGATGCATGTTAAAGGTTGTAGGAATTAGATTTAGATTGTATTTGAATTTAGTTCTTATGATTCCGGACCCACGATCCCAAAGCAGCTAGTTTTAATAGGTGGTTGCAAAATTGCTTGTTAATAAACTAGTTAGATATAAGTAGTAACCGTTGCAGAGGTCTTGGATGGTTGCTACATTATGCATAAGGGGTGGCGAGCGATAGAGTTCATATTAATTAATCTTGTTAATTGCCGAATTCACGATTAGCAAGTTAATTGGCACAGGTTAGTGTAGGGGGGTCCTCCGAGTAACCCAGAAGCTGACCGGACTAATGAAATCAGTTTAGAACGATTATTAGAGAAAACTAGGAAGCCAATGAATTAGAATCAAGCATAATAAATCCCAATCCAACGATCCCTTTTTATGTTATTGATCCCGTCTGATTTCTCTTTTGCATATTTATTTCCCGTCTTTTAAAATTCAGCATTCAATTATTTTATTGTATTTTACTTTTGCTTGTCCTTCATCATAAAAAATCCCCCTCTTTTTATAAGCACGAAATTATGCTCTTACTAGTTCCCCCTTCCCTGTGTTCGCCCCGGCCGCTATTGCTACAAAATTAGTAGTAGTGCCGTGGATTATAAATTTTATTTGACGACTTAGGGAGAATTCGACACCCTCCGGGTGGTTCCGTAAAAAAGTTTGTCACTTACCGCTTGAGTTGGAACACAAAGCTTATTGGGCATTAAAGAAGTTCAATTTCAACATGGACAAAGTCGGAATCAAGAGAAAGTTACAACTGAATGAACTGGAAGAACTCCAACACTTCTCCTATGCGAATGCAAAACTCTACAAGGAGAAGGTCAAAAGATGGCATGATAGAAGAATTCATCCAAAGGAGTTCCACAAGGGTCAGCAAGTGCTACTCTTTAATTCCAAACTTAAGTTATTTCCGAGAAAACTGAAATCAAGATGGTCGGGACCATTTGAGATCGTGAGAATCTTTGATTATGGAATCGTAGAGCTGATGGATAATCAAGGCATGCATTTCACGGAGAATGGACAAAGAATTAAACCCTATTGGGGGAAGAATTTTGGGGCCAAAGAAGCCCCCGTAGCTGTGATTTATCTAGTATGACTTCTATCTCTGAAAATTTAACTTTTTGTACATTATGTGGATTTGTAATAAATAAAATAATAAAAATAAAAATAATAAAATAGATAGGATAACAAAATATATGGACAAGAGTAACACTCTGTCTAGGAAAATCCTGTCTAGGAAAAGGTACTTAAGTTGCGTAGGGAACACCTTTTCCTGGGGATTTACCTGGGAGTTCAAAAAGTCCAAGTTATTTTGTGTTTATCTAAAGAAAAAGAAAAGAATAATCATGTTTAAGTATGTGAACTTTCTAACAAGTTTATTATTGTCTCAGCCAATGAAAGAAAGAAAGAAAAACCAAGAAAAAAAAATAAAAGAAGTTAGAAAAAAATAAAGAAGGCAGACACTGGGGGAAATGCGATCGCATTTCTTCCCAGTGCATTTGGAAATGCGACCGCATTTCCCAGATACTCAAGGGCAGTGATGCCATTTAAATGACGGTCACGTGACCTAATTTTGAGAAACCTATAAATAGCTGACTTAAGTGCTTTTCTTCTTCACCAAACACTTAGACCTTTTGCCTTCAAGTTAACTTCACCAACTCTCCACCTTCACTCTCTTGAAACCGAAACCCATAAGCAAGAACCATGAAGAACACGCCGAAATCATCCACATATTGCAAGATTACTCGATCTCAGAGTAATCAATGTGTCTAGAGTGCTGAACCAAGTGCTCGACGCCAAGAAGATCAACCCGAAGCAAGCATGCACGAGATGAGAGGAGCGAGACCCACGAGTTTTTCGCCCGTGGTTGTGGACCAAAGAACCACTGCTCAAACTCCCTCTTCCTCGACAATGTCGGCCACCTCGAGAGAAAATAAGAGTAGTTCTCGTCCAAGAAGGTCCGCACCCTCTGTTTCTCTCAACAAAACCCAAAAACCCGCGAGCCAACAATTGAGAAAGCGCTCGAGGGAATGGTTTGCGATGATTCATGAGATGGGAGCCCAAAGGCGTGCGCCACTTGAAGAAGAAGCTCGATTGCGTGATGTTGAAGAAGTCGCCAAAGTGGGAGAGAGCTCTCGGCAAAAAGAGACTCCAACGGGTAAGGTTTCTAACCCTTCTACTAACCCAACTTCTTCTTGCAGGGACAAGCCGTTTGTAACTTACAGTGCAAGGAAGAATGATTCAAAGAAGGCTGAACCCGAAAAGCCTCTGATCATCGAGCCCCTCAAAGTAGCCAGAATGCCGCCGGATGTGTTCGAAGAGATGATCCGGTAGGCCGTTGAACAAGCCCTCATTATTGCCAAAGGATATAGGGCTGAGCAAGATGCACTTCAGGAAATAAAGGCTGAAAAAGAAAGAGAAAATCATAGTATGAGGGAAGAAGATGAGTTTGCAAGAAAAAGAGACTTTGGAAGAAGAAAGGGAAGTTGAGAAAACGAAGGAAGAAGAAAAACAAGAGGCCGAGAGGGCCATAAGCTGAAAAAGAGAGAAAAGAAGACGAAGAACTCAGGAGGGTGGCTGCTGAACTCCACCTCCTCGAGAAAGAAAAAGAGAGAAGAGAAAATTTGAGAGAAGAAGAAGCAAGAAGAAAAGAGGCTAAAGATTTTCTTGCAGCCTTTGAACCATTGCACAAGGCTCAAAGTGAGGCTGAACAACTGCAAGAAGTTGAAGAAGAAGCCCTTGAAGGGCCAAGTGAAGAAAAGTCAGAAAAAGAAAAAGAGGAAGAAACCGAAGGCCAGAATGCGACCGCATTTGGGCCGCATTCTGAGGAAGGCCAAGAAAAGGCCACTGAAGAGAACCAGGCTGATGAGGCCCCCGATCCACTACTCGAATATGATATCAGAGGACCTCCACCAGCTGGTGATAGCACCTCTTCAGGAGAGAAGAAAGATAAAGGAATTGGATGACGACCAAATTCCTATCTCTACAGCTTTGAGGAAGAAAAGAAGAAGAGAATTGAGGGCCGAGAGAAGGACAAAGAATAAAAATGACCCTATTTTTGCCAAGAGGCCGAGGACAAGGTCCATGGACGCCTCTCCTGAGCTCTTCCCACCTCCACACCTGTCAAACCAAAAACCAAATCGCCTAAAGCTCCTTCACCAAAGAATCCATTCCCAGAAGTCTTCAAGGATGTCAATTTCCAGGAGAAGATGGAGATTATGAGAAAAGGGACTTCCTGAACGAGAAGGGATTCTCCAACAGAGCAGGGACTTTGCCAGACTTTGTAACCAAAGTCATCAGTACAAATGGTAGGAGTTCTGTGCTCACCCTCAGGAGACCGTGGTGCCTTTAGTTCGAGAGTTCTATGCTGGTTTAAGGGAAGAGAGCATGAGCATGGTGGTGGTGAGAGGTAAGATGATCAGTTTCTCTTCAGTTGACATCAACAGGGTGAACCGGATCAAGACACCCTTGCATCCAAGAGGGAATGATGCGATTAAGAACCCCTCGGCCAAGCAGATGAAAGAAGAATTAAAAAGGGTGGCGAACAAAGAAGTTTAATGGAAAGAGTCTGAAACAAAGGTGAAGACATTAGTGCCCAGTGATCTCAAGCCAGAATCGGCAGTGTGGCTTCACTTTATCAAGAACAGACTGCTGCCCACAACCCACGACAATACCATTTCAGTAGAGAGGGTTATGCTTCTCTACAGCATCATGAAGGGGTTGGAGATAAACATAGGGAGCATCATCAGAGAAGAAATCCTTTCATGTGGAAGAAAGAGAGTAGAGAAGCTGTTCTTTGGGTCATTGATTACCCAGTTGTGTCAGAGGGTGAAGATAATTCCTGGAAAAGATGAGAAACGTCACTTTTTCAAGCCAACGATTGACTTGACTCTGATTGGGAAGCTTCAATAGAACAACGCCCAAAGAAAGGACAAGGCTTCCATTTCCCAAGCTACTCCACCACCGGGGTTGACACCTGCTTCACCTCTTGAGCACACTCCTGTTTCAGGGCCTACACCATCATCAGAGGCCATTGCATTTTCCTTCCGACAACTAGACCAGATTGAAGACAAGCTGAAAACTTATTGGGTCTACGCGAAGGAAAGAGATGAATCAATTAGAGAGTTCTACCTCTCTATCGCCCCCAGCATTGCCCCTGTGTTTCTTGACTTCCCTCAATCGCTACTGCCTCAAGAAGAGAAAGAATCTGACGATGAAGATGAAAGAGATGAAGAGAGTTCCTCGGATGAGGAATAGGGAAGTTTTTTTGATCCCCTTTATCTGCTGTTTTTGTGCATATTTAAACTGTCTTTTTGTGTATAGTTAGTTGCTGTTTTTAATTTTTAGAATGATTAGTTTCTATTTTTGCTTGTTTAATTGCTGATTTTATTGCATTAAATGCTTAGGTATTTGTTAATCTTGTTCATAGGTTAGTTTTTAGATAGCATGCTGTTAGAATAGTTTAGATAAACTTGGGTTTTTAAAACTTTTTTGAAAATTCTGCTTGCTGTTTTTTGTGTCAAACCTATGAAACTTTTTGAAAAACATCAACTTTATGGAAAATATTGGCCTGAAAAATGTTTTGGAAAAACATGTTTTCATTTGAGTTTTCTTTTAAGCCCTTGATGATGATAACTAGAGCTTATTTCTATCTCATAAAGTGCCACCGTCACAACCTATTTGTTTTCTAGTCTTAGGCTTTCCATTAGTATTTTTCTTTACAGAATTTTCTGAAGTCTAAACTTCCTCATGTTTAACCTTTCTAACACACTAGGAGAGTTTAGCCTTGATGTTTTGAAAGACAATAGCCTCATGTTAAGCCCATGCCTAAAAAACAAAGTCAATGAGGACATTGCCTATCTTAAGTTTGGGGGGAGGGGGTGCTTTACTTTGTAAATATGTATTTTATGTAAGTTTGTACTGCTGGAAAAGAAGTATATGCTCAGTATATATCATCCAAAAAAAAAAAAGAGAGAGAAAAACCGAGAGTTACTCCTCCTTCCTAGAGTTTACTAAGTAACCAGGGGCATTCATGACACCCATGGTTTGCCACTGCATGAAAGGTTTACTTAGGGAAGTGAGTACTAATCTAAGCTTGTGAGCTTTGCTCGTAGCTAGATATCTTCACCACAAAGTGTCAATAAGCTAGAACGAAGGTAAAGGTGACAACAAGGATACTCTTGGGAGAAAAAGAAGTTGAATAAAAAGAGCACCAACAGTCAAATAAGTTTGGGGGAGATAGAAAAGGTCTAGTAACTCATGTATGCTCAAGGAACCTCAAGTCTTGTTTTTCTTAACTAAAAGGACTACACTAGGCTTAATGACTAGTAGTTAGGTAGTTTAAACATATTGGTTAGGATGGACTAGGGAGAGTTTTGCTTTGAAAAAGAACAATAGAAATCTTCATGCTTAAGAAACTTAGAAGTTGTGACTGGCACTAGAGTAGAAACCTCTCTTGAAAGACAACTTTTTAGAAAACGATCTTGAGAAACATGTTTACTTGATTTCATATGGTTTATTCATGACATTTTGACTTGCAATTAAGTTAGATGCTAGTACCATGATTGGCAATTACATATGACCTATAACATTTTGATTTGCAATTATTATTGAGCTCTCACATTTTGGTTTGCAATTAAAATTTGATCTCTAACATTGTGATTGGCTATTGCTTGAGGACAAGCAATGGGTTAAGTTTGGGGGTATGATAAGGGTAAAAAATATAACTATTTTATCCTTATATTTAGCTCATTTCCTTGTCAAAGTTGCATGTTTTAGATCAAATTTACTATTCCCGAGCTCTAAAAGTGTTAAATTTGATGAATTAGGGAGTTGAGAGTCACATATGCCAAATTATGCTTAAAAGTGCTTAAAAATACCTATTTTGATATGAATTTGACTTAATTTGGTATTATGCAGAAAAACAGAGAAAACTGGAATTTTCCAAAAATGCGATTGCATTTCTGGGAAGGCAAAATCCAAATGCGACCGCATTTCTGGGCATACAGAGGCAGTTCCGAGTCCATCGGGGGTCGTTCCGAACGAGAGTTTTGCACACCTAACCGATTGTTTTGACCCCGAAACTAACTGGGCTACCTACCAGCACCTATTTCGTGGCTCCTCAACTACTCCCTACACTATATAAGACCTTGATTCGAAGAGAAATCCAAGCAGAACTCACTGGGAAGAAGAGGGTGGTGACAGAACCCTAGTAGACGCCCATGAGTAGGGATGCCCGTGGTCCTTCATAGATGACTGAATTCTAACCTTTAGTTAGACATCAAACCTAAGTGTTTGTAGAGATTTTCACCCTATTCCCACTTGTAAAGGAGAGTAGAGTGTCGAGCGAACTCTAGAAGGATTGGATAAAAGAAAAAGCCCTAGTTTTAGCTCCTGCACCTTATTTCCAACAATTGTTCTTTTCATTATTTATGTATTCTTACATTCATTATGTCAATGAAAATTTATTCTTTTGCATCTTATTCCATCATGCATAACTAAATCCCATTGAGGGGTTCAATATAGTGAATTCCCTTATGGTTAAAATAGCTTGAAAGTGTTTATTTACTTAAGTTCTATTCATTGCATGTCATTCTTTATTGAATATCGTTCTGAATCTTGCTGAGTTTAAATTGATCACTTAGACTTTGCATGCTATGTGAGTTTGATCTCGAAAGGGACGAACAATATCGGTTCTCATAAAGGTGAGATATAGGAGAAATGACTTGAAAGAGTGTATTCGGTGTTATAGGGCGAGGCTGCCTAAGGTACCCTATAACAACTATAGGGTTATAGATTGCATGCTTGAATTATCTATGTCGGAGTCGAGTCACAGATATGTGCATAACGGTACTCGCTTAGCCTTCTAACGGTTCTTGGGAGCAAGGCCAAATAGAAGTTAAATCTGACCCAATGCATTAATAGACTTAGGTTTAATAAGCAATGACTAGAGTTAATTTACCTTAGGGTTGAAACTACATTGAGCACCTCGCTTGTTTATCATTGTTTTTCTTACTTGTTTATTTTGTCTATTTTTCAAAAATCATCGTCAACTATTTCTTTGGTTACCTTATCCAAGCAATCTTTGAACAGTTTCTTCTTCGAATCTGTGTTTCCAATTTAGTCCTCGTGGGATCGATACCTTTGGAATACTTCTAAGCTTTTTATAGTAGCATGCGATAGTGTATACTTGCACTAGGTTGGCTGAATTTATCTTAATCTTTATTTACCATCTTTTATAACTTCTATCATTCAGTCCACACACGCATCAGTAGCCCACTTAAGGGTTCAAACTAATAACATGAAACTTGGGTCCTAAAACAATAGGAATCTTATCTGAGTCATTTATTAGGGTTTCTAACCCTTGGGCCATAAGTAGAAAACACGAGAATCTATCTCCAACCTAAGCCAACTATGGTTCCTATGTGTGGGTTAGTCCTATAAGGCAAGTTGATAGCACGTATTCCGTGCTAATTATTTGGCTGAATTCTTACTAGATTCCTACTTAATTTGTGTTTAATTTCATGATTTTTAAGGTTACTTGAGTGTTCGAGTCTATGGGTATTCAGAGTGAAAAGGAAAAAATGGAAAGAAAAGAAGTCAAAATCGGTCAAAGGAAGCAACAGTAGCATCAGGATGGTGTGCTTGACATTGCGAAAAGGTCTTACAGTGTCGAGACGCTGCAGAGGTGCGTGCTGGAATTTTTGTCCGTATCATTAAGACGTTACCTGTAGCATCTTGACGTTGTTGCTTGTTCTATAAATAATAAACTTTCCTAATTAAGTTAAAATCATCTTCTAATCTTCCAATTTAGCTGCCCATCTCCTATATTAGTCTAGTTTTTCTCTCTATTTTCATTGTAATTAGCTTAGTTTAGCTAAATTAGGATGGCTAATTGAGCCCCAAATGCCTTGTTCGTGCTCCTTGATGTTCGACTAGGCGTTAATCATGTAATTGGACACCCAAATGTAAATTCAGTATTGATTTTATGAGATTCTTGTTATTGAGTTCATGATTTTATCACTTTATGTGTGTTTGAATCCCGAGCATGATTGTAGTTGTGATTGGTTGAGTAGCGTGATGAACTCCTTGTAGCTGTCACAATTATGTAGCTAATTAAGTAGCATTTAGATCTATTCATGTGGGCAAATTAGTGATCCGTGCTAATCTCGTGGCTGGGAATGGTAGATCTAGGATTCAATTCTTTGCTAAAGCATGATTAGGCTTTTTGGTACCTGCCAAACCAACTATAGAAAATGCCTAGAATGGAGCCTAAAATGAACTAATAAACAAAAATGAATATGCTTTTAGGCAATCTTAGTGTGTGCTGAATTTCACATCCAACCCAAGTATAAGAGGCATGCAAATAAGTAATATTTTGTGAGTACTCCAGAGTCGAATCCTCAGGGATTGTGTGCATAATCTTAAGAAAGACAGTTATAAATACGCGCTGGGTGAATACAAATAAGTACGATACACAAAAATCTCATGCAAAAGAAAAAGTAAATGGATGCAAAGAAGAAAATAAATAGTGACAAACAATCACAAACAGAACGCAATCTCAAATTGAAAATAGAGGGTTAATCATAAAGAAAAAGGGCTTAAGACTCAGCCACTACCTCTTATTGCTAATATGCCTCTAAACTACAATCACTCCTGATATTGAAGAAACATATGAGTCTAGGCAAGGGGTTTTAAGAATGCCTTCCTCTCGGTATCACATTCTCACTCAATAATAGTTAGATCCCTACGTGCTATTATTGAACAGTATTTCACCGCCCTTTCTATTTGTCTACAAGTGGTTGAGCTACTTCTAGCATCAATCGTAGTACCCTAGGCACTCTTGCTTACTTTAAATATTTCCACATGCCTTGGCCCTTTCGCTGCCTAAACATGTTACTACTTGATGTCGGTTGGCCAAATAGACACAAGCAATTTGAACAAACACTTTCAAAGAGAAGACTCAAATGGATTTCATTATTAAGGTAAAATTAACTTAAGAGTACATTGAAATATGGGCTTGGCTAAGCTTTGAAATGAAAAAGTTTAGCTACAATACATACGAAAAAACTAAACTACAAGATACAAAATAAAGAGAAGAAATGAAACTATAATGGTTGGTGATGAAAGATGCTGTCGATTCTCTGGCTAGGGGTGTTGAACAAAAGGTCGAAAACCGGATCCGACCGATCGAACTAATGTCGGTTGGTCAGTTTTATGAAAGAATTGATCGGCATATTACGAAATCGATTGGTCGATTGGTCGGAGGGGTCAGTAAAAAAATTTTCGACCGATCAACCGACTTTCATTTACGAGTAATTTAAAAAACTAATAAGAAAAAAAGAAATTAAGTGGAAGGATGACTAACACAGATGGATTTGGAAGACATTGAAGAGTGGTGTTGGGTTTCCAGAGTGGGTAAAAATGTAGTAAATATAGACTCTAGAACACTGTGCAAGCATACACAATCCGCAACAAGTAATAAGTATTTATCGAATCCACGGGGCTGAATAGCTCTCACTTTATCTATTTTGTATAACTCTTTAATGGTTTCAAAAGTGGTTAAAATGATTGATTTTTGAATAATGCTGAAGCAAAAGAAATGATAGAACAAAAAGTAAACAAATAAAGCAGACAGATTAGAAACATGCATTGGTCAGGATTTCAGTAATTGTTTTAAAAGATGCTCTAGCAATATTATTGATTAGGCAATTCTCTCGCAGTCTTATCAGCAGGATCCTCCCGGAAGTCTGGATTTTTTGGAATGTGTTTCAACTCCAATGACGTGCTACCGATCAAGCACTAGGCTTGGCTATCCCTTGCTCAATCACTGGCGTTCACCAATACACAATGATCTAGTGTGATTAAATGCCACACACTTCTCAAATCATCCCTGAAACTAAGAAGTGGTATTCATACCGGCTGGCCAGGAGGGCACAAAATAGAAATATGCACAACAATTAATCAAGATGCTCAAATCAACATATATTGCATAGAGAGTAAAGCACAGTAATTACATATTTCCTAACCAACACCTAAGTAGATTTAGTTCATAAAGCTCATGATAACACACGCTACAATCTGAGTATGTGCATCCATAACTACAAGAAATTACAAGAAAAAGTAAATTCCCTCAAAGAAACTCGTAGTTGATGGTCTTCTTGAGTCTCCAATCTTTCCTCCTCTATTCGGCTCCTAAAAGTGGAAATGAACTTTCCAAGAGTGGAATGTTCCTCCCAAGAAAGGAATGAATTTGACTTGAGACGACTCCTCCTTTTATAGAGTGATAGCAAGCCCTAATTAGGTCAAATTGGACACATGGCAAGCTTTCCAAGCTTCTTAAATCCGAAAATAGCTCAACAAACTTCGACTCATTAAAATGGATAACGAGTTGTGACGTGGCAATTTTGCTCCTTGCTTTGCTGGATCACAGATTTTGCTCCCTCAAGTCGCTCGACAATATATTCTGCACAAAATAACTTCCAAAGCATCCATTCTTCCAAATGGGTTAAAACATATAATATTCATCTAAAAGCAACCCAATTTAGCATCAATGACACACAAAACATTATAACACTAAGGCCTAAATAACTCCCTTTTGGAGAGTTATCAAGTGGGTTGTTTTAGGTTTAACAGAAACACCAGTCATACCTGATGACGGGGTCGAGGATCCATTGACCTATAGACAAGCAATGAATGACGTTGACAAAGACGAGTGGATTAAAGCTATGGATCTCGAAATGGAATCCATGTACTTTAATTCAGTTTGGGACCTTGTAGATCAACCTGAAGGGGTTAGGCCCATAGGTTGCAAATGGATCTATAAGAGAAAACGAGACGCTACTGGAAAGGTACAGACCTTTAAGGCACGACTTGTGGCAAAAGGTTTTAACCAAAGGGAGGGGATTGACTATGAAGAAACCTTCTCCCCGGTTGTCATGTTAAAGTCAATAAGGATACCTCTATCCATTGCTGCATTCTATAATTATGAGATATGGCAAATGGATGTCAAGACTGCTTTCTTGAATGGCAATCTTGAAGAAAGTATCTTTATGTCTCAGCCAGAAGGGTTCATTGCCCAGGGTCAAGAGCAAAAGATTTGCAAGCTGAAACGATCAATTTATGGATTGAAACAAGCGTCAAGATCCTGGAATATAAGATTTGATACTGCGATCAAGTCTTATGGCTTTGAACAGAATGTTGACGAACCTTGTGTTTATAAAAGGATCGTCAAAGGTTCAGTAGCTTTCTTAGTTTTGTATGTAGACGATATCCTACTCATCGAGAATGATGTAGGTTATCTGACTGACATTAAACAATGGCTAGCAACTCAATTCCAAATGAAAGATTTGGGAGAGGCACAGTATGTTCTAGGGATCCAAATTATTCGGGACCGAAAGAACAAGACGCTAGCTATGTCTCAAGCATCTTATATAGACAAGTTGTTGATTAGATATAAGATGTAGAATTCCAAGAAAGGTTTGTTACTGATAGCGAGCATACCTAGCTAGTTTTCCCTATTCAATTTAGCTAGTCTTTTATGATTTTTTGGCCATTTTATTGTGCTTTAATGTTTATTTTGTAGGAAATGGTTGATTGGAGCTAAAACGTGATTTTGGAGTCAATTGGGTGTTCGGGACATGAAAAAGGGCTAAAAGATCGAAAAAGGATAAAGTTGGAAGAAGTCAAATTCAGCCCAGCTGATTTAAAAAAAAAAAAAAACTTCATAGCGTCGCGACGCTATAGGCAAAATTTCCAGATTCGCGGTATCGCGACAGCATCGCGACGCTGTCCATAGCGTCTCGACGCTACGACGAAAAAATCAGAATATAAGGAAATTTCGGCTAGGTTTTAGGGGACTTCCTTTTGGGACTTTTTGGAGCCGACAACAGTGGAAAAACAGAGCATTTTGGAGCTGAAGCAAAGGGAGCAAGTTGGAAATCAACCCATTGTTCGTGGGGATCGTGACGAGGACGTTCGGTCTCGGCCTACAACGAGTTTAATTCCTCTTTCCCTCACTTTAGTTAGTTTTTGATGGCTGTTTTAGACTATGGCTATATTGTAACGTTGTGTATGAGTAGCTAGGCTTTAATTCTTAGGGATTGATGTAGCCGTTGGGCACGTTATGGATTGATTTACGGTTTTTATGCTATTGATGTCATTTATGCATATGTGTGTCCTTAATGCTTTCAATTTACCGGCCATAAATGGATTGATGTTTATGCTTGAATCTAACTCGGGAGAGAGGATTTAAATTAGAAATCAATATGCATAACTAGAATTTAGCTAAAAATCGGGAGATTTAGGTTAATTCTAGAAATTGTTATAAAGGTTAGCCTTATTGCCTTGTATGTTTATTGGATTTAGATAGGGATATCGGGTTCAATTACATATGGGAGAATCATGTATGCTCGGGAGAGATATGTGTGATTTTAGTTGCCAGAATTTATGAATCATAGTATGTGTTGATCCGTTTATTAATCCATAACTCCAATTGGTGAAATCAAATCCCTAAGACGAATTCTTTCTCATTAGATTGTCACTTTTTGCTTTAGTTTTGTGTTTGAATCAATTATATTCTCATTCAATTCGATTTCCTAAATAAAATTGGTCAAAAGTATTTTCGGTAATTAAAATTGACGAGACACCAATCCAGAGGACGACATTCGAATTTATATTCACTATATTATAACTTGACCCGTACACTTGCGGTAAGCAATTTGCGCATCAGTTACCTATCAGGCACGGAATTACCCTGTCTAAGGAACAATGTCCTAAGACACCTCAAGAAGTTGAGGATATGAGACTCTATGCCTCTGCAGTAGACAGCCTAATGTATGTCATGTTGTGTACAAGACCTGATATATGTTATGCAGTAGGGATTGTCAGTAGGTATCAATCTAATCCAGGATTCGATCACTGGACTGCCGTGAAAAATATCCTTAAGTACCTAAGGAGAACAAGGGACTATATGCTCGTGTATGGTGATAAGGATTTGGTCATTACAGGATACACTGATTCTGATTTCCAAACCGATAAGGATTCAAGGAATTCCTCATTGGGTTCAGTATTACTCTAAATGGAGGAGCAATAGTGTGGCGAAGCATCAAACAAGGATGCATAACTGATTTGACCATGGAGGCCGAATATGTAGCTGCCTGCGAAGTCATTCCAAATATGCATCTGCCCATCACTCTCTACTGTGATAACAGTGGTTTAGTTGCAAACTCAGAAGAACCTAGAAGCCATAAAAGAGGCAAGCACATTGAAAGGAAATATCATCTCATCAGGGAGATAGTGCACCGAGGAGACGTGATCGTCACAAAGATTGCGTCGGAGCACAATATTGCTGATCCATTCACGAAGGCTCTCACGGCTAAAGTGTTTGAGAGTCATCTAGAGGATCTGGGTCTGCGAGATATGTATAGAAAATAATTTAGGGCAAGTGGGAGGAATGTAACCGGTATTCAAAAACCATGATGTATTGGGTATTATTATGCCCTAGTTTATTGTATTTATAAATTGTTATTAATACAAGTATTTATTCTCTCACTGTTGTTATAGATTATTATACATCCCACTAAACTAGAGTTTTAGTGCGAATGGGAGATTGTTGGGATTGATGCCCTAAAACTCGTAGATAGTGAATGAAACAAATAGTTATATACTTGTTCGATAAAGTCGTTATGGAGTTTTTGTTCACTCAAGTTATTAAATGAGTGAATTGCACGTTAAACAACCCAAATCCAATAAACTAGTATCCTTGGCTATGACACGAGTGCTTGAACTATATGTTGTGGCATAAATATGGATCAAGTTCAAGTAATAGCCTAAACGGTCTATAGTATAGGGATAAGGTTGGGTACCTTAATCCTAGGAAAGTTATGTGATGCGGCCCACTTTGTTTGAGTATAAACGACGTGATCGTGGATCGTTCATGTATAGACATGCGAGTGGGGGCATCCTATGCAAATGAGTTTGCATAAGACCAGGACCGAGAAATAAGTCACTTTTGCTTTATAACGTCGTTTACTGTCAAGACTGACTATTTCAATGCGATGACCTAGGTAACTCGATCTTAATCCTGAGCTAACTATGAACTCCTGGTTATTTGAGCTTATCCTTAGATCTGCATGGGTGAGAGTGGCTCAACGTCGCCGACTCAATAAACCCCCCATTTCAGAGATAGGAACGAGTAGATAGCTGGGGACATAGTCTTGCAAAATGGAATTCACTCCTACCCAATTAAGGGATAGTAGAAAGGTTGTTCCCTTAAGTACTGACTCTGAAACGTGAACAAAGGGATCCCGCCCTCTCATTGGCCCGAGAGGTTTTAGGTTTAGTGGTGGGACCACAAACCAATTGTTCATTAGGGACTCAGCTAGAGACCTAAGGAACAAGATGTAACTTTAGGGGTAAAACGAATATTTGACCTAGCTCTAGTTACGAACAACCTGTGAAGGGTCGACATACTAATCATGGTTATATCGGGTGGACAGAAATATATCTACAGTGAGGGGAGTTCAACTATCGGACTATAGTGGAGTGTCCCGATAGTTAACGAATGTTGGTTAACTGAGTTAAAAGAGTTTAATTAGTTAATCTCGGATCGTTGGAGTCCATGATCTGTAGGTCCATTAGGTCCCCCTGCTAGCTCATACGGAATAAACCTTAGAACATATGTGATGAAAAAGTTTGAAACGTTCAAACTAGTATCTGGGAAAGTTGTCGTTCAATTATGTTCAATATATTTAACGCTAAAGTTTAGTTTGTGAATTAAACTAATAGAAGAGAGAGTAAAAAATATTTAAATAAGATTTAAATATTAGAATTATGTATTCGATACATTTATCGGTTTGGATATGAATAAGGATTCATATTAGAAACCGGAATTGAGAGATATCGGGATTGATGTAGTTATTTAATTTTGTATTTTGATATTAAATTAAATTAAATAATTAATTAAAATAGTTTAATTAATTATAAATTAATTTTATTTCTAAAATTGATTTTAATTGAAAATTGAAAATCAATTTTCAATTTAAGTGATTACATGAATCACTCCATGCATAATGTCTACACAAGCCACCTACTTCCCTCACTCAAATTAATCCTCATGTGCTGTCCATTTTTTGTGAAAAAGCTCAGCATGCACTTCTCTTTATAAGTGTGAATAAGCTGAGGAAAAAGGGAGAAGAGGTAGGTAATGAAATGTTGTAGAAATTCTCTCTCAAAAACCATAAGTTTTCTCTCAAAGCTTTCTTTGGAAGTTCAAGCTCTATTCAACAAATTCATCACGTTCTTGAGTCCCACAACTCGTTCTAAGTCCGGAGAATAGCGGGGAAGACTCTCGTGGTCGTCTACAACCGGTTTGTGCAAAGAAATCATCCACGGAATTAAAGAATTCGTCCAAAAAGGTTGGTTTCCCGAATTTCTCTGTTTTCGGTTCACTTGAGTGCATGTTTTCTAAACTAAAATTAAAGGAATTTTTAGTGTTTCGTCCGAATTGCTTCCGCTCGTGTATTGCCCTAAATTGATCCCTGTCCATACTCACTATATAGTGTTACCAGAACAAGGTACCCAATCTTATTCATTTACTATAGACCATTTAGGTTATATACTCGAACTTGATCCCTGTCCATATTCACTATATAGTTCGAGTATCTCATGTTATAACAATGGATGTTTCTATTGGATTATAAGTTATAAGTAAACAATTTCACTGAATAACATCTTTATTTATATAAAGGATAACAAAACTTGAGTTCTAGGACATAAACCCCAACAAACGAGGTTGTCGTCGTGACAATCTCATCCCCTTTGTACATAATCTCTTAGATAAGATGTACGTTTGCATTCTATATACTCGCCTTATATGTGGAACAACTTTCCAAATAAACTTCCTAAGTCCTACAGACTTTTGAGCTCACTGCATAAGCAACAACTGACTTGGCCTTCAAGATAAAGTCTGTAATGCATCCATACTTAATGCTACACAATTCAATAGCTCCCTGTTAAGGGTGAAATCTGAGGCCGATGTGGATTACCATGAATCCTGATCGGAATGCAAATCAGAATTAGTGTATCATATAAGGATCAGATCCTCAGTACCATACACAAGCTTATGGTTCCTTGTTCTCCTAAGATACTTGAGGTCATATTATTACAGTCTAGAGTCCTTACCCTGGAACGAATTGGTATCTACTAACATTCCGTACTGCATACCATATGCGAAACTTGACAACTATTTGTCGAGGCACGGGGAATCCGTCTCAAATCCTTAACCTTCTGAGGCGTCTCAGGACACTGTTGCTGTGACTAATGAATTCCATGTTGGATAGGTTTCAAACCGTTCCTAGAATTCTAATCTTATATCTAACCAATACTTTTGTCCATATAAGATATTTGGGACAGAGCTAGTGATTTTTGTTCTTGTGATTCCAAACGTGTTGGATTTTAAGAACAAACTAAGTCTTTCCAAATCCATTATTTGGAAGTAGGCTGCTAGCTTATTTTTAATGTCAGTTTAGATAACCTACGTTATTCTCAATGAGTAGGATATCAATCATATACAAAACAAAGAAAAGCTATGACACCAATTGACAATAGTCTTGTCGACATAAGGCTCATTAATATTCTGGTCAAAACTATAAGATTTAATCGCGCATTAAACCTTATATTTCAGGATCGAAACCTTAGTTCAATCCATAGCTGGATCGGTTAAGGTCGCAAGCCTTTTGCTCCAGATCCTGGACTATGAACCTTTCTGGTCAGCACCAGATTGAATTGATGTACACATAGTCCATTTCAAGGATCATAGTTTTGACTTAATTGTCTTTATCCTCGTCATCCATTACCGAATTAAAGGTTAGTGGATTCTCAATATTGTCATTAGGCATGGCAATTAGAGTTTCAATTAAACTCAAGTAGTATTCATTAGGTTGATTAACAACCCTCCCACTACGTTGAGGTTCTCTCAACAATTGAGAAAGACGGGATTGACTCAATGTACCAACTCAATCAACAACCCTTTGTTGAAGGACTAGTTTGATCAACAACTCTTTGTTGATTTTGTAGTTTTACTAGATAACTTACTCAACATTTTCTAACTGCGTGGTTGTGATTTCTAATGTGGCCTTCTTCTAAGAAAATATGCATTTGTCCATACAAACACTTTTCTTAAACAAAGAAGCATCCATAACTCGTTTCTTTTGGAATTACCTACAAATAGGTATACTGTTGAATAAGGTTCTAGTTCCTTCGGGTTTGTCTCAAACAAATATGCAGGACATCCCTAGGTTCTGAAACAACATAAACACAGTTTATGCTCTTTTCAGAATTCAACCAATGCTTCATGAACATTCTTTTTAAAGAACTGTATTCGTATTTTAAGCTACAGTCTTTACTGCATATTCCAAAACGAGTTTTAGGCAACTCAACATCAAACGAACTTTGTCTAACAAGGTTCTGTTTCTCCTTACTGATACATCACTCTACTATGATGTACTATTGTTGGGGTTGGTGCCCTAAAACTCGTAGATAGTGAATGAAACAAATAGTTATATACTTGTTCAATAAAGTCGTTATGGAGTTTTTTGTTCACTCAAGTTATTAAATGAGTGAATTGCACGTTAAATAACCCAAATCCAATAAACTAGTATCCTTGGCTATGGCATGAGTAATTGAACTATATTTTGTGACATAAATATGGATCAAGTTCAAGTAATAGCCTAAACGGTCTATAGTATAGGGATAAGGCTGGGTACCATAATCCTAAGAAAACTATGTGAGGCGGCCCACTTTGTTTAAGTACAAACGACGTGATCCTGGATCGTTCATATAGAGACATGCGAGTGGGGGCGTCCTATGCAAATGAGTTTGCATAAGACCAGGACCGAGAATGGAGTCACTCTTGCTTTATAACGCCGTTTACTGCCAAGACTGACTATTTCAATGCGATGACCTAGGTAACTCGATCTTAATCATGAGCTAACTATGAACTCCTGTTTATTTGGGCTTATCCTTAGATCTGCATGGGTGAGAGTGGCTCAACATCGCCGACTCAATAAACCCCCCTTATAAGGGTAAAAAATATACCTATTTTACCCTTATATTTAGCTCATTTCTTGGTTAAATGTTGTATGTTGTGATCAATTTACTATTCCCAAGCTCAAAATATGCTTACTTTGATGAATTAAGGTGTTGAGAATCACTTTTGTCAAATTTAATTCATTTGTGCTTAAAAAGACTTGATTTTGAGAGAATTTGACTCAGTTTGTTGCTGTGCAGAAAAACAGAGGAAAAGCTGGAATTCCCCAGAAATGCGAAGGCAAAAATGAAATGCTACCACATTTCTGGAAAAACAGAGGCCGTTCCGAGTCGCACGCGGGTCGTTGTTGACGAGTCTTCTTCGCACCTAACTGGTTGTTTTGACCCCGAAACTGACTGGGCAACCTTCCAGCACCTATTTCGCAGCTGCTCAACCACTTTCTACACTATATAAGCTCGAGATTCGAAGTCAAATTCAAGCAGAATTCACTTGGAAGAAAAGGGTGGTGACAGAACCCTGGCTCGACGCCAATGAGTAAGAATGCCCGAGGTCCTTCTTAGATGACCAAATTCTAACCCGAGGGAGAGTTAGACATCAAACCTTGTGGTTTGTAGAGAGTTTCACCCATTCCCACCTTGTAAAAGTGAGAGAGTGGAGTGTCTTAGCGAACTCTAGAAGGATTGCGTAAACAAAAAACCCATAATATTTAGCGATCTCCTTTATTTCCAGCTCTTGAATCTTTTCATTACTTTGCATTCTTTACATTATCATTTCAATGAAAATGTGTTCATTTGCTTTTTGTCCTATCATGAGTAGCTAAATCCCGTTGAGGGGTTCAATGTGGTGAATTCCCTTAGGGTTTAATGGCTTGAAAGTACTCTATTTGGTTAAGTTGTGTTTAATGCATGTCATTCTTTATTGATTATCACTCTAATCTTGCTGAGTTTAATTTTATCACTTAGACTTTGCATGCTATGTGAGTTTGATCTCGAAAGGGACAAACGATATAGGTTCTCATAAAGGTGATATAGGAGAAAAAGCTCGAAAGAGATTGTTCAGCGGTATAGGGCAAGCTGCCTAAGGCACCCTATATCGACTATAGGGTTATAGGTTGCATTCGTGAATTATCTATGTCGGAGTCGAGTCCCAGAAATGGGCATAACGGTACTCGCTTAGCCTTCTAACGGTTTTTGGAAACAAGGGCCAAATGGAAGTTAAATCTGACCCAATGCATTAAATACACTTAAGTTAGTATTGCATAGGTATGGTTGTTACCTTAGGGATGAATCCATGGTGAATACCTCGTTTTATCTTATTGTTATTCTTTATTATTTTATTGCTTGTTTCGTTTATCTTTTCAAAAACCCAATCAATCAACTTATTTTCTTTGGTTACCCTTTTCAAAAGCAGTCATTTGAGCAGTTTCTTCATCAAATATGAATTTCCAATTTAGTCCTCGTGGGATCGATACCCTTGGAATACTTTCTAAGGTTTTTTTATTACTACGTGCGACAGTGTATACTTGCACTTAAGTGTTGGCTGAATATTTCTTTATTATTTCACTTATCATCTTGTCTCACATCCACCCATTCAGCCGACGACGCACCACCCCCATTTTAGGTATAGGAACAGATAGATAGCTGGGGACATAGTCTTGCAAAATGGAATTCACTCCTACCCAATTTCGGGATAGTAGAGAGGTTGTTCCCTTAAGTGACTGACTCCAGAACGTGAACAAAGGGATCCCACCCTCTCATTGGCCCATGAGGTTTTAGGTTTAGTGGTGGGACCACAAACCAATTGTTCATTAGGGACTCAGCTAGAGACTTAAAGAACAAGATGTAACTTCAGGGGTAAAACGGACATTTGACCTGGCTCTAGTTACGAACAACCTGTGAAGGGTCGACTTACTAATCATGGTTATATCGGGTGGACAGAAATATATCTACAGTGAGGGGAGTTCAACTATCGGACTATAGTGGAGTGTCTCGCTAGTTAACGAATGTTGGTTAATTGAGTTAAAAGGGTTTATCCAGTTAAACTCGGATCGTTGGAGCCCATGATCTATAGGTCCATTAGGTCCCCCTGCTAGCTCATACGGAATAAACCTTAGAACATATGTGATGAAAAAGTTTGAAACGTTCAAACTCGTGTTAAGGAAAGTTATCATTATTTATTCCATATATTTAACGATTAAAAGTTTAATTACAAATTAAACTATATTAAAGAGAGTCGTGAATATTTAAATAGGATTTAAATATTAAATATATGAATGGAGATTCATATTCGAGAAATCGAGCTTGAGAAAGACCGGGAAAAGTGATAAGGCCAATTTATTATACACTTAGAATCTCCCAATTTGCTTCTCTTAGTTGAATTCCTTGCGAAAAATGCTTTAAAATGAGTATAATATGTCTATAGGTCCTCGCCGGAGCTTTGGAAGCGATTCGGGGCTTGAACGAGCGAAATCGGAGCGTAAAAAGACCATTTTGCCCCTGGAGCTGTCACAGCGTCGAGACTCTGTTGTATAAGGGTCGGGACGCTGCTCAAATAAGGAAAATTCTATGGGCGCCAAGCTGAAGCTGCAGCGTCTCGACGCTGTACCCATAGCGTCTCGACGCTAGGTTGATCCGAGAGATTCATTCCATATCTGAAGGCCTAGCGTCGCGACGTTGTGTCCTAGCGTCTCGACGCTAGGTAGTTTCCAGAATTGAAATTTTCCAAATTTGGCTGGAATTTTTCCATGTTTGAAGACCCAATTCAGCACCATTCTACCATGAATTGAAGGCCAAGAATCCCTATAAATGGAGGCCTTTGGTGTAGGTTTAGAATCATCCCTCAACACACAATTCACTACAACATTGTAGTCCATCTCTCTCCCCCTTTTCCACCATTCTTCTTAGTTTTAGTTCTTATTGCTTTCTTTGATGTATTCCATGAAGAAGCAAGCTTGCTCTTATTCCATGAGAGGCTAAGCTCTTCATTCATGTAACCGGGAAGTCAAGAGTAAGTTCATATTCTTTTAATGAAATTTCTTCTTTAAATTATCAAAGCATGTTTATGTGATTTTAGTTCCTTTTCTGTAAGTTTAGATCGTGGTAGGAAAGATTGACAACCTTGACCGCGCCCTTTCTAAATTTACTTGCTAATCTTAGTAGCATATAGGTTAACGTTATGTTTTTACGCATGCGTCCCTAGAACCAAATGATTTAATTAATTGTAATTGTGGTTTGTTGCCCGTTGCATGTAAATTAACTCGGCTAGATCCCACTGCGGTTTAGGTTAATTAATCGGCCAATTAATTAGTTTAAACTAGAATCAAACTTAGCGTTTGCATGTTTGTGATAGTGGATCATGATTCTCGGTTTGTTGCCGGAATATGCCGGGCTTAAACTTGTTTTGACTTATTAGTGAAATTGATGATTTAATTGAATTGAACTTGCCATGACTAACCCGGTTGCATGATTTTTAAGGTATTGATCTCCTTCGAAAATTCGATTCTCTTACTTTCCTCTTTTGTTATTTTCCATATTTAGTTTTCTTTCCTAGTTAACTTTCTTTCCATATATAAAAACCACCCTTTTTGGTTACCTAAAACAATTAAGGAATTAAAGATTTGTTTTTATAGACTCACTGCGATCGACCCCGGCCGCTACTGCTACAAGTTAGCTTTAGAGGTTAAGGATTATAAATTTATTTGATAAGAGACCTCGACAATCTCTTCCATCAAAAAGGCATAAATTATTTAGTTTAATATTAGATATTAAATTAAATAATTATAATTAATTTAAAAAGATTTAATTAATTATTAGTTTTTTGATTATTGAAATTGATTATACAATTTATAATTAATATTGATAAAAGGAAATAAAAATGAATTTATGAAATTCATTTTTGAAATTGAAAATTGTTTTTCATTTTCATTTTTCCATATCTTTTATTCAAGAGGCAAATTGCCTTTGATTGCCACATAATTGGATGATTAATCCAATTCACCTCTTTGCTGTCTTCATGTGGATGAAGAAGATGCATGAGAATGGTCTTTAAAAGCAAAGAATACAAGCTGATTCAAATGTTGGAAAAATTCAGCACAAAACTCTCTCTAAAAAACCCATCTCGTTCTTCACTTGATTCATCACGTTCTTGAGTCCCACAACTCGTTCTAAGGCCAGAGAATTGCGAGGAAGATCACAGTGGTTGTCCACAACAAGTTGGTGCAAAGAATTCATCCACGGATTGCTTCAATTTCAACTTAAAAGGTTGGTAACCGAGTTCCTCTGTTTTCGGTTCTTTATTGTGCATGTTTTCATAGTTAAAATTAAAAGAATTTTGAGTGTTTAGATCCGAATTGCTTCCGCATGTGTATTGTACACTCCTTCATGTCTATCGCTGATAGACTCCGGCTAATCGAAATCTATCAGTGACTATCACTAATAGATGGGCTATAGACACTGATAGACTTTGAATAATCAGAGTCTAGCAGTTATAGACACGGATAGAATCTGACAACAACTTTTTTGGTCTTGTACAATTAATTTTGCTATAGATGTAATTAGTTTGCAACTGTGCTATATTTGCTATTAATTTGGTCAAATTTGCCATCTATGCAACTGCCCTATTGAATAATGGGTTGGGCTTCTACTTTAATTTGTTAATGGGAGCTGCCTTGACACAGTTCACCGTTTTATTGTTTTAATATGCAATTTGTTCTCCAGAGTCATTTTTAGTACTTCGAGTATACTTAATTAAGTCTCTTCAATTAATTACTAGAATCCATGTTTTTTTTTTAATGAAAATAACTTCATTAAAAGCTCAAAAGTTCGGTACAACTAACATTCTCTAAAATTAAAGAGGATAACCAAGCGGGGATAGAAGTATCCCTACAAAAAATGGATCCTTCCAGCTGTAGGGAATAAAAGTCCCCACGCAGCGGAAGCGCATCGAAAGGACCTTACGCCGTATATTAATTAACATTGAAATACCGTTACGAAAAGGCAAAATAAACTTTAAACATGCTTTAAAGTTTCTAGAAAATAGCTATAAACAGGCTGAAAAATAAATCTAAATTTATTTTCTTGCTTTTCTAGAGAAACGGGAAAGAACCGTTACAAACCTTCGTTGTAGACTTGACCGTTCTTCGCCAACGATGCTCCAACGACCGAAAACGCAGCAACTCCCTCTTGATTCCTTTGCTGGAAATTTCTTCTTCAAAGACACAATAACCACAGAGGTTACACCAGTATGTCTCTAAGTCTAGGAGACAAAAGACTTGTGGGAGTCTTTCTCTAAGAGGAAGGCTAGAGAAAATTCTATGGTCTTGTCTTGTGAGTTTAAGAGCAAGAGAAGAGTACTGAACCAATTAGGTCTAGTGTTCTATTTATAGAAGAGAGGCCATGAATAAAATATTCAATTAAATCAATCTTTTCCAAAATTGATTCAATCTTTATTCCTTTTTAATCAATCCAAGATCAATCAATTCCATAATTGATTAATCTTTTCCACAAATGACTAATTACTTCCATAAGTGATTAGATCATTTCCATAAATGATTAATCACTTCCTTAATTGATTAATTATTTTCATAATTGATTAATTCCCGACTAATGAATTCTTTAATTAATTAACCACCAATTAAATATCACATATTTAATTTCCGGCCTTGAATTAATTAATTTTGCCCAAATAGATTTTAGGCCTTAAAATTAATTAATTCATATTTGAACTCTTTCAAACTTCCATAAATTTATTGTGACTCAAATTTATATTAATATTTGAATTTCTTCAAATATTAATTTCTCTCATAATAATATATCAATATATATTATATTGTTTCCCTTAGTAAATTGAACACTTTCAATTTACATTTATTACTTAGTTGCCTCAAATTACTTTATGAGCTACTAGTGGGACCTAATGGACCTGCAGATCAGAAGCTCCAACGATGTGAGATTAATTGGTCAAACTCATTAACCAAATTAATCAATATTCGTTAACTGTGTGTACATTCCACTATAGACTCACAGTTGCACTCTTCTCACTGCAGACATATTTTCTGTGTCCACGGATATAGACTAATATCGACTAGTTAGTCCTTCACGAGTGTCCGTAACACCAGCTGGATCAAATTACCGTTTTACCCCTGGGTTACTTCTATTTCCTTAAGTACCAGTTCTCCTCTAATGAACAACCTGTTTCTGGTCCAACTATCAAACAGAAAACCCTCTTGTGCCATTGAGAGGGTAGGGCCCTTTGTTCAAGACTCGGAGCGACCACTTAAGGGAACACTCATCTGCTTCCCTAAAGTCGGAAGGAGTGAATTCCATCTTGTACGATTATGTTCCCAGCTCCCCACTCGGTCTTGTCCCCAAAATGGTGGGCTTATTGAGTCGGCGTATTGGGCCACTCTCACCCATACAAATCAAAGGACAATCCCTCATGAGCAGGAGTCCATAATCAACTCAGGATTAAGACCAAGTTGTCTAGGTCGTCCTAGTGAAATAGAAAACCAACTAGTTAATGGTGTTATAACAAGTGGTTACTATTTCGCGGTCCAGTCTTATGCAAACTCATTGCATAGGATACCCCCACTCGCATGTCTCCTACACGAACGCGTTGGATCATAGCATTTGTATCAAATACAAAGTGGATCGTATCCATAGTGTCACCAGGATAAGGCACCCAGTCTTATCCCTATACTATAGACCCTTTAGGCTGTTTCTTAAACAATGATCCCCATATGTCGCTACATATAGTTCAAGACTCATATTACAACCTAGGATGTCTAGTTTTTTGGATTAGGGTTATTTTAGGCAAAGACAAAGATAAAATAACTAATAACATTTAATGGAAAAATATATCAATATTATTTCATTAATATCCGGTCAACGGTTACATTCACTATCTACGAGTTTTAGGGCATAAAACCCAACACCAGCATGGAAGGGGAAAGCAAATCAGAAACAAAAACTCCATCGACAGCCCTGGACGACGGAGGGGGCACCGGAGGAAAGCCCGCCGCTGCTCGCGCCAAAAAATGGCCACACGATTACTCTGTCTTGGGCATTTCACGACGGAAACAACTTCCACTTTAGCTGCCAGATCCTCAATGTCAAGCACTAGCGCCTTGTCTTCAGAAATGTCACAACACTCAGAATTCAACAATTTGATCACCTCCATGGCATCTGCTTCAACAATCACTACCGAACGCCCACGAAAATTAGAGGAAAGGTACGTCATCAACCTTTCTTTAATTTCCGCCATCTCCAATAATTTCACACTCCATTTACGAGTAATTCTTCTACACCTAGCGAGGACCAGAGATCCTGATGAATCACGGATGATCCAGCCGACGCCCCCAACCTCAAGGTCATCGTTCCAAGAGGCATCCGAGTTCAGCTTGAGAAAATTCAGAGGACGGAGGGACCAATTCTCATGATTTCGCAGGCTCTCCAGCTGAATCTCCGCAAGCATAGGCAAGGTACGCTTCCTTTGATCTTCCAAGGTTCTTTTAATCTGTTGAAGAAGCTGTCGCTCATCTGCACGCTTTTTGGAGATTGTTGCCTGGTTTCTAAAACTCCAAATATTCCATAGGATAAGCCCTATCTTCTCTGCTTCTGCTTTACTGTGATGTGAGCGAATGATATCCCAACAATCTACCATCTCCAAATTAGCCCTGCCAGAAAACAGAAGGTCCATCAGATTTGGGAAAAAACTGTTCCGAACGCCCCTTGCCCGCTTGCATCTCCAAAAGATATGACTAGCACTCTCCTTACCACACCTGCACATTTCACAAACATGATTAATATCCATTCTTTTAATTTGAACGTTAGGTTTAGAAGGGATAAAATTTTTTATGATCTTCCACAGCCCTATCTTTGCCCTTGGGATAATATTGAGGTCCCAGATTGACGTCCATCTAGAGCTTTGAGGTTTAGAACAAGATCCTGAATTCTCCTTCTCTTGGATGATGTTGGTTGCTAGGTGATAAGCACTTTTTACACTGAAAAAGCCTTTAGGATCGACATTCCAGATGATTTCATCCTTATCTCTACCATTACTCAAAGGAATAGCCAGAATGTCTTCGACATCCGCAGGAATGAAAAGGCTTTTGATCATATCTTCATTCCAGCTGCCATTATCCAAAAGGAGCTCATTCACTCTTCTACCTTTCAACGTCGGGTGGACTATGACCGGAAATCTGCTACCTTTCCTAGGAATCCAAGGGTCTTGGTTGATGTTAATGTGATTTTAAAGCCTTTTAAATTATTAGAGGAGACTTCCCTGGATATGAGGCTAGAGAAACCTTCAACACACACCAAGAACTGATAAGGAGATAGAGGATCCCCTTGTCTGATTCCCCGGGTAGGCTTAAATTCCTCCTTCGACTCGCCGTTTATCATAACTGAAAAGGATACAGATTCCACGCATCTCATAATGTTGTTTATGCACCTGTTACCGAAGCCCATCTTGGATAGCATCTCATTAATGAAGCTCCATTCCACACAGTCGTACGCTTTGCTCATATCCAGTTTACTTGCCACATGCCCCTCTTTTCCTTTCTTCTTGTTGCTAAAGGCATGGATGCATTCAAAGCCTATAGTTACATTGTCCGAAATCAGTCTTCCCGGAATGAAGGCTGCTTGATGGGGAGAAATGATTGAATCCAAAGCCTTCTTAACTCTGTTAGCTATTGTTGGGTTTTATGCCCTAAAACTCGTAGATAGTAAATGTAACTTTTTACCGAACATTAATAAAATAGTTTATTTTGTTTGTATTTAGTAGATCTTGTCTTATTAACCCTAATCCAATAAACTAAACATCCTAGGCTGATAGTATGAGGCTTGAACTAATATGTAGGGACATACGAGGATCAATGTTCAAGATTCAGCCTAAAGGGTCTATAGTATAGGGATAAGGCTGGGTACCTTATCCTGGTGACACTATGGATACGGCCCACTTTGTATTATGATACAAACGCTATGATCCAACGCGTCCATGTAGTTGACATGCGAGTGGGGGTATCCTATGCAATGAGTTTGCATAAGACCGGACCGCGAAATAGTTAACCACTAACTGTAACACCGTTAGTTGGCTTGGTTTCTATTTCACTAGGATGACCTAGACAACTCAGTCTCAATCCTGAGTGGATTATGGACTCCTGTTCACGAGGAGTTGTCCTTTGATTTGTATGGGTGAGAGTGGCCAGCACGCCGACTCAATAAGCCTACCATTTTGGGGACAATACCGAGTGGAGAGCTGGGAACATAATCACACAAGATGGAATTCACTCCTTCCCGACTCTAGGGTAAGTAGAGGTGTGTTCCCTTAAGTGGTGTCTCCGGGACTTGAACAATGGGCCCAACCCTCTCTATGGCACGAGAGGGACTTCTGTTTGTTGGTTGGACCTCAAACAGGTTGTTCATTAGAGGAGCACTGGGGACTTAAGGACAAAGATGTAAACCAAGGGTAAAACGGTAATTTGACCCAGTTGGGATACGAACACACGTGAAGGACTGACTTGTAGTATTGGTCGATATCCGTGGACACAGAAATATTCTGCAGTGAGAAGAGTGCAGCTGAGGGTCTTTAGTGGAATGACCCACAGTTAACGAATGGAGACTAACTTGGTTAATGAGTTTAAGCCGATTAGTCTCGTATCGTTGGAGCTTCTGATCTGTAGGTCCATTAGGTCCCACTGGTAGCTCGTAAAAAGACTTGAAGCAAACAAATATAAATTGTAAATTGAAAGTGTTCAATTTATTTGGGGAATCGTATAATGTATATTGATGCATTATAATATAAAGTTTATGAAACTTTATAATATAATTTTGAATTAATTTAAAAAATTAATTCTTGAGAGAATATTTGAAAGAGTTCAAATAAATTTAATATGAATTGGATTCATATTAATTTTAATAAAATCCCTAAGATTAAATATATGATATTTAATTGGGTAATTAATTAATCATGAAATTAATTAATTATTTATTTTTAGAGACCTTTTCCTATTAGGAAAGAAAATATTTGAAAGAGTTCAAATAAATTTAATATGAATTAGATTCATATTAATTTTAATTTTAATAAAATCCCTAAGATTAAATATGTGATATTTAATTGGGTAATTAATTAATAATGGAATTAATTAATTATTAAAATTAGATATTGTTCAGATAATAGATTTGAACTTATTCCTAGACCTTTTCCTATTAGGAAAAGGTCTTGGCCTTTACCTATATATAGGACCCCTGGGGTGGGGTGAAAGGCATCCCATTGTCTCTAATTCTCTCAGAGATCTCTCCCAAAAGACTCCCACAAGTCTCCTGCTTCAAGAAGTCTTAGAGATATACAGGTGTAGCCGATTGGTGGTGTTCGCACAAGAGGGTTGTTGCGTTTTCATTCTTATTGGCAAGAAAGGGCGAATTGATCAAGGCTTTCTACAAAAGTAAGTTTTCTATGAAATCCTTGATCACTAGGATCAATCTAGTTGATTTTTAGCATGTTTATAGCCTATGTACAGCCCTTTAAATAGAGATTTATTGCTGTAATATTTTGCAAATTGTATTGGTATTTCAATTAGAATCTAAGACTCTGAGTAGGTTCGGTAATACTTTCCGCTGCGTGGGGCTTTTATCCCTTCAATTGGTATCAGAGCCAACTCAGTTGTTCTTGATTTTAAATTGAAATTTGCAATTTGTTCTTGGTGGGATTTATGCATTATGAATGTTATGATTTGCGTATAAATGGTTTCGATTAATTTGGCCATAGATTTACGTTTTCTTGAATGGTTCAATGTAAAGGCCCCTGCGTTTTTGGGCATATTTTGTAAATCTATTATCCTCTGTAAGTCCGGGTCTAGATTAGGGTGTTTCATGATGAAGATCGTTGAAAATCACGTCCAAAATCGAAGCCAAACACGAAGAACAGTCGCTGGAATTTCCGGATTTTGCCTCCAGATGCAACAGCGTCGCGACGCTATCGCGATTTCGCAAAAACAGACGTATCCCGCGGAACGGATGGTATTTATATATATAAAAATCAGATTTAAAGCATACTGGCATGTCTGGCAGCGTGGTAACATCACTGTATGCGTTCATGGAGGTCTGGGGTTCGAGATTGGACTGTGCAGATTGAGCAAAATATTTTTTCTCGCGACCAATCAGCAGCTGACGCGTGTCAGCGTGAAGCAAGGATGTTTTTAGGATAAAATAGCTTAAATTATTGTAATTTATGTGCTTTATTTTATCGGGTCAATTAATCGGTTTATACGTTCTTTAAATGCTTTATGGATGTCATTTAGATTTAAAATCCCACCTTAGGTTATAAACCATGCTCATGCATTTTATATATATTATAATTAGTTATAATGTATGGATTGAAATGCATGGTTTATTTTCATGAGTTTTTAATATATAGTTGAGTTATATTAATATCATGAAAAAGGATAAGCATGATGCATACAATTACCTAGTTAAATATAAATAGTTATATTTAATAAAATTGTTTGCAGCATGCTATTTTGATTTACCATTTTTGACAATAATTTAATTGTTAATTTATTAATAATGGAAGTCAAAGTTGCATTGAGCATGAAACATCCATAGTTTAATATAATTGTTATATTAATTTCATGCAATGCAAGGCAATATATATAGTTTTATTATATTAACTTAAATATGATTGTTAATTATTTTAAAACTATAGTATGCATGATTATAGGGCTAATCATTAAAATTTTGAATAGTTTAAAATTGATGATTAGAAACCGTCAACCTATAATAAAGATTGCATGCAAACATAGGATCATAGGTAAATGTATTAATTTTAAAATGTTTAAAATTAATTAGACCTAAGATCTCATTAATTCTAATAGGATTAGAATTAAGTCTTGCTTAGTTTTTTAAAAATAGTTTTAACCTACTAAGTAGGACAAACATTACTATGATTATAAGGGAACTCTACCGGTAAAGTTCTGTCTAAGGTTGGGGGTACTTAAGTTGACGGTTTACGGAACACCTCCTACCTGGGAACTGACCTGGAATACCGGAGTTGAATTAATCATGGTTAAATGTTAGCATGCAATGTCACTAGGTTTATTAAAAGTGTTTAATACACCTAGATCTTTAGAGTAAAGACTTTACATTACTATGGTTAAAAGGGAACTCTCCCGGTTACGTTCTGTCTAAGGCTGGAGGTATTTAAGCTGACGGTTTACGGAACACCTGCTACCTGGGAACAAACCCGGAACTTGAGTTGAAATGACCATAGTCATGTTTGCATACGGTGTTGCTAGGTTTGTTAAAAAGAGTTTAATTCACCTAGAACATTACAATTCTCATTATAATAGTTATAATAGGATTAGACTTAGATAAATTGAATTAGCCGGATTTATCTAGGTTAAGAAACCCTAAAATATACGGTAGGTCACTTTAGTGGGAGGTAAAATCAAAACTTGATTTAAATCGAGTTTTTACTCCTACGTCCCTATATTCGCAACGTGAGATCCATGCTCGGCTTCGTGTCGTTTTAGCGCGACCTCCCTTCGGAAAGTGTTTGCATGAGTCAATAACAAGGTGAATGGGGAAAATGCCCATAGTAAGTGGGAGCGGGACACGTGTCAACGTATCCCTCGGTCTCCACCCATAGGTCACACCGTGAGAGTCTTATGATCCGCCTGCGTGTTGTCCTGGAGCAACCATCCCTTCGGAGGGCCTGATCATAGGATTCGTAACACCGTGAACTCCTGGAAAGGATAGGGTCACCTAGGCTAATTACCAACAGTTGTCTTTCCCTTCGGTAGCCTGTTGGTGCGTGCCTCTGGGATCTGAAAGTGGGAGGGTTACACTTACGAGGATAAGTTAATTTGTTAACGAATCCTTGACCGAACGACGGTGGTCAATGTCTATAGGAATATGAGTTATTTTGGTGATAGAATTGACTGAGAAATGTCTCACTTTAGAGGAGGAGTAGCTGATCACCCTTCGGTGGCTGTTTCTCTAAACCTCTAAAGCATCGTTGCTAAACACAATCGATAGTTTGTTAGGGTTCTTTGATTGATTGTTTGCAAAATTGATTGGATTTATGCAATTGTTTGTTTGTCTGTTTGATGGGTTAAGACAAAGATAACTAATACGGTAAAAGTTTATTTTTCCAGCAATGTCTTCCTCTATCATCGCTTTATTGAAAAATGAAAAATTAACCGGCAAGAACTTTCCTACGTAGAAATCCAACCTTAATACGATTCTGGTTGTTAAAGATCTCCGGTTCGTCTTGACGGAGGACTGTCCTCCAGTTCCCCCTTGCTATGCATCCCAAGCGAGAAAGGATGCTTATGACCGCTGGACAAAGGCCAATGATGAGGCCCGAGTCTATATCTTAGCCAGCTTATCTGAAGTTTTGGCTAAGAGACATGAAAGCATTATTACAGCAAGAGAGATTATGAACTCTCTTCAGGAGATGTTTGGACAATTGTCCAGAAAACTCCATTATAATGCTCTCAAACGAGTTTATAACTGCCGCATGAAAGAGGGCACGTCTGTCTGGGAACATGTCCTGGAAATGATGGTCCAATTCAGCATGGCAGAAACATACGGGGCGGTCATAGATGAGCGAACTCAGGTTGCATTCATCTTGGAATCTCTTCCGAAGAGTTTCCTAAAATTTCGCAAACATATGATGGCGAATATGATGATGTACACCCTGACGAATCTCTTAAATGAGCTACAACTCTATCTGTGCAATGAGATTCATGAAAACAAGGGGAATGCTCCCGCAGCTGCTGAAAATAAGAATGACAAGGAAGGTAAATTTGATTTACTTGTTTTAGAAACGTGCCTTGTTGAACATGATGAGTATGCCTGGATTTTAGATTCCAGAGCAACTAATCATGTCTGTTCTTCTTTTCAGGGAAATGATTTCCAGCAGCTTCAAGATGGTGAGATGACACTCAAGGTTGGAACGGGAGATGTCATTTCAGCAAGTGCAGTGGGAGCTGCGAAGTTGTTTTTCAGAAATAAGTTTTTGTTTTTAGAAAACTTGTATGTTGTTCCTCGAATTAAGAGGAACCTTATTTCTGTCTCTGGATTGTTAGAACACAATTATTCTATTTCTTTTGAATTAAATGAAGCGTTCATTTCTCGAAATGGAGTATTTATATGTTCTGCTAAACTAGAAAACAACTTATATGTGTTAAGACCAACCAACACAACAGCGCTTTTGAATCATGAGATGTTTAAATCGGCTAAAACACAAAATAAAAGGCAAAAGATTTCTCCAATAAGTAGCAACACATATCTTTGGCACTTACGTCTTGGTCATATGAACATCGATCGGATCGGTCGTTTGGTGAAGAATGGACTTCTAACCGATTTAGAAGACGAATCTTTACCACCCTGTGAATCGTGTCTCGAGGGTAAAATGACCAAGAGGCCTTTTACCGGAAAAGGTTATCGTGCCAAAGAACCTCTAGAGTTGATACATTCGGATCTTTGTGGTCCAATGAATGTAAAAGCTCGAGGAGGTTATGAATATTTCATCTCTTTCATAGATGATTATTCTCGATATGGTTACTTATACCTAATGGGTCACAAGTCTGAAGCTTTTGAAAAGTTCAAAGAGTTTAAGACTGAGGTAGAAAACCTATTAGGTAAGACAATTAAAACACTTCGATCAGATCGAGGTGGAGAGTACATGGATCAAAGATTCCAAGACTATATGATAGAACATGGAATCCAATCCCAACTCTCAGCACCTGGTACACCTCAGCAGAATGGTGTATCAGAAAGGAGAAATAGAACCCTGTTAGACATGGTTCGTTCTATGATGAGCTATGCTCAATTGCCTAGCTCGTTTTGGGGGTATGCAGTAGAAACTGCAGTTCATATTCTAAACAACGTTCCATCAAAAAGTGTTTCTGAAACACCTTTTGAGCTCTGGAGGGGGCGTAAACCTAGTTTGCGTTACTTCCGTATCTGGGGTTGTCCTGCACACGTGCTAGTAACAAATCCTAAGAAACTGGAACCCCGTTCTAGAATATGCCAATTTGTTGGTTATCCTAAAGAAACGAGAGGTGGTCTGTTTTACGACCCTCAAGAAAATAAAGTGTTCGTATCGACAAACGCTACTTTCTTGGAGGAAGACCACATTCGAGATCACAAACCACGTAGTAAACAAATATTAGGAGAAGCTACAGAAGAGTCAACAAGGGTTGTTGATGAAGCTGGTCCTTCAACAAGAGTTGATGTAGGAGCCAGTTCTTCACGTCAATCTCATCCTCCTCCCATAGCAGGAGGGCCTCGACGCAGTGGGAGGGTTGTGATACAACCTGACCGTTACTTGGGTTTAACTGAAACACAAGTGGTCATTCCTGATGACGGTGTTGAGGATCCATTGTCTTATCGACAGGCAATGAATGATGTAGATAAAGACGAATGGACCAAAGCCATGGACCTTGAGATGGAGTCTATGTACTTCAATCAAGTTTGGGAACTTGTAGATCCACCTGAAGGGGTCAAACCCATAGGATGTAAATGGATCTATAAGAGGAAAAGAGATGCTGCTGGGAAAGTACAGACTTTCAAAGCAAGACTTGTAGCAAAGGGTTATACCCAAAGAGAAGGGGTGGACTATGAGGAAACTTTTTCTCCTGTTGCTATGTTAAAGTCAATAAGAATTCTCTTATCCATAGCCACGTTTTATGATTATGAAATATGGCAAATGGATGTCAAGACTGCCTTTCTGAATGGTAATCTTGAAGAGAATATCTTTATGTCTCAGCCCGAAGGGTTCATAACCCAAGGTCAGGAACAAAAAGTTTGTAAACTGAATCGATCCATTTATGGGTTGAAACAGGCTTCCAGATCTTGGAACATTAGATTTGATACTGCGATCAAATCTTTTGGCTTTGACCAAAATGTTGATGAGCCTTGTGTATACAAGAAAATCAACAAAAACAAAGTAGCTTTCATAGTACTTTATGTTGATGACATCCTACTCATTGGGAATGAAGTAGGATATCTGTCTGACGTAAAAGAATGGCTAGCGGCCCAATTCCAAATGAAAGATTTAGGAGAGGCCAAATATGTTCTTGGAATCCAGATCATTCGGGATCGAAAGAAAAAAATGCTAGCCCTGTCTCAAGCAACGTATATCGACAAAATGTTGTCCCGATATTCGATGCAGAACTCCAAGAAGGGCTTGTTGCCTTTCAGGCATGGGGTTCACTTGTCTAAGGAACAGTGTCCTAAGACACCTCAAGAAGTTGAGGATATGAGACGGATTCCCTACGCCTCAGCAGTGGGCAGCTTAATGTATGCGATGCTCTGCACGAGGCCTGACATTTGTTATGCTGTAGGGATAGTCAGCAGATATCAGTCAAATCCGGGGTTAGACCACTGGGCTGCCGTTAAAGGAATCCTTAAGTATCTTCGGAGAACGAGGGACTACATGCTGGTGTTTGGGGCTAAAGAGTTAGTTCTCACTGGATACACCGACTCTGACTTCCAGTCTGACAAGGATTCTAGGAAATCCACGTCGGGGTCAGTGTTTACCCTTAACGGGGGAGCTGTAGTTTGGAGAAGCATCAAGCAAGGATGCATAGCGGACTCAACCATGGAGGCTGAGTATGTAGCGGCTTGTGAAGCAGCCAAGGAAGCGGTTTGGCTAAGAAAGTTCCTGACAGATTTGGAAGTAGTTCCAAACATGGACTTGCCCATTACGTTATACTGTGACAACAGTGGGGCTGTAGCCAATTCTAGAGAACCTCGAAGCCACAAACGAGGAAAACACATAGAGAGGAAGTATCACCTGATACGAGAGATTGTGCAACGAGGAGATGTGATCGTCACTAAGATCGCTTCAGAGCACAACATTGCTGATCCTTTTACGAAGGCTCTCCCGGCTAAAGTGTTTGAGGGTCATCTAGAGTGTCTAGGTCTACGAGATATGTACATTATGTAATCTAGGGCAAGTGGGAGATGTGTAATAGCGTATGAGGATGCCCTAGTTTATTGTATTTATCATTTCCAACTTTAGATTACTTGTACATGTTCTTTCCCATTATCTTGAGTTTTAGTTCAAGTGGGAGTTTGTTGGGTTTTATGCCCTAAAACTCGTAGATAGTAAATGTAACTTTTTACCGAACATTAATAAAATAGTTTATTTTGTTTGTATTTAGTAGATCTTGTCTTATTAACCCTAATCCAATAAACTAAACATCCTAGGCTGATAGTATGAGGCTTGAACTAATATGTAGGGACATACGAGGATCAATGTTCAAGATTCAGCCTAAAGGGTCTATAGTATAGGGATAAGGCTGGGTACCTTATCCTGGTGACACTATGGATACGGCCCACTTTGTATTATGATACAAACGCTATGATCCAACGCGTCCATGTAGTTGACATGCGAGTGGGGGTATCCTATGCAATGAGTTTGCATAAGACCGGACCGCGAAATAGTTAACCACTAACTGTAACACCGTTAGTTGGCTTGGTTTCTATTTCACTAGGATGACCTAGACAACTCAGTCTCAATCCTGAGTGGATTATGGACTCCTGTTCACGAGGAGTTGTCCTTTGATTTGTATGGGTGAGAGTGGCCAGCACGCCGACTCAATAAGCCTACCATTTTGGGGACAATACCGAGTGGAGAGCTGGGAACATAATCACACAAGATGGAATTCACTCCTTCCCGACTCTAGGGTAAGTAGAGGTGTGTTCCCTTAAGTGGTGTCTCCGGGACTTGAACAATGGGCCCAACCCTCTCTATGGCACGAGAGGGACTTCTGTTTGTTGGTTGGACCTCAAACAGGTTGTTCATTAGAGGAGCACTGGGGACTTAAGGACAAAGATGTAAACCAAGGGTAAAACGGTAATTTGACCCAGTTGGGATACGAACACACGTGAAGGACTGACTTGTAGTATTGGTCGATATCCGTGGACACAGAAATATTCTGCAGTGAGAAGAGTGCAGCTGAGGGTCTTTAGTGGAATGACCCACAGTTAACGAATGGAGACTAACTTGGTTAATGAGTTTAAGCCGATTAGTCTCGTATCGTTGGAGCTTCTGATCTGTAGGTCCATTAGGTCCCACTGGTAGCTCGTAAAAAGACTTGAAGCAAACAAATATAAATTGTAAATTGAAAGTGTTCAATTTATTTGGGGAATCGTATAATGTATATTGATGCATTATAATATAAAGTTTATGAAACTTTATAATATAATTTTGAATTAATTTAAAAAATTAATTCTTGAGAGAATATTTGAAAGAGTTCAAATAAATTTAATATGAATTGGATTCATATTAATTTTAATAAAATCCCTAAGATTAAATATATGATATTTAATTGGGTAATTAATTAATCATGGAATTAATTATTTATTTATTTTTAGAGACCTTTTCCTATTAGGAAAGAAAATATTTGAAAGAGTTCAAATAAATTTAATATGAATTAGATTCATATTAATTTTAATTTTAATAAAATCCCTAAGATTAAATATGTGATATTTAATTGGGTAATTAATTAATAATGGAATTAATTAATTATTAAAATTAGATATTGTTCAGATAATAGATTTGAACTTATTCCTAGACCTTTTCCTATTAGGAAAAGGTCTTGGCCTTTACCTATATATAGGACCCCTAGGGTGGGGTGAAAGGCATCCCATTGTCTCTAATTCTCACAGAGATCTCTCCCAAAAGACTCCCACAAGTCTCCTGCTTCAAGAAGTCTTAGAGATATACCGGTGTAGCCGATTGGTGGTGTTCGCACAAGAGGGTTGTTGCGTTTTCATTCTTATTGGCAAGAAAGGGCGAATTGATCAAGGCTTTCTACAAAAGTAAGTTTTCTATGAAATCCTTGATCACTAGGATCAATCTAGTTGATTTTTAGCATGTTTATAGCCTATGTACAGCCCTTTAAATAGAGATTTATTGCTGTAATATTTTGCAAATTGTATTGGTATTTCAATTAGAATCTAAGACTCTGAGTAGGTTCGGTAATACTTTCCGCTGCGTGGGGCTTTTATCCCTTCAGCTATAGCCTTGGCAATGATTTTGTAACTCACATTGTAAAGGCTAATTGGCCTGAAGTCTTGCATCTGCTTAGGATCTTTAGTCTTTGGAATAAGCGCAATTACGACCTTGTTGAGGGGGGACAAATCTGCATCCTCATTAAGGATTTTAAGGCATGTCTTGACTGTATCTTCGCCCACCACCTCCCAGTAAGTCTGATAAAAGGATGCGTGGATGCCATCAATCCCTGGGGCCTTGCTGGGGGCTAATGCTTTTGAGGGTTGTCTCAATTTCTCCTTTAGTAAAAGGCTGCTCCAATTCAGATTTCAGTTGGTCTGGAATTATCGAGGATATCCCATCTGTGATTTTCTTAATTGCTCGCGGTTCTGGCCTAGAGGACTTGAAAAGCTCTTTGAAGTAAGAAGTGGCAATCTCCCCCTTCGGACCTCATCAGTTTCCCAAGTCCCTTCAGCCGAGAGCAACCCTTCCATCTTATTTCTTTTTCTTCGTTGAGAGGCTTTGGCATGGAACCACTTTTTATTTCTATCACTGCTTTTCAACCAATCATCCCTTGATCTAAGCCGCCAATACTCCTCTTCTTCCTCCAATAAGTCATCAAGCTCAGCCTCAGCCTTGAGGATGTCTTCCCAAAGCTGATCATTATTCGCTGCATAGAGGCCTTTAATTTCTTCTTCTTTCCGCATAATTTCTCTTTTAATGCTTCCTTTAAGCCTGGATTTATTCCACTTATGAAGCTTGTGGATGCGTCTCAAGATTTTTGAGTTAAGGTTCTGAGCATGTCTTCCATTCGATAACTTCCATTCCTCTGCAATAATCTTTCTCACATCTTTAATTCTAAGTCAGCCCTCTCCAAAACGCACAATTCTCTTCAACTGGGAAGCTCTTTTATCTGACAAATTCTCCCAGTGGGCTACAATAGTTCTGTGGTCCGAGCTAAGGAAATTAAGATGCTCTACTTTGATGTTTGGAGCCATCATGGACATGGGATAATTAATAAAGAACCGGTCAATGCGCTCTTGAATTTGGTTACGACCACTTTTTCCCCTCCTCCATGTATATTTACTTCCAGAGTAGCCTATATCTATAAGCTTGCATCTGTTTATAGTCTCCACAAACGGACGGATCTGGCTAATGCTCCTGGGAACTCCACCTCTTTTCTCTTCAGCTGACATCACTTCATTAAAATCACCTCCTATTAACCATGGACCTTCAAAACAAGCCATCAACCTCTCTAACAGCGCCCAAGAGAAGTGCCTCTTATCAGTTTCTGGATTGCCATAGAAACTTGTAAATCTCCATCTATCCACATCTCTGTTAATAAAAGCATCGATGTGCCCCTCCGAGTACGAAGAAATGATCACTTCAGTCTCAGAATTCCACATAAGCATAAGTCCCCCACTTTTTTCCTTTGCAAGGGACAATGAAAACACAATCAAAATGCAGCCCAATTTTGATACTATTACATCTTTCAGAATCACTTTTAGTTTCCATGATGAAGACTAGATAGGGTTTAATACTTCCCACCAAGTGGCGAAGCGCTCGGATCGCTCGAGGATTCCCCAAACCTCGAGCGTTCCAACATAAGTCTTTCATGGCCTCCGGCGAGACTGTTCCATAGCCTCCGCCGATATCCCTCCGAATTCCTCGAAGCAAGTTGATTTGAGTTTCTTATTCATACCCTCATCCACAAGGTTTTCTTGCCCATGTTTTTTTCCTAATCTTGCTATTCACGAATTGCGTATCATCCTGCTGCATGGGCTCGTTCCTGGCCAACCTATTCCACGTTTTCAAATTTTTCTCTGGGCTTTGACAATCCATGTTAATTGCATTAGATTTGCAGGTTTAATTATGCTCTTTGTTTTAATTTTTTCTTTATTGAATTTGTGCTTAGCTTAATTTCAACAAATTTGCATACATTTGTCTATATGAGATTGATTGACCTTGATTACCAACAACTACCTAGGATTGCGTACGTTTGAGTTGTGTTTTTTGCAACGTTACTCTTAGGTTATATCGAGAAATTTTCTCATTCATCAACTTTTCTAATGATTGCAAACAATAATTGGCTTAAATTTTCTTCATTGGTATGAGACCTTTCGGGGTAAACCAAAAGCAAAGCCATGAGGGCTTATGCCCAAAGTGAACAATATCATACCATTGTGGAGATCTGTGTCGTGTCCTTGTACCTCAGAGATGTATGAATGAGTAACACGATCGAATAAAGGCCTATATAATCCAATTCGTCAAATAATAGATTTGGATTCATCGCTCTAATGATAAGGTTATCTTGTGTAAGTATAGCATGGTGCTATTGTGACATATTTGATTTGAATTAGATTATAATGAATTTCATTTGAGAAGAACGTTTCATGTTAACCAACTCCTAGAGAATGGTCAGTTATAAGGAACCTTCAACCCCATGGGTCATGAAATTGTGTTCCTAAGAACGACCTTTATATCAGGGAAAATAAACTAATTAACAATGAAATTATACTAACAATTGACAATTTTATTCACATTAAAAAATATTAAATATGTGTTCTAGTTCCTAATATTTTCGTATTCTTTTATTGCATAAAATATTTCAATTTAGTCTTTTACATTTTAACATTTTTTTCAATTATATATTTCTAGTTGGTAAATGTTAAAATTGATAAGCTTATTTAACATAATACTTAGTAAACCGGTAAAATCTAAAAAATAATCAAACCACCTAAAAGAAGAAAATTTGTAATTTATTTTTCAAATTTCTTAAAAGTCTGCGTTAAATTTGGACTTTCTTTTTCTTAATTGATCTTTTCGTTGATTTTTTGGCATCTCGCTTGCTACTATATTACTCATATAAGCTCCTTACCAACAAGTTTTAGCGTTTATTAATCGGAAGAATATAACTGAAAATGCTAAAACATAAGGGACTAAACTGGAATTGTGAGACTAAATTTTAAAAACTCCATACATTTGGGATTAAACTAAAACGTATATTGTTCCTTAAAAATATTCTCTTAAATTTTCATTTTTAAATTCATGAGAATATATAGTCTACAAATTGAAGAAATATGAATCTACATTATTTATTGTAAATGAAAAAATAATTTTAATATATATATAAAGTAAAAATTTTATTAGATAATATTTTCCAATAAAGTTAAAGGGTAGGTGCATGTGCCGCAGGCCCGTCTAGATTCCGCCAATTGCTCCATTGTCTTGATTGAAAGCTTCTGTCAAATCATGAAACAAACTTGTATGTTGAGCTCATCATTTTCTGAACCATTTTGTTGTTTTATAATAATATTGTCCCATGACCTCATGATTGATTCCAAAATCAGTAGAAGCCACTCAATAAAAGCCACCAAATCTTTTGAGAGTACAATATTCATGTACACATCTATCACTTGAATTGTCTACTTCCCTTTTATGGTGTATCCAAAGTTTTAAACATCGATCCCGACCAAAAAAAAAAAAAAAAAAAAAAAAAGAAAAGGTCTCAATCTCGATTCTATGAAAATATTGATGAAAATATCAATAAATTCTAGATGTTCATGGATATCTCTGAAAAATTATATCAATAAAAAATAGTCCCTGAACTTTTGTTTGTACTGAACTTTCTATTTTATAACAATTTAGTCTCTAAACTTTAATATGTAACAATCTAGTCCATATACTTTAAAATTTGTAATGATTTTTCCTTGTCATAAAAATCTTCATCAAAATTAAGTATTAATTTTCACTGTATAATGACTTGGTCCTTGTAGTTTACAAACACAAATGCTTAATCAAGTTATCAATCATCATATATAAGAAATTTCATTAAAATTTAATTATAATTTTCACGACAAGGACTAAATGATTACAAATTTTAAAGTATAGGGCCTAAATCTGTAACGCCCCGCAATTCGAAATCAAACCATTTTGGGAATGGTTGAGCGTTCTCATTCAAATTTGAAAAATTAGAATTTAAGCTTAGCCTTGGGTCGTTAAATTAAATTTCTATAATTTAGGAAAAAGAGATTTTTAATTAAATATTTAATTTGCTAAAATTTGGAGGTTTAATATTTGATATTTATTTCAAATTTCACAACACTTGGATCCCAAATCAATTAGATTATTTTCTTTCCCAAATCTTTGAGGAGTTAAGTTTGGGATTTTAAATGAAATCTTAGATAAGATCTAATTCCTATTTAAATTGGGCTTCTTTTGTTAGGATTTTGTTTAAACGAAAAGAAAATGAAAATAAAGAACAAGAGAGAGCAAGAAAAAAAAAAAAGAAATTCCGATCTTCTTCTTCCTCTCCACACTGCCGCCAGCCCCCCTTGTGGTTCACGTGTTCGCCGACAGACTTTTCTCCCTCTCTCTTTTCGTTCGTGTTCCCCAGTAGCCCTCCCGCTGGAAGCCTCCAGTCCAAATTTTCTCTTCGCCATCGCGCGCTGCCTCAACCTTGTGGCGCCGTCTCTCTCAGTTTCTCCCTCTCGCGTTGTTCGGCCCGAGCAACAGATCGCAGGCATTTCTTCTCCGTCGAGCAAGCCCATGCTGGTGATTCATGTGTAAGTCTCCCTCCCTTTCGATTTCCACTATGTTTCAGTGAGCAGCAGGCCTAATCCCTCTTCCTCTCATTTTTCTGTAAGGGACTACCAGACACACACATATCTCCACAATGGTATGATATTGTCCACTTTGGGCATAAACCCTCATGGCTTTGTTTTTGGATCACCCCAAAAAGGTCTCATACCAATGGAGATACTTGTACTCCGTTATATACCCATGATCTCCCCCTTATCTAGCCAATGTGGGACTTTGGTCGCACTCCCAACAATCCTCCCCTCGAGCAAAGTACCACTGAGCCTCCCCTCAAATAGTCATCTATCCGTCCAACTCTTTAGGCTTCATCGCTTTACCGAGAGTTGTTGCTCTTATCCAGGACAACTCCTTTCTTTGGAGTATATACCCGCCTGCCCAGAGCTCAACCACGAATCTCCCCATGACTACTTCAAGACTAACAACTTCTTTGTTCAGCACCCGAGGATTCTACCCAACACAACTACGCCCGGGGCATGGCTCGGATACCACTTGCTAGGAAAAAACCCCCAATTCTACCGCATGAATAAGTAGAAAAATAACAGAGAAATTAAAATAAAACAACAAAATAAGAAACACAAGAATTTATGCGGAAACTCCAAAGCGGAGAAAAAACCACGGCTCACAGAAAGAAACCCACTATGTGAAAAATTGTTACAATCACAAAGAATTCTCTCACCGACCCCAATTACAAAGAAACACTCTCTCAAAGCTTTAGACCACTCACACTACTAGAGTATACAAAGCTTAAAGTGATTCTAAATGGGATGCTTTGAAACCAAAGTCATAGGCTCCTTTTATAGTACTAGGAGCCCATCACTTCCTTGAACCTTTCCGATGTGGGACAAACTCACTTTTAATATTTTGCCAAAAACCCGACATTTTCGACTAGGACTCGTGAGGTAGAAGCCTATCTCCTCCTCTCTCCCTCCTGTTTTCTTCAAACTTCAGCTTGTGCCCATGAAGTTTTGGCTCTAACTGCGCTGTGAATCTTGAACCATTTGTCATTAACTTCAAAATTTCAGGTTTAAGGTCCTCTTAACGCTAATCTGCAATAATTCAGGATTATTTAGGTGTTGAACGATAAGTTCTAGGGACCTTAGATCCTTAGAATTCATCTATTGTAGCTTAAGAATAGTTTGTAACTATTGGGCATTCTCTAGTTTCAATTTTGTATTAATTCGAACTCGGAGCAACACTGATACAAGGAGTTTTGGTGCTGTTTGGCAAATTCTAGCAAGCGTTTGAGTGCTTTTGGCGAAGACAAGTAAGTTGAAATACTCTTTCAGCATTTTGAACTTGATTTAGGTGCTTTAGAATAGTTGTTAATCCTTAGAAACTCTTTATTGTAGTTTCAAGCTAATCTTTGTAGTTTAGACTAGCTTCTAAGGTTGTGGTTGGGTAAGAACACTCCTTTTAAGCACCTCTTTGGCATTGGTTAAGGTTTGGAGTTGAACGACTTGAAACTTCATCCTTCTTATTTTAGGATATCGTTAGATTTGCTTAGGAGTGTTTTCGATCAATTTGTAAGTAGTTTCTATCTGTTGAGTCTGTTTGACTACATGAAGTATGTTGCTTCTTTATCTGCTTTAAATGTATGCTTTGATTGATATGAATGATATAACTTGCAAAAAGCAAGTTATTATTCATCCAAATCTAAATTAAAAGAAGCTAGAAAAGAGATTATTGCACCAAGATAGTGCATAAAAACCAGAAAATATAATAATTGTGCTTAAAACGAAAATTCCATGATGTGATAAGATACTGCAAGTAATTTTCCTTGTCTAATGCATATCTTGTAGATTAACATCTTGCCCAAAGTTATCATTGATGCAAGCGCTAGAGCAATCACGTGAAAAAGGTACATTTTAAAATTGTCCGAAGCAGGCATTGGCATGTGGCAGTCCTATGAGCTGGCGTGAAGATAAGTGGAACACGCTAGTAGTTGATTGGTGAAGTCACCCTCCCTGTGCCTATAAATATGAGCCATTTGTAAGAAAAGAGAAGAGGGGGGTGACGGGCTGGAGTTGTCGTGGCTCTGGGTCAATTACATTTATAATTTCACGTACACTAAACTACTTTGTAGTGGTAGTGGTCGGGGTCGAACACAGGGAGCGCGTTTATAATTTGCTTAACTTAGATTTATTGAGACGATCGAACTAATGGGGGGATTAAGATGCGAGAGATTAAAATGTGAGGGGAAATTAAAGTACTGAAATTTAAATGACAGAAAATAAGTTGCAGAAATTAAATGGCAGCAAATTAAAGAGAGGGGTTGATCGAACCTCGGATTCATGCAATCGATACATTCGGTGTTTGTTTGGATGAATCTTAATCACAAATTATCTTATGATGAAATTTACGTTTTAAGCCTAACGTGCTCCTAGAAAAGCCAGAGAACCATAATATCCCTATTTTATTAACTCGACCAATGCATTGAAGCTAATCTAATTGTTTACTAATTAACCTGGCCGAATGAACTAGCTACAATTGCATTACGATTAGGATAGTTAGATGACCAATTTCATAACTAGGAAAAGCCTAAATTATAAGGTTAACCAAGTGCTCAATTTTAGGCTAACATGCAAAGTGCTACAAATTCAGGGATAAAACGCCTAAACTAGAGCCACATGTTTTCACCTATTGCTACCAATAGCGTATATGATTAAAACGACGGAAAACGGGGTTGTCAATCCCTACTATCAGTTCTAATCATGAATAAAAATATAATTGAAACACACATAAAATAGTAATTCAGAATAGAAAGCTCAAAATCTCATTAAACCCAAACCAAACTTACAACCGAGTTCCCAATTACATGAAATTCACATAGCCGTGTTAAAATTAGTGCAAACTTGGTAGGCAAGTAATTTGATTTAGTTAATTTACTTGTGTTGAAAGTAATGGTTAGTGGCATTTATTTAGGATAGTGGCTTCTAATTTGGAGGGATGTGACTTAGTAAGGTTAATTGAAGAGATTTTCAAGGTTAGTGGGTTAGTGGGTGTCCATTTTACTTTCCTATAAATTCGTGTAAGTTTTTCATTTCAATGCAGCACATCTCAATTTGATTCACTTCCTTCTTGCAATTTCTATCTTGTTTCCACTATTTGTTCTTTTTTGTTTACATGGTATCAGAGCATCCAGGTTCTTTATTTCGTGTTTGAGTCTTATACTCAGTGAAAATGAATGGTGGAAACAATATTTGTGTGGACAAGCTTACCAGTGATAATTATAGCTATTGGAAGCTATGTATGGAAGCTTTTCTATAAGGACAAGATTTGTGGGATCTTGTTTCCGGTGATGATACTGAAATTCCAAGAGATACTTTGGAGAATGTTGAGGCACGAAGGAAGTGGAAGGTCAAACGTGGCAAAGCTTTATTTGCTTTGCAAACTTCTATTGGCAAGGAGTATATTGAGCATGTTCGTGATGTGAATTCTCCAAAGCAAGTGTGGGAAACGCTTGAAAGATTGTTCGCTCAAAAGAACACGACAAGGTTGCAGTATTTGGAGAATGAACTTGCCGGAACTATTCAAGGCAACTTGTCAGTTTCAGAATATTTTCTAAAAGTTAAGACTTTGTGTTCTAAAATTACAGAATTGGACAAGACGGAGCCTATTAGTAATGCTCGGTTACGTCGGTATCTTATTCGTGGACTGCGAAAGGAGTTTATGCCATTTATTTCTTCGATACAAGGTTGGGTAAAGCAACCTCCTATCATTGAGCTGGAAAACTTGCTCTCAAATCAGGAAGCGTTGATGAAACAAATGCTTGGCAACAACAACCAATTCACTACGAGGTGGAAGCTGCTGTTTATGCAAAAGATAAAGGAAAAGTTAATTCTTCTGGCAAGCGTTCTTCAAATGATAGCAAGGATTCCAAGGTTGAAGGGCAGTCCAAGGGCAATTTAAAAGGATGTTTTAGGTGCGGCAAGCCAGGACACATCAAACATGATTGTCGAGCGAAGGTGGTGTGTCATCGTTGTGGGAAGTCGGGTCATATTAGACCAAATTGTCGGGTGAATCTCAAAGAAGCAGAAGCAAATGTTGTACAGGAAAGTAACAAACCTGAACAACTTACTTGGGAACAATGCTTGTCAATTGAAACTTTTGATCAACCCATTGATCTGCATGTTAATGCTTCTATAGATTATGATGAGGATTGGATTATTGATTCTGGTTGTTCTCATCATGCTACTGGAAATGTTTCTCTTCTCTCTGATGTCCATACCCATCAGGGAAAAAGAGTTATTGCAATGGCCGATAATTCCTTACATCCTGTTGTTGAAGAAGGGTGTGTTAATGTTAAGGATGATGCAACAAATGTTGCTGGTGTTTCTCTTGAAGATGTTTATCATGTTCCAGGTCTAAAGAAGAATTTGGTTTCAATCTCTCAGATTGCTGATTCTGGGAGGTATGTTCTCTTTGGTCCAAATGATGTGAAAATTGTTTCTAATATTAAGCAATTTGAAGCTGATGTTTTATTAACTGGAAAGAGGAAAGATTCTCTCTATGTTTTGTCTGCAAGTGATGCTTATGTTGAAAAGACAGGTCAGAATGATAGTGCAACACTTTGGCATGCTCGACTAGGCCATGTTGGTTATTAGTTGCTACAAAGAATTTATATGAAAAAGCTTCTTGACGGTGTTCCTCTCTTTAAGGAAATTCATCACGATGTGGTTTGTCCTGGTTGTCAATTTGGGAAATCACATCGTCTTCCTTTCCCAAATTCAAATAACAGGGCTGCTGTTGCATTGCATTTGGTTCATTCAGATTTGATGGGGCCAACTAGAACACCCAGTTATTCTGGTTGTCGTTATGTGATGGTTTTTGTGGACGATTTTTCTCGGTTCACATGGGTGTATTTCTTGAAAGCTAAAAGTGAGACTTTCTCCAAGTTTGTCCAGTTCAAGGAGCAAGTGGAAAATGAATTTATGCTGCCAATAAAGTGTCTTCGCACAGATAATGGGGGAGAATACATGTCTGATCAATTTCAGAATTATTGCAAAGAGCATGGAATTCAACGCCAAATGACATGTCCTGACACTCCACAACAGAATGGAGTTGCTGAACGTAAATTAGCACATCTTACATCTATGTGCTTGTGTTGGTTGCATGCAAAGAACCTTCTAAGGGAGCTTTGGGCCGCAGCTATTCAGTCAGCTTGTCACGTCATAAACCGTCTACCTCCATGGATGGGATCGAATATGTCTCCTTTTGAGGTATTATATCGTCGTAAACCTAATGTGAGTTATCTTCGAGTTTTTTGGTCAATTTTTTATGTTCATGTTTCAAAAAATAAGCGTACTAAACTTGACCCAAAGGCAAGACGTTGTATTTTTGTTGGATATGATACTCACAGGAAAGGATGGAAATGTATGGATCCAAGTACAAGAGAAGTTGTTGTTTCTCGAGATGTGGTATTTGATGAAGTTTCGTCACATCAAATGGATACAAGTTCAAAGAAAGGTGTTGTTGATTTATCGTCTTTCTTTACTGATGATGCCTCAGATGAAAAGGAGATCAATACCAGTATTGGAGAATATAATCAAACAGATGAAGATGCAGAAACTGTTGTTCGAAGATCTTCTAGGCAAAGAACACGACCCAGTTATTTATCTGATTATGAGGTACAGTTAAATAACTGTTCAATTGTATCTTGTTTTTTGATGGGTGATATTTGTGAAGGTGAACCCAAGTCTTATAATGAAGCTAGAGATGTTCTTGAATGGGAAGAAGCAATGAAGGAGGAAATCTCAGCTCTAAACAAGAACGACACTTGGGAACATGTTCCAAAGCCGAAGAATGTTGAGTTAGTTACTTGTAAATGGGTTTACAAGTTATAGAAAAAGTCGGATGGTACTATCGACAGGTATAAAGCTCGTCTTATTGCTTGTGGTTTTTCACAACAATATGGTCTAGATTATGAAGAGACATTCAGTCCTGTTGCTAAAATGGTAACTATTCGTACAATTATTTCATTAGCTGCTTACAAAGATTGGAAATTATGGCAGTTAGATGTGAAGAATGCTTTCCTTTATGGAGAGTTAGATCGAGACATTTTTATGGAACAACCTCAAGGTTTTGTTTCCAAGCAGTCTCCAAATTATGTGTGTCGACTCAAGAAGGCTTTATATGGTCTTAAGCAAGCTCCTCGTGCTTGGTATGGTAAAATTGCTCAATATCTTGAGTTCTGTGGGTTCAGGTCTTCAAGTGCAGATTCAAGTCTGTTTGTTAAAAAGACAACTTCAGTATGTACAATGCTTTTACTATATGTTGATGACATGATCATAACAGGTGATGATGAAGTTGAAATTAATAGTCTTCGAGATGCGTTGTCAATTCGTTTTGAAATGAAGAGTTTGGGTGAAGCAAGATTTTTTCTTGGCTTGGAGGTTGAAAGGTCGAATGGATACTTTGTCTCACAGAAAGGATATGCAGCAAGTTTATTAGATCGTTTTGACATGAATGAGTCAAAACCAATGACTACTCCTATGGAGCCATCTTTGAAGTTGACTAAAGAAGAAGGAAAACGATTGGCAAATGCAACACTTTTCCGACAACTTGTTGGTAGTCTAATTTATTTAACTATCACAAGACCTGACATTTCTTATTCTGTACGTGTTGTTGCTCAATTTATGGATAAGCCATGTGAAGCTCATTTAGTTGCTGCAAAGAGAATTCTTCGATATGTTAAGAGTACCTTATGTTTTGGCTTGTTGTATAAACAAGCTAAATCTTTCGTGTTAAGCGATTTTGTTGATGTAGACTGGGCTAGTGATGTAAATGACAGTCGTTCCACAACTAGATACTGCTTTAATACAGGCTCAGGGGCTATTTCATGGTGCAGTAAGAAACAAGCTTCTGTTGCTCTTTCAAGTTGTGAAGCAGAATATGTAGCAGCTACTATGGCTACTCAAGAATGCATTTGGCTAAAAAGACTCATGGCAGAATTTTTTTCCAATTTGGACTATCCAGTTTGTATTTTTTGTGACAACGAAAGTGCAATCAAGCTTGCAGGGAATCCAGTGTTTCATGCTCGTACAAAGCACATTGAAACTCATTTTCATTATTTTCGAGAGAAAGTTTTGACGCAAGATATCAAATTACAGAAGATACATTCCAAGGAGCAAGTTGCTGATATATTTACCAAGGCTCTTGGTAAATCCATGTTTGAAGAACTCAGGAGTGCACTCGGTGTTGTTGATCGTATGTTTGCACTAAGGGGGAGTGTTAAAATTAGTGCAAACTTGGTAGGCAAGTAGTTTAATTTAGTTAATTTACTTGTGTAGAAAGTAATGGTTAGTGGCATTTATTTAGGATAGTGGCTTCTAATTTGGAGGGATGTGACTTAGTAAGGTTAATTGAAGAGATTTTCAAGGTTAGTGGGTTAGTGGGTGTCCATTTTACTTTCCTATAAATTCGTGTAAGTTTTTCATTTCAATGCATCACATCTCAATTTGATTCACTTCCTTCTTGCAATTTCTATCTTGTTTCCACTATTTGTTCTTTTTTGTTTACAAGCCGAACATCGAGCAAGGCGCCAGGGCTTAATCAACCACCGAATCTAATCTAATCCTAAGCTAATACAAAGGAACAGAGAAGAATAGGGAGAGAATACAAGAAAAACGGTTTGGAGAAAAGAGAAATTGGAGAATTCCCGACCTAAAACTGAATAGGTCATATTTATAAACCGCGGTAGCGTCGAGACGCTGAAGCTAAATTGACCCGCTTCGAATATCCGTAGTGTCGAGACGCCGTGAGGTAGCGTCTCGATGCTACCTCTCGGGAAACCAACTGTTTGTGTCGTTTTCTGGCGTTGAGACGCTGTTGGTTGACTTTTTGTCCTTATTGACTTTTTGGTTGACTTTCGCTACTTTTAATTACCTAAAAGCCCTTCTTGATCTCGAGAACACCAAAATGACCTATACATCAATAAGACTCAAAATTAGTCAATTATCATAAATAATAGCATTAGGATAAATAAAATTTATGGAAATAATTAGCATCAATTTGGTGTTATCAGGGGGAAAGAGAGAAGAGATTGGAGAAGATCCATCTAGTGCTGGCACAGAGCACTCTACTTATGTTTTCTTTTGCATGCCCATGTAGCTGTAAAACTATTTTGTATGCGCTACTTTGAATGAATGACATCGATGCTTTCTACTTAAATGTGCCAATTCTTTCATTACTGATATCCATCTGGCCAACCGATAGAGGTCTGCATGATAAATCATCGGGAGGGTAACACATGTGGAAATATTTATGTAGAGCAAGATAACGCATTGCATGTAGTCTGGTTGTGTTAAGAATAACCCAGGTGCTTGCAAGCATATAGTGAATTCGTTAACACATGAATTAAGCAATAGAAACATTCTTAGTTCTATGCCAAACACATGTGTAATACTAGGAGGGAATCACATGATTATTTCTCGCTTAAACATCAGTAGTTAATTAGTTCATTGCATGTGCTCCATTAAAGTTTTACTAATCGCATGTGGTTGCTATGGTAAAAGCCTTGATATCTCATCTCTCTCCATTTCTTATTTCATTGCATAAATTTCTGTTTAGTATTAATTATCGCACGTTCATCGAATTTCACTTGATCTTTAAATTCCAGCCCCATGCATTTGAGAATAGAGCTAGCTAAGTCATTTTCTTACTTCACTTCTCTTCCCTGTGTTCTAACCCTAGAATACTCTAGGTATTACTTGGCACTGCATGATTTATACTTTGATAAATGCACAACAACGACATACTCTTTAGAAAATTCAATGTAATTAGAAGTGAATGTCCACACTAATGAAACATGTTGACTTGTGTGTGAAAAGCTTGTTGAACTGTTTATTCCTTAAGCATGTTGTTTCATCATTTTTGGGCTATACTGCATTAGAGTCAAGGTTGCATAGTATGTGTGTTCATTCAGAGGTGGGGTGGGTGTGTGTGTGGAGCGTGACGCAAAAATCACGTGTTAAGATTACGTTACATGACACGTAAATCATACTCTTCTCATTGCAGATATGTTTTTGTGTCCACGGATATAGACCAATAACAACAAGTTAGTCCTTCACGAGTGTCCATAACACCAGCAAGGTTAAATTACCGTTTTACCCCTGTGTTACCCCTATGTCCTTAAGTACCAGTGCTCCTCAACAAGAACTCCTCTAAATTTTGCAACCATGAAAATGGTAACCAAAAAGATATTTTGAAACGAGGTTTTGATTGAGAACAAAAATAGAAATAAGCAAGTAAATGAAAATGGTAAAAACTTATGAGATAAGCGAGGAAATTCAAATAGTATCAACCAAAAGCATTAGATTGCGTCCACCTTTTGCTCCAACAACTTACTCAAGCATTGCATTCAGTTGAAGAACACTATCTATGTTTCCCACATAGACATGGTGCAGATAGAATCCTCCAGTTGCAGCCGCAAATACCCTAACAACTAGATTGTGAGTTATGTCCTACTTTTATACAGCTCCACTGTAGGTGCCGTTAGAAGACTAAACCAACTAGACATATATTTCTAGGGCTAGCTGAAACTTAGGTTATTAATGCTCACGACTCTTTAAACTCTAGTGGTTCCAATCCTATTTCAAGGATGCAAGAAAACAAAGTCCTATTTCTAGGATCTTTTCGACTATTGTTTTTACAAACCCGTGCATTCAACTCCAACCTTTTGACCATCAGCTAAACACAAACTATGCTAACTTAAGTGATCAGTTTAAGCTAATAATGAAACTTAAACTTCAACAAAAACAAACAATGCTAAGAAGAAGCAAAGTTGCTTTTGCATTGGTGAGGCTTTCTTCTACTCAAGGTATTCACATATTTGAATCCCCAAGAAGAAGCTTAGCTCATTGATGAAAGTAAAATGCAAGACAAAAAAGTAAAGAGAGCAAAAAATAGAAACAACTTGAGTTCATATTAATTAAAAGAATTGAGTACAAGAATGATAAACTTACAACTGAAATTAGAAAGAAAAATACAGCAGCATGAAAGTACAGACTTAAACAAAAAGTAAAGACTATACTCGATTAAGGATCTTCCCCTCTCTATCTAGCTTGCTCTCATCCTCTTTCAAGGGGAGACAAGCCTTTCTCTTTTTCTTCTTTCGAATGGAAGAGCCGACAAAGACTGAAAGACCCGAAACTCGGAGTGGTTATACGATGAGAAGAGAGAAAAACTTAAAATCTATCCTAAGGACAAAATTTCGAGATCTCTCTTTGCTTCTTGCATCTTGATCGCCTTTTATAAACCTTGGAAGGTAGGGTTGGCTGTCGAGATCAGTGTAAGAGAGCGTTAGAAGGTAGAAATTCATGATCCTTGGAGATTTGATACGAGATTTGGGATTTTCGGATAACTCTATGAAGATCCCGCGAATCCCGAAATTCTGTCGGGAAGCCCAATTGTGGCCGCAAATCGGGCGCAAAATCTCTGTGCACTGCCTTGACAATTCTATCTTCAGCTGGGGCTACTTTCCTTATAAGTTTGCAGGCGCAAATTGAACGCATATTCCATATCTTCAGGACCAGATGTAGGCACAAATCTTCAACTTCGACTCTTTTGCTCTGCTAACCTTTATCTCCAAAAACATATAACTTGGATAAATTCTTACAAATTAAAAGTAATCTCTTTGTGGGCATTACAAGCATAAGTTCTATATTTCTAAGATTTTCGACATGATTCTTAGACTTTTGCTAATTTGACTCGAAAAGATAAGATTTTAAACACAAAGTCTTTGCTTTCCAAACAATAACCTAGGTTTTTAAGACGAAATAACGCACATAAATGAGTGTTATCAGTAACCATGGAATTGACCCACGGTTTGCAACATCTGGAACATAACCGGTTTCAGTTCGAAGTTTGCTGCCTCAATTCATCAATTCATCAAACTTCGGGAAAGCATACGCTGTAATGGTTCTACCTCTATCATTCGCTACAAGGATAAGGTTCTCAACTTGATCATTTTGCTCTCTCAGTGGATTTTGCTGCATCTCATGGTTCCTTTTGGGATCGACTTGATCTTTTGGAATATTTGGAAGGTGAGGAAGGTCAGCCATCAGGTTGGAATTCCTTTGCTACTCTCTCTTTCTTATTCTGAAGGTTCGTTCAATCTCTCGAACAAGCTCGGATCTTACCCCTGTGGGATCACTCATACACTAGTCTCACACCTACAAAACAAATGAAACAATCAAAAAGTTCATGCACCAAATCATTAAAACACACTGAAAATCAATCAGATAAAACAAATTCAAGTCCTCAGCCAGGGCACCAAAAACTTGTTGTCTTCTGGAGTGGTTAAAAAAATAGATGAAATTTACTCCAAAATACTATGCAAGCATACACAATCAGCAACAAGTCATATGTATTTATCGTATCCACAGAGTCTTGAATAACCTCACTCTATTGATTTTAATTACCCTTTAAAGCCTGTTTGGGGCACTGAGTTGGTTATAATAGTTGGGGGTTATAATAGTCTGGGGATTATAATAGTCTCGGTGTTATAATAGTCTGTGTTTGGGGTGCAGTGTTTGGGATGTAGGTTATTTTAGTTTGGGTTAAAGTAGTCTATGTTTCAAGCTAACTGTGTTTTTTTTTCCTGACTTTTTTTTTTTTGTTTATTTTCCTCATACAACTTTGTACTTCAAATATTAATAAAAAAAAAAATTGGGTTTAGTTGTAAAAATATATAGTTTTGGGTATAGGGGTTAAATTATGTGTTTAACTTAAAAGGAAACAAAAATAACCTAAAGTAAGGGTTGATTTTCTTTGTTTTAGAGTCATGGTTTTTTCCACAAAATAAGTCATTTTATGATTTCATATAGAAAAACCATATTTGTTTCATTTCTATATTTCCAACATAAAAATGGTAAATGCTTATTCAAAACTCATTTTACCATCATTATCAAAAGAATCAAATAAAATAGAAATCACATAAAATAAAATCTTGAGTAGTATTTTTTTTAAAATTATTATTATCACGTTAAACTTAAATACGATAAGTATAATTTGGAATGAAAAATATGGTACGATGAAGGTAAACATTCATATATTTCATTATCAAAAGTAATCATGTAATAAAACTCCATATTTATATATGTACAAAGACAACCTAGTATCTAACTCCCTAGACATTTTCCGATTTTTCTGATGACCACCAACAAATTTTTCGGCGACTGAAAATTTTTCCCCTCTTTTTTCCTTTCATTTCTTCTACTTTTTTTTCGTTTTTTATATTTTTTGAAATGAAAATGAGAAGAAAGATTAAAAAAAAAAAACTCACCGGAAAAGTTATCGATGATCGCTGGAAAAGTGGCCGGAAAGTTGACGGCGGTTGCCAAAAAAGTTGTCGGTGGTCGTCGGAAAAGTCGTTGGCCGGTTGGTAGAAAAGTCAATGAGTCACATGGAAGAAGAGAGAAGAGAGTTACTGTAGAGAATAGATAGAATAATTGGGTGGGTTGAATAGTGGTTACTGTAACAACACGGAGAAGAAAAATAACCAACTTCAACCCTTATTTTTGTTGATGCCCCAAACACTGAGTGGGTTATAATAGCCCCCACTATTATAACCAACAAAGTGGGCCAAACGGCCCCTTAGATATTTCAAAAGTTGGTTAAATTAATGGGGTTTTAAAATGCTAAGGCAAAATAAATGAGAAAACAGAAAACGTAAACAACTAGAGAAAACAGAATGGAGACAGGCAGAGGTTAAGACTTCTGTAATTGCTATAGAAATGATCCAACAATTCTTTTGATCAGTCAATCTCATGCAGTCTTATCAGTCGGATCCTCCCGAAACTCTGGATTTTTTAGAATGTGTTTCAACTCCAATGAAGTACTACCGATCATGCACTAGATAATTGGTTATCCCTAAACCAACTACTGGTGTCCACCAACTATCTACAATCTAGTGTGATTAATTGCCACACAACTCCTAAATCATCCCTGAAACTAAGAGAAGTTATACATACCGGCTGGCTAGGCAGGCATATAATGATATCAAGTTCAACAAATAATCAAGATGACCTTAATCAATAAGAATTTCAAGATTTTATAAAGATGACAATTACATAGTTCTCAACCTGTGCCTAAAAGTAAATTAGTTCATAATATAAAACTTAAAACACGTTACAATCTCAAGAAATGCATCCATAATGTAAATCTAACAAGAAAATATTAATCCTTCTAGTAATGGTGACTGAAATGACTGCTCCAAACCATCAAGAAAATGTGTTGGGTTTTATGCCCTAAAACATGTAGATAGTAATTGTAACAATTGAACGAACATATATAAAATATTATTTGATGTTTTTTCAATAAAGAGTTATTGTCTATATTATGTACATCTTGCCTAAATAACCCTAATCCAATAAACTAAACATCCTAGGCTGTGATATGAAATCCTTGATGATTGGATCTAAAAACCTTGCTAGCAAACAAGACCAATAGAACTCGATTTCAACAACCCCAAAACCAAGATGATTTCATCCCTAGGAAGAAGATAGAACGAATTTACCTTGATGATCAAGATCAAGAGTAGAGAAAACTTGTTTATAAACTCGAGATTCGAATCACTCCACAAGTAGTTTGATCAACACTACTTGAATGATCCTAGCATGCAAATCTAAACACAAGATATGCAAAGTTGCTCATGGCCTTTAGGCTCAAAAGACTTAGTTCTCATTGAAATTCCATCAAAACTAATCTTCTCCAAAAGCAACAACATAGATGGCTATTTATAGCCTTCAAACATATCCTATGGTCATATGAAAGGTCGTAACCTTCATGCCCATCAATGCTATAATGACCACTAACTAAATAATAAGTTAAAACATTTAAAACACAACTTTAAAACTAAAAATTACAATAAAAATTCCTTAAATCCGAGATTCATCTCCCAATTGGCTAACTCTAAAGTTTGTATCCATCTTGGGTTCTTGTAGCTTGATTAAGACACCTCAGCTCGTATCATCCTCCCCTTCTTCAAGAGGATTCGTCCTCGAATCCAAGGATCCCCTTGTAATACAAACTTGAAATCTTTTGCATCTAGCAGTCTTGCTCTCCTCAAGTTATTCACGTTTGACCATTGTCCATGAATGAACGATGAAGCAAAATACAAACGACGCTTCATTTGTTGCCCTTTGGTATTAAAGTTCACTCGTGCTCGGGTTTTTCTCACATTTGAAGCAAGCTTTGAATCTTGCTTTTCAACAAGCTTTTTATCTTCCTGCAAGAACTCATTAGAGAAACTAGGTACACTTGGTTTAAGTGCACCCGTCAGAAAACAAGTCCTATCGGATACAAGTTCTTGTATGTGTCTTTTTGAATACAAGACAATATTCTTCTCAAAAACTCTAAGAAATGAACTCTCTTCCTCTTTAATCTCGATATAAGTCTCACATGTTTCTTTCTCAAACTCTTTCTCTTTTTCACTTTCCTTAGCTTTTGGCTCAAGTGAACATAGATCAACTGGTATTTGCACACTTTCTTTGCTGGTCACCATGTCATCAATAACAACATCATCATTTGAAACATCATCTGGAGGCATGGAACAATCCTCTTCTTCTTGAAGGGATTTTGCGATTTGTCTCTCTCTTGCTTGGTCCCGCAAATTCAACTTGTGACATAATTCGGACATGTACTTCACGGATTTATGAATTTCATCCATATTTTCATGAAAAGCCTTCCAAAATGGATCAACACGGACGTGTTTCTCACAACGTTTTTGTGTTTGATGAAACATGGATTTGTTTGAACTCCTTGTTTGATACATGCTACACAACAATGCAAAGTGATAAGGAAAATGGACCTCACAAGCACTCCCTCTCGTGTTTTCACTCCAAGATGAACACACTCTCAACAAACTTTCGATCTCACTCACATGAGCCAATGAGCAACGTTTGCAATGAAGTGATAGATAGCACACTTAGAACGCAATCAAAGTAGCTTATGTATGGAGTCAAATGAATACCAAATACGAAACAAGTTAAGAAAGAAATCAAGGGTCAAATGGAAATGAAACTCTAAATGTAAGTCTCCATATATTAATATCCAAAGGTTAAAATGAAGACTTGTGGAATTTAAATAGGCCTTTACAATAAAGAGAAGTTACAATCAATAGAGATCATGGGCATTGAATAGCAAGTGGTTGGAAAATTGAATGTGAAAAAATTGTAACCCACAAATTTATGGCAAGTGCCTAATTAATTTGAGAAATAAGACAGGTAACTGAAGCCAATGGATACCAACGGTCAGATCCTAACACAAATGAGAGTTTAATCATCAGCCAATTCAGATCTAACACACTTTTATAGCAAAGAAAAACAAGAAGTACAGAAATTGAACAATCTTGACTTTCTTGGTTTTCCAGAATATTTTATCAAAATGACTGATTTTCTATATGAAGCAAAACGAATCTCAAGATCTCAAAAAAGACAAAGTTGAAGATCAGATCAAGATCTACGAGATTGCAGAAGAAAAAAAATATGAAAAGATAAACAGAAGTGACACTATTTTTCAATTTTATATTTATGAACAAAATGCAAGAACATGAACAGTAAGAACAAAAAAAAATTCAGAATGAAGAACAAGAAAAGAAATGCAACAATGGAAACATATATCCGATCTAGAGCCTAAAGCTCTGATATCAAAATGATATGAAATCCTTGATGATTGGATCTAAAAACCTTGCTACCAAACAAGACCCATAGAACTCAATTTCAACAACCCCAAAACCAAGATGATTTCATCCCAAGGAAGAAGATAGAACAGATTTACCTTGATGATCAAGGTCAAGAGTAGAGAAAACTCGTTTCTAAGCTCGAGATTCGAATCACACCACAAGTAGTTTGATCAACACTACTTGAATGATCCTAGAATGCAAATCTAAACACAAGATATGCAAAGTTGCTCATGGCCTTTAGGCTCCAAAGACTTAATTCTCATTGAAATTCCATCAAAACTAATCTTCTCCAAAAGCAACAACAAAGATGACTATTTATAGCCTTAAAACATATCCTATGGTCATATGAAAGGTTGTAACCTTCATGCCCATCAATGCTATAATGACCACTAACTAAATAATAAATTAAAACATTTAAAACACAACTTTAAAACTGAAAATTACAATAAAAATTCCTTAAATCCGAGATTCATCTCCCAATTAGCTAACTCTGAAGTTTGTATCCATCTTGGGTTCTTGTAACTTGATTAAGACACCTCGGTTCGTATCATGTTGTGGGATGAGTCTTGAATTGCATGTGGAGACATATGGAGATCACTATCCAAGAGAAAGCCTGAAGTGTCTATAGTATAGAGATAAGGTTAGATACCTTATCTTGGTGGACACTATGGATACGATCCACCTTGTATTTGATACAAACGCAATGATCCAACGAGTTCGTGTAGGGGACATGCGAGTGGGGGTATCCTATGCAATGAGTTTGCATAAGACCGAACCGTAAAATAGTAATCGCTAACTGTAACACCGTTAACTAGTTAGGTTTCTATTTCACTAGGATGACCTAGGCAACTTAGTTTGAATCCCGAGTGGATTATGGACTCCTGTTCACGAGGGATTGTCTTTTGATTTGTACGGGTGAGAGTGGCCAGTACGTCGACTCAATAAGCTTATCATTTTGGGGACAAGACCGAGTAGGGAGTTGGGAACATAATCACACAAGATGAAATTCACTCCTTCGCTACTTTGAGAAAGTAGATGAGTGTTCCCTTAAGTGGTGTCTCCTGGTCTTGAACAAATGACCCTACCCTCTCACTGGCCCGAGAGCGGTTTTCTGGTTGATGGTTGGACCACAAATAGGTTGTTTATTAGAGGAGCATTGGTACTTAAGGAGGTAGAGGTAACTTAGGGGTAAAACAATAATTTGACCCAACTGGAGTTATGAACACTTGTGAAGGACTAACTTGTTGTTATTGGTATATATCCGTGGACACATAATTATGTCTGCAGTGAGAAGATTGCAACTATGGGTCTTTAGTGGAGTGAACCCATAGTTAGCAAGAATTGATTAATTGGTTAATGAGTTTAGCCAATTAATCTCATATCGTTGGAGCGTTTGATTTGCAGGTCCACTAGGTCCCACTGGTAGCTTGTAAAGAGACTTGAGACAATTAAGTATTAATTGTAAATTGAAAGTGTTCAATTTATTTAGGGAAATCATATAATGTATAATGATACATTATAATATAAGGTTTATGAAACTTTTTAATATAATTTTGAATTAATTTCAAAATTATTTTGAGAGAAATAAATATTTGAAAGAGTTCAAATAATTAATATGAATTTGACTCATATTAATAAAATAATTTAATAAAATCCCTAAAATTAAATATATGATATTTAATTGGGTAATTAATTAATTATTTATTAAATTAGATATGAATAAGATAATAGATTTGATTAGATCTTATTCATTAGATATGAATAAGATAATAGATTTGCTTAGATCTTATTCATGGTATTTTCCTATAAATAGGACCCTTGGGATGGGGTGAAAGACACTCATTCATTCTCCTCCTCTTAGAGAATTCCCCTAAAGGTTTCCTAGATTCCCACCAGTCTCTTGTCTCAAGAAGTCTCAGAGATATACCGGTGTAGCCGTAGTGGTGGTGTTTGCAAGACTTGGAGAAGAATTTCCAGCAAAGATCAAGGTTCGTGGTTGCTGAATTTTCAAGAGAAGGTTCAAAGGTTTGGTGAAGCCGTCAAGAATTCAAGAAGAGTAAGTCCTTGTAGATCTTTCTCTACAATTTGTATGGTAAAATAGGGATTTTATCTTAACTATCCAACATGCTATAACCGTATTTACAACAGATTATGCATGATATCTGTTAATTTTTCCATTCGTATCGGTATTTTAATTTAGATTAAAACACAGTCAAAGGTCTGCTGATAATCTTCCGTTGCGCTAGGGATTCCACCCCTACAATTGGTATCAGAACCTCGATGTCCCTTTTAATCAAGATTAAAATTTGTGATTGTCTTTAATACGTGGGATTAAATGCAATTTGAATGTATGGTTGATAGCGGGCAGAAATATCGCTATTTTAGTCCTAATTTATTAAACTTTTGGGCGCTTTAATTTTGTTTTTTTATTGAAGATATTTAATATATTTTGTTATTTGGTCTTTAGGAGCAAATTATGGATTTTGGTGAAAAAATGCCCAAAAAGGAGCCATTCAAGCCCAAATTCCATACATGGGTCAAGGGGGAGACCAAGTGATGACATGCAAAAATGTCATCATTTTCCTATTAATTTTAGCTAGTTTTATGCATGAATTGTGAGCTTTAATGTATTTTTATGTTGATTTTGTAGAAAACCGAGCTTGAGAAGTAAAACCAAGAATTTTACCAAATTTTGGGCATAAAAAGAAGTCTTTGGGCCATAAAAGAAGAAAAGAAAAGAAGACATTTGAAGTAGAGGCCCAAAAAGCCCAAAAGAAAGAAGAAAAGAGGCCAAAATCCGTGTTTAAGGCTTCTAGAAGGCCTAGCGTCGAGACGCTAGGACTGTAGTGTCGAGACGCTAGGTGATCAGCGAGGAAAAATCCAGAATCGCGGTAGCGTCGCGACGCTGCGACAACTTCTGCTCCAAGAAAGTATGACGTCAGAGCGTCGCGACGCTGTGACGTAGCGTCTCGACGCTACCGACTTGTTCAGCAAGAAATTTCCAACCCCTTTCCCTATAAAAAGGCCCATTCCCTTTGGTGAGAATGATCCCATTTTTGGGGAGCTCTCCCCTAGCTCAATAGAGAGAAAAGTGAGAAGGAGTGTAAGGAAAAAGGTGGGAATTGAGCGAGATTCCCAAGCTCAAGATTCGAGATGATCGTAGCGGGAGCGTGGGATCAACTTATCGGTTATTTCTTCCTTACTTCTTTATAATTCCTTGTTGTAATCTGAGTTAGGCCTATGGATCAAGATCATTTTGGCAAAATTATTTCCAATTGTGAGTAGATCTTGAGACCTAGGGTCGTTACTCTAGCTAATTGGATATTGTAGCGCAATTACTTGGACTATGTAATGAATTTCTTCATATTTCATCTATGCAATTCATTCTTAATGCTTTTAATCTCTTGATCACGGATTAATTGATTTGTTGGTCTAAATTGATACTCGACAGAGAGAAATTAGATTAGATCCAAATTGCATGGCTAATAATTGCTTGGAACACGAGAGTGAAAGAGAATTGTTAGAAATTGATAATGAAGTTGCTTAATGCCATACTATGATTAACTAAGGAGATGGACACATAAATTAGTTATGTTAGTATGAGATGCGGAGGAACTTGAAAGAGAAATCCGCTTATAATCACTTCTAGATTTATGGAATTGAAGATTATTAGTTACATACATCCATGTGATGGAGCTACAAATCCAAGAAAGCTAGTTAACACCCTAGGTCGAGCCCCCTTTGATAGGAAAATTCCTTTTTACTTGCATGTTTCTTTTTGTTAGTTTTTTTTTATGTTCGCTTTATCAATTCAAGTTGAAATTCTAAATAAAATTAAAACATGATGGTTCTTGGTGCTTAATGGAAATAATTCAAATTCCCTGAGGATTCGATACTCGGAATACTTTCCGTTTTATATTACTTGTGCGACCCGTGCGCTTGCGGTAGCGACAGCAACACCAAGAAAGTCAACCATGAAGAAGAGGCCCAAAAAGAATTGGAGTTGGCCCAATTTCAAGCCCAAACCGCGCCTGCCCAGTTCTGAAATCCACTTAGAGTTGAGAGGTTGTGGGGACAGCGTCGCGACGCTGTCTCATTTTTTGGCGAACAAGTTGGCTGACGTCACAACGTCGCGACGCTATTGGCATAGCGTCGCGAAGCTGTGCAAATTCCAGGCCTATAAAAAGCGCCCCTTGGTGCCCATTTTATGCATCAATCATCATTCCATTCCTTCATTCTTTCTTTCCTTGGCTCCTTTGGAGTCCTCTCTCAAGGCTTTTAAGCCTTTTTGAGAGTTCTTTAGTTGGAAAATTTTGGGGAGTTTTGGGGAGCTCTCTAGGAGGCTCAAGGTGTGCTCGGAGGGACTCCAAGCGCCAGCGACGGGGTCTTCGACGGTCATTTCTTTCCCTTTTATTTTGCTTTTTATTATGCTTTCCATTGTATATCTTGTGAATATTTTAGCTATGTATAGCTAAACCCCAATTTGGGGTCTGGAAATGAAATTATAGTTAAATGTTGTTATAGTTGTCTATCTCTTGCCCTGTTTACTAATTATTTGTATGGATGCTCGTAATGCTGTATGCAATCTAGCCAGTTGTATATTGATCTGATTCTTAATGGAAACTCGACGGAGAGAAGTTAGGATAGATCATAATCCATGCAACTAGTTTAATTGCCTGTAGTGACAACGGGATTAATTGATTAAACTTAGATTCCTAAAATGAATCAGAGGGTAATAATTAACGAATTTTAATGGCGCTAAGGACACTTAGGTTGTTAAAATATATTAATTATAATTAGGGGAAACCGATAGGAGATCCTATGTGACTAACGAAGATTCTAGGAATATGATTAGTAGGGCAACGAGATATGTTAATTGTAATAATTATTTAGCTATTAATTAAGTTTCAAGACCCCACTTCCCATTTTAAAACTCTTTCTCCATATTTTAGTTTTTTGATTGATCACTTTACTTTCCTTAATCGCATTAATTTTAAAAATCATTTTAATTTCATGTTTTGGTCCCTAAATATTATTTCTCCTAAGTATCTTTAGTGTTCAAGGAATTTTTGCTTTGCTTAATTTTCGCTACGCCTCCCTGTGGATTCGATACTCGAAATATTTCTGTTTTATATTACTTGCGGCCCGTGCACTTGCGGTATTAGTAGCGGTGACGTGCAACATTGGTATTGCATTGAACTATTTAGGTTTATTTGGCCATAGATTTTGTTATTTTATGTGAATTGGTCATGTAAAGAGACCCTGTGTTTTGGGCCTAAATTACAAATTCAGAGTCTATAAGTTCTGGTCGAGCATAGGGATGTCGATCGTTGAAATCGCAGATGAATTCAAGGCCAAAAACTTAAAGATCCGTTGCGGATTACGTCCAGAATTTGCTCCAGATGCAATAGCTTCGAGACGCTGTCATGTGAAGCGGCGGGATTAGGGTTTTCAATTGCATGCTTAAACCCTAACTTGCAGTTTGGTTGACTGGGACCTATTTGGTCCGGTTCAACCCAGTCTTATCTTGGTTCGTGGTTTTCGAGGCTGATTTGGGTCGGTTCGGGTGGTCTGATCCGATTTTGGAGCTGCAGATTTTTGTATTATGATAGAATTTAGCTTTATTAAGTGTAATTTAACTTTATTTTATCCTAGGGGCCAAATAAATTGGTTCAATTGCTATTTATATGCTTTATGGATGTCATATTAGAATCCCACGTTAGGTTATAATCATGCACATGCATTTTTATATTATAATTGTTATAATATATGGATAAAATGCATGGAGATTTTCATGAGTGATTTAATATAGGTGTATATTAAATATATGAAAATGAATTGAGCATGAAACATGTTTGATAAACGACTTGTCGAGGGTCGTATCAAATAAATTTATAATCCACAACCTCTAAAGCTAACTTGTAGCAGTAGCGGTCGGGGTCGATCACAGGGAGCAGCGTAATTAATTAATTTAATTAGATTTCTCAATAAGTAACCAAAAAAGGGGGCTGAAAGTTGAATTGATTAAGAACATAAACTTGCAATAAATTAAAATAACAGAAGAGTAAAGATAAGTTAGCTAATCTCACCTCGATATCGCAAAATTGGTTATTCTAACTTCGGTTTGGCAACTCAATCATTGACTCCCAAATTAACAAAATTATTATTAATTACTCAACTGTCATTGAAACCAATGATTAAGATCTCTAATCTTTCCAACTTGACCAATACATCAAAGCTAGAGTCTAATTAGAATTCATCAACATGAACCTAACCGCATTAAGTGAATTGGATCGTTAAGTAAATTTGCATAAACTAGGAACAACCTAAGTTTATACAATTCTAAGCTCAAATTCCTAAATCTATCATGCAATTATATTAATTGAGATAACACTCCATTCAACACAATCACACAATAAATCTATCACTAACCAATTTAGTTATGCAATTACTTTAAATCAAGCAAATAGTTTGTCAAGCTATTCTATCAAAGCAATTGTAGTTAAGAACGGGAATTCAAAGCATAACCAATAATAATTCATCCAAATCATAAACAAGGCTTAAGAGTATGCCAAACTTACATTAGAAGTCCCCAATTGCGACGATCTAAACTTAGTCGGTCATCGGAATGCTCCAACTAAGCTCCTCGGCTTGATTAACCATCCTAAAATACAATAAAACTAACTAAAATTGCAAGAGAATGCAATGAAATACAGAAGGAATGAGGAAGAAATCAGCTAAGAGGAAGAAAAACAAAGAGAGAATAACCTAAAATCTAAAAAATTCCTATTTATATCTAGTCGCAGCGTCGAGACAATATGTAACAGCGTCGCGACGCTGCCCTCTTCAGAATGGGAAAGTGGCCTCGGGTCTGCACAGCGTCGAGACACTAGGACTGCAGCGTCTCGACGTTGTTGCTCCAGCTTAAATTTCCAGATCTTTTCCTTATTTGCACGGCGTCCTAACGCTTCTTTGGAGGGTCTCGACGCTGATGATGCTCCAGGGGCAGAAAGATCATTTTACACTCCGGTTACGCTCGTTTAAGCTTCGAATTGCTTCCCAAGCTCTGGTGAGGACCTATAGACATATTATACTAATTTTAAAACATTTTTCGCAAGGAATTCAACTAAGGTCAACAAATTGGGAGATTCTAAGTGTATAACAAATTAGACCGATCAATGTCATTACTTAGATTAAATCTAAATAGTTATGTTTAAAGTGATGAATGCAGCATGCTTGTGTGATTTTCTTGTTTGACATCTATATAATCCTTATATTAATAATAATAGGAAAATCAACGATGCATGAAGCATGAAACACCTGTAGTTATTAATATAATGGTTATATTAAAATTCATGCGATGCATAATGTATGGTTAGATAATTTAATTTGAATTTGATTGTTAAATGTATTAAACCATATAAGTATGATTATAGGTCTAATCATTAAAATTTGAAAATTAGTTTGAATGTTAATGATTAGAAACCATCAATCTATAATCAAGAATTGCATGCAAACATAGGATCATAGGTTTAATTAATTAATTTTAAATTGGTTAAAATTAATTAGACGTAAAATCATGTTCTAATAGGATTAGAATTTATTCTTAAGCATTGCTATGATTATAAGGAAACTCTATCGGTTAAGTTCTATCTAAGGCTGGGGGTACTTAAGATGATAGTTTATGGAACACCTCCTACCTGGGAACTGACTCGGAACACCTGAGTTGAATTAATCATAGTTTAATGTTAGCATGCAATGTCGTTAGGTCAATTAAAAGTGTTTAATTCACCTAGAAGATAGTGTAAGGATCTTACTATAAGAGCTATAATAGGATTAAACTTAGATAGATTCACTTAGCCGGATTTATCTAAGTTAAATAACCCTAAATATATGTTATGACACTTTAGTGGGAGGATAAATATAGAACGAGATTTAAATCAAGTTTTACTCCTACGCCCCTATATTCACAACGTGAGATTCATGCTCGGCTTCGTGTCACCTTGGGTGCGGCCTCCCTTCGAAAAGTATTTGCATGGGTCAATAACAAGGTGAATGGGGAAAAATGTCTATAGTAAGTGGGAGCGGGACATGTGTCAATGTATCCCTCAGTCTCCAACCCTAGGTCACACCGTGAGAGTTCTATGGTCCGCCTACGTGTTGCCCTGGAGCAACCATCCCCTCGGAGGGTCTGATCATAGGATTCGAAACACCGTGAACTCTTGAAAACGATAGGGTTTCTTAGGTTAATCACCAACAATTGTCTTTCCTTTCGGTAGTCTGTTGGTGCGTACCTAAAGGATCTGAAAGTGGGAGGGTTACAGTTATGGGGATGAGTTAAGTGTGTTAACAAATCCTTGACCGAACAATGGTTACTAATGGCTATAGGAATATGAGTTATTCTGGAATTAGAATTAGCTGAGAAGTGTCTCATTTTAGAGTAGGAGTAGCTGATCACCCTTCGGTGGCTGTTGCTTTAAACCTCTAAAGCATCATTGCAAAACTTAATCAATAATTTTTAGGGTTCTTTGATTGCTTGTTTTGCTATATTGATTGGATTCTATGCAATTGTTTGTATTGCTTGTGTAATGGGTTAAGGGAAAGATAACTAATACTGTCGATGTTAATTTCTTTTTAGCAATGTCTTCCTCTATTATATCACTGCTTAAAAATGAAAGATTAACCGGAGAAAACTATTCTACGTGGAAATCAAACTTGAATATGATTCTTGTCGTCGATGATCTACGATTTGTCTTAAAGAAGGATTGTCCTTCGGCCCCTGCTGAAAATGCATCCCGAGCAAACAAGGATGCTTATGACCGCTGGACAAAGGCCAATGAAAAGCCCCATGTCTACATCTTAGCTAGCTTATCTAAAGTTTTGGCTAAGATACATGAGGGAATGGAAACAGCGAGAGAGATTATGAACTCTCTCGAGGAGATGTTTTAATAACCGTCCTATCAACTCCACCATGACGCTCTAAAGTACGTTTATAAATGCCGCATGAAAGAGGGTGCATCTGTTCGGGAACACGTCCTGGACATGATAGTCCATTTTAACATGGCAGAAACCAATGGGGTGGTCATAGACGAGCGCACTCAGGTTACAATCATCATCGGATCTCTTTCGAAGAGTTTCATGCAGTTTTGCAGCAATGCGATAGCGAACAAGATGGTGTACAACCTGACTAGTCTCTTGAATGAGCTACAACTCTATCAGTCTCTTTTGAAAGCATGGGACAAGTAGAAGAAGAGACAATAGTTGTTCATTCCAAGGATTCGTCCTCTGGAACTAAAGCTGTATCTCAAGCCTCTTCTTCAAATAAGATTCAGAAGAAGAAAGAAGACAAAGGGAAGACTCCCGCAGTTGCTGTTCAAAATAAAGGAAAAGCCAAGGTTCTGGCTGAAAAGAAGAAAGGTAAATTTGATTTACTTGTTTTAGAAACATGCCTTGTGGAGCATGATGAGTTCGCCTGGATACTGGATTCAGGGACAACTAATCATGTTTGCTCTTCTTTTCAGGAAAGTAATTCCTTTCGATAGCTGAAAAATGGTGAAATGATGCTCAGGGTCGAAATAGGAGACGTCGTTTCAGCTAAGGCAGTGGGAGCTACAAAGTTATTTTTTTAGAAATAGATTTTTGCTTTTAGAAAGCTTGTTTATTGTTCCTAAGATTAAAAAGAACTTAATTTCTATTTCATGTTTGATTGAACAATTATATACAGTTTCCTTTGAAATGAATGAAGCGTTCATTTATAAAAATGGAGAACTTATTTGTTCAGCCAAATTGGAAAATAACTTATATATATTAAGACCAATCGAATCTAAAGCACTTTTAAATCACGAATTATTTAAAACTGCAGAAACTCAAAGAAAATGGCAACGTATTTCTCCTAGTAGTAACAACACCTATCTTTTGCACTTAAGACTTGGTCATTTAAACATCGATAGGATCAATCGTTTGATAAAGAATGGACTTCTAAGTGATTTAGAAGATGATTCGCTACCTCCTTGTGAATCATGTCTTTAGGGAAAAATGACCAAAAGACCTTTTACTGGAAAAGGTTATAGGGCCAAAGAACCTTTAGAGTTAATACATTCGGATCTCTGTGGTCAAATGAATGTAAAGGCTTGAGGAAGGTACGAATACTTCATCTAATTTATAGATGATTATTCGAGGTACGGTTACTTATACCTAATGGGGCATAAGTTTGAGGCCCTTGAAAAGTTCAAGGAGTTTAATTTTGAAGTAGAAAACATGTTAGGTAAAACAATTAAGACACTTCAATTTAATCGAGGTGGAGAGTATATGGACCTGAGATTCCAAGACTACATGATAAAACATGGAATTCAATCTCAACTCTCAGCCCCTGGTACACCTCAGCAAAATGATGTATCAGAAAGGAGAAATAGAATTAATACTGTAGTGCATACTCACTTCCCAAACCAACCTTTCATGCAGTGGAAATCGTGGGTATCACAACAGCCCCTGGTTACTTGGTTTATTCGAGAAGGAGGAGTATCTCCTTGCTTTTCTTTTTTTTTTTTAGCACTAGCAATAGGCAACATGATACATAAGAGAATATAAATACAAAACTATCCCCCCAAACTTAAACAAGTCAATGTCCCCATTGACTTACATGAAGAACATAAAAGGTGAGACTTAAAAAGGATTAGCAAGTTAAGATCAAGTTTATCCTTCCTAACGGTATCGGTAGTCAGAGCCTAAGGTGAGTTTGGACTTGAATGTGTTATAGAGAGAAGAGTTTATTCAGGCTTCCTATTTTCAAAATTTGAAGTTACCAAAGCATTTAAATAACCGAGAGAGCTTTAGTTATCATCATTAATGGCACTCAAAAACAAAAAAACCTAAAAAGCATATTTCTTTCTACTTTTTCTTAGAATTCCTTTTCTTTTAAAAGAGATATATATTCTTAGAATTTTATCCAACACTTCAATAAAAAAAAAGAAACAACTAAAATTACAAAACACAACAACCAAAGAAAACAACTAACCTAAAACAAAAAGCAAGTAAAGATAACTTAGACTCTACTTCCAGTCACCTATCAATGAAAGAATAAAGAACTAAAGAATAGAAGAGTGAAAGGAAGACTCCCCTAGGCGTTACAGGGGTCTGCTCCATCGCCTGGTATTGGATTCGAATTTATTTCAGGGAATGGTGGAAGGTATTCATCTAGATCATCCACCACATTCTCCAAGATACACCTGACAACTCCATCTCTCTCTTTAGCATAGGTTAGGTACTCTTTAAACTAGTTCCTCATCTTCTCCAAGTCTATTCTTAAAACTACGAAATCAGCTTCATGTTGTGGTTTCAGGATTGGAGGTTGTAGTTGACTTGCGGCCGCATCTGATATATTCTACGATAATTTTGTGGTTGCATCGCCTGCTGTATTAGTGGCTTGTTCAGTGGATATTGCTTGTTCAGATGCAGGGGCATTTTCTTGAGCCTTCTTTTCAGGTAAAGTCACCTTTTGCTTTACATTGACTATAAGCTTTTTGATTAAACTCAAGTCAATGGAAGTACGGGCCACTTTTTTTTCCTCTTTCTCTTCTGGCTCTATTCCTGCAAGCCTGCATAATTTGGTGATCAAGGTTGGGAAGAATAGTCTCCCCACATTCTTGTGCCCGCAAGATAGGATCTTCATCCAAATGATTCTTCCAAGGTTCAGATCCATCCCCTTGCGCATGTTGTACAACAACATGACACGTCCTTGAGAAATTGGGTGTCATGTGTTGTTGGCATTATTCGGTTCTTGATCGTATAGAGCTAGACAACTGCTTTTGGCTTCAAATCTCTTGACAGTAGAGTCCTGACTCCTGTTCTGGACTCTTGCCACTTAACTCCCTCGTAGGCCACCTTGTGGAGGGCCTCGGCCAACTGCTCATCAGATGGTTCTTCAATGGCCTTGTTGCCATTTGGGTATCGGAGGGATGGTGCCTCGTTGAAAAATCCACCACCCTATCATGTAGAAGCATGACCGTCTGCATCTCTTCCCTGTCTGAGCATAGAATTCCCAACCAATGGGATAGATGCAGCCTCCGGCTCCTTGCACAGCCGCTCCCAGCAATACCTGTGCAAAATGAGTTGGGGTTTATGTCCTAGAACTCAAGTTTTGTTATCCTTTTATAATAAAGATGTTATTTAGTGAAATTGTTTATTTTATATCTTAAATCCAATAGAAACATCCATGGTTATAATATGAAATATTTGAACTATATCGTAGATATAGGCAGAGATCAAGTTTGAGTATATAACCTAAAAGGTCTATAGTAAATGGATAAAGCTAGGTACCTTATCTTGGTAACACTATGGATGCGACCTACTTTGCGAATGAGGCAAACGACGTGATCCAGGATCGTTCATGTAGTGACATGTGAGTAGGGGCATCCTGTGTAAAAGATGTTTACACAAGACAGGACTGATAAATAAGTCACTATTACTTTATACTGCAGTTTACTGTTAAAACTGATTGTTTCATGCGATGACCTAGGTAACTCGATCTTAATTCTGAGCTTGCTATGAACTCTTGTTCATTTAGGATTATCCTTTGATCTACATGGGTGAGAGTGGTCCAATAGTGCCATTCAATAATCCTACCATTTAGGGGATAAGACTAGATGTATAGCTGGGGACATAGTAAAGCAAGACAGAATTCACTCCTACCCAATTCAGGGATAGTAGAAAGGTTGTTCCCTTAAATGTTGAATCCAAGGCTTGAACAAGGGGCCCCACCCTCTCATTGGCCCGAGAGGGACTTTTTTTAGTGGTTGGACCATAAACAAATTGTTCATTAGAGGACCAGTGGACTTAAGGAACTTATAGGGGTAAAACGGACATTTGACCTAGCTATAGTAACGAACGACCTGTGAAAAATTGACTTACTAATCATGGTTATATCGAGTGGACGGAAATATATCTACAGTGAGGGGAGTTCAACTACTAGGTTATAATGGAGTGTCCTGGTAGTTAACGGATGTTGGTTAGCTAGGTTAAAAGGGTTTGGCCAGTTAAACCTCGTACCGTTGGAGCCCATGATCTGTAGGTCCATTAGGTCCCCTTGCTAGCTCGAGACTAACCTTTGGAACAATATGATGGATAGAAAGTGAATTGATTTGTATTCAGTTTAGGGAAATGATTAGAGGTGGTTGACGTTGTCGATACGTTGGGTTTTGTGAAAACCGGGTTTGTGCAATATTTAATATTTAAATATGATTTAAAAATCGAGAATATTAACAGGGATTCATGATTGAAATATAACATTTTTGAAATGTTCGGGATTGATGGCAAAATATTAATTTAATATTAGATATTATATTAATTAATAATTATTTTAAATTAATTTTGAAATAATTTAAAATTGAAAAATTAAAATTTGATTTTACAATTTTCAGATTATTGAAAATCAAATAATCAAACAATTAATTCGAGATAATTATCGAATTAATTAAAATAAAAAAAAATTGATTTTTTGGAGTGCATGGTGACTAAACCCATGCACTCCCCTCTCTTAAGCCACACCATTTCCACTAAATTGGTGGCTAATTTGGTGTCAATCTCAGGGGCTTTTATTTATCTTTGACCCCTCTATAAAAGGGAAGAAGAAGGTTGGAAAAACTGATGCATTCTCATGGTGAATTGCTGCCAAAATAATCACACAACAAACCCACCTCCATAAGCTTGTTCTTCAAGCTGTTCTCTTCAAATTCCATCACTTGAGGATCCCACAATCCGTTCCAGAGGCTTGAGGATAGCAAGGAAGATCCAGTGGTATTTCATGATTGATTGGTGAAGAAAAACAACAAAAGAATCCAACCAATTTCTCCATTTAAAAGAGGTTGGTAAACTGTCTCTGTTTATCTTCTCATGAACAACATGCAATGATTGATCAAATTGAGCTTATTAAGTGCCTAAGATCCAAAATTTCTTCCATAATTTAGATTTAACACTTTCAAAATGTCCTTAATGAATCCTGGGAGAGGACCTATCTTCATGGAGAACGTTTTCTCACACGTCAGAACCCGCTTCTTCATGATAGCTAGACGAGTCTGAGCGTCTGGATGGGCTTCCACTTGGACCTCTACTCTCGGCCTCTTTGTTGAAAGCTTCTTTGGCCAAGGAACAACTTGTTCTCTCCTTGCAGGAGGCGGTGATGGTGGTGTTTTTGCTAGGAGAAGCTTAGAAGTCGCTTCCCTATTGCTATGTTTCCTCAGGGTACTATTTTCTCTTTTTCTTTTCTTAGTTTTCCCTTTGGTTGCCTTGCGTTCTTTCTCATGTTCAATCAAGTCCTTGAAGATGACTTCATCCTCTTGTGGTGGTGGAGGGATTTGCACCTCAGGATCCAGTGCAAATTCTGTTTTTGGTTCTGTTTATGCCAAGGTTGTGGCCGCAAACTTCTCTGCAAAATCTCTTGTATGGCCCTCAGAAGCGGGCGCATACTCTTCTTCTTCTTGCTCAATGGTATCCACTGAGTCCTTTAGGCAAGCGGCGGTGAAGTCGAGAGCAGCTTGCTCTTCTTCCTCGATTTTCTTCCTCTTGGCCTCCCTTTCCGCATCCTTCTTTCTTCTTTCCTCAGCTAGTTGCTCATCTTTAAACTGGCAGGCCATGGCTTTGCAAGCCATAGAGTATCAGCTACTGCTCTACTCTGCTCTTCCAGCTGCCGCAAATGAAAGTATTAATATCTAAAATACGGAAGCAATTTTGGATCTTAGGCACATAAGAAGCTCAATTTGATTAAACATTGCATGCTGTTCATATGGAGAAAAACAGATACAGTTTACCAACCTTGATTCAATGGAGAAATTGGTTGGATTTACTTCTTGTTTTTCTTCACCAACAAGTCACAAACCACCAAAGGATCTTTCTTGCTATCCTCAAGCCTTTGGAACGGATTGTGGGATCCTCCAGTGATGGAATTGAAGAGAAGAAGCTTGAGAATAAGCTTATGGAGGTGGGTTTGGTGAGTATTCAATTTGGCAGCAATTCACTATCTTTTTCTGTGTAATCGTTCAGCCTTCTTCTTCATTTATATAGAGGGATAAAGGAAAAAGAAAAGCCCCAGCAATTGACACCAAATCAGCCATTATGATGGTGGAAATTTGGGTGGCCAACATGAGGGGAGTGCATGAGTTTAGTCACCATGCACTCCACGTAAAAAAATTCATGATTTATGAATTTAATTAAATCAATAATTATCCTAAATTAATTGGATAATTATCTAATTTTTAATAATCTGAAAAATTAAAAATTGAATTTCAATTTTTCAATTTTAAATTAATTCAAAATTAATTTAAAATAATTATTAAATAAATAATTAATTATTAATTTAATATTTAATATTAAATTAATATTTTGTCACCTATCCCGAACATTTCCAAAATATTATTTTCAATCATGAATCCCTATTCATGTTTTCGGAATTTAAATCATATTTAAATATTAAATACTCACATACACGGTTTTCACAAAAACCCGACGTACCGACAACGCCTATCACCTCTACTCATTTTTTCTCAACATGAACTTATAGCAATTCATATTTTATCCATCACATTGTTCCAAAGGTTAGTCTCGAGCTAGCAAGGGGACCTAATGGACCTACAGATCATGGGCTCCAATGGTACGAGGTTAAACTGGCCAAACTCTTTCAACTTAGCTAACATACATCCGTTAACTACCGGGACACTCCAGTATAGCCTAGTAGTTGAATTCCCCTCACTGTAGATATATTTACGTCCACTCGATATAACCATGATTAGTAAGTCAATCCTTCACAGGTCATTCATAACTATAGACAGGTCAAATGTTCGTTTTACCCCTATAGTACACATCTTAGTTCCTTAAGTCCACTGGTCCTCTAATGAACAATTTGTTTATGATCCAACCATTAAACAAGATCCCTCTCGGGCCAATGAGAGGGTGGGGCCCCTTGTTCAAGCCTTGGATTCAAGACTTTAAGCGAATAACCTCTCTACTATCCCTGAATCGGGTAGGAGTGAATTCCGTCTTGCTTTACTATGTCCCCAGCCATCCATCTAGTGTTATCCCCAAAATGCTAGGATTATTGAACAGTACTTTTATACCACTCTCACCCATGCAGATCAAAGGACAACCTTAAATAAACAGGAGTTCATAGTAAGCTCAGGATTAAGATCGAGTTACCTAGGTCATCGTTTGAAAAAGTCAGTCTTCACAGTAAATGACGTTATGAAGTAAGAGTGACTTATTTCTTGGTCCTGTCTTGTGTAAACATCTTTTACACAGGATGCCCCTACTTGCATGTCTCTAAATGAACGATCCAGGATCACGTTGTTTGCCTCATTCCCAAAGTAGGCCGCATCCATAGTGTTACCAGTGTTGGGATTGGTGCCCTAAAACTCGTAGATAGTGAATGTTAAACAAAATTATATACTTATTCGATAAAGGTGTTATCGAGATTAATTCAGTAAAGTTATTACTAAATAAAGTAAATTGCACATTTAATAACCCAAATCCAATAAACTAAGATCCATGGCTATAGGATGAACACTTGAGCTTTATGTAGAGACATAAAAGTGGATGAAGCTCGAGTAATAGCCTAAACGGTCTATAGTATAGGGATAGGGCTGGGTACCTTATTCTGGGGACACTATGAGACGCGGCCCACCTTATAGATGGTATAGATGATGTGATCCTAAATCGTCCATTTAGAGACATGCGAGTGGGGGTGTCCTATGCAATGAGTTTGCATAAAACCAGGGACCGAGAAATAAGTCGCTCTCGCTTTATAACACCGTTTACTGACGAGACTGACTATTTCATGTGATGACCTAGGTAACTCGATCTTAATCCTGAGCTAACTATGAACTCTTGTTTATTCGGGCTTATCCTTAGATTTGCATAGGTGAGAGTGGCTCAGTATCGCCGACTCAATAAGCCTCCCATTTCAGGGATAGGAACGGGTAGAGAGTTGGGGACATAGTCGTGCGAGAAGGAATTCGCTCCTACCCGAATTAGGGATAGTAGAGAGGTTGTTCCCTTAAGTACTGACTCTGGGGCTTGAACAAAGGGATCCCGTCCTCTCATTGGCCCGAGAGGGACTCGGTTTATTGGTTGGACCATAAACCAATTGTTCATTAGAGGATCAGTGGGACTTAAGGAACTAGAAGTACTATAGGGGTAAAACGGACTTTTGACCTAGCTATAGCTACGAACATCCTGTCATGGTTAAATCAAGTGGCCGGAAATATATCTATAGTGAGGGGAGTGCAACTATCGGGCTATAGTGGAGTGTCCCGGTAGTTAACGAATCTTGGCTAGCTTAGATAATGAGATTAGTCGGTTAGCCTCGAATCGTTGGAGCCCATGATCTATAGGTCCATTAGGTCCCCCTACTAGCTCATATCGGATTAAAGCCTAGAACATATTGATAGGATTCTTTGAATTGTTCAAAATCGGGAAAAAGGGTTTGACACAATAATTTAATTATGAATTAAATTAGAGAATGAGAGATAAGGTATTTAAAAGGGTTTAAATACAATATTCATGAATTGAGATTCATATATATAAAGGATGCACAATATTAAGATGATTAATTTGATTAATCATTTATAATTAGTGGGGCAAGCTTCAAGATTGTATTTTATGATTAATTTCAATTGAGAATTGAAATTAATATCAATAATGCTGAATTTAGAATCTGATTTTGATTCATAATTTAGTGGAAAAAGTTGGAAATCCACTCTTGCATGAAGACACAAAGTGGAATTACACCACATTCATGCAATGGTGCATGTAGTGTTGTTTGAACACCTAGCTTCCACTTTCTCCATTAAGACCACCATGTGTCTTACACCTTGAAGCCCCTTCTTGCATGGATTCTCCCTATAAGTAGAGGAAGAATCACATTGTGGAAATATACAACTTTTACCTTAGTGTTATGCTGCTGAAATTCTTCCTCAATCACTCTCTCATCTCATATCTCCATAGAGCTTGATCCTTCAAGCATTCCCTTCCCATTCCCTATCACTATAGACTCCCACAAGTCGTTCTTGGCTCGGAGAATAGTAGGGAAGAATCTAGAGGTTGTCCAAGGAGGATTGAAGAAGAAAACACCACAAGGAGTTCCACACAAGTGAGCTACAAAAAGGTTGGTGCTCTCTAACTCTCCATTCTGTTTTCTCTAGAACCAGCATGCTTTAGATGTAAAATTGATGTAGTTAGGTGCTCCCGATCTTCAATTGCTTCCGCATGTGTAATATGAACACCTTCAACCAGAACAAGGTACCCAACCTTATTCATTTACTATAGACAATTTAGGTTATATACATGAACTTGATCCCTGTCTATATCAAATATATAGTTCAAGTATCTCATATTATAACCATGGATGTTTCTATTAGATTTTAAGATACAAAATAAACAATTTCACTGAATAACATCTTTATTTATATAAAGGATAACAAAAACTTGAGTTCTAGGACATAAACCCCACAACAACATCGGACCCCATCGTGTTGATCTTTGCCTATTTAGCTCGGATGGATTTGCGACTGAGGTTGAAGCCTGAACCTGTCTTTGCACCCCAGATGCGGGTGCATCTTCCTCAGAAAGTGCCTCAGAGACTAGCACATCCTTCTCTGTCTGGGCAGTAGTTGCGGTTGCATTTCCAGGTCGACCTTTAGACAAATCTTCACGTTGCTCCACATTTGCGGCCGCAAATTGTCTGCATCGTTCTGCTTCATCTTTTCTTCTTCTTCGAACGTATTTTACTGCTACTTTCCGTGCCTCTGTTTCTTCCCTTTCTTTCATCCTCACTGCCTTCTTCTTCTTCTTCTTCCGTGTCCAAGACAACATCTTCAATGGCCTTGCAGCTTCTCTCAGCAATCTTCCTCAGTTCTTCCTCCCACTCTTTTGAGCGTGATCCTGCATGAGTATTGGGTCGGGGATGTTCACCTTGAGGTTTTGATCGTGTAGATGTCGAACGAACTGCTCACTTTGAGCTTACTTGCTGCGAAATTTAAGAGGGATTAGAAACTTCTTTCAGCCGCTTAGAAGAAGAAACCCTTGAAGATTTTTATTGAGGGCTTGGTTTCTTAGACTGAGGAGCTGATGATGGCTTCATCTTTGTAGCTTTCTCCTTAGTGGGTTGAGAGTAGAAGTTGCCGACGGAAGTTTCTGCATTGATGGTGAGTTATCCGCAAGCGCACGGGTCATCAAGTAATACAGTGATTGTGAGTATGTGAGTATCGTCTCCATAGGGATTGGATTTATTCAATTAATTACCGCGAATAATCTTGCTTTACTTTATTTAGAGAACAAAATCTAATGCTGAAAAAGAATAACAAAAAGCTAATCTAGAAAGCAAAAGATAAATGGAGGCACAATTTGGAGGGATAATTCTAGAGTGTTGATTTCATTGATTGGACCTTTAATTCTTAACCAACTAGCTAATTCAGATTAATTAGTCATTCAATTCATAAGTCTAAAAGCCTAATTTAAAGGACTCTGATGTCAGTCTCCTCCTATTCTCATGGCTTTTAATAAAGAATCTCCTTTCGGTTTTCTCTTTATTTACTAAGCATGGCATTACGACCCTTCAATAACAACCTCTAACGCTACTTATCTTATCCCGTGTCACTCGGGTAAATAAACGTCAGTCCTGCATTCAGTTCTCGTCTAAGCTTCTCTCCGTCGAGTTTCCACTTAGTAACAATTCATTTAATCAGTGATCAAGTGATTCAAAGCATTAAGGACAAAATGCACAAATGAATGATAATGACAATCAAACCAAATTACTTCATTAATTAAACAAAGGTTTAACAACTAAATCAAAACTCATAGAATTTAGGAATTAACTACTCATCATCACTAAACATCCTATAATTCCTAATCACAACTATTCTAGAAACTAAAACACAAAGGAAAAGGGAAGAGAATTGCTCATAATAGTGTCGATCTCCTCGATCTCATGGCGACCTCTATTGATCTCGAGCTCCCAAGATCTTCAACAAAGCTCCAAATCTTCTCCCAAAACCGCTAATTTTAGTGTGGACTCTAGAATGGGGTGAAAACCCTCAAATTAGCTCCCCAAACAAGGCTGAAAAATGCTCTATTTATAGGTGTCCAGTAGCCCCAACGTCGAGTCGCTGAAATCACAACGTCGCGACACTGTTACGTCATATACTTGGTGCCCAAGCTGCTTCAGCGTCGAGATGTTGAAGGCAGCGTCGAGACGCTATCCCATTTCCAGAATTTTCTCCACGGCTTGCCTAGCATCAAGACGCTAGCTCTCGGATCTCCACTTCAATGATGGCCCTTTGGACTTCATTTTGGGCCTCCAACTCTCTTTTCTGGGGCTTTTGGGCTTGGCTCTTCAATGGACTTCTTCAAAATGCTCCAAAAGCCTCCAAATTCATCCAAAATCTCTAAAAAACTTTGGTTTTGCTTATTTGGCTCGGTTTTTGAAATTTAAACATAAAATAGCATCAAAGCACACAATTCAAGCACAAAACTAGCTAAAATTAATAGGAAATAGATAGCATGTTTGCATGTTATCAATTGAATGGCGGCGAAATCCAGCGATATGGATGGTCGGAATGGCTGATTGGAGTGGTTGGGGTTTGGTTGGATACTTAGGTCGAGAGAGACGTTGGGAGTTCGAAGTAAATGCTTGACCAACGTCAAATTTCCCTCTATTTATACGTTTCGAAACTTCCTTAAATGAACCATCAATTTTAATTGATGTTACTTTGCCCTTCCAAATTTCATCAAATTTGTGCCCGCAATTGCTGCACAATGCCTTCCCGAAAAAATTTTGCTTATATAGCCCAGGGTTGCTTTGCGACCGCATCCACGTTGCAAATCTTGTCTTTCCTCCAATTGCCTTTTTCCTGTATTAACTTATTTTCTGCACACTTGTTCGAAATGGTTAGAATGTTCGCTCAAAAATTTTGAAGAAGAATTACATGACTTAAATGAAGATTTTGCTAGATTTTTGGTAAATTCGGAAAATGCAAGTCTTAGTTCACAAGACTTGATTTTCTTGTTTTTCCACTACTCTAAACGTTCTTGCTCAAAGTATTTTTGAAACATTTTTGGCTTTAACAAAGAAAAGAAACAAACCAAGAAATACATACAAGAACAAACAAAAAAAAAAAAACTATAATACATATCATGCATATCTTACACAATTTCAACTTTGGATTACTTTTGATCAATGAAGGCTTATCCTTACTTAGATCTTCTCTCTTAGGGTTTTCTGTATTGCTTGGTAGGGTTCCCAATGGTTTGTTCCTCATTTCTCCAAGTTAGTTGTGGATTGGGGTTACACTTGCATTGGCTGCTGCATTTGCGATTGCAAAGGCTGTGCAACCTTCATCTGTGTCTGGCCACTAAATTTTGTTGGTGCTCTCTGTTTGACAAATGGGGTTGTATTTGATGTGCTCGCATTTTATCCTCCCGAAGAAAAATTAAGGTGTTGTCTCCATACAGGATTATATGTATTAGAATGAGGATTTATTCTATTTTGCGCTCTTACAAAACAAATTGAAGCTGTATTTTGCAGGCGATCTTCAAATGAGTGTTCTTAATTGAAAGTTGTACACATGGGAGTTGAAACTTGATTTACGGCTGCAACTTGAACTGGATTTCCCATAGTTAGATTTGATAGCGAGCATAGCTAGCTAGCTAGTTTTCCCTAATTAATTTAGCTAGTCTTTTATAATTTATTGGCCAAAATGATGCGTTTTTGTGTTGTATTTGTAGGAAATAAATATTTGAGCTAATTGCGTGTTCGGGACATGAAAAAGGGCTAAAAGATCGAAAAAGGATCAAGTTGGAAGAAGTCAAATTCAGCCCAGCTGATTTAAAAAAAAAAAAAATATCATAGCGTCACGACGCTATAGGCAAATTTTCCAAAAATGCGGTATCGCGACAGCGTCGCGACACTGTCGCCAGATTTTCTATAAATTCATCTTTTCATGCTACGGCCAAGAGGAGTCCAATTGGTTAGATTTTAGCCCTAATTTCGACTAGAGACCTTTGGTGGGAGCTAAAGCAAGGCCAAGGAGCGGGAATCAAGCGAGAAGATGTGGAGATCGTGACGGGGACGTGTCGGTTTCGACGGATTCGAGTTTTCCTTTCTCTTTCCCTTACCTCTTGTAGTTTTTATGGCTTTTCTTTCAATTAGTGTTTATGGTTTAAAGACTATGAATTGCTAGTTGTTTGTCTTAGGGATTGATGTAGTTGTTTTAGTTGTTGGATTGATTTTTGGTATGAATGTGCTTTTATTTTATGCATGCAATTTTGTTTAATGCTTTCAATTACTTGATCACTAATTGAATGATTTAAGTGTTGAATCTAACTCGGGAGGGAGGATTTGGCCTAAGACTTACTTTGTTTAATTGCATGACTAGAGTAGAAATTCTAAGTTTGTGACGGGATTTGGAATATCTTTAGAAGCGTAACAAGGATCGAACCGAATAATGCCTTGCATGTTAATGAACTTAGATAGGGATATCAAGTTAGTTTATATGCATGAGAATCAATTATACTCGGGAGAGGTAATCGTGATAAAAGTTTCCTTGGCTTGTAGAATAATTGTAATGCCAATTCATTTCTATTAACCAATCCTCAATCTTAATCAATGAAATCAATTCCCTAAGAGTCTTTCCATTTGAGTCTCCACCCTTTATTTTATGCTTTTTGTCTTTAGATTTATCTTTATCTTTAAGTTTTGCTCCCTAAATAAAATTGGACAAGATTATTCACGGTACTTAATCTGCTAGAAAACCAATCCAGAGGACGACACTCGTTTAATCACGAAAACACTATATTATTACTTGACCCGTACACTTGCGGTTAGCAAATTGCGCATCAAGTTTTTGGCGCCGTTGCCGGGGATTGGTATATTTAGTTAAATTAATATTGTGGAAAAATTGTCCGGTCTTAGTTTAGGGTGTATTTTATTTTTTGTTATTTTTGTTAGTTTTGTTTTTAGGTAGATTGCATTTTTTTTCCTTTGTTGGTTTGTTTTCCATATTTAGATTTTTCCATATTTGTTTGAGTTTTCCATAGATAGAATTTTTCTTTTTAGTTTTTTCCTTTTTAGTATAGTTTTTCCTTATTTGCTAGTTTCCTTATTTGTTTTTGCCATATTTGTTTTTGCATTCCTTATTTGTTTATCTTTTTCCTTTTGTAGATTTTTTTTTTCCTTATTTAGATTTAGCATTTTCCTTTTCTAGTTTCTTTCCTAATTTATTTTCTCTCCTCCTAGGTAAGATTAATGCTTATTTTTGAGTCAGAGTCTCTTTATTTTGATCTTTCTCCTTTTATGTTTATTTTATACAAAAATACTAAAAATAATTCTGTTTCAGGGGCCCATGAGAAACTAGTAAGCTTGCTAGCGATAGTGAGTTTTATTGATTCAAGAAAGAAGGGTCCAAAGAAATACGAGAATTTTTATGTGCCTTGACAGAGACTGCACGAGCACGTCGAGCTAATGACGTTAAACAAGCGCTTATGGGAGGCAACCCAAGTAAGTTCAGTTGTGTTTTTCTTTGCGTTTTTTATTTATTGTTTGTTTTTGTTTTGTAGGTCTTGGTTCCAGTTTCCTCTTTGCTTGCAAGCTTTCATGAAAAGGTCATCATTCCAGGGCAGTATTGTTCACCCCTTCCATTCTTTATTTGTTCTCATGCTTGATTATGCCTTATTTTCGTTATACATTGAGGACAATGCATGCTTTAAGTTTGGGGGTGGAATAGCATGTTTGTAGAGCCCTTGAGCATCTGAGTTCGGGCTATAGTTTTGAGCTTTCTTTGAATTGAGCATATGGTTGTTTTCTGGATGCTATTTTTGCATGACTATGATTTCCTAGGATAGGCTTTCTTGTCAATTTTCAAGCTTTCGATGAGTTGTAAGCATGAGTTCCCAAAAAGGGAGACTTTTTAAACTTTTTCTAGTAGATGTCTTGCATGAGTAGAGCATTTGTCTTGGCTAGATTTGGATTTGAATGCTTAGGAGCGAATTATTAGGTTCATATGCTTGTTGTCACCTCGATAGGTGTAGTGAAGAGCTAAAGAGTTAATTTTTTTGCAAATTAGCATGTTTGATCTTGCTTAGGAGGAAAGAAAAGAATATATGCTTATCATGTTCATAAAGAAAAATCATTCTTGTTGTTACTGTTGAGAAAAAAAATTATGTCATGGCTTGTGCACATTATGCAATGGTTAATAAAGATTAAGGCAAAAAGAGCTACCCCTGTTTTGATCAGTTAGGCCAACCAGAGAAAACTCAGGTTAAGGGTCCCTGCAATGGGTGTGTGAAAGCTAGTGCCACATATACATGCTTAATTTAATTGTTAATTATAAGCACCTAAGTATGGAGGAAAACAAACTAATTTGTTCCATTAACTCATTAGTGGAACCTTAGTGCCAGTGTAGAGGGAAGATGAGCTGAGAGTTTAATAAATCAATCCCGGGCTAGTAGAGTCTGATCTTGTTGAGTCAGATCTCGCTTGTGCAAGTTAATTTTGGAAAAATTTTAATTTGTCTCCCTCATTGGTCCTTATGTGCATGTCTCTTGATTGCCTGATTATTGACTTTTGAGCCTTGAGGATTGAGTCATGTTTGTTGCATCCATTCTTCCATTGTATGCTTGATTTTTAGTTTGCTCGAGGACTAGCAAAAGCTTAAGTTTGGGGGTGTTTGATAGCGAGCATAGCTAGCTAGTTTTCCCTAATTAATTTAGCTAGTCTTTTATAATTTATTGGCCAAAATGATGTGTTTTTGTGTTGTATTTGTAGGAAATAAATATTTGAGCTAATTGCGTGTTCGGGACATGAAAAAGGGCTAAAAGATCGAAAAAGGATCAAGTTGGAAGAAGTCAAATTCAGCCCAACTGATTTTAAAAAAAAAAAAAAAAAAAAATCATAGTGTCACGACGCTATGACCAGCGTCGCGACGCTATAGGCAAAATTTCCAAAAATGCAATATCGCGACAGCGTCGCGACGCTGTCCATAGCGTCTCGACGCTGTCGCCAGATTTTCTATAAATTCATCTTTTCATGCTACGGCCAAGGGGAGTCCAATTGGTTAGATTTTAGCCCTAATTTCGACTAGAGACCTTTGGTGGGAGCTAAAGCAAGGCCAAGGAGCGGGAATCAAGCGAGAAGACGTGGAGATCGTGACGGGGACGTGTCGGTTTCGACGGATTCGAGTTTTCCTTTCTCTTTCCCTTACCTCTTGTAGTTTTTATGGCTTTTCTTTCAATTAGTGTTTATGGTTTAAAGACTATGAATTGCTAGTTGTTTGTCTTAGGGATTGATGTAGTTGTTTTAGTTGTTGGATTGATTTTTGGTATGAATGTGTTTTTATTTTATGCATGCAATTTTGTTTAATGCTTTCAATTACTTGATCACTAATTGAATGATTTAAGTGTTGAATCTAACTCGGGAGGGAGGATTTGGCCTAAGACTTACTTTGTTTAATTGCATGACTAGAGTAGAAATTCTAAGTTTGTGACGGGATTTGGAATATCTTTAGAAGCGTAACAAGGATCGAACCGAATAATGCCTTGCATGTTAATGAACTTAGATAGGGATATCAAGTTAGTTTATATGCATGAGAATCAATTATACTCGGGAGAGGTAATCGTGATAAAAGTTTCCTTGGCTTGTAGAATAATTGCACGGTCAATTCATTCCTATTAACCAATCCTCAATCTTAATCAATGAAATCAATTCCCTAAGAGTCTTTCCATTTGAGTCTCCACCCTTTATTTTATGCTTTTTGTCTTTAGATTTATCTTTATCTTTAAGTTTTGCTCCCTAAATAAAATTGGACAAGATTATTCACGGTACTTAATTTGCTAGAAAACCAATCCAGAGGACGACACTCGTTTAATCACGAAAACACTATATTATTACTTGACCCGTACACTTGCGGTTAGCAAATTGCGCATCAAGTTTTTGGCACCGTTGCCGGGGATTGGTATATTTAGTTAAATTAATATTGTGGAAAAACTGTCCGGTCTTAGTTTAGGGTGTATTTTATTTTTTGTTAGTTTTGTTAGTTTTGTTTTTAGGTAGATTGCATTTTTTTTCCTTTGTTGGTTTGTTTTCCATATTTAGATTTTTCCATATTTGTTTGAGTTTTCCATAGATAGAATTTTTCTTTTTAGTTTTTTCCTTTTTAGTATAGTTTTTCCTTATTTGCTAGTTTCCTTATTTGTTTTTGCCATATTTGTTTTTGCATTCCTTATTTGTTTATCTTTTTCCTTTTGTAGATTTTTATTCATGAGCATATCATTCATATTCAACATCCATTCTGAGAGTGTTTCTATATGATTGGCTTCTTGGACTTTAACACTACTTCTTGAAGGTGTTTCTTCCTCTTCCCATTGACTGTGGTTTGCAACAATAGCATCTAGAATTTCATTAGTCTCATTGAATGTCTTTTTAAGCAAAGAATTGTTAGCTGATGCGTTGACACTACAACAAATTGGGCTTTTGACGTCGGACAAAAAAACACATGCTGGGACGTATAATGTTGGACAAAAACACACTGGACATATAATGTCGAACGAGTGAAATAGAGGGGTTGTAAAATTTTTGGAAGACCTAATGCCCGACATTATAGGTATGATGTAACAGCCGTTTTTTTAAAAGAGAAAATATGGGGAAATAAAGAGAAACCCTCAATTTCCTCTCTCCTTCTCAACTCTTTCTCTCTCGACTTGTTCTCTCTCTGAGTCGACCACATCCGCATACCTCATTCTCTTCTCTGACTTTGCTCTCCCTTAGTTCTCTCTCGTCTTCTCCCTCTCCTCACTTCTCTCTCGTCTACTCCTTCTCTCTCAATCAATATTCTCCTAGATCGTCTTCTCCCTCTCAACCATTTTTATTGTTGTGGATTTTAGTGTAATTTTGGTCTCCGTTTTGATTTCAGAAAGTTGAAGGTGTGAAGAACGATGGGGAGAAGAAGGCCGGCGACGCCGACCGAAGAAGGACGATGGTGTCGTCGCCGTCTGTCTTTAAGATCAATATGCATTGTGAGGGCTGTGCTAAGAAAGTGAAATGAGCTGTGAAGCGTTTGGATGGTAAATATTGATTGAATGTTGAATTTCTTCTGTGTTTTTTGCTTTTTCCCCAACTTTTAGCTACTTGTCTTGGAACCAATTTTGTTGGATTTTCTTCTTTCTTTTTTGATTTGGTGAATGAACTGGAATTTCTCAACTTGCATATTCTAATTGTCAATAATTTTCCTATTCTGATTGCCAAATTTCTCCCTCTTTCCTTCTAAATATAGTTGACGAATCCTCCAACTTCATTTATGATTTCACTATCAAGGTATGACCTCTATTGCTTTTTTCTTTTGCTCTGTTTGTTTGGTTGTTGAGAAACCTTCGGTTTTTTATTTGAGATGGAAAATCCTCTGTTTTTTGTTGTTCGTTTCATCGACTTAGGTTTTTCTTGGATAAGTTGGGCTTCATTTTGGAAATATCTCAAATGTAATATTGAAATATTTGGGATTATTGGCTTTAAATAGAAAGCGAATGTCTTTGTTGTTTTTTTTAATTACTGTTTGTTGTTCATTTCACTGACTTAGGTTTCTTTGTTTAAGTGGTTTTCATTATAATTCGTTTTTACTTCGGAAAATGTTGGTTTAGTTGAGCATTGACTTTGAGAATATCTGAATTTTAAAGAGAATTACCATTATACGAAGTTAGAAAAACTAAAAAGTGCAAATGGGTCAATGAGTGAGAGAAAAATGTCAAGAAACCTTTAGATTTGGTTCTGCTTTCTAGTGTTAAGGATTTTTTCAACTGTGTTCTTCATAGTTCTAAGTTTTGTTCCTATGTTTTAAGTGAAGAAAGCTTCTCTTAACTCTTTAGGTAAAGTAGTTATTGTTTATGGACAAAGGAAATGCAGAGGTGTCAATAGGTTGATTTGAAATTATAATTTCATTTTCCTCTTTCGATAGTTGCTCATCTCTCTTTGCAATGAGTGGGGGTTGTACCTGAAAATCTGAGAAGCCAAATTTGCAGGCATTTGCTAAGAAAATAGTCATTCAGACATTTTAAACAACAACAAATTGGTTTACACAACGCACACAAATAGTTGCTTTTCTCATGTTTTAAATAACCAAGATCTTGAAGCGAATACTTGGATTGGATTTATCAAGCAGAGGCTGCTTCCTACAACTCACGACTCCACAGTTTCCCGAGACTGAGTTCTTCTGGTTTTTGCTATTTTAAGATCTTTGAGTATTGACGTCGGCAAGATCATTTCCAGCGAGATTCATAGTTGCTAGAGGAAGAAGGTGGGCAAATTGCTTTTCCCTAACACGATCACTATGTTATGCCAAAGGGCAAGGGTTCCCACAAGCGCTGAAGATATTATATTAATGGACAAAGGGATTACGGACACACCAAACTTTGCAAGGCTGCAAAGGACGCAGGAAGCTTGCCAAGGTCAAGGTATTCTGATCTCCAGAAACCTTTTGCTTGAGCATTTTTTCTAGCCTGGTCATCGCTGCAGCAAGAAGTTCTGAGGTAGCATTGTCTTATTTGATCCACCTTAAGCTTAGTCTTAGTCCCACGCTTAGTTTAAAATTCAGAGTATAAAAATTAAGTTTGGGGGGAAATACTTATATGTTGCTAATTCATTGGGGACAACGAATAATTCAAGTTTGGGGGACTTTGAGTCACTCCTCTTGTTTTGCCCGAGCATTCCTATCCTTCATAATGTTTTCTAGGTTATTGAGTAACTAGGGAGAATTGTAACACCCACAGTTTGTGTTTGCCTGAAAAGATGGCCAAGGGAAATATTGAAAAAATGATGATAAAAGAAATATCTATATGTTGAAAGAAAAGTGAAAATTTTGCTGTGAAAATTGATAGCACAAAACTTTTGAAGGATGAATGATAATCTGGTAGTTTTCTATCTCCCAGGGCTTAGGTGAGCTTCATCATAACATGTCGCCATTCTGAGGAGCAAGGGATAGATAACTAAAGATTTTGGGTTTAGCAATGAGTGTTTAGCCTAGTTAGCGTTAAGCTTGAGGCAAGGGTAGACTACATCATAAAATGGGTCATCCCATGCTCAAGGGCTAATGGTAAGGCTGCTTTAAGTATGAAGAACAAAAGAATAAATCTCTCGAAAGTGTGTTAAGAATGTCTGATAATATAGCTGAGCTGTGGTAGTTCTAAGGGTTGAATTAAAGGTGGTGATTATTTGTTAAATGCTGAAAGAACTGTTTTGTTGCAGCATTGCGTGGTTTTTCAGGATGCTCAAGTAAAGGTTGAAGGTAGTGTTGGATTATCTATTGTAATTGAGTTGTGATATCATCAATGTTTTGAAATTTCTTGAGAAAGTGAGTTAGTATTGCTTGGGACGTGCAATAGTTCAAGTTTGGGGGTATGATAACTCTCCAAAAGGGAGTTATTTAGACCTTATTCTATGATGATTTATATGACATTTGTGCCAAATAGGTGTGTTATTACATGAATATAATGTGTTTTATCCTATTTATAAGAATTGATGCTTTGGAAGTACTTTTGCAGAGAAATTAATCCTGAGCGACTTGAGTGAGCAAAGTCCATGTTCCAGCAAAGTTGTGAGCAAAACTGGCCACGTAAGCTGCACATGATTCATTAATGAGGTGGCGTTTCCAGCAGTGATCTCGGATTTAAGAAGCTTGGAGAGAGTTCCACGTGTTATATTTGACCTAATTAGGGTTGACTTCACTCTATAAAAGGAAGTAGTCATCTCAAGTCAAAACATTCCAAGAGGGGAGTCCAATTCTTTCCATCTTTGGAAGTCGAATGGATGAGAAAACGATTGGAAACTTTAGAATGAAAGTGTTAATATCTAAATTATGGAAGCAATTTTGGATCTTAGGCACATAATAAGCTCAATTTGATCATTCATTGCATGCTGTTCATGAGAAGAAAAACAGAGACAGTTTAGCAACCTCTTTTCAATAGAGAAATTGGTTGGATTCTTTTGTTGTTTTTCTTCACCAATCAACCACAAATCACCATTGGATCTTCCTTACTATCCTCAAGCCTTTGGAACGGATTGTGGGATCCTCAAGTGATGGAATTTGAAGAGAAAAGCCTGAAGAACAAGCTTATGGAGGTGGGTTTGGTGAGTATCAATTTTGACAGCAATTCACTAATGTAAAAGCATAATTTCTTCAGCAAACTTCCTCCCTTTTATAGAGGGATCAAAGTGATGACCGCAAAGTGCACGGGCCGCAAGTAATATAAAACGGTAGGTAATACCGAGTATCGAATCCTCAGGGAATTTGAATTATATCCATTAAGTACCAAAAACCATCATGTTCAATTTTATTTAGAATTCCAATTCGAATGATGAAGCGAAAATTAAAGAAACTAATAAAAATAAACATGCAATAACAAAATGGATATATCCAATTAAGGGGCTTGACCTAGGGTGTTAACTATCTTTCTTGGATTTGTAGCTCAATTACATGGATGCATGTAACTAATAATCTTCAATTTCATAAATCTAGAAGTAATTATAAGCAGATTTCTCTTTCAAGCTCCTCCACATCTCATACTAACATAACTAATTCATGTGTCCATCTCTTTAGTTAATCATAGCATGGCATTAAGCAACTTCATTATCAATTTCTAACCATTCTCTTTCACTCTTGTGCTCCAAGCAATCGTTAGCCATGCAATTTGGATCTAATCTAATTTCTCTCTGTCGAGTATCAATTTAGACCAACAAATCGATTAATCCGTGATCAAGGGATTAAAGGCATTAAGCATAAATTGCATAGATGAAATATGAAGAAATTCATTACATAATCCAAGTAATTGTGCTACAATATCCAATTAACTAGAATAACGACCCTAGGTCTCAAGATCTACTCACAAATGGGAATAATTTTTCCAAAATGATCTTGATCCATAGGCCTAACTCAAATTAAAATAAGAAATTACAAAGAAGTAAGGAAGAAATAACCGATAAGTTGATCCCAAGCTCCCGTCACGAGCATCTCGAATCCCAAGCCTTGGAATCTCGCTCAATTCCTCCTTTTTCCTCACAATTCTTCATACTTTTTCTCTCTATTGAGCTAGGGGAGAGCTCCCCAAAATGGGATGATTTGATCCATGGAGAAGGGGGCTTTTTATAGGTGCTGGACGGACCTTTCTTGCTGCCCAAGACGCACAGCGTCGAGACGCTACGCACAGCGTCACGTCAGGTTTTCTTGATTTGCCAACGTAGAGGTTTTTCTAAAATTGAAATTAAAAACGACATTGTTCTTGATTGCTTCCGCTGCCAAAAGGAATTTTAATCCTTCAATTGGTATCAGAGCCATTTCGTGATTTTAATTTCGATTTTAGAATTTGCGTTGTGGCTGTTGGTGGGATCGAATTTTTTCATTTGATTTGCTTAAAGACTGTTTAGGTATTTTGGCCATTAGATTTACAATTCTTTATGATTTTATCATGTAAGGGCCCATGTTTTTGGGGCAAAATGTTGTAAATCGAGTCTTGTAAGTCCGTGTCTAGATATTAGGGATCAATTTTTTGATCGGTGTTCGAATCGGGATCGAATTTGGTGGAAAACGACGCTGGTTTTCACTGCTTGAACGAAGAACAGAGGATGAACTGCCCAGAAAATTCGAAGAAAAAAAAAGGAAAACGAAATAAAATTATTTGCGTCCGTTAAAGATCGAACCTTCGTGGTTGGAGTGGTTGGCATCATATGTGGGTAGCAACCGTGAGAGCGGGAGTTCGAGGCGGATCGTGCGCAGTCATTATTTTTATTTTCGTGCGGGCGTGATGGTTACGGGCGGTTCAGAGTCGGTTTGGTCCAGTTCATGGAGAATTTGGTCCGGTTTGAACAATTTGGGTCCGGTTTGGGCTATTTTGACACGGTTCGGGCTGGTTTTGAGCGGTTCAGATCATTTACAAGGCGGTTTAGGGCTAGATTTTGATGAATTATTGTAATTTTTCATTATTTTTACCCTACGGTGCCAAAATACCGGTTTTTATAGCTATTTTATGCTTTGTGAATGTCATTTAGCTAGATCCCACCATAGGTTAAGCATGTTTTCATGCATATTTATGTTATAATTGTTATAATGTATGGTAATTATGCATGAATTTAAATTTCATGAGTTATTTAGTATAATTGTTATATTAAATATATGAAATCGGTGGAGCATGATGCATGACATTAATTAGATAAATATAAAATGTTATATTTTATTAATGTAGCATGCATGCTAAGTTTTATTTTCATGAGTATTAATATAATAGTTATATTATGAATGGAAATAAATGTCAATGCTTGTTTTCATCTATAATTTAATATAAAGGGTTATATTAATTAAATGAAAATGGAATAGCATTGAGCATGACATTAATTAGATTAATATAAATTTTATATTATATTAATGTCTAATTTCATGTAATTTAATTTCGTGGTTGATTAATTAATATAATCGATATTAATTAAATGAAATTGAAATTGCATGAAGCATGACACCACCTTAGATTTATATAATCGTTATATTATCGGCGTCATGAGCGTTATGGTGTTTATTAATTTGAATTAGATTGTTATTAGAAAACACCATAGAAGCATGTTATAGGGCTAATTATTAAAATTTTATAATAGTTATAAAATTGATTAGAAATCGTCAACCAATAACAAAGAGTTGCATGTAAACATAGGACCTTAGGTTAAATTGAATTAATTTTAAAATGTTTAAAATTAATTAGACCTAAGCTCATTTAATTCTAATAGGATTAGAATTATTTTCTTACTTAGTATTAAAATAGTTTTAATGAACTAAGTAGGAAAAGCATTACTATGGTTATAAGGGAACTCTCCCGGTGAAGTTCTGTCTAGACTGGGGGTATTTAAGTTGACGGTTTACAGAACACCTCCTACCTGGGAACTGACCCGGAACCTGAGTTGAATTAATCATAGTTTAATGTTAGCATGCAATGTCACTAGGTAATTAAAAGGGTTTAATTCACCTAGACATTAGTGTAAAGACCTCTATATAAGAGTTATATACAGGTATAAACTTAGATAAATTCACTTAGCCGGAATTTACGTAAGTAATAGACCCTTTAATTATAAAAATACTTAGTGGGAGGAAATATATCAAAACAAGATTTTCATAAATCAATGTTTTGCTCTCACGTCCTCAAGAGTTCACAACGTGAGGTTCATGCTTGGCCTCGAGTCACCTTGGGAGTGACCCCCTACGGATGGTGTTTGCATGGATCAATATCAAGGTGAATGAGGGAGTATTTTATAGTAAGTGGGAGTAGGACACGTGTCAACGTATCCTACGGTCTCTTCCATTAGGTTGCACCGTGAGATCCCCATGATCTGCCTGCAAGTCGCCCTGGGAGTGATCACCCTACGGAGGGCTTGATCATGGGAGTCGGAACAACGCAAACTCCAGAAATGGATAGGGTTTCTTAGGTCAATTTCCAACTTTGACTTTCCCTACGGTAGCATTGTTGGGGTCGACCTCTGAAATCTGAAAATGGAGGGTTACACTTACGGGGAATCGTTAAGGTGTTAATAATTTCCTGGTCGAAAAACGATAGCTAAGAACTATTGGAATATGAGTTATTCTGGTAATAGGGATTGGCTTAGATTGTCTCAATTCAGGGGAGGAGTAGCTGACTGCCCTACGGTAGCTGTTGCTCTAAATCTCTGAAGTATCATTGCAAAATGAATGTCTTTACTATGGGTCGATCATTACTTTTTCTAAATTGATTGGATTAAAATAATGATATTATTTTGTGTAATGGGTTAATGCAACAATACTAATTAAATTAATTTGTTTGTTTCAGCATGAATCGTTCTTTGTATGCCTCTAATCACGTCGTATGTAATAAAACTGGTATCGTTAATACAACCAAGGAAATGCATTTAAACACTAATTGCGTGGATTTGGTCTTAATTGAGGACTGTCCTCAGGCCCACATGTCTAATTCATCTGAAATTGTTCATGATGAATGTGACATAGACTGCTTAGCAAACCTCAATGAAAATAAATGTGATTTATTGGTCATTGAAACGTGTATAGTGGAAAATGATGATACAACCTGGATCCTTGATTCAGGTGCCACTCATCACGTATGCTCTTCCTTTGAGGGAATGAGCTCTTGGCAACAATTAGATGTTGGGGAAATGACTCTCAGAGTTGGAACTGGGGAGTTCATTTCAGCTAAAGTAGTGGGAGACATTAAAATGTTCTTCTCCAGGGAACGATATATGTTATTAGATAATGTATATATAGTTCCTAAAATAAAAAGAAATTTGATTTTTGTTTCTTGTTTGCTTGAACAAGGATATTCAGTGTCCTTTTCTGTAAATGAAGCTCTCATTACTAAAAGGGGTGCTGATATCTGTTCTGCAAACTTGGAGAACAATTTATATGTTTTAAGACCAATAGAGTCGAGAGCTATTTTGAACAATGAGATGTTTAAAACAGCTGAGACTCAACCTAAAAGGCAAAGAGTTTCTCAAAGTACCTATCTTTGGCACTTGAGACTTGGCCACATAAATCTCAATAGGATTGGGAGATTGGTTAAGAATGGACTTCTAAGCCAGTTAGAAGATGGTACTTTACCTCCGTGTGAGTCTTGTCTCGAAGGTAAGATGACCAAACGACCTTTTACTGGAAAAGGTTATCGTGCCAAGGAGCCCTTAGAGCTCGTACATACGGATCTCTGTGGTCCAATGAATGTAAGGGCTCGAAGAGGGTATGAATATTTCATCTCTTTCATAGATGATTATTCAAGGTATGGTTATTTATACCTAATGAGTCATAAGTCTGAAGCCCTTGAAAAGTTCAAGGAGTATAAGGCTGAAGTTGAGAACTTATTAGGTAAGACCATTAAAACACTTCGATCTGATCGAGGTGGAGAGTATTTGGACTTAGAATTCCAGAACTATTTGATGGAACATGGAATCATGTCCCAACTCTCAACTCCAGGTACACCTCAGCAGAATGATGTATCTGAAAGGAGAAATAGAACCTTGTTAGACATGGTTCGATCTATGATGAGCTACGCTCAGTTGCCTAATTCTTTTTGGGGTTATGCAGTAGAGACTGCAGTTTATATTTTGAATGTTGTTCCCTCAAAGAGTGTTTCTGAAACACCATTTGAGCTCTGGAGAGGGCGTAAAGCTAGTTTACGTCATTTCAGAATTTGGGGGTGCCCTGCACATGTGCTAGTGGCAAACCCAAAGAAATTGGATTCACGTTCAAAATTATGCCTCTTTGTAGGCTACCCAAAAGAAACAAGAGGTGGATACTTCTTCGATCCACAAGAAAATAAAGTGTTTGTATCGACAAATGCTACTTTCTTAGAAGAAGACCACGTTCGAGAACATAAGCCACGCAGTAAGATAGTGTTGAGTGAACTTTCTAGTGAAGCTACAAATTCATCACCAAGAGTTGTTGATGAGGCTGGACCTTCAACAAGAGTTGTTGATGAGCCTAGTTCAGATGCTGGACCATCAACAAGAGTTGTCGATGAACCCAGTACATCTGGTCAAGCCCATCATTCTCAAGAGTTGAGAATGTCTCGACGTAGTGGGAGCGTTGTTATTCAACCTGAACGCTATCTGGGTTTAGCAGAAACTTCAGCTGTCATACCTGATGATGGAGTTGAGGATCCATTGACCTTTAGACAGGCAATGAATGATGTGGATCATGACCAGTGGGTCAAAGCTATGGACCTAGAGATGGAGTCTATGTACTTCAATCAAGTCTGGGATCTTGTAGACCAACCTGAAGGGGTAAAACCCATAGGATGCAAATGGATCTATAAGAGAAAACGAGACGCAGCTGGGAAAGTACAGACTTTCAAAGTTCGACTTGTGGCAAAGGGTTATACCCAAAAGGAAGGGGTGGACTATGAAGAAACCTTCTCCCCAATTGCCATGTTAAAGTCGATAAGGATACTCTTGTCCATTGCCACGTTTTATGATTATGAGATTTGGCAAATGGATGTCAAGACTGCTTTTCTGAATGGCAATCTTGAAGAGGGCATCTTTATGTCTCAACCAGAAGGGTTCATTGCTCAAGGTCAGGAGCAAAAAGTTTGCAAGCTTAAACGATCCATTTATGGGTTGAAACAAGCTTCCAGATCTTGGAATATAAGGTTTGACACTGCTGTCAATTCTTATGGCTTTGACCAGAACGTTGATGAGCCTTGTGTTTACAAAAGGATTATCGGCGGTTCAGTAGCTTTTCTAGTGTTGTATGTAGATGATATTCTGCTTATTGGGAATAAAATAGAATATCTAGCTGAAATTAAAACTTGGCTATCAACTGAGTTCCAAATGAAAGATTTGGGTGAAGCTCAGTATGTTCTAGGGATTCAAATTATCAGGAATCGTAAGAACAGAACGTTAGCCCTGTCTCAAGCATCCTATATAGACAAGATGTTGTCTAAATATAAGATGCAGAATTCCAAGAGGGGTTTACTACCCTTCAGGCATGGAGTTCATCTGTCTAAGGAACAGTGTCCTAAGACACCTCAAGAAATTGAGGATATGAGACGGATCCCTTATGCTTCAGCAGTGGGCAGCCTTATGTATGCCATGTTGTGTACTAGGCCTGACATATGCTATGCAGTTGAGATAGTTAGTAGATACCAGTCTAATCCAGGGTTAGACCACTGGACTGCAGTGAAAAACATCCTCAAGTATCTTAGGAGAACGAGAGACTATCAGCTTGTGTATGGTGCTAAGGATTTGATCCTTACAGGATACACAGACTCTGACTTTCAGACTAATAAGGATTCTAGGAAATCCACATCAGGGTCAGTGTTTACCCTGAACGGGGGAGCTGTAGTCTGGCGTAGCATCAAACAAGGATGCATTGCAGACTCCACCATGGAGGCCGAATATGTCACTGCTTGTGAAGCAGCAAAGGAGGCTGTATGGCTTAGGAAGTTCTTGATGGATTTGGAAGTTGTTCCATATATGAACTTGCCAATTACCCTTTATTGTGATAATAGTTATGCAGTGGCAAATTCTAAAGAACCTCGCAGTCATAAGAGAGGCAAGCACATAGAACGCAAATATCATCTCATCAGAGAGATCGTGCAACGAGGTGATGTGATCGTCACGAAGATAGCTTCGGAGCACAACATTGCTGATCCATTTACGAAGGCTCTCACGGAGTGTTCGAGGGTCATCTAGAAGGTCTAGGTCTGCGAGATATGTACATAGAACAATCTAGGGCAAGTGGGAGAAGTGTAATGGGAATTCAAATGCCCTAGTTTATTGTATTTATCTGTATTTGTACTTTTATTATATAATACAGTATAAATACAAACCATTATTCCTACTTCTATGATTGTTCAATTAATTATGATTAATGATGTACATTACCCACTAGAGTTTAGTTCAAGTGGGAGTTGTTGGGTTTTACGCCCTAAAACTCGTAGATAGTAAATGAAACAAATTAATCGATCTCAATAAGTCGTTATTTGAGTGATTCAGTAATTTGGTTATTGAATAAATCGAGTTTGCATTAATAAACCCTAAATCCAATAAGCCAAGATCCAAGGTTGTTTAAATGAAACTTGGACTAGTATGTAGGGACATACGGGGATCAGTGTTCAAGTAACAACCTAAATGGTCTATAGTATAGGGATAAGGTTGGGTACCTTATCCTGGTGACACTATGTGATACGGCCCACCTTGTATCCGATACAGATGTAATGATCCAAAGCATCCATGTAGGAGACATGCGGGTGGGGGTCTCCTATGTAATGAGTTTGCATAAGACCGGACCGCGAAATAGTAACCACTAGATGTAACGTCGTTAACTAGTCTAGGTTTCTATTTTAATTGGATGACCTAGGTAACTCAATCTCAATCCTGAGTCTGTTATGAACTCCTTTTCAGGAGGGATTGTCCTTAGATTTGTATGGGTGAGAGTGGCCAGTTCGTCGACTCAATATTCCTACCATTTCAGGGGCAAGACCAAATGGCGGCTGGGAACATAACAGTACAAGATGGAATTCACTCCTTCCCCTATTGGGGCAAGTAGATGTGTGTTCCCTTAAGAGCTGATTCCGGGGCTTGAACAAAAGCGCGCTGTCCTCTCCTGGCCCGAGAGGAATTTCTGTTTAGTGGCTGGACCCTAAACAGGTTGTTCATTAGAGGGATCAGTGGGACTTAAGGATCCAGAGGTAACCCAGGGGTAAAACGGTAATTTGACCCAGCTGGTGTTACGAACACACTTGAAGGATTGACTTACTGCATTGGTCGATATCCGTGGACACAGAAATATTCTACAGTGAGAAGAGTGCAGGTGTGGGTCTTTAGTGGAGTGACCCACAGTTAACGAATGTTGATTGACTCGGTTAATGAGTTTAGCTGATCAATCTCGTATCGTTGGAGCTTCTGATCTGTAGGTCCATTAAGGTCCACCTGCTAACTCATAACGGGTTCTGAGATAATTTAGTCTTGATATTAAAGGGAATTAATATAATGTATGGAGATACATTATAGTATAAAGTTTAATTAAAGAATTAAACTTTATAATTAATTTTAGATATGATTCGAAATTAATTATTGAGAGAATAATGAATTTAATTAAATATGTGATATTTGATTAATTCATGAATTAATTAATTGGGAATTAATTAATTTAATTTAGTTTGGTTAAATGTGATTTAATCAAATTAATACTATAGTTTATATTAATGTACATTATGGTGCACATTAAAACTATAGGTTAAATGAGAGAGATAAAATTGAATATGATTCAATTATAAAATTAATTAAATATTTGATATTTAATCAATGTGGATTCAATAAATGAGATTAATTGAATGGCCAATTTAATTCAATTGAATCTGATTAAAATTGAATTAAATACCTTATGTTGTAATTGGTTTAATTAATATTGATTTAATTAAATTAATTAAATTATAAATGATATTTATTATTTAATTAATAGACGGCCTGGATCGCGTTGATTATGATCAACGGTAGAGATTAAGTAGGGAATAACTCCCTCCCCACTTATCGTAAAGTTGGGAGGGTGTTTCCCTAGAGCTCTCTCATTTTTCTCTCATCCACGCAAAAAGACAGAGAGGAACTCTCTGATCTCTCTCTCTCAAATTTAGAAAACACAGCATTCTTTTTGCTGAATTTTTCCCTTCCAATACGATCTTTGGGTTCCCACAAACCGGTTCTCAGCAATCCAAGAGGATAGTGGGTGATTCGAGTGGTGGTGTCCGTTGGAAGTCCTAAGAACGTAATTGGAGCATTGTGCTGTGATTGCCTCCTAAATCACGTAAGTTTTCTTAGTTCTAAAATAGTTTTAGATCTAAGATTCGAGCATGCTTAATTGTGTTATCTAGAAATTAGTTTCTAATTTGATTTGCCAACGTAGAGGTTTTTCTAAAATTGAAATTAAAAACGAGATTGTTCTTGATTGTTTCCACTACCAAAAGGAATTTTAATCCTTCAGTCGCAGCGTCGTGACGCTACCGCGATTCTGGAATTTTCTTCACTGATCACCTAGCGTCGAGACGCTCTGGTTCTAGAGGCCTTCTAGAAGCCCTAAACAAGGATTTTTGCCTCCTTTTTTCATTCTTTTGGGCTTTTTGGGCTTCCACTTCAAATGTTCTCTTTTCTTTTCTTCTTTTATGGCCCAAAGTCTTCTTTTTATACCCAAAATTGGTAAAATTCTTGGTTTTGCTTCTCGAACTCGGTTTTCTACAAAATCAACATAAAAATGCATTAAAGCTCACAATTCATGCACAAAACTAGCTAAAATTAATAGGAAAATGATGACATTTTTGCATGTGATGACAAAGCTGAAATGGAAACCTCTGAGATTGACAACAATTCACCACAATTAAGTGCGAATTTATGTGGCTTAAGTGAGGGGAGTGCATGGGTTTAGTCACCATGCACTCCACCTCCAAAAAATCAAAATGATTTTGATTTAATAAATCCAAGATTATCTTGGATTTGATTTCTTTAATTATTTAATTTTAATAATCTGAAAATATAAAATCTAATTTTAATTTTCTAATTTTAAATTAATTCAAAAATTAATTTAAAATAATTATTAATTAATTTAATATCCAATATTAAATTAATATTTTGCCATCAATCTCGAACATTTCCGAAATTTTATTTTTCAATCATGAATCCTTATTCATGTTCTTGATATTTAAATCATATTTAAATATTAAATTTCACACAAACCCAGTTTTCACAAAACTCGACGTATTGACAACGTCAACCACCTTTATCCATTTCCCTAAACATGAATATAAAGAAATTCATTTTCTATCCATCATATTGTTCCAAAAGTTATTCTCGAGCTAGCAAGGGGACCTAATGGACCTACAGATCATAGGCTCCAACGGTACGAAGTTTAACTGGCCAAACCCTTTTAACCTAACCAACCAACATCCGTTAACTACCGGGACACTCCACTGAAGCCTAGTAATTGAACTCCCCTCACTGTAGATATACTTTCGTCCACTCGATATAACCATGATTAGTAAGTCAATCCTTCACAGCTCGTTTGTTACTATAACTAAGTCAAATGTTCGTTTTACCCCTATAGCACATCTTAGTTCCTTAAGTCCACTGGTCTTCTAATGAACAATTTGTTTATGGTCCAACCACTAAACAAAGTCCCTCTTGGGCCAATTAGAGGGTGGGGTCCCTTGTTCAAGCCTCTTGGGCCAAAATGCTAGGATTATTGAATGACACTATTGGACCACTCTCACCCATGCAGATCAAAGGATAATCCTAAATGATCAGTGTTGCGTGTCACCGCTACTAATACCACAAGTGCACAGACCGCAAGTAATATAAAACGAAAATATTCCGAGTATCGAATCCATAAAGGGAGGCGAAGCGAAAATTAAGCAAAGCAAAAATTCCTTGAACACTAAAGATACTTAGGAGAAATAATATTTAGGGACCAAAACATGAAATTAAAATGATTTTTAAAGTTAATGCGATTAAGGAAAGTAAAGTGATCAATCAAAAAAATAAAATATGGAGAAAGAGTTTTAAAATGGGAAGTGGGGTCTTGAAACTTAGTTAATAGTTAAATAATTATTACAATTAACCTATCTCTTTGCCCAACTAATCATATTCCTAGAATCTCCGTTAGTCACATAGGATCTCTTGTCGGTTTCCCCTAATTATAATTAATCCATTTTAACAACCTAAGTGTCCTTAGCGCCATTAAAATTCGTTAATTATTACGCTCTGGTTCATTTTAGGAATCTAAGTTTAATCAACTAATCTCGTTGTCACTACGGACAATTAAACTAGTTGCATGGATTATGATCTATCCTAACTTCTGTCCGTCGAGTTTCCATTAAGAATCATATCAATATATAACTGGCCAGATTGCATACAACATTACGAGCATCCATACAAATAATTAGTAAATAGGGCAAGAGATAGACAATTATAACAACATTTAACTATAATTTCATTTCAAGACCCCAAATTGGGGTTTAGCTATAAATAGCTAAAATATTCACAAGATATACAAAGGAAAGCATAATTAAAAGACCGTCGAAGACCCCGTCGCTGGCGCTTGGAGTCCCTCCAAGCACACCTTGAGCCTCCTAGAGAGCTCCCCAAAACTCTCCAAAATTTTCCCACTAAAGAACTCTCAAAAAGGTTTAAAAGCCTTGAGAGAGGGCTCCAAAGGAGCCAAGGAAAGAAAAAATGAAGGAATGGAATGATGATTGATGCATAAAATGGGCACCAAGGGGCGCCTTTTATAGGCCTGGAAATTAGACAGTGTCGCGACGCTGTGACATCAGCCAACTTGTTCGCCAAGAAATGGGACAGCGTCGCGAAGCTGTCCCCACAGAGTCTCGACGCTAAGCGGATTTCATAACTGGGCAGGTGCGGTTTGGGCTTGAAATTGGGCCAACTCCAATTCTTTTTGGGCCTCTTCTTCATGGTTGACTTTCTTGGACTCCCCCTTGACCCATGTATGGAATTTGGGCTTGAATGACTCCTTTTTGGGCATTTTTTCACCAAAATCCATAATTTTCTCCTAAAGACCAAGTAACAAAATATATTAAATATCTTCAATAAAAACACAATTAAAGTGCCCAAAAGCTTAATAAATTAGGACTAAAATAGCGACATTTCTGCCCGCTATCAATCAGGAGTTCATAGCAAGCTCAGGATTAAGATCGAGTTACCTAGGTCATTGCATGAAACAGTCAGTCTTAACAGTAAACGATGTTATAAAGTAAGAGTGACTTATTTGTCGGTCCTGTCTTGTGTAGATATCTTTTACACAAGATGCCCCTACTTGCATGTCACTACATGAACGATCTAGGATCACGTCGTTTACCTCATTTGCAAAGTAGGTCGCATCCATAGTGTTACCAGGATAAGGTACCCAGCCTTATCCATTTACTATAGACCTTTTAGGTTATATACTCAAACTTGATCCCTGCCGATATCTACAATATAGTTCGAGTATTTCATATTATAACCATGGATGTTTCTATTGGATTTAAGACATAAAATAAACAATTTCAATGAATAACATCTTTATTAGAAAAGGATAATCAAAACTTGAGTTCTAGGACATAAACCCAAGATAGAAGACCATCATCTACGGATTTCCTCAAGGAGGGTCATTTCTTTTTGTAGAGTTTGTAGCTATGGATGCATTTAACTAGATTGTAGCGTGTGTTGTTTCCAATTCCATGAACTAATTTACTTTAGGTGTTGGTTGAGATTATGTAACTGTCATTCTTTTATAATGTAGCAATTCATATTGGTTCTTGAGCATCTTGATTACTCGTTATTCTTAATATCATTTTGTGCCCACCTGGCCAGCCGGTATGAATAACTTCTCTTAGTTTCAGGGATGATTTAATAAATGTGTGGCTTGTAATCACACTAGACCATTATGAGTTGGTGAACGCCAGTAATTGAGCTAGGGTTAGCTAGTTGTCTAGTGCTTGATCGATAGAACGTCATTGGAGTTGAAACCTATTCCAAAAAAATCCAGAGTTTCGGGAGGATCCTGCTGATAAGACTGCAAGAGATTGCCTGATCAATAAAATTGCTAGAGTGTCCTTTAACAATTACAGAAGCCTTAACCAACGTCTGTTTCTAATCTGACTTCTTTATCCGTTTACATTTCTGCTTTGCTATTTATTTTGTTCCAGCATTATTCCAAAACCCAATCAATTTATCAACTTTGAAATCACTAAAAGACTAAGCAAAATAGGTAAAGTGAGACTATTCAAAACCTCGTGGATACGATAAATTACTTATCACTTGTTGCAGATTATGTGCACTTGCATAGTATTAGTTAATTTATATCATATTTTTAACCACTCTGGAAGGCAACAAGTTTTTGGAGCCGTTGTCAGGGACTTGAATTAGTTTTTATCTTATCTATTTTGTGTATGTGTTTTAGGGATTTGGTGCGTGAACTTTTTGATTGTTTCTTTTTGTTTTGTAGGTGTGATATTGGTGTATGAGCGATCCTCCTGGGGTGAGATTCGAACTTGATCCAGAGATTGAGCGGACATTTAGAAGGAGAAGGAGAGAGCAGGAAAGGAATATCAATCCAATGGTTAACCTTCCACGTCTTCCAAATAGTCCAGAAGATCAAGCTGATCCCCAGCTGAACCGTGTGCTCCAGAAAAATCCATCGTTGGAGCAAAATGGACAGCAAAATAACCAGGCTGAGAACCTTATTCTTGTAACGAAGGATATGGCCAAAGCCATTCGAGCGTATGTTTTTCCCATGTTTGATACATTAAATCCAGGAATTGTGCGTCCTCAAATTGAGGCAGCAAATTTTGAAATGAAACCAGTCATGTTCCAGATGTTGCAAACCGTGGGTCAATTCCATGGTTTACCATCTGAGGACCCCCATTTACATCTTAAGTCTTTTCTAGGAGTTAGTGATTCGTTTGTTATTATGGGGGTGTCGAGAGATGCACTTAGATTGACCTTATTCCCGTATTCTCTTAGAGATGGAGCAAAGACGTGGTTAAATTCTTTTGCTCCAAGATCAATTAGTACTGGAATGAGTTAGCGGAAAAATTTCTTTGTAAGTATTTTCCACCAACAAGGAATGTCATGTTAAGAAGTGAGATTGTGGGATTTAGGCAGAATGAAGTTGAAACTTTTAGTGAAGCTTGGGAGAGGTTTAAGGAGCTTTTGCAAAAGTGTCCCCACCACGGTTTACCACATTGTATTCAAATGGAAATATTTTACAATGGGCTAAACTTAACAACCCAAGGAATGGTTAATGTTTCGGCGGGAGGGGCCCTTTTGGCAAAAACCTTTAATGAAGCCCATGAGATTTTAGAGAGAATATCAACCAATAGTTGTCAGTGGTCAGATGTTAGAGGCTCTAGTAAGAAGGTTAAGAGTGTAATAGAAGTTGATGGTGTGTCTACCATTAGGGCCGATATTGCAATTAGCTTGAGCTCAAAATGATTAGCATCAATGACTGGCTCAACAATTCCTGTATTAAGATTATAGAAAGTTGTGGTCGCATAATCCCTTATGGCTTTGTTCCTTTCATCTACAATAAGTATGTGATTATTTGTTGCCACATCTTGATTTTGCACATTGTTGGGTTGTGATCCCCTTTGTTGCGCACCAACAGGGTCTCCAACAGGTGGCTCCATTGTAATTTCTTGCAGAAAAAATCCTTTTGGGGTTTCCTGTTGTTGAACTTCTCGTAGTTCCTTCAACTTTCTTCTTTGCTCCTTACGGCGCTGTCTGAAAGTCTTCTCTATCTCAGGGTCAAAATTATATTCAGGTCTTTTGAGCATACACCAATTCAATCGGCAAAAAATTGAAATCCTTGCAAAAAGAATCAGTGTCATGTGACAGAGGGTTTTGCGGTCGCAAACCGATCGCAATTTCTACTTTACAGAAACAATTGACGGAAGAGATTGTCGCGGCCTCTTGTCAAATAAATTTATAATCCACAACCTCAAAAGCTAACCTGAAGCAGGAGTGGCCGGGGTCGAACACGGGGAGCACGGTTATAACTTGTTTATCATAGATTTATTGTGATGACCGGACTAATGGGGGGGTTTATATTTGGAAACGAAATAATAATGGAAAGTAAGCTAATTATGGAAAATAATAGAAAAGGAAAGTAGAAGAATTAAAGAAAGAAATCAATACCTCAAAGATCATGCAACCGGATTAGTCATGGTAAGTTCAATTCAATTAAATCATTAATTTCACTAATAAGTCAAAACAAGTTTAAGTACGGCTTATTCCGACAAGAAACCGAGAACCATGATCCAACTATCACAAACATGCAAACGCAAAGTTTGATTCTAGTTTAAATTAATTAATATGCCTATTAACTAATCTAAACCGCATTGGGATCTAGCCGAATTAATTCACATGCAACGGGCAACAAACAACAATTACAATTGATTAAATCATTTAGTTCTAGGGGCGCATGCGTATAATCATAACGTTAACCTATTTGCTACTTAGATTTAGCAAGTAAATTTAGAGAGGGCGTGGTCAAGGTTGTCAATCTTTCCTACCACAATCTAAACTTATATAAAAAGAACTAAAATCACATAAACATGCTTTGATAATTCAAACAAGAAATTTCATTAAAAGAAGTTGAACTTACTCTTTGACACCCTGGTTACATGAATGAAGAATCTAGCCTCTTATGGAGCAAAAGCAAGCTTGATACATAAAGGAAAGCATGAAAGACTAAAAACTAAGAAGAATGGTGGAAAGGGGGAGAGAGATGGACTACAATGTTGTAGTGAATTATGTGTTGAGGGATGATTATAAACCTACACCAAGGCCCTCTATTTATAGTGTTTCTTGGCCTTCAATTCGTGGTAGAATGGTGCTGAATTGGGTCTTCAGACAAGGAAAAATTCCAGGCAAATTAGGGAAAAATCGATTCTGGAAAACTACCTAGCATCACGACGCTAGGACACAGCGTCGCGACGCTATGCCTTCAACTATGGAAATTATTCTGCGGATCAACACAGCGTCGCGACGCTAAGCCTTCAGCTTCACGCCCACGACTTTTCCTTATTTGAGCAGCGTCCCGACGCTTGGGAGGTAGAGTCTCGACGTTGGGATGGCTCCAAGTGAAGAATTGTCATTTAACGCTCCGGTTTCACTCGTTTAAGCCCCAAATCGCTTCCAAAGCTCCGGTGAGGACCTACCGACATTTTATACTCATTTTAAAGCATTTTTCGCAAGGAATTCAACTAAGATAAGCAAATTGGGAGATTCTAAGTGTGTAATAAATTGGATTTATCAAATACCCCCAACCTAAACCTTGCTAGTCCTCGACCAAGCATAGAATAAGATCAAGAATAATTGAGATTTATTTAGTTGCAATTCATATAGCTCCAACCTTAACATTCAAAAGAATCATTCAATTTATTCGAAGCATGCTAACACATTTAAGCAATAATTAAACAACTCAAAAATTTTCATGAATTTCTCTTGCGTGTGTGTGTGGGGAGCTTTCCTAAGGTGCTTTTACTAACCCGGGATAACCATATGAGAACCTCAACTTATTTTCCCCTACACTGGTGTTGGGTTTCTAGAGTGGGGTAAAAATATGGTAAAAAATAGACTCTAGAACACTTTGCAAGCATACACAATCTGCAGCAAGTGATAAGTAATTTATCGTATCCATGAGGCTGAATAGCTCTCACTTTATCTACTTTGTATAACTTTTTAATGGTTTCAAAAGTGGTTAAAATGATTGATTTTGATCAAATGCTGAAGCAAAAGAAATGACAGAACAGAAAGTAAACAAATAAAGCAGACAGATTGGAAATAGGCATTGGACAGGATTTTAGTAATTGTTTTAAAAGATGCTCTAGCAATATTATTGATTAGGCAATTCTCTTGCAGTATTATTAGCAGGATCCTCCAGGAACTCTGGATTTTTAGGAATGTGTTTCAACTCCAATGACGCACTACCGATCAAGCACTAGGCAACTGGTTATCCCTAACTCAGACACTGGCGTTCACCAATACACAATGATCTAGTGTGATTAAATGCCACACACTTCTCAAATCATCCCTGAAACTAAGAAGTGGTATTCATACCGGCTGGCCAGGCAGGCATAAAATAGAAATATGCACAACAATTAATCAAGATGCTCAAATCAACATATATTGCATAGAAGTTAAACACGACAATTACATAATTTCTAACCAACACCTAAGTAATTTTAGTTCATAAAGTTCATAACAACACACACTACAATCTGAGTATGTGCATCCATAACTACAAGAAATTACAAGAAAAAGTTAATTCCTTTGATCAAACCCGTAGTTGATGGTCTTCTTGAAGTCTCCAATCTTTCCTCCTCTATTCGGCTCCCAAAGATGGGAAGTAAGCCTCCACGAATGGAATAGGACTTTCCTTCTCCAAGGATGGAATGTTTTTGACTTGAGACGGCTCTTCCATTTTATAGAGTGATAGCAAGCCCTGATTAGGTCAAATTGTACACGTGGAAGGCTCTCCAAGCTTCTTAGATTCGAAAATAACTCAACTAACTTCAGTTCATTAAAATGGATTACGAGCTGTTACGTGGCAGTTTTGCTCCCTACTTTGCTGGATCACAGATTTTGCTCCCTCAAGTCGCTGAACAATATATTCTGCACAAAATAACTTCCAAAGCATCCATTCTTCCAAATGGGTTAAAACATATCATATTCATCTAAAAGCAACCCTATTTAGCACAAAAGACACACAAAACACTATAGAACTAAGGCTTAAATAACTCCTTTTGAAGAGTTATCATACCCCCAAACTTGAACTATTGCATGTCCCGAGCAATACTAACTAACCTTCCCTTAAGAATCCAAAACATTAGACAAAGCATAACTTAACCAAAACAGATAATCCAACACTACCCTCAACCTTTACCTGAGCATTCTGCAAAACCTAGCACTACTGCAGCAGAATAATTCTTCCGGCATGGACAAATAATCTCCACCTTTAACTCAATCCTAAGAACTTGCCACAACCTAGCTCTATTATCAGACATATTAAAACACATTTTCAAGGGGTTTACATTTTTGTTTTTCAGACCTTAAGCAGCCCTACAGTCATGAGCTCTTAAGCATGGGATGACCCACTTTATGGTGTAGTATACCCTTGCCTCAAACTCATCACCAACTAGGCTAAATACTCATTGTTAGCTCAAAAATCCTTAGTTATTCTATCCCTTACTTCTTAGAATGGCGACATTTTATGATGAAGCTCACCTACGTCCTGGGAGACAGAAAACTGCTAGATTATCATTCATCCTTCAAAACTTTTGCTCTATGAATTTTCTCAACAAAATTTTCACAATTAATAATTTTTTTTTCAGCAACTAATTTTTCTCATTTTTTCATATTTCCTAGGTCATCTTTTGACGCAAAGACAAACTGTGGGTATCACAAATGTCCCTGGTTACTCAACAACCTAGAAAAATAATAATGAAGGAGAGGAATGTTCGAGCAAAACAAACGGAGTGACAAAAAGTCCCCCAAACTTGAATTATTCATTGTCCCCAATGAATTATTAACATGATAAATTATACCCCCAAACTTAAATTTTTCTATATGAATTTTAAACTAAGCGTGGGACTAGAATTAAGCTAAAGGTGGATCAAATAAGTCAACACTACCTCAGAATCTTCTTGCCGCAGCAACGACTAGGCTAGAAGAAATGCTCAAGCAAAAGGTTTCTGGAGATCAGAATACCTTGATCTAATTAAGCTAACTAGTCCAAGATTCAAAAAATTAAGAAGAAAATTAGTTAAGTTAGGAATGCTCAGTGCTATAGAACAAAAACAACTATTAGAAATTTCATTAAAAGCATAGAAAAAGATTTACATGAAATAGATAAACTGGTGGCCTAGGAACAGAAAAGCAAAAACATCAAAACATAATATTAAAAGAAAATGGGGTTAGGAATACGCGAGCAATCAAAAAGATAAGAACAAAGTAAATGCTCGCCCAACTCTACTTCTTCGTCAATCCTCCTGACCCTGATCTTCCTCCTCTTCTTCCTCTCTTTCAACTGGCGGGGGCGGGATCCAAGGGTTAAACAAATCATCGGGGAAAACAAGGAAGGCTTGATATGGTTTCGAAAAATTAGATTGCAAGGCCCTCCTAAGTGTGGCATCCCTCCTCTTAGCATAGGTCCAGTAGGTTTGAGCTTGCCTTTCAGCATACTCTTGCCTACTGGTCGACAATGCCAGCTACTCTAAAATCTGATGGATGCCTCAAACCAGCCCACCTTGGCGTGCTTCCTGCGTGCGCTGAAGTCGAGCCAAATTGGGCGTATCTATGATCCCCTTGTCAAGCAAAACAACATCCTCTGGAACCGTGGGCACTCCTGCCCTACTACACAGCATTGTGATTGTGTTCGGGAAAAATAACTTCCCTACCTTCTTCCGCCAGCAATCATAAATTTCACTCGAAATAATTTTTCCAACATCGATACTCAAAGAACGAAGAATAGCAAATACCAGGAGCACTCTGTCTCGAGATACTGTTGAGTCGTGGGTTGTCGGAAGCAAGCGTAACTTAATAAAGCCCAACCATGTGTTCGCTTCACTATTCAGATAAGCTGCTTGGAACGTGCACTTCTCTGTCTTCGACAACCTCCATTGCGCCCCTTCAATGCCAACCTCTCGCACTGCCACGTTCAATTGATCGTTAGATGGTGCTACCACCATCTCATTAAATCCAGCATGTGGAAAGTCTTGGAGGCTAAAAAGAGAGTTGATTGCTGATAAGGAAATGAGTGACCAACGAGCTCAATCAATTACTATGGTTAAAAGTTGCATCCTTTCAAAGCTTGGAAAGGCACCTATTCAACCAAAAGGCATAATGAATCTAAAAATCCAGATTCATCCATCATATTTAATGCATTATGAACTTATTTAATTCATGTATTTGTATTTATGATGGTTCGTGTATGGATTTTAAGGGTTGGGGGTTGAATCTAGGCTACATAGGTGAATGGTTGTGTCCTTTCATGGTGTCTTTTCAATTAGTATAAATATAGATGTCATTTGTCATTTGAAGAACAAGTTGAAGTACAAGTTGAATTTGAATGAAATTTCAGATTGAGTTTAGCCGCTCTCAAGCTTTTATGCTTTCTTTTTGTTCTTGTGTTTAGAATGCATGCCTAGGACTTTCAATCTAGTTTGATCAATTAGATTGTGAAGAGTTCGAAATCTTGAAGTTAGGAACGAGTTCTCTTTTCTTCTTGATCTTTGATCATCCTTCCAAGCCAAATCTGTTTAACTTTCTTGGGGTTGTCTATCATTTCGTTAATGGGGTTATTCTTATTATTGTTGTGGGGGTTCACCTAAAATAAGGGGAGTTCTCAAACGTAATTGAGATAGTTCCTTTATCATTTGGTATCACAGCATCTTTGATTCCTTTATCATTTGGTATTAGGGCTTTGACTCTAAACAGATTATATCTTTACTTGCTTTCCATTCTATCCCATTTTTTTTTCTTTCAAGTTTCAATCTATCCATTTCGTGTGACTCTTCATCTTCTTACCTTTGCTTCATGTTGTTTCTTATCGTGCTTGCTGAAAAAAAAAAGAAGATTTTTTTTCCTTTGCATCTTTCCAAACTTGTTTTTGTAACTTTTTAGATTTTGTGACTTTTCACATTCTTGGTTATATTGATGTGTTCTTGCATGATTCTTATAAGAATACTATAAGACTTGCTGAAGTTTGAGATTTTAGAAGTCTTCAAGGGTGTTTCTAAATCTTTTGAGTGCAAACACGTGTGACCTTTCATCTTCCAAGAGAGTAAATACGTGAGGGAGTGCTTGTGAGGTTCATTTCTTCTTTTCAGCCATGTTTTCCCAAAGAAGAAGACGTTGTGAAACCCACAAAATTGATGCTGAATTTTGGAACGGTGTTCGAGAAAATTTGGCTGAGCTACGTCGAGCCATGAATGATTATATTGAAATATGCAAAGAGATGGATTTACGAGACCAAGCCAAGAAGGCTCAAGCTGCACAATCCAATCAAATTGACGGAGATTGTTTAGCACCTCAAGATGATGGCGATCAATACGTTCAAAATGTTGGTGATCATCAAAATCAAGAAGAGGAAGGGACAAAAGACGAGGTTAGTATAAAAGACGATGGTATGGTTGATGTATGTGTTGAGAATGAGGTTGAGGTAAAATCTCAAGAGAAAAGTGAGGTGAATCGAAAGAGTGAAAAAATCGAGGAAAGTGTGAAAAGCGAGAAAATAGAGAAAAGTGAGGTGAATCTAGAGAGTGAGAAAATCGAAGAAAGGGTCAAAAGTAAGAACATAGAGAAAAGAGAGGAAATTGTGAACAGTTAGGCGATTGAGAAAAAGGAGGAAAATGAAAAAGAAATGAGTGAATGTGAAAAAAAGTGTTTGAGTAAAAAATATCATGAGCGTGGGTTTTGTTTTCCCAGTGTTTTTGATGTATCAATCAAATCATGTTGGATTATCAAGTTTGAAAATTTTGATCAACGACGAAGGGGAAGGTGTTCTTCACGAAGAAAATACACATTTGGTCCTACAAGAGATTATTCTCTCAAACATGTTTCACAAGATCGGGATGATGACTACAAAGCTGCTTTACAAGGAGAGCGTTTAGATTTAAGGATGAATCTTCCCGAAGAAGGGGAGAATGATAAGGAAATGAGTGACCAACGAGCTCAATCAATTACTATGGTGAAAAGTTGCATCCTTTCAAAGCTTGGAAAGACACCTATTCAACCAAAAGGCATAATGAATCTAAAAATCCAGATTCATCCATCATATTTAATGCATTATGAACCTATTTAATTCATGTATTTGTATTTATGATGGTTCGTGTATGGATTTTAAGGGTTGGGGGTTGAATCTAGGCTACATAGGTGAATGGTTGTGTCCTTTCATGGTGTCTTTTCAATTAGTATAAATATAGATGTCATTTGTCATTTGAAAAACAAGTTGAAGTACAAGTTGAATTTGAATGAAATTTCAGATTGAGTTTAGCCTCTCTCAAGCTTTTACGTTTTCTTTGTGTTCTTGTGTTTAGAATGCATGCCTAGGACTTTCAATCTAGTCTGATCAATTAGATTGTGAAGAGTTCGAAATCTTGAAGTTAGGAACGAGTTCTCCTTTCTTCTTGATCTTTGATCATCCTTCCAAGCCAGATTTGTTTAACTTTCTTGGGGTTGTCTATCATTTCGTTAATGGGGTTATTCTTATTATTGTTGTGGGGGTTCACCTAAAATAAGGGGAGTTCTCAAACATAATTGAGATAGTTCCTTTATCAATTGCTCCTAGGCTCCAATCAATAGCCACCCCTTGGACCATGACTTTGAATCCTTCTTGATCATCTATGTTCGCATAAAATTCACGAACAATGTTGGAATTTAGCGGATCTGACTTTGCACAAAACTGACTTCATCCGTGATTTCCGATTCCATCCCTTAGAAAATGCGGTAATCTTCACCAAAACCTCTCTCGAATAGGAAATTCCTTTTCAGCATCTCCCTGTATTTTTCTCTTGCAAGTTCATTGACGAAGCGAATAAACGACATTCCTGCTTCTTCCTCTGCTGCTTCATCCATTGCTTCGGCAATTCCCTTGCCCTTGTCCTCTTGATGCTTCGCCAAAATCTCTTCCTCTGCCTTCTTTTTCGTTTCTTCTCTTGCCGGTCCTCTGCCCCCTTTTTCTCCCGTTCTTCTTTTTCAGAGTTTTCCTTCTCAGATTCTGTCGTCGACGGCGATGGAGTATCTGTTCGGATCACCTTGACTCTCCCATCCTTCTACTTCCGGCGGCGACGACGTGGAATCTCTGGTACAATGACTTCAGTTTGAACCTCCTACTCTTGAGCTTCCTATCCATTTCTTTTTTCTTGCGCATCTTCCGCTTGCTTCTCTTGCACTTCTTGCGGATTTTCAACCACCGGCTCATTCTGCTCAGGATCTTTTTCCTCAGGTTCCTTTGGGTGTTCTTTCTCAACCTCTTTCTCAACGATGTCTTCCACTACTTTCCTTACAACCTCTTCAACTCCAGCCCTATATTGCCGCCTTCTTCTCTTAGCTTCTCTTTCTTCCGGCGTCTTCCTCTTCTTCGTCTTTGTCTTCGGTGCCTCAGGTTTAATTGGCACTTCTTCCTCCTCAGTATCTCTCTCTTTCCTTCCTCTCGTTTTCACCATTTAGAACTTGAAGAATTTTCGCACTCGGAGAACAGAAAGAAAATAGAAGAAGAAGATTCAAAGAAGAATGATGGAGTAGAGGGAAACTAACCTGAGTGGGGTTTAAATGGGGCTTCAGCAAATAAAATCCTAACCGAATAATCTTCCTCTATTAATGATATTACCGTTTTAATCCTGCATGCAATTAGTAAAATTAATTAATTAAAACGGTAAAATCTGATTTTAATGATGCGTTGTCTGTCTTTCGATTTCCCTGCGCGACACGTGGAAGCACCAGATCTTCCATGCAATTTACCTGCCCACGGGAAATTCAAATCCAATCGGTAAGAAATATTTAATCCCCCAACCAATTCCTCAGGATCTGACGAAATATTTGTTCCCCCTAACAGAATGTCGAAACAAACCACTCAGCAAAGATTTTCTTCTAGAAGAATCTTTGATACGGAAGATTTTAAATTAAATTTAAACCGCCAAAATCAAATCTCCTTTTTATCCTTAGCCGAATAAATCAGGGAATTATATCATTAACCTAATCTAAACAGAAATTTAAATAACCGAAAATACAAACTAAGATAAAATCTAAATTAAACTAATCAGATTAAAAATAAATTAAACTGACAAAAATAATAAATATACTGAAAATAAAATCTATGGAAATTAAAATTACCAACGAATTAAAATAAATCAGATGAGATTCAAACAAACCAAATCTAATTTAAAATAATTCGAATTAAAATCAAACTCAATCAGCGAAAAATAAAATTGCAACAACCCTCGGAGTCTCATAGTCATCTATACCTTTGTTCCAACATACTAACACTTTGTGGTGAAAGTAGCTGACTACGAGCATAGCTCACTGATAGCGAGCAAAAATGTCGCTATTTTAGTCCCAATTTATTAGGCTTTTTTTGTGCTTTCATTGTGTTTTTATTGAAAATATTTCATATATTGTGTTATTTGGTCTTTAGGAGCAAACTATGGATTTTGGTGATAAAAGTGCCCAAAATGAAGCCATTCAAGCCCAATTTCCATGCTTGGGTCAAGGGGAGTCAAAAGAGGACAACTATGAAGAAAAAGCCCAAAAAGAATTGAAGTTGGCCCAAGAAAAGAAGCCTAATCCGCAGCTGGAAGTTCTGGAAAACGCCTAGCGTCGCGACGCTGTCCATTTCTTGGCTGGCAAGTCGATGACGTCACAGCGTTGCGACGCTGTGCCGTATAGCGTCGCGACGCTACCCCCTTTCCAAGCCTATAAAAGACGCCCCTTGGTGCCTCATTTTACGATCAATCATCATATTCTTCCATTCCTTTCTTGCTTTCTTGGCTCCTTTGGGAGCCTCTCTCAAGGCTTCCAAGCCTTTTTGAGAGTTTCTTTAGTGGGAAACTTTTGGGGAATTTTGGGGAGCATTCTAGGAGGCTCAAGGAGTGTTCGGAGGGACTCCAAGCGTCAGCAAGGGCGTCTTCAACGGTCAATTCCTTCCCTTTTATTATGTTCTTAATTATGCTTTCCATTGTAATTATTGTGAATATTTTAGCTATGAATAGCTAAACCCCAATTTGGGGTCTTGAAATGAAATTATAGTTCAAATGTTGTTATAATTGCCTATCTCTAGCCCTTTGTCTTAATTATTTGTATGGATGTGCTTAATGCTTTATGCAATCTGGCCAATTGTGTACTGATCTGATTCTTAATGGAAACTCGACGGAGAGAAGTTAGGATAGATCATAATCCATGCAACTAGTTTAATTGCCCGTCGTGACAACGGGATTAGTTTATTAAACTTAGATTCCTAAAACGAATCAGAGCGTAATAATTAATGATTTTTAATGGCGCTAAGGACACTTAGGTTGTTAAAATGAATTAATTACAATTAGGGGAGACCGACAGGAGAACCTATGTTATTAACGGATATTCTAGGAGTATAATTAGTTGGGCGATGAGATAGGACGATTGTAGCAATTGTTTAGCTAATAATTGATTTTCAAGACCCCTCTTCCCATTATTATTTCGCCCAAGTATTTTTAGTGCTCAAGAAATCTTTGCTTGCTTAAATTTCGCTTCGCCTCCCTGTGGATTCAATACTCACTATACCTACCGTTTTATATTACTTGTGACGACCCGTGAGCTTGCGGTGTAAAAGTCGTAAAACGGCGAATAGTAGTCGCCGTCGTCTGGCAACAAGTTTTTGGCGCCGTTGCCGGGGACACTCACTATTAAGACTGTAGCGCATACTCACTTCCCAAACCAACCTTTCATGCAGTGGAAATCGTGGGTGTCACGAGTGCCCTTGGTTACTTAGTTTATTCGAGAAGGAGGAGTATCTCCTTCCTTTTCATTTTTTTAGCAGTTTTTTTAGCATTAGCAATAGTCAACATGATACATAAGAGAGTATAAATACAAAACTATCCCCCCAAACTTACACGAGTCAATGTCCCCATTGACTTACATGAAGAACATAAAAGGTGAGACTTAAAAAGGATTAGCAAGTTAAGATCAAGTCTATCCTTTCTAAAGGTACCGGTAGTCAAAGCCTAAGGTGTGTTTGGACTTGAATGTGTTATAGAGAGAAGAGTTTATCCAGGCTTCCTATTTTCAAGATTTGAAGTTACCAAACCATTTAAAGAACTGAGAGAGATTTAGTTATCATCATTAATGGCACTCAAAAAATAACAAACCTAAAAAGCACGCTTCTTTCTACTTTTTCTTAGAATTGTTTTTCTTTTAAAAAGAGATATATATTTTTAGAATTTTATCCAACACTTCAATAAAAAAAAAAAAAAAAAAAAAAAAAAAAAAAAAAAGAAACAACTAACCTAAAACAAAAAGCAAGTAAAACTAACTTAGACCTTACTTCCAGTCACCTGTCAATGAAAGAATAAAGAACTAAAGAATAGAAGAGTGAAAGGAAGACTCCCCTAAGCGTTAGAAGGGCCTACTCCATCGCTTGGTGTTGGATTCCAGTTTATTTCAGGGAATGGTGGAAGGTATTCTCCAAGATGCACTCGAAAACTCCATCTCTCCCTTTAGCATAGGTTAGGTACTCTTTACACTGGTTCCTCATCTTCTCCAAATCTCTTCTTAAAACCACTAAATCAACTTCAGGTTGTGGTTTCAGGACTGGAGGCTGCAGTTGACTTGCGGCCGCATCTGATATATTCTACGATAATTTTGCGGTCGCATCGCCTGATGTATCAGTGGCTTGTTCAGGAGATTTTTCTTGTTGAGCAGCAGGGGCATTTTCTTGAGCATTCTTTTCAAGTGAAGTCACCTTTTGCTTGGCATTGACTATGAGCTTTTTTATTAAACTCAAGTCATTGGAAGTACGGGTCGCTTCTTTTTCCTCTTTCTCTTCTGGCTCTATTCCTGCAAACCTGCATAATTTGGTGATCAAGGTTGGGAAGAATAGTCTCCTATTGCCGTCTAGAGTGGTTAAAAATACTATGCAAGTGCACATAATCTGCAACAAGTAATAAGTATTTTATTGTATCCACGAGGTCTTGAATAGTCTCACTTTACCTATTTTGTTTTAGTTCTTTAGTGATTTCGAGGTTGGTAAATTGATTGGTTTTTTAAAATGCTGGAACAAAAGAAATGATAAAGAAGAAATGTAAACGAGTAAAGGAAACAGATTGGAAGTAGGTACTGGTTAAGACTTCTGTAATTGTTAAAAAGATGATCTAGCAATTTTATTGATCAGGCAATCTCTCGCAGTCTCATCAACATGATCCTCCCGAAACTCTGGATTTTTTTGGAATGTGTTTTAACTCCAATGAAGTTCTACTGATCAAGCATTAGGAAATTGGCTATCCCTAGCTCAACTGCTGGCGTCCACCAACTACAAAGGTCTAATGTGATTACAAGCCACACAACTCTTAAATCATCCGTGAAACAAAGAGAAGCTATCCATACCGACTGGTCAGGCGGGCAAACAAGAAAATTAAGATCAACAAGTAATCAAGATGCTCAAAGATCAATCAGAATTACTAGATTAATAAAAAAAGACAATTACATAATTCTTAACCAATGCCAAAAGTAAATTAGTTCATGGAAATAGAAATAACACACGCTACAATTATATTAAGCACATCCATCAGTACAAATTCTACAAGAAAGTAATCTCCTCCTTGAGCGAATCCATAGAGAATGGTCTTCTCGGTCTCCAATCGGTCTTAAACTCTATTCGGCCTCCAAAAGATGGATTTCTTGACTTTAGAAGGCTAGTCTCTTATATAGGGTGAAGTCCAACCTAATTAGGTCAAACATGACACGTGGAGTTCTCTCCAAGCCTCCTAATTCCGAGATCAGAGCTAGAAATGCCACCTAATTTAATGAATCACGTGCAGCTCACGTGGCCAGTTTTGCTCACGACTTTGCTGGATCAACGAACTTTGTTCTCTCAATTTGCTCAGCATTTATTTCTTTGCAAAAGAACTCCAAAGCATCAATTCTTATAATTAGGCTAAAACATAATATATTCACCTAATAACACACCCATATGACACAAATAACATATAAATCATCATAGAATAAGGTATAAATAACTCCTTTTTGGAGAGTTATCATACCCCGAAACTTGAACTATTACGCGTCCCGAGCAATACTAACACATTTTCTCAGAAATTTCAAAACAATGGTCATAGCACAACCCAATTAAACAGATAATCCAACACTACCTTCAACCTTTACCTGAGCATCCTGCAAAACCATGCGTTGCCGCAACAAAACAATTCTTTCAGCATTGAACAAACAATCATCACCTTTAACTCAATCCTAAGAACTACCACAACCTAGCTATATTATTAGACCTTTTTTTAACAAACTTTAGGGATTTATTCTTCTGTTCTTCAGACTTAAAGCAACCCTACAGTCATAACCCTAAAAATCTTTAGTTATCTATCCTTTACTTCTCAAAATGGCGACATGTTATGATGAAGCTCACTTAAGCCCTGGGAGATAGAAAACTGCCAGATTATCATTCATCCTTAAAAAATTTTGCTTTCTCAGTCTTTTCAGCAAATCTTCACCTTTTCTTTTCTTTTTCTTTCTTTCATTTCTTTTTTTTTTCCTTTCTTTTCTAACATATTTTCATCATTTTTTTCAGTATTTCCTTGGCCATCTTTTAACGCAAAGACAAACTGTGGGTGTCACAAATGTCCCTAGTTACTCAATAACCTAGAAAAATTATGAAGGAGAGGAATGCTCGGACAAAATAAGAGGAGTGCCTCTAAGTCCCCCAAACTTAATCTATTCATTGTCCCCAATGAATGAGCAACATATAATTAACTCCCCCAAACTTAATTTTTTACTCTGGATTTTAAACAAAGCGCGGGACTAAGACTAGGCTTAAGGTGGATCAAATAAGAAAATGCTACCTCACAACTTCTTGCCGCATCGACGACCAGGCTAGAAGAAATGCTCAAACAAAAGGTTTCTGGAGATCAGAATACCTTGATCTAATTAAGCTAACTAGTCCAAGCTTCAAAAATTTTTAGTCCCTGAGGTTTGAGTTAGGTTTCAATTTGGTCCCTGAGTTTTTAAACTCAACAATTTAGTCCCTAAGGTTCAGATTTCGTTTCATTTTAGTCCCTCCATCCATTTTTCCGTTAGATTTTAACAGATCGCTGACGTGGCACCTATTTTTTTATTAAAAATATTATTTTTTAATTTTTTAAAATAAAATTAATAAAAATATTAATTTTTAATTATTTTTCTTTCTTCCTTTTTCAACCCTTTTCATCACCACCTTCCTTTTTCTTCTTCAACCATCCTCTGAGCTGGGTTGCGATTGAACAAAGAAATGAGAGGATCTTCGCGAGCGATGGCGAGCGGATCTTCACGAGATCTGAGCGACCTGCAGCTTGAATCTTCACATCTGAGAGATGGCGAGATCTGAGCGGTCTGAGCAACTGCGGCTGGAATCTTCACATATGAGAGACGACGAGATCTGAGCGACGAGATCTGAGCGATCTGAGTGAGCTGCGGCTGGAATCTTCGCATCTGAGTAAGTTGCGGCTGGAATCGTCGCAAGACCCACGACGCCGATTATATCCCTCTCTCCCTCTCTTCCTCGTTTTTGGCTGCAACACACAAGACCCACGGCTGCCGGAATCAGAAGACCCACACGCATCGTTTTTGGCCAGATCTGAAAATCCCATTGAAAGAGCTTAGATTTGAAACCAATGGAAACGGCCGGAAACGAAAAGAATTTGAAGAAAAGAAGGATGGAGAAGAAGAGAAGGAAAGAAGGGGAAAAGAAAAAAAAAGGTTGTCGCCGGTCGATGGCCGGCGAGCGGCGGTCGCCGACGACTGGTGGTTGTCGGCGGCAACATTAGAATGATGGTGGTGATGGTGGTTGGTTAAGAAGAAGAAAGAAGGGGAAAAAATAAAAATAATAGAAAATAAATTTTTTTTATTAATTTAATATTATTTTTATTTTAAAAATTTAAAAATATTTTTTTATTAAAAAAATGTTGCCACATCAGCACTCCGTTAGTAATTAACGGGAAATTGGATGGAAGGACTAAAAACGTAATGAAATCCAAACCTCAAGGACTAAATCGTTGAGTTTGAAAACTCAAGGACCAAAATGAAACCTAACCCAACCCTCAGTTACCAAAAGTGTATTTTTCCCTATTTTTTTCAGCCAGCAAAAATAAAAACAAAAGAAACAGAAGCAGATTTCATAAAAGCAGAAAAAAAAAAATAGGCAAACAAACAAGCGAGCAAACAAAATTGATCAATCAAAATAACTGCTCGTTGAAATTTTCTTCCCTTCTCAGTCTTCTTGGCCAGCATCTTCTTCATCTTCATCTCGTTCCACTGGCGGGGGCGGGATCCAGGGGTTCATGAGGTCATCGAGGAATACGGGGAAGGCTTGATATGGTTTAGAAAAATTTGCTTGCATGGCCTTTCTTGATCTAGCATCCCTCCTCTTTGCGTAGCTCCAGTACGTTTGTAGTTGTCTTTCAGTGAACTCCAATCAACTGAGCACCAACTATAGCTGCTCTTGGATGCTATGGATGCCACAAACCAGACCACCCTGGGGTAACTCTTAAGTCCTTCGCAGCCTCGCCAGATTTGGTGTGTCGATGACCCCCTTATCAAATAATTTAATATCTTCATTGCTTTCTGGGACCCCTTCCCTCTAACACAACATTGTAATTGTATTTGGGAAGAAAAGTTTGCCGACCTTTTTCCTCTAGCAATTATGTATCTCGTTGGAGATAATTTTTCCGTCATCAATACTTAAGGATCTGAGAATTCCAAAAACCAAAAGAACCCGATCTCGAGACACTGTAGAATCATGTGTAGTTGGAAGCAGACTGGAAAGTCCGTTTCTCGTTTTGCCGACCTTTTTCCTCTAGCAATTATGTATTCGCCTCACTTTTGAGGTAAGCAGATTGGAAAGTCCGTTTCTCTGTTTTTGAAACCTGCCATTGAGCCCCTTCTATCCCTTCCTCCCTCACGGCCGCATTGAGCTGCTCATTAGATGGGCCACTGCCATCTCATTGTAGCCTGCATGAGGAAAGTCTTGAAGATTGAATAAAGAGTTGATCGCTCCGGGGCTCCAATCCACTTGGAATCCCTCTTCTTCATCAATATTCGCGTAGAACTCGCGCACCATATGCGAGTTTGCAACTTCCGGCTTGGCGCAGAATTGCTCCCAACCGTGATTTGTAATACCAGCCCTCAAGAAATGGGGTAAGTCCTCGCCAAATCCTCGCTCGAACAAGAAATCGCATGTGAGCATTTCGCAATGTTTTGCTCGCACAAGATCATTGACAAAGCGCTCATATGGTCGGCGCACTTCTGGTTCCTCTGCTTCTTCAGCAACATCCTTGCCTCTGTCCTCATTCCTTTTCGCAACAATCTCAGCAACCTCATCCTCTTCAGCCTCTTTAACTTCTTCCACATTCTCTTGAACTTCAGCCTCAACATTTTCTTTTTCAGATTCCGTAGTCGGAGGAGAGGGAGTGTCAGTACGTACCCGTTTAATTCACCCAACCTTCTGCTTACTCCGGCGACGTGGTGGCTGCACTGGAACGACCTCCTCTGGTACCACCTCTTACCTTTCTTGCGGAATCTCAACTTGGGGCCCAATCGATTCTGGGGTTTTATCTTTTTTCGGGGGATTTCGGTGGATCTTCTTCAGCAATTTCAACCGCAACACCTTCAATCACCTTTTGAATGGTTTCAGCAATAGAAGACTGTCGTTGCCTCCTTAACCTTCGAGCTTCTTTCTCTTGAGGCGTTCTTTTCTTCTTAGTCCTCTTCATCGGTGCCTTCGGGGTTATAGGCACCTCCTCTTCTTTAGTATCTCTCTCTCTCTTTCCTCTCGTTTTTTCCATTTTGATTCATAGAAAATATGCACCAAACACTCAAGAAGAAAGGTAGAGTAGACGAAGTGGAAAGAAACGTAAAAAGAAAAACGTACCAAAGATTGAATAAATAGGGGCGCCAACAATTAAGATCCGGATCGAAAGAAAATCTGCCCTTCATTAAATAAATATTACCGTTTAATTTACTTGTAATCATGAAAATTAAAGCCCCCTCAAATGGTAAAAATCCCTCAGTAAATGCTTGATGTGCTGGCTAACGACTAGCTCGTTGGATTGCCACTGCGGAACACGTGGCATCTCCAAATGTTCCACGCGTTTTACCTGCACAAGAAAAATTAAACCCTAATGGTAAAAAGGAATTAAATCTCAACAACCCATTGCATCCTGACTAAATCTTTTGATCCTAACCAAAATATTGCAAAAACAAATCCACCTTCAAAACCGATTCTTCTAGAACGATATTTCCTAGAAAATCCGAAAAATTCAAATTAAAATAAAATTCGCCAAAATCAAATAAAATCTTCAACCCAAATAATAAAAAATAAATTAAAATACACTTAATCTAAATGGAAATCAAAATAAAATAAACATAATTTAATTCGCTAAAATTAAAATCAAATCAGCCGAAATTAAAATAACCGAAAATCAAATCCAATTTAAACGACAATTCAAATAATCAACGAATTACAAAAATCAGATGAAAATAAAATAAGCAAAATCTAATTTGAAATAAAATCAAATCGAATATGAAAAAATAAAATAAAATCGTTGGGAGCTCTAAAGATATTGCTAAACGAAATGCTCCCTCAAAATCTACGCTCGCTTATTCTTCAACCATTCTTAGAGAAGGATATTTCGAATGAAATTCATCTCCCCAATAATGCTTCACTCGCTGCCTATTAACCTTAAACACTCGTTCATCCTTTTCATCTTTCAAAGTAATTGCTCCATGAGGAAAAACTTCAATCACTACAAACGGTCCAGACCATTTAGATTTCAATTTTTTTGGAAACAATTTTAATCTAGAATTATATAACAAAACATGTTGACCCTTTTCAAATTGCTTAAGCCCCGTTTGGTAACCATTTGGTTTCGTGTTTTTGGTTTTTGAAAATTAAGCTTAAAAAGACTACTCCCACACATAAGTTTCTTGATTTTGTTATCTACCTTCTTCTTATATTTTCAAAAACCAGGTCAAATTTTGAAAACTAAAAAATGTAGTTTCCAAAAACTTGTTTTTGTTTTTGGAATTTGGCTAGGAAGTTAAATGTGTCATTGACAAAGATGCAAACCATGATAAGAAAATTGGAGAAAAACAAGCATAATTTTCAAAAACCAAAAACCAAAAACCAAAAACCAAATGGTTATCAAACGGGGCCTTAGGTTTCAGTTTCTTATCATACCACCTCTTTGTTTTCTCTTTATACATCTTCGCATTTTCGTAAGAAAATTGACGAAACTTTTCTAACTCATTAAGCTGCATCATTCTAATTTGCTCCTGCATTATGAAAATCAAAATTTAATTTTTTCAGAGCCCAAAATGTTTTATGCTCAAGCTCTAACGGTAAATGGCAAGTCTTTCCATATACTAACCTATAGGGAGACATACCTAAACGAGTCTTATAGGTTGTCCTATAGGCCCAAAGAGACTCATCTAACCGAAAAGACCAATCTTTCCTAAATGGATGGACTACCTTCTCTAATATAGATTTAATCTCCCTATTACTAACTTCAGCCTGACCATTCGCTTGGGGTGGTAAGGGGTAGCTATCATATGCTTAACTCCATACTTAGCTAAAAGCTTAGATAATACATTATTCACAAAATGTGTACCCTCATCGCTCACAAGAGCCCTAGGTGTTCCAAACCGTGCAAAAATGTGCGATTGAAGAAATCTTGACACTGTTTTAGCATCATTATGATGGCATGCAATGACTTCCACCCACTTGGACACGTAGTCAACTGCCAACAAAATAAACACATTACCATTAGATTGGGGAAATGGCTCCATAAAATCGATACCACACACATCGAATAATTTTAATTCTAAAACATAAGTAAGAGGCATCTCATCTCTAGGTCCTAAATTCCCTCTCCTTTGGCAAGTATCACATTGCTTGCAAAACCAATGGGCATCCTGAAATAAAGAAGGCCAAAAAAATCTGCATTGAAAAATCTTAGTAGCTATCCTCTGACCACTGAAGTGACCTCCATACGATGAAGCGTGACATTGCTCCAGGATATCCTTTGCTTCATCACCTGAAACACTCTTCGAATAATACCATTTGAACACTGTTTATACATAAATGGATTATCCCAATAATAAAACTTTGCATCATACCGAAACTTTTGAATTTGCCTCCTATCCATATCTGTAGGAGTAACTCTACTCACCATAAAATTAGTTATATCTGCATACCAAGGAGTACTATGCACTATCTTAACATCAACAGCAAAGAGCTGCTCATCTGGAAATGAATCTTAGATGACATATTGCTCGAGCAAAGATGATGGTCAGTCAAGATGAGACAAATGATCAGCAATAACATTTTTCGATCCCTTCTTGTCCTTTATCTCTAAGTTGAACTCCTGCAATAACAAAACCCAACGAATTAATCTAGGCTTCACATCTTTTTTTTGACATTAAGTACCTTTTTGTTGCATGATCCGTAAACATTGTGACTTTAGATCATACTAAATATGGGCGAAATTTCTCAAAGGCAAACACGATCGCCAACAACTACTTCTCAGTAGTTGTATAGTTGATTTGTGCCTCATTCAAAATCCTACTTGCATAATAAATAGGATGGATAACTTTGCCCTGCTTTTACCCATCGCACCTACTGCCACATCACTGGCGTCGCACATCACCTCGAACGGCAAACTCTAGTTTCGTGCACAGAGAATGGGTGTTGAAGTCAAAGCAGCCTTTAAAGTCTCACAAGCCTTCCTACATTCTGCATCAAAATCAAAAACACTATCAGCTTGCAGCAATTTACAAAGAGGTTTCCTAATGTTAGAAAAATCTTTTATGAACCTCCTATAAAATCCAGCATGACCTAAAAAGCTATGAATCCCTTGAATTGAATTCGGTGGCTCTAACCTCTCAATAACCTCTATTTTTGCTCCATCAACCTCTAGACCTCTCTTTGAAATTTTATGACAAACAATATGCCCTCCTTCACCATGAAGATACATTTCTCCCAATTAAGAACTAGATGTGTATCCTCACAACTTTTTAGCACCTTTCCTAAATTATTCAAACACTCTTGAAAAGAACCTCCAAAAACTGAGAAATCGTCCATAAACACCTCAACGGTGAACTCAATCATATCAGAAAAAATAGCTAGCATACACCGCTGAAATGTTGCTGGAGCATTGCAAAGACCGAAAGGCATTCGCCTAAAAGCAAATGTCCCATACGGGCAGGTGAATGTTGTTTTTTTCTGGTCCTTAGGAGCTATGGTAATCTGGTTATACCCAGAATAACCATCCAAGAAACAATAGTAAGTCTGTTCAGCTAACCTATCCAACATTTAGTCAATAAATGGTAGAGGGAAATGGTCCTTACAGGTAGCTTTATTAAGCCTCATGTAATCCATGCAAACCCTCTAGCCAGTTACTGTCTTAGTGAGGTTCAACTCATTATCTTTATTAGTTACTACCATCACACCTTCTTTCTTAGGAACACACTAGAGAGGACTTACCCAATTGGATAAATAATCCCAGCATCCAACCATTTAATCACCTCCTTCTTAACTTCTTTCATTGCAGGGTTAAGCCTTCTCTGCTGCTCAATACTCCTAAAGGATCCCTCCTCTAGAGTGATTTTATGCATAAAGAAAGATGGACTAATTCCTTGAATATCAACTAATGTCCAACCTATTGCCTTGCGGTATTGCTACAACAACTTTACTTAGGACTCTTCATCCTCCGGCACTAAATCAGATGCAATAATAATGGGCAACGTCTCACCCTCCCCAAGATACGCATACTTCAGATGATCCGGTTAAAGGTTTCAAATGTAAAGTAGGTGCCTCGATTAGGAAAGGCTTAATAGGAGGAGCCTTCCTCTAATTGAAATCTAATGACTCAAAAACACTCTCAAACCTAGACACTTCTTTTTCATTTTTCTTCTCTAAAGTACACACTGCTAAATCTTCTATGCTAATCTCTCCATAATCCTTAAAATGTTGATCTGTCAAATCCTCCATTGTTGTCTCCTCAATTGTGCTCTCTCGAAGCTGGATTAAAGAACAATCTTCCACTTCATTTGGATACTTCATAGCTTTAAAAACATTAAACTTTAATTCCTCATTATGAACTCTCATAATTAATTCCCCCTTCTGAACATCTATCAATGACCAGTAGCCAAAAATGGACGACCAAGAATAATTGGGACATCTTTATCTGCCTCATAATCTAAAATAATAAAATAGGCAGGAAATATAAAATTTTCTACCTGGTCCAAAACATCCTCAATCTTACCCTCAGGATATGTGATAGACCTATCAGCTAATTGGACCGTGACCGTGGTAGGCCTAGCTTCACCAATACCTAACTTCAATAGACCGAAAGAGGCATAAGGTTTATGCTTTCGCCTAAATCACAAAGTGCTATTCCCAACTCCTTTCCACCTATAAAGACAGGAATCGTAAATGACCCTGGATCCTTAGCCTTGGTCGGTACCCCATTCTTAAGAATAGCACTACATTCCTCAGTAAGAGCCACGGTATCAAATTCTCCTAATCTCTTCTAGTCAAGATATCCTTAAGAAATTTTGCATAATTTGGCATTTGCTCTATAGCTTCTACTATAGGTATATTTTTATGAAATTGCTTAAGAATCTCTAAGAACTTTTTAAATTGAACATCTTCGTTCTTAGGCTGTTGTGTTTGTGGAAAAGGTAGGGGTGGTCTATAAGGTGGGGGCATTACGTCTGGAACAGGACTAGATGCTCCAGCATCTTTACTGCTGCCTCCATCATTTTTACCAGACTCCAACTCTTTCTCAACAATATTATTTTTATCATTACTCTTCTCTACTCCCTGGGGTTTACTAGGCTCTTTCCTCTCTTGTAGTGGCTTACCACTCCTTAAAGTCACCGCTTGAATCTGCTCCTTTCCTTCTCTTCTAGGGTGTTCAGTATCCGAAGGAAGTTTCCCTTGAGGTCGTGCCTTCAGCTCATTAGCTAGCTGACCCACTTGCAATTCCAAGGCTCTCAATGAAGCCTGATTACTTTGAACTGTGGCATCATTACGAGCCATATATTCCTTCATCAACGACTCCAGAGAACTCTCAGAATTTGCTGGAGCATTCCCTGCGGTTTAGTCAATCCTGACTGATTCGCCACCTTTTACTGTGCTTGGGGGGCTTGCGAATTACTTCCTTGCCCTACCCATGCAAAGTTAGGGTGGTTATGCCAACCTGGATTGTAACAATTTGAATATGGGTTATTCCTTTGATTACCTATAAAAAACACCGAAGTTGGATTGTTGTGACAAAACTCATAATTATGTTCTTCACCACAATACACACAAGATTCGACTGCCACTTGGTTTACAACTGCAGAAGGCTCCACCACTGGCTGCTGCTGAACAGTGTTTACCACGGTTATGCCTTTAAGAGCATTAGCTAATGCTGCAATATCAGCTCTAATGGTACACACACCATCAACTTCTATCATACTCTTCACTTTCTTACTAGAGTCTCTAACATTTGACCACTGAAAACTGTTGGTTGATATTCTCTCTAAAATCTCATGGGCTTCGTTAAAGGTTTTTGACAAAAGAGCCCCTCCTGCAGAAGCATCGACCATACCTTGGGTTGCTAGGTTTAACCCATTATAAAATGTTTCCATTTGAATACAATGTGGTAAACCATGGTGGGGACACTTTCGCAAAGGCTTCTTAAACCTTTCCTAAGCCTCACTAAAAGTTGCATCCTCATTCTGCCTAAATCCCACTATCTCGCTCTTCAACTTGGCATTCTTAGTTGGTGGAAAATACTTACAAAGAAATCTCTCTGCTAACTTGTTCCAAGTACTGATTGATCCTGGAGCAAAGGAATTTAACCACGTCTTTGCTTCATCTCTAAGAGAATACGGGAACAAAGTCAATCTAAGGGCATCTCTCGACACTCCCTGGATAACAAACGAATCACTAACTCCTAGAAAAGACTTAAGATGTAAATGAGGGTCCTCAGATGGTAAACCATGGAATTGACCCACGGTCTGCAACATCTGGAACATAACCGGTTTCATTTCGAAGTTTGTTGCCTCAACTGCAGGATGCACAATCCCTAGATTGAACTCGTCAAACATCGGGAAAGCATACGCTCGAATAGCTATGGCCCTATCATTCGCCACAAGAATAGGGTTCTCAGCCTGATTATTTTGCTATCCATTTTGCTCCCTCGGTGGATTTTGCTGCATCTCACGATTCTGCTTGGGCTCAGCTTGACCTTCTGGAATATTTGGAAGATGTGGAAGATCAGCCATCGGATTGGGATTCCTTTGCTGCTCTCTTCTTCTCCTTCTGAATGCTCAATCTATAGATTAAACTCGAATCTTACCCCAGGGGGATCTCTCATACACCAATCTCACACCTACAAAACAAAAAGAAACAATCAAAAAGTTCACACACCAAATCACTAAAAACACACACACAAAATATATCAGATAAAACAAATTCAAGTCCCTGCCAACGGCACCAAAAACTTGTTGTCTTCTGAAGTGGTTAAAAATATAAGATAAATTAACTCCAAAACACTATGCAATTGCACATAATCTGCAGCAAGTAATAAGTATTTTATCGTATCCACGAGGTCGTGAATAGTCTCACTTTACCTATTTTGTTTTAGTTCTTTAGTGATTTCAAGGTTGGTAAAATTATTGGGTTTTTAAAATGATGGAACAAAAGAAATGATAAAGTAGAAATGTAAACGAATAAAGGAAACAAATTTGAAGCAGGCACTGGTTAAGACTTCTGTAATTGTTAAAAAGATGATCTAGCAATTCTATTGATCAGGCAATCTCTCGCAGTCTAATCAACAGGATCCTCCCAAAACTCTGGATTTTTTGGAATGTGTTTCAACTCCAATGAAGTTTTACCGATCAAGCATTAGGCAATTGGCTATCCCTAGCTCAATTGTTGGCGTCCACCAACTACAAAGGTCTAATGTGATTACAAGCCACACAACTCTTAAATCATCTGTGAAACAAAGAGAAGCTATCCATACCGGCTGGTTAGGCGGGCACACAATAAAATTAAGATCAACAAGTAATCAAGATGCTCAAAGATCAATCAGAATTACTAGATTAATAAAAGAAGACAATTACATAATTCTTAACCAATGCCTAAAGTAAATTAGTTCATGGAAATAGAAATAACACACACTAAAATTTGATTAAGCACATCCATCACTACAAATTCTACAAGAAAGTAATCTCCTCCTTGAGGGAATTCGTAGAGAATGGTCTTCTTGGTCTCCAATCGGTCTTGAACTCTATTCGACCTCCAAAAAATGAATTTCTTAACTTTAGACGGCTACTCTCGTATATAGGGTGAAGTCCAACCTAATTAGGTCAAACATGACACGTGGAGCTCTCTCCAAGCCTCCTAAATCTGAGATCAGAGCGGATGAACACCACCTCATTTAATGAATCACGTGCAGCTCATGTGGCCAGTTTTGCTCGCGGATTTTCTAGATCAACGGTCTTTGCTCTCTCAATCTGCTCAGCATTTATTTCTCTACAAAAGAACTCCAAAGCATCTATTCTTATAATTAGGCTAAAACATAATATATTCACCTAATAACACACCCATGTGACACAAATAACATATAAATCATCATAGAATAAGGTATAAATAACTCCCTTTTGGAGAGTTATCATCTCCCCACATTCTTGTGCCTGCAAGATAGGATCTCCATCCAAATGATTCTTCCAAGGTTCAAATCCAGCCCCTTGCACATGTTGTACAACAACATGACACGTTCTTGAGAAATTGTGGTGTCATGTGCTGAATTCATTATTCGGTTCTTGATCACGTAGAGCCAGACAACTGCTTCTAGCTTCAAATCTCTTGATAGTAGAGTCCTGACTCCTATTCTGGACTCCTGCCACTTAACTTCCTCGTAGGCCACCATGTGCAGGGCCTCGACCAGCTGCTCATCAGATGGTTCTTAATGGCCTTGTTGCAAGTTGGGTATCGGCGGGATGGCAGTCGGAAAATTCGATTGATCTGCCCGCTAAAAAATCCACCACCCTATCACGTAGGAGCATGATCGTCTGCATCTCTTCCCCTATCTGTGCATAGAATTCTCGAACCAATGGGATAGATGTAACCTTCGGCTCCTTGCACAGCCGCTCCTAGCCATACCTGCACAAAATGTCCTCAAAGAATGCTAGGAGAGGACCTGTCTTCATGGAGAACGCTTTCTCACACGCTAGAACCCACTTTTTCATGATAGCTAGACAAGTCTGAGCGTCTGGATGTGCTTCCACTTGGACTTCTACTCTCGGCCTCTTTGTTGGAGTCTTCTTTGGCTGAGGAACAACTTGTTCTCTCCTCGCAGGTGGCGAGGATAGTGGTGTCTTTGCTTGGGGAAGCTCAAAAGTCGCTTCCCGATTGCTATGCTTCCTTAGGGAACTGTCTTCTCTTTTTCTTTCCTTAATTTCCCCTTTGGTTCCCTTGTGTTCTTTCTCATGTTCAATCAGGTCCTTGAACACGGCTTCATCCTGTTGTGGTGGTGGAGGGATTTGCTCCTTAGACTACACCTCAAGATCTAGTGCAGATTCTGTTTTTGGTTCTGTTTGTGCCAAGGTTGCAATCGCAAACTTCTATGCAAAATCACTTGTATGGCTCTCAGAAGCGGGCACATACTCTTCTTCTTCTTGCTCAGTGGTATCCACTAAGTCCTTTAGGCAAGCGGCGGCGAAGTCGAGAGCAACTTGCTCTTCTTCCTCGATTTTCTTCCTCTTGGCCTCCCTTTCCGCTTCCTTCTTTCTTCTTTCCTCAGCAAGTTGCTCATCTTTAAACTGGTAGGCCATGGCTTTTGCAAGCCATAAAGTATCAACTACTATTCTGCTCTACTCTTCCTGCTCCTGCAACATCGAACCCCATCGTGTTGACCTTTGCCTATTTAGCTCAGAGCGGCTGATGTTGAAGCCTGAACCTGTCTTTGCGCCCCAGATGCGGGTGCATCTTCCTCAGAAAGTGCCTCAGAGACTGGCACATCCTCCTCTATCTGGGCAGTAGTTGCAGTCGCATTTCCAGGTCGACCTTTAGACAAATCTTCAGGTTGCTCAACATTTGCGGCCGCAACCTGTCTGCATGGTTCAACTTCATCTTTTCTTCTTCTTCGAACGTATTTTACTGGTACTTTTCGTGCCTCTATTTTTTCCCTTTCTCTCATGCTCACTGCCTTCGGCTTAAGGACTAACAGTGCTTCCTCTTCTTCTTCTTCTTCCGTGTCCAAGGCAACATCTTCAATGGCCTTGCTGCTTCTCTCAGAAACCTTCCTCAGTTCTTCCTCCCACTCTTTTGTGCGCGATCCTGCACGAGTATTGGGTCGGGGATGTTCACCTTGAGGTTTCAACCGTGTAGAGGCCGAACGAACTACTCACTTTGTGCTTACTCGCTGAAGTGGGTGTTGCTAACCACAAATAGCACACCAAAAGGTCCTTGGGTAGTGGGTCTCCATCCAAAAGCAAATCGAACCCAATCGATCACTCTAACGGCGCTACAAAACATAACTTAAACCAGAAAATTCAATCCTTATGCCCAAAACGGAATAGGTAAATTAATTTCAACACCAGCCAAGTGTGGGTAAGTGCTTAAACTTACCAGACAAAAGGACTCGAGGCCAAATCACCTGCTGAACAGAAGCGAAAATGCAAGAGAATGAGCTTCGAGTTGCTGTCCACATGGGATCTAATCGAGATAGAGCAAAAGGGGAATTAGATCGGGCCTTAATCAACTAAGAATGAGGAAAATCGAGTGCTTACCACGGTTCTTTGTTGCTCGAAACCAAAATCGTGCAAGTCTTCACGTGGGTTTTCGATTTCCGACGAAGAACAGACAAGGAAGGGAAAGGCATGGCTAGAAACCAAGAAAAATGCAGATGAAAAAGAGAGGATGATCAACCCACGACCACCAAAGCCATGAACAAAGACAGGGCATGCAGAAGGAGAGAGGGAGACGCACGAAGGGAGCCGACGGCGGCATGCTCGCTACGACGATACGATTAGCGGGAGCGGGGACACGATGGAAGGTGGGGCGGCGACTCACTCCGACGAGGCTTGGCGCTAGGTTCACGACAAGAAGAGAAGAGGGGTCTTGTGTGTGAAGAAATGGAGATGATGGTTTCTATTTTTCTTTCCTTTCCTTAATTTCTTTTCTTTTTGTTTTCTTAATAGAAAACCCCAAAAATAGGCTTTCTAAGAATAGGAATCTCTAACTTATTTCCCTCATTCAGCGTAGAATTTTCAACGCCTCCAACCGACCTTATAACAAATGTCAACAAATTTAATTGAGCTTAAGAGAGGGAATAAACTTAATATAACGCTTAACTCCAAGACTAAATTTCCCAACACTTGGGAATAAAATTTAAAATTCCACAATTGAAGCCCAAATAATAATTACATTTAATTTGACTAAATACATGGAATTTAAATACACCAAAATGCACGGGGCATCACAAATTATTTAATGCATGATCGGTAGTGCTTCATTGGAGTTGAAACACATTCCAAAAAATCTGAAGTTCTGGAAAGATCCAGCTGATAATACTGCATGAGAATGATTAGTCAAAAAAAATTGCCAAAGCATCTTTACAAACAACAATAAGTCTTAACTTGTGTCTGTTTCCATCCCATTTTCACATCACTATTTTCTCACTTTCACATTTCTTTTGTTATGACAATTTAAAATTAAAAAAAATTTGATCCAACAACTTAAAATGACTAGAAATTTATTTAATCAATTGGGTAATCTTACCAAATCCCTATGGAGACGATAATTTACTTATCATTTGCTGCGAGATTGTGTATACTTACACATTATTTTAGGGTGGAGATTGAATATATTTTTACCCACTTTGAGAGGCAACAATGACATACCGCGAAGTGAAGTTGGAGAGCAAATATGTATTTAAGTTTACAAGGAATTCTCTCTTACCATTGTTATTAACTTCTTTTTATAAAAATAATAATTAATATGGTAATTTATCTACATTCTCTATAATTTTTTAAATTTAATTGGTAGTACATGATTATATTGATTGATTTTCTCTTTAAAACCATAATAATAATAATAATAATAAAGTACTTTACTTTTTTTTTACTAAGGTTACCTTCATTTTCTTTTCTTTTTTTCTTTTTTTTTTTTTTTTGTTAAGCATTAAATTTAAAAATTTAAAAAAAAAAAAACATTAAATTTTAAAAAAAAACTAAAAAGAAAAGTCTAATACTTTTTAGGAATATTTTATTGACAAATGTGATTCCTACTATTCAAAAAAAAAAAAAAAACTATAATATATATTATATCTCATTAAATACATAAAAGTTGATTTAGGTTCTTATACTAACATTTAGTTTTTTTTAAGAAAATTATGATTGATATAATTATTAATTATTCAAAATAATACTTGAAAATAAATTTATTTTTTGTGAAGTTAAAATATATAATAATGATAATTATTAATCCAAATTAATTCTAAAATTGTAGTATTAAATTCCCTTTCAATAGGAGAAAACCACGTGCAAATCCCGTATATATAAATATATAATGTTCTTTTAACGAATTGAAATTTAATTTCAAAGTTTTTACATGACCAGATGTGATACTTAGGGGTGTTCAAAATTAGACCGAAAACCGACTCGTTCGACCGAAACTGGTCGAAACGAGTCGGTTCGGTCGGTTTTCCTCTATATTCGATCGGTGTCGGTCAGTTGGTTTACAAAAAAATAACAAAAACCGACCGACAGACCGATTTGATCTCAATATTAAAAAAAAAAAAAGAAGAAGAAAGAAGAGACGACTGTCTTTCACACGCTGCACAATGTGTGCAATGACAGCACACTGTCACAGTGTGTGCAGTAACAGCACATTGTGCTGTCATTTCATTTCACAAGTCATTATGACTTGTTTTAAAAAAAAAACTATTATTTTATTTCTCTTTTTCTTTTTTTTTTTTCATATAAGTCACGTTTTCTATTGTGTTTTTTATTTTTTTTCTCTTTTATCTTCCTTTCTCTTCTCTTTTCTTCTCCATCTTTTTCTTCTTCACAGTCTTTCTTCTTTTTTTTTTTTCCCTTCTCCTCCTTTCATCTTCTTCATGGATTTTTTTCCTTCTTTTCCACTTCTCCTTTCATCTTCTTTCACCAATGTTATCTCTTTTTTCTTTCACTGCTTCTCTCTTTTCTTTCTCATCTTCCTCACAAACGTTTTTCTCTCTCTTTTTTTTTCTTCTCTTTCCCACTCACTCTCTTCTCCTTCGTTCGTCACCCAGCTTTCATCTTTTTTCTTTCTTTTTCCATCTAACTTCAAAAAACTGACCAAACCGACCGAATAGATAGTCGATCGATTTCATGAAACATCCAAAAATCACCAACCACCGACCGACCAAAACCGATAGGTCGATTTTCGGCATCGGTTTTGCCCCAAAACATTGTTGGCTTTTTGGCCCTTAATCTCAAATTAATTAATTTTAATTAATTAATTAATCAATGTTTTGATGATAACAAACCCAGTTTTTAATTACTGAAAATTTTAGTGCTTTAATGCACCCATAGCGTAGAGCTCGGAACAACGATTCCAATGTCTCTTGAATCACTCAAATCGGAGTTAAAACGAAGAAGTTATAGCAGAAACTAGTTTTAACGAAAAATACCTGTGGCGATGACGTGACAGCTGAGTCAGCATCATGGACCAATTCGGCGACGACACGTGGAGCAATGGGGGAGTGACATGTGGGGCTTTTGGTTATTTTAAATATTTTATATATTATTTTTTAAAAAAAGGGGTGAGTAACGGTTTAAAAAAAAAATTCATAATTGCATTAAATGTGGTTCAGACTTAACATATAATACTAATTTTTTTTTGAATTTTTTTTTACCGTTAAACATATATATATTTATTATTATTATTATTATTATTATTATTATATGTTTTAAATTTTTACTTGTTACCGTTAGAAGTTTTAATTTAAAAAAAAAAATCATTATTTTATTTTTTATATATTATATTATGATTTTATATTTCTTTTTACTTTTAATTTCTTTTAATCTCCACCCTTGATTTCTCTTTTATACTTTCTAATGGTCCAAATTAAATTGAACCTTTTACCCATTTTCCCTCTCCTTTTAAACTCATCTTCCTCCCCAAATTTTTCACCAACAATTTTACATTTTTACAATCCTCCCAAGTCAAAAAGTTTCCATTGTTGCTCTCTCCAAGCTCCCAATTTTTTTTCTTTTCATCTTATTATTGAGAGAGGGTTATTATATTGTGAGGATACATTTGTTGAGTGCTCAAATTTGTAAATCCACTCTATTGAGAGTTGTCTTGTGTTCTTCAAAAATTCCAACATTTGTAACGGTTTGATCCGCCTAACCCGTGGAAAGGATCGGGTTTGCTCCTGAACCAGTAAAAGGAGCAGTGGTGTAACGGTTGGGCTCTAATCCATGGAAATTGTCGAAAAGTTTTTATTCAAATTCCCAAGAGGCGTTTGGGGAGTGGTGTAGGTCGAGTTTTTAAGTAATTTATTGCATGTTTTAGTTTATTTTTATTTATTTGTGAAATTGGATAGAATTAAATTATTACACTTTTTGTCTATCTTATTTGTTGCATAAATTGAATTCTTATTATTTATAAAAAGTGTATTAATTAGTTTAATTGGGTTAATTTAGGAAAAAGTTTAATTAAACCCTATCCACCCCCCTTGTTTCCATACCGATCCAACAATTGGTATCAGAGCGGGTTGCTCTTCTTGAAATATTTATTTCTTGATAAACTTAATTGTTTTTGAGCTATGGCAACTTTATATTTTATCCCTTTTACCGATAGTCAATCTATTACAAAGCCTTCTTTCTTTAATGGTACTAATTATAGTTATTGGAAAAATAGAATGAGATTTTTCTTGCTTTCTATTGATTATGATTTATGGGATATTGTTGAGGAAGGTTTTAAAATTCCAACAAAAGATGTTGACGGTGTTAGCTCTATAAAACCTAAGGAAGAATGGTCAATAAATGAAAAGAAAGCATGCTCTTTAAATGCCAAAGCTATTAATTGCTTATTTTGTGCTTTGAATGAAGTTGAGTATAATAGAGTGTCTATTTGTAAAACCGCTAAAGAGATATGGGATAAATTAGAAATTACTAATGAAGGAACTAGTCAAGTAAAAGAAACAAAGATTGACATGTTAGTTCATCAATATGAAATGTTTAGAATTGATGAAAATGAAGCTATTTCCGATATGTTTATTAGATTTACTAACATTGTCAATGCTTTAGAAGGACTTGGGAAAAAGTACTCAAATCTTGAGAAGGTAAAGAAGCTATTGTGGTCTTTGCCTAAACAATGGGAGCCTAAAGTCACTGTCATTCAAGAGGCAAAGGATCTCAAATCTCTCTCCATTGATGAACTCATGGGTTCGTTATTGACGCATGAGATAAAGATCAAGAAAAACATGGAGGATGAGAAGAAAAAGAAAGAGAAGAGTATAGCCTTAAAAACCATCTCCTTGGAAGTTGACTCCGAAGATGAGGATGCTCTTGATGAAGAAGACATTGCCTATCTTTCACGTAAATATAAGAACTTCATCAAGAGAAAGAAACAATTCAAGAAGCATCTCTCCAATCAAAAAGAGTCAAAAGGTGAAAAGAGCAAAAAGGATGAGGTAATATGCTATGAATGCAAGAAACCGGGTCACATTAGAACCGATTGTCCTCTTCTCAAATCATCCAAGAAATCCAAGAAGAAAGCAATGAAGGCTACTTGGGATGATAGCGATGAAAGCGAAAGTGAGAGTGATAATGAAGAAGTGGCTAACTTTTGTTTCATGGCTCATACTGACAAAGAGGATGAACAAGATGATGAGGTAACTCTAGAACCCCTTTCTTATGATGAGTTATTTGAAGCTTTTGAAAATATGCAAAATGATTTAGAAAAGCTTAGTTTTAAGTATGTTGTGCTTAAAAAGAAATACAATGTTTTATCTAGTAAAAATAAGTCTTTACTTAAAGAAATTGCTTGCTTAAAAGAGAATGAGCATGATGTTGTGCATATTGATGAAATGAATATCTCTTGTGACAAGCATGCTTTTGATTGTGATGAGAAAAATGTCTTGCTTGACAAAGTTAAATTTCTTGAGCATGATAGTTGTGAAAAAGATAATTTGATTAAATTACTCAAAGAAAAGGAATTTAGTTCTTTGCAAGAACTTGATAAGGCTAAAGAATCTATTAAAAAGTTGACAATAGGTGCTCAAAGATTAGACAAGATAATTGAAGTAGGCAAGCCTTTTGGTGATAAAAGAGGTTTAGGCTATATTGATGAATGTTCTACTCCTTCAAGTTCTAAAACTATCTTTGTTACAACATCTCATAATATGCCTAAGGTTATGTCTAAGCATGCTAAATCTAATTTTATGCCTATATGTCATTATTGTGGTGTTGAAGGTCATATTAGACCTAAGTGTTTTAAATTGAAATATGCTCATACTACTTCTCCAAGAAGAAATTTTTCTCAAAGAGCAAAGTTTCAAAATGCTCCAAGGAACAATTTCTCCAAGAAAAGTAGAGTGCATAAATTTGTTGTAAGAGATAAATCTTTGCATAATGTTATTTGTTTCCTCATGTGGCAAGTTTTGACATACAACTTATTCTTGTTACTTGTCTAAATCCAATGCCTTGAATGTCTATGCAAAAATGAAATGGATTCCTAAGTTTGTCAATGCTAACCATCAATGACCCAAACATGTATGGGTACCACAAAATCAAACTTGAACATTTATGTTTGTAGGTTTGTTTAAAAGTCTCCAAGAAAAACAAGTGGTACTTGGATAGTGGTTGCTCGAGGCACATGACGGGAAACCCATCCAAGTTTGTCTCTCTCTCCAAAAAGGATGGAGGTCTTGTAACTTTTGGTGACAACAAGAAAGGTAAAATAATTGGTAAGGGTAGTATAGGTAATGAATCCTCTATTTTAATTGAAAATGTACTTTTAGTTGATGGTTTGAAGCATGATTTACTTAGTATTAGTCAATTGTGTGATAAAGGCTTTAGAGTTGTGTTTGATAAAAAGAATTGCATCATTGAAAATGCTAGTGATAGAAAAGTTATATTTGTTGGAAATAGAGATGAAAATGTTTATACTATTGATTTGAATGATTGTCCTATTAATGATAAATGTTTATCGGCTTTGCATGATGATTCTTGGTTATGACATAGAAGGTTAGAACATGCTAGCATGCACTTAATTTCAAATATTTCCAAGAATTCTTTGGTTAGAGGTCTTCCCAAATTTAAATTTGAAAAAGACAAAGTTTGTGATGCTTGTCAAATGGGTAAGCAAACTAAGTCCTCTTTCAAATCTAAAAATGTGATCTCTACAACTAGACCCCTTCAACTATTACACATGGACTTATTTGGCCCTTCTAGAGTTGCTAGTTTTGGAGGGAACTATTATGCCTTCGTGATAGTTGATGATTTTTCAAGATTTACTTGGGTTTTGATGTTCAAACATAAGGATGATGCTTTGAAAAGTTTTTCTAGTTTTGCGAAAAGAGTTCAAAATGAAAAATGATTTATAATTTCTAAAATTAAGAGTGATCATGGAGGAGAATTTGATAGCAATGCTTTTGAAACTTTTTGTGAAGAAAATGGTTTTTCTCATAATTTCTCTGCTCCAAGAACTCCTCAACAAAACGGTGTAGTTGAAAGGAAAAATCGTACTTTGCAAGAATTTCCTAGATCAATGTTGCATGAGTATGGTTTACCTACATATTTTTGGGCAGAAGCCGTTAACACCGCTTGTTATGGTTTAAGTAGAGTTTTAATTAGACCTTCTTTGGATAAAACTCCTTATGAACTTTGGCATAACAAAATTTCAAATATTGGGAATTTCAAAGTTTTTGGTTGCAAATGTTTTATTTTGAATAACAAAGAAAAACTTGGAAAATTTGATTCTAAGATGGATGTTGGTATTTTCCTTGGTTATTCCTCTACTAGTAAAACTTATAGAGTTTTCAATAAAAGAACTTTAGTAGTTGAAGAATCTATGCATGTAGTATTTGATGAATCTTGCAATGTTATTTTTTAATGAGCCTATTTGTAGTGATGTTTTAGAAGGAAATTTTGAAGATTTACTTGTTAGTGACAAAGGCAAGGAAATTGTTTCAAGTAAGCAAGAGGGGAGCTTAATCGAAAAGAATGAAGTTGGTTCTTCATCCATGCTTAAACAGTGGAGGTATGCTCCTTCCCATCCCAAGGAATTAATTCTTGGTGATCCCGAGCAAGGTGTGAAAACTCGTTCTTCTCTTAATATATTTAATAATCTTACTTTTGTTTCTCAAATTGAACCAAAAAGTTTTAAAGATGCTGAAAATGATGAATTTTGGATTTTAGCTATGCAAGAAGAATTAAATCAATTTGAAAGGAATAAAGTTTGGGAGTTAGTCCCTAGGCCCGCTAATGCTTCTATAATTGGAACTAAATGGGTCTTTAGAAATAAAATGGATGAAAATGGAAATATCATTAGAAATAAAGCTAGATTTGTAGCTCAAGGTTATTGTCAAGAGGAAGGAATAGATTATGAAGAAACTTCTGCACCCGTTGCTAGATTAGAAGCTATTAGAATGTTGCTTGCTTTTGCTTCTTATAAGAATTTCATTTTGTATCAAATGGATGCGAAAAGTGCCTTTTTAAATGGTTATATCATGGAGGAAGTTTATGTAGAACAACCTCCAGGCTTTGAAAGTTTTGATTTTCCTAATCATGTCTATAAGTTGAAAAAGGCTTTTTATGGCTTAAAACAAGCTCCAAGAGCTTGGTATGATAGACTTAGTAATTTATTGCTTGAGAATGACTTTAAAATTGATACTAGTCTTTTTATTAAGACTAAAGAAAATGATCTGCTTTTAGTTCAAATATATGTAGATGATATTATTTTTTGTTCTACTAATCCATCTTTGTGTGAAAAAATTTCTAAGTGTATGCATAGTGAATTTGAGATGAGTATGATGGGAGAACTTAGCTTCTTCCTTGGACTACAAATCAAACAACTCAAAGATGGTATTTTCATAAGTCAAGAGAAATACACAAGAGATTTGCTCAAAAGATTCAAGTTCAATGAAGGTAAAATTGCAAAAACTCCTATGAGCACATCCACTAAGCTTGACAAGGATGAAAAAGGTAAGTGTGCGGATATAAAATCTTATAGAGGTATGATTGGATCTTTACTTTATTTAACTGCTAGTAGACCCGATATCATGTTTAGTGTATGTCTTTGTGCTAGATTTCAATCTTGTCCTAAGGAATCACATTTGCATGTCGTTAAAATAATTTTTAAATATTTGCTTGGTACTATTGATTTAGGCTTATGGTATCCTAGAAATGTTGAATTTAACTTGGTAGGATATTCCAATGCGGATTTTGCGGGTAGTTTATTTGACCGTAAGAGTACTAATGGGACTTGCCAATTTCTTGGTAGTTTCTTAGTTTCTTGGTTTAGTAAAAAACAAAATTTGGTTGCCTTATCCACTACGGAAGCGGAATATATTGCGGTTGCTAGTTGTTGTGCTCAAATTCTTTGGATGAAACAAACTCTTTGTGATTTTGGATTAAAGTTTGATAATGTGCCTATATTTTGTGATAATACTAGTGCTATTAATTTGACTAAAAATCCTATACATCATTCTAGGACTAAACATATTGATATTAGTTATCACTTTATTAGAGAGCATATGCAAAATGGTAATATTATTCTTGAATTTGTAGGCTCTAATAATCAATTAGTGGATATTTTTACCAAGCCTTTGAATGAAGAAAGTTTTTGCAAAAATAGGCTTGAGCTCGGTATTATTCGTTGTGATGCCTCTTGATTTTATAATTTTACTTGTTAAATCTTTTAGAAGACATTTTGATAGGGGGAGATATGGAAAGCATGTGTTAATATTCTTAGGGGGAGTTGTGCTAAATTTATGTTCATGTTTTTAAGGGAATCATTTATGTAGTTCTAAATGTTTCTTAATTATTCTTTTCGATGATTCCAAAGGGGGAGAAAATTTAAGAAAAATTGTGTTATAAATTTATTATGATTTTGATTGTATTAATTAGGGGGAGAATTTATTTTTGAGTGAATTTCAAGAATGATCTTTATGGTGATATGTTGAATTTTATTATGTGCTACATATGGATTACATGTATTTCAAGCTATTTTTCTTGAATGGTTTGTCATCATCAAAAAGGGGGAGATTGTTGGTTTTTTGGCCCTTAATCTCAAATTAATTAATTTTAATTAATTAATTAATCAATGTTTTGATGATAACAAACCCAGTTTTTAATTACTCAAAATTTTAGTGTTTTAATGTTCCCATAGCGTAGAGCTCGGAACAACGATTCCAATGCCTCTTGAATCACTCAAATCGGAGTTAAAACGAAGAAGTTATAGCCGAAACAAGTTTTAACGAAAAATACTCGTTAGGGGTGATCATTGGTCGGTCGGCATCGGTTTTGGGCTCAAACCGACGCCGACCACCGAAACGCCGGTTTTAGTCAGTCGGTGGATGTCGGTTTGAAGAGTTCTGTGAAACCGACCGACCGACCCCAAACAAAAATCGGTCGGTTTCGGTCGGTTTTGAAAGTTCGTCGGAGTTGTGCAAATACAAAAGACTAAAAGAGATGTGTTGATCGAAGAAGAGTTAGATAAAATCAAATAATAGAGAGAAAGAGAGGAGGAAGAAAGAGGGAACGGAGAAGGAAAAAAAAAACATAACAGTCCGTGTGGCCTTAAACTCCGGCGAAGAAGCGCGATTCCGACGGCGAAGACACTGGTTTTGCCAAGAAAGATGAAAGGAGAGAGTGAACGGAGGAGAGAAAGAGAGTGAAGATGAAGGGAGAATGAGAAGTAAATGAGGAATCTGCATGTGAGAGATAAAAAATAAAAAGTTTTTTTTTTAAAAAAAATAAATCATAATTACCTAAAGCTATAGAGGTAATTATTACCTTACCTACGAAATGACTGAGGTTGATGTGTGAGTGTGTCAGCGGGCCAGCGGCGCAGCAGAGTACTTTATCCCCATTTTCTTTTTTTCTTTTTTTTTTAATAATTAAGGGATTTCGGTCGGTTCAGTCGGTTTGGGCCTTTTTAGGCTGACCGACTTGTCGGTTTTTCTTATAAAAAAACCGACTCCGACCGAAACTTCTAGAAAACCAACCGACCGACGTCAGTTCGGTCGGTTTCGGTCTATCGGATCGGTTTTTCGGTCTACCATGCTCACCCCTAATACCCGTGGCGATGACGTGGCAGCTGAGTCAGCATCATGGACCAATTGGGTGACGACACGTGGAGCAATGAGAGAGTGACATGTGGGGCTTTTGGTTATTTTAAATATTTTATATATTATTTTATTAAAAAAAGGGTGAGTAACGGCTTAAAAAAAAATTCAAAATTGCATTAAATGCGGTCCAGACTTAACATATAATAATAATTTTTTTTTGAAATTTTTTTTACCGTTAAACATATATATATCTTTATTATTATTATTATTATTATTGTTATTATTATTATAACGATATGTTTTAAATTTTTACTTGTTACCGTTAGAAGTTTTAATTTAAAAAAAAATATATTTTATTTTTTATATATTATATTATGATTTTAAATTTCTTTTAATCTCCCCCCTTGATTTCTCTTTTATACTTTCTAATGGTCCAAATTAAATTTAACCTTTTACCCATTTTTCCTCTCTTTTTAAACTCATCTTCCTCCCCAAATTTTTCACCAACTCCCAAGTCAAAAAGTTTCCATTATTGCTCTCTCCAAGCTCCCAATTTTTTTTCTTTTCATATTATTCTTGAGAGAGTGTTATTGTATCGTGAGGATACATTTGTTGAGTGCTCAAATTTGTAAATTCACTCTATTGAGAGTTGTCTTGTGTTCTTCAAAAATTCCAACATTTGTAATGGTTTGATCCTAACCCATGGAAATGATCGGGTTTACTCTTGAACCCGTAAAAGGAGCGGTGGTGTAACGGTTGGGCTCTAATCCATGAAAAGAGTCGAAAAGTTTTTATTCAAATTCCGACCGACCGACGAACAGCCATAGTGATACTTATTACAATCCTTAAAGTCAATGGTTTGATCTCCTATACCTTTAATTGTTGATTTTTTTTTTTTTTTTTTTTTGTAAAAGAAAAAGAATAATAAAAGAAAGTAGAAGTTCCTTCGAATCAATGCGTGTAGACAAGTACTTTTATTTTCAAAATATTACGAGTAACACTATATTTTATGGACTCCGGTCGCCTTTGGTTTAACTTTTCAAGTGTTCAGTTTTGAAAAAAAAAATCTAGGGCTCGTTTGATAACGTTCTCGTTTCCTGTTTCTTGTTACCGTTTCTCATTTTTTAAGAAGCAGACTTGTTTGATAACTCATCCCTGTTTCTTGTTTCTAAATTTCTAGAAATGTTTCTAAAAAAGAGGCCAAATTTGAGAAACTACAAAATGTTGTTTCTCAAATTTTGTTTCTGTTTTTTTTTTTTTTTTCACTATCTTTCATACATGTATCCATCTCTCCCTCCCATTCCTACACCAATCTCTTCTCTTCCTCTATTTTTTTAACCACTTCCTCGTCTTTTTTTTTTAATCTTTTTCCGTTATTTCGGTATCTTTCCTTTTTTTTAGTTTATTTTTTCTATTTTCGTTATTTATTTCTCTTTCATTTTTTTTTGTTATTTATATTATTTCTTTCCTTTTTTCCTTTTATTATCACCTCCACGATCTCAAACAACCGGTCACCATCGTTGACATCCGACCATCGATCACTTGTCGCCACTGTCAACCTTCGACTATCACTTGTCGCCGACCGACTGCCGCAGTCGACCTCGGACTACCGGCTGTCGTCGACTTTCGTCGACCTTCGAATACTGGCCGCAGTCAACCGCTACCATCGACCTCCGACGACCGGCAGCTGTCGACCTCCATCGGCCGCCCACTGTCGACCTCCACCGATCTGCCACTACCGTTGACCTCCGACTATCGACTGCCGTCGACCTCCACCGACCGCCCGCCACAGTCCACCTCCTACTACCGGTCGTCGCATACCTCCGTCGAACGACCACAATCGTTGACCTCCGACTACTGCTTGGGGCCGATCGCCACTGCCAACCTTCGACTACCGGCCTCCGTCGACAGGCCGTCATCGTCGACCTCCGAATACCGCCCGTGACCGATCGCTACCCTCGACCTCCGACGACCGACCGTCGTCTACCTCTGCCGATCGACCGCCACCGTCCACCTCCCACTACCTGTCGTGACCAACCGCAACAGTCGACCTCCGACTACTAGTCGTCGCCGACCTCCGTCGACCGACCACCATTGTCGACCTCCGACTACCGACCGTTGTCGACCTCTGCTGACCGACCACCACTATCGACCTTCGACTACTGGTTGTCGTCGACCTCCACCGACCGATCGTCACCATCCACCTCCAACTACCAGTTATCGCCGACCTCCGTCGACCAACCGCCATCATCAACCTCTGACTACTGGCCACGAACGACCGCAACCGTCCACTTCTGTCAACCGACTACCACCGTGCACCTTCGACTACTGGTCGTCGCCGACCTCCGATTACCGGCAGTGGTTGACCGCTACTGTCGACCTTTGACAACCGGCCGCTATCAACCGCCACTGATCGACCTCCGCTGATCGATCGCCACCGTTCTCCTCTGACTACCGGTCGTCGTCGACCTCCGTCGACCTCTGATAACCAGTCGCGGTTGACTGCTACCGTTGAGCTCCGACTACCTGTGTCGTCGACTAACCACCATCGTCGACCTCTGACTACCAGACGCCGTCGACCTCTGCTGACCAGCCTCCGTCGACTTACCGCTACCGTCGACCTTAGACTACTGGGATCCGCCAACCTCTTATTACCATCAACCAACCACCGCCGACCGGCCGCAGTCGTCGACCTCCGACTACTGGCCAACACTAACCTCCGCCAACCGACCGCCACCGTCGACCTTCGACTACCTGGCACGGTCGACCAACTACCATCGTCGACCTCCGACTACCGGGCACCGTCGACCTCCACTGACCGACATATGTCGATCGATCGCCATCGTCGACCTTCGACTACCGGCCGCCACCGATCAACCGCCACCGTCGACCTCTGACTACCGGCCTTCGTCGATCGACTGCCACTGTCGATCTCGAACTACTGTCAACCTCCGATTACCGGGCGCCATCTACCAGCAGCTACCTTCGACCTCTGACTACCAGGCGGCACTGACCTCTGCTGACCGACCGCCATCGTCGACCTCTAACTACAGGACACCGCCAATCTCCGTCAACCTCTGCTGATCGGCCTTCGCCGACTGACCACCACCGACCTCCGTCGACCAGCTGCTACAGTCGACCTCTGACTACCAGATGCCACCGTCGATCTCCGACTACCGGTCGCCAATATCGTCGTCGACCAAAAGTTTTTCCTTTTTTTCTTATTTTCTACGACCGCCGCCACCCGCCGGTGACTTTTCCAGCATTCGCCGCTGACTGTCAGCATTCGTTTAGTGGTCGGAGCTCTGTAGCGATGGCCGATGATCAACGACGGCGGGTGATCGGTAACAATGGTGGTAGTGATGAGGAAGAAGAAGGAGAAATAAAAAAATAATCGTTGAAAATTAATATATCTTTATATTATACGTACTAAATTTTATTTTAACTAAAAAAACAAGAAACAAGAACCGGTTATCAAACACATTTGTGTTTCTGTTTCTTTTTTCAAAGAAACAAGGAACAAAAATAGTTATCAAACATGTTTCTGTTTTTAACAAGAACACAAGAAACAGGAAACAAGAAACGAGAAACGAGAAACAGGAAACGAGAACGTTATCAAACGGGCCCCTAGTGTTTGACAACCACTAAAAATGACATGTTAAAAAATGAGATTGAACAATAAACCATTTTAAGAATAATACTTGAAAAAAAAAAATTAAAAAGAGTTTTTAAGTATATAATACCATGTGTATGAAAATATTTAGGAAGAAGAGTGTTTAAATTTTAAACAACTTTTATACAAAATGTTTAATAAAAATATATTCTTGAAAAACACTCAAACTAAAAGGTATTCCGAACAGATCTTTAGATGATCACAATACTACGGACAGTGCCAAGATAAAGAGATGAGAGGTGGAAAGGTCGCATTCCTATATGACTTAGTTTAGACGATGAATTAATTATATGAGAAGCACAATATGTAGCTAGGTAGACCCCTCCACTATGTTTTGTCTTGTTTTTTTGTGGTCGTCCTTTTGTAAATCGTTTTCATATTTCATTCTCTCGATCACAAAAATGTTTTGAGATTCAAAAGACAAATTTGAGATGTTGAGTATGAAACTTCCTCCTTGTGAACCCATTTTGGATTCATTTGATTGTGTGATTGAAATTTTTTAATAGGGAAAAGTTCCTTCTTTTTGTACCCATGTGCTGAATTTTTTAGTTGAGTAATTTCAACTTTAAACTTTTTGTTTTAAAGTATTTCAATTTTCTAATTTTAATTCGTGAAATTAAGTCATAAATTGGAATAAGAGTTAAAATGGCATATCCTAAAAAATATAGGGGAAAAAAATAAATTTTTATCCTAAAGTTTTAATTTCATGATGTTGCATCTAAAAAAATAAAATTAGAAATACTTGATTAAAACTAAGGTTCAAATTAATGAAATTAAAAGGTTAAAATAAAATTTGAGATACATCATGTTTTTCCTTAAATATTCATCTTTTTTTTTCTTTTATCTGTGATTGATTAGGTATGAGCATTTATATTGTTTTGATGGGACAACTTTGGTGAGTACTGGTTATTAATTTTGATCATGAATAAACTACTTTTTCCTTAAATTGGTTATGTTTGAGCATTTTATTGCTATGTTTAGAGATTTTTTTTTTTAAAACTTGGTTTATTTTGTTGCTAGGTTCAAACATTTTCATGTTGGATATGGCATTGATGTAACTTGTTTTTTCGATGCTTTGGTTATTGAAATCGGTGCGATTTATTGTTTGATTTGTTTGCAAATTTTCTAGTTTAATTTTGAAAAGTTATTCAAATTTAAGGTATACTCATACAAAAATTAGGTTAAAAATCACTTTTGGTCCCAGACTTTCATGAAACTAATAATTTAGTTCCATAACCTTGATTTGTAACGATTTACTCTTTGTACTTTTAATTTTTGTAACAATTTATTCCTTGAACTTTAATAAGTAATAATTTAGTCCTTGTACTCTTAAATTTGCAACAATTTAATCCTTATTGCAAAAAAAAAAAAAAATCATCAAAATTAAATGTCGAGTTTTGTTATTTAATTATTAGACTTTGTAGCTTATAAACATATTGGGTCTTTATAAAAAAAATAATAATAATAAAATAAAAAAATATATGGAGTCCAAATTAGTTTATTAATCTAAAGAAATTTCAATAATCTTAACATTAATTTTCACGATAGGGACGCTAACATCAACATAGCTCAACTGACATAAAGTTTACAAATTTAAAATACATGGACTAAGTTGTTGTGGTTTTATTAAGGTCTGTTTGGAATACCTTTTAATTTAAAAGTTTTTCATGAATGTGATAGCGCAATTTATTGTGCTATATTTTATATGATTTTATCGTTAGTCTCGAGTATTATTTGGGCATTTTTATCTCTATTTGGTTTTGTTTTGTAGGAATCAAGCATTTCAATGGAAATCGACGTTTTTGAACATTACTGGTGATTTAGGAGCTAAATAATAAGTTCGAGCCAAGAAAACAACAAAGGAAGAAAAATTTTGAGCCTAGCATTGAGACGCTAGCCCTTGGAGCGTCTCAACGCTAGCCAATAATCAGGAGAGGCGCGAGATCGAGGCAGCGTCGAGACGCTACCTCCACAGCGTCTCGACGCTGCGACATTTTCCTGAAATAATTAGGGCACGCATGACACAGCGTCGAGACGCTATGTCCACAGCGTGTCGACGCTGTCGCGCAGAATGGACAGTATATATATTTTGCGATGCCATCTGATTTGGGGAGCTCTTTTGGAGAGAGAAACACGACTTTTAGAGAGGAATGTGGTTTATTTATGCAATTGTATGCTTAGTGCTTATAATCCCTTGATCACGGATTGTATGATTTTCGTTTCTGAACTAATTGCTTGGGAGAGGGTAGTTTAGATTAGACCATCAATTGCATAACTTAGGTAATTCTTTAATCGGGAGATTTGGGATTGCTTGAGAAACCGTTAAAAGGATTGTTCTTACTGCTTATGCTTATTGTTGAGATTAGATAGGGATATCAATTTCTTAATTTGCATAAAGAATTATTGTACTCGGGAGAGGCTTTTAAGTATCGATAATCCTTGGTTTTTGAACTTCTTACGAATTCGTTCCTTATTATTCTTTAAATTAATTCATGCATCTAATAGGTGAAATCAATTCCCTAAGGCCTTTCTCCATTGAGTTTCCATATTTTATTGCTTTGATTAGTTTGTTATAGATTTACATATTTCTCGATTATTTTCTCTAAATAAAATTGGGCGAATATACCTTTAGTAATTAGGGGAACTAGAAAACCAATCCAGAGGACGACATTCGATTTTCAATCACTATATTATAACTTGGGCCCGTACACTTGCGGTAAGCAATTTGCGCATCAAGTTTTTGGCGTCGTTGCCGGTGATTGGCAATTATTTAGTTCGCTTAATATTTTGGGGAATTTGCTTGGTCTTACTTTAGAGTGTATTTTATTGTGTTTTCTTATCTTTCTTTTTGTTTTGTTTCTTTTTGTTGTTTTTGTTTTATTCTTTGTTTTGTTTTTGTTTACTTTAGGTTGTGATTTTGTATGCGAAAAGACAAGGATGCTCTGCTAGTGCCCTTTGATTTTGAAATCGAAAAGACTTGCAAAAAGAACAGGAAGGAGAAAAGGGAAAGACTTGCATCAATGGCCAATCCAAATCCACAAGATGAGCAGAAACCTATACGAGACTATTTCCAGCCTACTTTTCCTGATGAACAATCTGGAATAGCCTACGTGCCAATCAATGCGAATAATTTCGAGCTCAAAACTGGCCTCATCTAGATGGCGAGAGATAGTGCATTCAGAGGATTCCCCTCTGAAGACCCTAACTCTCATTTAAAATCTTTCCTTGATATTTGTGGAACTGTGAAGTTGAATGGTGTTTCTGAAGATGCCATACGCTTACGATTGTTTCCCTTTTCTTTGCAGGACAAAGCTAGGGACTGGCTCCGATCACTTCCACCTGGGAGTATTACTACGTGGGACGCGTTGGTTCAGGCTTTTCTTGCCAAATATTTCCCACCTGCAAAGACAATCAAGCTTAGGACTGAGATTGGGACATTCCAGCAGCTAGGCGATGAACAATTATTTGAGGCTTGGGAGCGCTATAAGGAGTTACTGAGGAAGTGCCCTCAGCATGGATACCCTGATTGGCTGCAGATCCAATTGTTTTACAATGGTTTAAATCCAAATACTAAAATCATTGTCGATGCAGCTGCAGGTGGGACTCTGTTGTCCAAGACCGTAGAGAACGCACGTACATTACTAGAGGATATGGCCACAAACAGTTACCAGTGGCCGACTGAGCGGTCTGCACCTAAGAAGATCGCAGTTGGGATCTATGAGATTGACAATGTAAGTTCTCTTCAAGCCCAGATGACCTCCCTTGCTAATGCCTTCTTGAAATTCTCAGGTACAGGGAGTGCACAATCTATTGAGTCAGCTGCTCTTGCATCTCAGTGTCAAGAGGAGACCACTACTGAACAGGTTCATTATGTTGATAGAAATTCTAACTATAGGGGACACCATAATTCTGCACCCACACACTACCACCCTAATGTTAGAAATCATGAAAATTTCTCATATGCTAACACTAAGAATATCTTGAACCCTCCTGGATATACATCTCAAAGGGCTGAAAATAAACCTTCTCTTGAAGATACAATTCGAGCTTTTATTGCAGAGTCCAGCAATAGAACTAACAAGTTGGAGGAAGCAGTGATAGCAATAAATACCACTGTGACAGGCCACAGTGCAGCAATTAATAACATTGAAACTCAGTTGGGTCAATTGGTGAATGCTGTAAACACTATGCAGAAAGGTAAAGCCACAGTTGAGCCAGAGAAAACCCAAATGGAGTATTGCAAGGCCATCACAGTGCATCAAATGGAGGAAGTTCAAGTAACTGAGGCACAGGAGATTCATGAGCCTGAAGTCACTAAGGAAGAAGTTGAAGAGGGTTCATCTTCAAACGAAGCTGAAACGCCTACTTCTGACCCTCTTATACCTTCTCCTACTGTTCTGGTTCCAAGGCCTAAGAAAAAGAAGAAAAAGAATTATTCAACTCAATTTAAGAAGTTTCTTGATATCTTTATGAGTTTAAATATAAATCTACCGTTTGCAGAGGCTTTGGAGCAAATGCCCAGATATGTACAATTCATGAAGGAATGACTTTCGAGGAAAAAGAAGGAAAAGAAAGTGGAAACTATATTCCTCACCTCTACATGCAGTGCCCGACTTCAAAAGAATGTACCTGACAAACTTGCTGATCCAGGGAGTTTTTCTTTTCCCTGCAACTTTGGTACTCATTCTTTTCGTGCTTTATGTGATTTAGGCGCTAGTATTAACATAATTCCTTTATCCTTATGTAAAAAGTTGAACATAGGAGAGATTAAACCTACTGCAGTGAAACTCCAGTTAGCTGACCAATCTGTAGTTAGTCCATACGGAGTAGTAGAGAATGTTTTGATCCAAGTAGGAAAATTTTTTCTGCCCGTTGACTTCTTTGTGATGGATGTAAAGGAAAATCCATTAGTGCCTGTTATTTTAGGGAGACCATTCCTCGCAACTGGGCGAGTTATTATTGACATCGAGCGTAGGGAGCTGACTGTGCGAGCTTTACATGAAAAAGAAATTTTCAAAGCAGTTGGAGTCTCTACAGATTATTCTGAAGTTATGATGGTAGGTTACAGAAAAGTTGCAAGCAAGAGCACCGTTGGTGGAGCCAGTGACAATAGACCTCCTTGAAGCATACACGGTCAACATGTCGAGCTAACGACGTTAAACAAGCGCTTTTGGGAGGCAACCCAAGTGTTTTTCTTCTTTTTATTTTTATTTTGATTTCTTTAGATTTGATTCTTTTATTTTTATTTTTATTTTCTTCTCACTTTTTCTTTCTTTTTGATGCAGGTGAAGCCTTATTTTTATTGAGGAAAAGAAAAGAAAAGAAAAGAAGAAGAAGAAAAAAAAAAAAAGAAAGAAGAAGAAAAAAAAAGAAAAAAAAAGAAAAAAAAAAGAAAAAAGAAGAAGAAAAAAAAAAGAAAAAAAGGGCGAAAACGCGCGTTTTTGGGCTAAAAAGGCGACAGCGTCGCGACGCTGTGGCCCTTAGCGTCGCGACGCTGTCGCGATTCTGGAACTAAAAATTCCAGAATCGCATAACAGAGGGTTTTCAACCTTTTCTTCAAACCCTAGCCGCCTAAGTTGTTATTCCCTTCATTTTTACTCGATTCTTAGTGTTCTTCATCAAATTTCTTGCTTAAACTTTCAGATTTGGTCTTCTTCTTCCCGAGTTTGCAGCGTTTTCGGTTCGAGGTCGCCGTGGGTTTCTTAATTTTCGGTTTTTCGCGGATATGCAGCAAGTTTGGGCGAGTTTTGGACCGTTCTAGTTCGTGGGTATCGAGTTTTGGTTAGTCTTCCGGCGGTTTCAGCTCATTTTCGGCCGTTACTCAGCCGAATCTCGTCGTTTCTCACTGTGGGTTGCAAATTTTCGAGATTTTCTGCATTGTTGGGGCGAATTTTCAGCTTGTTTGGGCCGTGGGAGTGCATTGTTGGTATTTTTCTTTGAATTTCAGCCCCATTCTTGCTTTAGATTCATGATTTAGTTGATTTAGAAGTTCGAATACTTGATTTTGGGGCTATTGGAGTTTCTGTTTTGAGATTATTGGGTGTTTGACTGAATTTAGAGAACTCGTAGCTGCTGATTTTTGTTTATTTGAACCCATATTCGCTGCTGTGTTGTTGGTTTTTGGTGTCTTGGAGCGTAGAATTAGTTGGGTTTTCTGTTGTACATCATTTTGTTGGTTGTAGTACGCTCTTGTGCATTATTTCGAGCTTGTGGACTCATTTGCTGCTGTATTAAGTTCTCTTCCTGCCGTTTTCACATTATATCTGAGGCGGACGGGCTATTTTTGTAGTTGGTGGCTGTGTTTTTGTTGGCTTGGGACTGTTTAGAGCTTATTTCCTCACCTAGATTTTTCGTATCCTTCCCTGTTAACACCATGAACAAAAGATCTAGGAGACACGCTGCCGCTTCCTCCTCCTCCTCCACTCCTTTTGACCCTGCTAGGTTTATAAGTAGAGAAGCAGAAGAAAGATTTGAAAAATATGTTGAGAATAGAAACTTTATTCCTGAGCGAGGCTTCAGCCCTGACCCTGAGGTGCAACCAAACTTAGTACAGAACATCATTGCACGGGATTGGGGCCACTTTGTTCGTCACCCTGAGCCTGGGGTAGCATCAGTTGTGAGGGAGTTTTATGCAAACATGGAAGAGCCTTCTTCTTCATCATTTGTTCGAGGACACCGTGTCCCTTATGACTCCCACACCATCAATAGATTCTATAGGCTACCGACGTTGAGAGGGACGAATACACTACATACCTTCTAGGCCATTTAGATGTCAATGAGGTCATCCAGACGGTATGTAGGCCAGGGGCCGAGTGGGCTATGACTGGTGCGGAGGTGGTGAGATTCAAGACCACCGACTTGTTCGTAGATGATAGGGCTTGGCACACTTTTCTCTGTGCCAAGCTGATGCCTGTGGCGCATCTCAGCGACGTGACAAAGAGTCGTGCCATCCTATTGTTCGCCATCGCCACAGGCCGCTCAGTGAATGTCAGCCAGGTCATACATCAGTCCATGCGCCACATCTTCCGGCGTAGCACGACAGTGGGGCTCGGGCATCCATCCTTGATCACATCTCTTTGCCGAGCCGCTGGTGTAGTTTGGGATGCCCAGGAGGAGTTGGTCCACCCCGGAGCGATTATAGACAAGAATTTCATCAGTCGATATCGAGGGCCTGGACCACCGGTTGCACAGCCAGCTCTCCCCATTCCTGCACCGCCAGAGCATCCTGAGCAGCCTGCTGAGCCCGAGCATCAGGAGCAGGAGGTTCCACCTCCCACATTCGAGGAGCAGCTGCAGCAGCTGCGCATAGAGTTCCAGAGTCACCGGCTGGAGTTCCAGACTCATCAGCAGGAGTTCCAGAGTCATCGGCAGGAGTTCCAGAGTCATCGGCAGGAGTTCCAGAGTCAGCAGCGCGATTACCAGAGAGAGAGGCGCAGGGATCGTCGTCATTTCCTCTACACTACGAGCATGTATGCCCACTCCTATCAGTGTCAGGTGGCTTCTAGTGCGGGTCAGCCTTTGCCGCCACCTCTACCACCGTACGAGTCGCCTGAGGACGAGGACGAGTGATGCTCTGCCGCCTTCCCTCTGTACACGGTTGTTTCTTTCCCCCTCATTCCTACTTTTCATTGTATTTGTTCTCATATTTGTCTGTATCTTTTATTATTTTACATTGAGAACAATGTAATTCTTAAGTTTGGGGGTGGAAAGTATTTACTTTTGGTCTGTAATTATTTGTTATATCTCCTTTGACCATTTTTTTGATTATCAGGTGTATTATTGTGATTATATTAAGGTTATCATTTTGGATCATTTTTTTTCCATTGAGATCTGGGTTGATTGTGTTATCTATCTGAGTTGTTTTTCTTTGAGGGTGTTGTTTTGATTGTGACAGCCGATGAGGATAACTAATTTCAGAAAGCAGGTAAGTTATTCTGTGCAATAATAATTAAAGACAGGATTCAAGATATGTTGATTTTATTTCATGAATCTTTTGCACCATTTGAGCACGTAGTCTTCTGTCTTAGTTTGGCGAGCTTAGAGTAGGATTATGTGATCTAGACCTTGTTGTCACCTCGAAAGGTTTAGGGACTGGTTTGATGGTTAATCTGCATGATAGTTAGTAATGTTACACTTAGGAGAAAATTATGCCATATCTTGTTCGTTAGTGAAAAAAAAATGAATGATTGAATGAAAAGAAAAGAAAAAATGATGAGCTGAGTAAAGGAAAATTGAATTAAGGTCAAAAAGAGCTACCCCTGTTGTGATCAGTTAGGCCAACCAGAGAAAACTCAGGTTAAGGGTCCCTGCAATAGGAGTGTGAAAGCTAGTGACCACCATTGATGACGATCGTGAAAAAGCTCAAAGTTTGGGGGTTGTGTACCCCATTTAGGCACCCTAGTGGCATATTACCATCTTGAGTGTGGAGAGGCTTGATGATTGGAACCTAGGACCAGAGTAGGGGGAAAACGAGCGAAGGGTTGCATAAAACTGTTCCGGGCTTAAAGGATTGAGATAGGGAGGACTAGTCACACACACACGTGAGAGAGGAACGAAATAAATGAGACTTATTTTGATGAATGTGATTAATCATTAATGTTTCAGTGTGATTTATTTGTGATTTGAGATTCCTGAGGCAAGAGTCATTAGCAATGCCCTTAAATTATTTTTATGACAGATTATTTTGATTCTTACTTTGCTCGGGACTAGCAAATGCTTAAGTTTGGGGGTATTTGATAGCGCAATTTATTGTGCTATATTTTATATGATTTTATCGTTAGTCTTGAGTATTATTTGGGCATTTTTATCTCTATTTGGTTTTGTTTTGTAGGAATCAAGCATTTCAATGGAAATCGACGTTTTTGAATATTACCGGTGATTTAGGAGCTAAAGAATAAGTTCGAGCCAAGAAAACAAGAAAGGAAGAAAAATTTTGAGCCTAGTGTTGAGACGCTAGCCCTTGGAGCGTCTCAAAGCTAGCCAATAATCAGGAGAGGCGCGAGATCGAGGCAGCGTCGAGACGCTACCTCCACAGCATCTCGACGCTGCGACATTTTCCTGAAATAATTAGGGCACGCATGACACAGCGTAGAGACGCTATGTCCACAGCGTCTCGACGCTGTCGCGCAGAATGGACAGTATATATATTTTGCTATGCCATCTGATTTGGGGAGCTCTTTTGGAGAGAGAAACAAGACTTTTAGAGAGGAAAAACGCACAGAACAGGGCAAAAACAAAGGGAGCTTGATTTTGGGAGCTTGGATCGGGAGGCTCGTGACGGGAACGCACGGGAATCACGGCTAGCGAGTTTAATCTTTCTCCCTTATTTCTCGTACTGATTTTTAGCATGTATTGGACTGATTTTGATTGTATTTTTTAGAGACATGAGTAGCTAAATTTCGTTTCTTAGGGGCTTGATGTAGCCATTAGTTTGTATGGATTAATTTACGGATTTTTAGGACGTTTCGTAATGTGGTTTATTTATGCAATTGTATGATTAGTGCTTATAATCCCTTGATCACGGATTGTATGATTTTCGTTTCTGAACTAATTGCTCAGGAGAGGGTAGTTTAGATTAGACCATCAATTACATAACTTAGGTAATTCTTTAATCGGGAGATTTGGGATTGCTTGAGAAACCGTTAAAAGGATTGTTCTTATTGCTTATGCTTATTGTTGAGATTAGATAGGGATATCAATTTCTTAATTTGCATAAAGAATTAATTGTACTCGGGAGAGGCTTTTAAGTATCGATAATCCTTGGTTTTTGAACTTCTTACGAATTCGTTCCTAATTATTCTTTAAATTAATTCATGCATCTAATAGGTGAAATCAATTCCCTAAGGCCTTTCTCCATTGAGTTTCCATATTTTATTGCTTTGATTAGTTTGTTATAGATTTACATATTTTTCGATTATTTTCTCTAAATAAAATTGGGCGAATATACCTTTAGTAATTAGGGGAACTAGAAAACCAATCCAGAGGACGACATTCGATTTTCAATCACTATATTATAACTTGGGCCCGTACACTTGCGGTAAGCAATTTGCGCATCAGAATGCATTTTATTTTAAACATTTTTTTTTTTATAAAAATTGGTTAGAATTTAAACACTCGTATGTTTGGTTACATCATTTCCTCGAGTGTTTTTATACACAAGTTGTTATATACTTAAAAACTCTTTTTAAAAAATTCGGTATTCCTGTCAAAATGATTTATTTCTTAATCTCATTTTTTAACAAGTCATTTTTAGCGGTGACCAAACACTATAGTTTTTTTTAAAATGATATTTTTTTTTCAAAATTAAACACTATCAAATTGAGGGACAAAAGTGATTTTCAATCAAATTGAAAACTTTTAATGAAAATTGTCTCTCAAATCTAAGTATAGAAATAAACGTGGATATTTTTCTACTAAAATATATGATCATTAAGTTATATTAGCCTGAAAAATATATTTTCCACCCACAAGCTATCCTTTTGTTTCAATTTAAGCCTCAAAATTTTAGAAATTTTAGGTTTAAAATATCATTTCTGTACTCTAAAATGCTCAAATTTTGTCCTTGTATTATCAATACATCTTTAAATTCATTCGTACCATTAGTTTGAAATTCATTTTTAGCGAAATTTGTCAATTAATAATAATAATTTTCAGGTAAAAAAGAACATAATTTGAGAATATTTCTAAAATTTATGGAAAGAATGCCAATACAGACAATTTTTTTTTTTTTTTTCAGAGACTAAAATGAAATGAAACCAAAATTAGAGCCCAAAATGGTATTTTAACCCAAATTGGTTTTAACCTCTCAAACTCATTAATTATTTAAAAAAAAATGTGGGATGTTCTAAATCATTTGGAAAAAAGTGAAATTGTAATATGAAGGCCCCGTTTGATAACCATTTGGTTTTTGGTTTTTGGTTTTTGAAAATTAAGCTTATAAATCCTACTTCCACTTATAAATTTCTTTGTTTTGCTAATACCTTTCTTTCCTTGTTTTTAAAAACCAAGCAAATTTTGAAAACTAAAAAAAGTAGTTTTCAAAAACTTGTTTTTGTTTTTAGAATTTGACTAGGAATTCAAATGTGTCATTGGCAAATATGAAAACCATGGTAGGGAAATTGGTAGAAAACAAGCCTAATTTCTGAAAACCAAAAACCAAAAACCAAAAACCAAAAACCAAATGGTTATCAAACGGGGCGGAAACCAAATGGTTGATCAAAGGCCACCACTTTGCCCGAAAATTTCACGGGCAGATCTCAATGCCTTTAAGAACCTCCTTACCCTTCTTCATTCTTCGTCACTCGCAGAAATTAGGGCGAAATCGTTCTTTTCCAAACCCTAATTTCCTTTCCTTATAGAATTTTTTTTCCATTTCGATTTTGGAATTTTATTTTTTGGGTTGGATTTGGCGCCGAGGAGAGAAGAAGCAAGAGCCAGTTGAGATTGATTTTCCCGCCTTCTGTTCTTGTTGATTCTTCAGTCTGATTTCTAGGGTAAAAATTTCTTCGTCGGAGCTTCGCCAGATCTTTATTTTGTGAGAAGGGTCTTTGCGGTTGTGTGTGTTCTTTCATGGCGTCTGCTGTTTTAGCGAACCGAAACAACGAACCCAGTTGGACGAGGAGGGAGGAGCCCTCCCTCACTCATCTATTTAAAAAAAAACAGAAAAGAAATGTGGGAGAAGAGAGAAGAAGAAGAAGAGAAGATGAGGAGAATAAAATAAAAAATCTAGCACAGTCTCCGGCGGTGGCCGGCGACCAGAGTTGAAGAAGAAGAAGAAGGAGGAGGAGGAGGAGGGGGAGAGAGAAAGAAATAATAAAAATAAAAAATAATATTTTATTATTTTAATATATTTATCTTGAAAAAAATTCTGAAATGATTTTTTTAATAAAAAAATAGTGCCACGTTAGCAAATCGTTAGTTTTTAACAGAAAATGGATGGAGGGACTAAAATGAAACTAATTTCGCCCAATCACTTGGAAGGATTGTTGCGAAGGACTATTGTGGTCGGGTGTTCCAGGTCGTAAGAAGCGTTGAAGCGCAGTAAAGTCGTTGGTAAGCCTACCTTGCCTTCATGCTGAAAAAATGATTAGGGGTAATACTCTTCTGATAATCTATCTTTAGAAGTTTAACATTATTAGGTTGATAATTATTTGGATTGTCACCGTAATTAAATGATAATCTCGAACTAAATCAATGTCCCTTTTAAGAAAGATTTTATTTATAAAATTTTCCTCAAAAGAACTTACTCAAAAAGAGGAGAAGGACCAACATATGCCCTCTTCAAACTTTGGAGAAATCTCAAACGAAGCTTTGCATATAGCAAAGATTGAAAATAATCTTAAAAAATGGGGTCTACCCTAACTTGATAATAAAACCATCTATCTTCATAATACCTTTAATTTCAGATAACAACAATGTATTAAAATTGTTGAAAGAAAAATCCCTGTATATGAAGATATAGATTCAATTCAATTATTTCCAAAAGACGATATAATTAAACATTGAAAAGAATTTCAATTTCTCCATATAGGAGCAGTTCAAATTGCTCTTAGACCTATGTTCCGAACAGGGCTAGACACGCCAGTATTAGCTATCCTTAGAGATAAACATCATAAAGACTTTACAAATTCCCTATTAGGAATTATTGAGTCAAACTTAGCAGAGGGACCAGTCTATTTCACCTACTATCCCAATTTTATGGTAGCTCTCGACAATCCCCATATTCTCAAAACTTTAAGCCTTGATATTACAGGTCAATGATTAAATCTAGAAGAAGGTGTTAAAAAAATGACTCTTATTTACAAAATCACTTATAAAACTCTAAAAACTTCAATGGAACCAAAGACATTAGTCCAATCCCCAAAAGGGAAAACGATGCTTATTGAGACCAATATTAATAAATCCTCTGTTAGTATCCCTAAGATGCTTTCATGGGACAACATAACGAGAAATCCAAAATGGACAATCAATAATGCCTGTACTCCTCAGAAAAAAGACAAGGAACTATCCCATATAGTTGAAAATCCTGATGGGAGAGTAGATATCAAATTCGAAGATGAAATTCCTCAATTCCCAATGATTAAAGAAAAAATGAATAGTAAAGAATTCATGAGTTCAAGATGAAGTACTTCTGGTATTAAACCAGAATCACATTCTAACTTTATGGGAACTAACTCCTTAAGAATCAAATTTGTAAGATTGGAACACGGAGTTCCAAATCTCCAATATGAAGAATAGAAACCACCTTCTCCAACCTAAACCAACATGGAGACAGAATCAATATTTAAAAGTCAATTGAATGTTATAATTTCAGAAAATGAATTCAAAATAGACAAACAAGCCTTGCAAAAAGAATTTATGGCTAAAGAAAATAAAGAAGATAGAAAACGCTTCTTTAAAACATATACAGAAGAACAAAGAAAGACCTTTAAGCAAGAATACTTTAAAACTTTAGAAAACCTTCAAGAACATATATCTTTTTTTAGATGGTTCAATCAAGGAGAAGAATATTCTCATATCTGCACCATAAAAGAAAAAGAAAAATGGAAAACAATAAGAAGAGGAGAAATTCAAAGTGATTCCCCTTCGATGGAAGATGTCGAATTCAATAGCTTCAACAATGAGAAAATTATAGCCAAGCCTTTTCAATTGATCAAAGAGGCAAAAAGAAAACAAGCCTCCTACAAGTAAGGAAATTAAAAGCAGTTCAAAATAATTATTCAAACAGAATGCTAACCTCAATAGCAAAACAAGTATATAAACTAGAAGAGTTAATAGATCCTCCAAAACCAGCAGTAAAGCCAATGTTTAACTACTTAGAAAAGGTAAAATTAAAAACACCAAAAATCCAAATTATGGATGCGATAGATAAAAGGCTAAAAGCCTTAAACTTAATAGGAGAATGCCAATCGAGTATCAGCCACCAAAGTTTCAACGGTTTGATGGAAAAGGCGTAATCCTAAACAACACATTGCCCACTTCGTTGAGACATGCGAGAACGTTGGTACTTGAGGGGACCTACTAGTCAAGAAGTTCGTTTGAACACTTAAAGGAAATGCCTTTAACTAGTACACTGATCTAGAACCTAAATCAATAGACAATTTGGAGGAATTCGAAAGAGAGTTCTTGAATCGCTTCTACAGCACCAGGCGAACCGTTAGCATGTTCGAGCTCACCAACACTAAACAACGAAAAGGTGAACTCGTTGTTGACTACATAAATCGCTGAAGAGCCATGAGTCTTGATTGCAAGGATCGCACTGAACTCTCTGCCGTTAAGATGTGCATTCAAGGCATGCATTGGGAACTCCTCTACATCCTTCAAGGTATAAAGCCTCACACCTTTGAAGAACTAGCAACTCGCACCCACGATATGGAGCTAAGTATTGCTAATCAAGGAAACAAAGACCTTCCTCTTCCTAACCTGAAGAAAGAAGAAAAGAATATTGAAGCGACTATAGAAGAATATATGGTTGTAAACGCAACCTTTCTAAAGTCATCTTTAAATGAAAAGCAAAAGAAGATTGAGAAGCGACAAGGAGATGATACACATCACTTAACTTTGTGATAAGAATCATGGTGCTCCACACGTCCCAATTGGACTTATTACAGGCGCCAGGGCCAAGGAGCTTCAACAAGCATTCTTTATTCACATACAAAATTTGTTATGTTTAGCTCAACATCCATTTCACATGCTGCAAATTAACCCAAGAGAGGACGACGCTGTGAAGGTCAACGTTTGTAAGATTGACATTGCACCAGACTTTTAAAGTCTCCTTTGTTATTTCAAGTTATCAACTTTTTTTTTGTAATTTTTGAACTTTTGGGCTTCTGAAACGTGGTTTCAAAGTTAGCATTCAATTGTGGGGAGTTACTTTGTAGGCCAATTATGGTCATGAATACTATGTAGGTTTTATTTTGGGAAACTCAAGGGTTGGGGGTTTCATTTACATAAAGGTTATAAGAAGCCAGATCCAAGCCATGTAATTTACAAATTAAGATGAATGAAATTTGATCTCTCAAGTTTGAGACCTTTTCTTAGAAATCCCTTTTCTAAGTTTCTTGCAATTCTTGTGATAGATTGCATGTTGAGCCATTCAATCCAACCTTGATCACATTTGATTGTGGAATGACTCAATCTAGAACAAGATTTCCAATCTTGCTTCTAGATCTTTGATCATAAGAGGTAATCAATTTCTAGCCTTTTCTCTTGGTTGATTCTAATTTGTGTAAGGAGGTGTTAATTTCTTTGATTCAAGGGTTCTTGCTCCACAAAAGCTTGGATCTTTGGGCTGAGAATTAGGGTTGCCTTATCACTTTGAAGGAAAGACAGAAAAAAGTCTATCCTTTTCCTGATTCTGATATGTCTGACATGTTAGAACAACTACTGGAAACATGACTGATAGAAATTTCCAAGTGTAAACGACCGGAAGAGATGAAGAAAGTCGATGATCCCAAGTATTGCAAGTATCATCGGGTTATCAGTCATCCAGTGAAAAGATGCTTTGTCCTAAAGGACTTAATTCTAAAGCTAGCTAAGGAAGAAAAAATTGAGCTAGACCTTGATGAAGTAGCTCCATCAAATCATGCGATAGTTAAAAGAAAGGGTAGACATCAAAGAAAGAAGAATCCGAAGAAACCTCAATCTAAGAGGAAGAGAAGTAAAGGGTTTTCTCAACCTCGTCAGCCGGTGACTTTGAATGAATTCTTCTCCAAAACTTTCCACAAAAAGGAGAAGGGAGACTTTGCAACTTCCTACTGCATCAATGTAGAAGAAGTTGACAATTCCAAGAAGGGTGAACAAAGGACTTCAGTTTCTTCGATCGCATCAAGCCTTCAACTACTCATTCTTCAGTATTCCAAAGAATGAGTATGGTTGCGAAAGAAGAAGAAAACCAATGTTCGGTGTCTACCTCTACTCGACCTTCAGCTTTCCAAAGGCTAAGTGTCTCCACATCAAAGAAAAGTCGACCTTCAACATCTGTTTTTGATCGTCTCAAAGTAAAAAGTTATCAACCTGAAAGAAAGATGGACCCTTCGGAGGCAAAACTATTTGATGAAGCAAACAACAAAAGAAGCTTCACAGTATTGCTCCAACACAAATGAAAAGGAAGTTTCTGTCCTCATAAATACAGAAGGTTCCTAGATGGTGAAGCCAAATCTCATTATCCTATCCAATCCTACAAGTGAAGGATCTGACCAAGACTACAAAGAAGATATGAACTTTTGAAATGAAAATACTCCTTATCGTAAGAGTCTAAACTACATGATGTTATTGGCCCGCATGAGCTTAAAAGGTGAACGACCAAAAAAAATCTCCCTTGAACTACGTTATGACTTGATCCCTTTCCACTCGACAGGTACATAGGCAGCTTGAGAAAAAAACTTAAGTTCAGTCAAAGCAATAAAAAAAAGAGTTAATGCTAGAAAAAAGGAATTGAACTACGTTATGACTTGATCCATTTTCTTCAAGGGTACATATGTAGCTTAAAGAAAACTTTAAGTTCAGTCCCTACAAAAAAAAAATGCAACAAATATTGAACCATGACAATACAAATTATTGGGGGCAAGATACCAAATTGAAGATATGCACCGTTATGAATGGGATGCTACAAGTTGGATGAATAAAAGAAGGTTTCATTCTTCCAAGTTTCGTGTCTCGCTTACCTCAAGTTCGGTGTTCCTTCGCTGTCATTGTTCCTTCTCAGTCTTTCCTCAAGTTCGAAGGTTCGCTGCTACTCCGTTGTGGTTTTCCTTCCTCAAGTTCATAGGTTATTTGCTGCTCCGCCGAGTATCTCCTTCTTCAAGTTTCGAAGGTTGTTTTCCCCGATGCTAGCTAAGGTTCTCTTTCTTCAAGTTCGAAGGTGGTTCTCTCCATCGAGGTTCTCCTTCTCCAAGTTTAGAGGTGGTTCTCTCCATTGTGATTCTCCTTCTTCAAGCCCAAAGGTCCTTCGCCGTCGCTGTTTCTTCCTCAAGTTTGAAGGTCCTTCGCTGTCGTCGTTTCTTTTTCAAGTTGGAAATTCCTTTGCCACTGCTACCCCTTCCTCAAGGTTGAAGGTTGTTCACCACTGATGATTGCTTAAAGGTTGAAGGTCTATCGTTTCCTTTTTGAGTTTGAAGGTCTGTCGTTCCCTCCTCAAGTTGAAAGGATTCGTATTACATTCCGCCTGAATCTGAGGATGATCATTTCTCAAGGAAGGACGCGAGGGGGCAAGTGATCAGACTGAAATTCCGCCTAAATCGGGGTTTGATCACTTTCCAAGGAAGAATGTGAGGGGTTAAGTGGTCAGACTGAAATTCTGCCTAAATTAGGGTTTGACCAACTTCCCAAAGAGGCACGCGAGGGAGGTAAGTGATCAGACTGAAATTTCGTCTGAATCAAGGTTTGATCACTCTCCAAGGAAGAATGTGAGAGAGCAAGTGGTCAGACTGAAATTCTGCCTGAAGGATTTGCCACTTCCCAAAGAAGGACGCAAGGGGGCAAGTGATCAAACTGAAATTTCGCCTAAATCAGGGTTTGATCACTTCCCAAGGAAGAATGTGAGGGGGCAAGTGGTCAGACTGAAATTCCGCCTGAATCAGGGTTTGACCACTTCCTAAAGAAGGACATGAGGGGGCGAGTGATTAGACAGAAAATTCTGTCTGAATTAGGGTTTGATCACTTCCCAATGAAGAATGTGAGGGAGCAAGTGGTCAGACTGAAATTCCGTATGAATCAAGGTTTGACCACTTCCCAAAGAAGGACGCGAGGGGGCAAGTGATCAGACTGAAATTCCGCCTGAATCAGGGTTTGATCACTTCCCAAGAAAGAACGCGAGATGACAAGTGATTAGACTGAAATTCCACTTGAATTAGTGTTTGATCACTTCTCAAGGAAGGATGTGAGGGGGTAAGTGGTCAAGTTGAAATTTCGCTTGAATCAGGGTTTGACCACTTCTCAAAGAAGGATGCAAGGGGCAAGTGATCAGACTAAATTACACCTGAATCAGGGTTTGATCACTTCCCAAGGAAGGATGCAAGAAGGCAAGTGACCAGCCTACATTCTGCCTGAATTAGGGCATGATCACTTCCCAAGATAAGATGCAAGAGTGTCAAGTGACCAGCCTGAATTCCACCTGAATCAGGGGTTAACCACTTCCAAAAATATAAAGAAAAAAATTAAGAAAATGAAAAAAAATATGAAAGTAAAAAAAATGTGAATATAAACAATAAAAATAATAAAAAACGTGAAAAAAGTACAAAAAAATCATGAAAATTAAAAAATAATAAAAAATAGTGAAAAAAAAGAAATATAAAAAAACGTGAAAAAAATTCTTCTTCCCCACTTTTCTCTCTTTCCTCTTTGTTGTAGCGGGCTGGTAAAAAAAAAAGTTATTATGGCATGAAACAAAAAGAAGAGGAAAAAAAAGTGTAGAGAATACCTTTGGTCTGCTAGAACTTGGAGATCTTTCTTGTTGAAGGCCTCATTTTATAGTGTTGGATTCCAGCTCCAAATCCTAATTCGATTTGGATTTGGGTAATTCCTAATCCCAATTCAATTTGGATTTAGGTAATTCCAAATCCCAATTCGATTTGGATTTTAGCCAAAATCATATCTTTTAAATCCTTATCAAATTAGGAGTTCTGTTGGGTTTTGTGTCCTAAAACTCATAGTTTGTAATCTTTATGTATATCTTTTATTTGTAATAAAGATAATATCATATTATTCAGTGAATTTCTTGTTTATATAACCTTAATCCAATGGACTAAAAGATCCTTGGTTATAAGATGAATACTCGAACTATATGTACAAACATAAACAAGGATGAAGTTCTAGTATATAACCTAAAGGTCTATAGTATATGGACAAGGCTGGGTACCTTATTCTGGGGACACTATGGATGCAGCCTACTTTGCATATAAAGACAAATGATGTGATCCTGAATCGTTCATGTAAAGACATGCGAGTAGGGGCATCCTGTGCAATGAGTTTGCCCAAGATCGGACCAAGAAATAAGTCACTCTTACTTTATAATATCGTTTACTGATAAGACTGACTATTTCATACGATGACCTAGGTAACTCGATCTTAATCCTAAGCTAACTATGAACTCCTGTTTTTTTAGGAATATCCTTTGATTTGCACGGGTGAGAATGACCCAACATCGGCGACTCAATAACCCTACCATTTTGGGGATGAGACTCGATAAATAGCTGGGACATAGTCTTGCAAGATGGAATTTACTCCTACCCGTATTAGGGGTAGTAGAAAGGTTGTTCTTTTAAATACTGAGTCCGAGACTTGAACAAGGGACCCCACCCTCTCATTGGCCCGAGAGGGACTCGGTTTGAGGATTATAACCACAAACCAATTGTTCATTAGAGGATCAGTGGGACTTAAGGAATAAAGAAGTGTTATAGGGGTAAAACGAACATTTTGACCTAGCTATAGTTACGAACGACCTATGAAGGGTCAACTTACTAATCATGGTTATATCGAATGGACAGAAACATATCTACAGTGAGGGAAGTGCAACTACTAGGCTATAGTGGAGTGAACGGGTAGTTAACAAATGTTGGTTAACTAGGTTAATGAGTTTAACTGGTTAAACCTCGAACCGTTGGAGCCCATGATCTGTAGGGCCATTAGGTCCCCTTGCTAACTTAAGGAACAAACTTTGGAGCAATATGATGGAAAGAATTCGAATTGTTCAAATTCAATTTAAGGACTATATTGGTCATATTGGATATTACCGACACGTTGGTTTAATTCTTAGTTAAACCTAATTTTGAGAGTTAGACATATTTAAATGTGATTTAAATATCGAGCACGTGAATAGACATTCATGTTTGAGAAATTGCATTTCGGAAAAGGTCGGGATTGGTTTCAAAATAGTAATTTAATATTGGATATTAAATTAATATATAATAATAGAATTAATTAATTAACTAATAATTATTTTAATTTAATTATGAATTAATTTAAAATTGAAATTCAAAATTAAATTATAATTTCAGATTATTAATTAAATTAATTTAATTAACTAAAATTAATTTCCAATTGAATAAAGAAATTCAAAAGAAAATTAATTTTAGGAGGTGAAGTGCATGATGACTAAACCCATGCACTCCTCCTCAATTAGCCACCAAATCCCACTTAATTAACCATTGTCTTGTTGTCTAATTTTGGGGCTTCAAGAGTGCATGGATTCTTCTTTAAATAGAGGAGGATTTGCTGAAGAAACATACTTCAATTTCATGCTGTTATGCTGCCAATTTCTCCTCTCAAACTCATAAGCTCAAAACTCTCAAAAGCTTGAAACCCAAGCTCATTCTCTTCCAAGTTCCATCACTAGAGGATCCCACAATCCGTTCCAAAGGCTTGAGAATACCAAGGAAGATCTTGTGGTGGTTCGTGATCAGTTAGTGAAGAAAAACAACACAACAACCGGTCCAGTTTCGAGCTACCAAAAAGGTTAGTGTTCTGAACTCTGTTTTTGTAGCTTTGGACAGCATGCTTTGAATGATCAAATCGATGTTATTATGTGCCTATGATCCAAAATTACTTCTGCATGTTAGATATTAACACCTTCAAGTTCTGGTTTAAATAAAATTTGATTTAAATCAACTGGAAAGACATATTGAAATTGGTTCAATTTCTAAATATGATAAGATATTAGTTTAATTTAACCAAACCTTATCTCCAACGACAAATCTTTGTCAAAGGGGGTGTTTTTTTGTTTAAATTTTAACCCAATATATGAGAATTGACTTAAATCAAATTGAAAGATAAAAATTTGGGAATTTTGTTTTAAATTTTAAAATATGAGATTTGATTTAAACCAAATTGGGAGATAAATTCAAATTGATTGGATAGACTCCTAATTTGGTTCAGATTTAATTAAATTAAATTTGAGTATAATTAAACTCTTATCCCAAATCAAATTTTCCAGGTTTTGTATTAAAATTTTATTCCAAGTTCCCACCAAATTGTGGATAGAGTTTTGAATTTACTTGAATTAAAGTTTGGGCATAATCCAAATTTTATCCCAAATAGAAATTTGATCGAAATCCAAATTTGGGCATAATCCAAAATTGTGGATAGGTCCTGTATTAAAATTTCATTCAAGCCAAAATTTGGAATTTTATTTTGAACTAAAGTTTGGGCATAATCCAAATTTTTTAATGTCAAACTTAAGTTCAAATTAAAATTGCCACCAAACAAGAAAATCAGAATTTTGTCCGAAATTCAAATTTTGATTAATTGGTGTAAAATATGTGTAAAAAAAATAAAAATTAAGAACCAGCTTCATGTTTCGATTAAATTGACGCATCCAAGGGAGTTAAAAATCAAGGGGCATATAATGATTCCCAAATTATCTTTTTCGAGACTCACCCACACATAATCTCGAAAATGGGACATTTGTTGAAGAAGAAATTTAGGCCAATCTCGAAATGCCACGTCATTATTCAAAATTAATGACGAAATTACAATTAAATAAATTTGAGACCAATTGTAAGTTGACATGTGTCCCAAATTGAATTTGAAGATAGAATTAACAAATCTCAAATTGAAATGCCACATGTCTTTAATATGACCATTTGATCAAATAATAAAGTTTAATTTGATCAAAGTTGGGTCATATGGTATTTTGGTTATACGGTATTTGGGTCAAGTTTAAATCAAGCCTAAATCCAAATGACTAGGTCCAAAATCAGGAAAGCCCAAGCCCAAATGACTTGACCCAAGAGCAATGAGCCCAAGTCCAGTGGGCCAAGTCCAAAGGCAATTAAGCCTAAGCCCATGTCCATGCAGAACTCTATAAATAGGAAAATTCTCCTTCATTTTGGGGGTCAGAAGTTGGAGATTTCAGAGAGAATTCAGAACTCAGAGCCCTCGAAGACTTTCAGAAGATCACAAGACTCCTTGAAGCTCACGAAACCCTCGAGACAACTTCAATCTCAAGAACAAGCTATAAAGCCCTTGAGACGACTTCAGATTCGAGATCAAGCATTCTAGTTCTCAAGCAAAACACATTCACACACAAGAGAGAGAATCAGAGGATTAAAGTTAGAGATTGTACATCCACAAGCATACAACATCAATACAAGTGCAGAATTATTCCACGTTTCTCATCTTTGAAGTTATGTGTGAACAGTATTATTATGTGTACTAGTATTTCCAATGGACATTCCTTTTATACCAACAAGTCATTTTGGATCCAATAAATTAAAAGTTTGGTCATATAAATTGGTAGGATTTTTTAAAAAGAATTTGTATGGGTAACCATGTAATTTTTATTGCTTTTATAAGATGCGATATTTAACTCAAATAATAAATTACAGAGTTTTTGTATCAAGCAACACCAGACCATTGATCTTTAATAGTCATTTTTTTTTTTAAATACTTTAATAGTCCATTTGATCTCAAACAATAATGAACAAAAAAACCTAGAAAAAATTCTAATACCACCGTAGTACTATATTCCCTTTGTTCACACTATAACGTTGTCTTCATAAATATATCTTTGGGAAAAATACACTTTTGGTCCCTGAGGTTTTGGTTAAGTTACACTTTGGTCCTTGAGTTTTCAAACTCAACAAATTACCCCTGAGGTTTGAGATAAGAAGCTATTTGGTCCCTGCCATCCATTTTGCCATTAAATCCCAACGGGTTGCTGACGTGGTACTATTATTTTAATTAAAAAAATAATTTTTAATTTTTTTAAATAAAAATATATTAAAATAATAAAAATATTATTATTTTGTTATTTTTTTTAATTCTCTGCTCTTTCTTCTCCTCCTTCTTCCTTCTTCCCCATCTCCTTCTTCCTTCTTCCCCATCTCCTTCTTCTTCAACTCCAGTGGCCGGCCACCGAATTTTTTTTTTCTTTCTTTCTTTTTCTTCCCTTCTTCTCTTCTTCTCCTTTCTTTTCTTTCTTCTGTTTTTTTTAAAACAGAGGGAGATTCGGGGAGGAGGGAAGCTCCTCCTCCCCGAATCTCCCTACTGGGTTGGGGCACGAAAGACCTTCAAGCTGGGTTGGGGCTCTCTACTCCCGCTTCCATCTCGTGATCATTCCAAGGGGTTCAGCTAGATCAAGAATAAGAGAGATTATCCCTAGGATGAGAAGAAATTTCATCCATACACTCGATCCATTGCTTTTACCCCTCCCAGATGCACCTAGCCCAGGATCGAATTTGTATTGAAGCCACTGTAGTTCAGATGCAGCCTAACGATTGAGTGAAGGTTGGGAGTGGATTTCTCGACTATGATCTAAAGCAATCCCGCATTCAAGAAAAATCGGACAATGGGAAGCCTTCGTCGAGTAATGGGAAGTGGGCTAGTCCCCAAAGTTGTGGCTCAAAATTTTATGTACCTTGACTTGTAGTCTAGGCGGATAACACAACCACTCGCTATTTCCAAACACAGAAGAAGAAAGAAGGAAAAAAATTAGACAAAAAAAATTTGATGGGTGGCAATGGCAGCTACTAGTGGTGGAGCCTGAAATTATGGTTTTTTAGAAGAAGATGGAGAAGAAGAAGATGAAGGAAGAAGATGAATGAATGAAGAAGAAAAAAGAAAAAGAAAAAGAAAAAATAATAAAAAAAATATTAAATATATTATTTTATTTTAAAAAATTAAAAAAATAAATAAAAATTGAATGTCACATAAGCAATTTATCAGTAATTAACGAAAAATTGGACGGAGGGATCAGGGCGTAATGAAATCCAAACCTCAGGGGTAAAATTGTTGACTTTGAAAACTCAATGACCAAAATGCTACCTATTCCAAACCTCGGGGACTAAAAATGTAATTTCTCTAGTTTTTATTTGTCTATGAGTTTTCATTTTAGTGTATAAACACAATCCTAGGTAAATGTGTCCATTTACTTGTTTTGAAATTCTAAATTTGATATTCAATTTAGTTTTATTTAGAAAGTAGTTTTAAGGGAAACAATTACAATTTATACCTCTAAACTTTGAAAGTTGTACCATGATTCAAATTGATGTAATTATTAGTTTGAAAGTTTAATTGATACAATCCCAAAGTTTGATGGTATAATTCGACTTTTTCCCTAATTTTACATAGAAATCAATTGATGACAAATGACTTTAAGGGAATTTGATCTATCAAAGAAATTAAAGAATTCATAAGTTTTAATTGTTTGCTTCCAATTAATACCCAACTCGACAGTAAAAACCTAGCTTTTTGTGAGCTCAGTGAAGTATTAAACGAAATGTTCCTCTAGTCAATGAAACAATAAGGAGGGCTAGTCAATTCTTTTGGTTTTTTTTTTTTTTTTTTTTTTTTTTGTTTGGGTTGGAGGATTCAAATCTTTTACCACTAGGTCATGTGTATATATTTTAATTAGTTAAGCTATACTCAGACTGACCATTAGTTATTTCAAGCTAGCAGGGTAAATATGACGCAATGTATTTCGTCTCTTGCATCTGATTAGGTATGTTTTGTTGTTCACATCACTTAGACAAAAATAATAAACATTATCACTAGGAATGTCCATTTGTCGGGAGAACCTTTGCCGACGCGTATTCTGATCTTTCCCGACGCATATGCGCGTCGGGAAAGACCTTAATTGTTGTAGTGATTCCTCATTCCCCATCTTGTTATGATTTATATAATTGGGTATTTTTAAGTTAACGGTTAAACGTTTAAATTATTTATATAGATAATTAGATAATTTAATATAAAATACAGTCTTATTCTATTAGGAGGTTTAGAGTTCTATCTTTAAATGAAGATTTTCGGTAGGAAATTAGCTATTTAAAAGAAGATTAATAATTATCTATCTAATTGAAAACTAATGGAAGAAACCTTAACTATCTACTAGAAAATTTATGAAACAAATTATTTATTTCGATTGAGATTAAAAAAGAAATTTAAAAAAAAAAAGAACTAAACGGGAACCCGATCCCTGTGAATTTTTCGTGGAGATTTTCCGCCCTAATCCCCACTAAATTTAATGGGCAACTTAGCTTAGGGTTCCCTAATTGTCAAGAAGGTTAAATATCGATATATAACGTTGAAGTATTGATAAGATATTATAATTACCATAACCTATGAGCTTAATGATTTTGTTCAACTATTATTTAACGTGATATAGAGTAGTGAATACTAATTTAGAAGGATGAACGATCTCACCCTATATCAAGCATGTAAACGTGAAGCAAAATTATTGTGTTATAAACATGAGGTTCGAGGCGATTAATTAGACGATCTGACTAATGTAGAAGAAGAACGTGACACTATATTGAGAGCCAAAGGGAACCCTAATAACGCTCATTTATGAGTGTTGTTTAGCCATAAAAACTGAGTGCTAAAAATATTAACATTTGAAGTAGAATTATGCACAAGTTAGCAATGCATGTTTGAAATCCTAAAATATGAAAATTGTACTTAAAAGATATAAAAAGAGGACATTTTATTAAGAAAGTGTTAAAAATTAATGGTTTTGTGCAAGAGTTCAGTTGCGCCAGCATTTGCGCCCACGTCTGCTGAGGAAAAGGAAGAATCTTGAAGAATATGGAATAGAGAGAAAATATATGAAGAATTGCATCGCATTTGTGGCTGGAACTAGGAAACTTCGACAGAATTCCGAGAATCGTAGGATTCATAGAAGTTTCTTGAAGATCGAATATTCTAAAGCAAATATCATAATATCAAGAGATTACACTCGTAGATGACTCCTCACATTGATCTAGCCAGCCAACTCTACATCCCAAGGTCTATAAAAGCGGTGCAAGACCATGAAAAAAGGCACTTGGATTCTGGTCTTAGATCTTACACATTTTCTTTTTTCTTGTAGCTATTACTCTGAGTCCCAACTCCTTCTAGCCTCTATTAGCTTATCCATTAAAACGAAATAGAGAAGTAAGAATTCTCTCACCTTGAAAATGAAGGAGTGTACAAGACACTAGCGAAAGCGATTTGGATCGAGAGCCACTAAAATCTCATTAATTTTGCAATTGAAAACATGCCAAAAACAAAAACGAAAAACAGAGCACTAAGATACCAACCTTTTGGTGAGAAATTCAAGCACTCTATGATGAAACCTTAGCACGAATTACTTGTGGACGACCACCGTGATCTTCCCTGCTATCCTCCGGCCTTAGAACGAGTTGTGAGACACTTTTATGTGAAGAATTTAGGAAAAAAATGAAGTAAGAAGAGAGTTGAAGAACCTTTGTTTTTGGGAGCTAATTCTCAGCAAATTCATACCTTTCTCAGCTTGAACTTCAACATATATATGAGAATATCATGTAGCTTGAGTCAAGCTTAAGGAGACAACAAATAATCAAAGGATTAGTTGGATTAGAGGTGTGAATTTGAGAAGCAAAGTTTGGTTTACAAGTTAATCCACTGCACCTCCTAAAATAAAATGAATTCAATTTATTTTAAATCAATTTTATATAAAACTATTTTTAAATAAAATTTAAAATAATTAATTAAACTATTTAATTAATTATTAATTCAATATCCAATATTGAATTATTCACCAATCCCGCTATCTCTCAATTCCGATGTACTAATATGAATCTCTATTCATATGATAAATATTTAAATCGAAACTATTTCCAACTCTTTCTAAATATGGTTTAATTTACAATTAAACTATTACGTTAATTATATCGTATATAATTGACATTATTTCCCTAAATTAAATTTGAACATTTCATATTCTTTCATCACATTGTTCTAAGGTTTATTCCGTATGAGCTAGCAAGGGGACCTAATGGACCTACAGATCATGGGCTCCAACGATTCGAGATTAACTGGCTAAACTTATTTAACCTAGTTAACCAACATTCGTTAACTACCGGGACACTCCATTATAGGCTGATAGTTGCACTCCCCTCACTGTAGATATATTTCTGTCCACCCGATATAACCATGATTAGTAAGTTGACCCTTCACAGGTTGTTCGTAACTACAGCTGGATCAAAAGTCTGTTTTACCCTTGAAGTTACATCTAATTCCTTAAGTCCCCACTGAGTCCCTAATGAACAATTGGTTTGTGGTCCTGATGCGCAATTTGCTATCCGCAAGTGTACGAGCCAAGTTATAATAAAGTGATTTATTAGATCGATTTTCGTCCTCTGGATTGGTTTTCTAATCAAATTAATTACCACAAATACTTAAGTCCAATTTTATCTAGGGAACAAACTTTAGTGAGAATGAATGAAATAAGACAAAGATTAAAATATGGAAATCAAATTATGGAATTTCACCAATTGGGATTATGAATTAATTAATGGATGATTTAACATGCTATGTTTCATAAATCTAGGAATAACTCAATTCATATTTATCTCTCCCGTGCATAAATAATTCTCTCACATGCAATGAGTTCAATATCCCTATCTAAACTCATTAACATGCAAGGCCTTAAGTCTAATCATTTTTAACGATTTCTAAGATTATCTTAAATCTCCAAATCTTAAGACTATCCTAGTTAGGCATAACACGATCTAAGTTAAACGCCCCCTCTCGAGCAAGATTTAGACAAAACATCATTCAATTCATGGCCAATAAATTGAAAGCATTAAGGGAAGTCTATGCATAAATGAAATCAAAACATACATCCAAAATTAATCCATAATGCCCAAAGGGCTACATCAATCCCTAAGATAATAAACTTAGCTACTCATACACGGCATTACGATATAAACTAAGTCTAAAACAACCATTGAAAACTACTAAAGTTAAGAGCGGAAGGAGATTAAACACTAATGTCACCGAAACCGCGCATCCCCATCACAATCTCCACGAGCCAAGCCTTGAATCCTTCTCCTCAACTTGCTTCAGCTCCCACAGAAGGTCTTTAGTCGAATTTAGGGCTAAAATTGCATCAAATGAACTCCCTTTGGCCAGCCCTAATCGCATTCTATTTATAGAGAATTTGTCGACAGCGTCGAGACGCTATAGGCAACGTCGCGACGCTATCACATTACCGCCCATTCTGTTTAAGGAATTATCGAGAGCGTCGAGACGCTATTGTCACAGCGTTGCGACACTGTGACCTTTTGCCGCTTGAATCAGATAAGGAAAATCCCAGCGTCGAGACACCCAGAGAGCAGCGTCTCGACGCTGGCTCTCGGATGTGCCTATTTTAGAAGCCTCTAACTTGATTCTTTTCGGTTCTTCGGCTTCTTTTCGTGTCTCGAACACCTGATTAACCCCATTTTCTAGATTTAGCTCCAATAAATTATTCCTACAAATAGAACATTAAAATTCATAAATTTGGCCAATTTAATATCAAAGACTAACTAAAATAGATAGGGAAAAATAGCTTGCTATGCTCGCTATCAGGTCCGACCACTAAACCTAATACCTCTCGGGCCAATGAGAGGGCGGGATCCCTTTGTTCAAGTCCCGGAGTTAGCACTTAAGGAACAACCTCTCTACTATCCCTAAATTGGGTAGGAGTGAATTTCGTCTTGCAGGATTATGTCCCTAGCTATCTACTCAGTCTTATCCTCAAAATGGTAGGCTTATTGAGTCGGCGATGATGAGCCATTCTCACCCATGCAAATCAAAGGATAATCCCGAATAAGTAGGAGTTAATAGTTAGCTCAGGATTAAGATCGAGTTATCTAAGTCATCGCATGAAATAGTCAGTTTCACAGTAAACGACGTTACAAAGTAAAGTGACTTATTTCTCGGTCCTGGTCTTAGCAAACTCATTGCACGAGACGCCCCCACTCGCATGTCTCTACATGAACGATTTAGGATCACATTGTCTACAGTATATAAAAAGTGGGCCACGTTACATAGTGTTTCCAGGATTAGGTACCCAACCTTATCCCTATACTATAGACCGTTTAGGCTATTTCATGAACTCGATCCTCTTTTATGTCAATACATAAAGTTCAAGTTTTCATAACATAGCCCGAGGTTCTTAGTTTATTGGATTTGTGGTTATTTAGGCAATACTAATCATTATAAAATCAATAACGCTTTATTGAAAGGAAATAACTCTTTATTTATAAACAGTCTTCAAATGTTACATTTACTATCCACGAGTTTTAGGGCACAAAACCCAACAAAAAAAGGTAAGAATAAGTTAGACAGAGAAGAGACAAAGCTGGAGATTGTTCTTTACGATCGATTATGTTTTCATTGTAATCGTTCTTTTCATTATGTCATTACTTTCAGTTGTAATTTCTAGCAAGTGTACTCTTTTATCTATCTTTAATATGAATTCAGTTTTTCTTTATCTTTTGTACACTTTTACTTCTCTCTTGTGTACTTTAATTTCCAATATGAGCTAAGCTTTCACTTGGGGATTTAAGCAATGTGGATACCTTAAGTAAAAGAAAGCCCTCCTCCTCTTCGAAAAGCAACTTTACTCACACGTAGTATTATTTGTTTTCGTTGAAGTTTGAGTTTGATTGTTAGCTTAAACTAATCACTTAGGTCAACAAAGTTTGTACTGAACGCAATGCTGAAAAGTGTTAGCTTTACGAGCTTCAATCATACTATATTTTTTGATGATAACAAACTTTAATTTACTAATGATTTTAGTGTTTCAAAGTGTTCATCTTGTAGAGCTCGGAAAGACGATTCCAACGCATTTTGAATCGCTCAAATCGGAGTTCAAACGAAAAAGTTACAAGCAAAAGAAGATTGGAAGAAAAAGCCTACGTGGCAGTGACGTGGCGCTTACGTAGCATCCAACGTGGCAGCTGATGTGAATGATCAATTTCCCCCATGTTTCTCTTAATTTTAATCCTAATTTTAATTCCCTTCATTTTATTATTTTCTTTCATCCTATTTTCTCAAAATTACATCAAAATTCCACCAATTCAAATTCTATTCTTTCCAAAATTCCACCAATTCAAATTCTATTCTTTCCAAAATTCATTAATTACACCTCATTCAAATTTGAATTCTTTCCAAATTTCATAACCTTTCAAATCCCCATTTTATTCTCAAATCTCCCAATTTCAATCTTTCAAATTTCATTCTTAATTTCAAAATCTCTTAATATATTCTCAATCTCATTTTTAAATTCAAATCATTTCCTTTTTTATAAAATTAAATCTTCACCATCCATTTTGAAATTAATCCAATGGCCAAAATTCAATTCCTCCATCTATAAATTGAGCTATTTTCTTCTCCTCCAACACACACCAAAAGACATCAAAGTCTTAAACTCTCAAGTCTCCTTACTCTCCATTCTTGTCAAAATTCCTCCCTTGCTCCTAAATTGGTCTATTGTTATTTTGTGAGGTTTTATTATTGTGAGTGCTCAACCTTGTGTAATTAGCCTTCAAGAGGTATTTTATTTTGTGAGCTTTTTTTCTTCTTTTATCATTGGGAACTTGTAATAAGGTGTGGGTGCACCTTGGGAATTGAGTGAGTGGTTTGATCCTGAACCCGAAAAAGGATTTGTAGTGGTTTGATCCTGAACCCGAAAAAGGATTTGTAGTGGTTTGATCCTGAACCCGGTTAAAAAGGATCCTAGTGGTTTGATCTTGAACCCGTTTAAAAAGATCGGTATAGGCTGGGTCCTGAACCTGTAAAAGGATCGGTAAAGGTTTACTCTTGAACCTGAAAAAGAGTCGGTTTGGTTCTCACCCATAAGAGAGTTGTTGCAGTAAAATACCCAAGAAGGACTCTTGGGGAGTGGAGTAGGAATTTCCGAACCACTATAAAATTTCCTGGTGTTATCTCTTTCTCTCTACTCTTTTAATTTCCGCTATTTCATTTTTATGAGTAGATTGCATGCCTAGGAAAATTGTCAAATATTTCTAGCATACTTTATGCTTTATAGTGCTTATTAAATTTATTTAGTTTAAATCAATTCCTTTTAATTTAGCAAAAAGTTTTAAATTTTATTAAGCAACTCTATTCACCCCCCTCTAGTGTTGCCATACGATCCTACAAGAAAAGTTTGAGTTGAGTGCACGGGTTCGCAAAAACAATAGTGGAAAAGTGCCTAAAAATAGAACTTTGTTTATTGCATCCTAGAAATAGGATTGGAACCACTAGAGTTTCAAAGTCGTGTGCGTGAACTATCTAAGAGTTAATTAGTCCTAAAAATAGGTGAACTAATTAGTTTAATCTCTTAAAGGCACTAAAAGCAGAGCTGAATAAGAGTAGGACTTAACTCATAACTAAGTGGCTTACACGGTAAGTTGCGGGTGTAAATTGGTCACAATCTGTCTGAATCGCAAAAATGCGGACTCTTATCGGCAGCATTCACCAATTGAACTCTTCTTACTGAGCACATTGCTAGCTAAAGGTGGGTGCATATTTTACATAGCTTGAACACAATGCTTGGATTTCCCTTCTTATCTCATATCTATTTTCGTGTTATTTTTGTCTTTCTTTATTTAAATCAAAAACCCAAAATCTTTCATCATTCTTCTTGGTACAATTCAATGATTTTGTAGGCATTACCCCGTCTCTAGGGTCAAGCATGAATACCTATCGCTAGTCTCTTCTTCCTATATTACTTTTATGACAATTGTGTATTGCTTAACTCTCTCGATATTAATTAAGCTCAACATTCTATATAAACTTAGATGATCAAGCTAAGCTAATAATAAGCAATAAAATCAATAAAAGCAAATAATCCTAGAGGGTGTGCAAAGTTGTGATTACATAAGCAACATCATAATTATCCTTTAGGGCATCCACATCTTTGAATCCCAAAACATAAATTAGCTCATAATGAAAGAAAAGAAACACTTGAACTGAATGGAAATGAATTTCATATTAAAAATAGAATATAACGAGTTACAAAGCATAAAAGTAAATAAAATAACAAAATGAAAGTAAACTAAACTGGAAATACAAAATGAACAAAGTAAAATAAAAATATCCAGCAACTTAAATGCTAGGTTTCTCTCTTAGTCTAATCCAACTTTACCTTTATCAAGGGAATCAAATTGTTATACCTACTCTTTCGATGTAGGTCCCCGACTAAGTACGAGCACTCAGTATATACTCTCGTACCCTACTGAAACCTAGAATTCCTCACTACTAGAACTCGAAGTGATGACGGGATTGAGGACGAAAATCTCCAGGGAAGCGTCTAAGTGTTTCTCCAAAATGGCTCTCTTAATTATTGAAGCATAAGTCATCTTTCATAGGCCTCTTGGGCAAGGGTGGTTGCCGAGATTAGTGTGAGAATTGAGATCCACCATTAGAGCCACAAATCAAGGAATCAAATCGTCTATCCAATCAGCTCCTTAAATCATGCTCAATTTGTCTGCTAACACTATGCGGAAGCAAGGTTTGGGTATGCTGCCGCATACTTGGAAAATTTTAGATTCTGAACAAAATCATGGAATTAAGTCAATTTTTACAAAAATTAGCCATTCTTACACCAAATAACATACATTTCACAACTCTTAGCTAGAAACATGCACTTGACTCGATTTTAAATAATTTTGCTTAATTTATTCGAGAATACATCATTAATTATGATATCTCAAACAATAAATATAGGTTTTAAAGGCTAAATAATGTTATCCAGAATGAAGGGTAAAATTGGAATTGAAAAGTAGAATCGTTGTGTCGTGGACGGAACCACTGCCTTGAAAGCAAAACTCGACATGACCTCGGTGCTAAATTGTTTAACTTCTGGTATGCTCCCCAAGGTTAACACAACCTCCAAAACAAACGTGCACTCGACGGGACGGAGTGGAATCAATTTCGTGCTCAGGAAAGGAAAATGGAAAGTGTGACGCCCCGTGCACTTTTGGGTGCATTTAAATTCCATGTTTCGAGTTGAAAGAAATATAATTTATATTTTGGCTTGAACTTAGGGATTTAATTTTTTAAAACCAAAAGTGTTTGGAAACTAAGCGTTATTAAAATAAAATCCTTCCTTAAAGCTTGTTGGACTTGGTCAGTGTTGGTTAATGGGTTAGTAGAAGCGTTTTGAATTTTTACGCTGAATGAGTTGGGAGATCCTATTCTTAGAATCCTATTATTGGGTTTTCTTAATTAAAGGGATTAAAGAAAAGAGAAAAGGAAAAAAAAAAAAGCCCTAGCCTCTCAAACTCTCTTCATCTCTCTCCTTCGTCTTGGAGTTGCCGCAAAACTCACCCCCCCTCAGCCGTTTTCGCGCCGCCGCCCTCTGCAGTTGCCGCTGCCGCCGCTACTCCTCGCCGCCTGTCGTGTAGTCGCGCCGTCGCCGGTTCGTGCAGCGTCGCCGTCGCCGTCGCCGTACTCGTCGCGCATATCTCTCTCTCTCTGCGCGTCTCTCTCTCTCTCGGCAGATCTCCCTCTCTCCCGTCGGCCTCTCTCTCCCTCGATCTCAGTTGTTTAAGGCCAATCTAACTCCCTTGAGTCCGTGTTGGTTAGATCTTGCGCAGACAGCACCTCGAAGCGCCGTCTTTGCTCAAATCGTGGGTGTTTCGGCGTGTCTAAGCTATTCCGGTAAGTTTAGCCCTTACCCATCCTTGTTTAGAGCATAAAGTAAAAATACCCATTTGTTATAGGTGCTGGAAAATTAATATTAGAGTTGATTTTCTGATCTGCAGCGCCGCCTAAGTGTTCGATTGAGTTCGATACACTTCAACTCGAGTACCCACTGCCCAAGGACCATTCTAGCACGTTGATAGAGGTTAGAATAACCCGCCTAACGTGGAAACGGGTCCGTTTGGGTAAGTTCCTTGCTGTCCCTTTATCTATAGCGTTGCAGTTGCTACCCTCTAGTTGTTCTAGCCTTAGAAGTATGTTTTAGGTTGTTGCCCACTAGCTATGTTGGCTCTTAAAGTGTTGCCCAACCGTTATAAGTCCTAGAGCATGATTATAAATGGGTTATCGTTGTTGTTTTGGTTAAGTTCTTATAGTTCATCAATGCCCATTTAGCCTCTTCTTCCATATAGCTTTGCCCGACCCTTATAGGTTCTTGAAGCATGGATTAGTGAGTCGTTAGCTTTTTGTCTGTTGTTTAGAAGCATGCCAAATAGCTCCTATTAGTTATCGAGGCCTTATGTGCATTGCTCAAGCTTTAGGAGTTTTTAGAATGTCATTTGTGAATCTTTTTACTAGCTGTCCAGCGGCTGAAAAGCCTTAAATATGGTCGTTCAGCGTTACCCATGGCCCGTTTTGCCTTAGACATGGTTGCCCATGGACTAAAGCTTTTGGGTTTTCAGTTTGGGAAATGCTGAAGGCTGTTTGGCAAAGAGATGGGCCTAGTAAGTGGGTTTTGGCTTTCCAAGCATATCTTATGGTCTTTAGGTAAATTCTAACCCCTGTAAGCTGCCTTTGTATTTAGGAGGTTGTCTTTGCTGCTTTAGGCTTGTTGGAGTTGCTTAGGAGCGCTATAAGTAAGTAGTTTCTACTTACCAAACTTGTTTGACTGCATGGAGTATGTTCGCTTGTTACTTGCTTTACTCGTATATGTGCTATGAATGAAATGTATATATGAACTGCTGAGTTGCGATCTTTAAAGTGTTTGTATGAAGCATGAATGTACCTTTTGCATTGCTTGAGATGTATGTGCTTAGGGAGTATAAGCATGTTAGGTACTTGCCTTAAGCATGGTCATTGTTGAGTCTGGCTTGCATGTTGCATGGGGGATGTGTAGCATGAGTCGGGTGTGAGGCACAACACATGGTGCGTAATTCATGTGTAGCGGAGCGTGACGCGGAAATCACGTGGGTTGTGAGTGCGGAGCGTGACGCGGAAATCACGTAAGAGTGGCGCAACACATCACTACAAGAAATAACAGATATAATAGCTAACAAAAAAAGCTATAAAAGACCTATTATAGCTTGTTTCGAAAGTCCTGACAGCCCATGCAATTAAAAGTCTGAGACTTTTTATAGCGTTTTTGTATAGCTATAATGGATGCTATAATAGAGTATGAAGGAATAGCTTATATACATTGCTATGAAAACTTTTAATAGCGTTTTTTATGAAAGCTATAATATGTTTACATAGCTAAAATATTGTGCTATCTTTAACACATAATATCATTTTTTTAACGCTATAATATAGTATTTATAGCTTTAATATTATGCTATAAGAAAGTTATTTAGTGTTTTCTAATTACTATAATTATTATAATAACTTTTGATAGCATTTCTTTTCTGCTATGTAAATTCTTTTATAGCTTTTGATCATGGCTATAAAAGATATAGCTTTTTTTCCTATAATAATTTTTTGATGCTAGAAATTAATTCATATTAATATTCATTTAAATTAATTAAATTTTAATAAAATTTACTTCAAGAGCCCATTTTTAGCTAATAAATCCACAAACAAGAAATAATTCATAACACATCAAATACCTTAACTTCCATTCATAATTGAAATTTCATAATCAATTTACATTACAAAGTAAAGTATTCAATAGTTTCCTAGAATAAAGAAGTTATCCAAATGATACAAGGTAAAGTATTCATTGAATGTAATTTCTAATAACATATTTTCACAAAATACAAAATTCACCAAGTATTCAAGATTATAGTCGTCATGTAGTTGAGTTGTCATCTTTGATCCTTTTGCATCCGTGGGTAAGGTATCATTTCATTCACCTACATAAATATATAGATCGTCATACCCTATATACAGAGGATATTAACAGAGGATATTAACAGGGTTTATAAACAAAAATGGATAATTTGAAGAATACAAACAAAATAAGTTTACACATTTTCCAATAATCAAGTACCATATAACAGATGATCCGGCTTAAGATTTCGTAAACATAAGGATGAAATTAATATTACACAAGAAAACAAACAGATGATCGGGCTTAAGATTTCATCCACTCAAAAACTGATAAAGATCATAATAGAACATGACATATAAATTTATAATCACCAATGGAGTTCACAAGAGACCAAAATTACCAAGTCTATCATCAAATTTCACACCAAACAGATACTAGACATAAGACCTTGATGAGAAATAACTTCCAAAGATATAACAAACAAACAAAATAGTAATTAGGATAGTAGAAGGTCACTCAAGTAAGTAAACAAGGTTGGTGTGCTACTCTGATTATGCAGAAAAGTATTGAAATTCAAGTTGGTATGTGTTTGTTTAACATAGACATCACATTAGACATGATGCATGAAAGAGAGATAAATGGTAACATTCTTTTCATTTGAATTACAAAGTCAGAGAGGTAGGCAATAGGCATGGCAGTAGTGAGGAATTTAGAAGAAAAGAAAAGAGTACCTGTTGTAATGGGTCTTGTAGTGTTGGAATTGGTTCGTCAAGTGTTGTTTGCTCGAAATATATATGTGTTGTTGTGGGACCTCTGCCTCTGATATTTCTCTGAAATTCATTGCTGTTGTTTCTTGAATATCCATATAAGCCATTGAAAACTGTTCAAAACAATCCTATTATTGTCTTTGCCTCCCAACAGAAAACCATTCATGCCTCAATATGTCAATGGTAATGAATAATAGAAGGAAAAACACAAGCTCTGTTTTTAGTAAAGAACAAATCACTAGCACAAAATTTCATTTTAAAGAACAAATCATTAGCATAGTATTCTTAAGAGAAGGCATCTCTTACTCAGTGACTCGATCATCAAGTCCACCCACATACAAGGTTCTAATACTCTCATCCTCTGGAGGTTCTAGGGAAGGCATCTCTCCTACCTTGTTAAGAAGCTTCATAACCTAAACGTAAATATCAAGTACAATATGCATATAACAAATGGAGCACCCCCGGGAATGCAAATCTTGTAATCATTTCTAACCAAATGGCTGCAATTGAAATTCAATTCAACATAAAAACAATGCAGATTAACGATAAAGGAAGATTTCAAAAGGAAAGTAACAAACAAAGCAAACCTTTTTCCAAATTTGCCACAACAATGTGAGAACACAATTACATCTGCTCCAAGTCTCGTAGTACTAGTCTTAAAACCATTACCATCTGTGAAGATATGGAATAAAAATGCTTTCAAAAGAGATATTAGAAACTACAAGATGGAACTTTTGATTTATAGTGGCACATTACATTGTCCAATAGTGTTTGCTAGAAGATGTAACATCTAAATTATCAATAAAATGATTCAAACTGCACTTTCTACTTCTTAATCATTTATTGGGAAACTCTCCAAAGAAAAATGGACTCACATATCTCCACCTTCAAAATATCCAGTAACAATAAAAACATAGCAGTCCTAGTTCAGTTTCTGTGTTTCTGTGTGTACCTAACAAAAACTTTGTGGGAAAAATCCTTCCAATCTCATACCTATTTGCTTGATACCTTAATCTACAAATGCAAATTTCAGTTTTTTTACTACAAAAATTGCACCTTTTAGGGGCAAGCCAAGGATTTGGATACACAAATTTATAACAATTGCAACTTTTACTGCACTTTTGATATGGATGAAGCAAAGATTGATTGATCAATTTTTATAGTCGGGAATTGCATACCTTAAACCATTCCCATGCCTTTTGATGACCCTCAAAGCTTATTCCCGCAAGCTCGTAGACAATGTCTTGATCTCAAACATAATGATGACAAGGGAAATGAAACTTCTAAAAGTTATGAATGTAAAGTTTGGACCGAAGGCTCTTACAAATTAAGGTTGGTCGTACCTCCTCGAACATGAAAAAATCCAGTGCTTCCACAACTAAATTTGGATCTGGACAAGCTGATAAAATCCCTGAATAGGATCACACATTTTAGTACTATGGACAGAGGACGATGACTATCAGCAATTTTATTATCATAAGATTTTAAAGGATTGTATGAATCTTACACAAAATTTCCAACTCATTTTAGCATGTTGGCAAAACAAATTTCCAACTCATTCATTAAAAAAAACACACACACAACAAAATCAAGAAGATAAAGAAGATTCAATTTCTTCAGCCAATCAAGCCAGATTCAGTCCTGTCCAAACCCAACAGTAATCTTCCCATCATAAAATAAAACCAAAACATCTGTAATTAATCACTATCCCAAAAGAAAGAGACACATTTTTGACTGATTATTGAAGGCTCATGCTCAAGTACATGGGCTCTTTGTCTTTGCTATGATTGAGTGCAACACACACGAGGGAAGGGGAAAAGTGATGAAGCCCACATGGGAAAATAGGTAAACAAAGCAAGTTACAATTTTACAAGGCAACATTAAATTAACATTACCAGCAAAGAAGAGAATGGGGTACTCTGCTAGGATCTATTTGTCCACTTACCAACATTATACAGAGCAAAACGGGCTTTGAAGTCTAATTTCCATTGAACTTACATACTCTTGCTTTAATCCCTCTCAAATATAGCAGCATCTCAACTTAGCAACAACTCCTCAAAGTTACGTTCATTTCCACTAGCTTTGCAAATGAACCTTACTGAGAAAGAGATTTTGATCCATGGCCGGAAACAAAGTCAGAAAATCAGTGAAGGCCAAATGCAAAAGTGGATAAAATTAAAAACAACCGAAACCACATTTTAGCTATTACATGGACAAACTAAAATTAGTAGAAGCTATCCAAACAACAAAATAAACAATCTAAACTGCATTTTACCTATTATGTGGAAAAATAAAATTAAAAGATCCATCACTAGCCCTCAGTTTTTTTGTTTTTCTTCTCCAATTCTTCTGTTTTTTTTTTCTTTTATCGTTTTTTTCTCCTTTCATGGCACTATTGTTTTTCTTCTTTTCACCTTTTTCCCCTTCCTCATACTTTTCATCTTTCTTTTTTCCACTGTATCAAAAGATTACAACACTTAACACTCTTTTCTTCTCACAGTCATGCAAAGAATCAAAGCCTAACTCACAAAATTAAATCCATCAACCTTTTAACAGTAAACCCTTAAAAAAGTCTAGTAAACAAGATAAACTCAACACAAATAACTTCTCTTAAGAATAAACATAATAGAGAGGCAGTTGATAACTCACTAACTAAATTGAACCAAAAGAAAAAAAAAATTAAAGCAATCAAGAATAAATAGAAGATATATAAAAGTGGTGACTCACCAGCTGCACGATTTTGAGAATAAGCGCGAATCCATCGGATGGACGACTCCACTAAAGAATCCCTTTAAACAGGCTCGAATTCGAGAAATAAAGAGGAAATTAGAGGAGGAATTTGCTTCACGAAGCTAAATGATAGGCATTAATAGAATGCTTGGGCTTCCTAATTAGACAAAAAAAAAAAAAAAGTTAAAGAATGAAACCCATCTGAGTTTTAAACAAAGGGAGGTTTTGAGATGGATTTTATGTAAAGAATACCTTGTTTGTGGTAGCATTCTGAAGAGTTCACATATCTATGAGGCAAGAAAATGTTGGTGCCCAAGGAAACCCAACGCCAAATCTGCTGGTATGAAGACAACACATGACAGAGGCGTTGGGTGGTAGGTTCTGATTTTGCGGTGGAGGAGGTTATGGGTTTTGGTACAAACTGCAAGTTGCACCGCCGCACTAACCACTTCCATATCATCAATATTTCCCTCTCTGTTTTGAATCTCTGGGTTTTGGTACAACTGAGCCGACCACCGAGCTTGACCTTTCTTCCATGAGAAGAGGCTCAAACAGTTTGGAGTACGATATCTTGTCTCACTTGCTGGATTTGTAGAATAAGAAAGCAAAAAATTCACAGAAACGAAAGAAAGGTTTCGCTTAAGGTTCATGGTAGTGTGAAGTTTCAAGAGATGTGAAGGGTTTTGCGAGAGTGACTTTAATGGGCTTTGGGCGGATAATTTCGAAAAAATTTGAGCGCGTGATGAAATTTGTTTTTTAACCTTTCCGCCTTTTTTTTTTCCCACACTATTGATAGCCCATTTTCTAAAAAGCTATATTGAAAAGCTATAAAAGGGTATATTTCTTGTAGTGCATGGCGCGGAATTCATGTGGGGTAGGTGCGGAGCGTGACGTGAAAATCACGTAAATTGCGCAGCACATGGCGCGGAATTCATGTGTAGCGGAGCATGACGCGGAAATCATGTAAGTAGCGCAGTACATGGCGCGGAAATCATGTAAGTAGCGCAGCACATGGCGCGGAATTCATGTGTAGCGGAGCATGACGCGGAAATCATGTAGTTAGCGGAGCATGACGCGGAAATCATGTGGAGTCTAGTGCGTGCGTTGCATAGCATGTGGTGCATTGGCATGAGTTGATTGTTTTTAAGCGTGTGGTTAGTTTTAAGCTTGAAAGCATGTTTCTTATTGTGGTTGTGTAATCTGTTGGATGCGTGTGCTGAGTATGTTGCTTGTTTGGTTGTTTGTTTGTGGTTTGGTAAGTGTGAGCTGCTTACCAGTACCACGGTTGTACTGATACCCCCTTCCCCACCTTCCCCCCAACATTTTAGATGTTGCAGGTATCGAGGATGATCCGGACCTTGGTGGCGAGGAGGAGAATTGCGAGGATTCCTAGAGTGTTGGGTTTCCTTCGTTGATATGTGTATTTTAGTTTCCTTAATAGATAGTCTGAGTTGTCTTATTCTGTAGATCTACCATGGTGAGAGATTCACCTGAGGAAGGATTTGTTTTGAGGTTTAAACTAGATTTGTTTATTTGATTAAGCTTAATAAATGTTTTAGCTAGAGGTTTAGCTTTCCTTGCTATCTCTGAGTTTCGCTGCGTGGTTTCAGTTTATTGCATGTTGCTTCGAGGCCTGACTCGAATAAAGAAGTAGGTTGTGGATCTGAAATGTAGTTTGGTGGAGTTGGGCTGAATTGTTAGAAGTGTTTTTATTGTTTATCAGGTGTTTGAAAATTTTGGATCAGGCCATTTCATGTCGTTATGGTGCTGAAATTTTCGGTACATCCGGTTTAAGTGGTTCAGTTCCATGGATAAGGGTTTAAGGGTTGAAGTAGCGTCTCTAGGCTAAGGGTTGGAAAACCTGGGGCGTTACAGCTGAGAGGAGAAGAAGAGAAAATGAGATGGGATGATAAAGAAGGCAGGGGAATGGTTGTATTTATACTGAAGGAGTGGCCGAAAATAGAAGTGGATTTTTAAAATTAAAAAAAAAACCTAAAAACCCATGGCCACCCACGTGTCCTTTGACCATCCTTTCCTTCCTTTACAAACGCCACGTGTCCTTAGAATTCTTCAGCCAAAGACTCAGCCATCGTATGCATCCTTCACTTCCTCCGAGCCTGCCACGTGGATTTGACTAAGCAATTGAAAGAAATTTGAAGAAGAAAGTCCCAAAAAATAAGCTTGAGCCCGAGCCGGCCAGACGGCGGCAACGCATGTGTGGGCCTTGGTCTTGGCTTACCTCACATCAAGTTTATTAGTCCAGTACACAATAAGTGCTTTTAAACCAACTTCCCAAGAGTTACGCTTCCGATGTGGGACAAAAACTATTTGTCATTTGCAACAATCCCCTACAAATGACAAAATAGTAAAGCAAAAAGAATTAAGATGAAAGAAATTTTCCCTGAGCAAGGATAATAAACTTAAGCATTAATATCTTTCGATTTGAATTAATTCATAGTGAAGTATGACAACAACCTAAAGGGTGGATGTGAGTTACCTCTTGAACTTCCAGTATTTATAGTTGAGACCCCCACAGCACGTTTGAATCCTCGATTTTGATTATGTGATAGTTATCAAGTGCTTTTAATGGCCATGCACAAAACCTTGGGTCATCGTGAAAGCTCTAGAAAGAGGCTCCTCAGCTCTTTCATAGAAGGCGGCCCCACCATCACAATCACGTTGCTGCTTCATCAAGTCTATCATGGATAAACCACTTAGACTGAGCTAAGAAGACTTTGAATACTATCCATCAAGTCCACGCATGGACCACCCAAAAAGGGCTATGGATTCTCACAAACTTCATTATATCCATCAAGTCCATGCATGGACCACCCAAAAAGGGCTATGGATTCTCACAAGCTTCACTATATCCATCAAATCCATGCATGGACCTCCCAAAAAAAAAAGGCTATGGATTCATGCTAGTGAGAAGCATCATAACTTGAGTTTCATACATCCTGAGGACTCTAGAATTACTCTCCTTATTTGTCCTTTGGTGAGAGGATCTGCCAAGTTCCTCTTGGACCTCATATATTCCAAGGAGATAACTCCATCTTTCAGCAACTACTTTACGACTCTATGCTTAGGCGTATGTGGCGTCTCTTGCCATTGTACACACTGTTTTTGGCAATCCCAATGGTAGCTTGTGAGTCACAGTGTAGGGACACATGTATAGTCTTTCCCCATAATGTCACGTCTCCAAGAAGACTTCTTAACCATTAGGCCTCTTGACCTAGTTCAAGTGCTATGAACTTAGATTCCATAGTAGAATGAGCAATGCAGGTCTATTTTGCTGATTTCCACGAGATAGCTCCTCCACCAAAGGTAAAAACATACCCGCTAGTGGAGCTTACCTCATCATTATCTGTTACCCAATTTGCATCACAATATCGTTCAAGCACAACAGGAAGTTTGTTAAAATGCAAACAGTAATCCATAGTACCTCTAAGATATACCTTAACAAGTGATGTAGCGTAGTCCAATGTTCTTTACCTGGGCTATGTGTATATCTACTCATTCTATTAACAACATTGTTGGGTTTAATGTCCTATAAACTCGTAGTTTGTAAATCATTAAACATATTTCTATTTCCAATAAAGTGGTTATTGAGGTTATTCAGTAAAAGATGTTATTGAATATGTAAATTGCGAATGATTAACCTAAATCCAATAAACTAAGATCCTTGACTATATATAATGAATACTCGAACTATATGTAGGGACATATCGTAGGATCAAGTTCAAATTTATAGTCAAAATAATCTATAGTATAAGGATACGGTTGGGTGCCTTATCCTGGTGACACTATGGACGCGACCCACTTTGTATTAAGAACAAACGATGAGATCCTAAGTCGTTCATGTGGAGACATGCGAGTGGGGGCGTCCTATGCAATGAGTTTGCATAAGACAGGACCACGAAATAAGTCACTTTCTCTTTCTAACGCCGTTTACTGAAGAAACTGACTATTTCTCATAGATGACCTAGGTAACTCGTTCTTAATCCTGAGCTAACTATGAACTCCTGTTTATACGAGATTATCCTTTGATCTGCATGGGTGAGAGTGGCCAGCATCGCCGACTCAACAAGCCTACCATTTTGGGGATGAGATCGAATAGATAGCTGGGGACATAGTTTTGCAAGACGGAATTCACTCCTACCCATTTCAGGGATAGCAGAGAGGTTGTTCTCTTAAGTACTAACTCCAGGACTTGAACAAGGGGCCCCACCCTCTCGTTGGATTGAGAGGGACTTAGGTTTGATGGTTGGACCACAAACCAATTGTTCATTAGAGGATTAGTAGAACTTAAGGAACAAGAAGTACTATAGGGGTAAAACGGTTATTTGACCTAGCTATAGCTACGAACAACCTGTGAAGGAATGACTTACTGAACATGGTTAAATCAAGTGGACGGAAATATATCTATAGTGAAGGGAGTGCAACTATCGGGCTATAGTGGAGTGTCCCGGTAGTTAACGAATGTTGGCTAGCTTAGATAATGAGATTAGTCGGTTAGCCTCGAATCGTTGGAGCCCATGATCTATAGGTCCATTAGGTCCCTCTACTAGCTCATATCGGATTAAAGCTTAGAACATAATGATAGGAATCTTTGAATCGTTCAAAAACGGGAAATAGGGCATTATCGTAAAAAGTGTTTGACACAATGATTTAATTATGAATTAAATTAGAAATTGAGAGATAAGATATTTAAAAGTGTTTTAAATACCATATATATGTATTAGGAATCATATATAATTCATGGCACTAGGTGATAATAATTAATTGGATTAATCATGTCAAAATTACTTGGAATTGTCCCAATTAATTGCCTAAAAATCAATTTCAATTTTGAATTGAAATTGGAATGAATTGCAAGCTGAAAATTCAGAATTAAGATTCAAATTTTAGTGGATTTAGTGGCATTCCCACTCTTGCATGATGATGCATAGTGGAAAACAACACAACCATGCACTAGTTGCATGTGTTGTGAGTTAAACACCTAGAATCCACTTTGAGTTGCATTTTCACCATGTGTCTAGTGTCATGAAGCTTGTCTTTGCATGGAAGAGGTCTATTTAAGAGCTTGAATCAGATTCAAAGGCTAAGAGAGGGATTTACCTACTGTTATGCTGCTGGAATTTCCTCTCAATCAAACACACCTCCATAGATCTCTCAAGAGCTTGATCCTTCAAGCATTCCCTTCCCATTCCCTATCTCTATAAGACTCCCACAAGTCGTTCTTGGCCCGGAGAATAGTAGAGAAGACTCTAGAGGTTGTCCAAGGAGCATAGGAGAAGAAAACACCACAAGGAGTTCCTCATTAGTGAGCTACAAAGGTTGGTGTTCTCTAAACTCTCTATTCTGTCTTTTCTAGAACGTGCATGCTTTAGGAGCAAAATTGAATGTCTTAAGTGCTTTCGATCTTCAATTGCTTCCGCATGTGTTATATGAACACCTTCAAACATATGCAAAAGCAGGTCTAGTGTAATTCATCAGAAACATGACGCTACCTATGATTTTCACATATTTGGATTAAGATACACTGTCGCCCTGGTTCCTTTCAAGACTAATGCTTATATCATAAGGGGTTGTGATTTATCAAAGTGATCAAATTTTTTCAACATTTTCTCAATGTAGTGTGATTGACATAAGGAATACCCATTGTTATTTTTCCTTATTTTTATACCAAGTATTACATCAGCCTCTCCTAAGTCTTTCATTTCAAAATGTGAAGAAATGAGTGACTTGGTCTCATTAATGACATCTGAGTTCGAACAAAATATAAGCATGTCATCAACATACAAGAAAATAATCACACATTCTGCTCCAAACAATTTTGAGTAAACACAAGTATCAGAACAATTTACTTTATAACCGTAGATTATTAAATTATTATTAAACTTTTCATACCATTGTTTGGGAGCTTGTTTTAGACCATAGAGAGATTTTTTAAGCTTGCATACTTAATTTTCTTGACCAGCAGCTAGAAAACCTTCACGTTGTGACATATAGATCTCATCCTCTTAATCCCCATTAAGGAATGTCGTTTTTACATTCATCTGATGTATTATTAGGCCACGAATAACAGCTAGAGCTATTAAAGATCTAATTGTAGCTATTTTGGTTACAGGAGAGTATGTATCGAAATAATCAATGTCATACTTTTGTGTGTAACCTATAACCACTAGTCTAGCCTTGTATTTTTCTATTGTACCGTTTGGTCTCATTTTCTTTTTAAAGATCCATTTTCACCTGATAGGTTTATTTCCTACAGGCAAATCTACCAATTCCCATGTTTGATTCATAACTATGGAGAGTTTGCTTTTAATAGCTTCTTTCCATAAGCTAGAATCTACAACATTTATAGCTTCTTGGTAATTTTTAGGATCTTCTTCTATTAGATACATGCAAGCAAACTGACTATCTATCTTGTCAAAAATTTCTACTAGGTAGGTAGTTAGAAAGTCAGGTCTGAAACTTTTACTAACCCTTTGCCTTTTACTTCTCCTAGGTTCAAGATCTATCATGTCAACAGAGATATGAGGCAAAGACATGCATGCTCGTTTTGATATTCCACTAGATTCATTATCAGTTTTAATCATAGGAAAGATATTTTCCAAAAACTCAACATCTCTATACTCACAAATTGATTTATCACTTAGGCACATAAACCTATATGTAGAACTATTTTGGGCATAGCCTATGAAAACACAATCAAAGGTTTTAGAACCAACTATAAAGGTTTTTTTAATGTCGGATATGCCACTTTTGCCAAGCACCCCCACACTCTCAAGTAGCTTAGGTTTGGTGAGTATCCCTTCCAAAGCTCGTATGTTGTCTAATTTATCTTTTTGTGAGGAACCTTGTTACGAATAAAACAAGCAGAAAGAACAACTTCCCCACACATGTCACCAGATAAACCAGAACTTAACAACATAACATTCACCATTTCCTTTAAGGTTTTATTTTTCCGTTTAGCTATTCCATTCTGTTGAGGTGAATATAGAGCAGTAAATTCATGTATAATCATTTAATTCACAAGTCTTTAAGTGAATTATCACTATATTCACCACCTCTATCTGATCTTATTCTTTTTATCTTTCTATCTAACTGATTTTCTACGTTAGCCTTGAATTTCAAAAACATACTACATGCTTCATCATTAGATTTTAAAAGATATATTTTTGTATATCTGGAAAAATCATTAACAAAAGAGATATAGTAATTTTTTCCACCTTTGCTAGTGGTGTTTTTGAAATCAGCTAAATCAATGTGAATAAAATCCAGTAGTTCAGTACACCTTACAGTGACTGATTTAAAAGGTTTTTTTTAGCAAACTTTGCTTCCACACAGATATGACATTTTGTAGTTTCAGTCAACTCAGAAGCATTAATTAAATTTAACATTTTGAGCCTTTTAATAGAAGCAACATTCACATGTCCTAATCTACCATGCCACACATCAAAGGACTCAACAATGTAAGCATAATTGGAAATTTCATTAATAGGAGTTGTGTTAAGAACAAACAAACCGTCTGCTAAATATCCCTTACCAACAAAGTCACCATTCTTGGTAATGATAACCTTGTCGGCCTCAAACACAATACTAAGTCTAGCCCAATTCAGCAGACCTCCAGACACCAAATTCCTACACAAGGAAGGAACATACAAAACATTATTCAATGATAAAGTTTTCCCAGAGGTGAGTTTCAAGATAACCTTCCCTTTCCCAAGTACTCCAGCTGTGGCAGAATTCCCCATGAATACACATTCACCATCAGTGGAGTCCTTGAAATCGTGGAAGAGGTCACGGTTCGAGTAGAAGTGTCTGGACGCTCTGGTATCAAGAATCCAGTCGGACTTGTTCTCCACTAGGTTTGCTTCCATGACTACAACGACAATGATGCCATCCGACTCTGCAAGGTTGACTTGTGGGGCAGGCTTTTCATTATCCCTGTCCTTCCTTTGGATGCACTGGTAGGATTTATGTCCTAGTTTCCCACAGACATAACAAACCAGTTTGGTCTTTTCGATTTTTCCACCAGTACTCTTGGGTTGGAGTCCTTAATTCTTTTGTGCTTTGTCCTTCGAAAGTTGCTTCCCTTTATTCTTAAACCTATCTTTGGAAGTACCAACAGATTCAACTAAGTTAGCTTTAACAGAGATTAAGGACTGGGAAGAAATCTTATCCTTTTGTCTGTTGGCTTCTTTCGTTCGCACATGACTGATCAGTTCTTGCAGAGTCATGTCCTTCTTCTTATGTTTTAAGTGGTTGTGATAATTGCTCTAGGAAAGAGGTAATTTCTTGAGCAGCACATTTTCCTGAAGAATTTCACACGTCTTCATGCCTTCAGACAGCACACTGGCCACCAACTTACTTATGAACCTAATCCATCATCGGTTTGTCGTCTGTCATATGAAATTGTAGCCATTTTTCGACGATGTACTTTCTCCTACCTGCATCGTCCCCACCATATCTAGACTCTGACGTGTCCCAAATAATCTTCGAAAACTTTTGGACCACGAATAGATTGAAAAGGGAGATTCTCATGTGGTTGAGAAGATGACCCCGGACAGTTTTGTTGTCCTCTTCGAACTTACACCAGCAGCAATGATGGTGGCAGACTGAACGACAATGGCAGCGGCAGTAGGTGGATTGGTGGCGGCAACAACAACGGGCTGAGCAGTAGTGAGAATATAGTCGACCTCCAACTGCTCAAAGAAGATCAGAAGCTTTTGGAACCAGCGACGGTAATTGGTCCCATCGAGAGATTCCAAATTGTTATCCAGAATGAAGGATAAAATTGGAATTTCGAAACAGACATGCACTCGTTGGGACAGAGTAAAATCAATTTCGTGCTCAGGAAAGGAAAATGGAAAGCCGGTCAGACGACGACGCGCGTGTGGGCCTTGGTCTTGGTTTATCGCACATCAAGTTTATAAGCCCAATACACAATAAGTGCTTTTAAACCAACTTCCCAAGAGTTATGCTTTCGATGTGGGACAAAAACTATTTGCCATTCCCAACAAATAACACTCATAAATGAGTGTTATTGTAGGATAATTAATATATGAGAGTTGAATATATGTGTTTGTTTTATTGGTTTTGTTGATGGAAAAAATAATTTCAATTATTAGATTTAATTAAAACATTTATATTAAATAAATAAGTCCCTAGTAATGATTAATTTTCTCTCTTCTATATGCACTCTCTATCTCCATTTTCTAAGGAAAAAAATCACTAGTAAAAAAATCTCATCTCCAAGGAGGATAATAAAATTTCATAGGTCATGGAACATTAATTAATATTCATGGATAATAGTTACCTTGGTTTTAAAAAAGCAAACATCAATGAAACAAACATGGATTTTTATTATCATTACCAAATCTCATCTCAAAACCAATGAAACAAACCTAACCTAAATGTAACGATCATTCAATTAGCTATATATTGAATAATGAAATCACTAAGGTCCCGTTTGATAACCATTTGGTTTTGGGTTTTTGGTTTTTGAAAATTATGTTTGTTTTCATCCAATTTCCTTACAATGGTTTTCATCCTTGTTAAAGACACACTTGAGTTCCTAACCAAATTCCAAAAACAAAAACATGTTTTTGAAAACTATTTTTTCTAGTTTTCAAAATTTGACTTGGTTTTTTGAAACAAGGGAAGGAGGTAGATAACAAAACAAAGAAACTTGTAGGTGCATGTAGTGTTTTTAAGCTTAATTTTAAAAAACAAAAAAAAAAAAGCAAATAATTATCAAACGGGGCCTAATCTATCTATTTTGATTTTTTTCTTTACTGTATTTGCAATGATAAAGCTATTTCTTTCAATAATTTATCTAAATTGTATATGCTAAATCTGTAACTACCTTAGGTTTCAGTAACAAAGTACTACCATTTAAAAAGTACAAACTTTAACTTAGGGTCCCTTTGGAATACATTTTAATTTGAGTGTTTTTCAATAATGCATTTACTGTTAAACATTTTGTATAAAAATTGTTTAGAATTTAAACACTCATATGTATGGTTACGTTTTCTCATAGGTGTTTTTATACACAAGTTATTATATACTTAAGAACTCTTTTTTAAAAATTTGCCTTTAAGTGTTTCTCTCAAAATGATTTATTTCTCAATCTCATTTTTTAATGAGTCATTTTTTATAGTTGTCAAACACTAGAATTTTTTTTTTTTTTAAATTAAACACTTGAAAAATTAAACCAAACACACCCTTATTATATTTGTATAACTTAATTGATTGATTCAAAAAACAATATTATCCAAGTCCGGTTTTTCAAAGTATATGTTACTTAGGAACATATTGCTTCATTTTGTATTGCTGAATCTCCCTCTATATAAATTTATGTCAGTAGCTGCACAGTTACGCTCTCAAAATATCTTTCTCTTCCTTCTCGTGCAACTCTCATTCTCTCAAACTCCTATTTTCATGAAGAAAGTTAGAAGCGGACATTCGAATAATCATGACTCTATCTTTAAAAGTCACATGAAAGTTAGAGTACCCATGGATGTGAAAGTTCTCCACTTGTGCACCACAATCGATATCTGTGGTTCTCTCTATCTTGTTTTGTAACTGTACGATGGTTGGTTTCTGTTCGGTCACGTTATAATGTTTAGTTTAACTTTTCAAGTGTTTAATTTTGAAAAAAAAAAATCATTTTGAAAAAAATTCTAGTGTTTGACAACCACTAAAAATGACTTATGAGAAAATGAGATTGATAAATAAATCATTTTAAGAGAAACACTCGAAACCAACTTTTTAAAAAAGAATCTTTAGTATACAATAACTTGTGTATAAAAACTCATATGAGGAAATGGAACCAAACATATGAGTGTTTAAATTCTAAACAATTTTTATACAAAATGTTTTTCTAAAAATGCATTATTGAAAACATTTAAATTAAAATGTATTTCAAACGAATATAGGTTAAAAATCACTTTTGGTCTATGAACTTTCATGAAAATAACAATTTAGTCATTGAACTTTGATTATTTGTAATAGTTTAGTTCCTATACTTTCAATTGTGTAACAATTTAGTTTTTGAACTTTCATATGTAACAATTTAGTTCCTATACTTAAAATTTGTAACGATTTAGTTTGAAGATTAAATGAAATTTCTTGCATAGATAGATTAATAAACTAATTTGGGACCTAATATGTTTATAAGCTACAAAGTTTAATCATTAAATAATAAAAATTGACTTTTAATTTTGATGAAATTTTTTGTCACAAGGATTAACTTGTTACAAACTTGAAAGTTCAAGGACTTTAAATTGTTACTTATTAAAGTTTAGGGATTAAATTGTTATAATATTGAAAGTATACCAATGACTAAATCGTTACAAACCAATGTTCATGGACTAAATTGTTACTTTCAAGAAAGTTCAGGGACCAAAAGTGATTTTTAACCTAATATATATGTCCTCTTCTTTAGCTTGTCCAAATGTTGATACAGATCCTGTACCATTTGGTTTTGTCCCTCTCATTTGTCTGTGTATTTTCATCATCAGTCACCTCATTCTTTTCTTTTATCTTACCCCTTCATGAGGATCGATAACCATCACAATTTCATGTTCCTAAAAAACACAATAACTATTATATGTATCAGATATTTACAGAGATAAATTACAAGTTTGATACCGGCCTAACTTTTAAGAACAATGTTTAATAAGTTATTGAACTTTAATAAGTACTAATAGGTCTCTAAACTTTCAATGTTACGTCTAATAAATTTTTAAACTTTAAAAGTATGTAATAAGTCATTGAACTCTCAATTTTATGTCTAATATAGGTTCTTGAACTTTAATTTCAATTTTGTGTATATTAGGTCATTGATACTCTATGAGGCACGCTAAGTTCAAGAACTTGTATACACAAAACTAGTAGTTCAAGAACCTACTGTCCACTTTTTAATAAAAATCTTCGACCTAATGGACACAACATTTAAACTTGAGAGACCTAGAGAGCACTTTTTACTTTTTAAAAAGTTTAGGAGCTAAAATTGTAATTATCAATCCGAACATATATAGCTTAACTATCTAAAGTATCAAGAGGTCAAAGATTCGAATTCTTCCCTCCTACAAGTTGTTGAAAAAAAAAAAAAAAGAATAAAGAAAAGCAAACTCAAATAAAATTGTAATTTTAACTTTTTTGTAATATAATTTTTTTTTTCTTTTTCAAATATAACATAAGCGTATTTTCTTTTCATTAACTATTGTGTTTCATATTATGTTTTTTCCTCACTCACATGCTTCCTAGGAAAATTCCACAAGTCAAGACACTTAACTTTGAAGTTCCTATGATTGAGGTACTAAAAAGGAAGGTGCATCTTGTTGATATAGATCGTTACTTTCAATTTTTTAAGCTTACCTTGACTATACTTTCATATCCTCTGGATCCCTCTCATTCGGATTGGTCTCAGCTCATTCATATACCTCTCCTATATTTGGACAATACATGCCGACCAACTTCTACCTTGGTTCATCCTCGAACCACATCCTACTAGGAGAGGTTCTACTATGATACTATCTGTAATGATCCTACTTCTCATGACTAGTGCATGCATGCCAATTTGTCTTTAAGGAAAAAATTTTATAATTTGGGACAAATGATCAATGAAAAATTCAAAGTTCCAAAGGTTGCTAAAGACAAACGTGAGAGAGAGAGGAAGAGAGTGCAAGGGAGGCCATCGCAGTGCTACTACCGACGGAAGAGGCCAAGAAGGAGGGGTGGACGGTCGGAGATCTCGCAAGGGGTCGAGTGGGTCATCGTCGACGAAGGAGAACGGAGAGGGAGGCAGCGATGCATGCGAAAACGAGGGGGTTGGTTCACGCATGAAAGAGGAAGAGATGAGAGAGAGTTAGGGCTTTTTTCTCTTTTTTTTTTTCTTTTTTTTCCTCTTTTAATTACTGAACCCAAGACTAATTAGTCCAAAAATAGAAAATTCCCCAACCTTCTCCGTACGCATCAACGTATTTTTTTTAATCCTCCAAACAACTCGTAACCACTCTTCAAACCAAATATTACCTTAGGAATTAAATCCCTTTCTAGAACGAGTTTTAACGAGGTGTAACTTCCAAACAAAAGGAAAGGGGCTTAATTCAAAATATATCCTAATCTCAACTATAAATTAACCAACCATATTGGTCTTCCCTCCTTATGAGCTTTCTTCCTTGAAAGTCTACGGTTTGAAGAGCTCCGAATTGTAACACCCCAAGATTTATTAAAACTATCCTAGCAACATTACTAATTCCTAAACCAAACTAATTGAATGCTCCGAAAATTACGACAACATAACGACATACATATGACTAAACCAAAATTTTTCTTTAACCTGTTAAGCATAGAGAACACACTTTTATATAACAATCAGCCCTCAACTTCACGTTCACAACACACAAATTCACAACAGAACTCCAACCTCCAGTTACACAACCACAATACGAGTCAGATCTCGCATTCTCATATAGCCACAACCAATCTACAGTGTCTCAACTTACTAAATTAAAGCTTACAACTAAATTACTAGAAACAAATTCACTTTATTAAACTAAATGAGGAGACAAGTTTCGATTAAACTAATACAATTGAAGCCTAGCCCTTCAACAAGAATAATTTGAAAAACTACGCATTCAACAGAAGCAACTATCCAGCTAGCAACAACTACCCTAACCAACAAGGCAATAAAAGAAAGCTTTGTTAGGTAGTGAATGTAAACAAATTGTATACTTGTTTCAATAAAGTGTTATTGAGTTTCTACAATAAAGTGTTATTGTTAAATATTGCACAATTTGACCCAAATCCAATAACTAAGATCCAAGGTTGTGACCCAAATCCAATAAACTAAGTCCAAGGTTGGTTGTATGTAACTTGAACTAGTATGTGGGGATATACAGGGATTGGTGTGTGGCTAGCTGAATGGATGGAATGTGAGATAAGATGATAAATGATATAATAAAGAAATATCCAGCCAACATATAAGTGCAAGTATACTGATGGAAGAGATTGTCGAGGTCTCTTATCAAATAAATTTATAATCCTCAACCTCTAAAGCTAACTTGTAGCAGTAGCGGCCGGGGTAGTTCACAAGGAGCAACGTAATTAATTAATTTAATTAGATTTCTCAATTAGTAGCTAAAAAGGGGGTTTTGAAAGATGGATTAATTGTAAACAAATAAAACTGCAATGAAGTAAAATAACAGGGAAGTAAACGAAGTTTAGTTAATCTCACCTCGGTATCGCGCAATTGGTTATTCTAACTTGGGTTAGGCTTCTCAATCATTGACACTCAAATTTACAGAATTATTATTGATTATTCAACATTCATTGGAACCAATGATTAAGATCTATAACCTTCCAACTTGACAAAAACATCAAAGTTAGAATCTAATTAGAATTCATGAACATGAACCTAACCGCATTAAGCGAATTGGATCGTTGAGTAAATTCACATAAACTAGGAACAACCTAAATTCATACAATTCTAAGCTCAAATTCCTAGATCTATCATGCAAATATATCAAACGAGATAACAACTCCATTCAACACAATCACACAATAAATCTATCACTAACCAATTAGTAGAGCAATTACTTTAAATCAAGCAAATAGTTTGTCAAACTATTCTATCAAAGCAATTGTAATTTGAGAATGTGAATTCAAGACATAACCAACAATAATTCAACTAAAACCATAAACAAGGTCTCAAGAGTATGCCTAACTTACATTAGAAGTCCCCAATTGCAACGACGTGAACTTAGCCGGTCATCGAAACGCTCCAGCTAAGCTCCTTGGTTCGATTAACCAACCCAAAATATAATAAAACTCACTAAAATTACAAGGGAATTCAGAATAGTACAAGGAAGAAGAGGGAGAAATCGGATCTAGGGGGAAAAGGCCAAGAGAAGATGCAAAAATCTGCAAAATTCATTTTATACCCAGTCGCAGCATCGCGACGCTGCCCCCCTACAGAATAGGCAAAAGTCTCGGATTTGCCCTAGCCTTGGGCGCGAACTTCAGGATCTTTTCCTAATTTGCGCAGCGTCCCGACGCTCTGATGGTAGCGTCTCGATGCTGTGACGGCTCCAGGGGCAGAATAGTCATTTTACGCTCCGGTTTTGCTCGTTTAAGTCCTGAATTGCTTCCAAAGCTCCGACGAGGACCTATAGACATATTATACTCATTTTAAAGCATTTTTCGCAAGGAATTCAACTAAGATAAGCAAATTGGGAGATTCTAAGTGTAACAAATTGGACTTATCAAATACCCCCAACCTAAACCTTGCTAGTCCTTGAGCAAGCTAATATTATAATGAGAGAGCTTATTATGCAATGCAGTATTCATGACTCAATTTCTCAAAGACAAGCATGATCAACATTTTTCCCAAGAGAATTAAATGCGAGACTCGCATAGTTAGAGACAAATTAAAATTAGCCAAATTCTTTCTTATGCAAAATACGAGCTAAGTCTTCCTTAGAGATGTTTTGAAAAGTTCGAGAAGGACTTTTAAAATTCCCTATTCCATCTTCGCTCTACACTGGACAAAGGCATAATGCATTAAAGGAAAGGGACAAACTAACTTGTTTAAGGAAACAAAAGGGATTTTTTTTTTTTGTTTTTTTAAGACTCAAACAAACTAAAAGGCCCAGAGCTTGCATATATTTATGATTTTTAAGGTTACTAGCTTTCACACAACTAATGCAGGACCACATTTCCCGAGTTTTCTCTGGACGGCCTAACTGATCACACTAGAGGTAGCTCTTTTTACCCTGGCAAGCTAAAATATATATATATATATATATATATATATATATATATATATATATATTTCTCTTTTTCTCACTCCCCAAGCATTAAACAAACTGTTTTGCAAAAATTTCCTGTAAACATGCTACCTATCCTATCGAGGTGACAACGGAGGCGTGAATCTTAAAAAGCCATCTAAAACCAATGAAACTACGCTAGGAAGGACTCATGCTCAATTTTGTTTAAGGAAGATTTCGAAAATTTTTAATGAAGTCTCTAAAGATGATAGAATGCATGCAATTCAACTATAGGAAAAATATATACTCATGCTTTTCTCATCATAGAAATCTCATAATCAATCATAGAGCAAGGCATACAATCTCAAAATTACAGTGCTCAAAATGATCATACATGCAAAATCTGATAAGCAAAATGATAAAACGTGCATATGCTCCCACCCCCAACCTAAACATTGCATTGTCCTCAATGTAAACTAAGCATGCAACCTAAGGACAAAAAGTAAAAAGGGAACAGAAAACCTCCCCTGAATCTTTTGTTGGGATGGGAACACGCCATAATTCTCGGAGGGCTATGTGACTCCCTTAATAGGGCATTGTAAACGTGCGAGGACGGGAGGAGGAATATGTGCGCGCTCACTGAATACCTTTATCCTGTGTCCATTGACCTTGAGGGATTTGTTTGAATTCAAGTCTCTGATATCAACTGCACCATGAGGGTAAACGTGAGTAATAACGAAGGGACCAAGCCATTTGGAGAGAAACTTACCTGCTCGTAGTTTAAGGCGGGAGTTAAAGAGGAGAACTTTCTGACCAACACTGAATTGTTTCCTGGCAATCATGTTGTCGTGGAACAACTTAGTCTTTTCCTTGTAGATCCTGGAGTTCTCGTATGCATCTAATCTCATCTCTTCGAGTTCCTGCAACTCCAGAAGTCTCTGTTCTCCTGCTTTTTCCATGTCTAGGTTGCACTGCTTTACTGCCCAAAACGCTCGATGTTCTATCTCCACGGGGAGATGGCATGCTTTGCCGAAAACCAACCTGTAGGGAGACATTCCTATAGGAGTTTTATAGGTCGTGCGATATGCCCACAAAGCATCATCTAACCTTAGACTCCAGTCTTTCCGTCCAGGATTTACAACTTTTTCAAGGATGGACTTGACTTCCCGGTTTGAGAGCTCAACCTGGCCGTTCGACTGAGGGTGATAAGCTGTGGCAACCTGATGCTGGACTCCATATTTCTTCATAAGAGCATCAACAGTCCGATTGCAAAAGTGGGTGCCCTGATCGCTAATGATAGCTCGTGGAACTCCATACCTGCTAAAGATGTTAGTTTTTAAGAAACTTACCACGGTCTTGGAGTCGTCAGCTCTAGTGGTTTTAGCTTCCATCCATTTCGATACATAATCCACTGCCAAAATAATATAAAGATACCCACAAGAAGATGGCAAGGGACCCATGAAATCAATACCCCAAACATCAAAAACTTCTACAACTAATATTGGCATCTGAGGCATCTCATATCTACGAGTCAATGATCCTACTCTCTGACATCTATCACAAGCTCTACAATAGTCATGAGCATCCCTAAAATATGTAGCCCAATAAAGACCTGAATCCAAAATCTTCCTAGCAGTTCTCTTAGGGCCGAAATGCCCTCCACATGCATGTTCATGACAATATGCTAAGACAGACTGAATCTGAATATCAGGTATACATCTCCTAATAATTTGATCCGAACAATATCTCCACAAATTAGGCTTATCCCACACATAAAACCTAGACTCACTTATCAGTTTATCATTCCTGAATTTACTATAGTCGTCAGGTATGCTCCCAGTCACTAAATAATTAACAATGTCAACGTACCAGGGGGTGTTATCATGCATTCTGAATAAGTGTTCGTTAGGGAATTCATCGTTTAGAGGTAGGTCGTCCTCCTTCCATACCAGGCGACTGAGATGGTCAGCAACTGAATTTTTGGATCCTTTGCGGTCCACAATCTTCAAATCAAATTCCTAGAGCAGCAAGATCCAACGGATGAGGCGAGGTTTCGACTCCTTTTTCGTCATCAAGTGTCGTAGTGCTGCATGATCAGAATAAACAACAACTGGTGAGCCAAGAATATAAGAGTGAAACTTATCTAAAGCAAACACAACAGCCAGAAGCTCTTTTTCTATCGTCGAGTAGTTGCACTGTGCAGGATTCAGAGTGCGTGAGGCATAATAAATGACATGGCTTCTTTTGTCAATGCGTTGACCCAAAACAGCTCCAACATCGTAGTTGCTTGCATCACACATGATTTCGAAGGGAAGGTCCCACCTAGGAGGATGGATGATCGGTGCACTGGTCAGCATCTTCTTCAGAAGGTCAAATGTTGCTTGGCACTCTGCTCCAAACTTGAAGGCGACGTCCTTCTGCAATAGGTTCGTCATGGGCAATGCAGTCTTGCTAAATTCTTTAATAAACCTGCAATAGAAACCTGCATGGCCAAGAAAGGATCTAACCTTCCGAACATTCGTAGGGTAGGGTTAGTTAGCTATAACATCAATTTTAGCCTTATCAACCTCTATGCCTCGCTCAGAAATCACATGTCCTAAAACAATTCCCTCGTCAGCCAAGAAATGACATTTTTCATAATTAAGAACTAAATCAGAATTGATGCAACATCTCAAGACTTTAGCTAAATTAGATAAGAAATCATCAAAAGACTCCCCCATAAACCGTGAAATCATCCATGAACACTTCAATGCATTTCTCAATATATTCAGAGAAAATGCTCATCATGCATCTCTGAAACGTACCTAGGGCATTACACAATCCAAAGGGCATCCTTCTGAAGGCATACGTTCTGAAGGGACAAGTAAAAGTTGTTTTCTCTTGATCTTCCTGTGCAATAGGGATTTGATAGAAGCCTGAAAAACCATCTAGAAAGCAGAAAAAGGGCTTACCAACTAACCTTTCTAGCATTTGATCTATGAAAGGAATAGGGAAGTGGTCCTTCTTGGTGACAGTATTAAGCTTCCTGTAATCTATACACATCCTCCATCCATTTTGTACTCTCATGGGTACTAGTTCATTATTTTTATTCCTAACTACAGTCATGCCTGTTTTCTTAGGAACTACCTGAATAGGACTTACCCATTTACTATCAGCTATGGAGTAGATAATACCTGCAGCGTGAAGCTTATCGATTTCTTTCTTTACCACTTCTCTCAGAATTGGATTCAGGCGCCTCTGAGGCTCCCTTGACGGTTTTGCGTCCTCCTCCAACTGAATCCTATGCATGCAAGTGGCTGGTCTGATCCCACTGATATCAGTTAAGGTCCACCCAATGGCTTTCTTATGCTCCCTTAGCACGTTTACCAGTCTTTCCTCCTAATCTGCAATTAACTTTTTAGAAATAATAACTGGTAATGTATTACCTTCCCCTAGATAGGCATACTTTAAATGCTCTGGTAACGCCTTCAGCTCCAACTTGGGTGCCTGCACAACAGAGGGCAACATTTCACCAGAAGTAACGGATATACCAAGATCGAAGGGAATAAGATCAGGGGAAGAATCAGGAACCAACTCCCCTGTTTCATCAATGTCGACATCTGGGGTGCTGTCCTCCAAACCCATATCAATCATGTCACTCACTACTGTTGGGATTGGTGCCCTAAAACTCGTAGATAGGGAATGTTAAACAAAAAATTATATACTTATTCGATAAAGGCGTTATCGAGATTAATTCAGTGAAGTCATCACTGAATAAAGTAAATTGCACTTTTAATAACCCAAATCCAATAAACTAAGGTCCATGGCTATAGGATGAACACTTGAGCTTTATGTAGAGACATAAAAGTGGATCAAGCTCGAGTAATAGCCTAAACGGTCTATAGTATAGGGATAGGGCAGGGTACCTTATTCTGGGGACACTATGAGACGTGGCCCACCTTATAGATGGTATAGACGATGTGATCCTAAATCATCCATGTAGAGACATGCGAGTGGGGGCGTCCTATGCAATGAGTTTGCATAAGACCAGGACCGAGAAATAAGTCGCTCTCGCTTTATAACACTGTTTACTGACGAGACTGACTATTTCATGTGATGACCTAGGTAACTCGATCTTAATCCTGAGCTAACTATGAACTCCTGTTATTCGGGCTTATCCTTAGATCTTCATAGGTGAGAGTGGCTCAGTATCGCCGACTCAATAAGCCTCCCATTTCAGGGATAGGAATAGGTAGATAGCTGGGGACATAGTCGTGCGAGAAGGAATTCGCTCCTACCCGAATTAGGGATAGTAGAGAGGTTGTTCCCTTAAGTGCTGACTCTGGGGCTTGAACAAAGGGATCCCGCCCTCTCATTGGCCAGAAAAGGACTCGGTTTATTGGTTGGACCATAAACCAATTGTTCATTAGAGGATCAGTGGGACTTAAGGAACTAGAAGTACTATAGGGGTGAAAAGGACTTTTGACCTAGCTATAGCGACGAACAACCTGTGAAGGATAAACTTACTAATCATGGTTAAATCAAGTGGACAAAAATATATCTATAGTGAGGGGAGTGCAACTATCGGGCTATAGTGGAGTGTCCCGGTAGTTAACGAATGTTGGCTAGCTTGGATAATGAGATTAGTCGATTAGCCTCGAATCGTTGGAGCCCATAATCTATAGGTCAATTAGGTCCCCCTACTAGCTCATATCGGATTAAAGCCTAGAACATATTGATAGGATTCTTTGAATCGTTCAAAATCGGGAAAAGGGTATTATTGTAAAATTGTGTTTGACACAATTATTTAATTATGAATTAAATTAGAAAATGAGAGATAAAGTATTTAAAAGGGTTTTAAATACTATAAACATGAATTAAGATTCATATATAAAGAATGCACAACATTAAGATGATTAATTTGATTAATCATACATAATTAGTGGATCAAGCTTCAAGATTGATTGTTATAATTAATTTCAATTTAGAATTGAAATTAAAATCAATAATGTTGAATTTAGAATCTGATTTTGATTCATAATTTAGTGGATAAAGTTGGAAATCCACTCTTGCATGAAGACACAAAGTGGAATTCCACCACATTCATGCAATGGTGCATGTAGTGTTGTTTGAACACCTAGCTTCCACTTTCTCCATTAAGACCACCATGTGTCTTGCACCTTGAAGACCCTTCTTGCATGGATTCTCTCTATAAGTAGAGGAAGAATCAGATTGTGGACAGATACAGCTTTTGCCTTAGTGAAATTCTTCCTCAATCACTCTCTCATCTCATATCTCCATAGAGCTTGATCCTTCAAGCATTCCCTTCCCATTCCCTATCACTATAGACTCCCACAAGTCGTTCTTGGCTCGGAGAATAGTACAACTGCTACAGTTTTCCCTCACCTCGAGTCTATCTGCAATAGAATGAACCAGTTCAATTAGCTTGTCTAACTTGACCTCAAAATTCTTTACCTCCTTAGCTAAGGATGCTATAGGGCCATCTTGTTTAATGCTACTCTGGCGTTCACTCTCTGCAAGGTTGACTATGATATCTCTCACTTCCTTTGGTGACTTGTTCATCATAGAGCCTACACTAGCTGCGTCGATCCACATCCTGCTATTCGGGAGCATAACATCATAGAATCCTTGGAACAATAGGTGATCTGGAATCTGATGATCAGGGAAGCTCAAGCACAAACGATCAAATCGCTCCCAATACTCGTACAATGCCTCCCCTGACGCCTGGGTGATGCTGTAGATCTTTTTTCTGATCTTTGAAGCTCGTGAAGGTGGAAAATATTTTTCAAGGAAAAGTCTCTTCATCTCTATCCACCTTGTTATAGAACCATGAGGGAGGAGGAAAAGCCACTCTCTTGCCTTACCCTTGAGGGTCAGAGGAAATGCCCTTAAACTGATGGGGTCTTCAACTATTCCTTGAGTGGAACAAGCTAGGTAGAACTCTTTTAAGTGCAAATAAGGGTCATCACCTGCATTACCATAAAAAGTAGGAAGTAAATTTTTTAAACTAGCCCGAATGTGAAAATTACCTTAAATTTTTGGATAAACAATACACAAAGGCTGCGAACTGAAATCAGGGGCCAACAACTCTTTCATTGTGCGCTCGGCCATCATGGTAGAAAATAGTTATCGACCGAAGATATGCTGGATATGACTCTGTCGTTCTCTTTCCTTTTCTCGCCTTCTCCTTAGATTCGGTTTGCACTTGGAAATACAATGATCAACTAAAAATCCTTCAAGACACAAACTAAAACAAAGAGACAAAGCGGAGGCAAAAAATCTAAATTAAAGTAATTAATTGACCGTGTTCCCCAACAACGACGCCAATTTGATGGAAGAGATTGTCAAGGTCTCTTATCAAATAAATTTATAATCCTCAATCTCTAAAGCTAACTTGTAGCAGTAGCGGCCAGGGTCGATCACAGGGAGCAACGTAATTAATTAATTTAATTAGATTTCTCAATTAGTAGCTCAAAAGGGGGGTTTTGAAAGATGGATTAATTGTAAACAAATAAAACTGCAATGAAGTAAAATAACAGGGAAATAAACGAAGTTTAGTTAATCTCACCTCGGTATCGCGCAATTGGTTATTCTCACTTGGGTTAGGCTACTCAATCATTGACACTCAAATTTAAAGAATTATTATTGATTAGCCAACATTCATTGGAACCAATGATTAAGATCTATAACCTTCCAACTTGACAAAAACATCAAAGTTAGAATCTAATTAGAATTCATGAACATGAACCTAACCGCATTAAGTGAATTGGATCGTTGAGTAAATTCACATAAACTAGGAACAACCTAAATTCATACAATTCTAAGCTCAAATTCCTAGATCTATCATGCAAATAAATCAAATGAGATAACACTCCATTCAACACAATCACACAATAAATCTATCACTAACCAATTAGTAGAGCAATTACTTTAAATCAAGCAAATAGTTTGTCAAACTATTCTATCAAAGCAATTGTAATTTGAGAATGTGAATTCAAGACATAACCAACAATAATTCAACTAAAACCATAAACAAGGTCTCAAGAGTATGCCTAACTTACATTAGAAGTCCCCAATTGCAACGACGTGAACGTAGCCGGTCATCGAAACGCTCCAACTAAGCTCCTTGGTTCGATTAACCAACCAAAAATATAATAAAACTCACTAAAATTACAAGGGAATTCAGAATAGTACAAGGAAGAAGAGGGAGAAATCGGATCTAGGGGGAAAAGGCCAAGAGAAGATGCAAAAATCTGCAAAATTCATTTTATACCCAGTCGCAGCGTCGCGACGCTGCCCCCCTACAGAATAGGAAAAAGTCTCGGATTTGCTCTAGCCTCGCTCGCGAACTTCAGGATCTTTTCCTAATTTGCGCAGCGTCCCGACGCTCTGATGGTAGCGTCTCGACGCTGTGACGGCTCCAGGGGCAGAATAGTCATTTTACTCTCCGATTTTGCTCGTTCAAGCCCCGAATTGCTTCCAAAGCTCCGACGAGGACCTATAGACATATTATACTCATTTTAAAGCCTTTTTCGCAAGAAATTCAACTAAGATAAGCAAATTGGGAGATTCTAAGTGTATAACAAATTGGACTTATCATATACACTGTCGCACGTAGTAATAAAAAAAACCTTAGAAAGTATTCCAAGGGTATCGATCCCACGAGGACTAAATTGGAAATTCAGATTTGATGAAGAAACTGCTCAAATGATTGCTTTTGAAAAGGTAACCAAATAAAATAGGATTGATTGATTGGATTTTTGAAAAGATAAATGAAACAAACAATAAAATAGTAAAGAATAACAATAAGATAAAACGAGGTATTCAACATGGATTCATCCCTAGGGTAACAATCATACTTATGCAATATCTAACTTAAGAGTGTTTAATGCATTGGGTCAGATTTAACTTCCTTTTGGCCCTTGTTTCCAAAAACCGTAAGAAGGCTAAGCGAGTACCGTTATGCCCATTTCTGGGACTCGACTCCGACATAGATAATTCATGAATGCAATCTATAACCCTATAGTCGATATAGGGTGCCTTAGGCAGCTTGCCCTATACCGCCGAACAATCTCTTTCGAGCTTTTTCTCCTATATCACCTTTATGAGAATCGATATCGTTTGTCCCTTTTGAGATCAAACTCACACAGCATGCAAAGTCTAAGTGATCAAATTAAACTCAGCAAGATCAGAATGATATTCCATAAAGAATGACATGCATTAAACCCTACTTAAGCAAATAAAACACTTTCAAGCCATTAAACCCTAAGGGAATTCACCACATTGAACCCCTCAACGGGATTTAGCTACTCATGATGGGATAGAAAGAAAATGAACACATTTTCATTGAAATAATGATGTAAAGAATACAAAGTAATGAAGAGATTCAAGAGATGGAAATAAAAGAGATAGCTAAATATTATGGGTTTTTTGTTTACACAATCCTTCTAGAGTTCGCAAAGACACTCCACTCTCTCACTTTTACAAGATGGGAATGGGTGAAACTCTCTACAAACCACAAGGTTTGATGTCTAACTCTCTCTCTTGGGTTAGAATTTGGTCATCTAAGAAGAACCTCGGGCATCCCTACTCTTTGGCGTCGAGCCAGGGTTCTGTCACCACCCTTTTCTTCCAAGTGAGTTCTGCTTGAATTTGACTTCGAATCCCAAGCGTATATAGTGTAGAAAGTGGTTGAGGAGCTGTGAAACAGGTGCTAGAAGGTTGCCCAGTCAGTTTCGGGGTCAAAACAACCGGTTAGGTGCGAAGAAGACTCGTCAACAACGACCTGCGTGCGACTCGGAACGACCTCTGTTTTTCCAGAAATGCGGCCGCATTTCAACTCTGTTTTTCTACACAATAGCAAACTAAGTCAAATTTGCTTCAAATCAGGTCTTTTAAAGCATAAATAAGCATAATTCAACACAAGTGACTCTCAACACCCTATCTTATCAAATTAACATATTTTGAGCTCGAAAATAGTAAAATTGACATAAACACTCAATATTTGACCAAGAAATGAGCTAAATATAAGGGTAAAATAGGTATATTTTTTACCCTTATCAGGGATCGATGTTCAAGTAACAACCTAAAAGATCTATAGTACAAGGATAAGGTTGGGTACCTTATCTTGGTAACAATATGAGATACGACCCACTTTGTATTTGATACAAACGTATTGATCCAAAGCATCCATGTAGTAGACATGCGAGCGGGGGTATCCTATGTAATGAGTTTGCATAAGACCGGACCACGAAATAGTAAACCACTAGATATAACACCGTTAACTAGTTAGGTTATTGTTTCAATAGGATGACCTAGGTAACTCAGTCTTAATCTTGAGTGTGTCATGAACTCCTTCTCATGAGGGATTGTCTTTTGATTAGCATGGGTGAGAGTGGCCAATACGCCGACTCAATATGCCTTCCTTTTTGGGGACAAGACCGATTGGGAGGCTGGGGACATGACAACACAAGAAGGAATTCATTCCTTCCCACTTCTAGGAGAAGTAGATGAGTGTTCCCTTAAGTGGTGACTCCGGGACTTGAACAAAGGGATCCCGCCCTCTCACTGGCCTGAGAGGGACTTTCTGTTTATTGGTTGGACCATAAACAGGCTGTTCATTAGAGGAGCACTGGTATTTAAGGAGACAGATGTAACACAGGGGTAAAACGATAATTTGACCCAACTGTGATTATGGACACTTGTGAAGGATTGACTTACCTGGACACAGAAATGTTCTACAGTGAGAAGAGCTCAGCTGTGGGTCTTTAGTGGAATGACCCACAGTTAATGAATATTGGTTAACCTGATTAATGAGTTTAATCAGTTAACCTCATATCATTGGAGTTTCTGATCTATAGGTCCATTAGGTCCCTCTACTAGCTCGTAAAGAGTAATTAGGAACAATTATATCTTGAGAGAATTTGAATAGTTCAAATTCATATTGGAAATTAAGTTAATTGTATGAGATACAAAGTAGTATAATGTATAGTGATACATTAAAATATAAAGTCTAATTTGAAATTAAACTTTATTATTATGAGAGAAATAAATATTTGAAGAAGTTCAAATATTAATATAAATTTGATTCATATTAAATTTATAGGATATAAGAGAATTTGAATGAGTTCAGATTTTAATATGATTTTAATTCATATTATAGAATTAATTAATTGAAGGCCTGAAATTAAATATATGATATTTAATTGGGTAATTAATTAATTAACTAATAGAAGGTTTGAAATTAAATATATGATATTTAATTGGTGATTTATTAATTAAAGAATTAATTAATTGAAAATTAATCAATTATGGAAATGATTAATCACTTATGGAAGTAATTAATCATTTATGGAAATGATTTAATCACTTATGGAAGTAATTAATCATTTATGGAAATGATTTAATCACTTATGGAAGTAATTAATCATTTATGGAAATGATTTAATCACTTATGGAAGTGATCAATCATTTATGAAAAAGATTAATCAATTATGGAATTGATTGGTTATGGAATTGATTAATTATGGAAAAGATTACATCAGTTATGGAAATAATTGATTTTAAATGAATATTTTATTCATGGTCTTTCTCCTATAAATAGAACATTAAACCTAGGATTTAGGTACTACAACATAAGGCCACAAGAATGCACTCTTGCATTCTCTCTAGCCTCCCTCACATATTCTCTCAACCCAAGAACTCTACGGAAAATTTTCTATCTAAAGTTTTTCCCATTCAAGATTAGGTAATCCCACAACTACGTTCCTAATCTCAGAGTCATAGCGGGGAAGATCAATTGGTGGTGTCCCAATTGTTGACGCTTGGTCCCTATGAAATCAAGAAAGGCGTTCTTGATATTTCAGAGACGACAACGAAGGTATGTTTGCTTCTCCCCTTTAGAATTAGTTCTAAGGTTGTATGCTTCGCCTTAATAATTGATTTAGAATAGTTTTCTAAATTTTGTCAATGTATTGGTATTTTGGTGGAAACAAAATTAACTATGAATCGGTCCCAATTACGCTTCCGCTTTACGGAATTACGGAATTCCAATCCTTCAAGCTTAACGAGCTAGCTACTGTCCTTCCTCATACGCCTCCTCCTCTGCATCACCAGGCTCATAACAGTCTTCATCACCTGCACCAACTAAAAATGTAGGGGGGAGAAAGGGGAGGGGGTCAGTACAACCACGGTACTGGTAAGCAGCTCACACCCGGTGAGCCATCAAGCAACAAACAACAAAATCAACATGCTAGGAACACGCATCCAACATACTTTTAAGCAATAAACAAATAACATGCTTCTTAAAGCAAGAAACCAACAACGAGACTCGTGCTGACTCAACAAGACGACTTCATGCATACACACAACCATGCTATGCAACCCCACATGGTTTCTGCGCCATGCTCGCTTTCTTAGCACATGATTTACGCGTCATGTCACACACCAAAACACATGAATTACGCGCCATGCAACGCAACTTAACACGTGATTTACGCGTCACTCTCCGCACCAAAACATGATTTTCGTGTCATGTAACGCACTCACACCGAGCACATGAATTACGCGTCATTGATAAGGGTAAAAAATATACCTATTTTACCCTTATATTTAGCTCATTTCTTTGTCAAATATTGCATGTTTAGATCAATTTTACTATTCCCGAGCTCAAAATATGTTGAAGTTGATAAGTTAGGGTGTTGAGATTTACTTTTGTCAAAATGTGCTGTTTTGGGCTTAAAAAGACTTGACTTTAAGAGAATTTGATTAAGTTTATTACTGTGCAGGAAAACAGAGAAAAAGTTGGATTCTGCCCAGAAATGCGACCGCATTTCTAGAAAGGCAAAGTGAAATGCGACCGCATTTCTGGAAAAACAGAGACGGATCCGAGTCGTCTGCGGGTCGTTGTTGACGAGTCTTCTTCGCACCTAATCGGCTGTTTTGACCCTGAAATTGACCGGGCTACCTACCAGCGCCTATTTTGCAGCTCCTCAACCATTTCCCACATTATATAAGCTCGAGATTCGAAGTCAAATGCAAGCAGAACTCATTTGGAAGAAGAGGGTGGTGACAGAACCCTAGTTGACGCCTATGAGTAGGGATGCTCGAGGTCCTTCTTAGATGACTGAATTCTAACCTTAGTTAGACATCAAACCTTAGGGTTTGTAGGGATTTTCACCCATTCCCACTTGTAAAAGCGAGAGAGTGGAGTGTCTAAGAGAACTCTAGAAGGATTGAGTAAATAGAAAACCCCATAATATTTGGCTATCTCCATTATTTCTAGCTTTTGATACTTTTCATTTATCTGTATTCTTTACACTTTATTATCAATGGAAATGTATTCATTTGCACTTTATCTCACCATGAGTAGCTAAATTCCGTTGAGGGGTTCAATATGATGAATTCCCTTGTGGTTTAATAGCTTGAAAGTGTTTTATTTGCTTAAGTTGTGTTCAATGCATGTCATTCTTTATTGAATATCATTCAGATCTTGCTGAGTTTAAATTGATCACTTAGACTTTTCATGCTATGTGAGTTTGATCTCGAAAGGGACAGACGATATCGGTTCTCATAAAGGTGATATAGGAGAAAAAGCTCGAAAGAGATTGTTCGGCGGTATAGGACAAGCTGCCTAAGGCACCCTATATCGACTTTAGGGTTATAGGTTGCATTCGTGAATTATCTATGTCAGAGTCGAGTCACAGAAATGTGCATAACGGTACTCACTTAGCTTTCTAACGGTTCTTGGGAGCAAGGCCAAATAGAAGTTAAATCTGACCCAATGCATTGAATAGGCTTAAGTTAAATACTTCATGCTTAAGGTTATTGCCTTTGGGATGAATCCATGTTGAATACCTCGTTTTATTTTATTGTTATTCTCTTATTCAATTGTTTGTTTTATTTATCTTTTCTAAAAACCAATCAATCAAACTTATTTCTTTGGTTACCTTTTCAAAAGCAATCATTTGAGCAGTTTCTTCATCAAATCTGAATTTCCAATTTAGTCCTCGTGGGATCGATACCCTTGGAATACTTCTAAGGTTTTTTTATTACTACGTGCGACAGTGTATACTTGCACTAGGGTTAGCTGAATTTGTCTTCATTATTATCTATCATCTTATCTCACATCCATCCATTCAGCTTCATGCACCAAGTTTTTGGCGCCGTTGCTGGGGACCAAAAGTGAAACCAGTTTTGTTTTTGAAATTGCGATCATATTGCGACTGCATTTCAGTCTCAAAGGGAATTTGACTTCGGTTTGCATTTGTTTTTCTTTTACAGGTTGGAGTTAGTGCATGAACAAGGGGTATCCACTCCTTGACATTGATCCTGAGATAGAAAGAACCTTTCGTCGTTGAAGGAAGGAACAGAGACAAAAGAGAAGGGAACAACAAGAGTTGAGCGCACAGGAACCTCTAGAAGAAGCTTGTTACATTCAAGAGTTTCCGATGGAACCTCCTGGAGTTGAGCCTCAAGTTGATCCAAAGAATCGTGGAAGGGAGCAAAATGGTGGGAGAATTCCTCCTGTTCCTCCAGTTCCACCGGTGCCACAACAAGAAAATCCAATTTATATTGTTGAAGACCGCAATAGAGCAATAACGGAATACGCTTTACCAGTTTTCCAGACATTAAATCCAGGAATTTTGGAGCCATCGATTGATGCTCCACAGTTTGAACTTTCCAGTGATGTTCCAAATGTTGAATACCATGGGCCAATTCTCTGGACTTCCAAATGAAGATCCACACCAACACATTAAACTCAACGGATAGAAACTACTTACCTATAGCTTACAAGCGCTCCTAAAGAACAAACCAAGAGCCCCTAAAAGTTTGAAAGGCTCCTAAACAGATAGATTAACGCTTAAGGGTCAGAATCAAGCTCAACAACTTAATTCAGACTAAGGAATGCTTAAATAAGAATTTCTTACCAAAACCAAACTTAAATTCAAGCGCGGTAGCAAGATCGACAACTTGGAACAAGTTCGAATCCTAACCCAACAACACTCAAACATTAAGAATTTAACTATGGTACTTAAACATGCTTGAAAGAACCTAAAGACCACTTTTACCTTTAACGCTCCATCAAACAGGATAAGTCCTTTGCTAGAGAATAACTCGAGTAAGCTCTAATTGATCCCAAGCTACAAGTAACAACTTCCAATATTAGGGACTAATTAGCGAAGCCTAACAAGAGTTCTAACAAGGCTAAAAAAAGTGAAGAAGCTTACCGAACCACGCTAAACGAGTCCAAAATCTTGTTGGAACTTACTAACCAGCACCAAACTCCTTTGAACACACGCTGCCCGGGGTCAGAATTGGGTTAAAAATGAAACTAAAGAAACACCCATATGTTATAGGGTATTCTAAAGCCAACCAAATTGAATTACAAAGGTTTAAGTGTGAGGAAAGTTACCGATCGGCACCTAAACGGCCTTGAAGCTTTCTACCCAATGACCGAATGAGTTCGAAATCACTAATCCGAACCTCCTAGCTTATGGGCATTTACTCTCAAGTTGTTCGGGTTATGGGTATTTGTTGAAAGCCAATTTTGAGCCCAAACGCTCGCTATTTGGCTTTCCAAGAACCTCAAACCTGCAAGTTAGAAGCCGAAAAGGAATGGGTAAACCATATTCGAACTCAAACAAGCATGGGCCATGATCTAGGACAACTTTGAGGACTAAACTACAAGGGTACATGCTGAAACTTGAAGGAAAACGAATGGGTTGAGGCTAACTTACCGAAAACGTCGAGCACTTGTCGCTAGAGGGTCCGGACCTTGATGAACACGTGCGGATTGAAAGATGTTGAAGCAAGAACGACAAAGGGGAGGATGAAATTGCGCTCGAGGTTTGAGGGTCGCTCCTACTGGTTCGAGAAGAGACACCGACAACGCTGCTATGCTCGGACCAAATAGAACACGAGAGGGAGAAATAGATTTGAGCCACCAAACTCGCAAAAAGAAAGACGAAATCGCGTGGGGAGGCTGCGACGGCTCGACCTGAGACCGAACGGACGGTGGCGTTTGATCTCCAGCGGCGGCACGACGAGGGGTGCTGATGACATGTAGAAATGTCATCATTTTCCTATTAATTTTAGCTAGTTTTGTGCATGAATTGTGAGCTTTAATGTATTTTTATGTTGATTTATTAGAAAACCGAGTTCGAGATGCAAAACCAAGAATTTTACAAATTTTGGGTATAAAAAGAAGACTTTGGGCCATAATTGAAGAAAAGAAAAGAAGATATTTGAAGTGGAGGCCCAAAAAGCCCAAAAGAAAGAAGAAAGGAGGGCAAAATCTGCGAATGAGGCTTCTAGAAGGCCTAGCGTCGCGACGCTAGGGCCAGAGCGTCTCGACGCTAGGCAATCAGCAAAGATCATTCTGGAATCGCGACAGCATCGCGACACTGCTCCAACTTGTGACTTGGCTCCTATAAAAAGGCCCCTTCCCCATGGCTCAAATCATCCCATTTTGGGGAGCTCTCCCCTAGCTCAATAGAGAGAAAAAGTGAGAAGAATTGTGAGGAAAAAGGTGGGAATTGATCGAGATTCCAAGGCTCGGGAATCGATATGATCGTGACGGGAGCTTGGGATCAAAACTACGGTTATTTCTATCTTATGTCTTTGTAATTTCTTATTTTAGATTGAGTTAGGACCATGGATCAAGATCATTTTGGCAAAATTATTTCCATTTGTGAGTAGATCTTGAGACCTAGGGTCGTTATTCTAGCTAATTGGATATTGTAGCACAATTACTTGGGTTATGTAATGAATTTCTTCATATTTCATCTATGCAATTCTTTCTTAATGCTTTTAATCTCTTGATCACGGATTAATCGATTTGTTGGTCTAAATTGATACTCGACAGAGAGAAATTAGATTAGATCCAAATTGCATTGCTAACGATTGCTTGGAGCACGAGAGTGAAAGAGAATTGTTATAAATTGATAATAAAGTTGCTTAATGTCATACTATGATTAACTAAGGAGATGGACACATAAATTAGTTATGTTAGTATGAGATGTGGAGGAGCTTGAAAGAGAAATCCGCTTATAATTACTTCTAGATTTATGAAATTGAAGATTATTAGATGCATGCATCCATGTATTTGAGCTACATATCCTAAAAGCTAGTTAACACCCTAGGTCAAGTTCCCTTAATAGGATATTTCCAAATTTTTTTGTTGCATGTTTTTTTATTAGTTTCTTTAATTTTTCGCTTTATCATTCGAATTGGGCATCTAAATAAACTTGAACATGATGGTTCTTGGTACTTAATGGATATAATTCAAATTCCCTAAGGACTCGATACTCGGAATACTTTTCGTTTTAATATTACTTGGGCAACCGTACGCTTGCGGAAATTGCACAACAAGTTTTTGGCGCCGTTTTTGGGGAATTTGTAATTTTTCCGTTAATATTGAGAATTAAGTGTTTGATTTTAATTTAGAAATTTTATTTTTGCATTTTAAATTTTTAGTTTAAGAAGTTGTGGCAAAATTTGAGGAGTTATAAGGTGGATAATCTGTTCTTTGAGATTTAATCATGGCAGATCAAGAAGACAAAGCAATCAGAGAATATTTCTTGCCTGAATTACAGATGAACTACTATGGGATAGCATATGAGCCGATCGTTTCTGAAAATTTTGAGCTCAAAGCTAGTCTCATTCAATTGGTAAGAGAAAGTGCTTTCAAAGGCCATCCATCAGAGGATCCTCATAATCATCTAAGATTATTTTTGGATATCTGCGGAACAGTAAAGATAAGTGGAGTGAGCCCTGATTCTATTCGCTTGAAATTATTTCCATTTTCTTTGCAAGATAGGGCTAGAGATTGGTTAGATTCTTTGACACCAATTAATATTTTAAGTTGGAATCATTTGGTCAAAGCCTTCCTTACAAAATTTTTCCCATTAGCCAGAATAACAAAGCTTAGGACTGAAATTGAAATGTTTGAACAAATGGAGGAAGAGAAATTATATGAGGCTTGGGAAAGATATAATGACATGTTAAGGAAGTTCCCACAACATGGGTACCCAGACTGGCTTCAAATACAACTCTTTTACAAAGGGTTGACTGATGACTTTTAGACAATTCTTGACACAGCGGCGGGAGGAAACTTCTTAGCCAAAACTGTCAAGAATGTTCGAGCCCTAGTAGAAGAGTTGGCCTTGACAAGTTATCAATGGCCGTCTGAGCAGCCAGAGCCCAAACCAAAGGAGGAACCATGTAAGACTGAAGAGCTGAAATCTTTAAGATTGCAAGTCGAAGCTTTAACCAAGGCTCTAAACAAGCTCTCAGGATCAGAAATTCCAAGTTTGCCTAAAGTTGAATTAAAAATGCAGTCTCAACCTGAGGGAGTTGTTCATCAAGAGAAAAAGAACCCTTTGGAAGACGTCAAGAATTTGATGCAAGCCATAGTAGAACGAGATCTTGTCATTAGTAAAATGGAAGCAAAACTTGATCAAATGATGAACCAAATTCAGCAAGAAAAGTTATCTAATGTCGTCGCCATGGACACACAAGAACAATGCCTGGCCATAACTCTGAGAAGTGGAAAGCAGGAAGTAGAGAGAAAAGAAGTCAAACAGACCAGCACTAGGAGGATACTGGATGAAGATGATGATCAAAACACAGAAGAGGAGGAGAAAGTGCCGCCTGTCCCACCTGAAAAGACGTTCCATGAGTTCGTGGACCACTCCAGTGGATATTGCATGGTACCTCACAACCCACTACCCAAGGAGACTTTGATTGAAAGCTTCTACGAAAGGTTAAAGATGCTAGATTCAGTTAGTGGTGGTGATGTGCTTGGTACGACACCCAATGAGGCATGGGAGATTAGTACAAACTTGACAGAAAACACTCGGTTCCGTGCCACTTCCCATGATGAGCTAGAATGCCAAGTTTCAGAGCAGCAGCAGGAAGGTAAGTTAAAAGAAAATCCCATCGAGGTCAGTGAGCTTGAACTTAATTCTCCCTATCATTATAAGCCTAGTTCATGTAGTATCTCATGCAAGTTAGGAGAATTGGAGATTGAGAAAAATTCATATCATTCCATGCCTAGTTCTTTTTCTCCTAAGAATTATAACTCTGAAATGCATGATTTAGGCTTAGTAATTTCAGTACCTGACTCCCTTGCTATTAGGCTTAGATGGCATTTGAATAATATGATTAGAAAAGTTGAGGATTACTTGATAAAAATTTCTTATGTTGTGCACCCTGTGTGCAAGTTGAGTTTTTCTGTGCAGGAATTGATAAAGAATAAGAAGAAAGATCCTCTGAGGATCAAAGAAGTGAACTTCAGTTGAAAAATGCTGAATCCCGTCTAGCTCAGGACATTAAACAAGCGCTTCTTGGGAGGCAACCCAAGCTTTTAAAGTTTTTTGTAGATTTCATTTTAGTTTTTTTTTTATCCTAATGCTCCCTTGAAGATCAATCCTTGTGCAGGAAGCTCGTGAAAAGACACCTATCCTCTCATTTTCTCTTCGGACGAAAATTCAAGACGTTTCAGATTCTCTCGCTTTTTCAGGGCAGTATCGATCTCTCTTTATCCGATTATATGTTCATACATTGGGGACAATGTATATTTTAAGTTTGGGGGGGGGGGAGATTTTCTCTGCTTAGGTTTTGCGTAAGTAATGCTTATGATGAATTAAATTCATGTGTTGATGATGATGACGTCTGATGATTTGCTTTTAGCCATGATTCTCTCTTATTGTTGCAAATTTGAAAGCATGTCTAAATTCATGAAAATTTAAAATTTTTTCTTTGATTCCCTTGCAAAGTATGATGATTCACTTGTTTTATTATGATTTTGAAAGCCTAGATGAAAGTTATATGCTTTAGAAGTTCGTTGTCACTCCGATAGGTGTAAAGTTTGTCTAGATAGCTTCCTTGCGAAATAGTAAGTAATACTAAGCTTTGGGAAAAAGAAATACTTTGATTTGCCCATCTTCAAAAAAGAAAAAAAATGCTCCACTTTCTTGAGAGCGTTAGTAACCAGGGGCATTCATGACACCCATCGTTTGCCTTTGCATGAAAGTGCTGAAAAGAAATGAGCATGCCTCGGCAACCTGAAAGATGAGGCGCTCGTAGTTGGATGCTTTCATCACCAATGTTGGCAAGCCAGAACGAAGGCGCTACATCTAAAAGGATTCTCATAAAAAAATAAAATTAATAAAAAAGTTTGGGGGACGTCGCAAGAATTATGGGCACCTCGTAAGGTAGTGCTTGCTAGATAAGTAAGATGGCTAAAAGGGAGAGCTTTAGTGCCAGTGTAGGGGGAAGATGAATGGAGGAGTGTATAAATGATTCCGGGCTAGTAAAAATTATGATGAGGCAAATGATGATTCGTTTTTGCAAGGGAGGATAGGATTAGATTTTAAGCTTCGTGATGATTGTTCATGCTTGCTTATTTGTTTCAATAATTTGCATTCATGGCTACATGCATTGAGGGTAGAGTCTTTGATATGCAGTTTATGATTCATATGCATTACTTTATTTTGCTCGGGACTAGCAAAACCTTAAGTTTGGGGGTGTGATGACATGCAAAAATGTCATCATTTTCCTATTAATTTTAGCTAGTTTTGTGCATTAATTGTGACCTTTAATGTATTTTTATGTTTATATTGTAGAAAACCAAGTTCAAGATGCAAAACCAAGAATTTTACCAATTTTGGGTATGAAAAGAAGACTTTGGGCCATAATTGAAGAAAGGAAAAGAAGATATTTGAAGTGGAGGCCCAAAAGCCCAAAAGAAAGAAGAAAGGAGGCCAAAATTCGCGAATGGGGCTTCTAGAAGACCTAGCGTCGCGACGCTAGGGCCAGAGCGTCTCGACGCTAGGCAATCAGCAAAGATCATTCTGGAATCGCGACAGCGTCGCGACGCTACACCAACTTGTGCGACAAGAAAGGCTGACGTCACAGCGTCGCGACGCTGTGACGTAGCGTCTCGACGCTATGCGTCTTGGGCAGCAAGTCACCTTCCCCATGGCATAAAACCCAACAAACTCCCATTTGAACTAAAACACTAGTTAGTGGGATGTAAATGCAATAATCTAAAGCTGGAAATGTCATGTGTATTGTATATTTCATAAAGTAAATATACAAAAATAATACAATGAACTAGGGCATCCTTATACCCATTATACACTTCAGACAGAGGTTTAGTTAAGCCATCAGCCAGTTGCTCAGATGAGGGAACATATTTGACATCAAGTTCTTTAGCAAGAACTTTATCACGAACAAAGTGCACGTCCAGTTCAACATGTTTACTTCTTGAGTGGAATACAGGATTGGCAGTAAGAGATAAGGCACTTATGTATTCACACCAGATGATAGGAGTCGACTAAGATGGAATCTGAAGCTCACGAAGGAGAGATTGCACCCAACATATATCAGCAGCTGTATGGGCAAGAGCACGGTACTCTGATTCGGTATTGGAGCTTGCAACCTCATGTTGCTTCTTTGAACTCCAAGAAACAAGGGCGTTTCCCAAGAACAAGCAATGTGTTGCTATGGACTTGCGGTCATCAATACTACAGGCCCAATCCGCATCACTATAGGCCACCACAGAGAGAGCAGCAAACTTAGATAGAAATAGGCCATGATGGAGAGTACCTTGAAGACACCGAAGACGCACAGCGTCTCGACGCTGCTCCTATAAAAAAACCCCTTCCCCATGGCTCAAATCATCCCATTTTGGGGAGCTCTCCCCTAGCTCGATAGAGAGAAAAAGTGAGAAGAATTGTGAGGAAAAAGGTGGGAATTGATCGAGATTCCAAGGCTCGAGAATCAATATGATCGTGACGGGAGCTTTGGATCAAAACCACGGTTATTTCTATCTTATGTCTTTGTAATTTCTTATTTTAGATTGAGTTAGGACCATGGATCAAGATCATTTTGGCAAAATTATTTTCATTTGTGAGTAGATCTTGAGACCTAGGGTCGTTATTCTAGCTAATTGGATATTGTAGCACAATTACTTGGGTTATGTAATGAATTTCTTCATATTTCATCTATGCAATTCTTTCTTAATGCTTTTAATCTCTTGATCACGGATTAATCGATTTGTTGGTCTAAATTGATACTCGACAGAGAGAAATTAGATTAGATCCAAATTGCATGGCTAACGATTGCTTGGAGCACGAGAGTGAAAGAGAATTGTTAGAAATTGATAATGAAGTTGCTTAATGTCATACTATGATTAACTAAGGAGATGGACACATAAATTAGTTATGTTAGTATGAGATGTGGAGGAGCTTGAAAGAGAAATCCACTTATAATTACTTCTAGATTTATGAAATTGAAGATTATTAGTTGCATGCATCCATGTATTTGAGCTACATGTCCAAAAAGCTAGTTAACACCCTAGGTCAAGTTCCCTTAATAGGATATTTCCAAATTTTTTTGTTGCATGTTTTTTTTATTAGTTTCTTTAATTTTTCGCTTTATCATTCGAACTGGGCATCTAAATAAACTTGAACATGATGGTTCTTGGTACATAATGGATATAATTCAAATTCCCTGAGGACTTGATACTCGGAATACTTTCCGTTTTAATATTACTTGGGCAACCGTACGCTTGCGGAAATTGCACAACAGGAGCACAGGGATGGGTCTTCGGCAACACACAGAACCCAGGGGGGAGGGGGCTGTCATGCACGAGAGAGATGAAGAGAGGGAGGGACCTAGATTAGGGCTTTTCTTTTTTTTAATTATATTAAGCTTAATTTCTTTCCTTTTCTTTTAAATAGAACCTAAGAATGAAATACTCATTCTAATTAGGATTTAGATTTTATCTAAGATTTAATTATAAACCCAATCTTAGCTCCTAAAGAATTTGAGATTAAAACTGATTAAGAGGAGTTTGGGTCTTTTGAAATTTAAGATAAATATCAAATATTAAACCTCCAAACTTTAGGAAATTAAAGATTTAATTAAAAATCTTTCTTCCTTAAATTATTGAAATTTAATTTAACGACCCAAGGCTAAGCTTAAATTCTATTTTTTTTCAAATTAGAATAAGAACGCCCAATTAATTCCAAAATGTCTAAATTTCGAAATGCGGGGCGTTACAATCGCCCCACCTTAAGAACTTTCGTCCTCGAAAGTTGCTTATCTAACCACTTTGAATGACTTGCTTTGACTCCAACTCTTACTCCTCAAAGCACTTAATACCAGTGGTTTTTTGCTCATCAAGTTACTTTGCTCTGGAGTCCTAAAGATTTAAAACTAATGCCCTAGAAGAATAGTTGATGTACGTTCATAACAACTCCGAAACGGCTTCCGCTGCCAACTCACATTTTCGAACCAATCATCCTTCCTAGAACGGCTATGAGATGACACCAACGCGACCTTTGGCTCTGTCCTACTAACAACATACCAAGGTAACTTGTCGTTGCGACAACTAATGTTGAAATTACGATTCATTATCGCTTTTCCAACATCTTCGCGTGAGGGAAACGCTTTGATTCTTGGTTTGAGAATAAACCAACATATCACCAAGAGCATTATCACGCACAAGTCTAAAAAGACCTTGAGACTTAGTACACGACATCCATAGCAGTTGTAGAACGCTTGTTGCACTTTTCTGCAAGCGTACGGTTGCCCAAGTAATATATAAAACGGAAATATTTCGAGTATCGAATCCACAGGGAGGTGAAGCGAAAATTAAGCAAAGCAATAAATTCTTGAGCACTAAAAATACTTGGGGAAAATAATATTTAGGAACCAAAACATGAAATTAAAATGAATTTAAAATTAAAGCAATTAAAGGTTTTAAATTGATCAATCAAGGAAAAAATAAAATATGGAGAAAGAGTTTTTAGTGAGAAGCGGGGTCTTGAAAATCAATTAATAGCTAAGGAATTATTATAATTAACCAATCTCATTGCCCAACTAATTATACTCCTAGAATCTCCGTTAATCACATAGGATCTCCTGTCGGTTTCCCCTAATTCTAATTAATCCATTTTAACAACCTAAGTGTCCTTAGCGCCATTAAAATTCGTTAATTATTACGCTTTGATTCATTTTAGGAATCTCAGTTTAATCAACTAATCCCGTTGTCACGACGGGCAATTAAACTAGTTGTATGGATTATGATCTATCCTAATTTCTCTCCGTCGAGTTTCCATTAAGAATCGGATCAATATACAACTGGCCAGATTGCATACAACATTACGAGCATCCATACAAATAATTAGTAAGAGAGGGCAAGAGAAAGACAATTATAATAACATTTAACTATATATTTTCATTTCAAGACCCAAAATTGGGGTTTAGCTATACATGGCTAAAGTATCCACAAAATATACAATGGAAAGCATAAATATGAGCAAAATAAAAGGAAAGGAAATGACCTACGAAGACCCCGTCGCTAGCGCTTGGAGTCCCTCCGAGCACGCCTTGAGCCTCCTAGACTGCTCCCCAAATCTCCCTAAAATTTTCCCACTAAGAACTCTCCAAAAGGCTAAAAAGCCTTGAGAGAAGGCTCAAAAAGAGTCAAGGAAGGAAAGGAAGGAAAGAATATGGAATGATTGATGCTTAAAATGGGCACGAAGGGGCGCCTTAAATAGGCTCAGAAATAGGACAGCGTCGCGACGCTATGACGTCACCCAACTTGCTGGCCAAGAAATGGGACAGCGTCTCGACGCTATGCAAATTCCAGAACAGTCCACGCGGTTTGGGCTTGAAATTTGGGCCTTTCTTCATTTCTTTTTGGATCTTCTTTGCATGGTTGACTTCTTGGGCTCCTCCTTTGACCCATGGATGGAAATTTGGGTTGGATTGCTCATTTTAGGGCCTTTTTCCACCAAAAATCCACAAACTGCTCCTTTGGACAAAATAATGAATTAATTTAGAATTTGTCAATAAAAACACAATTAAAGCGCCCAAAAGCTTAATTATTTAGGACTAAAATAGCCACATTTCTGCCTGCTATCAACGCTATTCAGCCTGAAGACCTCATAGCTAGTGACACACCTCGCCCCGACTCTCTCTTAACTACCTAGTGACGTGGTGTGCCGGCAACGAAATCCTAACTAACTATAGGACTCATGGCCATCTACATGTTCTTAACCACGCTTAGGCTCTCAAGGGACCAAAATTTTGGGCAGAGTTTCCCCTAAAACTTGGCTAAAACAAACCTGAAAAGAAACGATGTAAATGCATATTTTATAAACTTTATCATAACCTGAAAACAGGTTAGAGACACAGGCGTCTCAACTACAAAATTCAGCCCAACACTTCGCTACCAGAACATTTACAACCAACTAAGTCATGCTACATGTTCTTATTACATAACCTTCACCCAAAACATCATATACATACAAAAGGTACTCTAAACACAGACTCGAGTGGCAAGATCGGCTTCTGTAGGCTTGTCGAAACTTAGTCGCTATCTGGTAGAAAAATTTAAAGGAAAAGAATGAGCTAACGCCCAGTGAGTGGTATTTATTTTCTATTACGAAAATAGTTCTTGAAAATATTTAACTCAACTAAACAAAATATCGTGAAGAACTCACAGCTCAAAAACTCAAACATTTAGCTTGCAAAAGGAAATGCAGTAAAAATTCTTTTTAAGCATAACTAAAGAATCAACAAGAACTCACTAACCCTGTACCCTTATCTCTAGTCATACCAGCGTAGAGTCTTCTCAATACGCACAGCAGAGCAAACTCTGTCATACTAAGCATAGAATACATTCCACACTTAGTAGAGCAATTCTCTAGTCTTACGTGCACGCAAAACAATCTCTCTCAGGCTAACCACCCCAACACATGGCCCGAAGCCTACATGCACTGGGGTGGATCCCGAGGATCTCTCTCTATGTACTATGGAAACATATTCACACAGCACATGGGTATTCACCTAGGGTACGTAGAGCTAGCGACGTAAAAACTATTTTCTAGTATGAATTTCTTTATTCAAAACTCATCTAAAATCATTTTCTCTTGTAAAACTAACATTTCATAAACTTAAGCAATGCTTACAAATAACGAATATATTCTAAAATTCTCAAATAAGCGCACAATGTTTCGAATACTTCTGAAATGCATATTCCAACTAAGAAAACATAAAGAAAATGAAACATAAATCATTTTCTTTAAAAAGAAATATGCTCAACTCTAGCTTTCTTAAACTCATAAGTATAGTACTTTTACTAGCGGAAAAATAATTATTAAAACAACCACTTACAATCCTATTGATGAGAGAAATTCGGGTCATAGGTCGTCCCGATCTCCGTTTGACCTGAAATAATAATTAAATCAACGTATGAGTTCTTGCTCAACTAAAATGACTAATTAGCTTAGTCACATACTTAAAACATTCCATGAATTTCAATTTCCCTCAATTCCCATTCTAGGTACTCTTTTGTCCCATTCAACAATTAAATACTATTTCTTTTTCAACTTCCCAAACATTTTTCTCCTTTCTCTCTCTTCATTATCACAAGGGTACAACTTTCCCATTTCCTATTAACATTTATTTTTATGAATATTTTCCTTTAACCATGCCTATCTCTCTCTCCACATACAACCGTATTTATTATTTTGCTTTCTCCAAATTTCCTTACTTGAAATAAGTTGAAAAGCCTCCAAAAGAGATCATCTCTCTCTTCATTAAATTCAACTTGTACCACACACTAGTATTTTCTTTTTCTTTTTCTTTTTCACCTTCTCCTTCAACCTCCAACTCACGGTTTCTTCATCTTCTTCTCTTCTTTGTGTTTTTTTTTTTCTTTCTTCAACAACCAACAGCCCTTCATCTAATCTTCCTTCTTCTTCTTTTCTTACCCACAAAACTCTCATCCAACCCTTTTTTCCTTTCTTCTTAGGAAACCATCTTCCAAGTAAATATACCCATAACCAAACACAAACAAAAACTAAGGAATTCAAGACCAACTTACCAAATCCGATTAGAAATGTCGTGGTTGAGCTCTAATCACCAAAAACACACCTCCTTTCTTCCCCTGCTCTCGGATTCTTCTTCTCCCTCTCTTCCTTCGGTTCCCTTGCTTCCTTCCTTCTTTTTCTTTTTTTTTTTTTTAAAAAAAAAACTCATTTGCCGCCTCAACTTCCCATTTTATCTTCTTGTTGTTTTTTTTTAAACTTAAATAAAAGGAAAAATTAAATGGGTTGGGCTTTACAGAATATTACCTCCTTTTAGGAATTTCGTCCTCAAAATTCGGTGTCTCCAATCAAGAGAATAGCTGAGGATATTGAGGTCGCATTTGATCTTCACTCTCCTAGGTTGCTTCTTCCACTGCATGATTTCCCCATAGAACCTTAACAAGTGGAATGGTCTTGTTTCGTAGCACCTGCTCTTTCCTATCCATAATCTTATTTGGCTCCTCCACGTAAGTTAAATTCTCTTTCAGTTGCACGGGCTGCGACTCTAGTATATGCGATGGGTCTGGTACATACTTGTGTAACATAGAAACATGAAACACATCATGAATTCTGGAAAGTTCCATCGGCAATGCCAAACGGTAAGCAACTGGTCCAACACGTTCAAGGATCTCGTATGGATCTATATATCGTAGACTTAACTTTCCTTTTCTCCCGAATCTCAACACACCCTTCCAAGGTGACAACAGAAGAAAAACTTTTTCACCCACCGAAAAGTTTAGATCTTTTCGACGTTTATCAGCATAACTCTTCTGTCGATCCTGAGCCATTTTCAATCTTTCTCTAATCAGTTTCACCTTTTCTGAAGTGATCTGAACAAGTTCAGGTCCCATTAACTTCCTTTCTCCAACTTAATCCCAACAAACTGGAGTTCTGCACTTTCGACCATACAACGCTTCAAATGGAGCCATTCCAATGCTGGAATGGTAACTATTGTTGTACGCGAACTCCATCAAAGATAAATGAGAGTCCCAACTCCCTTTGAATTGCAAGACACAGGCTCGTTTGTCTTCTAAGGTCTGAATAGTTCTCTCTGACTGACCATTTGTTTGAGGATGAAAAATTGTACTAAAATGTAATTTCGTACCTAACACTTGCTGCAAGTTTGGCCAGAATTTAGAAGTAAATCTGGTGTCCCTGTTTGAGATTATCGACACTAGACCTCCATACAAACTCACTATCTCATCCACATATAACTTTGCCAACTTGTCAAGCGTATAGGTGATTTTGATTGGTAAGAACCCAGCAGTCTTGGTTAACCTATCAACTATCACCCAAATCCCATCATGACCAGCTTGTGTATGAGGAAGTCCAAATAAGAAATCCATGGTGATATGCTCCCATTTCCATTCTGGAATCGGAAATGGGTTTGGAAGTCCACTAGCTTTCTGACGTTCTGGTTTTACTTGCTGGCAGATTAAACATTTGGAAACAAATTTTGCGATCTCTCTTTTCATACCAGACCACCAATAATGCTCCCTCAAGGTTCTGTACATTTTCGTGCTCCCTGGATGCATAACATAAGTTGAACTATGCGCTTTTTCCAAGATCTCATTCTTTAAATTTGGTTGGTTCGACACACATAAACGATTACAGTTCATCAAAGCTCCATCTTCTCTCAGTGCATAATCTGCTCGCTGACTACTCGTCACTTCCATCTTTATCTTACTTAAAACTGGATCACTACGCTGAGCCTCTATGACTTTATTAACCAGAGTAGGTCTTACTTGAAAGTGAGCAAGTAAACCTCCTGAACCATCCACTGCTACTTCCGCATTCAAGCTTTTTAGCTCGCCCAACAGGGAGAAGTTAATCGCATTTTGCGAAATCTGTGAACAGATAGGCTTCCTACTCAATGCATAAGCTACCACATTAGCTTTCCCTGGATGATAATCAATCTTACAATCATAATCTTTAATCAACTTGAGCCATCTCTTCTGACGTAGTTTTAACTCCTTCTTGTCAAATATATACTTGAGACTCTTGTGGTCTGTATAAATATGACATTTCTCACTAAACAGGTAATGTCGCCAAACCTTCAACGCCAAAAACCACAGCAGCTAACTCCAAATCATGAGTTGGATAATTATGCTCATGCTTCTTTAACTGTCTCGATGCATAAGCTATCACCTTGCCCTTCTGCATCAAAACACATCCAAGACCTTAATGAGAGGCATCACTATACACATCATATTCCTCACCAGGCATGAGAAGTGATAGAATTGGAGCCGAAATCAACCTTTTCTTCAATTCCTGGAAGCTTTGCTCGCATTTCTCTGTCCACACAAACTTCGTGTTCTTCTTGGTCAGATTAGTCAATGGAAGTGCTATCTTAGAGAATCCTTCCACAAACCGACGATAATATCCAGCTAGACCAATGAAACTACGAACTTCTATCACAGTAGTAGGTTGCTCCCACCTAGCCACTGCATCGTTCTTCTGTGGATCAATGCATATACCCTCTGCAGAAATCACATGACCCAGAAACATCACCTTGTCAAGCCAGAATACACAGTTGCTGAACTTGGCAAACAATTTCTTATCACGTAATGTTTGCAACACAATTCTGAGATGCTTAGCATGCTCATCCCGACTACTCGAGTAGATCAGTATGTCATCGATAAACACTATTACAAACTGGTTTAAGAATGGATGAAATATCCTATTCATAAGGTCCATAAATGCTGCTGGAGCATTGGTCAACCCAAATGGCATGACCAAAAACTCATAATGTCCATAACGTGTTCTGAATGCAGTCTTCGACATGTCTACTTCTTTTATCTTAAGCTGGTGATATCCTGATCGTAGATCGATCTTGGAGAACACTGTAGCACCTCTCAACTGATCAAACAGGTCGTCAATTCGAGGTAAGGGATACTTGTTCCGTATCGTTACCTTATTCAATCGCCTATAATCAATGCACAATCTCAATGTACCATCCTTCTTTTTAACGAACAACACCGGTGCACCCCAAGGTGACACACTAGGCCTGATGTAGCCTCTCTCAACTAACTCTTGCAACTGCACCTTCAACTCTGTAGGTGCCATTCTATAGGGAGCTTGAGAGATCGATGCAGTGCCTGGTATCAGGTCGATGCTAAACTCTATCTCCCTATCAGGTGGTAATCTCGATAGGTCATCAGGAAACACTTCTAGAAACTCTTGCACGACAAGTATATCTTCAAGTTTTAACTTTCCAATTTGTGTATCAACCACATGAGCCAAGTAAGCTGCACAACCCTTCCTTAGCAATTTATTGGCCTTTAGTGACGTGATCATACACGATGGCCAAATCTTTCTTTCACCCTTAAAGGTAACTTCTTCCTCACCAGGTTGTTTAAACACAACCTCCTTATGATAGCAATCAACTGATGCATGATGCATAGCTAAGAAATCCATTCCCAAGATAATATCAAACTCTTGGATTCTCAATGGTATTAAGTCAACAGACAACTGCTTCCCCTCTATTTCAATCATACAATTTCTATAAACATTACGTGCTACCACTGGTTCCCCCACAGGTGTGGCTATCACTAATTCACCAGGCAATAATTCTAGAGTTTTATCTATCCCAACAGTGAACATATACGAAACAAATGAATGAGTAGCACCCGGATCAAACAATACATGAGCATTTTTATTAAAGATAGTTAACGTACCCATCACAACATCAGTTAACTCTCGTGCCTCCTGTTGTGTCATCGCAAAAGCTTTTCCTTGACCACGGGGCTTGCCAACTTGCCCCTTTTTCTTTGACCCGCTCAAACTGCCTTCCTGGTTTTGACTATCACCACTTGTTGTAGTAGACTTCGCTTGCGTGCCAGAGGGTCCCTGATCACTAGGAAAAGACGAGGCCCCTTGGGACATATTGCCTCCTTGTTGCACATCTGGGGACACTCTTTCTTCATATGACCTAACTGGCCACAATTATAACATACTCGGGTCCCCCATAGACACTACCCCTGATGATGCTTACCACAATTTTGACAAGCTACGCCTCTGCTTTGGCTGGATGCTGGTTCCCCTAACTGCTATGCAAGCTGACCACCAGAGGATCGTGAAGATCGGCCCGAACCACTACTAGCAGACTGGCTGAAACTAGAATCTGCTCTCGCTGAACCACGATGCCTCGGTTTAAAACTTCCATGTCCCCTGACTCCTGGTACAAAACTCATGTTGCCACCTTTAAATGATCTGTCCCTTGACACTCCAGTGGAACCTCGTGCACTCCTGAAAACTTCACTCTGAGTTCTTGCTTCTATCAGACTTTCTTCTACTCTCATGGTAGTTTCCACCAACGTTCCAAACTTCTTCCTTTCTGAGTTGGCAGTAACATGGGTTCGAATTTCACCTTGTAGCCCATCTTCAAACTGCTTGCATCTATCGATATCATCCCTGATTACGTTTGTAGCGTACTTGGACAACTCAAGATATTTATGCTCATACTCCGCCACTGTCATCGATCTTTGCACGAGCCTTAGGAATTCACTGCGCTTTGCATCTTGGAAAGATCGTGGATAGTACTTTTCGAAGAAGACCCTCTTAAATTCTTGCCAAGACATTCCTTCAGCATCTGTTCGTCTACTCAAGATTGATCTCCACCAATCTCGGGCTGCTCCTTGTAGGAGATACGTAGCTAATGATACCTTCTTGTCTTCTGGGCACTCCATAACCTTCAATCCCGTTTCAATATTGTCCATCCACTTCTATGCATCGGCGGGATTGGCTGTACCTAGAAAAGGTTTTGCCCCCAAGGCTATGAGTCGTTCGATTTTAATATTCTTTGTTGGATCCTTCTTGAGCATCTTTATCGCCTCTGCTACACCGTGGGTGATGCTAACCATCAATTCTTGCTTCTCCTCCACACTAATTTTCCCTCGAGGATCCTCTTGGTCGTGACTTGACCCTCCTACATCACCTTCATCCATTGTATCTATTATGCAGGTAGGTTTCTGAGTTTCGATGTCTTGTAGCCTACGAGTCTTGCCACCCTGAGACAACAACAAACTGCATAACATACTATCACAACAAGAACAACACGACTTCTTAGGTTAAACTCGACGAATCTAACATGCTCTGATACCAAAATGACACACCCCTCCCTAGCTCTCTCTTAACTACCTAGTGACGTGGTGTGCCGGCAATGAATCCTAACTAACTATAGGACGCATGGCCATCTACATGTTCTTAACCCCACTTAGGCTCTCAAGGGACCAAAAATTTGGGCAGAGTTTCCCCTAAAACTTGGCTAAAACACACCTGAAGAGAAACAATGTATATGCATATTTTATGAACTTTATCACCTCCTGAAAACAGGTTAGAGACACAGGCGTCTAAACTACAAAATTCAGCCCAACACTTCGCTACCAGAACATTTACAACCAACTAAGTCATGCTACATGTTCTCATTACATTTCCTTAACCCAAAACATCATATACATACAAAAGGTACTCTAAACACAGACTCGAGTGGCAAGATCGGCTTCTGTAGGCTTGTCGAAACTCAGTCGCTACATGGTAAAATAATTTAAAGGAAAAGAATGAGCTAACGCCCAGTGAGTGGTATTTATTTTCTATTACGAAAATAGCTCTTGAAAATATTTAACTCAACTAAACAAAATATCGTGAAGAACTCACAGCTCAGAAACTCATAAACATTTAGGTTGCAAAAGGAAATGCAGTAAAAATTCTTTTTAAGCATAACTAAAGAATCAACAAGAACTCACTAACCCTGTACCCTTATCTCTAGTCATACCGGCGTAGAGCCTTCTCAATACGCACAGTAGAGCAAACTCTGTCATACTAAGCATAGAATACATTCCACACTTAGTAGAGCAATTCTCTAGTCTTACGTGCACGCAGAACAATCTCTCTCAGGCTAACCACCCCCAACACATGGCCCGAAGCCTACATGCACTGGGGTGGATCCCGAGGATCTCTCTCTATGTACTATGGAAACATATTCACACAGCACATGGGTAATCACCTAGGGTACGTAGAGCTAGCGACGTAAAAACTATTTTCTAGTATGAATTTCTTTATTCAAAACTCATCTAAAATCATTTTCTCTTGTAAAAATAACATTTCATAAACTTAAGCAATGCTTACAAATAACGAATATATTCTAAAATTCTCAAATAAGCGCACAATGTTTCGAATACTTCTGAAATGCATATTCCAACTAAGAAATCATAAAGCAAATGAAACATAAATCATTTTCTTTAAAAAAATATGCTCAACTCTAGCTTTTCTCAAACTCATAAGTATAGTACTTTTACTAGTGGAAAAATAATTATTAAAACAACCACTCACAGTCCTATTGATGAGAGAAATTTGGGCCATAGGTCGTCCCGATCTTCGTTTGACCTGAAATAATAATTAATTCAACGTATGAGTTCCCGCTCAACTAAAATGACTAATTAGCTTAGTCACATACTTAAAACATTCCATGAATTTCAACTTCCCTTAATTCCCATTCTAGATACTCTTTTGTCCCATTCAACAATTAAATACTATTTCTTTTTCAACTTCCCAAACATTTTTCTCCTTTCTCTCTCTTCAATATCACAAGGGTACAACTTTCCCATTTCCTATTAACATTTATTTTTATTAATATTTTCCTTTAACCATGCCTAACTCTCTCTCCACATACAACTGTATTTATTATTTTGCTTTCTCCAAATTTCCTTACTTGAAATAAGTTGAAAAGCCTCCAAAAGAGATCATCTCTCTCTTCATTAAATTCAACTTGTACCACACACTAGTATTTTCTCTTTTTTTTCACCTTCTCCTTTAACCTCCAACTCACGGTTTCTTCATCTTCTTCTCTTCTTTGTGTTTTTTTTTTTTCTTTCTTCAACAACCAACAACCCTTCATCTAATCTTCCTTCTTCTTCTTTTCTTATCCACAAAACTCACATCCAATCCCTTTTTCCTTTCTTCTTAGGAAACCATCTTCCAAGTAAATATGATAACCAAACCCAAACAAAAACTAAGGAATTCAAGACCAACTTACAAAATCCGATTAGAAATGTCGTGGTTGAGCTCTAATCACCAAAAATGCACCTCCTTTCTTCCCCTGCTTGGATTCTTCTTCTCCCTCTCTTCCTTCGGTTCCCTTGCTTCCTTCCTTCTTTTTCTTTTTCTTTTTTTTAAAAAAAACCTCATTTGCCGCCTCAACTTCCCATTTTATCTTCTTGTTGTTTTTTAAAAAAACTTAAATAGAAGGAAAAATCAAATGGGTTGGGCTTTTGTTGTGCAATTTTTCGCAAGCGTATGGTAGCCCAAGTAATATTTAAAACGGAAAGTATTCCGAGTATCGAATCCTCAGGGAAATTGATTTAATTCCATTAATTACCAAAAATCATCATGCTTGGTTTTATTTAGAAGCTCAACTTTAAAGAAATAAAGAACTAAAAAGAAACTTAAAGAAATCATGCAATAAATGGAAATATCCTATTAAGGGGACTTGACCTAGGGTGTTATCTAGCTTTCTTGGATTTGTAGCTCAATTAATCGGATTAATGTAACTACAATTCTTCAATTCCATAAATCTAGAAGTAATTTTAAGCAGAATTCTTTTTCAAGCTCCTCCGCATCTCATACTAATATAACTAATTTATGTGTCCATTTCCTTAGTTAATCATAGTATGGCATTAAGCAACTTCATTATTAATTTCTAACAATTCTTTTTCACTCTCGTGCTCCAAGCAATTATTAGCCATGCAATTTGGATCTAATCTAAATTCTCTCTGTCGAGTATCAATTTAGACCAACACAACAATTAATCTGTGATCAAGAGATTAAAAGCATTAAGAATGAATTGCACAGATGAAATATGAAGAACTTCGTTACATTATCCAAGAAATTAAGCTACACTACAATATCCAATTAGCTAGAATAACAACCCTAGGTCCCAAGATTTACTCACAAATGGAAATAATGTTGCCAAAGTGATCTTGATCCATAGGCCTAACTCAGACTATAATAAAGAATTACAAAGAAGTAAGGAAGAAATAACCGATAAGTTAATCCCAAGCTCCCGTCACGATCATCTCGAATCCCGAACCTTGGAATCTCGCTCAATTCCACCTTTTTCTTCACAATTCTACTCTCTTTTTCTCTCTTTTGAGCTAGGGGAGGACTCCCCCAAGAATGGGATGATTAGAACCAAAGGAAGGGGGGCTATTTATAGGAGCAAGGGTTGGGCATTTCTTGCTGAACAAGCCAACAGCATTGCGACGCTACATCACAGTGTCGCGACGCTGTGACGTCACAGCTTTCTTGGCGCAGAAGTTGGTGCAGCGTTGCGACGCTGTCGCGATTCCAGAAATATCTTCTCTGTTGCCAAGCGTCGAGACGCTCTGGCCTTCTAGATGCCCCAATCGTGGATTTTGGCCTCCTTCTTCATTTCTTTGGGCCTTCTGGGCCTCCACTTCAAATGTCTTTTCTCCACTTCATCAAATATGGCCCAAAAGTCTTCTTTTTGGTCTTGAAATTGATAAAATTCATGGTTTTGCCTCACGAACTCGGTTTTCTACAAAATCAACATAGAAATACATTAAAGCTCACAATTATCGTGCAAAACTAGTCGAAATAACTAGGAAAAAGATAGCATTTTTGCATGCTATCAGCTTTACAGCTAGCTTGCAATACTCGAACTTGGTTTTGGAAGCAACCTTGGAACGCTAATTCCATGATCTCAACTTAAGATGCTAGATCATAAAACTACTCTAGGAAGATCTTTTTCCCTTGAAGCTAGCCTATACAAAGAGGTTCGCCAAACTTCACCTATTACGAAGAAATCTCTCGACTCCTTAGAATCTAGGTGATGCTTGATAGAGCTTGGAAACCAACTTACTCGAACATTACTTAGAACAAGTTTGAATCCTAACCCAACAACACTCGAACATTAAGAATTAAACTAGGGTACTTAAACATGCTTGAAAGAACCTAAAGACCACTTTTACCTTTAAAGCTCCATCAAACAGGATAAGTCCTTTGCTGGAGAATAACTCGAGTAAGCTCTAATTGATCCCAAGCTACAAGTAACAACTTCCAACATCAGGGACTAATTAGCGGAGCCTAACAAGAGTTCTAACAAGGCTAAAAAGGTGAAGAAGCTTACCGAACCACGCTAAACGAGTCCAAAAGCTTGTTGGAACTTACTGACCAGCACCAAACTCCTTTGAACACACGCTGCCCGGGGTCAGAATTGGGATAAAAATGAAACTAACGAAACACCCATAGGTTATAGGCTATTCTAAAGCCAACCAAATTAAATTACAAAGGTTTAAGGGTGAGGAAACTTACCGATCGGCACCTAAACGACCTTGAAGCTTGCTGCCCAGTGACCAAATGAGTTCAAAATCACTAATCCGAACCTTCTAGCTTATGGGCATTCAGTCTCAAGGCTGTTCGGGTTATGGGTATTCATCGAAAGCCAGTTTCGAGCCCAAACGCTCGTTATTTTGCTTTCCAAGAACCTCAAACCTGCAAGTTAGAAACCGAAAAGGAATGGGTAAACCATATTCGAACTCAAACAAGCATGGATCATGATCTAGGACAACTTTGAGGACTAAACTACAAGGGTACATTCTGAAACTTGAAGGAAAACGAATGGGTCGAGGCTAACTTACCCAAAACGTCGAACACTTGTCGCTAGATGGGCTGGACCTTGCTGAACACGCGCGGATTGAAAGATGTTGAAGCAAGAACGACAAAGGGGAGAATGAAATTGCGCTCGAGGTTTGAGGGTCGCTCCTACTGGTTCGAGAAGGGACGCCGACAACGCTGTTATGCTCGGACCAAATAGAACACGAGAAGGAGAAAGAGATTTGAGCCACCAAACTCGCAAAAAGAAAGACGAAATCGTGTGGGAAGGTTGCGACGACTCGACCTTAGACCGAACGGACGACGGTGCTTGATCTCCAACAGCGGCATGGCGAGGGGCGCGCGTGGCGGACCGGCGCGCGTGGATGGGTCCTCTGTAACACACAGAACTCGGAGGGGGGGCTGTCATGCACGAGAGAGATGAAGAGAGGGAGGGACCTAGATTAGGGCTTTTCTTGTTTTTTTAATTATATTAAGCTTAATTCCTTTCCTTTTCTTTTAAATAGAACCTAAGAATGAAAAACCCATTCTAATTAGGATTTAGATTTTATCTAAGATTTAATTTTAAACCCAACCTTAGCTCCTAAAGAATTTGAGATAAAAACTGATTAAGAGGAGTTTGGGTCTTTTGAAATTTAAGAAAAATATCAAATATTAAACCTCCAAACTTTAGGAAATTAAAGATTTAATTAAAAATCTTTTTTCCGTAAATTATAGAAATTTAATTTAACAACACAAGGCTAAGCTTAAATTCTAATTTTTTTTTAAAATTAGAATAAGAACGTCCAATTAATTCCAAAATGTCTCGATTTCGAAACGCGGGGCATTACACGAATACTTCACTCGAATCTCGCTTTTCCTTTCCTAGGTTGCTACTTCCCGTTTTTTATTTCTCCACAACACCTTTACCAAATCAATGGTTTTGTTCCTCAAAACTTTTGCTTCTTTAGCCAAGATCTTGACAGGCTTCTCCTTATAGATCAAATTCTCATTTAGGAACAAAAGGTTTTGGATATAACACATGTGAAGGTTCATGGATATACTTCCTTAACATGGACACATGAAACACATCGTGCACTACAGACATGGTTGGTGCTAACGCCAACCTGTAAGTACCTGAACTTATGCACTCCCGAATCTCATAAGTGAAGGGATTCGAATTCCGTAATTCCATAAAGCGGAAGTGTGATTGGGACCGATTCGTAGTTAATTTTGTTTAATCTAAAATACCAATACATTGGCAATAAACTTAGAACTATTCTAGATTTATATGAAGGCTAAGCATACAAAAATATTAGATCTAAATCTAATTTATATAGTAACAAGTTACTTACTCTCATTGACGACTCATATTAAATTCACCAACTGCTTGTGAAATAATCACGAACTATCGCGAACACTACCACTATGGCTACACCGGTATGACTCTGAGACTACTAGAGGCAGGAGACTGGTGGGAGCCTTCAGGAGAATTCTCTGAGAGTAGGAGAATGAATGGGATGTCTTTCACCCCACCCCAGGGGTCCTATTTATAGGAAAAGGCCAAGACCTTTTCCTTACAGAAAAAAGTCATGAATAAGATCTAATCAAATCTATTATCTTATTCATACTAATTTTAATAAATAATTAATTAATTCCATAATTAATTAATTGCCCAATTAAATATCATATATTTAATTTTAGGGATTTTATTAAATTATTTATACTAATATGAATCCAATTCATATTAATTATTTGAACTCTTTCAAACATTTTCTCTCAAGAATTAATTTTGAAATTAATTCAAAATTATATTATAAAGTTTCATAAACTGTATATTATAATGTATCAATATACATTATATGATTCTCCTAAATAAATTGAACACTCTCAATTTACAATTTATACTTAATTGCCTCAAGTTTCTTTAGGAGCTACCAGTGGGACCTAATGGACCTGCAGATCAGAAGCTCCAACGATGTGAGATTAATTAGTCAAACTCATTAACCAAATTAATCAATATTCATTAACTTTGTGTTCGTTCCACTATGGACTCACAGTTGCACTCTTCTCACTGCATACATATTTCTATGTCCACGGATATAGACCAATAACGACTAGTTAGTCCTTCACTAGTTAGTCCAGGTGCAGAGTCAAGAGTCAAATCTAGAGACTCTTATGAAGGAGTACATGGCAAGAAACGATGCTGCATTCAGGAATTTGGAAGTTCAACTTGGACAAATTGCTCAGGAGATTAAGAACCGACCACAGGGGACGTTGCCTAGCAAGACTGAGATCCCTCACATGGAAGGAAAGGAACAATGCAAGGCGGTGACCTTAAGAAGTGGGTTGGAATACGATGGCCCAAAGTATCCAATAAATTCAGAAGCAGAGATCCTATAAGAAGCTTGAGAAAAGATTTTAGAAAAGAAGTCAGACATTACCTCAGATATTGCGCGGAATAAAGAAGATAAAGAAGAAAAGACCAAGGAGCAAGAAGCCTTGGTAGAAAAAGAAGAAAAATCAAAGTTCGAGAAAAAACAGGGGAATGCGACCGCAAAACCTCAAAAATTTGTAATAGATCCAGAATACATACCACCTCCTCCATACCCTCAGAGATTCAAACATGCCTCGCAAAATGTACAGCTCAAGAAGTTTTTGGATGTATTACAGCAGTTACACATCAATATACCATTGGTAGAAGCACTGGAACAAATGCCTACCTATGTGAAGTTCCTGAAAGATATTTTATCAAAGAAGAGAAGGTTGGGAGAATACGAAACTGTTGCACTCACTAAATGTTCCAGTGCACTAGTCAAGAATGAAATCCCTCCCAAGCTCAAAGACCCAAGAAGTTTCACCATTCCATGCTCCATGGGAGGAAGGGATGTAGGCAGAGCTTTGTGCGACTTAGGAGTAAGCATCAACTTAATGCCATACTCGGTTTTTAAATAGTTAGGGATTGGTGAAGCGCGACCAACAACTGTAACCTTACAGTTAGCAGATAGATCACTTACACATCCTATCGGAAAGATTGAAGACGTATTGGCCAAGGTTGACAAATTTTTACTCCCAGCAGTTTTCATCATTTTAGATTGTGAAGCTGACAGGGATGTGTCAATCATCTTAGGACGACCGTTCCTAGCCACCGGCAGAACCTTGATAGATGTGCAGAAAGGAGAATTGACCATGAGGGTCAATGATCAGCAAGTCACGTTTAATGTGATGAACGCAATGAAGTACCCTGGAGATTTCGAGGAATGTTCTTTGATTGACAAAATTGATGAACTCTCCCGATTTAGTTTTCAAGAAATAATGAAAAGAGAAACTTTGGAGGATATACTTGGAGGGGAAGAACCAGAAGTAAAAGGTGGGAAAAGAATTGAAGTTGAAGAGATCAATCAACCCATGAAAAGACAAAGGATCAAACCATATTAGGGGAAGGGCTTCGAGGATGAGGAAGCTCATGTTTCCGTGATTGACCTAGTATGACTTCTATACTTTGAAAAAGTAATTTTTGTATATTATCTGGATCTATAGTCAAATAATAATACAGACAGGGACTCCAAACATATCTGGACAAGAGTAAAAACTCCATCTAGGAAAAGGTACTTAAGTTGATCGAAAGGGACACCTTTTCCTGGGGATTTACCTGGGAGTTTTGAAAAGTCCATATTGTTTTGTATCTTGTCTATCTTAAAAAAGAAAAGAAAATATATATATTTAGAAAAAGAAAAAAAAAGGGAAAATGAAAAATATAATAAAGGATTTGTGATCAAGAGGGAACTTTGTCTAAGGAAAGTCTTGCCTAGGCTGAGGTATTTAAGTTGACCATAGGGAACACCTCTACCTGGGGACTTCCCTGGAAGTTGAATTGATCAAAACATCTTGACTTAATTTCTCTTAAAAATAAAAAAAGGGGGGGAAAAGAATAATAAATCATGATTAAGCGTGTGAACTTTCTAACATGTTTATGAGTGTTTTCAGCGAAGAAGGAAAAGCAAAGGAAAAATGAAAATCAGGAAAAAAATAAGGAAGGCAGAAACTGGGAAAAATGTGATCGCGTTTCTCCCCAGTGTATTTGGGAATGCGATCGCATTTGTCCAAATGAGAGGGAAGTCACAAAAATTTTTGACCTGCACGTGACGTAATTGGAAAACTATAAATAGCTAACTTATAGTCTTTCCCTTTTCACCAACCACTCAACTCTTTTGCATACAAATCAAAACCTTAACTCTCCATATTCTCTCATCTTGAAACCGAAAAACCCACATCAAGAACAATGAAGAATTCGCCCAAACCTACATCATCACGCAAGATTACTCGTTCCCAGAGTAATCCAATCGCCCATGAAGCTGAAGCAAGCGTACGACGGCAAGAGGAGCAACCCGAAATACCCATGCACGGCACGAGAAGAACGAGACCCATGGGATTCTCGCCGACGGTTGCAGACCAAGGTGCTTCCAACGTTCAACCTCCTTCTCCTTCGACAGTGTCGGCCAGTTCGAGGGAGAATCCGAGTTCATCTGCACCTAGGAGGTCCTCGCTCGCCGCCGTCATCCATCAAACCCAAAAACTCGCAGCTCAATAGTTCGAGAAATGCTCGCGGGATTGGTTTTCAATGATCCAGGGGATGGGAGCTCAGAGACGTGCTGCTCTTGAAGAAGAAGGAAATATGCGAGATGAAGAAGAAGCCGCCAAAGCAGCTGGAAGCTCTCGGCAAGAGGGAACATCAACGGGTAAACATTCCGAACCTTCAACTAACCCCTCTCCGTCTTGCAGGACCAAACCATTCGTTACCTACAGTGCAAGGAAGAGGAGCCCAAAGAAGGTTGTGCCCGAGAGGCCGCTTGTTATTGAGCCCCTCAAGGTAGCAAGAATGCCACCGGACGTGTTCGAAGGAATAATCCGCCAAGCTGTGGCAAAGGCTCTTGTTATTGCTGAAGGTTACAAGGCTGAACAAGAAGCTTTGAAAGAGGTGGAAGCTGAGAGAGAGATGGAAAATCAGCACATAATGGAGGAACATGAGTCTACGAGAAAAAGAGATTTTGAAGAAGAGGAAAGACAAGAGGCAGAGAGGGCCAAGTTAGCTGAGGAAGAAGAAAGAAAGTTTGAGGAAACCTCAGGAGGGCAGCCATTGATTTGCAACTCCTTGAGGAAGAGAAAAAGAGAAGCGAAAAAATAAAATAAGATCAAAAAAGAAGAAAGGAAGCTGAAGCCTTCCTTGCAGCTTTTGAGCCACTTCACAAGGCTCAAAGTGAAGCTGATTTGCTGCAAGGGAGGAGAGAAGAAAAGGCCCAACAGGGGCCAAATGAAGGAAATTTAGAAAAAGAAAAAGAAAGAGAAGTAGAGGATGAAGGCCAGAATGAGACCACATCTGGGCCGCATTCTGAGGAAGGCCTAGCCGAGGCCACCATTGATCAACCAGCTGATGAGGTTTTCAAACCTCTATTCAAAGATGACCCACCAGCAGCTGATAGCACCTCTTCGGGAGAGAAGAGGGATGAAGAAGAGAAAGAAAGCAAAGAGGTCGAAACCTCCAGTGACTCTGAAACAGAATCTGAATTGGAGATTAAAGAATTGGATGATGACCATGTTCCTATCTTTGCGGCATTGAGGAGAAAGAGGAAAAGAGAGATCAAAGCTGAACGGAGGACTAAAAATAAGAATGACCCCATATTTGCCAAGAGGCCGAGGACTAGGTCCATGGACGCCTCTCCTGCAGATCCTTCTACCGTCTCACCCGCCAAGCCAAAGGGCAAATCACCCAAGACTTCATCTCCTAAAAATCCATTCCCTGAGGTATTCAAAGATTTTAATTTTTCAGGAACGGATGGAGATCATGAAAAAGAGAGATTTCCTCAACGAGAAGGGATTCTCTAACAGAGCAGGAGCACTGCCAGAGTTCGTTAGCAGAGTTATCTCCCAATACAAATGGCAGGAGTTTTGTGCTCACCCTCAAGAGGCTGTAGTGCCTTTAGTTCGTGAATTTTACGCCGGCCTGAGGGAGGAAAGCATCAGCATGGCGGTTGTGAGAGGCAAGATGGTCGGCTTCTCTACAGTAGACATTAACCAGGTGTACAGGATCAAGGCACCCCTAAATCCAAGAGGGAACGATGTTATCAGGAACCCCTCGGCCAACCAAATGAAAGAGGCATTAAAACTTGTGGCCAATAAGGGAGTTCAATGGAAAGAGTCCCAAACGAAGGTGAAGACTCTAGTGCCAAGCGATCTAAAGCCAGAATCGACAGTTTGGCTTCACTTTTTGAAGAACCGATTGATGCCAACCACCCACGATAGCACGATCTCAGTGGATAGAGTTATGCTACTCTATTTCATTATGAAAGGGTTGGAGATCAATATCGGGAGCATAATCAGGGATGAGATTTTAGCCTATCGGAGAAAACAAGCAGGTAAACTTTTCTTTGGATCACTCATCACCCAGCTTTGTCAAACGGTGAAGATAGTTCCTGGCAAGGACGAGGAGCGTCATTTCTTCAAGCCAACCATTGACCTGTCCTTGATCGGGAAGCTCCAACAGAACAGCATCCAAAGGAAAGACAAAGCCTCCACATCTCAGGCCACCCCACCATCAGGGTCGAGCATGGCTTCTCCATCCCAACACACTCCTTTTACAGGGCCCTCACCGTCATCGGAAACCCTAGCTATTGCTTACCGCCAGCTTGATCAAATCAAGGAAAACCTGAAGACTTATTGGGCATATGCAAAGGAGAGGGATGAGGCCATTAGAGAGTTCTATCTCTCTATTGCCCCGAGTATTGCTCCAGTTTTTCCCAATTTCCTTCGATTGCTGCTACCTCAAAAGACAAGGATTCTGATGAAGAGGATGATGAAAATGATGATGAAGAGAATGAAGAGAAAGAGAGTTCCTCGGACGAGGACTAGGGGAGTTTTCTGACCCCTTTACTTGCTGCTTTTGTAAATAATACTGTTTTGTTGCTTGCTGTTTTTTAGTTTTAGCATGAGTTTAAATTATGTTTTTAGTTGTTTAGTTGTTGTTTTGATTGTTTTAAATTGTTTAGTTTGTTAATATTATGATCATAGTGTAGTTTAGATAGTTTGTGGATAGTTTAGATTAGATAAACTTGGGTTTTTCAAGTCTTTTCTTTAAAAATTTGCTTGCTGTTTTTTAGCTTAACCTATGAACTTTTTGAAAGAAAAATCAACTATAAGAAGAAAACAAATTTGAAAAATTTTTTTGGAACAAAAGCATGTTTTCAAAGGAGTTTTCTTTTAAGCCCTTGATGATGAAAACAAGAGTTTTGTTCTATCTCAAAAGTGCCACCGTCACAACTGAACTGTTTTCTAGTCATAGGCTTTCCATTAGTCTTTTTCTTTACAAAATTTTCTTAAGTCTAAACTTCCTCGTGTTTAACCTTTCTAACACTCTAGGAGAGTTTAGCCTTGAAGTTTTGAAAAATAAAAAGCCTCATGTTAAGCCCATGCCTCAAAAACAAAGCCAATGAGGACATTGTCTAACTTTATGTTTGGGGGGGTGTTTTATGCTTTACCTTGTAAATATTTGTGCTTTCTGTAAATTTGTATTGCTGGAAAGAATATGTGCTCAGTATTTATGTATAAAAAAAATGAAAAACCGAGAGTTACTCCTCCTTCCTAGGGTTTACTGAGTAACCAGTGGCATTCATGACACCCATGGTTTGCCATTGCATGAAAGGTTTACTTAGGGAAATGAGTATCATTCCAAGCTTGTGAACTTTGCTCGTAGCTAGATATCTTCACCACAAAGTGTCGATAAGCTGGAACGAAGGTAAAGATGACAGCAAGGATACTCTTGGGAGAAAAAAAAAGTTGAATAAAAAGAGCACCAGCAGTCAAATAAGTTTGGGGGAAATAGAAAAGGTCTAGTAACACATGTATGCTCATTTTTACCTCAAGATTGTTTTTTCTTAACTAAAAGGACTACACTAGGCTCTATGAGTAGAAGTTAGGTAGTTTAAGCACATTGGTTATGATGGATTAGGGAGAGTTTTGCTTTGAAAAAGAACAATAGAATCTTCATGCCTAGGAAACTCAGACGTTGTGACTGGCACTAGAGTAGAACCCTCTCCTGAAAGGCAAACTTTTGAGAAAACGATCTTGAAAAACATGTTTAATTGATTCCTGTCACTTGATTTGAAATTGAAAGCTGATACTAGTACCATGATTGATTACTACACATGAACCTTAACATTTTGATTGGCAATTGAGCTCTAGCATTTTGATTGGCAATTAAGAAGTTGATCTATGACATTTTGATTGGCTATTGCTTGAGGACAAGCAATGAGTTAAGTTTGGGGGTGTGATAAGGGTAAAAAATATACCTATTTTACCCTTATATTTAGCTCATTTCTTTGTCAAATATAGTATGTTTAGATCAATTTTACTATTCTCGAGCTCAAAATATGTTAAAGTTGATAAGTTAGGGTGTTGAGATTCATTTTTGTCGAATTATGCTCATTTGTGCTTAAAAGGATTCAATTTTAAAGGAATTTGACTAAGTTTATTGTTGTGCGGAAAAACAGAGGAGAAGCTGGAATCTATCCAGAAATGCGATCGAATTTCTGGGAAGGCAAAATGAAATGCGACCACATTTCTGGAAAAACTGAGACAGTTCTGAGTCGTCCGCGGGTCGTTGTTGACGAGTCTTCTTCGCACCTAACCAGCTGTTTTGACCCCGAAACTGACTGGGCTATCTACCAGCACCTATTTTGCAGCTCCTCAACCATTTCCTACACTATATAAGCTCGAGATTCGAAGTCAAATTCAAGCAGAACTCATTTGGAAGAAGAGGGTGGTGACAGAACCCTAGCTTGACACCTATGAGTAGGGATGCCCGAGGTCCTTCTTAGATGACTAAATTCTAACCTGAGTTAGACATCAAACCTTGGGGTTTGTAGGGATTTTCACCCATTCCCACTCGTAAAAGCGAGAGAGTGAAGTGTCTTAGCGAACTCTAGAAGGATTGAATAAATAGAAGAACCCATAATATTTAGCTATCTCCATTATTCCCAGCTCTTGATACTTTTCATTATTCTGTATTATTTACATTCTTATTTCAATGAAAATGTGTTCATTTGCTCTTTATCTCACCATGAGTAGCTAAATTTTGTTGAAGGGTTTAATGTGGTGAATTCTCTTATGGTTCAATAGCTTGAAAGTGTTTTATTTGCTTAAGTTGTGTTCAATGCATGTCATTCTTTATTGAATTTCATCCTGATCTTGCTGAGTTTAAATTGATCACTTAGACTTTGCATGCCATGTGAGTTTGATCTCGAAAGGGACAGACGATATCAGTTCTCATAAAGGTGATATAGGAGAAAAAGCTCGAAAGAGATTGTTCCGCGCTATAGGGGAAGCTGCCTAAGGCACCCTATATCGACTATAGGGTTATAGGTTGCATTCGTGAATTATCTATGTCGGAGTCGAGTCGTAGAAATGTGCATAACGGTACTCGCTTAGCCTTCTAACGGTTCTTGGGAGCAAGGCCAAATAGAAGTTAAATCTGACCCAATGCATTGAATAGGCTTAGGATAAATACTACATGATTACGATTATTGCCTTTGGGATGAATCCATGTTGAATACTGTTGGGATAGGTGTCCTAAAACTCGTAGATAGTGAATGATAAACGAATTTTATACTTATTCGATAAAGGCGTTATCGAGATTAATTCAGTAAAGTTATTACTGAATAAAGTAAATTGCACATATAATTACCCAAATCCAATAAACTAAGATCCATGGCTATAGGATGAACTCTTGAGCTTTATGTAGAGACATAAAAGTGGATCAAGCTTGAGTAATAGCCAAAACAGTCTATAGTATAGGAATAGGGTTGGGTACCTTATTCTAGGGACACTATGAGACGCGGCCCACTTTATAGATGGTATAGACGATGTGATCCTAAATCGTCCATGTAGAGACATGCGAGTGGGGGCGTCCTATGCAATGAGTTTGCATAAGACCAGGACCAAGAAATAAGTCGCTCTCGCTTTATAACACCGTTTACTGACGAGACTGACTATTTCATGTGATGACCTAGGTAACTCGATCTTAATCCTGAGCTAACTATGAACTCCTGTTTATTCGGGCTTATCCTTAGATCTGCATAGGTGAGAGTGACTCAGTATCGCCGACTCAATAAGCCTCCCATTTCAGGGATAGGAACGGGTAGATAGCTGGGGACATAGTCATGCAAGAAGGAATTCACTCCTACCCGAATTAGGGATAGTAGAGAGGTTGTTCCCTTAAGTGCTGACTCCGGGGCTTGAACAAAGGGATCCCGCCCTCTCATTGGCCCGAGAGGGACTCTGTTTATTGGTTGGACCATAAACCAATTGTTCATTAGAGGATCAGTGGGACTTAAGGAACTAGAAGTACTATAGGGGTAAAACGGCTTATTGACCTAGCTATAGCTACGAACAACCTGTGAAGGATCGACTTACTAATCATGGTTAAATCAAGTGGACGGAAATATATCTATAGTGAGGGGAGTGCAACTATCGGGCTATAGTGGAGTGTCCCGATAGTTAACGAATGTTGGCTAGCTTGGCAATGAGATTAGTCGGTTAGCCTCGAATCGTTGGAGCCCATGATCTATAGGTCCATTAGGTCCCCCTACTAGCTCATATCGGAATTAAGCCTAGAACAAAAGATAGGAAGCTTTGAATCGTTCAAAATCGGGAAAAAAAAGGGTATTATCATAAATTGTGTTTGACACAATAATTTAATTATGAATTAAATTAGAAAATGAGAGATGAAGTATTTAAAAGTGTTTTGAATACTATATATATGTATTAGGAATCATATATACGGAATTGCACAAGATAACAAAGATTAATTAGATTAATCATATCAAAATTAATTTGAAAATTTTCAAATTAATTACCAAGCAATCAATTTCAATTTAGAATTGAAATTGGGGATAATTTGCAAGCTTGAAATTTGATTTCAATTTGAATTTAGTGGATTTAGTTGGAAATTCATTTAATGCATGATCATTCAAAGTGGAAAGACAACTCATTCATGCATTGTTGCATGTCTTGTGTAATGTACACCTAGAATCCACTTGAACTTGCAAATACACCATGTGTCTTGTGTCTTGAGGCTTGGCTTTGCATGGAGAATGTCTTTAAAAGGAGCTTGAATCAAATTCAAAGGGAAGAGAGCCATTTTTCCTTAATGTTATGCTGCTGGAATTTGGACTCAAAGTTCTCTCATCTCTCATTCTTCTCCATTGCTTGATGCTTCAAGCATTCCCTTCCCATTCCCTATCTTATATAGACTCCCACAAGTCGTTCTTGGCCCGGAGTATAGTAGGGAAGACTCTAGAGGTTGTCCAAGGAGCATAGGAGAGGCAAACACCACAAGGAGTTCAACATAAGTGAGCTACAAAGGTTGGTGTTTTCTATACTCTCTATTCTGTCTTTTCTAGAACATGCATGCTTTAGGAGTAAAATTGAATGTCTTAAGTGCTTTCGATCTTCAATTGCTTCCGCATGTGTAATATGTACACCTTCAAATACATCGTTTATTTCTTATTGTTATTCTTTATTCATTATTTGCTTTTTTATTTCTAAAAACCAATCAATCAGACTTATTTCTTTGGTTACTCTTTCAAAAGCAATCATTTGAGCAGTTTCTTCATCAAATCTGAATTTCCAATTTAGTCCTCGTGGGATCGATACCCTTGGAATACTTCTAAGCTTTTTTACTACTACGTGCGATAGTGTATACTTGCACTAGGGTTAGCTGAATTTATCTTATTATTATTGATCATCTTATCTCACATTCATCCATTCAGCTGACAACTCACCAGTGACCTAGGCAACTTAGTCTCAATCCTGAGTGGGTTATGGACTCCTATTCACGAGGGATTGTCCTTTGATTTGTATGGGTCAGAGTGGCTTGTACGCCGACTCAATAAGCCTACCATTTTGGGGACAAGACCGAGTGGGGAGCTGGGAGCATAATCACTCGAGATGGAATTTACTCATTCCCCACTTTAGGGTAAGTAGATGAGTGTTCCCTTAAGTGGTGTCTCCGGTTCTTGAACAAAGGGTCCTGCCCTCTCAATGGCACAAGAGCGATTTTTGTTTGATGGTTGGACCCCAAACAGGTTATTCCTTAGAGGAGCATTGGTAGTTAAGGATGTAGAGGTAACCCAGGAGTAAAACAGTAATTTGACCCAGCTGGCGTTTTCGAACACTTGTGAAGGACTAACTTGCCGTTATTAGTCAATATCCATGGACACATAAATATATCTGCAGTGAGAAGAGTGCAACTGTGGTTCTATAGTGGAGTGAACCCACAGTTAACGAACATTAATTAACTTGGTTCAAGAGTTTAGCCAATTAATCTCATATCATTCGAGCTTCTGATCTGTAAGTCCATCAGGTCCCACTGGTAGCTCATAAAGGGTATTGAGGTAAATTTACTAAGAGAAATAATATAATGTATATATTATATACATTATAATATATAGTTTATATTTTCATTAAACTTTATAATATAAATTTATTTTGAATATTGATTCAAAATAAATTTATGGGAGGATAAATATTTGAAGTCTTGGGTTTTATGCCCTAAAACTCGTAGCTAGTAAATGTAACATTTGACTTGATTTAATGAAGTATTATTTCTATATATATTTGTCCTAAATATAAACATAAATCCAATAAACGAAGAACCCATGTTTATATTATGTATACTTGAAGTTTATGTATGACATAAGTATGGATCAAGTTCAAGTAAATAGCCTAAATGATTTATAGTACATGGATAAGGTTGGGTACCTTAATCCTGAGGACACTATTGGCACAGCTTGTTATCTAAACATAAACGATGTGATCCTAATCGTTCATGTATACATGTGAGTGAGGGTGTCCTATGCAATGAGTTTGCTTAGAGATCGGACGAGGAGATAAGTCACTTTCGCTTTACAACACCGTTTACTACAAAAATTGAACATCTCATACAAATAACCTAGGTAACTCGATCTTAATCCTGAGCTAACTATGAACTCCTGTTTATTTAGGATTGTCCTTTGATTTGCATGGGTGAGAGTGGCCAAACATCGCCGACTCAATAAGCTTACCATTTTGGGGATAAGACTAAATAGATAGCTGGGGACATAGCTTTGCAAGACGGAATTCACTGCTACCCGTTTTAGGGTTAGTAAAGAGGTTGTTCCCTTAAGTACTGAATCCAAGTCTTGAACAAGGGGCCCCACCCTCTCATAACCTTGAGAGGGACTTAGTTCGGTGATTATATCACGAACTAATTGTTCATTAGAGGATCAGTGGAACTTAAGGAACAAGATGTAACTATAAGGGTCAAACAGACATTTGACCCAACTCTAGTTGCGAACAACCGATGAAGGGTCGACTTACTAATCATGGTTATCTCGAGTGGACAAGAAATATATCTACAGTGAGGGGAGTTCAGCTACGAGCTATAGTGGAGTGTCCCGGAAGCTAACGAACAATGAATAACTAGGTTAATGGATTTAACCGGTTATCCACGTATCGTTGAAGCCCATGATCTATAGGTTCATTAGGTCCCTCTACTAGCTCAATAGGAATAAAACTTGGAACAATATGATAGGTTAAAATTTGAAACGTTCAAATTCGGATAAGGATACAAAAGTCGGTTATATACGATATTTAAACGACATAATGGTTTTAATTTCGAATTAAATTTAAAATGAGAGTTATATGTTTAAATATGATTTAAATATTAAACATGTGAATAGGGATTCATGTTCGAGAATTTTCGTTAGGAGAAAAACAGGGATTGAAGAAGTGATATTGATTTAATATAAGATATTAAATTAATTGATTTTATTATCATTTTAATGAAATAAAAATTTTATTGAAATTAAAATGAAAATGAAAGTGATTGGGATTATTCAGATTTTTCATTAAAAATTACACATTTTTTGGATTTAAAAGAAATTCAAATAATTGGTAATTTTTAAAGAAGTGCTTAGTGACTAAACACATAAAATTAGCCTTTTTGCAACACCTAATCCATGACTCAAATCACTCCCTATTTGTTGTCAATTTTTTATGCATGATTTTTCTCTATATATAGAGGATCAGCTGGTGAAAATTAGTGGAATTCATCAACCTAAAATGCTGCCAAAAGTCTCCCAAGACTTCCCTGTTCATACTCTCAAGCTTGCATGAACCCATGAGTTTACCTTTCCACTTCCTATCAATTGAGGATCCCACAATCCGTTTCAAGACCTGAAGTTAGTAGAGAAGATCCAAGTGGTTGTCCAAGAGCCGTTGGTGTGAAGTTTAAAGCCTCGGATTACACGAATTGGGAGCTTCAAGAGGTAGGTACAATTTACTCTGTTTTTTTTTTGTTCTTATGAACAGCATGACTTCTAAGATCAAATTGATGAAATTGTGTGCCTAAGATCCAAAATTGCTTCCGCATGTTTGATATTAACACCTTCAATTGGTATCAGAGCATGGTTTGGGCACCCAATTTGCATTAATTTGATCATGGTGGGTAGCATTTGCATATTGAATTTTTCTGGGTGCTAAAATGGATATATTACAGTTTTTCCAATTTAATTCTCTCAAATTTGTTGAAATAATTTGGAATTGCCTACATGTTTATGGGTATTAATGAGTTCATATCGAGTCTGTAAAATATGAGAGTCATTAGAGTCCATTTAGGCCATCAATTTGATGAAATTTTGAGACTATGCAAGTTGGCCGAAAACAGAGCAACAGAGTTCTTTAAATCTGGAAAATGGAGAATAGATGACGGGCAAGAGAAAAACCAGGCCAGACCGGAAGGAGAAAGGCTCGCGGTTTGGCTCGATTTCAGACCTGTTCGACTAATTTTTATCCGGTTCCTGGTAGTTTGATGTGTGCTCCGTTCGGTTCAAGTCTCCCTGGTTTGGTTCGTACGCGTCTGGACCGGTTTTGGCTCGTTTTCACTCCAATGGTCTGTTTTTACTTGGTCTGGTCGGTTCAGTTACTTTTCCTTGAAGAGGTGGGCGGTTCAGGTACTAATTGGCTCGGTTCAGCACTGTTTGGGTTGGTTCAAGCAAATTTGAAGCGGTTTGGGCTGATTTGAAGCATTCGGGAGAAATTCAAGCTATTATTGTGATATTATTTGTAATAATTTAGTTGTTGCTTGCTAGAAATTGCCAAAACCGGTCCATTTTAGTGTGATTTAGTTAATTATGCATGGATGGATGTATGTTTTAATTAAATAGCCAACAATATGCATAAAGCATGTCATATAGATTTAAAATCCCACCATAGGAAGCATGTTACATGCATTAAGTATGTTATAATAAAGTTATAATATAAAGATGCATGTTTAGGTTTCATGATAGATGCATGTTGAATGAAGTAATTGTGTTATTGTTTGATTATATAAACGTTATATTAACTAAACGAAAACGAACAAAGCATGCTGCATGAAACTTCCTTAGCTCGATTTAAAGCGTTTCGATCGAATAAATGAATGTTATAGGTTAATGTCGTTTTCATTGATATAAAACCGACATTGACATTTAAAATCTATAACAAATATAAAAGCATGCTCACTTAGGGTTAAAAAAGAACTCAAAGATCAATCAAATCAAAATAGTTTTAGGTCGATAACTTGTAAAGCTAAGGTTACAAGAGAACTCACCCGGTTAGATGTTGTCTAAGGCTGGAGGTATTCAAGTTGACGGTTTATGAAACACCTCCTACCTGGGCATCAAGCCGGTACTTGAGTTTAGTTAACCCGGTTTTATGAGCATGTGTGAGCGATGTGAGGTTATAATATGATTTTATCACCTAGACATCGTAGGTTAAGTCCGTTTGTGGACGTATCACCTAAGCTTAGGTAAAGTTTATTAGTCGGATTCTATCTAAGTCAAAATTTAAACCCTAAAAATATAATAGGACACTTCAGTGGGAGGAAATGTAATAAAAACAAGATATTTTAAATCAAGTTTTTACTCCCACATCCCCTTGTATTCACATCGTGAGATGCATGCTCAGCTTCGTGTCACCTTGGAAATGGCCTCCCTACGGAAAATGTTTAGCATGCATCAATACCAAGGTGAATGGGGAAAGTGTTCATAGTAAGCGGGAGAAGGACAAATGACAATTTTTCCTGCGGTCTCCACTCCTAGGTTGCACCGTGAGATTCCTATGATCCGCCTGTGTGTCGCCCTGGAAGCGACCACCCCTATGGAGGGCCTGATCATAGGATACGGAACACCGCAAACTCCAGAAATGGATAGGGTCTCTTAGGTCAGTCACCAACAGTTGTCTTTTCCTAACAGTAGCCTGTTGGTGCATACCTCTGGGATCTGAAAGTGGGAGGGTCACACTTACAAGAATGAGTTCTTGACCAAACAAATGGTAGCTAGTAACTAAAAGAATATGAGATGTTCTGGTTTTAGATATTGGCTGAGATAAGTCTCAATTCAGTGGAGAAATAATTGATCATCCTACGGTGGCTGTTATTCTAAACCTCTGAAGTATCGTTGCAAAACTATATCGATAGTTTATTAGGATTACTTTGATTAAATAGTTTTGCTAAAATTGATTGGATTGTTTAAATGGTTAAAGGCAAAAACTAATGTAGTCAATTGTTTATTGTTTTCAGCATGTCTTCCTCAATATTACAACTGCTTAAAAACGATAAGTTAACCGGTGCAAATTATGCAACATGGAAATCCAATCTGAACACGGTTCTGGTTATTGATGATCTACGGTTTGTCCTGACAGAGGAATGTCCTCTGGTCCCTATTCGTACTGCATCTCAATCTGTTAAAGATGCATATGATCGCTGGATGAAGGCCAACGAAAAGGCCTGAGTCTATATTATGGCTAGTTTATCTGAAATTTTAGCCAAGAAACATGAGGGAATGGTCTCAGCAAGAGAGATCATGAATTCACTTCAGGAAATGTTCGGACAGTCGTCCTTTCAACTCCATCATGAAGCCCTCAAATACATTTACAATTGTCGCATGAAAGAAGTCCAACCCGTTCAAGAACATGTCCTTGATATGATGGTCCATTTCAATGTTGCCGAAGTAAATGGAGCGGTCATCAACGAACGTAGTCAAATAGCATTTATAATGGAGTCACTTCCAAAAAGCTTCCTACAATTCCGAAGCAACGCTGTAATGAATAAGATTCAATACAATTTTCCTACGCTCCTAAATGAGTTACATTTATTTCAATCACTTATGAAAGGTAAGCAATTGAAAGAAGGAGAGGCAAATATAGCACATTCCAAAGAAAATTCCTGAAGGGTTCATCCTCAGGAACAAAGTCTGTACCTCAAAATTTTGGCTCTAAGAATATCCAAAAAAAGGTAGGAGTAAAGGGAAAGGCTCCCGTTACTGCTAATTGAGGAAAGAAGAAAGCTAAGAAGGCTGACAAAGGCAAATGCTTCCATTGCAACATTGAAGGGCATTGGAAGAGAAATTGCTCCAAATACCTCGCTAAAAAGAAGAAGGAAAAAGAAGGTAAATTCGATTTACTCGTTTTAGAAACTTGTCTCTTAGAACATGATCAAGATGCCTGGATACTTGATTCCGAAGTTACTAATCATGTTTGTTCTTCTTTGCAGGAAAATACTTTATTTCGGCAGTTAAAGAAAGATGAAATGACGCTCAAGGTTGGAACATGAGACATCATTTTAGCTTCTGCAGTGGGAGATGTCAAGTTGTTTATAGGAGATAGGTTTTTCGTTTTGGAAAATTTGTATATAGTTCCTAAAATACATAGGAATCTTATATCTGTCTCCTGTCTAATCGAACAAGGATTTTCTGTAAATTTTGAAACTGATGAAGCGTTCATCTCTCGAAAATGAATGTTCGTCTGTTCAGCAAAATTAGAAAACAACTTATATGTCATAAGACCAACTGTGGCTCCCACCAATGTCTTGCCTCTAGTAGTCTCAGAGTCATACGGGTGTAGCCATAGTGGTAGTGTTCGCAGTAGTTCGTGATTATTTCATAAGCAGTTGGTAAATTTAATCTGAGTCGTCAATGAGAGTAAGTAACTTGTTACTATATAAATTGGATTTAGATCTAATATTTTTGTATGTTTAGCCTTAATATAAATCTAGAATAGTCCTAAGTTTATTACCAATGTATTGGTATTTTAGATTAAACAAAATTAACCACGAATCGGTCCCAATTACGCTTCCGCTTTACGGAATTACAGAATTCCAATCCCTTCACACTATACCCATTACATAATCGTATCACTATACCTATTACATTTCTCCCACTTGCCCTAGATTTCATCTTTGTACATAACTCGTAGACCTTGACCTTCTAGATGACCCTCAAACACTTTAGCCGAGAGAGCCTTCGTGAATGAATCAACAATATTTCATTCAATTTAATGTTCCTGCTTGTCTTGGGCTGCGAGGTTCTTTTGAATTTGTCACAGCACCACTGTATCACTATAAAGTGTGATGAGCAAGTTCACATTTGGAACACATTCCAAATCAGTCAATAACTTCCTAAGGAATATAGTCTCTATCGCTACTTCACAAGTAGCTATATTTTCGGCCTATATGGTCAAGACTGTAACTATGTCGTCATACTATAGCTCCTTCGTAAAGATTGACCATAGATACTGATGTAGATTTCCTCAAATCCTTAACAGTCTTAAAATATGTGTCAGTGTATCCTATAAGGATCAAATCCTTAGTCCCATACACGAGCATATAGTTCCTCGTTCTCCTAAGATACTTGAGGATATTCTTAACAATCTTCCAGTGATCAATGATGCGCAATTTGCTTACCGCAAGTGTACGGGTCAAGTTATAATATAGTGAATGTAAATTCGAATGTCGTCCTCTGGATTGGTGTCTAGTCAATTTTAATTACCGAAAATACTTTTGACCAATTTTATTTAGGGAATCGAATTGAATGAGAATATAATTGATTCAAACACAAAACTAAGCAAAAAGTGACAATCTAATGGGAAGAATTGGTCTTAGGGATTTGATTTCACCAATTGGAGTTATGGATTCATAAACGGATTAACACATACTATGATTCATAAATCTTGGCAACTAAAATCACACATATCTCTCCCGAGCATACATGATTCTCCCATATGCAATTGAACCCGATATCCCTATCTAAATCCAATAAACATACAAGGCAATAAGGCTAACCTTTATAACAATTTCTAGAATTAACCTTAATCTCCCGATTTTTAGCTAAATTCTAGTTATGCATATTGATTTCTAATTTAAATCCTCTCTCCCGAGTTAGATTCAAGCATAAACATCAATCAATTTATGGCCGGTAAATTGAAAGCATTAAGGACACATATATGCATAAATGACATCAATAGCATAAAAACCGTAAATCAATCCATAACGTGCCCAACAGCTACATCAATCCCTAAGAGTTAAAGCCTAGCTACTCATACACAACGTTACAATATAGCAATAGTCTAAAACAGCCATAAAAACTAACTAAAGTGAGGTAAAGAGGAATTAAACTCGTTGTAGGTCGAGACCGAACGTCCCCGTCACGATCCCCACGAACAATGGGTTGATTTCCAACTTGCTCCCTTTGCTTCAGCTCCAAAATGCTTTGTTTTTCCTCTGTTGTCGGCTCCAAAAAATCCCAAAATGAAGTCCCCTAAAACCTAGCCGAAATTTCCTTATATTCTAATTTTTTCGTTGTAGCGTCGAGACGCTATGGACAGCGTCGCGATACCGCGAATCTGGAAATTTTGCCTAGAGCGTCGCGACGCTATGAAGTTTTTTTTTTTTTTTTTTTTAAATCAGCTGGGCTGAATTTGTCTTCTTCCAACTTTATCCTTTTTCGATCTTTTAGCCCTTTTTCATGTCCCGAACACCCAATTGACTCCAAAATCACGTTTTAGCTCCAATCATCAATTTCCTACAAAATAAACATTAAGTGCAATAAAATGGTCAATAAATCATAAAAGACTAGCTAAGTTGATTAGGGAAAACTAGCTAGCTATGCTCGCTATCAATCAAATCTTGGATTAGATTGATACTTACTGACAATCCCTATTGCATAGGGCATTCGTCTCATGTCCTCAGCTTCTTGGGGTGTTTTAGGAAACAGTTTCTTAGACAAAAGAATTCCATGCCTGAAAGGTAGTGAACCTTCTTGGAGTTCTTCATCTCATATCTAACTAACATTTTGTAGATATGAGACACTTGAGACAGGACTAGCATTTTGTTCTTTCGGTTCCCAACAATTTGGATCTTAAGAACAAACTAAGTCCCTAATAAACAATTGGTTTGGGGTTCGACCACTAACCTAATACCTCTCGGGCCAATGAGAGGGCGAGATCCCTTTGTTCAAGTCCTGGAGTCAGCACTTAAGGGAACAACCTCTCTACTATCCCTAAATCGGGTAGGAGTGAATTCTGTATTGCAGAACTATGTCTCCAGCTATCTACTCGGTCTTATCTCGAAAATGGTAGGCTTATTGAGTCAGCGATGATGAGCCACTCTCACCCATGCAAACCAAAGGATAATCCCAAATAAACAGGAGTTCATAGTTAGCTCAGGATTAAGATTGAGTTACCTAGGTCATTGATAAGGGTCAAAAATATACCTATTTTACCCTTATATTTAGCTCATTTCTTGGATAAATGTTGTATGTTGTGATCAATTTACTGTTCCCGAGCTCAAAATATGCTTACTTTGATAAGCTAGGGTGTCGAAAATCACTTTTGTCAAATTTAACTTATTTGTGCTTAAAAAGACTTGATTTTAAGAGAATTTGACTTAGTTTGCTGTTGTGTAGAAAAACAGAGGAAAAGCTGGAATTCTCCAGAAATGCGACCGTATTTTTGGGAAGGCAAAAATGAAATCTGACCGCATTTCTGGAAAAACAGAGACCATTCCGAGTCACATGCGGGTCGTTGTTGACGAGTCTTCTTCGCACCTAACTGGCTGTTTTGACCCCAAAACTAACTGGGCAACCTTCCAACACCTATTTCGCAGCTCCTCAACCAATTTCTACACTATATAAGCTCGAGATTCAAAGTCAAATTCAAGCAGAACTCACTTGGAAGAAAAGGGTGGTGACAGAACCCTGGCTCGACGCCAATGAGTAGGGATGCCCGAGGTCCTTCTTAGATGACCAAATTCCAACCCAAGAGAGAGTTAGACATCAAACCTTGTGGTTTGTAGAGAGTTTCACCCATTCCTACCTTGTAAAAGTGAGAGAGTGGAGTGCCTTAGCGAAACTCTAGAAGGATTGAGTAAATATAAAACCCATAATATTTAGCTATCTCCTTTATTTCCAGCTCTTGAATCTTTTCATTATTCTGCATTCTTTACATTGTTATGTCAATTAAAATGTGTTCACTTGCTTTTTATCCCATCATGAGTAGCTAAATCCCGTTGAGGGGTTCAATGTGGTGAATTCCCTTATGGTTTAATGGCTTGAAAGTGTCTTATTTACTTAAGTTGTGTTTAATGCATGTCATTCTTTATTGATTATCACTGCAATCTTGCTGAGTTTAATTTCATCACTTAGACTTTGCATGCTATGTGAGTTTGATCTCGAAAGGGACAAACAATATCGGTTCTCATAAAGGTGATATAGGAGAAAAAGCTCGAAAGAGATTGTTCGGCGGTACAGGGCAAGCTGCCTAAGGCACCCTATATCGACTATAGGGTTATAGGTTGCATTCGTGAATTATCTATGTTAGAGTCGAGTCCCAGAAATGGGCATAACGGTACTCGTTTAGCCTTCTAACGGTTTTTGGAATCAAGAGCCAAATAGAAGTTAAATCTGACCTAATGCATTAAATACACTTAAGTTAGATATTGCATAAGTATGGTTGTTACCTTAGGGATGAATCCATGTTGAATACCTCGTTTTATCTTATTGTTATTCTTTATTATTTTATTTGCATGTTTTATTTATCTTTTCAAAAACCCAATCCATCAACATATTTTCTTTAGTTACCTTTTTCAAAAGCAATCATTTGAGCAGTTTTTCATCAAATCTGAATTTCCAGTTTAGTCCTCGTGGGATCGATACTCTTGGAATACTTCTGAGGTTTTTTTATTACTACGTGCGACAGTGTATACTTGCACTTAAGTGTTAGCTGAATTAATCTTTATTATCTCACTTATCATCTTATCTCACATCCATCTATTCAGCTGACGACGCACCAGTCATCACACTAAAATAAGTCAGTTTCAACAGTAAACGGCGTTATAAAGAAAATTGACTTATTTCTTGGTTCTAGTCTTATGCAAACTCATTTACATAGGACACCCCCACTCGCATGTCTCTACATGAACGATTCAGGATCACATCGTTTGCACTATATACAAACTGGGTCGTGTCACATAGTGTTCTCAGTATAACATACCCAGCCTTATCCCTATACTTATAGACCGTTTAGGCTATTACTTGAACTTGATTCACTTTTATGTAACTATATAAAGTTCAAGTATTGATGCACAGTTTGCTTACCGCAAGTGTACGACCAAGTTATAATATAGTGGTTTTTTAGATCGAATGTCGTCCTCTGGATTGGTTTCAAACTAGATCAATTACCATGAATAATTTCTCTTAATTTTATCTAGGGATTGAGATGCAGTGATGCAAGGAAATATAATGCAAGAATTTAAAAGATTGGGAATTCAATTGGGGAGCAAACTCTTAGGGGTTGTTTGGGGCACTGAGTTGGTTATAATAGCTGGGGGTTATAATAGTCTGGGGATAGTCTAGGTGTTATAATAGTTTGTGTTTGGGGTGCAGATTATTATAGTCTGGGATAAAATAGTATGTGTTTGGGTGCAGTGTTTGGGATGCAGATTATTTTAGTCTGGGTTTCAAGCTGACTGTTTTTTTTTTTTCCCTCATACAACTTTGTACTTCAAATATTAATAAAAAAAATTTGGGTTTAGTTGTAAAAAAAATAAAGTTTTGGGTATAGGGGAATTGTGTGTTTAACTTAAAAGGAAACAAAAATAAACTAAAGTAAGGGTTGATTTTCTTTGTTTTAGAGTCATGGTTTTTTTACAAAATAAGTCTTTTTATGATTTCATATAGAAAAACCATATTTGTTTCATTTCTGTATTTCCAACATAAAAATGGTAAATGCTTATTCAAAACTTATTTTACCTTCATTATCAAAAGAATCAAATAAAATAGAAATCACATAAAATAAAACTTGAGTAGTATTTTTTAAAAAATTATTCTTATCACGATAAACTTATACGATAAGTATAATTTGGAATGAAAAATATGGTACGATGAAAGTAAACATTCATATACTTCATTATCAAAAGTAATTATATAATAAAACTCCATATTTATATATGTACAAAGACAACCTAGTATCTAACTCCCTAGAAATTTTCCGATTTTTCCGACGACCACCAACAAATTTTTCGGCAACCGAAAATTTTTTCCCTCTTTTTTCCTTTCATTTCTTCTACCACTTTTCTTTTTTTTTTTTCTTTATTTTTGTTTTTTATATTTTTCGAAATGAAAATGAGAAGAAATATTAAAAAAATTAAAAAATTAAAAAAGTCATCGGAAAAGTGGTTGGAAAGTCGACGGCGGTCGCCGGAAAAGTTGTCAGTGGTCTCCAGAAAAGTCGTCGGCCGGTCGTCGGTAGAAAAGTCAATGAGTCACATGGAAGAAGAGAGAAGAGAGTTACTGTAGAGAATGGATAGAATAATTTGGTGGGTTGAATAGTGGTTAGTTACTGTAGCAACACGGAGGGGGAAAATAACCAACTACACCCCTTATTTTTGTTGATGCATTAAACACTGAGAGGCTGTTTGGGGCGATGAATTGGTTATAATATCTGGGGATTATAATAGTCTGGGGTTATAATAATCTGTGTTTGGGGGCAGATTATTATAGTCTGGGATAAAATAATCTGTGTTTGGGGTTCAGATTATTTTAATCTGGGATAAAATAATATGTGTTTGTAGTGCAGATTATTTTAGTCTGGGATAAAATAATCTGTGTTTGGGATGCAAATTATTTTAGTCTGGGTTAAAATAGTTTGTGTTAGGATTGCTGATATGTTTAACATGAGATTTTGAATCAAGTGTTCAAGTTGACTTTTTTTTCCTGCCTTCTTTTTTTTTTTTGTTTATTTTCCTCATACAACTTTGTATGTCAAATATTATATTTTGCAAATATCAATAAAAAATTATTTGGATTCGGTTGTAAAAAAATAAAGTATTGGGTATACGGGTTAAATGATGTGTTTAACTTAAAATGAAACAAAAATAACCTAAGGTAAGAGTTGATTTTCTTTGTTTTAGGGTCATGATTTTTTCACAAAAGAAGTCATTTTATGATTTCATATTGGAAAACCATATTTGTTTCATTTCTGTATTTTCAACGTAAACATGGTAAATGCTTATGTACAAAGAAATTATATAATAAAACTCCATATTTAATAAAACTCCATATTTATATATGTAGAAAGACAACCTAGAAATATATGAGTACAAAAGATAGATAGAAAATTCTTGAAAGCAAAGATAATTGTGAAGCAGCACATTAGTCGAGGAGTGGTGGGTCAACTGTGTTTGTCCAAAAGATATTCACAATACTCCAACTTCAGAGGAGCCAGAATGGAGAAGAAATTCTCTGTCGCTTTCATGTTATTGAAAAGGATATCCATCAGCTTCACCCTTTTTCGATTCTCTAGTTCGGGTACCTCCATCAAGTGGGTTACAATTTTATCTCTGAAGTCGGCCTCTGTGGCACGTTTTTCTTTCGGCCACTCTGCAATGGACTTTAGTTGTTCTGTATAAGAGGCCATTCCCTCTCTGACAGCTTCTGCACTGTGCATGTTAGACCTAGATCTCTTCCTCATACTCCCACGTGACAAATTTTCGGTTGGGTAAGTTCGACTGCCTGGCGTCACCCGAGGCTCATCCTCTGACATGTTCACAGTAGGCATGGTGAATGGTGGGATGGGGATGTCGTTGTCTGGGGATCCACTGAGGTTTACTGCATCATCTGGCACATTGGAACCCATCTCTGCCATCACCTCCGACACCCCCCCCCCCCGTGGCTCGATCCTTCACAAAAACATATGCCAAGTCCTCGAAATGTGGGAAAGGCTTGTTTAGCATGCCCTTTGCGATAGGATGAGTCTGCATTCACCCAAAAGTGTATGTTAGAAATCAATAAAATATGAGAAGTTAACACGGTCACACGTTCTTACCTTCACCCACAGGTCAAATGTTTCTTTCTTCGCCTCGATGCACTTAAATTCATCGTTCCAGACAAAGCCACTGCATCAAGGACCCATCATCTCTACGATTGCTTGGTATTGTTTCTTCAGGGTGCGAACCCTGGATTCAATGCAACTTTGTGCTGGAACGTCCCGTCCAGGCAGTTTCTCCCTCATCAAGTGTTCCAGTTGCACTTGATACCCAGATCTAAACGTCCCATTATCGGACCTCCAACCGCCCATGTGAACTAAGGACACGAGGGACTCCACAAGCTTCACGTCCTCGTTCTTCGTCCACGTGTGTCTCCGAGCTCTAAACGAACGGGTCATTCTGCTATGTGAATACATACATTGTGGAAATGTTAAACTATAACGTAATAAAAATCATGTACATAGATTCATGAATGAAAATTGCATTAACCAAGATAAACAATTACATTAACGATTGGAATGTAAACAGTCAATATAACTAGCGATTATGAATACTAGAAGTAGAAGAAGCGATTCATAAAATCTATAAAGCAACGTTAATCCATTAGCTATTACGTAACTCCCATTCCGAAAACATCTATTCTGCCAACTCATCCTTCCACCGGCTCCATTCGTCAGAAGTCTCAATGAAATTAATATTCTCACCATCAGTTGTAGCCGACGCAGAATCCACCTCATCTAGTTCATCGGGAATTTCACGGTCACCCATCTCCCTATTGGTAAGATTGTGAAGTAAGCAGCACGCTGCGATGGTCCGTCCTTGAATTCGAACTGGATAGTACGATTTCGATCGGAGGATAGCTCACCTTCCTTTTAACAAACCGAACGCCCTCTCAATCACATTCCTTGCAGATGAATGTTTCATGTTGAATAATTCTTTTGGAGTAGTTGGTGCATTCTCCGCACCACGCTATTCAGAAAGGTGGTAACGTTCCTCTCTATACGATGCCAGGAAACCCTCTGCATTAGGGTACCCAGCATCGCACAGATAATAATATCATGTGGAATGTTATATCGGCTCAGTACATCTTCCTAAGGGTTGTATGGTGAAAGGAAAAAATGTTTGATTATTTACCCTTCGGAACTTTGAGTCCTTTCGGTCGTGATATTGCATCTCTAAGAACTCGAGAATCAGTGGCAGACCCTTCCCACCCTGGTAGGACGAATGTGAAATCTCCTTTTGTATCACAAACAGCAAGCACATTCCTTGCAATTTCACCTTTCCTTGTTCTATACCTCGGACGATCGAGGACACTAACATTGACCTTGATGTATGTTCCATCTAACGCACCAAGGCAATTCTACGTCGACATAGTATAGGCAATAGTGGTTCACGTTTCTAACACTAGAAGTGAGGCCAGACTTAGATAAAGTTGGATGAATAATGATCTATACCTGAAACCATTTCCACCTCGGATCCGTACAAGAGGTCGTGACTGGCTCAGGTTTTTTTAGAAGAACTTCATGCAGTCGTTGTTGGGTTTTATGTCCTAAAACTCGTAGATAGTGAATGTAAACAAATTGTATACTTGTTTCAATAAAGTGTTATTGAGTTTCTACAATAAAGTGTTATTGTTAAATATTGCACAATTTGACCCAAATCCAATAAACTAAGATCCAAGGTTGTTTACATGTGACTTGAACTAGTATGTGGGGACATACGGGGATCGGTGTTCAAGTAACAACCTAAAAGGTCTATAGTACAGGGATAAGGCTGGGTACCTTATCCTAGTAACACTATGTGATACGACCCGCTTTGTATTCGATACAGACGTATTGATCCAAGGCGTCCATGTAGGAAACATGCGAGCGAGGGTATCCTATGCAATGAGTTTGCATAAGACCGGACCACGAAATAGTAAACCACTAGATGTAACACGGTTAACTAGTTAGGTTACTGTTTCAATACGATGACCTAGGTAACTCAGTCTTAATCCTGAGTGTGTCATGAACTCCTTCTCACGAGGGATTGTCCTTTGATTAGTATGGGTGAGAGTGGCCTGCACACTGTCTCAATAAGCCTACCTTCTTGGGGACGAGACCGAGTGGGGGGCTAGGGACATGACAACACAAGATGGAATTCACTCATTCCCACTTCTAGGAGAAGTAGATGAGTGTTCCCTTAAGTGGTGACTCCGGGACTTGAACAAAGGGATCCCGCCCTCTTACTAGCCCGAGAGGGACTTTCTGTTTAATGGTTGGACCATAAGCAGGTTGTTCATTAGAGGAGCGCTGGTACTTAAGGAGACAGATTAACACAAGGGTAAAACGGTAATTTGACCCAATCGTGATTACAAACACTCGTGAAGGATTGACTTATCGGTATAGGTCTATATCCGTGGACACATAAATGTTCTACAGTGAGAAGAGTTCAGCTATGGGTCTTTAGTGGAATGACCCACAGTTAATGAATATTGGTTAACCTGATTAATGAGTTTAATCGGTTAACCTCATATCATTGGAGCTTCTGATCTGTAGGTCCATTAGGTCCCCCTGCTAGCTCGTAAAGAGTAATTAGGAACAATTATATCTTGAGAGAATTTGAATAGTTCAAATTCATATTGGGAATTAAGTTAATTGTATGAGATACAAATTAATATAATGTATAATGATACATTAAAATGTAAAGTCTAATTTGAAATTAAATTTTATTATTATGAGAGAAATAAATATTTGAAGAAGTTCAAATATTAATATGAATTTGATTCATATTAAATTTATAGGATATAAGAGAATTGGAAGGAGTTCCAATTTTAATATGAATTTGATTCATATTATAGAATTAATTAACTGAAGGCCTGAAATTAAATATATGATATTTAATTGGGTAATTAATTAATTAACTAATAGAAGGTCTGAAATTAAATATATGATATTTAATTGGTGATTAATTAATTAATTGGAAATTAATCAATTATGGAAATGATTAATCACTTATGGAAGTAATTAATCATTTATGGAAATGATTTAATCACTTATGGAAGTGATCAATCATTTATGGAAAAGATTAATCAATTATGAAATTGATTGGTTATGGAATTGATTAATTATGGAAAAGATTAAATCAGTTATGAAAATAATTGATTTTAAATGAATATTTTATTTATGGCCTTTCTCCTATAAATAGAACACTAACCCTAGGGTTTAGGTACTACAACATATGGCCACCATAAGGCCCTCTCATATTCTCTCAACTCATGAACTCTAGGGAGAATTTTCTCTCTAGAGTTTTTCTCATTCAAGATTAGGTAGTCCCACAACTACGTTCCGAATCTTAGAGTTATAGCGGGGAAGACCTCGTGGTGGTGTCCGTTGAAGTATTCAGAGTCGTCAACGGAGGTATGTTTTTCAGCGTTTAACTTTTTGCCAATGTATTGGTATTTTGTAGAACAAAATTAATTTACGAACGGTCCAATTGCTTCCGCTGTAACGGAATTGGGAATTCCAATCCTTCAGTCGTAACACCCCATGAAGAACGGTGCTAAAGTGTCTAGAAATGTCTCCCCAGACCTAGCGAACTGCGCACGAACTACTCGGTTCTTAACGTCATGGGCTAGGATGTGTAAGAACATGGCAACCATCTATTCTACATCTACGACCTCTGTACCGGTTAAGCCGACAACTGTTTTTAATAAGGTGCAAAGTATGGCAAAACATCTTTTGTCCATCCTTGTACTCTCTCGACAACGTAAGTCAGACTCGTGTATAAGTCTGAAGAATGCTAGTTGTCTAATGTGGTGTCGGATGTAGGGTGATTGGTGTTCTATTCTTATATGATCGTTCATATATAGATCTAATAGTAAGAGAATCTGAGCTTGAGCTGTGGTGAAGGCTGTCAATATGGCCACTAGTTCATGGGGATCTAGTTCATTGGGATCCATAATTACACTAGGAGACAAAGGGAAAAAGAAGAAAAAAAAAAAAAAAAAAAAAAAAAAAAAAAAAAAAAAAAAAAAAAAAAAGGTCATCATGGACGAAGGTATCGTTTAACTCAAATAGGAAAAAGGGGAAAAATAAATAAATAAATAAATCAAGATTCAAGTAGCAACAAAGGGTTATGGATTTGTTCAGAAAAATTGAGAAGCATTTGTTAAAAAAGAAAACAACATAACTTTGGGAAAAAAGAAGACAACATAATTGAGAAGTATAACATTTTTTAAAACAAATTGGGAAAAATTACTTTTACTTGAAGATTCCAAAAAGTATAACTTTTGTTAAAATAAAATAAAAAATCAATATGATTTGATTAAGGAAATGAAATTTCTTTTACTCTTGGATCAAGAAAATGAGATTGCTTTTAACTCATTAATTCTCTCTCTCTCTCGTCTCTTGAGTAATAAGCTGGAAAACTCATTCGAATTATTATATTTCTTCTTCAGTGTAACAAAACATTTTTAAAAAATATAATATAACTCATTATGTTTTAAAATTTCAATAAGACATTTTGAACAAAAAAATCTACCCCAAATTGGATTTACCTTCTTGTTTTGAAAAATTCTAAAAAACTTGTCCAACTGACTATTATTTATAATGTGCCTTTTCAAAAAACCTCTTTTTTTTCTTTTTAGTTCGATTGGGTAATTGATTTCAAATTTTTTATTATGCACGATATCGTTTGACTTTGATATAACTATGCAAGGGAAACTTGTAACATTACGAAAATCATTTTTTTTAGTGCAACTTGTTTCCTAAAATCTGTTTTTCTGCGAAAAGCTATTATTCAAAATCTTTTTTTAAAAAAATTAAATTTTAACAAAAAACCAAAAAAAAACAATGTAAAAAAATTTAATATTATAGTTTTGCATAAAAATAAGTCTGGTTCAGCTCTAATTTCAAAATTGCCAACAGTTTGATGAAATCGAAAGAAGTTTATGGTGGAACTGTATTAAAAAAAAATGATTTCTTGGATAAAAAATCAATTAATAAACCTTTTTCATTTTAATCAACTCAAGTTTCATGATAAAATGTTTTAAATTTTGTACTTTTTGTCTAATCTTTCGACTACATTTTCAGAATTAGATAAGATTGTTAAATTTTGGCACTCACTAAAAAAATATGTTTTAGAAATTATAAATTTGTGTTACAAATTGTGTTAAAAATTCGGAATAAGTAAACATGTGAAATTTGTGTTAATTGTTTCAAGGTGATAAAATTTGTGATTAAAGTTAGCTACCTATAAACCGATATCCAGAACGAATGATTTTTGATGCAACCTTTAGAATAAAAAATTTCAACCACCAAACATATATTAAAAATACAACGAAAATATAATACAAGCATAATAAAAAGTTTCACGCATGTTCAACATGTTTAATATACAATGTCCTACATAAATTATGAAAGAATATTCTACACTCAAATACAAGCATAATAAAAAACAGTGTTCAATCAATATACATGAACCAAAAAAATGTGGAACGTAGATAAATTACATAAGGAACATTTGATCTTTAAAAAAACGAACCTCGAAGTAAGGTCGATGAAAGTATGTTTTCAAACCCTGAAAACAATAAACGATGAAGATTAGAAACCTAGTTATCAACTATTTAGTACAAAAAGAACAAGGAGACTAACCTTACTAGGAGTAGGGGTGAAAAAAACCGAACCGAACCGAACTCGATTTAGTTTTTACATAAATCCAGGTTGAACCGAACCGAACCGACTCAGTTCGGTTCGATTCTCGCTTTTAAGTTAGATGGAAAAATTTAGGGTTTGTTGTGCCGTGATTTCGTTCCGTGTTGTGCCTCATCCCCCTCTCTCTCTCTCTCTCATTCTCTCGTCTCTTTCCGTCTCTACAAACGAAGAAGGCTGAGTTCGAGAAGGCTGAAGGACTAGAAAATGTTTTGAAGTGGGTGAGTTTCCTCTTTCCGTCTCAAGCTGAAGCGGGTGAGTTTCTTCTCTCGTCTCTTTCCTTCTCTTTCCGTCTCTGCAAAGCGGGTGAGTTTCCTCTTTTCGTCTCTTTCCATCTCTGCATTCGATGAGAGAATGGCGGCGGGCCGAATGAAAGAGACGAGAAGAAGGGGGAGAGAGCGGGTCGGAGTGAAAGAGAAGAAACGAGCCATCGATTCCGGTTTACAGATCCTCCCTTGAATGCCGCATGTCGATCTGTTCTTGCCGGAGTGATGAGATCTGTTCTTCGCAACCACTCTACCTTCTATGTTCTACCCCTCTCACTCTGTTGTTGCACAGCCCATCGATAAATTTAGGGTTTGGAATTTGGGGGTTTTGAAACGGAAGGGAAAAGGAGAGATGGGGATGGGGAAAAGGAGACCCATGAGGAGAGATAAGAAAGAAATTGGTTTTCTGTGCTGGGATTGCTGTGAAGGTGAGTTTGAGATGGTATTGCTGTGAAGGAGAGTTTCAGATTTCGAAGAAGAAGAAGAAGAAGAACCGACCTGACCCAATTCGTGTCAAAACGGGTCGGGTCGTCCGTACAACCGACCCGACCCGACCAATTTACACCCCTAACTAGGAGGAGATGGGGAAGCAAAGTATGAGGAAAGAACTAGTTTCCTTGGCGAAGGCGAAGGAATCTGCCCCTGTTGCAAGAGAGTAGTAAATTAGTATTATGTCAAAGAAGTAGTTAAGAAGAAGGGAGGTAGAGAGAAGAGACTAACCCAATTGTATGTAGAGGAAGAGAAAAACGAGATGGGACTGCCTGAAGAACCAACACAATACATGTATATAAAGAAAGAAATTGAAGGGTAGGTTTCAATGTTGGTTGGTGCACTTATTGCACTCAACCAACATTTCAATGGTAGATGAAGGTGTATTGAATAATGTCAAATCCCATTGACATTATCAAGCATTTATGAAAAGCAATCATCATTTTTTTTAAAAAAGCAAATGTCAACTCAACAGTGCATTTGGAAACATTCTATTACTGATCATCGACTGGAAAAAAAATAGGAAAAATAAACATACGAATCAGAGAACCATTATACAAAAGGAAAAAAAATTCATCATCGACGGCCAACCCTAAACATTCGAATCAGAGAACGATTATGCAAAGAAAGAAAAGGTAACGGAAACATTTATCAAACAACGAATATGCAAACCCTAAACATTCGAATCGATTATTTGCTAAATACAACGACAATGGAAGAAAAAAAATAGAGCAGACAGAGAGCACGGAGGCGTTCATCATCGGCCAGCCAAGGATAGAAAACAAACCTTCAAAAACCACCCCCACCAGGCTCGAAAGGACTCCGACCATCCCCTACCACGCAAATCCGAAGTCCCAACCCATCAAATCCAGCATGCAACATCGAAGAGACGAAGGAAAACGGGCAAGAGGGGGAACCCTACTCATAGCGGCGAGGGAATCGTGAAAAAACGACTCCGACCACCCCCTACCACGCAAATCCGAAGTCGTAACCCATCAAATCCAGCATGCAACATCGAAAAGACGAAGGAAAACGGGCAAGAGAGGGAACCCTATTCAGAGCGGCGAGGGAATCGTGAAAAAAGGTTTCAGATCTGGTGAAAAACACCGATCTGGAAACCGATAGAGAAGAGAAACGAAGAGATCCGCTTCAGGAAGAAGAGGGAGACGGAGAAGACGACCAACGGCAGAAACCCTAGATCCAAAAGGGGGAGAGAAGCGAGGATGAGAGAAAGAGAGATTACTGTGTGAATTGAATAAGGAAAGCAGGCGTGAATACTGTGCGAAATGAATAAGAAAACCAGCGTGATTTTTGAAGTTTCCCATCGTGTAAATTAATTAGCGGGCCAAACGAGGAGTGGGATATAATAACCCACATTAAAATAACCTATTCGGCAGGCCAAACGGGCCCTGAGTGGGTTATAATAGCCCCACTATTATAACCATCACAGTGGGCCAAACGGCCACTTAGAGAATTGACTTCACCTATTGAGGTTATGAATTAATTACTTGGATGATTTAACATGCTATGTTTCATAAATCTAGGAATAACAAGATTCATATTTATCTCTCCCGAGCATAAATAATTTTCTCATATGCAATGGATTCAATATTCCTATCTAAATTCATTAACATGCAAGACCTTAAGTTTAATCCTTTTTAACGATTTCTAAGACTATCTTAAATCTCCCGATCTTAAGACTATCCTAGTTATGCATAAAAAGATCTAAGCTAAACCCCCTCTCCCGAGCAAGATTTAGACAAAACATCATTCAATTCATGGCCAATAAATTGAATGCTTTAAGAAAAGACTATGCATAAATGAAATCAAATCATACATCCAAAATTTATTCATAACGCCCAAAGGCTACATCAATCCCTAAGGCCTAGCTACTCATAATTTGTGTTACAATATAAGCTAGATACGATAAATCCATGACAACAACTAAAGAATGGAAAGAGAAAGATAAAAACTCTAGTCATGTCGATGTCGCACGTTCCCGTGACGATCTCCTCGAGCTATTGTCTTCAATCCCGCTCTCCAAGCTTCCTCTCTAATAGGAATTAGGGCTAAAAACTCTCTATAAGAATTCCCCTTGGTCGTGCAAGAATGAGATGAATTTATAGGAATCTGGTCGACAGTATCAAGTCGCTAGGGACAGCGTAGATGTTGTCTTGTTGCCGCCCAAGTAGATATGGAATAACCTACCAGAGTCAAGACGCTGGCCTCTTTGCCGCCAATCTTCAATTATGAAAAGTTTGAGCGTCGAGACGCTTGCTCTCGGGTTTGCCCACTTTGCCAAGCCTCTAACCTTGTTTCTTTTTAGTTCCTTGGCCTCTTTTCGCGATCCAAACACCCGATCAACTCCATTTTCACGATTTAGCTCCAATAATTGATTCCTACAAATAGAACATTAAAATGCATAATTTTTTTCAATTTAATCTCAAAGATCAACTAAAATAGATAGGGAAAATAGCTTGTTATGCTCGTTATCAAGTATTCATATCACATAGCCATGGTTGTTAGTTTATTGGATTTGGGTTATTCAACGTGCAATTCACTTATTTAATAACTTAAGTGAACAAAAACTCGACTACGACTTTATCGAACAATTATATTACTATTTGTTTCATTCACTATCTACGAGTTTTAGGGCACCAACCCCAACAGTCGCCTCGTCAAAGGGATACATGAAAGAAACAAGACCACAATCAAATGAGAGGGATCGTGAAAATATGAAAGTATGACCACAATAAGCTTAAAAGACCTAATAATAACTACCTATACCAACAAGGTCCATCTTCTTTTTTGGCTTAGAGAAATTCAATGTTATTCCGACATGGTCAGAGTAGTACTCAACTAGCGTAAAATGTTGAACTTATATATATAATTCAATTACAGCTGAGTTATGCTCACCTTGACCCATGGACTTATAATCAAAATAATGGATCATGTATCTAATAATAGAATTAAGGGAAAACATCATTTTTTACCCTATATTTTAGGGGTTGTATCAATTTCATCGAATTGAACCTTAAACTTCGTAAGTTGTATCAATTTTAGTCCCGAACTTTTAATTTCATCAAATTGAACCCCAAACTTAACAAATTGTATCAATTTTAACCCCAAACATACGTAAATTTAGCAATGTAAATCATCAGTTACATTTCTATTTCAACCATTTTAAAACACGTAATTGACTATTTCCTTTTAAAAAAAAAAAATTATATTGCATCTGAATTAGTTTCTTGTAAAAACATTATCAGAGAAAATTTTTATTTGAAGAAACTTTTGCTACTGAAAAACTGTTCATGAGTTTTCTCTCATTTTTTTAATTATGTTTGTGAGCTTTGTTGCTTTTATATTCGCTACTTAGAAAAACACTATATGATGAGAAGATAGAAAATCAATTTTGGGATTTTTTTTTTTCTTTTCATTTTAGATGACTTTTTCTTGTTCATTGAGAACTTTGTCGTCTTTTTTTTTTTTTTTTTTTTTCCTATTATCTAGGATTACAAAAGCAAAATAATTTTGGATAATTTTTTTCCTTCAAATATTTGTTGTTGCTTTTTTTTTTTTTAGCTACGAATTTTGTGGGCGTTTTTTCTTCTTTTGTTTTTGTATTTTCTCCTACTAATTAGAAGAACACGCAAGTGTAGGAAACTAAAGCAAAACAATTTTTTGTTTTGTTCCTCATATTTGTTAGATTTTTCTTCTTAAAACTTTGTAAACTTTTTTTTTTTTTGGAAAAATACTATTAATAACGAGAAGAATTAGTCTAGAGTAATTGATTTCTTTCATTAAAGGGTTATTTCAACAAATTTCTTATAGGAAACCAACTTGGGTGCAATGTGGATCTAAAAAAAAAGAGAAAATTGTCAATCACATGATTTAATGGCAATTTAAATGGAAGTTAACCAAATGTCTAAATTGCAACACTTATACAAGTTTGGGATTAAAATTCAAACAATCTATTAAGGGTCCGTTTGGTATAACTTTTTAGTTTAAATGTTTTCAAGAATGCATTTTCTTTTAAACATTTTGTATAAAAAAAAATTAAAATTTAAACACGCATATGTTTGGTTGCATTTCCTCGTAAGTGTTTTTACACACAAGTTATTATATAGTTAATAACTCTTTTTGTTATAGGCAATTTTGGACCACCCGACGCACAAGGAGCTGACGAGGACGTCCGGGCGAAAATAGGGCTGGGAGACCGATCCAGAGGAAGAACCGACCAAAGGGCCGGGCCAACTTGGCCCGACCCATATGGTCGGCCTCGGCCCAAGGCCGAGGCCGACCATTCGGCCCGCTTGCTCGGGCCGAGCTCGGTCACCTCCTCTCGATCCCTGATGCCTCTAGCCGCCGTCCCTGATGCCTCTAGCTCGGGACAAACCTGGTTTGTCCCGAAACACCTCCGAATTCCTAAAAACCCTAGGAGCACGAGCAGGTATTTATACCCCTCTTCGCCATTCAAGAAAGGGACCCGAACTCAATCCATGACTCTCTTCTCTTACTCTCTTGCTCTCCTCTTCCGTTTTCTGACTTAAGCATCGGATGCGGTGTGTGGCTAGCACCACACCGATGTACAAATTTACTCTTTTGCAGGCCACGTCTTCCCCCGCTCTCAAACAAATTCACTGTCGATTATCACGTGGAGCGAAGGTAATTTACCTAGCGAAATTTGATCATCAACACTTTTTAAAAAATTTGCTTTCAAGTGTTTTTCTCAAAATGGTTTATTTCTCATTTTCATTTTTTAACAAGTCATTTTTAGTGGTTGCCAAACACTAAAGTTTTTGTCAAAATGATTTTTTTTTTTCAAAATTAAACACTTGAAAAGTTAAACCAAACCAATCCTATTAAAAAATATTGAAACAAAGGATAAGAACTAAAACGGATTATACTTGAAAAAGAAAAAAGGAAAAGAATTTTTTTTTTTTTTTTTTAATTTTTGTGAGAATATGAAAATTTCAAAATCTAAAACCAAACCGAACCGCACGAAACTCTCGAAGTGAATTATTGACGATATCTTTTTCTTAAACAGTTTTTGACGTTTTCTTTACTTCTTCCTTACTTGACTATTTTCATACACGTGAACGTGTCTCCTACGCCAAAAGACAATCATTTTCCCTACTTTTTTCCTTTTCTTCCTAAATTTTATGTGATGTTCTTTGTTTGATGGAAAAAAAAAATCATAATTTTTACCCTAAATTTTGATCAGATGTATCCATTTTTATCATAAATTTTTAAATTCCATCCAATTAGACTTACGACAAATACTCTAGCAATTTTAATTACTTTAGATTTTTCTCAAAAACAAAATGACTTACTTTAAATTATTTGAATAAATGTTGACATTCCTAACCACTAATAGCCTTTCGTGTGAAGAATTGTGAAAATAATATTTTTGTGTACATTTATTATCAAATGTTTTAGTTTCTAAAATTTGGGAATCAAATAGAAGTTAAATTCCTCAAAAATGTTTCTTTAATAAAAAATAAAAAATAAAAAATAAAAAATAAAAAATAAAAAATAAAAGGAAAGAATTACAAATGCTTTACAATTTACAATATATAAGTACTATTATATTTTTTCTAAGAGAAAAAGTAAATTCACCCACTTAAGTTCTAAAAAAATTATAAAGTACACAAGCGTGTTTTTTTATCCTTTTTTGACAACATGTAACCACAAGCCTCTTAGAGACCGTTGGTTTAAGGTTTTATAGATGTCTGGGAATAAAGGATGTCTGGGAATACTATGTCTGGGAATAAGATTGGTGGGAATCAAACAAAACTGTGTTTGGTTGTGCATGAGAATGTCATCAGGATTTTATGAGAATGAATTTTGTATGTATTTATTTTTTATAATTAATCAGGTAAACTTTATGTAATTTTATAAATTAATCAATAAAATAATCAAAATTAATTCAAAGTATTAATAAAAATTAATGCATTAATAATCATTAAATAATTTTAATTGGATAAATTAATTTAACTAATTAAAATTATTTAATTAATTTTTTAATAAATATCCTTAACTACACTATTTTATGTCAGTTGAGTTATGTCTATGTTGGCAAGTAAAGTGTAAAAATTAAAAAAAAAAAAAAAAAAAAAAAAAAAAAAAAAAAAAAAAAAAAAAACTAGAGACTATAAATAAATTATAGATTTGGGGGCTTGGCCCCTCAATCCACTTCTGTATTTAGATCAATTATCCAATAGTGTTGCTAAAAAGTAGAGATTCTGATTATTGTCACAAACTAAAGTGTGTTTAACGTGTTATTTTATTATTTTTTTTTTAAAAAAAAAATGTTATGTCTGCCATTACATTTTTAAAATTCTTTGTGTTCTTATTTTTTAAAAAAAAAAAAAAAATTATGTTTACAATTACGGTAGAAAGTGAGCCCCTAAATAAAGATTCCTTTAAATTAGATGGACATGATCTTTTGGTGGTGGGACCTAGAGTTTTTCCTTTTGAACTTTTTTCTTTTTTTTTTTTAAGAATAGGTGGGGTGGGGGATTCGAACCAAATGAAACAAATCTCAAAGTTTAAAAGGTCCAAACTCTTTTAAAAACTACAATTTCATCCTTTATATATGTTGATGCACAAATTTGAACACAAGAAACGCATCTAATTTGCACATACAACGGTAAATTTTTTTAACAGGGGAAGAGGTAACCTACAAAATAGTAGCTGCACACCGATATGATGCTTGCCACACTAACTTCGATGTTTAAGTTAGATCAGAGTTCTAATAAGTGTAGCAAGGGTTTAGAGCGGGCGAATGAACTACTCTACTTTATCATTAGATACTAGTCCCCTTGACCAAAGGTTTTCCTTCTCCTTTTAGGAATCAATCTACATAGATGCCAAATCAGATTTCAAAGGATCCATTAGATCGTGGATCACATAGATGGACCCAAGCAGAAGGTTGTTTGCATTAAGCCCACCTCGACCTCAGCTTGTGCTGAAGTGGGTATTTTGGCCGAGTCGACAGGGCCTCAATCTCGGCCAGTTCGACCTTGTCTAGTTGCCTTGTCTCGACTCAATCTAAATCAACGTTGTCTTGATCCTGACTCAACCTTTGCTCTTTGCGTTTGGGACCCTCCTTAAGTTTCAACATAGTCGATTGATCAAATTTACCTATAACATGAAGCAACCACTCCCAAGTTGGGATTTGTAGTTTGGTCTTTCATTTGTTGAATGTTTAAGACCCAGTTTGGGAGTATAACCCTTTGGTCAAGTTTCTCGTGACATTTGATCCATGTTCAACCTTGGTACAATGGTTTTGGACCTTTTGAATTTTAGTCTTTCTCAAGGTTGACCTTGAACTATTATCTCTAAGTGACTTATCAAACCTGTCAAGTTGATTATATTCTTTTGTTTTCCAAGATTTTCATTTTAAGCATATGAGAAATGCCTCAGATTTTACCTTGGAATGACCTATCACGCCTCCTGTGAGGTTGATTTCTTATCTTTCTATAAACTTTAGTAAGCAATTTCCAAGATGGACCTCAATTTTATTCATCTTGCAATGACCTATCAAGTCCCTCGGACCATTTTCCTGGTTTTCCAAATGTTTTAACCAATTAGTGAGTGTAGCAATTACCGAGACACTTTTTGATTTACTTGGAAAAAGAATTACATAGCAAGAAACTCAACTTTTCCTGCCTGCGGTGAACTACAACCAATTAGTGAGTGTGGCAAACTTATAAATCTGTTGTGACGTATATTTGAGAATACTTACAATTCAGTAAAACACATTTTGAATATGTGTTGAGCATTAAGAGGTTTAGGGCATGTGCCATACTTTAAGGGCCCTACAGGACACGTGGAAAATACAGAGAGGTTGTTGATTGCAAAGAAGCGTTGAGAATATAGAGGTTTTGTCAACCTTGCGTTAAGCACAAGTAGACACTCAACACCAGCAAGTAGTACTTGGAAGCATTTCAAGGTCGGTCTCACAAAGATTTGGCGTTATTGACATGCGTCGTGTCGCTAATAGTATACACGATCAAGTAATAAAGTGGAAAGTATTTCAGATATCGTACCCAAGGGAGATGGTGACTAGCTAAGTTAACACACGATTCTGTAAAATATGAATCTCTTCTAAATTTGCGGCCACGGTTGGTAACCAAATAAAAATAGTTGATTTGGGTTTTGGTTTTAAGACAAAAACAAAGAAACAAAGACATAAAAACAGATAAAAATATCAATGAGATAAGAAGGGCAATTCAAACAGTTTCAACCTTGAGCATTACATCACCTCTACCTATGCGCCCACAATTCACTCAGGCACTGCAAATGGCTGAGACACACTATCTATGTTGCCCACATAGACATGGTGCAGATAGCATATCCTAGTTTGCGCCTGCAATTCCCTGACAACTAGATTGTGAGTTAAGTCCAACTCCTATTAAGACTGTAGGTGCCTTTAGGAGACTAAGCCAGCTAGAGATCTATTTCTAGGGCTAGCTAAAACTTAGATAAATACAACTCACGACTCTTAAAATTCTAGTGGTTCCAGTCCTATTTCTAGGATGCAAGAAGTCAAAGTCCTATTTCTAGGATCTTTTCCACTTTTGTTTTGTGAACCCGTGCCTTTAACTCCAACCTTTCGGCCATCGGTTAAATGCAAACTATGGTAACCTAAGTGATCGGTTTAAGCTAACATTTAAACCTTAAACTCAACAAAAACAAACAATGTTAGAAGGAGCAAAGTTGCTTTTGCATTGGCAGGGTTTTCTTCTATTCAAAGAATCCACATATTTGAACCCCTGAATGGAAGCTTAGCTCATGATTGAAATTAAATTGCAAAACATAAAGAAAAACAAACTTGACATGGAGAGAACAATAATGAATTACTATTAAAGAATGACTTGAGTACAAAAGGTTAATTAACATACAACTGAAAGTAAATGGAAAACAATAATAAATTACTGGAATTGAAATGGTACAAAGCATGAGCTTTTACCCTTTTTCAAGGAGAGACAAGTCTTTCTCTTCTTCTTTCGAATAAAAGAGCCGACAGAGACTGAGGGATCTGGAACTCGGAGTGGTTACAAGGTGAGAAGAGAGAAACTGAAAATAAATCCTAAGGATGAAAACTCCAAGCATCGAGCTCCTCTTGCTTCATGCACTTTGGTCCCCTTTTATAGATAATGGAAGGTAAGGTTGGCTGCCGAGATCAGTGTGAGAATGCCTTGGAAGGAAAGAATCCATGATCCTCGGAGATTTGATGCCGGATTGGGGATTTTCGGATGATTCGGTGCAAATCCCGCAAATCTCGGTATTCTGTCGGAAAGCCCAGTTGCGGCTGCATCTTGGGTGCAATTTACTCTGTGTTTTACTTCAACAATTCTGTCTTCAGAAAAGAGGCTTCTTTCCTTATATGGCTCTGCGGGAGCAAATTGATCGCATTCACCATATCCTTAGGTCCAGATGCAGGCACAATCTTGGAGCTTTTAACTCTGTTTTCTCCACTAACTTTTATCTCTCCTTGCAGGCGCATTCTCCTCGCAAAGACTCTTGCACAAAAGCATTACTTGGATAAATTCTTTACAAAATAATCTCTTTTTTGTTGGGGTTGGTGCCCTAAAACTCGTAGATAGTGAATGAAACAAATAGTTATATACTTGTTCGATAAAGTCGTTATGGAGTTTTTGTTCACTCAAGTTATTAAATGAGTGAATTGCACATTAAAAAAAACACAAATCCAATAAACTAGTAACCTTGGCTATGACATGAGTGCTTGAACTATATGTTTTGGCATAAATATGGATCAAGTTCAAGTAATAGCCTAAACGGTCTATAGTATAGGGATAAGGTTGGGTACCTTAATCCTAGGAAAGCTATGTGATGTGGCCCACTTTGTTTGAGTACAAACAACGTGATCCTGGATCGTTCATGTATAGACATGCGAGTGGGGGCATCCTATGCAAATGAGTTTGCATAAGACATGGACAGAGAAATAAGTCACTCTTGCTTTATAACGCCGTTTACCGACAAGACTGACTATTTCAATGTGATGACCTAGGTAACTCGATCTTAATCCTGAGCTAACTATGAACTCCTGTTTATTCGGGCTTATCCTTAGATCTGCATGGGTGAGAGTGACTCAACATCGTCGACTCAATAAACCCCCCATTTCAGGGATAGGAACGGATAGATAGTTGGGGACATAGTCTTGCAAAATGAAATTCACTCATACCCAATTTAGGGATAGTAGAGAGGTTGTTCTCTTAAGTGACTGACTCCGGAACGTGAACAAAGGAATCCCACCCTCTCATTGGTCCGAGAGGTTTTAGGTTTAGTGGTGGGACCACAAACCAATTGTTCATTAGGGACTCAGCTAGAAACTTAAGGAACAAGATGTAACTTCAGGGGTAAAACGGACATTTGACCTGGCTCTAATTACGAACAACCTGTGAAGGGTCGACTTACTAATCATGGTTATATCGGGTGGACAGAAATATATCTACAGTGAGGAGAGTTCAACTATCGGACTATAGTGGAGTGTCCCGATAGTTAACGAATGTTGGTTAACTGAATTAAAAGAGTTTAATCAGTTAATCTCGAATCGTTGGAGTCCATGATCTATAGGTCCATTAAGTCCCCCTGCTAGCTCATATGGAATAAACCTTAGAACATATGTGATGAAAAAGTTTGAAACGTTCAAACTAATATTAGAGAAGTTGTCGTTAAAATTATGTTCGATATATTTAACGTTAAAGTTTAATTACGAATTAAACTTAGAGAGAGAGTTGGTAATATTTAATTATGATTTAAATATTACCGGTATATTATGTATTCGATACATATTTCGATTTAAACATGAATAGGGATTTGTATTTGTGAAAAAGCCGGTATTGAGAGAAAATGGCATGATGGAATTATCTAATTTAGTATTTGATACTAAATTAAAAAGGAATAATTAATTAAAATGTTTAATTTATTATTTAAGATTGATTTTACCTAAATGGTTAATTATTAGAATTAATTTTTTTTTAATCAATTAAAGAAATTGGTTTCATGCTTAATTCCATCTCAAGCCACCAAGACATATGAGTCATTCAAATTACTCATGTGTTGTCCACATGTGGTGAAATTGAAAACATATTCTCCATGTATAAAAGGCTGGTTTTTAATTCTTGAGAGGGATGATTAATCTTGCTGAAATTCTCCTTGCAAACCGTGGCCATGAGGTGGAGAAATTCTCTCAAAAGTTTCACAAAGAAACTCTCTCAAAAACTCATCTCGTTCTTCACTAAATTCATCACGTTCTTGAGTCCCACAACTCGTTCTAAGGCCGGAGAATAGCGGGGAAGACTCTCGTGGTCGTCTACAACCGGTCTATAGAAAGAAATCATCCACAGAATCAACGAATTCGACAATCAAAAGTTGGTTACTTCGAAACTCTGTTTTTCGGTTTCAAGTTAATTATACATGTTTTCATAACTAAAATTAAAAGAATTTTGAGTGCTTCGATCCAAATTGCTTCCGCATGTGTCTCGTACACTCCTTCATTTTTGTACAAAATAAGCTTAAATTCTATAATTATAAGATTTCCCTCATGCTTCTACCACTTTTGTTAAAATGACTTAGAATGATAAGATTTTAAACATAAAGTCCTTGTTTTCCAAACAATTACCTAAACTTTTAAGGACTAAATAACGCACATAAATTAACGTCGTCAGTTATACACATTTTTCATTCACAACTTATTTATTACAGGGATGCAGTGTCTAATAAATAAAGTGAACATAAGGAAATAAAAGAGAATGAACACAAGGGACTAAAACTAGGGTTGGCTCAAGACTCCTCCATTATACACTTCTTCTCACTTACCTCATTATACATGTAGTTCTCAACTAAGCGGAGGTTCCAACACATATATACAGTATGCTAGCGCAGGGTCACACCCCATATCTCTGTGGTTGTGGCACTGAAATGAATCATTTCTGCATATTCCCTACCTCTTTAACATTCTTGAGAAGATAAGACTTGGTTTCATAGCATTCTTGCATATGTACACTCAATACTATGGATTATGCATTAACCTACGTAAGGCTTTGGCAAGCGGGTAATTTATCTCTAAACCCCCTGGGGGTTACACTACTAACTTTTCCTCTCTTGGATGTTCTGCATACTCTCAAATATGCTATTACCTTACCTCGGTTGGCCAAATGGAAAAAGGCAATGGAAGCGTAATTATAGCGAAGCGAAAGTTGAGTTTCATACATTAATGATGTGAAAAGTAAGAGATTGCAGAATAGATTCCTCCTTTGCCAACTACACATGCTGGAAAAATAAAGATGACTTGCATTATAATAGAAATGGAGAGACACAAAGAAACTGGAAAAATACAATGCTTAGGAAATAACACTGTTACGTCCACAAACAAAAGGAGGTAGCAGCAACACTTCTCCTTCCGACTAACCACAACAAAAAGAAAGACAAATAGAAGATAAATAGTGATAGTTGGGAGAATTTCTTCTCTTTAAGCTCAAGGGCTCTCCCTCCTAAAAGTCCTTCAAAATGGATTTTGGGCTGACATGTATAGAATTTTTTGACCACTGGAAGACTGTTGGACACACTATTCAGCACCATCCTTCTATTAGATTAGGTTGTATGCACAAACGTCTACTGCCAGACAAATCAATTGCTCCAGGTGGTAGCACTTCTCTAAGGAGTTTTGGAGATTGTCATGCGTTGGTTGTAGCTTGAACATCGCCTTAATACTTCAATGTTGCAGTTCGTTGGCCTATAGCGAGGATGCACGAGTACTTCAATTATACTTGGACAAAGGGATTTTTCTCAAGCTTGGGCTGACGCTGGCAACTCGCTTCTACAGCATGTGTTGAATGCTCTTTTATGCGATATGCTCCTGCATCGGGTTCTTCACCTCTACACAAAATGAATTTCAAACCATCAAGCACTCAAACGCATTTTTTAACTTTCATCTCATCTCCAGGATCTCCAAGCCTTAGACACTTTACTTGCAAGATACTTGGCAGCCTTAACACCACCTACAGCCAATAGACCAGACACCGCCTGTCTTGCGCTTGAAACCATCACCTTTCGCCTCAAAACCCCCTGCATGCAATCTGCTGCCTCTTTTCTCGAGGGGATCAACACTTGGCTTCTGGCTCCACCTTTTTCAAGACACATATTTTAGGATCATGTGATGTGAGTTCACAGTGACAATACAATGGTCAAATGAAATTGTACCAGATCCGCTCAGACTTCTCTTCTCCCCAAGTTTTATCCCCATTGGCAAAGATGAAACCAAAAACTCAGTCGCTGATAATCCACAATCCTGTATCACAAGGTTAAATACTTATGTTTGGTATAACAAAAACCATCTGAATGTATTTGACATTTCCATTGTTTGCCTCCATTTTTATAACCATATACACTCAAAAATGACAGTGAAATACCAATCTTATTGGATTGATACAACAACTAGATTTTTTTTAAAAAAAAAAACCTGAGATATCTTTGCTTGGTGACCTCCAGCTGGTGAGAATTGCAACAATTCCTTTGCTTTGTACTGTTCAAGACAAGGTTGGTACATTGACTGAAATAACTGGAATTGCCCTCGAACTATTTTATTCACCTACGGAATGTGAAACGTCCCATTGTAGCATAAGTAGACTAGTAGTAATAAATAGTGAAATCACAAAAATCTAAACTTGACAATGAAAAATGAAATTAGGTCCATAAATTAATAGAATATTGCTTAAGTTGTAAGCAAACATTGATATTCCAGCACATTTGCAACATAATAAGCAATTATAAGGCAAGCATAAAGCAAGCCGATGCTATCAAAGATTATACTTTACAGGTAATGCTACAAGAATCAATGCAAGCTAACTTAGAGTTTTACCTTATCCCTGTCCTCTGCAAAAAGCATACGCAAATCGCCCATGTACGAAAGGCTACATATTTTGGCATACAAGTCAACCTACACAAATTAAACTTAAGTGTAAGTTTAGCAATTACAAAGATGCAGTATAAAAAGGGAAAACAACCTCAGTAAACTCAGGCGGCAGGAGGAGGAGAGCTGCAGATACTGCAGACCTCAGATTTACAGAGTTCAGCTGTCGAACATCCAGTGAATCCACTAGTATATTAACCTGAACAGATAAATTAAAATTCCTCAGTGAGGAGGGGAAAAAATCCAACAGGACCATTCATTTTTGCCTCAAATTAGAGCTATACATGGAGAGAGCAAAAGACAGAACAACTCTTTTGATATCTATACAATTCAATTTAGACAGAAAATCCCACCATCAAACATGTTAAACCACTGGCAATAGGTAAGAATGTAAATGCACGATGAGGATCTTCCTATGAAATAATTAGTAAACTATCACTTCCTAATTTCCATGATTGGAAATAGTGCAAGAATGGAAAATGGGATAAATTAACTCTAAAGAACACTTATGAATGTGTGATCCTTGATGGAAAGAACCCAGAACAAATCACAAGGTACATCTGATGTTTTAACCCTTCACTATCTTAAGCACTTGTACTTTGCAGTTATACATGACAACCCCAAATAATTTTTTTTTTTTTCATTTCACAAAGTAACCTACAGGGTTATATGCCTAAGGAGGAGAATATCTCTTCCAAGTCTCTGACCAATAAATTATTCCCTAAAAACAAGTGGGGGAAGAGAAATTGTAAGAAAAGATTGCCCAACATACTGTTAGGTATCCAAACTAAGAAAAGACACCAAACACTAATATATTATATTGCAATATCGAAACGAAGTTACAATATAAAACCGATAGCCTTTCGAGAGGGCTAAATCTCTCCCAAGTCCCACTATGAGACAATACCAAAATTCTCCACACCCCTAAGGCTCCATAAACTTCCCTACTTATAACCAAGGCACAACCAAGGCTCCCTAGCTATTTACTATTATACCCTTCTAATACTATTCCCCATATATACCATACTAGTACCCTTACACATACGAACCAAAAATAGTTATTTTTCAAAATGAAAGTTTCTAGGATACACAAACCGGCTTTTGCAAACGGCCACTGAGGTAGAATGTCTTCCAATATAGTATGTCCTGTACCAAATCATGCATCCGTACAACCCCATACTTAAGCATCTGAAAAAATGCTCAAGAAGTGAGGTATTGTAAGTACCCAAAATCATATTACACGTGAAGTAACAGATATACATCCACAAGCACAAATATTATGCATGTATGTATATATGCATATATCATAAGCTTGTTGAGGATGGAAATCAAATTACAATTTTATTCTATTCAAATACCTTCTCATTCCACGTAACGTAAGGATTAAAATGTACTCCAATACCAATTTCATCTGCAACTTCAGTAACCTAATCAAACCAATTAGAGAAGTGGCCACCAGGGGCAGTGATAGAAAGAGAGTTCAGAAAAAGAGAGGGGTTGCATTACTAGTTTCCCCCCTCCAAGGTGCACCATCCATGAGGCATAGTGATCTTTGTTTAATTGAATGTTCTAGGTTGCAGGATGAATAAAATAAGTTAGTAGAAATAAGGCAGTACCAAATCATGTTATAATGCACACTAAAATAGTAATCACTTTTCAAGATTTACCTTTTCGTGCCATTTTTGAGGATCAGATACGCCAAGAATAAGGTCAACCATTTTTGACTACCGATCCAAAGTTAAACCAAAACAAAAAAATTGCAGTTACAAGTATGAAATAATACATGTATAAAGAAAAAGGACGAAAAAGAAACCCAAATAAAACCTTGTCATGATTGTTTGGGTGCAAAGTCGAACCATATATGCAACAGAACTCTACAGGAGGAAGAACTTTGAGAAAATCTATAAGCCCGGTGTTTTCCTCATTCTTCATGATGTCACTGTCTTCCAGCCTATACATGTTTGTAAACAAGGCCATGAGTCCATGACAAGGAAAGGATGGTAATTGAGAGATATATAAGACAAATTTGGCCGAGAACATCTTTGTAACGCCCCCAAAATTTGACCTAAACTAGGGAACATTACTAAACTTTTACTCTAATGCCAACTTGATACCCCGAAGATTTCGGCGGTATAACAACGTAACTAAAGCTAAGCAAAAAATTTTAAAGACCTGAAAGACAAGATTACACACTTCTAAAGTCATAACGCAACCTCTTCTTCATTTGACAACATCTCCTAAACATACTCAATAAACTAAAAACTACTCCAAAACTCAAGTAAATGTCATACGAGTCAGTTCTCATAACAAATGCAGTTAATAACACTAACACACTAAAACCCCTCCCCCTGCTCTCCACCACCAAAGCCCCTGCCGACCACCCTCCATCCCCCCGCCATGACCCTCACCCTTGCCGTCCGACGACCCACACCCAGCTCCCTCAACCATGTCAACCACCACTGCAAACTCCTTCAAGATAGAAAGAAAGACCTTCTCCATCTCCTCAGATCAGAGGAACCCAGCACTTTTTCGCCTTACCGAAGCCAACAAGGATAGAAGTTTCACCCTGACCTTTTCCAAAGAGACCCTATCTTGGCTCCAAGCATGTTTCGACAGACTTTGCGTTCTTCCCCTAACCCAAAAATTTTTCAACGAAACCAGAGTTGATGAAGTTGTCATTTGGGTGGAAAAAATTTCTTCAAAGAGAGGCCATTCAGCAGAGATAGCCAAGCTTAGCCCAAATGGGGGTATAAATAAGCTTATTATCCCAGTTGGTGAGGACCGAAAAGGATGGCGCAGTCTCATCACCAACATTAACTCCCTCACCAACCCTCGTGTAGTTAATGAAGCTGGCTTGATGGACAATGGGAGAAATAATACCTCGTACAAGGATGCTTTAAAGAAGAATCAAAGGGACCACCAGCACCCACCCAACCACTATCAGCCTCAAAAAACAGCTATAGCTTCTCCAAACCCTTAGTTTGCTGCCTTATACCTATCATCATCGGTTATCATCCAAAGAAAACATTTCCACAACAACTGGTATGATATTATGAGAGCTCTGCAACAGTACCTATCTGATTTATCTTCTATTAGCCCCATACAACCAGACAATGCCCTCCTTGCTTGCAAAGATGAAGAACAAGCCTGAATTTTAGCCAACATTAAAGGGTGGTATAAGGCGGGAAGCTTTCTAATCCGGTTCTATCCTTGGAGTGCTGAAGCTATGCTGGGAGAACCAAAAGTTCCTTCATACGGTGGTTGGATTAAAGTCAGAAATCTTCCTCTAGATAAATGGTCGATTGACACCTTCAAGAAAATTGGTGATGTTTGTGGGGGATACATAGAAACAGCAAACAAAACCCTATCTCGTATGGATATGATGGAGATAGGGATAAAGGTAATGGAAAATAGCATTGGCTTCATTCCGGCGGAAGTTCACCTCCCTTCGTCATCCAGCTGCCCCATAGTCGTCTCCATCGACCCATTCTTTATGGAAGAATACAGTATAGGCTACATTGCCGGAATCCATGGTAAGATACCAGATTCTCCGGTGGGCAACAATTATACATGCGCCGCTTCTGGGAATGTAGAGCAAGATTGTAATGATTGCAGCCCACGCTCTGCTCTTGTGAATGAAGAACCAAATGGGCAAAATCCTCAGAGTACTTTTAGTTGTGATCTCCAAAGCTCCCCAGTTGAAGCTTTAGCTATATCGACTGCCCTGACGCCTGTCTTATCGAAGGAATGGGGCCCACAGACTTCATCTCCCAATAAGCCTCAATCCCCAAAATCCTCTCTCGAAACTCATCAGGATGTTACCCCTAAAATCCAGAGGGGCCCACTTAAACCCAACTCATTAGCTTTACCTAAACCCAAACCATTAGTTCCACATAGCCCTCCCAAAAGCCCAATCCTTCGCCCCGCTGACCACAAAAAGCCCATCATTATAAACAATAAAAAGACCTATCTCCTCACGGGCACCAAGCACTCTACAAACACAGAGCTCCCATTATCAGACTCGAAAGGCGCCATGTCTTCCCCCTGTTCTACAGCCATGATTCGATCCACATTTTCTTCGCCAGATAAAATGCCAATAAATCCGGCTTCCCCACCGACTGTTAGCAGACTCTTCGAGAACCAGCAGGATTTCAAACCCCTCATGAATGATCCCATTCCCCTGAGAATCGAAGAGCCCACGCTAGTGAAACAGGGAGTCATCACAACCCTTGATGAGATAGAAACGGAAGAAGAAGGTACAGAGAGCTTGATCTCAGAGGCCACCAACGCTGACCCAACCGCTTTCTTACCTTTAATTTTCCCCTGGTTGACTGAACATGGCATGTGTATTATGCCAATGCCTAATAGACAGAAGACATCGACTGCTACCAAAAAGAAAGCGAAGTGGATCAGGGAAGTACAAAATCTGCACTCCACGATCAATTATGATAAAACCTCATCTGGGCATCCTGCGGACGGGTCACAATCAACTACATGATTATTATATCATGGAACGTTAGAGGCCTGGGCTCGTGGAAGAAAAGAGCCTTAATTAAAGATTTCCTCACCTCCCACAATCCATCCTTGGTGATTCTCCAAGAAACAAAGTTGGCTAAGATTGACAGAAAATTGATCAAGTCTGTTTGGAGCTCCAGAAATATTGCCTGGGCTGCCCGTGATGCAGAGGGGGCCTCGGGAGGTTTAGTCATCATCTAGAATGAGTCCACCTTCTCAGTTCTAGAGGTTATTGAAGGTATTTTTTCGATATCCATCCACCTTTCCCTTGCTGATGGTTTTTCTTTTTGGGTGACAGGGGTTTATGGCCCAAATGATTCAAAAGATAGAAAATTATTTTGGAGAGAGCTCGATGATCTAAAGGCTCTTTGTTTACCCAATTGGATTATTGGAGGAGATTTTAACATCACCCGATGGACTTGGGAAAGAATGCCCTCCCCGTTAGCCCCGACTCGATCTATGAGGAAATTCAATCGCTTCATTGACACAGCCGATCTGCAGGATATTCCCTTATCCAATGGCAAATTCACGTGGTCAAGCTTTAGAACAAACCCTTCTTTGTCTCTTATTGATAGGTTTATGCTCTCGGATAGTATCTCTTCTAAATTTGTTTCAGCAAAGGCTCGCAAGTTGGAGAGAAGCACCTCTGATCATTTCCCTATTTGTCTCACTTTGGGGAAAGAGAGATGGGGTCCTACCCCCTTTAGACTCAACAACACCTGATTATCTCACCGAACTTTTCTCTCAACGGTTGAAGCTTGGTGGTGTTCTAACCCTTCGTCTGGTTGGCCTGGCCATGGTTTCATCCACAAGTTAAAAGGTCTCAAAAAAGAGCTGAAGCTGTGGAATCATCAGGTTTTTGGCCAACAATCCGAAAAAAGAAACAGTCTTAGTCGGGAATTAGCATCCATTGATAAAAATGAGGAATGTGGGCCTCTATCCGAGACAGACAAAAACAGAAGGGCAAAGATCAAAGCTGATCTTATTTCTATTGCGGCAAACGAAGAGGTTTTATGGCGTCAACGGTGCAAATTAAAATGGTTTTTGGAAGGAGATATCAATTCTTCTTTTTTTCACAGGCTCATGGCCAACAACAGAAGAAAAAGCTCCATTATTGAAATCATCTCAGCATCTGGAAGTAGTCTCATAGCAGATGAAGATATTGAAAAGGAATTCTTAGATTTCTACCAGAATCTTTATACAAAACAGAACAGCAGCTCTTCCCTTCCGAATATCGATGATTGGAGCCCCATTTCCCCCGAGCAACAAGCTGCGTTAGAAGTCCCTTTTTCCGAAGCAGAGATATACAGGGCAGTACAAGACTTGGGCTCAAACAAGACCCCGGGTCCGGACGGTTTTACAGCCGAATTCTTTAAAAAATCTTGGAACACCCTCAAGGATGACATAAAGGGAGTGTTCAATGATTTTTTTAAGAATGGTATTATTAATGCCAGCCTAAACGAAACTTATATTTGTCTCATCCCAAAAAGGATAGGTGCCAAATTCGTGGGGGACTGCATACCTATTAGTTTGACTACTTGCCTATACAAGATAATTGCTCGGGTCCTCTCAGAACGCCTTAAAACGGTCCTTCCGGACACAATCTCTCCCTACCAATCAGCCTTTGTGGGGAATAGACAGATCATGGATGCCTCTTTGATTGCTAATGAATTAATCGACGAATGGATAGAAAAAAGCGCAAGGGGGTAGTCATCAAGCTTGATATTGAAAAAGCTTTCGACACAGTGGACTGGGATTTCCTTGATGAGATTCTAAAAGCCAAAGGCTTCGGATATCTATTATTATAAATGGGAAACCAAGAGGGAAAATTAGAGCTTCCAGAGGTCTTCGGCAAGGTGACCCTCTTTCTCCTTTCTTATTTCTTATGGTGGCTGGTTGTCTTAGTAGAATACTTAGTTTGGCTGAACAACATGGCTCCATCGAAGGTTTTTGGGTTGGTAATAGACCTCAAACCGTGAATGTCACCCACCTACAGTTCGCTGACGATACAATTATATTTTCCTCCCCAAAACAAGAGCATATTACAAGTCTCTTTGAGGTAATCTGCTCCTTTGAAACTGTATCAGGGCTGAAAATCAATCGCAACAAGACTGAATTTTTGGGCATTGGTATTGATTCTCATCTAGCCTGCCATTTGGCTTCGGTTTTCGGATGCAAGAGTGGTTCTTGGCCGATTACTTATTTGGGCCTCCCCCTCAATGGTAACCCAAAAAAGACTAGCTTCTGGACCCCTGTTATTGAAAAAATTCAGAAAAGACTGCTCAATTGGGGCTCCTCCAATATATCAAAAGGTGGGAGGCACACCCTTGTCCAAGCTACCCTAAATAACCTCCCCATTTATTACCTCTCCTTGTTCCTAGCTCCCAAAAAAGTCACCAAGGAAATTGAAAAGCTTTACCGTTTATTTCTATGGAGAGGTGGCTTAGAAAAAAAAGGTTGTCACCTTTTAAAGTGGGCCACGGTCAAAACCCCAGTTGAGGAAGGAGGATTGGGCATTTATGATATCCACCAGAAAAATGCCGCCCTTTTGAATAAATGGACGTGGAGATATTACAAAGAGCCGAATGCCTTATGGAGAAATGTCATAGCCACAAAGTTTGGAGGGGCACAATTGAGCAGAGTTGGGAAAGGTGACAAAACTTTTTTTTGGGAAGACAGATGGCTTGATGATTCTACCCTTAAGACAAAGTTCCCTTCTTTGTACAATCTGACCCTTAAAAAAGAAGCTTTTATTGCTGAATTATGGAATCCTAGAAATGGATCTTGGAATCTACACTTGAGAAGAAACCTAAATGAAGTTGAAATTCTTGAGTGGGCTACCCTGTCACACCACCTCTCGAATTTCTCCATCAAAGACGAAGAGGACACATGGTTTTGGCATCTAGATAAATCTGGTATTTTCTCCGCAGGCTCTCTTACAAAAAGTTTGGCTTCCTCCAGTCCTATCAATAGAACAGAGTTTTATATTCAGCTTTGGAAGGGCCCCATGCCGAAAAAAGTCAAATTCTTCATTTGGGAGCTTAGTCATGCTTGTATCAATACAACCGATAATATTCAAAGAAGGAATCCCGGAAATTATCTCTCTCCAAGCTACTGTTGTTTATGTTTCAAGGATGCAGAATCCCAACCTCATTTGTTTGACAGCTGTGATTATGCCTCTGCTTTTTGGGTCTATCTTCAACAAGCTTTTGGATGTCAATTTGCTCGTCCGGGTGATACTCCCTTATCTCATATACTCTTCTTGGTCATCCCTTCAGAAAGGCTAAAAAGATTATATGGCAGAATTTTTTGTATGCTTTTTTATGGAACCTGTGGCTTGAAAGAAATGTTCGGGTCTTCTCTGACAAGTATCAAAGCTCTTATTCCTTTATCGAATCTTCTACCTTATTAGGCCTTTATTGGAGTAGGCTCACACCCCCTTTTTGTAATTACTCACTCTCCTCCCTATCATCTAATTGGAGATGTCTTTTGTAATCTCTTTTGATAGGTTGTTCTTTTCTATCTATTTCACTCATCAATGAAATGGTTTATGTTTCCTATAAAAAAAAAAAACACACTAAATAAAAGAAACCACAAACGCAAATCTATTACAATTGTCAAAAAAGTGAACCAACCACTACATCGGTTTAACAGAAGCCAACCAGAACTCTAACCACAAATAAATGAGCAAAACTAGATATCTAATGGTCTTTTCCTTCAAGCCTCCTCTTCATCACCAAGTCCGAGTATGCTCTCATCACCTGGAAAACCTGGTGGTGGGTCAGTACAAAAACCACGATACTGAGTAAGTGGCTCACACCTGTGAGCCATCAAGCACATACTCATACAAGGCAAATATCATGTTTACCACACACAAGCTCAATATTCATGAAAACTAACTAACACATATAATATGCATCAACTTTTACATCAAACCATATAAACATGTGACATGCACTCATAACCACTAACTCAAGCTCTAACAAGCTTTATTTGACTCCTCTGAGTCTTCTCAACTCGACTCCTCTGAGTCCTCTCAACTCCTCTAAGCTCTCACAAAGCCCTCCAAGACTAACCCTTCGAGTCACACTGACCCCTGACCATTTGTACCCAGGGCCTCAGGCTTCTCTACGGAGCTTGGTGTTCGACCCTTGACCATTTGTACCCAAGGCCTCGAACTGCTGCATCGCCCCTTGGTCATATTACCCAAGGCACCCAATGACTTCAAATTCTCGTAACCCTCACAAAACTCTCCAAGACTGACCCTTCAAGTCGCACTGTCGCCTGACCATTTGTACCCAGAACGACAATGCTCTCTACGGAGCTCGGTGTTCAACCCTTGACCATTTGTACCCAAGGCCTCGAACTGTTGCATCGCCCCTTGGCCATATTACCCAAGGCACCCGATGCTCCTCTTAACCATTGGTGACATACCACCCCTCGACCATTGGTGACAATTATCAGGGACCTATTAGACACAAACTTGAATGTTCAATGACCTATTAGACATTTTTAAAGTTCAGGGACCTATTAGAACCAAAATTGAAAGTTTAGGGACCTATTAGAAACTTTTTAAAGTTCAGAGACCTATTAAAAACTTTTTTAAAGTTAAGAGACCTAATTAATACAACCTTAAAAGTTCAAGGACTAAATTTGAAATAAAACCTATTATATATCTATTCTAAAAGCGATATGTTCAAATATTCAGTCCCAAGTTGTTGAACTAAAAAAACAATCACAAAGAAAGAAGGTGAGAGAGGAAGAAAAGGAAGAAACAATCAACATCATTACAAAAGATGGTTAGCATGAATGGATATAAGTTGGATGTTTTTCCAAGTAACTTTAGATATTAACCTTGCATTTTAAAACCAAATCTAAATGACGGACTATTCAGCAAAACTACAAAAAGAATAAAGTATGCTCAAAATCCAACTTTTACTTCTCATCTACTATGCAGTAATTTCATTTCAATTTTATATTCATCAATTTGTCCTGTGAGATTAGTCGAAGTGCGCGTAAACAGGCTTGGACACTCACGGATATTCAAAAAAAATTATATTCATCAATAATTAATGACCCAATGTTACTTCACTTCTCCATTTATCTACGTTCTTTTCTCCACAACACAAGATTGCTTTTATAGATCAACAATTAAGGCATCTCTACTTCCTCTTTGAGGTTGTAAAACTGGATTGATTTATTTTTAACAAGAAACAAAACTTTTCATTAATATAATGAAAAGAGACTAGATTGCTTACATTCGGCAATAATCATAATGGAGCCTTCCCACAGAATTATGTGCCTAATTTTTCAAGACTTTCGAAAGGTCCATATCACTCCACAAATGACTCCTGTCTCCTATTATTTCTTACCCTTTCCTGCTCAATTAATAAAATTCATGCAGTTAGACACCTACTTGCATCATTTCATCATTTTCCCTTATGTTCACATATTCTCTCTTTCTCATTTGGCCCCGACAATTATCTCTAAAGAAGACTTATCAACTCTTGACCATTATACCCAAGGTCCTGACACTTAGCTCTTAACCTCGTAACACATCGGCCCTTGACTATTTATCCAAGGTCTCGACGCTACTCAAAGCTTGACAAATAGGCCCTTGGCCATTTTTACCCAAGACCATGACATTTAGTCCCACACCTCTTTGACTACTTATACCCAAAGCTTTAACGGCTACTTAAAGCTTGATGTAGCAAATACTGGATACCCAAGGTCGCAATAATGATCTCCTCATAATGAGAGGTCAACCCTTGACTGTTTATACCCAAAGAAACGAACTAATACTCACCCTTGTAAATCTAACATGTCAATCCCTAATTCTTTTAACCCGGCACCACAATACATATCTTAACAACAAGTTTAACTTCCTCAGCCCTTTAAACATAACAACACTATCAAAATTTTCCCAAGAACACGAATGAAACATGAGCCTATAAAACATGCATGAAATTTTACACACATTCATAGCACCATGCTTTAACTCAATCTCACCAATAAAACTTTCCTCAACGAAGTCTCAGCATACTATCTCAGCAAGTCCATTAAAATTAGCACAAGGGCGCCAATAAATCACATAAAAAATGCATTCAACATACACAACAAGTCCAAGTAAAACAATACACACAATATTCTATAATTGAGAACCACTTAACTTGGTTCCTTAAGGTTCTTTATTTCCTAATAGCTCCAAGCCCCTAGATAATAAAAAACATTGACTTTCAAAGATTAAACCCCATTTAAAAATAGTTTGATCACGAATCTTTACCGCCTGATACGTACGAGTCCTTACCAAAAAGGTTGCCACCAACTTGGGATTTTGGTGGTTCATCACAAAAGGGGAGCTAGAGCACTAGGTAGTCACGGTAGGCCTTAATCACGATAGCACATCATAATTCAAAAGATATTACTAACTTAGCCCTGTTAATTTCTGTAGTGCTATCAAAAATTCGACAGCATAACAAAGTAACTACAACTATCCCAAAAATTGTAGACACCTAAAAAGCAGAAAAAACACACTTCTAAACTGAAGTAACTCTAATCCTTGACATTCTAGTCATGGTATTCAATTAGCAGGCTCAAACTTAACTACAGTAACTTTAGAAATCAGCAGTCCAACATAAATTCATTCAAAGTCATTCATAATAATAAATATCATGCATTCTCAACCATTCATCATGACTAAACACTATTTCATCCCAACTTCAATATAACCATAATCATGCTAGTCCAAATCAAGGCAACTCAAAAAAGTGCTACAAATAACCAAATTACTCTCATACCATTTCCATGCTTCAAGACAAACCATTCATGCTTAATTAAACCCAAAGACAAAAACTTAGACTTAAATCCAACTCATGCTAGTATAATAACTTTTCCACTAAATTGGTTTGGTCCAAGCATAAAACTTAATCCAATGGCTACTTAACTTAGCCAAGTAATGTTTCATAAATTCTAATTTAACTCCTTAGCTCCAAAGCCTTAAATCAAGTAAAAAACAGAACAAAAGCTTGCTGTCCGGGCTTCCAATTTCACTCCAAATCGACGAAAAAATCACCAAACGCTATGGGTATCACATCAATTGATATTTGAATAAACACTAAAATCACAGAATACTTACCCAATGCCGAAATTCCTCAAAGACGCTGAACTCGAAGACTCACTGCTTGAATCGTCGGAGTTTGAAGGGAAAGATTGCAGAACGGAACAAATAGTGATTAAACGTGATACTCAACCAATACAACCTTAAATCCAATTTACCAAGGACAAATTCGCTCAAAACCCTGCTGCAAACGGCCAAAACGATGTTGTTCGTGCTGCCACTCGCCGGAGAAACTCACTGAACGCCCAGCCCGCGAACCAGAGATCTTTGCTTGCGAAAACAACCTGAAATCGAGCGTGAGAGAGAGGGAAATCGAGTGGGCATTGAAGAAGAAGCAAAACCCACCTACTTGCTATGCTAGAATCGCGAAAACCAGCCACTGCCGCCTCTGAAACTCGCCGGAAAAACCAACACAGGACTGCTTGCCGGAGACACAAAGAGACGGCGCCGGAGAAGAGGATCGGAGATGGGAAACGGGTTGACAGACGATGTGCTGGAATCGCAATAAGAAAAACCAAAAGAAAGTTGGAGGGAAATTGTCAAGTGGATCTCACTAAAAAGTAGCTAACTTTATATAAAATAGGTTAAAAAAAACAAGTTTTTAGAAACTAGGTCAATTTTGAAAACTCAAAACTCATTTGGGTTAATTTTGATAATTTCCCAAAGTTGGAAGATGGCTGTCCAAATTGTGGAGTTGAGGAAGGGGAAATTGTCAAATTTAACCCAAATGAATTTTGGGTTTTCAAAATTGACCCACCCTCTAAAATCTTGTTTTTTTAACCTGTTGATGTCACTTCACTATGTGCAATTACAAACACACCCTTGAAGGTAAAAAAAAAATCTGCTCAGCCGTGTATCCCTTCGTTTCTCTTGCTCTCCGTTTCGTTTCTTCTCTCCGACGACTGTAATCTCCAACGATGCGTGGATTTTTTTGTGTAATAACTTCCCTCCGGTGACTGTAATAACTTTGCCTAGTTTATTTTTTGTGTTGTTAAACGTTCAATGAGTTTGTTTTCGAATATGCGTGGATTTTCGGAATGGGTAGCATTTTTCTGTTGATAAATTTTGTTCCAAACGTTTCTGTGTTGTTTTCGAAGACGAGAGGGGGTTTTGGAGTTTAAGTTTCAGAGAAGGAAAGGTAAAAAAGGTAAAAAAAAAAAAAAAACAAACAGCCCCCGTTCTTCCTCTTCTTCTTCGGTCCCCAGCCGTTGTTGTTTGTTCGTGAGTCGCTACCGCAAGCGCACGGTATCGCAAGTAATATAAAACGGAAAGAGTTCCGAGTATCGAATCCACAGGGAGGCGAAGCGAAATTTAAGCAAGCAAAGATTCCTAGAGCACTAAAAATACTTGGGATAAACAATATTTAGGGACCAGATCATGCAATCAAGAAAATTAAAAATCAAAACAACTAAAGAGAAAATTTTGATCAATCGATAAAAATAAAATGCGGAGAAAGAGTTTTCTAATGGGAAGAGGGGTCTTGAAAATCAATTATTAGCTAAACAATTGTCCTATCTCGTCGCCCAACTAATCATACTCCTAGAATCTCCGTTAATAACATAGGTTCTCCTGTCGGTCTCCCTTAATTGTAATTAATTCATTTTAACAACCTAAGTGTCCTTAGCGCCATTAAAAATCATTAATTATTACGCTTTGATTCATTTTAGGAATCTAAGTTTAATCAACTAATCTCGTTGTCACGACGGGCAATTAAACTAGTTGCATGGATTATGATCTATCCTAACTTCTCTCCGTCGAGTTTCCATTAAGAATCAGATCAGTACACAATTGGCCAGATTGCATAAAACATTAAGCACATCCATACAAATAATTAGGACAAAGGGCTAGAGATAGACAATTATAACAATCTTTGAACTAAAATTTCATTTCAAGACCCCAAATGGGGGTTTAGCTATTCATAGCTAAAGTATTCACAATAATTACAATGGAAAGCATAATAAAGAGCATAATAAAAGGGAAGGAATTGACCGTAGAAGACCCCTTTCCTACGCTTGGAGTCCCTCCGAAAACTCCTTGAGCCTCCTAGGATGCTCCCCAAATTCCCCAAAATTTTCCCACTAAGAAAGCTCTCAAAAGGCTAGAAAGCCTTGAGAGAGGCTTCAAATGAGCCTTAGAAAGAAAGGAAACAAGGAATGGAATGATGATTGATGCCTAAAATGAGGCACCAAGGGGCGCCTTTTATAGGCTCGGAAATGGGGTAGCGTCGCGACGCTGTGACGTCATCGACTTGCCGGCCAAGAAATGGACAGCGTCTCGACGCTATGCGTTTTCCAGACTTTCCAGCTGCGGATTGGGCTTCTTTTCTTGGGCCAACTTCAATTCTTTTTGGGCTTTTTCTTCATGATTGTCCTCTTTTGACTCCCCTTGACCCAAGCACGGAAATTGGGCTTGAATGGCTTCATTTTGGGCACTTTTTCCATAAAATCCACAACTTTGCTCCTAGAGACCAAATAACAAAATATATGAAATATTTTCAATAAAAACACAATTAAAGCACAAAAAAGCCTAATAAATTGGGACTAAAATAGCGACATTTCTGCTCGCTATCATTGTTGTTCTTCTTCGGTAAAATCAAATTTCGTCCGTTCTCCTTCTTTTTCTTCGGTAAAATCAGAAGCTTCCGTCTGTTCTCCCCATTCCCCACAGTCGTTCTTCTTTTTCTTCATCGGTAAAATCGGCAGCTTTCGTCCGTTCTCCTTCTTCATCTTCAGTAAAATCAGAAGCTTCTGTCCGTTCTCCCCATTCCCCATAGCCGTTCTTCTTCTTCTTCTTCTTCTTCGGTAAAATCGGCAGCTTCCGTCCGTTCTCCTTCTTCTTCTTCGGTAAAATCAGAAGCTTTCGTTCGTTCTCCCCATTCCCCACAGCCGTTCTTCTTCTTCTTCTTCTTCTTCGGTAAAATCGGCAGCTTCTGTCCGTTCTCCTTCTTCTTCTTCGGTAAAATCAGAAGCTTTTGTCCATTCTCCCCATTCCCCACAGTCGTTCTTCTTCTTCTTCTTCTTCGGTAAAATTGGCAGGTTCCGTCTGTTCTCCTTCTTCTTCTTCGGTAAAATCAGAAGCTTCCGTCTGTTCTCCCCATTCCCCACAGTCCTTCTTCTTCTTCTTCTTCGGTAAAATCGACAGCTTCCGTCTGTTCTCCTTCTTCTTCTTCGGTAAAATCAGAAGCTTCCGTCTGTTCTCCCCATTCCCCACAGTCGTTCTTCTTCTTTTTCTTCGGTAAAATCGGCAGCTTCCGTCTGTTCTCCTTCTTCTTCTTCGGTAAAATCAGAAGCTTCTAGTCGTTATTCTTCTCCTTCTTCGGTAAAATCGACAGCTTCCGTCCGTTCTCCTTCTTCTTCTTCGGTAAAATCAGAAGCTTCAGTCCGTTCTCCCCATTCCCCACAGCCGTTCTTCTTCTTCTTCTTCGGTAAAGTCGGCAGCTTCTATCCGTTCTCCTTTCTTCTTTGCTTCTTCGGTAAAACCCAAAAACCTCAACCCTTCTCCTTCTTTTCCTTAGGAACGCTCAAACGACGCCTCCGTGGGTTTCATTGCGCATCTGACGGCTTCTTCCGTTTCGTCTTCTTTCGGGGGTTTAGGTATAGTCTATGGGTTTTGTGTAGTTTGTGAGTTTTATCTGCTAGTTTTTGTGTAGTTTGTGGGTTTGAATGAAGTTTTGGAGAAGAATGTGTTTCATTTTCAAAGACGGAGAGGGTTTTGGAGTTTTTTCAGAAAGCCATCGTAGAAGGAAGAATCGGCGCCAGAGAAGAAGGAGTTTCCCGGTTACTTCTCGATCGAGATCGAAACCTGAAAAAAAAAAAAGATTTTCCCGCAAGTGGAAAACGGGGAAACCAGTTCTTCCCATACGGGAAATCGGGTTTTTTTCCCGACCCGAAAATTTAGCATTAGAAGATTATAGTTTCTGAAAAATTGGCTTCTTATGACTTCTGTGCTAAGATCTTTGTTTATTCTTTCCCTTATCAGGCCACGTTCCCAATTTCATAAACTTCATATCTACAATTGCCTCTTCTTTTCATGGGGTCTTCAGTATCAAAAGTGGAACCCCTTTCATATACAAAAAGTTTCATTCAACTCTCAACTACGTTGGCTGATTGAGGTACAATTAAAAAGAACAGCCTACAACAGCTTGGTACTGCAGCTGTTTGTGCTCTACAGTACAAAATGTATAGAATAATTGAATAAAATGATCTGTACATTATCTAAATTGTTCTAAACCAACCAGATTCATTGGCATATTTTTGCAAAATAAATGCTAGAGTTAAAAATAGTGGTTGTGTGTGCAGCGTATCACCTTTTTCTACATAAATATTAGCTAACATTAAGTAAAGAAGGAAAAAGAACATGTGAATATAAGAAATTCATATATGAAAAACAGAAACTAGAACGAATTAAGAAATCAATTGGAAAGACAATGGCCAAAACCGTCCAACTTGGAAGAAGTCACAATGAAGAAAAATGAGGGAGGAAAATGACTTTATTGATGCAAGAACATTGCATTAAGAACCAAACAATAAACATCAATTGGACCAAACATAAGAAGAGAAGAAACAAGATTCAAGACATTTTGCAAAAAAAATATATATACATGATTTATTAGAAAAAAAAAAACAACTTTTGAAAAAGAAGAGGAGAGAAAGATCAAAGGAAGAACGAAAAAAAATCTGGAAAATTTCTTGGTCAGTTTCCCAACCAAGAAATCCCGATCGTCTGACCAAGAAATCTCGGGCGAGATTCATAATTTTTCGGTCGAGATTCATATTTTTTTCAGATTTTTGTAAAAACATCTCATACAAACTTCTTGTTATCTAAAACATGTAAAACCATCTTGTACATACCTTCTTAAAAACCGTTGACAATATGAAAATTTTGAAGTGAGTCTAACCATGTTTAACTTCACGTGTTTGACCTGAAGGATTGGAATTCCCAATTCCGTTACAGTGGAAGCAATTGGACCGAATCGTATTTTAATTTCATTCTACAAAATACTGGTACATTGGCAAAAAGTTAAGAATGAGAAGCATACATCCGTTGACGACTCAAAATTCTTCAACGGACACCACCAATCGATCTTCCCCACTATCCTCGGAGTTTGGGAACGGAGTGGTGGGACTCCGTCTTGAATTTTTGGGAAGAGAAACAAAAGAGGAAAGCATTCCTCTGTTTACTTAATGACCACTTCATCTAGCGTGTGTTGAATGTGAGGGTGAGCAAATAGCACGACGCCATGAGTATGGTTATCACATAACCATATTAATTAATTAAGTAAAACTAATTAGAATTAATTAAATTAATTAATTAATTAATTAAATGCTAATTAACTAATCATATTAATTAGTTAAGCATATGTGCATTTAAATCATATTCAAATGCATTGCCCTCACATAATATATAGTTTCAATTAAAATTAATTAAATCACATTTAATTAAATTAATTAAACTACATAATTAATTAATCCTTTGATCAATTAAACATATTTAATTAATCAAACATTCGAAACATATTCAAATGTGCATCTCTCTTATAACCTAGAGTTTTAACATGAATCATATTCACATTAAAATAATCTATAGATTTAATTTAATTAAATTTAATAATTAATTAATTCTAAATTAATTAATTTATAATAAATTAAATATCAACCATATTTAATTAATTACATATTAGAATCATATTCTAATATATCTCTCATATATTATAGTTTAATTAAATCACATTTAATTAGACTAATTGAATAATTAATTAATTCACAATTAATTAATTTATTCACTAATTAAATATCACATATTTAATTAGTTATATATTTGAACTATTTCAAATATATAATTCTCTCAATTTAATAAAGTTTAATCACAAATTAAACTTTATATTATAATGTATCAACATACATTATATTAATTGTACTTCATACAATTAACCTGATTCCCAAATTGAATTTGAACAGTTCAAATTCTTTTCAAGATAATTTGTTCTCAATTACTCTTTACGAGTTAGCAAGGGGACCTAATGGACCTACATATAAGAAGCTCCAATGATATGAGGTTAACTGACTAAACTCATTAATCGAGTTAACCCATATTCATTAACTATGAGTCACTCCACTAAAGACCCACAACTGCACTCTTCTCACTGTAGAATATTTCTGTGTCCATGGATATTGACCAATAACGGTAAGTCAATCCTTCACGAGTGTTCGTAACTACAGCTGGGTCAAATTACCGTTTTACTCCTGTGTTACCTCTGGCTCCTTAAGTACCAGTGTTCCTCTAATGAACAACCTGTTTATGGTCCAACCAGTAAACAGAAAGTCCCTCTCGGGCCAGTGAGAGGGCGGGATCCCTTTGTTCAAGACCTGGAGTCACCACTTAAGGGAACACTCATCTACTTCTCCTAGAAGTGGGAAGGAGTGAATTCCATCTTGTGTTGTCATGTCCCCAGCCCCCCACTCGGTCTCATCCCCAAGAAGGTAGGCTTATTGAGTCGGCGTGCAGACCACTCTCACCCATACTAATCAAAGGACAATCCCTCGTGAGAAGGAGTTCATGACACACTCAGGATTAAGACTGAGTTACCTAGGTCATCCTATTGAAACAGTAACCTAACTAGTTAACGATGTTACATCTAGTGGTTTACTATTTCGTGGTTCGGTCTTATGCAAACTCATTACATAGGATACACCCGCTCGCATGTCTCCTACATGGACGCCTTGGATCAATACGTTTGTATCGAATATAAAGCGAGCCGTATCTCATAGTGTTACCAGGATAAGGTACCTAGCCTTATCCCTGTACTATAGACCTTTTAGGTTGTTACTTGAACACTGATCCCCGTATGTCCCCACATACTAGTTCAAGTTACATATAAACAACCTTGGATCTTAGTTTATTGGATTTGATTCATTTTGTGCAATTTTAGACTTAAAATGACAATAACACTTGATTGCATTAAACCTCAATAACACTTGATTGCATTAAACCTCAATAACACTTTATTGATACAAGTATACAATTTGTTTTGTTAACATTCACTATCTACGAGTTTTAGGACATAAAACCCAACATGACCTTTTTTTTTTAGAATATTTTGTGGGTCAAATGGTGTGTTGAGGTTTGAAATTAGTTTTTAATAGTTGAAATTAGTTTAATTGAGTTGGTTGGTTGAGAATTTCTGATATGAACCGAGGTGTCTTAATCAAGCTACAAGAACCCAAGATGATTACAAACTTTAGAGGTTGTTGATTGGAATATGAAATAAGTGATCAACCAGCTCAATCCAATTATTATGGTGAAAAGTTGCATCCTTTCAAGATTCACAAAGGCACCTATTCAACCAAAAGACACAATGAATCTAGAAATTCATATTCATTCACATATTTAATGTATTATGTATCTTGTGAATTCATGAACTTGTATTTATGAAGGTTCATGCATGGATTTGAAAAGTTAGGGGTTGAATTTAGACCACATAGATGAAGGGTTGTGTCCTTTCATGGTGTCTTTTCATTTAGTATAAATAGGGATGTAATTTGTCATTTGAAGACAAGATGAAGATGAATGAAATATGATCTTTCATATTAGAGACTTTTCTTAGAAATCCCTTTTCTAGGATTCTTGCAATTCTTGTGATAGATTGCATGTTGAGCCATTCAATCCGGCCTTGATCAAATTTGATTGTGGAATGACTCAATCTAGAACAAGATTTCCAATCTTGCTTCTAGATCATTGATCATAAGAGGTAATCAATTTCTAGCCTTTTCTCTTGGTTGGTTCTAATTTGTGTAAGGAGGTGTTAATCTCTTTGTTTCAAGGGTTCTTGCTCCACAAAATCTTGGATCTTTGGGCTGAGAATTAGGGTTGCCTTATCATTTTGGTATCAGAGCCTAGGTTGCATCTTTGTGGCTTTCTCTAGAATTGATTCTATCTTCCATTCCAATTGTTCATTGTTTTGTGTTTTTTTTTGTTTCATGCTCTGTCCATTTTATTCGTTTCTTTCATTTCATCCATTGTTCTTCATCTTTTGATTCTAATCTCATTCCCATCTTAAAGATCACGTTGAGATCTTGAAAAGTAAAAAAAAAAAAAAAAGCAAAAAAAAAAAAAAAAAAAAATCCAGAAGTTGTTCATGTTGAGTTCTTGAATTGTTCATGCCCATTTGTATTCAATCATCATCAATTTGCACGAATTTGTTGAGCTTCAATTCAGTTTGCAATTAATTTGTTTTGTGACCGTCCAAATTCCTAACTGCAGAATTTAATGCATCTAATGTCTATTCAAAGTCGTTCATAAAGTCCGAGACGTTTCCCCTAAAAGTTAGATCTGCATGTTATCTTTCAAAGTTAAGAAGGGCATTTACTCAAAATCCTAAAGTAAATTGTTCGTTTTCTGAATTTCATATCAGTGTGCAGTTTTACCCGAAAAAAAAAATCCACATTTGCTTCATACTTTGTTCTTTTCAGATTAGAAGGAATTTTTCCATAAATTTGTTCCCTATGCTTCATAAAGACTAATTCCATCATATTTAAGGCTTTCTCTTTATTTTGGTGGCATTTATCTTTGAATTCCATAGAACGCATCTTGTCTTTGTGTCATACCTTGTTTGGTCCTTCTTTGTTTTCTTTGTTCTAGTTTGTTGTTGTTTCATAATTATCTTGACTTGGCTGTTTTGGTAAAGCTCACTATCACAAGAATCGTTTGAACCACATATTAGCCTACCCGATATGATTATTTAGTCACTTTTCCAAATAGCCTACCTTTGTGTGATAAACACGAGTGTTCCGAGTGAAAATCAGTGAATTAAGTGTGTGAGTTCCATTTTCCTTGTCACTTTGCACTGTTTTGCAGCATGTTTCAAACAAGGAGTTCAAACAAATCCATGTTTCGTCAAGCACAAAAACGTTGTGAGAAACATGTTCGTGATGATCATTTTGGAAGGCTTTTCGTGAAAATATGGATGAAATACATAAATCCATAAAGTACATGTCCGAATTATCTCACGAATTGAATTTGCGGGATCAAGCAAGAGATGCACAAATCACAAAATCCATTCAAGAAGAAGAAGATTGTTCCATGCCTCAAGATGATGTTTCAAATGAATGATGTTGTTATTGATGACGTGGTGACCAGAAAAGAAAGTGTGCAAATACCAGTTGATCTATGTTCATTTGAGCCAAAACCTAAGGAAAGTGAAAAAGAGAAAGAGTTTGAGAAAGAAACATGTGAGACTTATATCGAGATTAAAGAGGAAGATAGTTCATTTCTTATAGTTTGTGAGAAGAATATTGTCTTGTATTCAAAAAGACACATACAAGAACTTGTATCCGAAAAGACTTGCTTTCTAATGGGTGCACTTAAACCAAGTGTATCTACATTTTCTAAGGAATTCTTGCAGGAAATCAAGATGCTTATTGACAAGCAAGATTCAAAGCTTGCTTCAAATATGAGACAAAGTCGAGCACGAGGGAACTGTAGTACAAAAGGGCAACAAATGAAGCGACGTTGGTATTTTGCTTCATCATTCATTCAAGGACGATGGTCAAGCGTGAAGAACTTAAGGAGAGCAAGAGTGCGAGATGCAAAAGATTTCAAGTTTGCACTACAAGGGGATCCTTGGATTCGAGGACGAATCCTCTTGAAGAAGGGGAGGATGAATGGTGAAGAAAAATATGAGCATTTCTTCTTACATAGCTTGTTGGTATTGCACTTTCCTCGATCATTGATGAAAATTGAAGAAGGATAAGGATGACTTTTCACCCTGTGGGTCCCACAGAAAAGTAGCAAACTTTATATAAAATGGGTTAAAAAAACAAGTTTTTAGAAACTAGGTCAATTTTGAAAACCCAAAACTCATTTGGGTTAATTTTGACAATTTCCCGAAGAAGATGGGTTTCGGTGGCTTGGCTCAATACTAGGGTTGCGTGTTGGCTCACAATAAAATAAGTGAAATTTGAGGAAATCCATCAAATGCCCATTAGATTAAATTCTTTTTATCCACAAATCACATGAAATTAAACTCAATTAACTCAAACTTAGAGAAATTGAGATCTACCTTCAAATATCAACGTTACATACAACCTCCACCGCTTCCCTATCGATCAAACAGTGATGGAAACCCAAAGAATAGGAAGAAGGAGAGCCCTCGAAAACAATAATAACCTCGAAAATCACCTGATTTTTCATGGAAGACAATCGAAAGAGATTAGGAAACTTGGAGAAAAGGGAACTATCCCCCACCCAAATGTCCTCCCAAAAAATAAGTATCCCTCCCATCTCCCCCAACACAATGAACCAGACTCGAAAAGATCAGGAGCTCGTAAACGATATCTTTCCACGGATTTCTGGTCATGCCCTTAACCCCACCCACCATCCATTGAATGTATTAGAGTCGGGACAAAATGCAAGTTGGGAAAGAGAAAGAGGGTCGGTCCAAGATAGAACCCACATCCACACCAAGTTGGCTTTTCAACTTACTCTCTGCTATTAATCAACGTATCCTTTTATTTCTATTACACAAAAACCTATGGACTCTTCTCATTCCCAGTAGTGGAGAATTTTAAAGAATTTAAAGAGACAACCTCAATTTTCAAAAAAATCATCAATATACCTCCTGCCTTGAGTTGTCTGATAGAAGAAAGGTGATAACTATCCAAAAGGGAGTTATTTAGGCCTTAGTTCTATGGTGTTTTGTGTGTCTTTTATGCTAAATAGGGTTGCTTTTAGATGAATATTATATGTTTTAACCCATTTGGAAGAATGGATGCCTTGGAAGTTATTTTGTGCAGAATTTATTGTTGAGCGACTTGAGGGAGCAAAATCTGTGATCCAGCAAAGTAGGGAGCAAAACTACTACGTCACAGCTCGTTATCCATTTTAATGAACTGAAGTTAGTTGAAATATTTTTGGATTTAAGGAGCAAGGAGAGCCATTCACGTGTACAGATTGGCCTAATTTGGGCTTACCTTCATTCTATAAAAGGGAAGAGCCGTCTAAGTAAAAAACATTCCACTTTTGGGGAAGAGATCATTTCTCATTTCCATCATTGGGAGCCGAATAGAGGAGGAAAGATTGGAGACTTCAAGAAGACCATCAATTACGGATTTGACCAAGGGAATTAGTATTTTCTCGTAATTTCTTGTAATTATGGATGCACATACTCAAATTGTAGCATGTGTTGCCATGAGCTTTATGAACTAAATTAGTTAGGTGTTGGTTAGGAGTAATGTAATTGTCATGCCTTATTCTCTATGCAATATATGTTAATTTGAGCATCTTGATTATTTGTTGTGCATATTTACATTTTGTGCCTGCCTGGCCAGCCGATATGATCTTCTTAGTTTTAGGGATGATTTGAGAAGTTTGTGGCATTTAATCACACTAGATTTTTCAAAAATCGCTAAACCCCTGTGCAATTTGCTTGAAAAGGATGCCGCATTTGTGTTTTCAAAAGATTGTTTGCTAGCATTTAATCTTTTAAAAGAAAAGTTGATTTCTGCCTCTATTATTGTTGTGCCTGATTGGAGTAAACCATTTGAAATCATGTGTGATGCTAGTGACTATGCTTTAGGAGTTGTCTTAGGGCAACGTCGTGATAAGTTTTTTAGGGCTATATATTATGCAAGTTGAACTCTAGATAGTGCTCAACAGAATTACACCACTACAGAAAAAAAGATGTTTGCTGTTGTATTCGCTTTCGATAAGTTTAGGCCCTATTTACTTGGTACGAAGGTTATAGTGCACACTGACCACGCTGCTATTCGATGTTTGAGTAGTAAGAAAGATTCCAAACCCAGACTTATAAGATGGATTCTTTTACTGCAAGAGTTTGACTATGAGATCAAGGATAGAAAAGGTTGTGAGAATGTAGTCGCAGACCATTTGTCTAGGATAGAGCATGAAAAGAATATCGCAATCTTTCCTATGAAAGAAGTTTTTCCGGATGAAAGATTATATGCTGTTAAAACTTCTTTCCCTTTGTACGTCGATTTTGTAAACTTTCTTGCAGGAGAAGAAATACCTCCTGACCTGAATGCTCAGAAAAGAAAGAAATTTTTTCATGATGTGAAATCCTACCTGTGGAATGACCCATTTCTCTTTAAGGTATGTTCGGACCAAATAATTTGAAGGTGCATTCCAACAGAAGAAACAGGTAAGATTATACATGATTGCCATGCCTCCCCTTATGGTGGTCATTTTGGACCAACTCGTACTGCGACAAAGGTACTTCAATCTGGTTTTTATTGGCCTACTTTATTTAAAGATTGTTATACCTTTGTGAAAACATGTGATAGATGCCAAAGGACAGGTAATATTTCTAGACGCCATGAAATGCCCCTAACCCCTATTCTTGAAGTAGAACTTTTTGATGTGTGGGGCATAGATTTCATGGGCCTTTTTCCCTCTTCCAATGGATACTCGTACATTTTGGTTGCTATTGATTATGTATTTAAATGGGTAGAGGCAATAGCCATTAAGACTAATGATGCACGTGTTGTGTTGCGTTTTTTGCATAAAAATATTTTCACTAGATTTGGCACACCACGGGCTATAATTAGTGATGAGGGGTCCCATTTTTGTAATAAATTGTTTGAATCATTACTTAGAAAATATGGTGTCAAGCATAAAATTTCTTTAGCTTATCATCCCCAAACTAACGGTCAAGTTGAGATTTCTAACAGGGAGATTAAGCAAATTCTGGAGAAGACAGTTCGCATTAACAGGAAGGACTGGGCATATAAGTTGGACGATGCTTTGTGGGCCTATCGGACGGCTTACAAAACTCCAATCGATACATCCCCGTATCGACTGGTGTATGGTAAAGCCTGTCACCTGCCTGTGGAGCTCGAACACAAAGCATACTGGGCTATCAAGAAGTTGAACTTTGATGCAGAGAAGGTTGGGAACAACGGCTACTGCAGCTCAACGAATTAGAAGAATTTAGGAGCCAGGCGTACGAAAACACTAAGCTCTACAAGGAAAGAACGACAAGATGGCATGATCGTATAGTCCAGAAACATTCTTTTGAGCCAGGGCAGCAGGTTCTTCTGTTCAATTCTCGATTGCGATTGTTCCCTGGAAAATTGAAGTCAAGATGGTCCGGTCCTTTCATGGTCAAGGAGGTGTCTCCATTTGGATCAATTGAGCTGATGGATAACAGCGGGTTAACTTTTAAAGTCAATGCTCAAAGAGTGAAGCACTGTTGTGGATTCGAAGAGCGGAAGGTCGAAAAAATGATTTTGACGGATCTAGGGTGACCAAGTCCCGTCTAGCTCAGGACGTTAAACAAGCGCTTCTTAGGAGGCAACCCAAGTGTTTAAAGTTTTTTTTTGTAGATTTCAATTTAGTTTTTGTGTGTTGATCCTTATGCTCCCGTGTGATCGATTCTTGTGCAGGAAGCTCGTGAATTCATGCCTAGCTTCTCATTCTCTCCTCGGACGATAATTCAAGACGTTTCAGATTCTCTCGCTTTTTCAGGGCAGTATCGATCTCTCTTTATCTGATTAAATGTTCATACATTGGGGACAATGTATATTTTAAGTTTGGGGGGGAGATTTGCTCTGTTTAGGTTTTGCGGTAGTAATGCTTTTGATGAAATAATTGCATGCCGATGATGATGACGTCTGATGATTTGCTTTTAGCCACGAGTTTCTCTAGTTGTTACAAATATAAAAGCAGAAAGCATGTCTACATCATTATTTCAGCTTGCAATATGCTTAAAAGTTTAGGGGCAAAAAGAGCTACCTGCGGTGTGATCAATTAGGCCAACCAAGAATAAAATTCGGGTTATGGGTCCTTGCATCTTAGTGAAAGCTAGTGCCATTAGTTTCTTCAGAATTATGGGCACCTCAGTAAGGTAGTGCTTGCTAGATAAGTGAGATGGCTAAAAGGGCGAGCTTTAGTGCCAGTGTAGGGGGAAGATGGATGGAGGAGTGTATAAATGATTCCGGGCTAGTAAAAATTGTAATAAGACAAATGATGAGTTGTTTTTGCAAGGGAGGATAGGATTAAAATTTTTAAATTTCTTGATGGTTGACTATGCTTGCTTGTTTGTTTCAATAAGTTTGCATTCATGGCTAGTAGCGTGGAGGATAAAGTTGATAGCATGCAAGTTATGATTCATAAGCATTACTTTATTTTTCTCGGGACTAGCAAAACCTTAAGTTTGGGGGTGTGATAGCATGCATAAATGCTATCTTTTTCCTAGTTATTTTGGCTAGTTTTGTGCGTTAATTGTGAGCTTTAATGTCTTTTTATGTTGATTTTGTAGAAAACCGAGTTCGAGATGCAAAACCAAGAATTTTACCAATTTTTGGTATAAAAGGAAGACTTTGGACCAATATTAAAGAAAAGAAAGGAGGACATTTGAAGTGGAGGCCCAAAAGCCCATAAGAAATGAAGAAGAAGAGCCAAATCCGTGTTTAAGGCTTCTAGAAGGCCTAGCGTCGAGACGCTAGGGTTAGAACGTCCCGACGCTTGGCAAGCAGCGAAGAAAAATCTGGAATCGCGACAGCGTCGCGACGCCGCACCAACTTCTGCGGCAAGAAATGTATGACGTCACAGCGTTGCGACGCTGTCGACTTGTTCAGCAAGAAAAGCTCCGCCCATGCTCCTATAAATAGCCCCCTTTCCAATGGTTCAAATCATCCCATTTTTGGGGAGTTCTCCCCTAGCTCAAAAGAGAGAAAAAAAGAGTAGAGTTGTGAAGAAAAAGGTGGAATTGAGCGAGATTCCAAGGCTTGGGATTTGAGATGATCGTGACGGGAGCTTGGGATCAACTTATCGGTTATTTCTTCCTTACTTCTTTGTAATTCCTTATTGTAGTTTGAGTTAGGCCCATGGATCAAGATCACCTGGGCAAAATTAGTTCCATTTGTGAGTAGATCTTGAGACCTAGGGTCGTTATTCTAGCTAATTGGATATTGTAGCTTAAATTCTTGGATATTGTAATGAAGTTTTTCATATTTCATCTATGCAATTCATGCTTAATGCTTTTAATCTCTTGATCACGGATTAATTGATGTGTTGGTTTAAATTGGTACTCGACAGAGAGAATTTAAATTAGATCCAAATTGCATGGCTAACGATTGCTTGGAACACGAGAGTGAAAGAGAATTGTTAGAAATTGATAATGAAGTTGCTTAATGCCATACTATGATTAACTAAGGAAATTGACACATGAATTAGTTATGTTAGTATGAGGTGTGGAGGATCTTGAAAGAGAAATCCGCTTAAAATTACTTCTAGATTTATGAAATTGAAGATTAGTAATTACATTCATCCAATTAATTCAGCTACAAATCCAAAAAAGCTAGTTAACACCCTAGGTCAAGTCCCTTCAATAGGATATTTCCATTTATTTGCATGATTTCTTTAGTTTCTTGTTAGTTCTTTAAAGTTGAGCTTCTAAATAAAATTGAACATGATGGTTCTTGGTAATTAATGGACTTAATTCAATTTCCCTGAGGATTCGATACTCGGAATACTTTCCGTTTTAATAATACTTGGGCAACAGTACGCTTGCGGAAAAGTGCAACAGCTAAAGCTCTTAAAAATGTGACAGTGGTTAGTCATCAACAACCGCTAGCTGTGGAGCCTGCTGCAGTGGTGAATCAAGTTGCAGAGGAATCATGTGTTTATTGTGGTGAAGAGTACAACTACGAGTTTTGCTCTAGCAATCCAGCTTCTGTGTTTTTTTGTAGGTTATCAGAGGAATAACCCTTATTCTAACTTTTATAATCCAGGTTGGAACAACCACCCGAACTTCGCATGGGGAGGACAAGGAAGTAATGTGCAAGCACAACAAAAGGTGAACCCAACCGGATTTGCTAAATCACAGGTATTGCCCCAGCAAAATAAGTAGGCTTTGCCCTAGCAAAATTCAGAGAGTTCTCTTGAGGAGATGATGAAAGAATATATAGCTCGTACAGATGCCGCAATTCAAAGTAATCAAGCTTCAATGAGAGCCCTGGAATTGCAAGTGGGCCAGCTAGCTAATGAGCTGAAGGCAAGGCCTCAAGGGAAACTTCCTTCAGATACTGAGCACCCTAGAAGGGAAGGTAAGGAGCAGGTATAGACAGTGACTCTAAGGAGTGGTAAGCCACTAAAAGAGAGAAAAATTCCTAGTAAAACCCAGGATATAGAGAAAAATTGTGATAGAAGTGATGTTGTTGAAAAAGAGTTGGAGTCTGGTAAAGGTGTTGGAGGCAGCAATAACAATGCTGGAGCATCTGGTTCTGTTCCAGATGTGGAACCACCTTATGTGCACCCCCACCTTATGTACCACCTCTACCTTTTCCAATAACGCAAAGGCCTAAGAATCAGGATGGTCAATTTAAGAAGTTTTTAGAGATTCTTAAGCAATTGCATATAAATATCCCTTTAGTAGAAGCTATAGAGCAAATGCCTAATTATGCTAAATTTCTTAAGGATATTTTAACTAAAAAGAAGAGGTTAGGTGAATTTGAAACTGTATCTCTTACTGAGGAATGTAGTGCTATTCTTAAGAATGGGCTACCAACCAAGGCTAAGGATCTAGGATCATTTACTATTCCTGTGTCAATAGGTGGAAAAGAGTTAGGTTGAGCACTTTGTGATTTAGGCGCAAGCATTAACCTTATGCCTTTTTCGGTCTATCGAAAGCTAGGTATTGGTGAAGCTAGGCCTACCACAATCAAACTTCAATTAGCTGATAGGTCTATCACTTATCCAGAGGGTAAAATTGAGGATGTCTTAGTAAAGGTAGATAAATTCATATTTTCTGTTGATTTTATTATTTTAGATTATGAGGCGGATAAAAATGTCCCAATTATTCTTGGTCGTCCATTTTTGGCTACTGGTAGGGTACTGATAGATGTTCAAAAAGGGGAATTAACAATGAGGGTTTATAATGAGGAAGTGAAGTTTAATGTTTTTAAGGCCATGAAATATCCAGACGAAGTGGAAAATTGTTCTTTCATTAGGATTCTGGAGAACACAATTGTTGAGACAACAATGCAGGATTTGGCAAATGAACATTTGGAAGATCATGGAGAGGTTAGCATAGAGGATTTAGAAGTTTGTTCTTTAGAAAGAAAAAATGAAAAAGAAGTGTTTAGGTGTGAGGATGTTTTTGAGTCTTTAGATTTGGATGAAAGGAAAGCTCCTCCTATTAAGCCATCCCTGATTGAGGCACCCACTTTAGATTTGAAGCCCTTGCCGGATCATCTAAAGTATGTGTATCTTGGGGAGGGTGAGACGTTGCTCATTATTGTTGCATCAGATTTAATGTCGGAGGATGAAGAGGCCTTAATAAAGTTGCTGCAGCAATATCGTAAAGCAAAAGGGTGGACATTGGCTGACATTCAGGGAATTAGCCCATTCTTCTGTATGCATACAATCACTCTAGAGGAGGGATCCTTTAGGAGTGTTGAGCAACAGAGGAGGCTTGAAAGAGGTTTGTAAAAATGAGGTGATTAAATGGTTGGATGCTGGGATTATCTATCCAATTGCGGATAACAATTGGGTAAGCCATGTCCAATGTGTTCCTAAGAAAGGAGGTGTCACATTGGTGACCAATAAAGATAATGAGTTGATCCCAACCAGGACAGTAACTGGCTGAAGGGTTTGCATGGATTACATGAGGCTTAACTAAGCCACCCGTAAGGACCATTTCCCTCTACCATTTATTGACCAGTGTTGGATAGATTGACTGGTCAGGCTTACTACTGTATCTTAGATGGTTATTCTAGGTATAACCAGATTACCATTGCTCTTGAGGATCAGGAAAAAACCACTTTCACTTGCCCTTATGGGACGTTTGCTTTTAGGCGAATGCCTTTTGGCCTTTGCAATGCTCCAACAACATTTCAGAGATGTATGCTAGCAATTTTTTCAGATATGATTGAGTCCACTGTTGTGGTATTTATGGATGATTTTTTAGTTTTTGGAGGGTCTTTTCAGAGTTGTTTGGATAATTTAGGTAAGGTGTTAAAAAGATGTGAGGATACCCATCTAGTTCTTAATTGGGAGAAATGCCACTTCATGGTGAAGGAGGACATTGTGCTAGGTCACAAGATTTCAAAGAAAGGTCTAGAGGTTGATCAAGCAAAAATAGAGGTTATTGAGAGATTAGAACCACTGAGTTCAGTGAAAGGGATTAAGAGTTTTTTAGGTCATGCTGGATTTTATAGAAGGTTCATAAAGGATTTTTCCAAGATTAGTAAACCTCTTTGTAACTTGTTGTGCGCTGATCATGTTTTTGACTTTAATGCAGATTGTAGGAAGGCTTTTGAAACTTTAAAGGTTGCTTTAATCTCAGCACCCATTCTCTGTGCACCTAACTGGAGTTACCATTTGAGGTAATGTGTGATGCGAGTGATGTTGTATGGTTGGTTGTCAGTTGTCTTGGTATAATCAGAAATATTGTCGTAGATAATAATCAATCCAAGCATAAGTTGACTTTAATCAAGTAAGACCTGGTGAGTCCAGGGTCGATTCCTCAGGGAAGGGATATTCACAAAGTCTTTTTTTTTTTTTAAATATTTACTGATCTAAACTCAAGAACGTATGATATTATATATAAAAAATATATAAAAAAATTGGTATATTTAAAGAGTGATTATTTGCATAAAGACAGCACATGCGACGAGAATGAAAGGAAAATTTATGAGGAGAATAATCAAGGTTGTTGCGGTTGCAACCTCATGCGTTTATAATAACCTTGTAGCACATATTTTGATTAATTGATCCATTAATGCCTAAGTGAGAAAATATCATAAGTTTCCCTTCCGGTACTTGATAACTGCCCAAAAGGTAGTTATTTAGGCTTCATTTATATAAGGATTTGTGTGTCTTTAATGCTTAATAGGGTTGGTTTTAGAGAGATATTACATGATTTAACCCATTTGGAAGAATGGAAGCTTTGGAAATCACTTTGTGCAGATTATGCTGCTGGGCGACTGGAGGGAGCAAATTCTGTGCTGCAGCAAAACTGGGAGCAGAAACTGCCACGTCACAGCTCGTTAGCCAACTTCATGAACCGACTTCTGTTGAGTTATTTTCGGGATAAAGGAGCAAGGAGAGCCTTACACGTGTCCTAGTTGACCTAATTCAAGCCTCCTATCACCTCTATAAAAGGAAGGAGCCGCCCAAGTCCAATTCATTCCACTTTTGGGGAGAAAATATTCCAAGTCTTCCCGTGGAAGCCGTATAGTATAGAGAGATTGAAGATCATCAAGAACACCATCATCCGCAAGTTGATTAGGGAGTTTATTTTCTTTATTAACTTGTGGTTATGGACATGCATACTCAGATTGTAACTCATATTCCTATGCCTGTTATGAACTAAGTAGCTTAAGGTGTTGGTTAGGAATAATGTGATTACTGTGCTTCATCTCTAATAATATATTGACTATCGCATTTTGGTTAATTGTTGTGCTTATTCTTATTTTACTCCCGCCTGGCCAGCCGGTGTGAATAGCTCTCTCTAGTTTCAGGGATGATTTAGAGAGTGTGTGGCAATTCTCCACACTACGATCATTGTGTATTGGTGAACGCCAGTGACTGAGCTAGGGATAGCCAGTTGCCTAGTGCTTGATCGGTCGTACTTCATTGGGGTTGAAACACATCCCAAAAGATCCGGAGTTCCGGGAGGAATCCGCTAATAATACTGCGAGAAATGCATGATCAATAATATTGCTAGAGCATATTTTATAACAATCACTAAAACCTAACCAGCGCCTGTTTTAATCTGTCTATCTATTTGTTTACTTATTGTTCTGCCATTTATTTTGCTTCAGCATAATTCAGATAAAACCCAATCATTTTATTATTCTTGAAACCATTAAAAAGTTACACAAAAATAGGTAGAGTGGAAACTCATTCAGGGCTCGGATTGATAGTATTACTTGCTGCAGACTGTGTATACTTGCACAGGAATTCTAGAGTATTTTATACTAAATTTTTACTCACTCTAGGAACCCACCAGTACTTCTTTGCGTCTGGCATAAAACTATCAAGAGATTATTTCGCTAGTTCATGCTTTAGGTGTAGTTCTCTAAAACTTACAAGGGACTGCGTCAGTAACAACACAATCTAAGCTCATGCGTGCACTATCTTTTATCGGTAGTGTTTTAACGCTACCAAGACTACATGACATGCGCTAACTTGCTCTACTTAGAGATGTCTGCATGCGTTACCTGTCAGGGATTTAGCATGTTGCTATCGCATCCGGCTGGCCAAGCGGGAATTAATAATGAAAATAGTATCGCAACTAAATAGAAAGCAATTAATGTTTCATTTAACTCAAAATATGTGCTTACAAAAATATACTTATCACCGCATGAGGTGCTTGCGCTAAGCCTTGAAGAAGAATTTAGCTCATGCTAGCAAAACAAAACATCATGAAATTTACAAACGCAAGATTGCTCCTAATCACAGATCTCTGTGATTTCTCTGTGATCTTCCTTCTTCTCTCCTGATCAAGATCAGAAAAATTCGCCCCCTATTCGTTTGCGTATGGTTTCTATTTATAGGTGAGGGAAGATGACTTCTCTAAGTAATTATCAACTTGCGGTAATCATTATCTTAGTCAACTTGCTCATCTTTTCAGCTCTTTTTCTGCCCACTTGCGTTGGCTGCGCCGTTTGCGTCAGAGCTGTCTTTTCATCATCTTATCTGCCTCTTGATCATCTTGGGATGTGTGCCTGCGCTGAGAAAAACTTTGGAAAACACTGAATTAGTTGTGTTAGCGCCTTATATTTTATAATTTCTCACCGCATGAAATCATCACATTTTCCTCTCTTTTTGCGCGGATGTAACGCATCTTTGCTTCTTTTGGCCTTGTTTTAGTCTAAGTTTAAAGGATAAATAACTTGCTTTTTGCAAGCTATCAAACCCCCAAACTTAAACTATTGCTTGTCCTCAAGCAATGCCTATTATCCATTATGCGATAGATACTTAGCTCATCTTTGCTTGCGATCTTAGCATCCTCTTTTCCTCTTTTTCTTGCGCGCATTATTAAACCAGATTAACTTTCGCCAAATTTCCTTCATTGCTTAAAGAAAGTTCCTTGCGCTTAGATTCTTCCTTGCGTTAACTCAACCAATCTTTCTCTTGCATGGTCTGTGCGCATGTATATATTATTATTATTATTATTCTCTCTCTTCAAATTTTTATTTTTTTTTAGAAAGCAATTAATGTGAAAAATGGACATCAAAACGCATGCTTTCGTTTTGGCTTACCCACATTTGTGATGAAAGGTATCCAACTACGGGATTACATTTTTTTACTGTCCTCACGCTCATGGGATGCGCTTGTCTTCGCGCAGTGGCAAACTATGGGTGTCATAAATGCCCCTGGCTACAAACATGCCGCATTCCTAGAGGAACGCATGTATTATTTATTTTAGCGCTGACTCCCCCCCAAACTTAAAATGGACAATGTCCACATTGTCCCCCAAACTTACTTTGAAGCACATGGACTTGCAGCAGAAGACGGCTGAGTTGCGACAAGTCGAAAATGCGAAGGAATTTTCTTTAAGGTCTGAGGAAATGAAGACAAAAGGTAAATTTAGTTAAGTAATGTGTTTAAGAAAATTCAGAAAATTAGAAGCGCGGATTTAAAGCAAATGAGCTAACGCAAGGAATTTGCTAGATAAAGACATGTAAGTGTAGGGCAGAGAGAAAAGTGCGATGAGATAAACAATTGGTTATATTAATGCATTGCTACCCAAAATTATAAACAAGAGCACATTCATTAGAAAGAAAGCAAAAGATGACAAGGAAAGTAGATGATTATTCCTGCAGTGGTGGCGGTGGTGGCGGTGGAGGTGTTCTTGGCTCTCTTGGCACAGGCGGAGGCATAGCTCCACGAATTTGGGCTGGGCCTGCGCTAGGGGGCCTTTGTTGTCCAGCTGGCCGCGCAAAAAGATTGGGCGCAACAGGCAGGCGGCCAAAACTCTCAGTCCATCTCGTGAGAAAGAGGACCAATGCGTTAACTCTTTGCGACAACTCGGTTTGTTGTTGACGCAGCAATTGCTGCTGCTGGCACAACCGTTCCTGCTGCCTTTGCAAAGGCTGAATAACTTCTTGAAGAATCTGCCGCATCTGAGAAAAGATAAGAGCTGCGTCGATATCAACTGTTAAATCAGGCGCAGCGTGACTTGTGCTCGCAGAAGCGGTTGTATGTGGCATTGATGGTGGAGCAGGTTCTTCATTATTGCGAGGAGGACTTGGTAAAGTGCCTTCAAGAATCTCCGCTGGTCGCAGATCTTCAGTGGGCTGAGGGGGAGGTGGGTTGAGATCAATCGTTGGTGGTGGTGGTGGCGGCAAATTTTCTGGCAAGGGTCTCTGTGGTTGGGCACAGACAGTAGTTTCCTGTGCTGGTTGAGTGGATTGGGAGGTCCTTGCGGTTGGTTGTGGATATCTGCCCGCAGTCTGCTTGTGCCTCTTTGTCTTTTGCGGTGCAGGCGCCTGTGAAGGCTCAGTAGGATGGGGCGCAGGGACTAACTGCGGCATGCTCTCTTGTAGCTGCTTATTGCGCGTGTTGGTGACACTCGCCCACCACTGCTCATCAAAATCCTTTCGCATCGTCCGAATTTCTTCGTCTGCTGCGGGCAATAGATTCGATGCGCGGCAGAGGGATGTGACTAATCCAGGACAAAATTTAGCGCCCTTTGGTTTTGCAGCTGTCTGGCGCAGGGTGTCTACTAGGATGCGTCTGAGGTCAATTGGAATCCCCTTCATTATGGAATAGACAAGGACTACTCGCTGTAGGCTTAATGTCGCGTCATGCGTTGTTGGAATGATGCGACCCAGTGCATCCAAAGTGTGGCCTCAAAGTCGATTAGTTGCGCTTTGAGTGTCCTTGCTGCTCCATGCCCATCCCATTTGGCACCAGGCCTTGCCACTGCAAGAAGTACTGCGCTCAGAAAATCATCATCCAGACATTCAAGGAGCGCATTGCCTTCTGCGTTGGGAATGTCTTGTAGTTCATATACGCTGTTTATGTGGGCGGAAGAGAAGGCAATGGCGTGGCCGCGAACCAGGACTTCATCAATTTCTTCTCGCCATTGTGCGTGGTAAAAGTCGTGGACAAGCGCAGGGGCATAGGATCTGGGATTTTCGCAGACTGTTTCCCACTTGCGCTGGGAAATTTGATCAGTCATTGCCTGCGGCAGGGGGCAACTAAATCCTCGTTCGTCTTGGAATTTCCCCCAATCTTTGGCCTCTGCCTCTCTGCTTGCGCCCACTTTTTGTTTTCCCTTGTCCTTGGCTGCGGTGGGCGCTTTCCTTTTTCTACTAGGGGCCGCCGCAGGTTGTTCAGACGGTTCTCTGATGACCACCCCTGTAGATTGGATATTGCGGCGACAAGTGAGGGGGATTTCATCCTCCGAATCAGACATCTCTACCTCCATGGCTGCTGCAATGGCAGCGAGGTTGTGCGCAGCAATGTCTGCGGCAAGTGCGGTTTCCGCATTGCTTGATCCTTCGTCTCTGTTTGCCGCACTTGTTACTGCGGCGACATGCTTTCTTTGTTCTCTTTGGCGCATTTCCTCGCCTTCTTCGCCTAGTTCTTCTAGCAGGTCATTCCATGCGGTGACCTGTTGCTCGGAGAACTGCGGTAGTGTGGGGCTCGTAGAAGATGATGGTGGAAGAGGAGTGGAAATGGTTTCAGTCGGGACGGAGGAAGGGGAAGGATCGGTGGTTTGGGCTGTAGTAGTGGAAGGGTTTGGAAGTGGAGGGAGGGCAACCGACGGGAATGGTGATGGAAAGGGGGTTAGGTTTCGAGGGGCGGAGACGTTTGGGGTTGCCTGAAGGGTGACAGGTTGGATGGAGAAGGTGGATGTGTCTAATGGGGCGATGTTGAGTACTTCGTCTGCGCCTGAAGATGATGGAGCGGTGGTGAGTTGAGCGTCTGTGTTAGCAATGGGCGGCTCTCCGTCGACGACTTCTGGCTCATCTTCCTCCATTTGGTGGATATTTTGTGGGTCGCTTCCTTCCTCATCCGAGGAGATAATCACATCTCTGTGCGGCCCTTCCACCTCCGGTGAGGATGGAGGAGCGTCGTCCGCATAACCGGCAATCGAGAGGTTTTGTGAGTCTGACATGGCTGATTGGCTAGTTTTCGAAGAGTTTCAGGGGAAAATTTCCACGAAAAGGAAGGCAAGGAGTTCTAGGGTTTTTGCGAGCAAATGTAGAAGACGAAGTGAAGTCGCATCCCTATTTTATAGCTTAACGCCAAGCATGCGTTCCTGGGGTCTGGTGCCCTTTCTCATCCCATGTAAGTGGGTGATCATGATTATTATGGGGGAATGTGAGCGGTTGCCTTGAGTAACGTGATAAGACAAGGATTAGTGCATTTCCTTAAATGCTGTCATGATTATGGCTGCGCCTCAAATACGAATGGATTTGGACATGAGATGGGATTTTCCTTCTAAGGTTCTGTTGCGACAAGACTTTACTAACGCAGCGATTCTATGCTATTGAAAAGAAACATACGGGCCAATCATGCGATGAGGTTTTCTTTCTAAAGCTCAACCTATCAAAATATTAAAAATAAAAACAAAACATGCGGAGAGAAAATATTTACAACTTCTAACCTGTCATGCTCTTACCTTGCGCTAGGCCCTGACGCAACTGAGAGCATTTTCTCGGGCCTATTTTGTCGTATTTCTTTAAGGTGGATCTTTCAGAAGAATCATCTCGGCTACTCCATTCAAAGTTCCTTCGATGTATGGCTTTACTCTTTGCCCATTGACTTTGAAAATTCTCTTTCCATCAGTAGAATGTAGATCTACTGCCCCATATGGGTATACCTTATGAATGGTATAGGGGCCCGACCATCTGGATTTTAATTTCCCTGGAAAGAGTCGTAAACGAGAATTGAATAGTAATACTTTCATACCTTCTTTGAGATCCTTTTTGCATATTCTTTGATCATGCCATTGCTTCTGTTTTTCTTTACTTATCTTGACATTCTCATATGCACACCTTCTGAATTCTTCCAATTCTGTCAATTGACGCAATCGTTCTTGTCCTGCGGCTTCTAAATCAAAGTTTAAACGCTTCATTGCCCAATGCGCCTTGTGCTCTAATTCCAAGGGCAAATGACAAGCTTTTCCAAATACCAACGCATATGGAGATGTTCCTATGGGTGTTTTGAAAGCTGTGCGATATGCCCATAGAGCATCATCTAGGTGTTGCGCCCAATCTTTTCTGCTAGTGCTGACAACTTTTTCGAGAATCCTCTTGATTTCCCTATTTGAGACCTCGGCCTAACCATTGCTTTGCGGGTGATATGCTGTTGCGATGTGATGTTTAACATTGTATTTTCGCAATAACTTATCCATGACCTTGTTTATGAAGTGGGTCCCTTCATCACTAATCAGTCTGCGTGGCACTCCAAATCTTGCGAAAATATTCTTTTTGAGAAATTTTGCCACGGTCGCAGCATCGCTCTTTATACAAGCAATTGCTTCTACCCACTTGGTGACATAATCAACTGCGAGGAGAATGTATTGGTTCCCTTGCGACGATGGGAAAGGTCCCATGAAATCAATGCCCTAGACATCGAACGACTCTATTTCTATTATGTAGTTTTGAGGCATTTCATTTCTTGCGCTGATGTTTCCAGTGCGCTGGCATCTGTCGCAGGTTTCAACATGTCTCCTTGCGTCTTGGAACAAGGTGGGCCACCAATAACCGCTCTGTAGAACTTTGGCTGCAGTGCGTTGTCCTCCAAAATGGCCTCCGTACGGAGCTTCGTGGCAGTCCTTCAATATCTTTATTGCATCTTTTTGGCCAACGCATCTCCTAATGATTTGGTCAGGTCCTCTGCGATAGAGGTAAGGGTCATCCCAAAAATAAAATTTTACCTCATGAAAGAATTTCTTACGGTGTTGCGCTGAGTATTCTTCTGGCAAGACCCCTGCGACAAGATAATTCGCAATGTCTGCAAACCAAGGTTCTTCATTATTCATCATAAAAAGCTTCTCGTAAGGAAATTCTTCTATGATTGGGACTCTTGATGCACCTTCCTCCTCATGATTTTCCAAGCGCGAAAAATGATCGGCAACTAAATTCTCACTCCCCTTTTTATCTTTAACTTCTAGATCAAATTCTTGTAGCAATAAAATCCATCTAATCAATCTTGGCTTCGCGTCTTTTTTTGTGATCAGATATTTTATCGCCGCATGGTCTGTATAGACTATGACTTTAGAGCCAATCAAATAAGCACGAAATTTGTCAAACGCATAAACAACCGCTAATAATTCCTTCTCGGTTGTTGTGTAATTTGTTTGTGCTTCATTTAATGTTCGGCTGGCATAATAAATGGGGTGCAGAATCTTTTCCTTTTTCTGTGCCAACACTGCTCCTACTGCCACGTCACTGGCATCGCACATCAAGACAAAAGGTTCCTTCCAGTCGGGGGTTGCGAGGATGGGTGCACTTACTAGCGCAAGTTTCAGATTCTTGAATGCTTTATCGCATTCTTCTGAAAATTCAAATTTTTTGTTTGACTCTAGTAATGCGCATAGTGGCTTTGTAATGTGTGAAAAGTTTCTGATGAACCTGCGATAGAATCCCGCATGTCCCAGGAAGCTGCGGATTCCCTTTACAGATGTAGGAGGTGGTAATTTCTCAATGACGTCAATTTTCACTTTATCCACTTCAATACCTGCGTTAGATATGCGATGACCTAAGACAATGCCTTCTTCCACCATAAAGTGGCATTTCTCCCAATTTAGCACGAGGTGGGTTTCTTCGCATCTTTCCAATACTTGCTCAAGCTGCGTTAAACAATCTGCGAAAGACTTCCCATATACTGAGAAGTCGTCCATAAAAACTTCCACAGATTTTTCCAGAAGTTCTGAGAAGATGGCCATCATACATCTCTGGAATGTTCCAGGTGCATTACATAGTCCAAAAGGCATCCTTCTGAACGCAAAGGTGCCATATGGGCAGGTGAATGTAGTCTTTTCTTGGTCTTCTGGCGGTTTTTCTTCGATTTTACAGCCTATGTGGACTCTAATGACTCTATAAAAATTACAGACTATAGTACACACATTAACGCTCTTACATATCCGAGCAATTACAATTTCATGAAGATTTGAATGCTCAAAAAATTGCCAAACCAGAACACTTCCATTTTAGCACACAGAAAATTCAATTTCAAAATGGTACCCACCAAAGCAAAATTAAAACGAATTAAGTGCTCTAATCATGCTCTGATACCAATTGAAGGTGTACATATTACACATGCGGAAGCAATTGAAGATCGAAAGCACTTAAGACATTCAATTTTACTCCCAAAGCCTGCATGTTCTAGAAAAGACAGAATAGAGAGTTTAGAAAACACCAACCTTTGTAGCTCACTTATGTTGAACTCCTTGTGGTGTTTGCCTCTCCTATGCTCCTTGGACAACCTCTAGAGTCTTCCCTACTATACTCCGGGCCAAGAACGACTTGTGCGAGTCTATATAAGATAGGGAATGGGAAGGGAATGCTTGAAGCATCAAGCAATGGAGAAGAATGAGAGATGAGAGAACTTTGAGTCCAAATTCCAGCAGCATAACATTAAGGAAAATGGCTCTCTTCACTTTGAATTTGATTCAAGTTCCTTTTAAAGACATTCTCCATGCAAAGCCAAGCCTCAAGACACAAGACACATGGTGTATTTGCAAGTTCAAGTGGATTCTAGGTGTACATCTCACAAGACATGCAACAATGCATGAGTGAGTTGTCTTTCCACTTTGAATGTTCATGCATAAGTGGATTTCCAACTAAATCCACCAAATACAAATTGAAATCTAATTTCAAGCTTGCAATTTAATGTTCATTTCAATTCCAAATTGAATTTAACATTAGGTAATTGATTTTGAGGCATTACAAAATGATTTCTTATGATTAATCCAATTAATCATTCTAATCTTGTGCAATAAATCATATATGATTCCTCATACATATATATGGTATTCAAAACACTTTTAAATACTCCATCTCTCATTTTCTAATTTAATTCATAATTAAATTATTGTGTCAAACACAATTTATGATAATACCCTTTTTTTCCCGATTTTGAACGATTCAAAGCTTCCTATCTTTTGTTCTAGGCTTAATTCCGATATGAGCTAGTAGGGGGACCTAATGGACCTATAGATCATGGGCTCCAACGATTCGAGGCTAACCGACTAATCTCATTATCCAAGCTAGCCAACATTCGTTAACTACCGGGGCACTCCACTATAGCCCGATAGTTGCACTCCCCTCACTATAGATATATTTTTGTCCACTTGATTTAACCATGATTAGTAAGTCAATCCTTCACAGGTTGTTCGTAGCTATAGCTAGGTCAAAAACCCGTTTTACCCCTATAGTACTTCTAGTTCCTTAAGTCCCACTGATCCTCTAATGAACAATTGGTTTATGGTCCAACCAATAAACCGAGTCCCTCGCGGGCCAATGAGAGGGCGGGATCCCTTTGTTCAAGCCCCGGAGTCAGCACTTAAGGGAACAACCTTTCTACTATCCCTATTTTGGGTAGGAGTGAATTCCTTCTCGCACGACTATGTCCCCAGCTATCTACCCGTTCCTATCCCTGAAATGGGAGGCTTATTGAGTCGGCGATACTGAGCCACTCTCACCCATGCAGATCTAAGGATAAGCTCGAATAAACAGGAGTTCATAGTTAGCTCAGGATTAAGATCGAGTTACCTAGGTCATCACATGAAATAGTCAGTCTCGTCAGTAAACGGTGTTATAAAGCGAGAGTGACTTATTTCTTGGTCCTGGTCTTATGCAAACTCATTGCATAGGACGCCCCCACTCGCATGTCTCTACATGGACGATTTAGGATCACATCGTCTATACCATCTATAAAGTGGGCCGCGTCTCATAGTGTCCCCAGAATAAGGTACCCAACCCTATTCCTATACTATAGACCGTTTTGGCTATTACTCAAGCTGATCCACTTTTATGTCTCTACATAAAGCTCAAGAATTCATCCTATAGCCATGGATCTTAGTTTATTGGACTTGGGTAATTATATGTGCAATTTACTTTATTCAGTAATAACTTTACTGAATTAGTCTCGATAACGCCTTTATCGAATAAGTATAAAATTCGTTTATCATTCACTATCTACGAGTTTTAGGACACCAATCCCAACAAATAGAAAGCAATTAATGTTTCATTTAACTCAAAATATGTGCTTACAAAAATATACTTATCACCGCATGAGGTGCTTGCGCTAAGCCTTGAAGAAGAATTTAGCTCATGCTAGCAAAACAAAACATCATGAAATTTACAAACGCAAGATTGCTCCTAATCACAGATCTCTGTGATTTCTCTGTGATCTTCCTTCTTCTCTCCTGATCAAGATCAGAAAAATTCGCCCCCTATTCGTTTGCGTATGGTTTCTATTTATAGATGAGGGAAGATGACTTCTCTAAGTAATTATCAACTTGCGGTAATCATTATCTTAGTCAACTTGCTCATCTTTTCAGCTCTTTTTCTGCCCCCTTGCGTTGGCTGCGCCGTTTGCGTCAGAGCTGTCTTTTCATCATCTTATCTGCCTCTTGATCATCTTGGGATGTGTGCCTGTGCTGAGAAAAACTTTGGAAAACACTGAATTAGTTGTGTTAGCGCCTTATATTTTATAATTTCTCACCACATACATGAATATAGCTCGCCGCATGAAATCATCACATTTTCCTCTCTTTTTGCGCGGACGTAACGCATCTTTGCTTCTTTTGGCCTTGTTTTAGTCTAAGTTTAAAGGATAAATAACTTGCTTTTTGCAAGTTATCATTGTAGTAGGTGCCATGTTGGGGCAAAAGCAGGGCAAATTCATCCATCCTATATATTATGCAAGCAGGGTATTGAATGAGGCACAAATCAACTATACAACTACTGAAAAGGAGTTGTTAGCGGTTGTGTTTGCTTTTGAGAAATTCCGTCCATATTTGGTTGGATCCAAAGTCACGGTTTTCACAGATCATGCAGCAATAAGGTACTTAATGTCTAAGAAAGATGCAAAACCTAGATTGATTCGTTGGGTGTTGTTATTGCAGGAATTCGATTTGGAGATAAATGACAAGAAGGGATTAGAGAATGTCATTGCAGATCATTTGTCTCGTCTTGATCTAACATCATCTTTACTAAAGCAATCTGCCATTTCAGACTCATTTCCAGATGAACAGATATTTGCTGTTGAGATAAAGGTAGTCAAGGATATCCCTTGGTATGCTGATATAACCAACTTCTTAGTGAAGGGAGTCACTCCTATTGACATGGATTGGAGGCAGATGAAAAGGTTTAAGCATGATGCGAAATTTTTCTTTTGGGATGAGTCATTTATGTATAAGCAATGCTCTGATGGTATTATTCGTAGGTGTGTTTCAGGTGATGAAGCAAAGGAAATCTTGGAGCAATGTCACTCTTCACTGTATGGAGGACATTTCAGCGGACAGAGGACAACTATGAGGATTTTGCAATGTGGATTCTTCTGGCCTTCCTTATTTAAGGATGCCCATTGGTTTACAAGCAATGTGATGCTTGCCAAAGGAGAGGAAATTTAGGACCTCGAGATGAAATGGCTCTTACTTACATTTGGGAATTAGAATTATTTGATGTATGTGGTATTGATTTTATGGGGCCATTTCCCCCTTCTAATGGTATTGTTTTTATCTTATTGGCAGTTGATTACGTGTCCAAGTGGGTGGAGGCCATTGCATGCCATCAGAATGATGCTAAGACAATATCAAGGTTTCTTCAATCGCACATTTTTGCATGGTTTGGGACACCTAGAGCTCTAGTGAGTGATGAGGTTACACATTTTGTTAATAATGTTTTAACTAAGCTTTTAGCTAAGTATGGAGTTAAGCATAGGATAGCTACCCCTTATCACCCACAAGCAAATGGCCAAGCTGAAATTAGTAATAGGGAAATTAAATCCATTCTAGAGAAAGTAGTCCATCCTTCTAGGAAAGATTGGTCTTTTCGGTTAGACTGCTCTTTGGGCTTATAGGACAACCTAATTCGTCAATTTTCCTATGAAAATGCGAAAATGTACAAGGAAAAGACTAAGCTGTGGCATGATAAGAAGATAAAACCCAAAGAGTTTGTCAAGGGTCAGAGAGTGTTGCTCTATAATTCTAGATTGAAATTATTTCCTGGGAAACTAAAATCCAAATGGTCTGGGCCATTTGTGGTGATTGAAGTTTTTCCTCATGGAGCTATTACTTTGCAAGATGAAAAGGATGAGAGAGTGTTCAAAGTTAATGGACAGCGAGTGAAACATTACTGGGGAGAGGAATTTCAGTCAAAATATCATTCCCTAAAGTTGGTTGATGAATGAAAGAGCATGAGTTTTGCGGGAGCAATTTGTATAGCAATATTTTTGAGCTCCCATGAATTGTTGTGATTTTAATTTTTTGCTGACTAGTTTGATTTTAATTTGGATTATTTTGAATTAGATTTGGTTTGTTTGAATTTTATCTGATTTATTCCGATTTATTTTAATCCGTTGGTATTTTTAATTTTCGTAGATTTTATTTCCGGTATATTTGTATTTTTCTTATGTTTATCAGTTTAATTTATTTTTAATTAATCTGATTAAGTTTAGATTTAATTTTAGTCTGCATCTTTCGTTATTTTTTCTGTTTAGATAAATATTTTTCCTAATTTATTCGGCTTTAGATTTGATTTAAGCGGTTTAAATTTTAAATTCGAAATCTTCCGTATCAAAGATTCTTCTAGAAGAAAATCTTTTCTTTGTGGTTTGTTTCGGCAATCTGTTGGCTAGATCAAATATTTCCTCCGAATATAAAGGGGATTGGTAGTAAATTAAATATTTTTACCGTTTGGATTTGAATTTCCCGTGGGCAGGTAAATTGCATGGGTGATCTGATGCTGTCACTGTCGCACAGAGGAAATCCAATGGTTTAGCCGTTGGACAGCACATCAGCATTTACCATGGGCCGATTGCACTTCCATTTATTACCGTTTGATGGATTTAATTTTTTCGATTACATGAAAATTAAACGGTAAGATTATTTAATTGGGGGCAGAATCTTTCGGTTAGGATTTTTAATTGCTGAAGGCCTATTTATTCAAAACCCTCGGTAAGTTTATTTTCACTTCATCTTCTTGTTTTCATCCCTTGTTGTTTTTCGTTTTTTTTCCTTTGTCTCCGATTACTGTAAAAACCTTTGAGTTTGAGATGGCGAAAACGAGAGGAAGAAAAGAAAGGGATGCTGAGGAAGAAGAGGTGTCGATTACACCTGAGGCACCAAAGACAAAAATGAAGAAGAAGAAGACGCCGGAGGAAAAATAAGCTAAGAGAAGGAGACGACAACAGAGGGCTGAAGTGGAAAAGATAGTGCAACAAGTGGTGGAAGATATTACTGCCGAGGTGGTTGAGGAGGAAAATCCGAAAGAACCAGAGGAACAGATTCCTGGACAGAATGATTTGATAGTTGAAATTTCGCAAGAAGTTCAAGAAACACGAGCGGAGGATGTGCAAGAAAGAGGAAACGAGCGGGAGGTTCAAGAGCAAGAAGCTCAGGTTGAAGTCATTATGCTGGAAGTTCTGCGTCGCCGTCGGAAGCAGAAAGTCGGCCACATCAAGGTAATCCGAACAGATACTCCTTCACCGCCGACAACTGATTCCGAGAAAGAAAATACGAAAAAAAAGGAACATGAGAAAAAGGGGTCAGAGGACCAGGTAAGAGAAGAAACTGAAAAGAAAACAGAGGACGAGATTTTGACGAAGCAGAGAGAAGACAGGGGCAAAGGTATTGCCGCAGTAACAGAAGAGGCAGAGGATGTCGATGCTGAGGAGCCGAGGCTGCCATATAATCGTTTTGTTAATGATCTTGCTCGAGCAAAATATATAGAGATGTTGAAAAGAGATTTTCTGTTTGAGAGGGGATTTGGTGATGATCTGTCGCATTTCTTGAGAGCCGGAATTACGAATCATGGTTGGGACCTATTTTGCGTGAAACCTGAGCCAGTAAATTCAAATGTTGTTCGCGAATTTTATGCGAATATAGATGAGGAAGAGGGGTTTCAAGCAATTGTTCGTGGTATGGCAGTCGACTAGAGCCCTGGGGCGGTAAATTCTTTGTTCAATCTTCAAGATTTCCCACATGCAGGATATAATGAGATGGCGGTAGCGCCATCTAATGAGCAGTTGAACACAACTGTTCGAGAAGTGGGAATCGAGGGGGCCCAGTGGCGATTATTGAAGACAGAAAAGAGAACCTTCCAAGTGGCCTATCTCAAGAGCGAGGCCAACACTTGGTTGGGATTTATTAAACTACGCTTGCTGCAACCACTCACAACTCTACTGTCTCCCGTGATCGTGTTCTTCTGGTATTTGCTATATTGAGATCATTAAGCATTGACGTTGGAAAAATTATCTCCAGTGAAATTCATTCCTGTTGGAGGAAGAAGGTGGGAAGCTCTTTTTCCCGAACACAATTACTATGTTGTGTCAAAGAGCTGGGGTTCCCATGAATGCGGACGATGTGACTCTAATGGATAAGAGAATAATAGACACGCCGAACCTGGCAAGGCTTCAGACGACTCAAGAAGCGCACCAAGGCGGTTTGGTGTGCGGCATCCATCAAATGCAGGAGCAATTACAAATGCATTCCAACAGGATGAAGTTTGCCGAAATGAAGTTTCAAACCTTCTAGAATTATGTGAAGCGAAGAGATGCCGTGTTGAGGAGGGCTTTATAGTCTAATTTTTCGAAGCCATATCCAGCCTTCCCAGTGTTCCCTGATGATCTATTGAACCCCTGGATCCCGCCGCCGCAGATAGAAAGAGAAGGAGATGAGGAGGAGGACCCTAGTCAGGAGGATTGAGAAAGAAGAAGTTGGGCGAGCATTATTTTTGGACGAAAGATTTTTGTTGCTCGCGTAATCCTGACCGCAATCTTTTGTTGTTTCTGTTTTCATGTTTTTATTTTTCTACTGCTTAGGCCAAAAATATATCTGCTGATGTAATTTCTTTTCTTATGTTTTTAATGAAATTTCTAAGGTCGTTTATGTTCTATGAGCACTAAGCATTCCTAACTTAACTAATTTTCTTCTGAATTTTTGAAGCTTAGACTAGTAGGCTTAATTAAATCAAGGTATTCTGATCTCCAGAAACCTTTTGCTTGAGCATTTCTTCTAGCCTGGTCATCGCTGCAGCAAGAAGATTCTGAGGTAGTGTTGACTTATGTGATCCACTTTAAGCTTAATTCTAGTCCCACGCTTAGTTTAAAATTCATATAGAAATATTTAAGTTTGAGGGTATAATTCATAATATTAATGATTCATTGGGGACAATGAATAATTCAAGTTTGGGGGACTTTTTGCTACTCCAATTGTTTTGCTCAAGCATTCCTCTCCTTCATTAAATAATTTGCTACGTTATTGAGTAACTAGGGACATTTGTGATACCCACAGTTTTTCTTTGCATCAAAAGATAACCTAGGAAATGTAAATAATAATAATAATAATAATAATTTTATTTGCTGAAAAAAATTGGTTGTGAAAATTTTGCTGGAGAATTTTCATAGAGCAAAAGTTTTGAAGGATGAATGACAATCCAGCAGTTTTTCTGTCTCCCAGGGCTTAGGTGAGCTTCATCATAAAATGTCGCCATTCTGAGAAGCAAGGGATAGAATAACTAAGGATTCTTGAGCTTAGCGATGAGTATTTAGCCTAGTTGGTGATAAGTTTGAGGCAAGGGTATACTGCACCATAAAGTGGGTCATCCCATGCTTAAGAGCTTACGACTGTAGGGCTGCTTTAAGTCTGAAAAACAAAAATATAAACCCCTTAAAAATGTGTTTTAATATGTCTGATAATAGAGCTAGGTTGATGCAAGTTCTTAGGATTGAGTCTAAAGGTGGTGATCATTTGTCCATGCCGGAAGAATTATTTTGCTGCAGCAGTACTTGGTTTTGCAGAATGCTCAGGTAGAGGTTGAAAGTAGTATTGAATTATCTGTTTTGATTAAGTTATGCTTTGTCTAATGTTTTGAATTCTCAAGGAAATGTTAGTTAGTATTGCTCGGAACGCGCAATAGTTCAAGTTTGGGGGTGTGATAACTCTCCAAAAGGGAGTTATTTAGGCCTTAGTTCTATGGTGTTTTGTGTGTCTTTTATGCTAAATAGGGTTGCTTTTAGATGAATATTATATGTTCCATTTGGAAGAATGGATGCCTTGGAAGTTATTTTGTGCAGAATTTATTGTTGAGCGACTTGAGGGAGCAAAATCTGTGATCCAGCAAAGCAGGGAGCAAAACTGCCACGCCACAACTCGTTATCCATCTTAATGAACTGAAGTTAGTTGAGTTATTTTCGGATTTAAGGAGCAAGGAGAGCCATCCACGTGTACAGATTGACCTAATTTGGGCTTACCTTCATTCTATAAAAGGGAAGAGTCGTCTAAGTCAAAAACATTCCACTTTTGGAGAAGAGATCATTTCTCATTTCCATCATTGGGAGTCGAATAGAGGAGGAAAGATTGGAGACTTCAAGAAGACCATCAATTACGGATTTGACAAAGGGAATTAGTATTTTCTCATAATTTCTTGTAATTATGGATGCACATACTCAGATTGTAGCGTGTGTTGCCATGAGTTTTATGAACTAAATTACTTAGGTGTTGGTTAGGAGTAATGTAATTGTCGTGCCTAATTCTCTATGCAATATATGTTAATTTGAGAATCTTGATTATTTGTTGTGCATATTTACATTTTGTGCCTGTCTGGCCAGCCGGTATGAATATCACTTCTTAGTTTCAGGGATGATTTGAGAAGTGTGTGGCATTTAATCACACTAGATCGTTGTGTATTGGTGAACGCTAGTGACTGAGTTAGGGATAGCCAGTTGCCTAGTGCTTGATCGGTAGGGCGTCATTGGAGTTGAAACACATTCTAAAAAATCCAGAGTTCCACGAGGATCCTGCTAATAAGACTGCAAGCGTTTGCCTGATCAATAATATTGCTAGAGCATCTTTTAAAACAATTACTAAATCTTGACCAACGCCTGTTTCTAATCTGTCTGCTTTATTTGTTTACTTTCTGTTCTGCCATTTCTTTTGCTTCAGCATTATATCAAAATCAATCATTTTAACCACTTTTGAAACCATTAAAGAGTTATACAAAATAGATAAAGTGAGAGCTATTCAGCCCCGTGGATTCGATAAATACTTATTACTTGTTGCGGATTGTGTATGCTTGCACAGTGTTCTAGAGTCTATTTTTACTATTTTTCTACCCACTCTGGAAACCCAACAAAAGGACAATTCATAAACAAATACAATATCTTTCGATCTGGTTTGGTTGTTTTTCAATCCAATTCATTTTCTATCTTCCAAGAATACAGTATCTTTTAGTCTGAGAGTTGGATCCTCCACATTTTCAGTCTCAAAACCATCCTTCTGTTGTATATGTACCAATTGCGCCCTCAAAAACAACCTCTCCCGTTGTTGTGTCTTTTTCTTTTTCCTTGTTATCATTCAACTATTGTTATTTAAAAAAAAAAATCTAACTCCTTTATACTTTCATCACATAAGTTCTAATTTTGTGTTTTTCAAGTGAGCAAAAAGACATATGAGATTGAGAGGATACCAGTAACAACAAGGGAGTATAAACCCGAGGGAGGCTACGACGACACGAACGGAAGAAAGACGATGATGGTGGCGGCACATGCAGAAGAAAGAAGATGGCGGCCCAGCAATAAGCGAGATAGAGGCAGCGACGACACTGAACTGCTGAAACGGAGGAGGAGACGGCGGAAAGGAGTGGCGTGGAGCAGTTAGGGTTTACTTCTTTCTTTCATTCATTTTTTATTTTATTTTAATGGGTTTGTTTTTCTTAAGCAAAAAGAAGGCTGAGCTTAAATAAATAAATAAATAAATAAATAAATAAACAAATAAAAGGTCGTGAGTTGATTTAGTTGGGTACAGGTAAAATTGTAATGTGTAGCTAAATTTTAATGGGTATTAGCAAATATAGCTAGTTAAAAAATTGCAAATATAGCAATTTTTTAAAATGATTTTTTTTAATTCTTGTTTTGCCCCTCATTTGATTTTGGCGTGCACGTTTCCTTCTTCGTTTTTTTCTTTCTTTTTTTTTTCAATTGGATATGGTCTTCTTCTTTGTTTTTTTTCTTGATTTGGTCGTCTTCTTCTTCAATCGATCATTGCTAAATTCATTAACAAGTTTTCTTCCTTTGTTTCTTTCTTCCTTATCATTAAACCTAAGGGTTTTTCACAACTTCATCATCTTTTCGTGGATCAACATCAACGGAGGTTTTTCTTCTCTTTTGTCTCGATTGCTTAACTTTTTTTTCCTTTTTTTTTTTTAACATTTTCTCAATTTCTACATCTATGCTAGGTATTTTCTTCATTGTTTCAATCATCTATGCTAGCTATTCTTTTTTTCCTGCCTTCGATTGCTTGGCTCTTTTTTCCTTTTTCTTTTTTTTTTTTTATCATTTTTTCAATTTCTGCATCTGCTAGGTTTTTTTTTTCCTTTGTCATTAACGTTTGGTTTCAATCATCCCTCTTTCTACTCCAAGTCTGTCATAACTTCATTAGAATTTTATGGAGACAAGTTGAATTTGACTAGAAAATGTTTTTGGGAAGACTTAGGCAATAAATAATTTTCCTCTGCTCTCTTGTTCGATATTGAGTAAGAAAAATTATTTTCTATCAGTGATAGAGTTCTATCAGCGATAAAATTCTATCACTTATAGAACTCTATAGTTGATAGTTCTCTGTTAGTGATATAATCTAGACTATCAGTTATAGAAATAATAGAATGTATCAGTGAGATTCATTTAATCTAGACTATTAGTGAAGTAAGAAATCACACGAAATGTAGTCATTGTCATTGTGTTGGTCACAATTGTCGGACATGTAAATTTCCACCATTCATACAATTATGTAATTTTTTAAATTGACTTACTTTTGTTATACATTTGATTTGAGTTAAACATCAATGTTAATTCTATCATTTTTTTTATTTCCCTTTGCTTGTTTTTCTATCGTTTCAATTATTTCTATCTCCTTTTGCTTGGGCATTTATAAAAATAAAATTAACTTATAAAAATGTACGGATAGGTTTCTATCAGGTGTTATGTTTCTATCACTGATATAGAAGGGATTTTCGTATGAATGGCCCTCTAAAATTGGCGAGAATGATAAATGCCCTACCTTTTCAATTCAAGAATATATGTCATTTTGCTTGCATTAGCATCCTAGTAAAATTACCATTTTACTCTCTACTCTAACATCGCTATCTCTCGCTACTCTCGCTCTCACTCCAACCTCTCGCTCTCTCTCCAATCTCTCACACTCTCTCCAATTTCTCTCTCCAATTTCTTGCTCTTTCTCCAATCGTGCTCTCGCTCTCGCTCTCACTCTAGCTTCTCGCTTCTCGCTCTCACTTCTTGCTTTCTCTCCAATTTCTTCCTCCAATCTCTTACTCTCTCTAATTTCTCTCTCCAATCTCTTGCTCTCTCCACAATCTCGCTCTCACTTCAACATCTCGCTCTTAAATGCCTTAAATACACGTTTCCATATAGAAAGTAAAATGGTAATTTTACTAGGATGATGACATAAGCAAAATGCATATATCCTTGAATTTAAAAGGTAAGAAAATTTTCATTTTGGCCTCTCCAATGTTGGTGTAGAGAATGTAAGAGAATTTGAAGAATGTGAACCGAAATCTCTAAAAGTTAATTGATTATTATTAAAAGATAATTAGAATATAAGATAAATTAGTGAGTCGAATCTATCAGTAATAAAACAATGATAGAACTCTATCACTAATAGAAGCAAAACTAGTGAAGGTTATCAAATACAAGCAATTATTTTTTCCTCTACACCCTCAAATGATACAAGCAACTATATATTTCTCCACAACAACTCAAAATCAAGAACTTTTAAGATTACAAAAAAAAAAAAAAAAAAATTATATCTAAGATATAATTGTATCTAAGATAACAAAAAAATTGTATCTTCTACCAGAACAAAAATATCCAATCAAGTCATTTGTCCTGAGAAATCTTCAAATCAAAGCTAGGAGGATCTACTATCTTCAATCTTGGAGAGGTCTTTTTTGTTTTGCTTGGAGATTCCTTATTTTTTGCTTGGAGATCCTTTTTTTCTTGCTTTTATTGATTTTTTCTTTTCTTTCAGTTTAATTTCTACGTTGTTTTGCTTTGACATCTATAAAAACAAAATTAGTGACATAGGTTTTAGAAACAAAAAATGATAGTTTTCTATCAGTGATAGAAATCTAACTTTCTATCAGTGATAGAAGATTTATATCTCTAATAGTTCTATCAGTGATAGAAATATAGATTTCTATCATGGATAGAAAACTATCAATGATACGTTTCTATCACTGATAGTATCAGTGATAGAAGGATTTTACACGGGTTGGGCTGGGTTATTTATCTGGTATGAGCTTTTTAGTAATTTTGACAGGTTGGGTGTGAAGGAGTGAAGAACACTCGTGCGAAAGTGATTGATGATCTTAGGTACCAATTTTCATTAATTTCTTGGATTAAAGCATGTTGAAAACTTAAACGAAAAACAGAGGAATGAGAAACCAACCTTTGGAGCTTCAATATGTGAGCTTCTTTGGTTGTTTCTCCACACGATCGAGACATGGACTACCGCTAGAGCCTCCCCCGCCATTCTCCAGCCTTAGAACGGGCTTGTGGGAACCCGAGCATGATGAATTGGAAGAAGAAAGAGTATGGGTTTGAGAGTTTTCTAAGCTTTTGTTCTCCATCAATTTTTAGCAACCTTGTATGTTTTTTCTCAGCAAAAAGGACAACCAAAATTCTCTCTCTTTTATTGATGAAGAAAGCTTATATATGAAGCTTTAAATATGGCCAGCAAATCCAATTTACAAGCATTGGTGTCATAACCTCATTTTTTACCTTTTGGTTAAAATAAATGAAAATGAAATTGATTTCTTAATACTATCATTTAAATTAATTCAAATAATTAATTTAAACTAATTCCATTTTCAATTTCTAATATAATTTATTATATATCAATTTAATATCAAATATTAAATTAGTTATATACACCGATCCCGACCTCTCTCAAAACCAAACATGAATATGAACCTAAATTGAAATTCAAACTGAAAATATGTATCGAATACATGTTTTTCAATACTTAAATCATATTTAAATATTTCCAACTCTTTCTTATTAATTATAGTTTAATTCAAAGATTAAACTACAATACGTTAAGTATATCATATATAGTTAACGACAACTCCCTCAAATTCTTTCATCACTATGTTCTAAGGTTTATCCGTTTGAGCTAGCAGGGGGACCTAATGGACTTACAGATCATGGGCTCCAACGATCCGAGATTAACCGGTTAAACTCTTTTAACCTAGTTAACCAACATTCGTTAACTAACAGGACACTCCACTATAGCCCATAGTTGCACTCCCCTCACTGTAGATATATTTCTGTCTACCCGATATAACCGTGATCAGTAAGTCAATCCTTCAAGGTTGTTCGTAACTATAGCTAGGTCAAAAGTCCGTTTTACCCCTATAGCACTTCTTGTTCCTTAAGTCTCCACTGAGTCCCTAATGAACAATTGGTTTGTGGTCCCACCACTAAACCTAAAACCTCTCGGGCCAATGAGAGGACGACACGCCTTTGTTCATGTCCCGGAGTCAGCACTTAAGGGAACAACCTCTCTACTATCTCTAAAGTCGGGTAGGAGTGATTTCCATCTTGCAGGACTATGTCCCCAGCTATCTACCCGGTCTTATCCCCAAAGTGGTAGGCTTGTTGAGCGGCGCTATTGGGCCACTCTCATCCATGCAAATCAAAGGATAATCCCGAATAAACAGGAGTTCATAGTTAGCTCAGGATTAAAATCGAGTTACCTAGGTCATCGCTTGAAATATGTCAGTTTCACAGTAAACGGTGTTATAAAGTGAAAGTGACTTAATTCGCGGTCCGGTCTTATACAAACTCTTTTGCATAGGACGCCCCCACTCGCATGTGTCTACATGAATGATTCAGGATCACATCATTTGTACTAAAACAAAGTGGGTCGCGTCACATATTTTTTCCTAGGATAAGGTACCCAACCTTATCCCTATACTATAGACCGTTTAGGCTATCACTCGAACTCGATCCACTTTTGTAACACCCCCAAAAATCTACCTAAACTAGGGAACATTACTAAACTTTTACTCTAATGCCAACTTGATACCCCGAAAATTTCGACAACATAACAACGTAACTAAAGCTAAGCAAAAATTTTAAACACCTGAAAGACAAGATTACACACTTCTAAAGTCATAATGCAACCTCTTCTTCTTTTGACAACATCCCCAAAACATACTCAATAAACTAAGAACTACTTCAAAACTCATGTAAATGCCATACGAGTCAGATCTTGTAACAAATGTAGTTAATAACACTAACACACTAAATAAAAGAACACACAAACTCAAATCTATTACAACTGTCAAACAAGTGAACCAACCACTACATCGGTTTAACGGAAGCCAACCAAAACTCTAACCACAAAAATACATGAGCAAAACTAGATATGTAATGGTCTTTTCCTTCAATCCTCCTCTTCATCACCAAGTCCGAGTATGCCCTCATCACCTGCAAAATCTGGTGGTGGGTCAGTACACTGAGTAAGTGGCTCACACCTGTGGAGCCATCAAACACATACTCATACAAAACAAATATCATGCTTTCCACACACAAGCTAAATATTCATGAAAAACAACTAACACATATAATATGCATCAACATATACATCAAACCATATAAACATGTGACATGCACTCATAACCACTAACTCAAGCGTTAACAAGCTTTGTCTGACTCCTCTGAGTCCTCTCAACTCCTCTGAGTTCTCACAAAGCTCTCCAAGACTGACCCTTCGAGTCACACTGACCCCTGACCATTTGTACCCAGGGCCTCAGGCTTCTCTACGGAGCTCAGTGTCGACCCTTGACCATTTGTACCCAAGGCCTCGAACTGCTGCATCGCCCCTTGGCCATATTACCCAAGGCACTGATAGGACCTAAATAGTCCTATTTTATCACATCTAATCTAAGTTTGTTAGAAGAATTCTATGCTTTACTTATCTTACTTACAGGATCTTTAAGCTTAGGCAATGTCGGGAGCCAACCATGCTAAATTTGTGTTAATTCGGGCCAATTATGGAGTTTTGGAGCCATCTCAATGTCTTGGACGACGAGAAGGTGAAAAGACCCAAGTGTATTGAAGCGGGCCTGAAGGACGACACCAAGAGCCGAAGATTGAAGCCTCGTATCGAGATGTAACGAGACAAGACTGAGAAAAAAGACAGCATGCTCGGATTAGGGATGGCGTCGAGACGCTATGCGATTTCGAAGCGGAATAAAAAGTCCGTGGCGTCGAGACGCCGAGCCTGGCGTCTCGAGGCTGTGACATTTTCTATAAATAATAGGTTTCGGTTTAGTCCGCCGTTAGGTTAGAACTTTGGTCTCTTTTCGATTTGTTTCGTTTTCTTTAGTTTCCAGCTGTTGTATAAACATTGTTCGATCATATCTTATGCACTATTTTGTATTTGTTTATGGTTTTACCTTGTTTATGAGTATCTAAACTTCTTTGTATCGTTGGATTGGGATTATGCTTTGATTGTTATTAAGCTTGGTTGAGTTTTTTGGTATTTCAATTATGTTCTTGCTGTATTTTTATTGAGTTTCGCATGTTATCCCGTTTAAACCAATACATGAGACTAGTTTCTTAGGTTTGATGACCCTAGGACATTACTACTTGTGTATGTTGGGTTGTATGCCCTAAAACTCGTCAAATAGTAAATGAAACAAATTAATCGATCTCAATAAGTTGTTATTTGAGTGATTCAGTAATTTGGTTATTGAATAATCGAGTTTGCATTAATAAACCCTAAATCCAATAAACTAAGATCCAAGGTTGTTTAAATGAAACTTGAACTAGTATGTGGAGACATACGAGGATCAGTGTTCAAGTAACAACCTGTTGGGTTTTATGCCCTAAAACTCGTAGATAAGGAATGTAAACAAATTGTATACTTGTTTCAATAAAGTGTTATTGAGTTTCTACAATAAAGTGTTATTATTAAATATTGCACAATTTGACCCAAATTCAATAAACTAAGATCCAAGGTTGTTTGTATGTAACTTGAACTAGTATGTGGCGACATACGGGGATTGATGTTCAAGTAACAACTTAAAAGGTCTATAGTACAAGGATAAGGTTGGGTACCTTATCCTGGTAACACTATGTGATACGACCCGCTTTGTATTTGATACAGACGTATTGATCCAAAGCGTCCATGTAGTAGACATGCGAGCGGGGGTATCTTATGCAATGAGTTTGCATAAGACCGGACCATGAAATGGTAAACCACTAGATATAACACCGTTAACTTGTTAGGTTACTGTTTCAACAGGATGACGTAGGTAACTCAGTCTTAATCCTGAGTGTGTCATGAACTCCTTCTCATGAGGGATTGTCCTTTGATTAGCATGGGTGAGAGTGCCCAATAAGCTGACTCAATATGCCTTCCTTTTTGGGGACAAGACCGAGTGGGAGGCTGGGGACATGACAACACAAAAAGGAATTCACTCCTTCCCACTTCTAGGAGAATTAGATGAATGTTCCCTTAAGTGGTGACTCCGGGACTTGAAGAAAGGGATCCCGCCCTCTCACTGGACCGAGAGGGACTTTCTGTTCAATGGTTGGACCATAAACAAGTTGTTCATTGGAGGAGCACTGGTACTTAAGGAGACAGATGTAACACAAGGGTAAAACGATAATTTGACCCAATTGTGATTACGGACACTCGTGAAGGATTGACTTACCGGTATAGGTCTATATCCGTGGACACAGAAATGTTCTACAGTGAGAAGAGTTCAGCTTGTTGGGATTGGTGTCCTAAAACTCGTAGATAGTGAATGTTAAACGAATTATATACTTATTCGATAAAGGCGTTATCGAGATTAATTCAGTAAAGTTATTACTGAATAAAGTAAATTGCACATATAATAACTCAAATCCAATAAACTAAGATCCATGGCTATAGGATGAACACTTGAGCTTTATGTAGAGACATAAAAGTGGATCAAGCTTGAGTAATAGCCAAAACGGTCTATAGTATAGGGATAGGGTTGGGTACCTTATTCTGGGGACACTATGAGACGCGGCCCACTTTATAGATGGTATAGACGATGTGATCCTAAATCGTCCATGTAGAGACATGCGAGTGGGGGCGTCCTATGCAATGAGTTTGCATAAGACCAGGACCAAGAAATAAGTCACTCTCGCTTTATAACACCGTTTACTGACGAGACTGACTATTTCATATGATGACCTAGGTAACTCGATCTTAATCCTGAGCTAACTATGAACTCCTGTTTATTCGGGCTTATCCTTAGATCTGCAAGGGTGAGAGTGGCTCAGTATCGCCGACTCAATAAGCCTCCCATTTCAGGGATAGGAACGGGTAGATAGCCGGGGACATAGTCGTGCGAGAAGGAATTCACTCCTACCCAAAATAGGGATAGTAGAGAGGTTGTTCCCTTAAGTGCTGACTCCGGGGCTTGAACAAAGGGATCCCACCCTCTCATTTGGCCTGAGAGGGACTCGGTTTATTGGTTGGACCATAAACAAATTGTTCATTAGAGGATCAGTGGGACTTAAGGAACTAGAAGTACTATAGGGGTAAAACGGGCTTTTGACCTAGCTATAGCTACGAACAACCTGTGAAGGATCGACTTACTAATCATGGTTAAATCAAGTGGACGGAAATATATCTATAGTGAGGGGAGTGCAACTATCGGGCTATAGTGGAGTGTCCCGGTAGTTAACGAATGTTGGCTAGCTTGGATAATGAGATTAGTCGGTTAGCCTCAAATCGTTGGAGCCCATGATCTATAGGTCCATTAGGTCCCCCTACTAGCTCATATCGGAATTAAGCCTAGAACAAAAGATAGGAAGCTTTGAATCGTTCAAAATCGGGAAAAAAAGGGTATTATCATAAATTGTGTTTGACACAATAATTTAATTATGAATTAAATTAGAAAATGAGAGATGAAGTATTTAAAAGTGTTTTGAATACTATATATATGTATTAGGAATCATATATATGGAATTGCACAAGATAACAAAGATTAATTAGATTAATCATATCAAAATTAATTTGAAAATTTTAAAATTAATTACCAAGCAATCAATTTCAATTTAGAATTGAAATTGGGGATAATTTGCAAGCTTGAAATTTGATTTCAATTTGAATTTAGTGGATTTAGTTGGAAATCCATTTAATGCATGATCATTCAAAGTGGAAAGACAACTCATTCATGCATTGTTGCATGTCTTGTGTAATGTACACCTAGAATCCACTTGAGCTTGCCACCATGTGTCTTGTGTCTTGAGGCTTGGCTTTGCATGGAGAATGTCTTTAAAAGGAGTTTGAATCAGATTCAAACTTAAGAGAGCCATTTTTCCTTAATGTTATGCTGCTGGAATTTGGACTCAAAGTTCTCTCATCTCTCATTCTTCTCCATTGCTTGATGCTTCAAGCATTCCCTTCCCATTCCCTATCTTATATAGACTCCCACAAGTCGTTCTTGGCCCGGAGTATAGTAGGGAAGACTCTAGAGGTTGTCCAAGGAGCATAGGAGAGGCAAACACCACAAGGAGTTCAACATAAGTGAGCTACAAAGGTTGGTGTTTTCTAAACTCTCTATTCTGTCTTTTCTAGAACATGCATGCTTTAGGAGTAAAATTGAATGTCTTAAGTGCTTTCGATTTTCAATTGCTTTCGCATGTGTAATATGTACACCTTCACAGCTGTGGGTCTTTAGTGGACACAGTTAATGAATATTGGTTAACTTGATTAATGAGTTTAATCAGTTGACCTCATATCATTGGAGCTTCTGATCTGTAGGTCCATTAGGTCCCCCTGCTAGCTCGTAAAGAGTAATTAGGAACAATTTATCTTGAGAGAATTTGAATAGTTCAAATTCATATTGGGAATTAAGTTAATTGTATGAGATACATTAATATAATGTATAGTGATACATTAAAATATAAAGTCTAATTTGAAATTAAACTTTATTATTATGAGAGAAATAAATATTCGAAGATGTTCAAATATTAATATGAATTTGATTCATACTAAATTTATAGGATATAAGAGAATTTGAAGGAGTTCAAATTTTAATATGAATTTCATTCATATTATAGAATTAATTAATTGAAGACCTGAAATTAAATATATGAGATTTAATTGACAATTAATTAATTAACTAATAGAAGGTCTGAAATTAAATATATGATATTTAATTGGTGATTAATTTATTAAAGAATTAATTAATTGGAAATTAATCAATTATGGAAATGATTAATCACTTATGGAAGTAATGAATCATTTATGGAAATGATTTAATCACTTATGGAAGTGATCAATCATTTATGGAAAAGATTAATCAATTATGGAATTGATTGGTTATGAAATTGATTAATTATGGAAATAATTAAATCAGTTATGGAAATAATTGAATTTAAATGGATATTTTATTCATGGCATTTCTCCTATAAATAGAACACTAAACCTAGGGTTTTGGTACTACAACATAAGGCCACAAGAATGCACTCTTGCATCCTCTCTAGCCTCCCTCTCATATTCTCTCAACCCAAGATTAGGTAGTCCCACAACTACGTTCCTAATCTCAAAGTTATAGCGGGGAAGATCAATTGGTGGTGTCCCAATTGTTGACGCTTGGTCCAAATCAAGAAAGGCGTTCTTGATATTTCAGAGACGACAACGACGGTATGTTTGCTTCTCCCCTTTAGATTAGTTCTAAGGTTGTATGCTTAGCCTTAATAATTGATTTAGAATAGTTTTCTAAATTTTTGCCAATGTATTGGTATTTTGGTAGAAACAAAATTAACTACGAATCGGTCCCAATTACGCTTCCGCTTTAACGGAATTAGAGAATTCCAAATCCTTCACAACCCAAATGATCTATAGTATAGGGATAAGGTTAGGTACCTTATCCTGGTGACACTCTGTGATACGACCCACTTTGTATTCGATACAGATGCATTGATCCAAAGCATCCATGTAGGAGACATGCGAGTGGGGGTATCCTATGCAATGAATTTGCATAAGACCAGACCGCAAAATATTAACCTCTAGATGTTGAGTCGAGATCCGTGAAATTGACGTTCCTCCATAGGCGACACATGAAATTGATGTGTCTAGGATATGCATGGAATTGATTTATATCCCAGTAATTAATAAGTTTAAGATGAATTTAGAGCCACCAAAACATGACTGTTATTGATTTTAGAAACATGAATAAGCATGACCTAACCTCAACAGTAGGGTCACACTGAGTATTTTAAATACTCATTCTTTCCATAAATGTTTTTTTTCGGGTAAAGACAGGGGCGTGTGAAGGACGATTGATGAGAACTGTTAGACAGCCATGGGAGATGGGTTTCATGTTTTCCTTCCGCTTTACGAACTATGTTTTTCGTTATTTCAGTTTATGAACTTATTTTGCGAACTTGTTAGAGGCCATGTTTGACTTTGGCTTTAAAAGTTATTTGAGAATGTTTTTGTGTCTTTAAAATTTAGGGATCCCGAATAAAGGTTTTACTTTGAGGTTTTTACTTAAATTTGTGTTTATGTTATAAAGAGATGGGAAAATTCGAACCTCTAACCTCTTGATCGATGGTATATGTCAATCACTGTTGAGCTATACTCACTGTGGTGCATATGTTTGTTGTATCTAATATATTATATATTGAAGGGAATAATATTTTGATGCAATGCGTTGAAAGAAAATATGATTTGAAATGTTGAAATCAATATTTAATATAGGGGTGAGCATCGGTCGGTCAGCATCGATTTTGGGCTCAAACCGACGTCGAGCACCGATACATCGGTTTTGATCTGTCGATGCATGTCGGTTTTGAGAGTTGTGTGAAACCAACCGATCGACCACAAGCAAATATCGGTCGGTTTTGGAAGTTTCGACGAGGTGAAGGAGAAAGAAAGGATGGAGAAAAGATGGTGTGGCAGTGGCGCTATTTACAAGCAAAGGAAGACACAGAGAAAGAGAGAGAGAGAAAACGAACGAAGAAGAAAAAATACATGACGGCGAGACAGTCTGTCGTGGCGCTAAACTTCAACGAAGAGAGGAAATTGTTGTTTGGTTGTTCCATCCGACAAGCAGGCGAGGTGAAGATGATGAAGAGAGAGTGTGGATGTGGAAGAAAAAAGAGTGAAAATGGAGTCTGAAGAAGAAAGATGATGAGAGAAAGTTTGGTAAGAGAGAAGAGTGTGAGAAAGATACACAAAGAAATTGAAAAAAAAATATAAAAAAAATATTAATTATTTTCCTTGGGAAGACCATGATCGATGGTCTTCCCAAGGGCTGTTGCAGGCAGTGCATTAATGCTGCCTGCAGCATCAGCCATCACGCGTTTTTCAGTTTTTTTTTGGTCGGTTCCGTTGGTCCTCGCCCCTTTTGGGCCAGCCGATCGACCGAAAGGTCGGTTTTTCATGAAAAATCGACCCCGACTGAGTTTATGAAAAAACTGGTTTCGGTCGTTCGGCTCAGCTTTTCGGCTTTTCTTGCTCACCCCTAATTTAATATATTGAGGAAAATATGTGTTTATATTTACAATTTTATAAATTGTAAAGAAAAATTTTATAGAAAGTATTTTATTTGAAATTGATTATGAAAAGAATCTAGAATAGATCTAAATTTTTTAATTTCAAAGTGATAAATATAAATAAAGCATTTACTTTTGATAATTTTAAATCTATGCAATTGGTAAGTGATAAGTTTATCCTGATAGAATCTAATAATATATATATGTTGATGATCAAATTTCGCTAGGTAAATTACATTCGCTCCACGTGATAATCGACAGTGAATTTGTTTGAGAGCGGGGGAAGACGTGGCCTGCAAAAGAGTAAACCTGCACACCGGTGTGGTGCTAGCCACACCGCCTCCGATGCTCAAGTCAGAAAACAGAAGAGGAGAGCAAGAGAGTAAGAGGAGAGAGTCGAGAGTTCGGGTCCCCTTCTTCAGTGGCGAAGAGGGGTATAAATACCTGCTCGTGCTCCTAGGGTTTTTAGGAATTCGGAGGCGTTTTGGGACAAACCAGGCGGAACCGGGGTGGCTGGAGGTTGCACGGACCGAATGGAGTCGGTGGGACTCGGCCCATGGCCGAGGCCGAGCAGGGGGGTCGGGCCAAATGCCCGACCCCTTTGGTCTTGACCCGTCCCATTTGTCGGTTTCGCCTCTGGGGTCCATCTCTTAGCCCTATTTCTGCCCGGTTGTCCTCGTCAGCTCCTTGTACATCGGAGTGGTCCAAAATTACCTATAACAATATATATAATCAAATTTTGAGGGGTAGCACAATTCATGAAAACTCATTTATGGAAGATATATAAATATTGATATGGAATTTTGTTTGGTTATGAGTCTTATGACCTTAATTAATTAATAATAAAATGTGGAGCCTCGTGATAGGGTTTGGATGTCATCATTCAATTAGGGGCATAACTAGTGAGGAAAGAATGAAGGAAATAGGATATGTTGATATCATAAACATTATAATATTATTTACATATTTCCTCTTCTTCTTTTTTTTTTTAAAGAATATTTTGTTTTTAAATTAAATTTAGATTTTTTAATCAATGGGATATTTATGTAACTTTTCCTTACAAATTGGACTCCTTTTTAAGAACCATTTGATAGATTTGACATAATATTTGAGAAGATAATATTTGAAGATGTTGGACATTCTTAAATATATCTTCTATATAAGGGTTATTTGTCTAGAAAGATATTGTATAAAACCTGATTTGTTTGAAATCAAAACTCTTGGTTGTTTATATAAGACACCCTCATAGACCTCTTATGTGGCTTAAGGACCTTTTTTTTTGTTTTTTTTTCTTTGAGGATATGTGGTGTGGGTGTAAGCTAAGGGATTTGAACTACAGATCTTTTGGTTATTATTACAAGTTTTATGCTAGTTGAGTTATGCTCATGTTGGCGTGGCTTTTGGATCTTATGTTTGTACTTTATATATTCCTTTGCACGTACGCAATGTAGCTAATTCTAACAAGGTTATGTGTCTTTTCAATTACATTGGTTTGTAAAAATCTAGTTAACCGAAGCTTTTGAAATGGACTTCTAATGCCTCTTCTAAACTCTTAGAAATCCTATTTTATCATTTTCCAGGTTGAAGTTTGACATTTTCTATTTCAACTAATTCTTTAACCGCACATTTGAGTAATTATTTTAAAGTAATGAAACTTGGGAGAAAATATTTCTCATCCACTTTATTGAATTCTCTCGAGAATATATATGCAGATTACATGAGTTGAACAACTCAAACTACCTGCTGTAAGTTAATACAAGTAACAGCTATTACAAGAAGAATAACTAATACACAGTTACTTGGAAAATAACAAAATAGAGATATATTTACCAAGGATTATTACTCTAATACCCCCGGTCAAGATGGACTATGAAGATTGAAGAGACCCATCTTGGACATTAGAGTCTGCAAAGTAGAAGAAGGCAGTGCCTTGGTAAACATGTCTGCTAATTGCAAATGGGACCGAATCGGCAGCAGTTTGAGAGTACTATGAGTAATCAGATCCCGAACAAAATGACAGTCAATTTTGATGTGTTTAGTGCGCTCATGGAACGTCGGATTTGTTGCGATGGAGATTGCAACATGATTGTTACAATAAATCAATGCTGGAGATGAAACTTGAACATGTAAATCACAAAGGATATGTTGTACCCATATAAGCTCAGTAGAGACATGAGCAAGCGCACGATATTCAGCTTCAGTCGAAGAGTGTGGAACTGTGGCTTGTTTCTTAGATTTCCAAGAAATCAAGGAATCGCCCAAAAATATACAGAATCTAGTGACAAACCGTCTAGTGTCAATACAAGATCCCCAATCGGAGTTTACAAAGGCTTTGAGTTGAAAGGTAGAAGTAGGAGTAAGTAAAACTCCCTGGCCTGCAGTACCCTTCAAATAACGCAACAAGTGATGGGCAGCAGATAAGTGTTCAGTCCGAGGTTGAGCAACATAGTGGCTCAATTTATGGACTGTGAAGGAGACATCCGGACGCGAAATTTGTAACTATAGAAGACGACCAATTAACCTCCTAAAATGAGCAGCATCATCAACATTTAGTAAGGAACCAGAAGTGTTTGAAAGCTACAGATGAGGTGCCATGGGATAGAGACTTGGTTTAGCTGCCAAAAACCAGAGTCTTCTAAGATCTGAAGACAATATTTTCGCTGAGATAAGTAGATGCCTTTGGAGGAACGAGATAGTTCTAGACGAGAAAGTATTTAGCATGCCCCAAATCCTTCAACATAAAATGGTCCTGAAGTAAAGTCTTAACCGAAGCAATTTCAACGGATGAAGGCCCAGTGATAAGTATATCATCAACATAAACCAATAAGGCCATAAAACATGAACCAGTGCCTTTGGTGAATAATGAATAGTCAGCCTTTGATTGGGAAAAACCATTGGCTAACAAAACAGTGGAGAACTTAGTAAACCATTGTCTGGATGCCTGTTTAAGGCCATAGATGAAACGGTTTAATTTGCAAACAAAAGGAGCTCTTGTGGAAGGTCTTGTAGCCATCATAGTATCCCAAAGGAAGAGTCATATATACCTCTTCATGTTGGGTTTTATGCCCTAAAACTCGTAGATAGTGAATGTAATCGTTGACCGGATATTAATGAAGTAATATTGATATATTTTTCCATTAAATGTTATTAGTTATTTTATATTTGTCTTTGCCTAAAATAACCCTAATCCAATAAACTAGACATCCTAGGCTGTCATATGAGTCTTGAACTATATGTAGCGACATATGGGATCATTGTTCAAGAAACAGCCTAAAGGGTCTATAGTATAGGGATAAGACTGGGTGCCTTATCCTGGTGACACTATAGATACGACCCACTTTGTATTTGATACAAATACTATGATCCAACGCGTTCGTGTAGGAGACATGCGAGTGGGGGTATCCTTATGCAATTTGTATTTGATACAAACGCTATGATCCAACGCGTTCGTGTAGAAGACATGCGAGTGGGGGTATTCTATGCAATGAGTTTGCATAAGACCGGACTGCGAAATAGTAACCACTGGTTATAATGATGACCGCAAAGTGCACGGGCCGCAAGTAATATAAAACAGAAAGTATTCTGAGTATCGAATCCTCAGGGAATTTGAATTATATCCATTAAGTACCGAAAACCATCATGTTCAATTTTATTTAGAAGTCCAATCTCGAATTGGTAAAGCGAAAATTAAAGAAACTAATAAAAAGAAACATGCAAGTAAAAAGGAAATAACCAATTAAGGGAACTTGACCTAGGGTGTTGTTCACACGTAAATTCAAATGAATGAGACACGTGGAATAAACTTTGATTTGTATTAATGTTGTATGCATGTGAGTATACAATCTCTAGTACATAATCCTCTGATTCTCTCTCTTGTGTGTGAGTGTGTTTCACTCGAGGGCTGGAACGCTTGATCTCGAGTCTGAAGCTTCGATGGATTCTTGGAGCTTGAAGTCCTCTAAGTTTGAAAGAGTCTTCAGTCTTCAAGAAGTGTTCAGTGCTTGGAAACTTGTAGATTTCAGAGAGTCTTCAGTCTTCCGTTTTGGGGGAATTTCTCTGAATTCTCTAAGTCTGGTTGAGAGCTCCAAAAATCTGAACCCTTGAAATGGTGGAGAACTCCTCTATTTATAGAGTTCTCGCTGGATGGGCCCTGGTAACTTTTGGGCCTAACAGCTTGGGCTTGGGCTTCATTGGTCTTGGGCTGAACCATTTAATCTTGGGTTTGGTTTATACTTGACCCAAAAACCATATAACCCAAACATTTAGAAGTCCCAAATTTGATCCAAATAATTATTATTTTTAATTAATTGGTCAAATTAAATAATTTGATCAAAATAATTTAATTTCAATTAATTGATCAAATAGAAATTTGGCTCTATAAATTTATAATTGGCCAACTTTGTTTTCAAATTAAATTTGGGACACATGTCAATTTATAATTGGTCCCAAATTTAATTAATTTTAATTTCGTCATTAATTTTATGTAACGACGTGGCAATTCGTGATTGGTCAAAATTTCTCCATCAACAAATGCCCCCTTTTCGAGATTTGGGCACAAATTATGTGTGGATGAATCTCGAAAAGAAATTATCTAGAATCAAAACTTATATTTTTTTTTTTTTTCAAATTTTGACTCCCTTTGATGTATCAATCAAAATATGAAATAGGGTCAAAATTTTGATTGATTTTTTCACACGTCTTTTATGCCAATTTAATCAAAATTCGACATTTTTTTTTAATGAAATTTTGATCTTGTTTGGCGACGAGTTGTTACTTGAATCTCAATGGAATTTTGAATTTGAGTAAAATTCAAATTCTATTCAATTGTGATATGAATTTGAAGCATAACATTTTTTTTTTTTAATTTTGAATTTCACTCAAGTTTAATTTGGGATTGGGTTATGATTACACCCAAATTATCTCAAGATAAACTCAAATTCAAAGAGAGAATTTGGAATAAGGTTTGATTGAGGTAAATATTAAGCTCTATCCCAAAATTTGGTTAAAGGAATGGAATTTTAATATTCCCCTTTCAAATTTGATTTGGATAAGGACCTAGTTACATCCCAATTCAATTTAATTCAAATTGAACCAAATTTGAAACATATCCAAATTATCTTTTGATTTAAAAAAAGAAAAAGAAAAAAAAAATGAACTAACTTGAATTTATTTTCTTCAAATTGATTTAATCCAATTTCACACTTGGATTATGATTTGAATTAGAATTCCTAATTTGATAAGGCTCAAAAAATATGATTTGGTTAAGATCCCAAATCAAATTAGGATTACGGTAAAGCTCAATGCTATAAATTAAAACACTCCACCAACAAATCCTCATACTCCAGCCCACTCGTGTATAGGTATTTTTTTTACCCCTTTTTTTTTTGTGAATTCCCTCTCCACTTGTGACAATTGAATGCAATATTTTCTTTTTTTTTTTTTTTTGCTACGATGGTTGTATGCCTTTTTTTTTTTTTTTTTTTTTTAATGAATATTCTTGCTTTCTTCCTTCCACTTCTTCTATTTCCTTGGGTACTCTATTTTTTTAATCTCATGAACTTTGGACATAAACCCAACCTCTTAATTGGCAGTAGGAGTTTTTTTTTAACACTTTTTTTGCTGCTGCGTTGGGATATTAAACGAAAAGATACACTGAGGTAGCGGAGCTAGGATTATTCACGGCGCAGGTGATTGACGGCGGCCGGAGCGAAGGAGGGGGACGGCTGGCGTTTAACTGAGATGGAAGAGAGTGAGGGAGAGAGATCCAATTTTTTTAACACAGGTCGCTGCTTGAGAATGGGAGAGAGGCGGCGACAAGAAGGTGGAAAGACTTAGAGAGAGAAAGAGACGTGAGAAGAGTTTTTTTTTATCGCGTCGCTGCTTGGAAGAAAAGCGACAGCGGCAAGAGAAAGGCTGGAGATCGAGCGCAGCGTGGGTCTGGGCGGCGCTGCGAGACGAGAAGGAGGGAGATAGGTGTGGTGGAAGAGAGAGAGAAAAGGAAAATAAAGAAACCCGTGACTCTCACTCTTTCCTTAAACCTTCTGAGTTTTCCTTTTTCTGTACTTTTTCTTTTGTTTTAATTAAAGTATTTTTGTCTTTTAGTGCTCAGTGCACCATCCCACGAAAACCATGAAAACAAAGAAAAAAAAATCTCTTGCCTTCTTTTAGTTTTCTTTTACTTTCTTTTTTTTTTCCTTTTTTTTTTTTCAATTTGTATATTTTTTTTTTTTGAGTTTTTTTTATTTATATTTTTTTTAGCATTCTGACTTTTTTATATATATCTTTTCACTTAATTTTTTTTTTACTTTTACTCTTTTTTTTTTCTTTTTCTTCTTGTTTTTTTACTTTTCCATAATGCTCCACTCTCTTTTTTTTAGTTTTTTTTTAATGGGCTCTTTTATATATATACATATGAAAATTTAACTTATGCTTGGTACATATGTATATAATCTCAATATTTTTTCCTCTTTTCTTTTGTAGGAACAATTTTCATAAGCCTTGCTTATAGTTCATACAGGTAAATTTTCAAAATAACCTGATATTGACTATTTTCAATTTTCCATAAGCCTCCAACATCCTTTATTTAATTTGATTTAATGCCTTTTTTTCTTTGCCCTTTTTTTTTTCTTTGAAGGAAAGAAGCTTGACTTGGAGACTTGGAGAATATATACATACTTTGACCGTTTTTTGCCTTCAATTCGAGAGACAAATTTCTAAGTAAATTTTTTTTTTCTTTTGTTTTTTTTTTCTTAACATTTACTTTTCTGAACTAACACCATATTGCCAATATTCTCCTTAGAACAAAATTTCCATTCACCAAAAGGTAAATTAGGTGAACGCCATTTTTTTTGTTTTTTTTGTAGTGTTGTTTTTTTATTTGCAGGTACAACGTCCTTTAGCATGAGTACAAGGACATGTTCCTTGAACTTGTGTCGCCGCCACGCCTTTCAGCACGAGTACAGGGACATGTTCCTTGGACTTGTGCCGCCGCCACGCCTTTCAACACAAGTGCAGGGACATGTTCCTTGGACTTGTGCCGCCGCCACGCCTTTCAACACAAGTGCAGGGACATGTTCCTTGGACTTGTGCCGCCGCCACGCCTTTCAGCACGAGTGCAGGGACATGTTCCTTGGACTTGTGTCGCCGCCACGTCTTTCAGCACGAGTACAGGGACATATTCCTTGGACTTGTGTCGCCGCCACGTCATTCAGCACGAGTACAGGGACATGTTCCTAGGACTTGTGCCGCCGCCACGCCTTTCAGCATGAGTGCAGGGACATGTTCCTTGGACTTGTGCCGCCGCCACGCCTTTCAGCACGAGTACAGGGACATGTTCCTTGGACTTGTGTCGCCGCCACGCCTTTCAGCAAGAGTGCAGGGACATGTTCCTTGGACTTGTGTCGCTGCCACGTCATTCAACACGAGCACAGGGACATGTTCCTTGGACTTGTGTCGCCGCCACGTCATTCAGCACGAGTACAGGGACATGTTTCTAGGACTTGTGTCGCCGCCACGTCATTCAGCATGAGTGCAGGGACATGTTCCTTGGACTTGTGTCACCGCCACGTCATTCAGCACGAGTACAGGGACAATTGACGTCTTTGAACTCTTGTTGTTATGACGTTTCACAACATTAGTCTTAGGAAATTTTCCTTGATGCATTATTATTATTATCATTTTTAACTTATCCTTGTAAATATCTTATTCTCTTGACTTATTTTAACTCTCAACTCTTTAAATTTTGCAGAGTCATGGTGTGCTTTGCAGAACATATTGTCTCTGAAAAGACGTACCTCGTTCTCCTGAAAGACAACAATCAACCCATAAGAAGCAGACTCAGCTTCTTAGTAGAAGAGCCTAAAACAGGACGTCTTGCAGCCCCATGGCCCCCACCACTAAATTTGCATACCATTTCTGATTGGTCCGTAAAGAAGCCTCTAGACCAAGATTCTAAGGCTTGGTTTCTAGAAACTTCAATCCATACACAAAATCCTAATCGACATCCAGAGGTGACGTTAGGGCGCCGAATAATTGATGGATCAGTTCGTTGGGAATCCGCCTTGAAAATTTCAAGCGAATTTCTTTTCATTCCTCGCTATTGGGAGTGGTTAGAATTTGTCGTTGGTCGGAGTGAAGAGGTGCTTCAGACTGCTCATTTATTGGATGCAGTGGTGGCTTCCCTTTACACTTACGATCGAAACAACGACATAGTCCGGGCTTTTTGTGAAGCTTGGTGTCCTGCAACCAATACACTTCACACTCGTGCGGGAGAACTCTCAATTTCCTTATGGGACCTTTGGACATTTGGGGGTCTGCCCATCAGAGGTAGATTTTATGAGGAAGTTATCCCTAGCTTTAAAGAGTTAATTGGGTCCCACAACCAAGCAAAACATCTTCCAAAAAGTTGCGAACACCTTTTCCATGCATTCTACTTGGTTAGCGCTTCAAGAGCTAACCATTCCCATGTTCCAATCAGCTCCTGGACTTCCTTTTGGTTTAAAGGTGAACAGTGATACGCAAAGCCTCCTCAACGGAGACCCAAGAAGACCTCTCGCCCTAGCACGACTCATAACCCAGACGGCACAAATATCAAGCGTCACGAGTGGTCAGGTGAGGAAAACAACTTGTTTCACGAGCTAAAGATTGACATGAGACATAGAGACCAGACATACTTGGCGGCTTTTTTATCTTGCTGGCTTTGCGCCTTTGTGTTTCCCCAAGGGAATGCTAACCACATTCGTCCTAGTGTTTTCAAGGCTGGCAGCTTAATGGCTGAGGGGAAAACTTTCAGTCTTGCAGTCCCTGTCCTTACCAACATCTACCACGGGCTAGGCAAAGTTTCCAATGCTCCTGTTTCAGTTGGACGCATAGATGCTTCTCTCCCCGTGCATTACATTTTTTGTTGGCTCCCCCATTATTTTGGTACCAATTATAGACTCCAGCAAAAGTTCGAGGTCCTAGCATGGTTGACTTTTCCGGCGAAGGTGGAGCTATATATTTTGATGAGCTCGAGGCTCGCGAACTGATCCATGGGGGTGCATCCATATCATGGCACCCGAACCTCAGTAGGAACAAAAACGAGACCATGAAGTATGAAAAGAGTGCGAAATTCATACCTTTTTCCTATTTTTCGAGCCTTCGCTCATGCTATCTGTCAGCGCGATGTAAAGATTCATTAGTTATCGAACCCTACAACCCCCACCGATTCGGCCGCCAGTTCGGCTTTTATCAAGACATACCTAATGACTTAGGAGAAGCTTTGCCCCTAGTCACCTTGGAAAACATTTTACACCACTAGCGGGTTTGCCTGCGAACTAATGCGGAGTTTCAAATATTTCTTCCAGCCCGTACATTGAATCCTCAGGACCATGTCACCTCACGTTATCGAAGTTGGTGGTCTGAAAAGTATGACAATTACCTAGGGGACGACATAAGTAAGTTGGTTGACAATATCATTCCCTCTCGAACCCAGCCTAAGCTACCTAAAAAAGGTGATTCTAAATTTGGGGGCAAAGAACTCCGTCTGCTTAAGGTCGCCAGGCCTCTAGATGATTCAACCGAAGAAGAGAGTCAAAACAGCACTGGAGATCGACATTGGAAAAGAGCCAAAAGACCCAGGAAAGATTCTGATCTCGCTGACAAGTCCATCAAGAGTGCCTCTAATGCTTCACAGACTCCTGACGACACTGAGACTTTGGTTGAAAAAAAAAACCTTTTTTTTTCCCCTTTTTTTTTGTCCCTTTTTTTGTTTTTGTTTTTGTTTTTGTTTTTTTTTTTTTTTTTTGCTTAAATCCTATTTTATTTTTCTTTTGCAGCCTCCTTCAAATGACCGTGTTCAAGAGGAGGAAGAATGTTCGAGCGATCAATCTTTGACAAGTCCTGATGCTTTTGCTTCTTTTGTGAAGAACTTCGGAAGCTCTCATGCATCCTCGAGCAAACAAGTCGTGAACTCGTCTTCTCGTTCTACTGAGAAAGTCCCCCGACATACTCATGAGAAAGTGGTTGCCCCAGTCTTTGAAGTTTCTCAATTCTATGCTGATGATTTAATTTCCACCTTTCGACGGCAAGCTGCTTTATCCATATGTAGCATACAACAGAAGATCGTACGCACTTCTTTTGAAGATGTTGCTAGCCTTGAGCACCTTGAGCAAGAATCTCACAAGGTCTTTGATGTAATGGCAAAGGCCACTACAAACAACTTGAAACCTCTGCAAGAATTTGTAGGCAACTACTTCAAGAAAGCGCGAGAATTCAATGGATTACAATCTTCGCTCTCTACTCATCTGACCCCCTCGAGTAGGGATAGTCAGTTGGAGGCGAAGAAACTCCATCTAGAGAAGGCTTTGTCTATCGAAGATCGTGTTGTTGAGGAAAAAGATGCACTTCAGAAACAACTTGCTCGCTCTGTCGCAGAGGTTGCAGATCTAAAGACCAAGGTTGCAGAACTAGAGGCCAAGTTAACAGCTGCAGAGGCCAAGGTAGAAAGCCTTTCCAATTCGGTTTCTAAAAAGGAAAAGGACTTAGCTCATGAAAAACTTGCAGTTTCAAGAATACGTGAGGAAATTAGTGACATCGAGTGTGCCCCCACCGTTAGCGCTTCAGACGTTCGAACCCTAGCGATAATTCGCGAACTTTTGGAGAGTACTCGTGACAAGCTTAAAGCCCTTCAATAGAATCCTTAATTCAGGATCCCTTTAGTTCACTCTAAGCTCTTTTTCTCATGTGCAAACATTTTTTTTTAGATATTCTTTCAGTTCATTGTATTAGACATTTTTTAATTGATTGTATTAGACATTTATACTTTATTTATGCCTTAATAAAAATTTAGAATTTTATTTACAACATGGATTCTTTTTTTTTTTTTTTTTTTTTTTGCTTTGACTGAACTTAAGTTTTTTTCTTAAGCTGCCTACGTACCCTTCAAGTGGGAAGGGATCAAGTCATAACGTAGTTCACTATACAATTTTTTTTTTTTGTCGTTCACCTTTTTAACTCATGCGAGCTAGGAGTATCATGTAGTTTATACTCTTACGATAAGGAGTATTACATTTCACGCATAAAACTTTTTAAGAAACTTGCCATTTATCGGGCCTATTCTTAATCCGTCTTTGTCCACAATCTTGTATGCTCCGTTTGTGTAGACTTCTTTGACGACGTAGGGTCCATCCCATTTAGGTGTGAATTTGTTCCCTGTGTGTCGTGTCGTGATGATGGGTCTTCGAACAGCGAGTATAAGATCACCAACTTGAAATGATCGAAGCTTCACATTCTTATCAAAGGCTTTAGACATCCGTGCTTGGTAGCATTCCAAGGCCTGCTGAGCCTCTAACCTTCCTTCATCAAGTGCTTCTAACTCTTGAAGGCGCAACCTAGCATTATCTTCCGTTGTCAATCCTTCTTGGACGACCATCCTTAATGAGGGAATCTCTCTTTCTAACGGGAGCACAACTTCTACCCCATAGACGAGGGAATAAGGTGTGACCCCTGTAGGAGTGCGATGGGTAGTTCGGTAAGCCCACAACACTTCACCGATCTTTTCTTGCCAATCTCTCTTTGTCTTGGAAACTACTTTCTTCAATAAGTTACACAACGTCTTATTGAATGCTTCTGCCAACCCATTTGCCGCAGCATTGTACATAGAGGACTTGTATTGCTTGAAGTTAAACTTCTCACACAACTTGTCCATTAGGCCGTTGGAGAATTGTCTTCCATTATCTGTCATAATACGATGAGGGATACCGTACCGATAGATTATATGAGTTCGGACAAAATCCACAACATTTTCCTTCTTGGCTTCTTTCAACGCGACAGCTTCAGCCAATCTTGAGAAGTAATCCGTCCCTGCAAGAATGTAAGAATGTCCTGCTGAAGACTTAGGTGTTATAGGGCCAACATGGTCAAGTCCCCAAGCCTCAAAAGGCCATGAAGCTACAGTCGGATGAAGAGGCTCCGGTGGCTGATGTATGAAGTTTGCATGAAATTGACAAGCTTCACACTTCTTTGCATATTCCATTGAGTCTCGAATCATTGTAGGCCAATAATATCCCATCCTTTTTAATTGAAACTGGAGTTTTGGACCCGACTGATGGGCGCCACAAACACTTGAATGTGCCTCATTTAATGCCTTTGCTGCTTCTTCCTTTCCAAGGCATCGAAGGAAGAGTCCCTCATAAGACCGATGATAAAGGATCTCTTTGTAGTAGATAAATCGGGCGCCTTTTCTTCGTATATCGGCCCTACGCCTGGGATCTGTGGGCAATCTTCCATGTTGAAGATAATCTATAATGGGCTGCCGCCAGTCCTCATCTTCAATTGCATAAACAGAGATCATATTTGCCTCTTGACCTTCATCTTTTATTAGCGGCACAATCCACTTCTGGCAAAGTGAGATGTTCATTGACATATCCTCTGGGATTGTTAGGGCAGTCGCTAAATTTGCTAGAGCATCTGCCTTTTTATTTTCTGATCTCGGAACATGCTCCAGTACTATACTTTCGAACCTTTCTAGCAGTTGCCTTGCATAGATGAAATAAGGCTTCAAGTCTTTATGCTTCACTTCATACTGGAGTAAGAGTTGACTAACGACCAACTTTGAATCGCCATAGACCTCTATATATGTTATGCCAATTTCCAAGGCCATTTGGAGGCCAATTATCAGCGCTTGATATTCAGCCACATTGTTTGAGCATAATTCACCAAGCATGAAGCTCTAGGGGAGCATGTGTTTCTCAGGCGAAATAAAGACGATTCCTGCCCCTGCCCCACTTCTTCGTGCTGCGCCATCAAAGTACATGGTCCAAGGTTCAGTGACTTCAACATAGAAGACTTCTTCATCAGGTAAGTCTTCACATAGCTTCCAATCCGATGGGATTGGATGATCCGCTAAGAAGTCGGCTAATGCCTGCCCCTTGACTGCCTTTTGAGGTACATAAACGATGTCATATTGCTGGAGTAAGATGGCCCACTTAGCTAAGCGTCCAGAAATAACCGGCCTCGATAGAACGTACTTGATAGGATCAGCTTTCGCGACCAAGTGCACTGTGAAAGCTTGCATGTAGTGCCTTAACTTGTCAATAGCGAAGAAAAGAGCAAGGCACATTTTCTCAATAGGTGAGTAATTTATCTCAGCTCCATTCAGAGTCCTGCTTAAGTAATAAAGGGCTCGTTCTTTTCCCTTCTCGCCTTCTTGTGCCAATAATGCTCCTAGTGATCTTTCTTGAGCAGTTATGTATAGAATCAATGGCTTTCCAGCTAAGGGGGCTCCTATGACAGGAGGATTAAGCAAATATTTCTTAATGCTTTCGAAAGCATTTTGACATGCTTCATCCCACTCGAACCTTTCTCCTTTCCTCATTAGCCTCTGAAAAGGTTGGCATCGACCGGCTAAGTTAGAGATGAATCTTCGAATGTAGGCCAGACGACCTTGCAAGCTTCTCAATTCATGTAAGTTTTTAGGCCTTGGCATCTTCTGAATGACATCAATCTTCGACTGGTCTATTTCGATTCCTCGATGTCTAACAACGAACCCAAGGAATTTTCCCGAAGTAACCCCGAATGCACATTTGAGAGGGTTCATCCTCAATTGATACTTTCTCAAACGATCAAAGACCACTTATAGATCCTTCAAGTGATCATGTCGTCTCTTTGACTTAACAACAAGGTCATCGACATAACACTCGACATGTTTATGCAGCATATCGTCGAAAACCTTTTGCATAGCACGTTGATAAGTAGCTCCAACATTCTTTAATCCAAAGGGCATCACTTTGTAACAGTATATCCCTTTTGGAGTTCGAAAGGCTGTCATTTCTTCATCTGCAAGAGCCATTCGAATCTGGTTATAGCCCGATGACCCATCCATAAAAGACAAAGCTTCATGCCCTGTGGTGGCATCCACCATGATTTCTGTGATTGGCAGTGGAAAATCGTCTTTTGGACATGCATTATTTAAATCTCGAAAGTCAACGCAAACGCGAAGCTGTCCATTCTTCTTCCTAACAGGGACAATGTTGGCTATCCACGTAGGGTACTTTACCTCACAGATGAACCCTGCTTCTATCAACTTATTGACCTCTATTTCAATTTGAGGGATAAGTTCCGGGCGAAAGCGTCGTTGAGCTTGCTTGACTGGTCGATACCCCTCTTTAATTGCGAGATGATGGACAGCTACTTTTGGATCAAGTCCAGGCATGTCTTTATATGACCAGGCGAAGATGTCTCTATACGAAGCGAGTAAACTCATATATTCACCCTCTTCTTCGGGAGTAAGTGACATGCTTATAAAAGTTGGACGCGGCTCCTCTGGTGTACCCAGGTTTACCTCTTTAAGCTCATCTATTGTAGATTCGCTGTCGTCTTCAAGTGATAAAGGTGCTTCGTCCTCATCTACTTCAGACGTTTCGACCTCTGCTTCTTCTTCAACAGTGATATGAAGACAAAAGGTTTGTTCTTCCTCCTGGTCCCTATCTTCCTTCGAAGGATTGGTGATGACAACATCACGTCGCTTTACCTTCAAAGAACCATCCATATTGACAGTAACAAAGGTTTTTCTTTTCATTCGTGAAGGAACCACACTACGAATTTCTCCATCAACCTTTGTAATCTTTTCATTTTTCATCGCATCCTGATACTGAAGTCGGTGAGAAATCGATGAAGCAGATTGTTCTTCTTTGTCTCTTCTCGTGGTAACACTTAACCTCTGAAAAACTGATGGTCGAGCCACCTTCGGAGCTGAAAATGTACTCTCTTCTTTCCCCATGGGCACATTTAACCTTTGAAAAGCTGAAGGTCGAGTGACGTTCGGAGTTGAAAATGTACTCTCTTTTTCCTCACTGGGCATACTTAACCTTCGAAAAACTGAAGGTCGAGTGGAGTTATTGGTAGGTTGTGTACTCTCTTCTTCCGTTTCATTGACACTTAATCTCTGAAAGATTAAAGCACGAGCAACCGGTGGCCTGATGCGCCTAAAAACAGAAGTTCGTTGGTCGACACTCTCTTTTTCTTTTGAGTCATCAACCTCCTCTACTGTTATATGATTTGTGTCTGCCACTTTTGCCTTCCCTCTTCTTGTTATGCGAACCGGCTCTGGCGACTTATATCCAAGCCCTTTTCTTGTTGTAGGAAGACTATAACCTTCCTTTAGAAGTTTCTTCTGTGTTGCAGAGAGCTCAGCTCTTCCATCAAAACCCTTAGACTTTTAAACTCAGTGTGAGTTGTGAAGTCATAACCTGCTTTTTCAAGAAGTTTGTATGCCTTGGGGTCGAACCCGTCTTTAGTTCGTTTGTCAGGCAAGATCGCTTTTATCTGATCATCCTCAAGTTTCTTAACCTTTTGTCGTGTGATCTTCGTAAGAGGCGTAGTGAAACTTTCCTTCAAAATTTCAACGTCACCGACCTTTATGCTTTCTGAACATTCAGTGAAAGGTGATTCACCCTTTTTACGTCGAGATAAGGGGACGTATCGTAGGATAGGTGAATTTGAACACTTCTCATCCTTTACAACCTTAGGTTTCACAAGGCTTGTAGACGCTTCACCCTTTTTCTGGTCGGAAGTATTCACATCTTCAACAGCTTCCTTTCTTGCATCTGCCTGTGGCCCTAAATCGAATTTACCATTCTTTTTTATCAAGGGGATTTCTGCAGGTATGGTTTCCCCTGTGTTTTCATTCTTCAGATAAAACTTTGCATCAGCGAAATGAGACTCAGCTTCTGAAAATGGGTTGGTGTCAGCTTCAACTTTCTTGATGCCATCTTGATAGAATTTGAAGCACTGGTGCAATGTGGAGGTTATGACTCCATTACCATGGATCCAAGGACGACCTAACAACAGCTTATAGGTGGTCTTAGAATCTATTACATGGAACAAAGTATCAGCTTTTAAGTCTCCAATGATGAGTTCAAGGCGCATCATGCCAATTGCCCGCTGTCCACCCTGATTGAAGCCTTGGATCACCAACTTACTGTTTGATAGTTCCTCCATCAAGATGCCTAATTGTTTCATGGTTGACTTAGGCATTATATTGACAACTGATCCATCATCGATGAGGATCCGACTAACCCTTTATTCTCGAATGTATCCTAAGACGAATAGAGGTCTATTGTGTGGCTTTGACCCTAGCAACAAATCTTCATCAGAAAATCCAATAGACATGCAACACGAAGCACATGTGCGTGCCTCGGAGGTTGGGATGTTTGTACCATCAGACTCTATCAATGCATTAATAAGGACGCTTTTAGCTTCCTGAGGAAGTGACAGTAAGTCCTTTATGCTGAAGGAGGATAAGTCTCCTGGACCTGCCACCGTTCCCGAGGAGCTAGCAGGGACATCATCATCTTCCACCACGTCCACAATGTGACACGTGACAGTTTCAAGTGCCTCTCCTTGACTATCATCGAGAAAGCGCCTTGGGAAGTATTCTGCCAAAGTTATGGGTTGTGGAGGACAAAAGAAATCTTCACTTTCTTCCATGACAGGCTTTGACCTCCTTGACTTCTTTTTTCCTTTCTTCTTTTGAGACTTAGCCTTTCTTTTATTGTCTCGAAATAGGCGGGACTCTTTCCGTGCGTAACTTTGCTTTTGCTTTTTGCGACGAACGACAAGGGTCCAACCTTCGTTCTCATCTTCGATGGAAACATATTTTTCTTGGGATCCCTTCATCGTGGCTTCTTTTTGGAATCGAACCACTATGGGATCAAGGGTCCCAAATTGAATCAACTTTTCTTCATAATCACATGAGGAGATTAGGGGAAGTTGATCCCTTACATTTGCCGCTATTGTTGCATGATTCGTCTGAGCCACCTCATCAAGGTCTAACTCAATTCTCTTCTCGCGAGCCAATTTAAGGATTAACTCCTTTAATACAAAACACTTCTCCACCGGATGACTAACGACTCTGTGATACTTGCAATAGTTAGGATCATTGACTTTCCCTAACTCTTCTGGTCGTTTGCACTCTGGGAGCTCAATTAGCTGCTTCTCCAACAGTTGTTCCAACATATCTGGAACGTCGGAGTCTAGAAATGGATATACTTTTTCTTGTCTTTCTTTTAAAGTTAGGCGGCATCTCTCGCCTGTCTCTACTCGCTTATTTGTTTTGTTTTCCCTTCCTTTGGCGGAAAGTTTCACAGGGGTCGTGTTGACGACCATGGACTCTTTCGTGGCACTCTTCATAACTTTCTCAATGCCTTTGACTTCTTTCTTTTCTTTTCGTATGTCTGGGACTACGGGATCTTTATTCCCTCTACTAGCGATGCTCAACTCCATATCATGAGCACGAGTCGCTAATTCTTCAAAGGTTCGGGGTTTTATCCCCTGCAAGATATAAAGAAGTCCCCAGTGCATACCTTGGGTGCACATCTCAACAGAGGACACCTCGTCTTTACAGTCGAGACTCAAGGCTCTCCAACGGTTGATGTAGTCAATGATTGGCTCACCCTTTCGCTGCTTTGTGCTCGTGAGTTCCGTCATACTAACTGTCTGCCTCGTACTGTAGAAGCGATTCAGAAATTCTCTCTCCATCTGTTCCCAGCTGTCAATTGTATCAGGCTCTAGGTCAGTGTACCAATCGAACGCGTTTCCTTTTAGTGTTCGGACAAATTGCTTAACAAGCAAATCTCCCCGAGTACCAGCGTTTTCACAGGTTTCAACAAAGTGGGCGATGTGCTACTTTTGGTTGCCCTTTCCATCAAACTGTTGGAACTTGGGAGGCTGATACCCAGTGGGCAGTCTGAGATTGTCAACCCTCTTTGTATACGGTTTAGAATACAAGAGGGAACTTTGAGTGGGTCCACCATATTGAGCCCTGATGGAATTCATGATCATGTCTTGCAGTTGTTGGACAGACAAAGAGGCAACTGACGCAGAGTGTTGCGGGTCCTCATGCACGAAAACTTTCCCCTTATCATTCTTTCCTACAGCAGGGGTCTGGCTAGACTCAGCCGTTTCTCGGTTTTGCAGCTGGTTCTTCAAATAGGCAATCTCAAGATCTCTTTCATCAACTGCCTTCATTAAGAGATTGAGTTTTCTTTCCATCTCTGCCATTCTTTCATCTTGGTCTATATCAGCCATCATGACGGACATCACATCAGGATTTAGTGTATCCTTTGACTGCTTAGATGTTGGAATGACAGATTCGAATAGCGGGTTGTCTTTGACTGCAACCCTATCCTTAGAGGATTCCTCGATCAGCTTTGAGATCCTGCTTGCAACAGCAAGAGGAGTATGATCCTCCCTGATCTCAATTCCTTGGGAACGACTACGAGTGATAGGACCAGTGTAAGAGTCGCTTGATGTTGTAACCTTCGCAGGAGCTTTCTTTGGTGCCATCACGTTGGTTGGATCTTTTAACAAGAGAAAGAGACGAGAGGTAGAGATTGTCCCACTGGGTGTTCCAATTTGTTCACACGTAAATTCAAATGAATGAGACACGTGGAATAAACTTTGATTTGTATTAATGTTGTATGCGTGTGAGTATACAATCTCTAGTACATAATCCTCTGATTCTCTCTCTTGTGTGTGAATGCGTTTCACTCGAGGGCTGGAACGCTTGATCTCGAGTCTGAAGCTTCGATGGATTCTTGGAGCTTGAAGTCCTCTAAGTTTGAAAGAGTCTTCAGTCTTCAAGAAGTGTTCAGTGCTTGGAAACTTGTAGATTTCAGAGAGTCTTCAGTCTTCCGTTTTGGGGGAATTTCTCTGAATTCTCTAAGTCTGGTTGAGAGCTCCAAAAATCTGAACCCTTGAAATGGTGGAGAACTCCTTTATTTATAGAGTTCTCGCTGGATGGGCCCTGGTAACTTTTGGGCCTAACAGCTTGGGCTTGGGCTTTATTGGTCTTGGGCTGAACCATTTAATCTTGGGTTTGGTTTATATTTGACCCAAAAACCATATAACCCAAACATTTAGAAGTCCCAAATTTGATCCAAATAATTATTATTTTTAATTAATTGGTCAAATTAAATAATTTGATCAAAATAATTTAATTTCAATTAATTGATCAAATAGAAATTTGGCTCTATAAATTTATAATTGGTCAACTTTGTTTTCAAATTAAATTTGGGACACATGTCAATTTATAATTGGTCCCAAATTTAATTAATTTTAATTTCGTCATTAATTTTATGTAACGACGTGGCAATTCGTGATTGGTCAAAATTTCTCCATCAACAGGTGTTATCTAGCTTTCTTGGATTTGTAGCTCAATTACATAGATGCATGTAACTAATAATTTTCAATTTCATAAATCTAGAAGTAATTTTAAGCGGAATTCTCTTTCAAGCTCCTCCACATCTCATACTAACATAACTAATTCACGTGTCCATTTCCTTAGTTAATCATAGTATGGCATTAAGCAACTTCATTATCAATTTCTAACAATTCTTTTTCACTCTCGTGTTCCAAGCAATCATTAGCCATGCAATTTGGATCTAATCTAAATTCTCTCTGTCGAGTATCAATTCAGACCAACAAATCAATTAATCCGTGATCAAGAGATTAAAGGCATTAAGCATAAATTGCATAGATGAAATATGAAGAAATTCATTACATAATCCAAGTAATTGCGCTACAATATCCAATTAACTAGAATAACGACCCTAGGTCTCAAGATCTACTCACAATTGGAAATAATTTTGCCAAAATGATTTTGATCCATAGGCCTAACTCGAATTAAGATAAGAAATTACAAAGAAGTAAGGAAGAAATAACCGATAAGTTGATCCCAAGCTCCCGTCACGAGCATCTCGAATCCCGAGCCTTGGAATCTCGCTCAATTCCTCCTTTTTCCTCACAATTCTTCTCACTTTTTTTCTCTCTACTGAGCTAGGGGAGAGCTCCCCAAAAATGGGATGATTTTCACCTTGGGAGAGGGGGCTTTTTATAGGGAAAGGGGCTGGAAATTTCTTGTTGAACAAGTCGGTAGTGTCACGACGCTACGTCACAACGTCGCGACACTCTGACGTCATACTTTCTTGGAGCAGAAGTTGTCGCAGTGTCGCGAAGCTACGCGGACAGCGTCGCGATGCTACCGCGATTCTGGATTTTTCTTCGCTGCTTGCCTAGCGTCGAGACGCTCTGGTCCTAGCGTCTAGACGCTAGGCCTTCTAGAAGCCCTATTTGCAAATTTCTGCCTCCTTTCTTCTTTCTTTTGGGCTTTTTGGGCCTCCCCTTCAAATTTTCTCTTTTCTTTTCTCCTTTTATGGCCCAAAGTCTTCTTTTTATACCCAAAATTGGTAAAATTCTTAGTTTTGCTTCTCGAACTCGGTTTTCTACAAAATCAACATAAAAATACATTAAAGCTCACAATTCATGCACAAAACTAGCTAAAATTAATAGGAAAATGATGACGTTTTTGCATGTCATCACACCCCCAAACTTAAAGTTTTGCTAGTCCCGAGCAAAATAAAGTAATGCATATGAATCATAACTTGCATGCTAACAACTCTATCCTCATTGCTTCTAGCCATGAATGCCAACTATTGAAACAAATAAGTAAGCATGAACAACCATCAAGAAGTTTAAAATCTAATCCTATCCTCTTTTGCAAAAATGAATCATCATTTGCCTTATTATAATTTTTACTAGCCCGAAATCATTTATGCACTCCTTCATTCCTCTTCCCCCTACACTGGCACTAAAGCTCGCCCTTTTAGCCATCATACTTATCTAGCAGGCACTACTTTACTGAGGTGCCCATAATCTTTTTTTTTTTTTTTTTAAAGGTTCCTTTTAGATGTAGCGCCTTCGTTCTGGCTTGCCAACATTGGTGATGAAAGCATCCAACTACGAGCACCTCATCTTTCAGGTTGCCGGCAATGCTCATTTCTTTCCAGCGCTTTCATGCAAAGGCAAACGATGGGTGTCATGAATGCCCCTGGTTACTAACGCTCTCAAGAAAGTGGAGCATTCATTATTTTTTTTTTTTTGGCAAATCAAAGCATTTCTTTTTCCCAAAGCTCAGTATTACTTACTATTACGCAAGAAAGCTATCTAGACAAACTTTGCACCTATCGGAGTGACAACGAACTTCCAAAGCATATAACTTTCATCTAGGCTTTCAAAATCATAATAAAACAAGTGAATCATCATACTTTGCAAGGGATTCAAAGAAAAATTTTAAATTTTCTTGAATTTAGACATGCTTTCAAATTTGCAATAATAAGAGAGAATCATGGCTAAAAGCAAATCATCAGACGTCATCATTATCAACATGCATCTAATCCTCATAAGCATTACTTACGCAAAACCTAAGCAGAGCAAATCTCCCCCCCAAACTTAAAATGTACATTGTCCCCAATGTATGAATATTTAATCAGATAAAGAGGAATCGATATTGCCCTGAAAAAGCGAGAGAATCCGAATCGTCTTGAATTGTCGTCCGAGGAGAGCTAGGCACGAATTCACGAGCTTCCTGCATAAGGATTGATCTCAAAGGAGCAATAGGATCAACGCAAAAACTTAAAATGAAATCTACGAAAAACTTTAAAATCTTGGGTTGCCTCCCAAGAAGCGCTTGTTTAACGTCCTGAGCTAGACGGGGCTCAGTCACCGTGGATCCGTTAAAATTATTTTTTCGACCTTTCGCTCTTCGAATCCACAATAGTGCTTCACTCTTTGCGCATTTACTTTAAAAGTCAACCCGCTGCTATCCATCAATTCAATTGGTCCAAACGGAGACACTTCCTTGACTATGAACGGACCAGACCATCGTGACTTTAATTTTCCTGGGAATAATCGTAATCGAGAACTGAACAGAAGAACCTGCTGGCCTGGCTCGAAAGAACGTTTCTGAACTATACGATCATGCCATCTTGTCGTTCTTTCCTTGTAGAGCTTAGCGTTTTCGTACGCCTGGCTCCTGAATTCTTCTAATTCGTTGAGCTGTGGTAGCCGATGTTCCCCAGCCTTCTCTGCGTCCAAGTTCAACTTCTTGATAGCCTAGTATGCTTTGTGCTCGAGCTCCACAGGCAGATGACAGGCCTTACCATACACTAATCGATACGGGGATGTACCGATCGGAGTTTTGAAAGCCGTCCAATAGGCCCACAAAGCATCGTCCAACTTGTATGCCCAGTCTTTCCTGTTGATGCGGACTGTCTTCTCCAAGATTTGCTTTATCTCCCTGTTAGAAATCTCAGCTTGACCGTTAGTTTGAGGATGATAAGCGAGAGAAGTCTTATGCTTGACACCATATTTTCTAAGTAATGATTCAAACAATTTATTGCAAAAATGGGATCCCTCATCACTAATTATAGCCCGTGGTGTGCCAAATCTAGTAAAAATATTTTTATGCAGAAAACGTAGTACAACACGTGCATCATTAGTCTTAGTGGCTACTGTCTCTACCCATTTAGAAACATAATCAACAGCAACCAAAATGTATGAGTATCCATTGGAAGAGGGAAAAGGGCCCATAAAATCCATGCCCCACACATCAAAAAGTTCTACTTCTAAAATAGGGGTTAGGGGCATTTCATGGCGTCTAGAAATATTACCTGTCCTCTGACATCTATCACATGTTTTTACAAAAGTATAACAATCTTTAAATAGAGTAGGCCAATAAAAACCAGATTGAAGTACCTTTGCTGCCGTACGAGTTGGTCCAAAATGACCACTATAAGGAGAGGCATGGCAATCATGTATAATCTTACCTACTTCTTCTGCTGGGATGCACCTTCGAATTACTTGGTCAGAACACACCTTAAAGAGAAATGGGTCATTCCACAGGTAGGATTTCACATCATGGAAAAACTTCTTTCTTTTCTGAGCATTCAAGTCTGGTGGTATTTCTTTTCCTGCAAGAAAGTTTACAAAATCGGCGTACCAAGGAAAAGAAGTTTAACAGCATATAATCTCTCATCTGGAAAAACTTCTTTAATAGGAAAGGTTGCGATATTCTTTTCATGCTCTATCCTAGACAAATGGTCTGCGACTACATTCTCACAACCTTTTCTATCCTTGATCTCGTAGTCGAAGTCTTGCAATAACAGAGTCCATCTTATGAGTCTGGGCTTGGAATCCTTTTTACCACTCAGATAACAAATAGCAGCGTGGTCAGTGTGCTGTTGCCTTGTGCAAAGTGATTCTAAATAAGCAAGAAAAACTCACAAGCACACGTGCAAGTGCACACGATCAGCAGCAAGTGATAAGTATTTTTATATCGTTTCCACAGGGATTGATGCAAGAAAATCACTATTTCTAAGCTTGTTTTCAATGAAATTCTAAGTAACCGAGGCCCAAATATTTTCAATAATTAAATGCAAGAGATTAAAATGATAAACAAACTTAAAATGACAAGAACTTAAGAGAAATTCAACAAAAACAGGAAATCACACAGAGAAAGCAAGGTTCAGATTAGGGGCTGTCTACTCTCACAAGCTGTTTGCTGTAGCAGAACTTTATAATTACAACTCACACAGAATTTTCTATGGGAATCTTCCAATTCTCCTCTAGTTAGGTGATTAAACTCCCATTTAACCCCTTCTTTTTAGCTCAACTGATTTAGTGCCTTAGGTGGTTATTTATCCCTAAATACCCACTCATTTTCATGACCTAAAAAGGCTAAGGTAAAGCAAAGTAATCGGTTATCAATTGTTTTCCCAAACACTTAATAACATTGCTAGAAAATGGTTGGCCAAACGAAATTCCAGCTTTAATCATGAAGAACACTTTGCTTTAAATTGCAATATATAAAATTCCACTAAAACAAACAACAAGTTCAAGTTTAAGCACCCTAATCCTCACCTAAGAGGATTTAGCTCATGTTCAAGGTGAAAATAATGAAAATACAGCAGTGAACTACCATACCATTCATAATTACAACCTTAAATACAAACTAAACACTAGAAGAAGGAAGAATAAGAGAAAAAGGATGAAGAAAAGAAGCTTCCAAGGTAGATTCCAGCTTTCCCAAGCTGGAAATCCTCCTTTAGCAGCAGCCTCCTTGTCTTTTTTTCCCTCTCAATGACAGCAGCAGCATCTAGGTTTAATTCTCTGCTGATTCCCCCCTCATTTTGGGCAAAAGAAGCATTTATACCATCTCTTTGCATTGATTTCAGGGCTGATTAGACACATAAATCCACATGGACCTTCCCCAATTGGCTGAGATGGGACAAATCAGCTCACATGGCTGCCAGCTCAATTAATGAAAGCTTTCACGGATTTAGCACGTGCAGAATTTTACTTCCCAGACCTTCTGCCTTCTGATGTGGAACCAGCATGCTGCAGCAAAACCTGAGTGATCATATACCAGAAAATCAGCTTCTACATAAGAAAAATCTGCACTAAAATCAACTCAAGCTTGGCTTACTGCTATGTAAACATGCTCATCAAAAACACTCATTTTTCATGCACAAACCTCAGCTCAAACACATCAAAGAGTAGAGTTTAAAGCCTAAGAGAAAGCCAATAGCTCTTATTTCTAAGAGCTATCATGTGCACTATAACCTTCGTACCAAGCAAATAGGGCCTAAATTTATCAAATGCAAACACAACAGCAAGCATCTCTTTTTCGGTAGTGGTATAATTCTGCTGAGCATTATCTAGAGTTCTACTTGCATAATATATAGCCCTAAAGAACTTATCTCGTCGTTGCCCTAAGACAGCTCCTATAGCATAGTCACTAGCATCGCACATGATTTCAAATGGTTGACTCCAGTCAGGCACAACAATGATAGGTGCGGAAATCAACTTTTCTTTTAAAAGATTAAAAGCTAGCAAACAATCTTTTGGAAACACAAATGGAGCATCCTTTCCAAGCAAATGGCACAGGGGTTTAGCAATTTTTGAAAAATCTTTTATAAAACGCCTATAAAACCCTGCATGGCCTAAGAAACTACGAACTCCTTTAACATTGATGGGCGGAGGAAGTTGTTCAATAGCGGAAATTTTGGCTTTATCAACCTCCAAACCTCTTTCAGACGCCTTGTGGCCTAAAACTATCCCTTCTTTTACCATAAAATGGCATTTTTCCCAATTTAAAACAAGGTTAGTCTCTTGGCATCTCTGTAAAACACGAGAGAGATTATGCAAACAGTTATCAAATGACGAACCGAAAACAGAAAAATCATCCATAAATACCTCCATAATCTCCTCTACAAGGTCTGAAAATATGGCCATCATACAACGTTGAAAAGTAGCTGGGGCATTACACAGTCCAAATGGCATACGCCGGAAAGCATAAGTACCATAAGGACACGTGAATGTTGTTTTCTCCCGGTCTTCGGGCGCAATCGCAATTTGATTATAACCCGAATAACCATCAAGAAAACAATAATACGGATATCCAGCTAACCTATCAAGCATTTGATCAATAAAAGGGAGAGGGAAATGGTCTTTTCTGGTGGCTTTGTTTAACTTCCTATAATCAATACACACACGCCAACCAGTGACTGTCCTAGTAGAAATGGATTCATCTTTTTCATTCTTTACAACAGTCATCCCCCCTTTCTTAGGCACAACTTGAACAGGACTCACCCAAGGGCTGTCAGATATAGCATATATAATTCCTGCATTTAATAATTTTAACACCTCGGCTTTTACCACTTCCTTCATTGCTGGATTTAATCTTCTTTGGTGTTCTACTGTGGGATTAAAGGCATCTTCCATTAAAATTTTATGCATGACAATTGAAGGGCTAATACCTTTAATATCGCTAATAGACCATCCAAGAGCAGATTTATGCTTTTTCAAAATATCCAACAATTTTTCTTCTTCTACTTTACTCAAATCAGCAGAAATGATAACAGGAAAAGTAGAAGAGTCCCCTACGAAAGCATAACGTAGGTGGACAGGCAATTGTTTAAATTCAGGGGAAGGGACATCAACTTGAGCACGAATATCTAATGATAATGTTTCTTCCCTTCCTAAAGATTTATCAATTAAAGCATTTTCCTGATCAACATCTAATAATTCATCTCCAAACACGTCAGGCATGCTTATTTCATAATGATCAACAGGAGACTCTGACTCTACACATGCATTGATAATAGTTTCAACTGAATCAATCGAAAAGCAGGAACTAACCTCTTCTGGATGTTTTAATGCATTAAAAAGGTTGAACACTACCTCGTCGTCTTCTACTCTGAGAGTCAGGGTTCCTTTCTGTACCTCAATTAGCGCACGAGCGGTTGCCAAAAATGGTCTCCCAAGAATGATTGGGACTTCGGGGTCTTCTTCCATGTCTAACACAACAAAGTCTGCAGGGAATATGAATTTGTCAACGTTGACCAAAACATCCTCTAGCACACCTCTAGGGTATGTCATCGAACGATCTGCCAATTGCAGAACAATTGTAGTTGATTTTAATTCCCCCAAACCGAGTTTCCTGTAAACACTAAAAGGCATTAGGTTAATACTTGCCCCCAAGTCACATAAAGCTTTTTTAATAAACAAACTACCAACAGTACAAGGAAGAGTGAAAACTCCCTGGATCTTTTAATCTTGGTGGTAGATGTTTTTGGATTATGGCACTACACTCTGCTGTTATATTTACTGTCTCGTGATTCTCGAATTTCTTTTTCTTTGACAATATTTCCTTCATAAACTTGGCATAGTGTGACATCTGTTCCAAAGCATCAGCAAAAGGAATGTTAATATAGAGCTGTTTAAAAATATCAAGAAACTTTGAAAATTCAGCATCCAACTTTTTCTTTTGGAATCTCTGAGGATAAGGAATCTGGTTAAGAACTAAAGGAATAGAATCAGAAGACTTATCTGGCACTGATGGTGCTGACTTTTCATCTTCCTCATCCACTATCCTTCTAGTAATGGGCTTTGTTTCTTCTTTTCTTTCAATTTATCTTAACTGTTTCCCACTTCTGAGAGATATGGCAGGGCATTGTTCTTGTGGGTCCATGGCGACGACATTGGATAAATTTCCTTGCTGGATTTCCTTCATGAATATTGTCATTTGATCCATTTTTGCTTCCATCTTATTAATGACAATATCTACTTTGGCTTGAACATTTTCATTCAAATTTCTAGTCTCATTCATGAAGTTTCTTTGCATTTCTTCCAAAGGGCTTTTCTTTTCTTCAGGTTTAGGTTCTTCTTTTACTTCGGCTTTCGATGAACTTGGAATTTCTGATCCTGTGAGCATGGTTAGAACCTTGGTTAGAGCTTCGACTTGCAACCTTAAAGCACTCACCTCATTATTCTCACATGGTTTCTCCTTAATTTTGGGCTCTAGTTGCCATTGGTAACTCGTCAAAGCCAACTCTTCTACCATGGCTCGTGCCTCCCTGACAATTTTGGCTAAAAAGTTTCCTCCAGCTGTAGTGTCAAGAATTGTCTTTAAATCCCTATTCAACCCATCGTAGAAAAGTTGTATCTGGAGCCAATCATGGTATCCATGTTGTGGGCATTTTCTTAACATATCCTTATATCTTTCCCAAGCTTCATGCAGTTGCTCTTCCTCCAATTGTTTAAACGTTCCAATTTCAGTTCTAAGCTTGGTGATTTTGGCTAATGGGAAAAATTTTGTAAGGAAAGCTTTGACTAAATCATTCCAACCAAGGATGCTATTTGAGGTTAACGAGTCTAACCAATCTCTAGCCTTATCTTGTAAAGAAAATGGGAATAACTGCAAAAGAATCGAGTCAGGGCTAACTCCTCCCATTTTTACAGTTCCACAGATATTCAAAAATGATCTTAGGTGATTGTGGGATCTTCTGATGGATGGCCTTTGAAAGCATTTTCTTTTACCATTTGAATGAGACTAGCTTTGAGCTCAAAATTATCGACAGTGACTAGCTCGTAAGCTATTCCAGAATAATTTAATGGAAATTCAGGCAAGAAATAATCTCGGATTGCTTTGTCTTCTGCCATGATTAAATCTCAAAGAACAGATTATCCACCTTATAACTCCTCAAATTTTACCACAACTTCTAAAACTAAAAATTTAAAATGCAAAAATAAAATTTCTAAATTAAAATCGAACACTTAATTCTCAATATTAACGGAAAAATTACAAATTCCCCGGCAACGGCGCCAAAAACTTGATGACCGCAAAGTGCACGGGCCGCAAGTAATATAAAACGGAAAGTATTCCGAGTATCGAATCCTCAGGGAATTTGAATTATATCCATTAAGTACCGAAAACCATCACGTTCAATTTTATTTAGAAGTCCAATCTCGAATTGGTAAAGCGAAAATTAAAGAAACTAATAAAAAGAAACATGCAAGTAGAAAGGAATTAACCAATTAAGGGAACTTGACCTAGGGTGTTATCTAGCTTTCTTGGATTTGTAGCTCAATTACATGGATGCATGTAACTAATAATTTTCAAATTCATGTGTCCATTTCCTTAGTTAATCATAGTATGGCATTAAGCAACTTCATTATCAATTTCTAACAATTCTTTTTCACTCTCGTGTTCCAAGCAATCATTAGCCATGCAATTTGGATCTAATCTAAATTCTCTCTGTCGAGTATCAATTCAGACCAACAAATCAATTAATCCGTGATCAAGAGATTAAAGGCATTAAGCATAAATTGCATAGATGAAATATGATGAAATTCATTACATAATCCAAGTAATTGCGCTACAATATCCAATTAACTAGAATAACGACCCTAGGTCTCAAGATCTACTCACAATTGGAAATAATTTTGCCAAAATGATTTTGATCCATAGGCCTAACTCGAATTAAGATAAGAAATTACAAAGAAGTAAGGAAGAAATAACCGATAAGTTGATCCCAAGCTCCCGTCATGAGCATCTCGAATCCCGAGCCTTGGAATCTCGCTCAATTCCTCCTTTTTCCTCACAATTCTTCTCACTTTTTTTCTCTCTACTGAGCTAGGGGAGAGCTCCCCAAAAATGGGATGATTTTCACCTTGGGAGAGGGGGCTTTTTATAGGGAAAGGGGCTGGACATTTCTTGCTGAACAAGTTGGTAGCGTCACGACGCTCTGACGTCATACTTTCTTGGAGCAGAAGTTGTCGCAGCGTCGCGACGCTACCGCGATTCTGGATTTTTCTTCGCTGCTTGCCTAGCGTCTGGACGCTAGGCCTTCTAGAAGCCCTATTTGCAGATTTTTGCCTCCTTCTTTCTTTTGGGCTTTTTGGGCCTCCCCTTCAAATTTTCTCTTTTCTTTTCTCCTTTTATGGCCCAAAGTCTTCTTTTTATACCCAAAATTGGTAAAATTCTTGGTTTTGCTTCTCGAACTCGGTTTTCTACAAAATCAACATAAAAATACATTAAAGCTCACAATTCATGCACAAAACTAGCTAAAATTAATAGAAAAATGATGACATTTTTGCATGTCATCACATAACACCGTTAACTAGTTGGTTTTCTATTTCACTAGGACGACCTAGACAACTTAGTCTTAATCCTGAGTTGATTATGGACTCCTGCTCATGAGGGATTGTCCTTTGATTTGTATGGGTGAGAGTGGCCAATACGCCGACTCAATAAGCCTACCATTTTGGGGACAAGACCAAGTGGGGAGCTGGGAACATAATCGTACAAGATGGAATTCACTCCTTCCCGACTTTAGGGAAGCAGACGAGTGTTCCCTTAAGTGGTGACTCCGAGTCTTGAACAAAGGGCCCTACCCTCTCAATAGCACGAGAGGGTTTTCTGTTTGATGGTTGGACCACAAACAGGTTGTTCATTAGAGGAGAACTGGTACTTAAGGAAATAGAAGTAACCCAGGGGTAAAACGGTAATTTGACCCAGCTGGTGTTACGGACACTCGTGAAGGACTAACTAGTCGATATTGGTCTATATCTGTGGACACAGAAAATATGTATGCAGTGAGAAGAGTGCAACTATTAGTCTATAGTGGAATGTACACACAGTTAACGAATATTGATTAATTTGGTGAATGAGTTTGACCAATTAATCTCACATCGTTGGAGCTTCTGATCTGTAGGTCCATTAGGTCCCACTGATAGCTCATAAAGTAATTTGAGGCAACTAAGTAATAAATGTAAATTGAAAATGTTCAATTTACTAAGGGAAACAATATAATATATATTGATATATTATTATGAGAGAAATTAATATTTGAAGAAATTCAAATATTAATATAAAATTGAGTCACATTAAATTTATGGAAGTTTGAAAGAGTTCAAATAATGAATTAATTAATTTTAAGGCCTAAAATCTATTTGGGAAAATTAATTAATTCAAGGCCGGAAATTAAATATGTGATATTTAATTGGTGGTTAATTAATTAAAGAATTCATTAACCGGGAATTAGTCAATTATGGAAATAATTAATCACTTAAGGAAGTGATTAATCATTTATGGAAATGATCTAATCACTTATGGAAGTAATTAATCATTTGTGGAAAAGATTAATCAATTATGGAATTGATTGATCTTGGATTGATTAAATGAGGAATAAGATTGAATCAATTTTGGAAAAGATTGATTTAATTGAATATTTTATTCATGGTCTCTTTTCTATAAATAGAACACTAGACCTAATTGGTTCAGTACTCTCCTCTTGCTCTTAGACTCACAAGACAAGACCTTAGAATTCTCTCTAGCCTCCCTCTTAGAGAAAGACTCCCACAAGTCTTTTGCCTCCTAGACTTAGAGACACACCGGTGTAACCTCTGTGGTTATTGTGTCTTTGAAGAAGAATTTTCCAGCGAAGAAACTACAAGGAGGCTGCTGCGTTTTCGTTCGTTGAAGCGTCGTTGGCGAAGAACGGTCAAGTCTACAACTAAGGTTTGTAACGGTTCTTTCTCGTTTCTTTAGAAAAGCATGAAAATAAATTAGATTTAATTTTCAAGCATGTTTATAGCAATTTCCAGCAACTTTAAAGCATGTTTAAAGTTTGTTTTGCCTTTTCGTAACGGTATTTTAATGTTAATTAATACACGGCATAAGGTCCAATCGATGCGCTTCCGCTGCGTGGGACTTTCATTCCCTTCACTTCAAACATATCGCCATTAAGAAATGCGTTGTTAATGTCCATCTGGGTCAAGGACCAGGCAAAAGATACAGTGAGGGAAAGGAATATCTTGACTGTCACTATTTTGGCCACTAGAGAGAAGGTATCAAAAAAATCTACACCTTCTTGATGATTATATCCCTTCGCAACCATGCGTGCTTTGTATCAAACAATTGTGCCATCAGCCTTGTATTTAATCTGGTACACCCACTTGCAACCAATGGCCCGGTGTCCACTAGGAAGAGAAACTAGGTTCCAAGTGTTAGTTCGCTCTATTGCAGCAATTTCATCGTCCATGCTTGCCTCCAGTATTTAAATCGAACCGCCTGATGAAAGTAGGATGGTTCAAAGGCTGTAGAGACATTGAGAATGAATTTCCGATGATCAGTGTTGAGGCGATCATAAGACAAGTAATTGTCTAGAGGATAACTGACGGTCTTGTCCATTGGAGCAACATCATGCTTAATGAGATGGAAATGGTAATCTTGAAGGAAGCCGGGTGGCTGATGACGTCGAGTGGAGCACCGTAAAGGTTGATGATCAGACAAAGGCTGAGTGGTGGATTGTGCAGTAAGTGACTGGTCTTGGACATGAGCAATTTGAGAGACATCTGGGTTGATGTCAATCGATGGGGCATCAATATGGTCCACAAAAGGAGCTGGTGATGAGTGACTTGATTGTTCAGCAATGTTGGTATCCACAGTGGGTGAAGTTGGAATGCTAGAAGCTGAAGAGTCAGTATCAAGGGAGTTAGTATCCAAAATAGGATATGGTAAAACGAAGTCAGCAAACACATCATCATCTGGATGTACACTGTGAAGGCTCTTAATGACAGAAAATGGAAAAGTGTCCTCGAGGAATACAACATCTCTGGAGATAAAAATTTGATTCTTGGCAATGTCATAGACTTTATACCCTTTGACACCTGGAGGGTATCCAAGGAATATGCAAGAATTTGCTCGTGGATCAAACTTTGAGCGGTTAGTAGTGAGAGTTGATGCATAGCAATGACAGCCAAAAACACACAAATGAGTGTAATCAACCTCTTTACCATATAACACATTAAAAGGAGATTGGTTAGATAGTAAAGTCATGGGAGTACGGTTGATCAAGTAAGTGGCAGTCAAAATGCAATCGCCCCAAAATGAAATAGGTACTCGAGATTGAAAGTATAAAACCCGAGCAACGTTGAGAAGATGTTGATGCTTTTGCTCAACCACTGAGTTCTATTGAGGCGTCTCCACACAAGAGAATTGATGGATGGTTCCCTTAGTAGTAAAAAAATCAACAAATTTCAACTCAGGGGCATTATCGGACCTGAAAACTTTGATAACCTTGGAGAATTGAGTTTCAACTAACTTGAAGAAACGTGGAACAATAGTAAGAGCATCGGATTTATGTATCATTAAGTATACCCAAGTAAATCTTGAGCAATCATCAACCAAGGTTAAGAAAAAACGAAAACCAGCATAGGTGGGTTCCTTAAAGGATCCCCATACATCACAATGTACTAAGTCAAAAGGATGTGATGCAACATGGTTATTTGAAGGAAAAGATAAACGCCTTTGCTTGGCAAGAGGGCAAATATGACATACATAATCATGAGAATCCTTTAAAAACAAGGTATTTTTCAACAGATTCAAGCGTTTAGGGGAGAGGTGGCCTAAACGTTGATGCCAAAGATTTGGTGAAGCTGAACTGGTTGTGATAGCAGCTGCAGCAGCAGGTATGGATGGAGAATTGGCCTTTGAAGACAACAAATAAAGGTCATTGTGGCAGTTAGCCCTGCCAATCATCGAGAGAGATACTTGTCCTGTATTACACAGTGTTCACCAGAAAAGGTAAGAGAAATATTCGGTGTCTGCAATAAGCAACTCACTGAAATGAGGTTGAACGTGAATTGAGGTATGAACAAGACATCAAGCAGCAACAGATGTTCAGAAATCCTCACATCGCCAACAAATTCAACCTTTACACGCAGTGATGTTGGAAAAACAACAATCATATTATGAACACGACGCTAATTATAGAAAAATTGTGGGGAAAAAAATGTGGCTAGAGGCACCAGAGTCAAGTATCCAGACATCATCAGGGGAATCAACAGTGTTCTGTGTCAAAAAACAGATAGCTGTAGTATGAGCAACGGTAGGGGCAGCAGTAGCAGGTTCTGGTTTGACAGAAGGCAGATGGGATGAAAGCATGTTCAACAACTGAGCATATTGAGTTGCATTCAGGCTCGCGAAGAAATCGGATTGTCCGACTTGATTGACACTCACTGGTTTAGCAGGAACAGAGGCTGGACTCTCATTTGTAGAGGAGTTTGAAGATCGGAATTTATATCCCGGAGGATATCCATGAAGTTTATAACACCGATCAACCGTATGGCCTTTGATTCCGCAGTGAGTACAGATTGGGCGTTGATTTTTCTTCTTTCGATTGTGATCATTAGAAGGAGGATTGGATGATTTCTTGGATGCCTCAGAAGCGAGCAGAGCAATAGGTTCGACAGATGGAGTAATGACACCAGCAGATCTTTGATGTTCATCTTGGATAAGTAGTGAGAAAACACTAGTTATCGGTGGAATCGGGTTCATAAGGAGAATTTGAGCCCTAACAGTAGCATATGTGTCGTTTAACCCCATAAGGAAGATCATAACATATTTGCAATGCATATGATCCAAAAAAGGTTGTTAACCATCACATTTGCATTCAGGAATCGGTCTATAATCTTCTAGATCTTGCCAGATAGTTTTGAGTTTAGTATAATATGTTTCAATTTACATAGTACCTTGCGTCATGGTGAGTAACTCCTTTCTCAATTGATAAATCCGTGGACCATTGCTCTGTCGAAATCGATTTCGTAGTTCATCCCAAACTGCTTTGGCGAATCCAGTGTAGACAATGCTCGCTGCAATTTCCTTGGATATAGAGTTGAGGATCCATGAGGCTATAATGTCATTGTTACACTCCCACGCTGTCAGCAAGACGCCTTCATTTTCTGGTTTCTTGATGGTACCTTTGATAAAGCCTGATTTGTTCTTGCCTGAAAGAGCCATCATCATAGCACGACTCCAAGATCCGTAGTTACTTGCACCAAGGAGAGGTTGAGTAACTAATACGACAGTAGACGAAATTGAATGATGAAGAGCATAAAGATTCAATTGGGCATCAATTGAACTCATGCTGGGATCAATGGTTGCGGAAGATCCATTGCTTGTTTTCTTATCCGCCATTAGAAAGGTAGGGATTGTGAATAGCAATTGAACAACAATTGGAGAAGAAGGCAACCGGAAAGGAAAGAGGGCAGCAAAAATTTACCTCTCTGATACCATAATGAAACTTGGGAGAAAATATTTCTCATCCATTTTATTGAATCCTCTCGAGAATATATATAAAGATTACATGAGTAAAACAACTCAAACTACCAGCTGTAAGTTAATACAAGTAACAGCTATAACAAGAAGAATAACTAATACACGGTTACTTGGAAAATAATAGAATAGAGATATATTTACCAAGGATTATTACTCTAATATAAAGGCTACAAGAATCTCAAACTAAGTGTTAATGTTTCTAAATGGTCTTTGATCTCTTTGACCTAACATGGCAATTGATCTCCGTTGTTGTCGATGGAATGAGCATTGATTTGTTCAGCATTGTCATCGATCCCCGATTCCTAGATCTACAACAAATATCGGAATATGGAAGCTTGACTGCCACTATTGTTCCCAATCAGTGCGACAACAAGCGACGAGTGGCAGTTAGTGGACAACAAGGGGGAAGAAGAAAGGAGAGAGAGGAAGGAGATAGCCATCTTAGCCTCCAGTTAGCAAATGATCACGTTTAGAATACTATTTGGTCAACTCAGGGTGAAATAAAGTTAAAAGACTATTTAGAATCATTTTCCAAACTTGAGGGACTAGGCTTAGTTTGGGGTTGATGTAGCTTCTAAAATAATTGTTGTTAGTTGTGCTTTTAAGAAAATCAGATGTATTACAAAGTAAATTAGTGTTTGGTAAATTTTAGCCTTATAGACGAAAAAGCAAGTTGAGGTGTTTGGTAAATTAATATTCTAAATTATTGCAGCTTAACTATATTTTTTCAATAAATAAATTTAATGTTGATATTTAATTTCAAATTTTTAAAAGATAATTTCAAAATTATTTTAAGATAATTATTTTTTTGAAACATATGAGATAATTGTTTTAAATTTCATATGATTTAAAATATAATCTTATGTTTAACCTAGGATGTTTTTATATTTTGCTAAGAAATATAATTTGCTACTTGTATTGGAAAAAATATTATTTCAATTTAAATAAAAATAAAAACAAATAATTTCAAATGAGTATAAAATAATAAAATAAAAATATGTTAAATTAAAAAAAATGATTCACATGAATCAAGTCTAAACGTGTAGAGAAAAAAATAGTTACATATTAGATTTTTAGGGAAGCTAAACGGATAAGCTACAATTGTTGGATTTTGCAAATGAACGTGGTTGAAAAATTAGTACTTTTATAAAAATTAATTTATAATATGTTCTACCAAACGCTCAAAACGGTTAAGATTTTTTTTTTAATCACTTCAACCGCCTCCAAAATCAACGCAAAACACACCCTAAATGTGTCCATTTCTTTTAACAAGAAAACTAAAGTTGTCCATTTTGATACTTCATGGACCAAATAGACACTAGTCTTGAAAATCTATATTACCCAATAAAAATGTTAAAAAATACTTTTGGTCTCTAAACTTTCATCAAATCAACAATTTAGTTCCTAAACATTAGTTTGTAACAATTTAGACAATTTACTTTTAATTTTATAACAATTTAGTCCTTGAACTTGAATGTGTAACAATTTAGACCATATGGTTTAAGATTTGTAACAATTTAGTCCCTAAAAAAAAAAAAAAAAAAAATTGTTAAGTTTAATGTAATTCATAAGCTAAATTGTTACTTTCATAAAAATTCGATAAAACACATTTTTGGGTTTAAACTCTAACTTTACTTGAGGTTTAGATTAACCTAGAAATCATAATAAATTATTAAAACTTGATGCAGATAAATTATTCTGTAATTCATAATAATTTACTTTATCATTTGAGTGTTCCTTTTTAAAGTTGATTTATTAAGATTAGAAATGGTAAAAATAGTCACATGAGATGAGATCATTGAGGATGGAGAATCCTTAGTTTGCTAGGGATGGAATTCAAACCCCACGATCAAGGACAACGACGATTAACCCTGGGCCCCACCCGTCCCCAAACGTGCCTCCAATAACTTTCTTTAATTCATTTTAAAATATATATATATATATTATAAAAAAAAAATAATAAAAAAAAAATAAAATAAAAAAATAAATATGAAAAATTTTCTTCCCGTGAAACCACTTCATTGATATCTTCGAACAATAATAAAAAATATTAATAATAATATTAAAAATTAATAATAATAAAAGGTACTTTTGCCGGATACTGGTATAAGCCAGTATTCAGAGATGATTTTCTATTTAGTAGGTAAATCATCTTAAGTCTAAATATGAATTTATTTTTAAACCAATTCCTCCCAGAAATCTTGCTAAAAAATAATTTCAAAAAAAAAAAAAAAAAAAAAAAAAAAAAAAAAAAAAAAAAAATCTTGCTAAAAACAACTCAGCTTTTGCCCAACTCATATGTCGAGATTTACCAATCATCGTGACATCCCAAATATTTCTTCTTCAATCCCACCACCATATCGATCAAGTTTCGATCACCGAACACCGACGTACTTTTGCTTCCATGAACTCAGAACTTGGAACAAATGCATTAAAGACAATACAAGAGAAAAAAAAAATCCATTGAAACTTCTCATCTTATATAAATGGCAAAGAACTTAATGTGTGGCTATGAATACAATTTCTACATATTCACCCAGATTGTACACATGACAAGCAAGAATTGGTGAAGAAACGAATATAGATATGGAAAAAGCACACAACTTCATATTTCTACTTCATATCTACCTCTTCCCCATCATTACCATTCATTCATACACTGATCTTTCTTTCTTTTATAGACTTAGAGCAAAACACCAAGGGGGAACCATCATCAATTATACAGGATAAACAAAAAAAAGGATGAGCAAAAAAAAGAATAAGAAACAATTAAATCATATTACCATTCGGAGTTCATCTCGTCAACCAAATCGCGAAGCGATGGCTTATTGGTTGCATGCCAAGATGAAAGAACAACACCAATGTGAAGCTTTCCTCTGAACCAGATATTCCTTCTCCCCTTTCCTCTTAGAAAAATTATCAAACGAATTTAGAAAAGTTCCTCTGAATTAAATTTGTTCCACGCTTCCTGTTATCATGGCATAGAAATTTTTAACAGGCGCAATTGTTTTTTTCATATTACATCCATAACTAACGCAAAACATTATGAAATATCAAATATTGGAGCAATATTTGAAATTTTGAATAGAGTACCAAAATATATATTGCATAGAAGTACCTTTAGAATGTCAAACACTTTCTCAGCAACATACTTTTGCTGAAGAGTTGCACCTTTTTGCTGCACCTTATCAGGGTGAATGCACAGTGTCGCTTTCCTATATACCTTCTTGACTGCATTTGGAACAACCATCTCAGTCAAAGAAACTGGCTGCCACCCACATTCAGGCCAGAGCACCTAATCATCATTCAACAGTAAAAGAAACGGGTAAAACAATTAGTCAACCAGAACAGTTATCTCAGGCTATATAACCAATGGGACCTAGCTACTTATGATACCATTTCAATTGTTATTCTGAAATGCTCGTAAGATTCTTTAGCCAATAAATGCACAAGCACAAAAAGTTTAGATAATAGTTTTAATATGGGTACTTAAATCGTGGAACACAATGGTTTGGGTTGGATAATTTAGGGTTTAGGTTAATTTGGATTCAAATCAGTTCAACCAGTTTGAATGGGTTCAGTTCAAATCATCTTTAATTATTCAATTTGAATTGAAAAAATTATTAAAATGTCATTTACTTAAGATAAAGAAGGTGAAGGACCACATGCTCTCAGATTTCAGATGATGCAACGAAACAAAACATGCCGTTGAAGAACTTACATATTGCAAAGTTGATAAAAGAGCACGTAAATTGCCCTCTTTCCCTGCAGCCCAACGCTTGATCTCAGCATCCAATGTTTCAGCAATTCTCTGCAAACATAATATTGTGGGGAAGTCTAATGAAATGCTTGTTTCTTATTTAAAATAATAAAACAAAAATAATTCAAATTGCAAGGTTTTCCTATGTAATATGAAAATATAGAGTGGGAAAAAATGTTAAATAAGGGCCCGTTTGGTAACGTTCTCGTTTCTTGTTTCCGTTTCTTCATTTTTAATAAAGAAAAATAGAATTTCATGACCCTAACACCTATACATTCAATAATAATAAACCTATATTCTTATTTATGTTTGGAAAAAATTGGAAACAAGAACAAAAAAGGAGAAACTAGTTTTAGTTGTTCCCAAAAGTTCTATACAAATTTTGAGAGTGTTTCTAAAAAATGAGAAACAAGAAACATACATAGTTATTAAATGCTTAGATTTCTTAATAAAATTGGAAACAAGAAACAAGAAACGAGAACGTTACCAAACGGGCCCTAAGATTCTTCCACTTCAATATCTTCCAGATATAGCACGGGAAAAAACAAGTAGTTACAAGAATATCAAACAGTTTAGTAGCTTCAGATCAATGATAAATTTTTTACGACTTCCAATTTTAAAAAAAGCCTTGGACTGTCAAAATTGGATGTTCAAACAAATCACCAGACTAAATAAAAAAAATCCTTCAAGTTTTTTGGTAGGTTACAAATAGAAGTGTTAGTAGCACCATTTTTCTAATCAGATAATATCGAGTATTTCATTATTTCATAGATAAATCTATGTTCATTCTCAGAAAGTTACAAAAAGCAAATGAAAACAGGATGAGACAGATAACAAATATATAAAAAACTAGGTTTTCTCCATTCCTGTTAACCAACAGTACACAGATTCAAAGCAATAAAATCCTAGGTCCAGCATGCACAAAAGAGAAATGGATGAGCTCAAAAATGAATATAAACAAAGGCAATAAATGTCAAGAATATGCACTCACATGTCTCTCGGCTTGTTCCCTCTGCATTTGAAGATCTCGCTCATTTTTCTCAGCCAGAGCTTTTGCCTGAAACAAAACATACAAAATTGAAAAGCCCCGTCAAAGCAGACACATTGTAAGTGTAACTATTATAAATAGATTATAATCAAGTGTAAGTCCATGCAGACTATAAAACATAGTACAGTAGTTCTAGTTCCAAGTTTTTTATCTCTTTTTTCCACACCAATATGTTTCGTAATGCATATTTAAACAGAAAACACACAAGCATACCGCACGTGATTGGACCCTCTGGTGGCGTTCCAACCTGGCTCTTCGTCTCTCCTCACTTTCCCCATCAACTTCCTGGAATTCTCCAGAAGATGGAGGACCTTTGCCAAAACAAACAGTAAAAGTCAACGACCGTGATAGAAAGTTCTTCCATTGAAATGCTATGTAGTGCTGAAACTTTGCTGAATATAGTATTCAGATTGGAAAAGTACCTCCAAAAATAGATGAAAGATCATCAACAATATTAGTGGTTGAAGATGCTTTCCTCATACTTGATGAAGTGGCAGAAGATGGTTTAGTTGTCTCAGGCTCTGGTCTACTTGGTGACTGTGCATCAAAGAAGTTGTCCTGAAAAAGCACTAGGTAAGTAAGCAGAGATTGGAAAGGAAGCAAAGGGACTGGCTTAGAAGATTTACAAACTCAAGTCCTCACCATGGGGTTGGCCCTAGGCCTAGGTGCACTACTGGCTCTACCCATGCTGAAAAACGACTCAAGGTCATTTTCATTCTTCTGTTGGCTTGCCCTGGCTGCTGCCGCAGCCCTCTCTCTCGCCTCTGCCGCAGCCCTTTCTCGAGCCTCTGCAGCAGCTCTTTCCACAGCAGCTCGCTCTGCCCTACTTCGTGCTTCAGCTTCTGCCCTTGCAACAGAAGCTCTCTCTCGTGCATCCCTCTCTTTTGCTTCTGTAGCTGCCTTTTCTGCTCTTTCCCGTGCCTCTGCTGCAGCCCTTTCTGCTCTTTCCCGGGCCTCTACTGCAGCCCTTTCACGGGCTTCAGCTTGAGCCCTCTGAACTGCAGCCCTTTCAGCACGCTCTCGAGCCTCCGCATTTACCTTTTCAACAGCAGCTCTTTCAGCTTTTAAGCGAGCTTCAGTAGCTGCCCTCTCACGTGCTTCCCTTGTGGCCCTTTCAACAGCCTGTCTGACCTTTATCCTTTCCATTTCAAGCTCCCTAGCTCTCTCCCTTTCCTTCTCTAACCTTCTTTGCTCTTTCTCTTTCTCTTCTCTTTCCCTCTCAAGTTCCCTCGCTCTTTCCCTCTCCTTTTCAACTCTCCGTTTCTCCTTCTCCTTCTCCTTCTCTTCCCTTTCCCTTTGGAACCGTTCGCGATCCATACTCTCCTCATCTTCAACTCTCTCATTTCGCATGGCTTTCTCATCTCTATCCCAATATACAGCTTCTTTACTTCTAGAAGTTCTTGTACTCTCTCTCTCCCTCACTTCCTTGGCATGCTTAAACTTCGCCTCTGCTCTATCCATTGCCTCCTTCATGGCTGCAGCAGCAGAATTCATCTCCAATTCCTCACTAGAAAGACCATTTACTTGTTCATCTGCATTATTTTGATTCCTTCCCATGGCAAATTCCTCAAGTTCATCCACTGAAGATACTTGATCTCTCATTGAAGCAGAGGCAGATTTAGGAATTTGAAAATGATGTGTAGAATTGGGAAATGAGGAAAAGTCATTAGCATTCATCTTTGAACTCCGGGAGCCATATGGACCCATTCCTTCTTTCGGTACCTGCTGTGGTATAGGAGGTGGCGGTCTTGAAGGGGGTGGAGCAACGGTGGGTTGTGTAAAAAGAGGAATCTCTGATACAGTGAGCCATATTTCATCAACATTATTTTCAAATCTAGGTGTATCCCCCATCACATTTACATCTTTTGGAGCAGGAGGAGATGTTGATTGAGGCACAAATTTATGAGAATTAGTTGAAACTGTAGGAATGTCAAACACAGGCTGATCAAATTGTCTATCATTCTTAGCAGGCACATCCTTCTTCAAAGGTTGTCCAGAAGTTCTTCCAGATGGTTTCTCCATAGTTTCTTTACTGTTAGAATTCTGAGGCCCAGCAGCACTTCCGTCTACCCTAGGAGGACTTCTAGCCTTACCTCTATTATTCCCTTCTGATGAAAATGCAGGGACAGATTTACCAAGGCTAGCAAACGGGTCCATATCATCAAAAGCTTTATTATTTGCATCAGAGGAAGGGTAACCATCAAATTTTGGGCTTTTAAAATTACCGATGTCACTAGCTTCTTCATGTGGGTCAGTGCCCTCCCTTGACACCCCAAACGGGTTTTCCATTGCCTTAGAAGATGTTTTACTTTTAACTGAAGTTGGCTCCGATGACCAGCTGGCTCCTGAGGTTGACCTGAAAGTAGTATTATAGGAAGCATAAGCATCATTCTATTTTCCATTTGCCAGACACAACAGCATCAATTAAAAGAAAGCAGAAGCACCCGTTCCAAAATGTATTAGCTTATTGTGCCTATGAAACATTGAGAATCTACTGCTCTATTTGGGCAGACTCATCTTCTATCTTATAGTAAAGAAAGTCCAAGTCAGGAAGTGGAGTAGTGGAACTATTTCAAGGAAATATACATTGTTAAGAAAATAAAACAATGAAACAAACAGATATATATATATATATATATATAAATAAGAAAAAAAAAACCATGAGACTGCCGAGACAACACATTTGAACAATGAATAGAACAATAAAAACACTGCCATTTGAATATGATGTTAAATACTTAAATACTTTTCCAAAGAAAAAAACGATCTAAAATTTTAAGCTAACAAAAGACTAGAATTTATCTGAAGTACAAGACTTGACTATTTTAAGTAAATGCGCATCTTAACTAATCTCACAGGATAACCGAACCCTACTACATCTGGTTACCAAAGACGCTCACACACATATATATAAATTGTTATTTTTACCAGCAAGCATGATCTTCAAGCCAAGCACCCCCAACTAATGCAGGTGCTCAGCTTAAAGATGCTGCTTGATGATCTAATAGCTCATTGTTATTTTAAGCAAATAGAAATGAATTCCTGGGCGTCCATTTTTCATGGTAAACCCAAAAACGAGGCATAAGTTTGTCATGTAAAATGGAAAATGGGTTTACCTTGGAAAATGGTTTCTATTCAATGTAACTTATGATATTTCAAACCTACTCCTCGTTTCTAGGTTTACTATGGAAAATGGTTTCTTTCCAAACAAACTTTCTAAAAGAGGCATTTGACCGCACAATTCCAAAGCACCTCTTCTTTGAGCTTGAAATGGCTAGGCAGCTAGCCAACCCAATTGCCAGGCAATATTACACCAGGGAGCACACCAAGAAACATTGTGCAACACAAGAGCCACTACAATTTTCAAGTAAAATGGAAATATTGAGTTTCTTCCTCTCAACAGCAAAGTGGACAGCAAGTTGGAACAAGTTAAGAGCAGGATTTCTCCTTTTAAGAAACTTCTATGTCTTCATACCTCCCAAGGCTAAGCTCCATAAAAGAAAAAATTCTCCTTTTGGTATTCCTTCACCCAAACGACTTTAGAGAAACTTTTATGAAGAAACATACTCATGGTGAAGTGATGAAAAATAGAAGTAGTGGAATGGAAGAAATGTGGTACTATGTGACTTCCAAGTAATCATACCATCAATTTCTATTCATAAAGAGGTCAGATTAAAAGGATCCTCCATAAATAAGTGTTAACAACCCAATAATCTTTCACCAAAACCTCTTTCTTATTGGATGTTAGAAAAGTTCTAGGGAACAAATTGTATTGACCTAGAGCCAATATTCAGAAATCGAATTCGACATCTAATGGTCCTAGATTTCCCCGCATCCTCTGCACCTAGACACGCCATCTACTTGTCTTGAGCCACTTGCAAGGTGAAGATTGTCCCTACATAACAACATGGGTCATTTCAACAGAATTTGTCCTTATTAACATGCTTTTTAAGAATTTTCCCTAGAGATAACCTAACATAAGATTGCTACAAACCAAGCATGTTTAACTTTAGGGTTCTTACACTTGAACCATTGAAAAGGAAGGTGTACTTTATTAGTTACTACGAATTCTCTTAGGCCTTTCTTAATCATGCTTGCATAGCCCAAAGATCTCTCTCATTCTGATCTTGGATTGCCCTCGAACCGGAAAGGTTTAGATCTGATACGATTTGTAACGCCCCAGGCCTAGGAATCAAAATCTAGATTTGGCACCTAACCGCACAAAATTTCGTTACATCCCTCTTGCGACTTGGACACACCACCTGCACCTTGAACTACTTGCTAGAGTGAAGACTCCCCCAATTGATTTAGGTCCTATCAGTTCTTTTTAAGCTTTTAAAGTGAATATACTCGAGATCAAACTCACCCACAGATGGATACAAGAACAATGAGGCAACCACTACACCAAGTTAGATTTACCTTAGTTCTTTCTAAGCTTTTCTTAACCATACTTGCATCTGAATTCCTCTCATTCCAATGCAAGGTCTATTCATTCATGTACCCCTCCACTCGAGCATCATATGAAATTCTAGTCTATTACAAATGATACTAGAAAGGAACCTCTCCTAGTATGATGCATGTAGGGGATCAACCCAAGCGAAAGCTAGTGGGCATGTGACACTCGAGTAGAGAGGTACATAATGAACCAACACCACATCCAAATTAGAGGGATCCGATGGTTATGCAAACATGGTTAAGAAAGGGTTAAAAGAATGGATACTATCTATACCAACAAGGTGGACCTTCCTGGAACTTCAAAGTTGAGTGTGCTTGGCTTGGAGCAAACCTATGTTGGGTGATCTCTTAGAAAATTTTCCTAGGAATATGTAGGTAAGGGCAAAGTAAAAGATCTATGTCGGTCTATAGGGATTGTCTTCACTCTAATAAGCAACTCAAGTAAGGTATGTGGCACATCCGGGCCCTAAGAGACGTAGGAGAATGTCGAGACATAGGAGAACGTCAGGTGCCAAGTGCAGGAGAATAGCATGGGCCAAATTTCCAAACGCATTTTCAAGAGAATTGTTGACTTTCCAACTTTGGTTCCAAAACCACACTATTCACACCATTGCATTTGAAAGAAAAGAAATCCTCACATCTCTTCCCACGTGTGATCGAGAAAAAGGCCATGGACATGAGGTCTTTCTTTCTTTTTTTCTTTTAGTTGGACATGAGGCCATTAATAATGTGGTAACAATACCAGGAATTACAAGAAAGGATTCAGCCACAAAACTTTCTTACTACTTTTAAAACTGTGTTCAGTGAAGCCTTGAAATAGAGGCTATGTCTCTAGGTTATCAAGAAAAGCCCCTACCATGTAAAGGACATTTTGACTCAAGACCACAAGCCTCAAAAAGACAGTTCTACCTCTTGGTTTCCCTTTACAACATTGAAAAGCTTCTATTAGAGATTAACCGACTTTGTAATTTGAAGCTTTTTCATCATATAAGAACTCCAAAGATCTCCATATTCCCTTCTTTCAAATCTTGCTTCAAAATTTTGAGTTTTTCAACTTAAAACTTGACCATTTCTCCACACAAATATAATGCCACCTTCTCTTCTAGAATGAGAAGCTGTGATGAGAAAGCCAAAAGTTCTCTTATTTAAATGGCATAGGTCCTGAATAAAGGTACATGTCTTTTGGAGAACTATAAAAATGACATGTTTCTCTCCGTCCTAGAAGCCAAGGAGACAATAGTCAACCAGTCATTTGAGACAAGGAATTTATTAATAAGAGAAAAGAATGCTCATTCCCTAATTTTGCACCAAGAGAAATAACATTTGAAAGGTGAACATCCCTCGATAGAAGATCCCAAATGAGTTTGTCGAAATGTCTCATATTACAAGTGATATTTCCTCCGGAAGACTTTTCAGAAACCCACCTAACAACAATGACTCACCTGTAATGCACCAACAACCATTACAAAAACCATAAAGATAATAGTTTTCAACAAAAAAATGATTTCAATACCTAGTGTTGGTTGGCCAATAATAAACACCTAAAATCTAACGCTGTGTTATAATCAAAAGAAACCTTTATGAAAACTGAAAAGGTACATACCTCTAAGGACTTCAAAAACCGAGACTGAATTTTCTTTCCAAGGAACAAGAATATCACCAGCAGCTCCTTCAAACTTAATGAAAGACCACCCTATGTCAGAAGAAGACCGAATCAATATGTCTACTAGAATCCCACACCAAACTTCTCCTCTTTCTATCTCCAAGGCCTCTAACATTCCAAAAAATAATCTTCACAAACACTCAATTTGCAATGATGACCAGATATCCCAGTCATAGTTGATAGAGGTATTAAGATTTTTTTACTTCTCTGCAGCATATCCAAAAAATAAATCTATCCACTAATTTTCTTAGTAGATCTCTTCATAGGAATGGGTACAAAACACAAGCCTACGTTCTTTAATTGATCGGACAACTCCTCCCAAAATTGAATGATCATCTGATAGGGAGGGTCAATAGTTCAGTTAAAGAGTGGCTTGGCTACATCGGCCAAGGTTGTAGCTCCCCACAAAAGAAAAGAAGAGCAAATTTCCTCCTCGTTTGTGATGTTTATGTCTAATACCACTGCTTTTTTGCTTTTAGAAATGCTGCCATTGTAATTAGATACCAGATTTTTCTTGGTTAAATAGAGAAAGAAGAGTAAATGCCAAAACCACCAATCCCATTTTCCTTTCAAGAAGGTTAAAACCTTGGTTAGAAGTTTGAACAAGAAGAAATATTACGTAGGCAAACTTGCAAACACATGACTCCACAAGGTAAATCTTCCTCCCTGGGAAAAGATAGCATCTTTTTCATTTGTCTAACCTTTTATTGACTCTCTCAATAATAGGGACTAGAAATCCAGCTTGTTGGTATTACTTTCCAACAGAAAACCGAGATAATAAATAGAGGCCAAGAACCAACCAAATAACCACGTCTCTCAACTTGCCTAGAGACTTCTCGGTTGTCTACATTAATGTTGACGAGAAGAGCCTTCAGTAGATTAATTTTCATTCCCACCGCAAGCTCAAAGACTTCAGAGTTCCCATAATATTATCCAGTTCCATGTCCTCAAAAGGCCCCAAAAATAATGGTATCAACCACACATTGTATAAATGATTCAATTTGATTATGTTGCTGTAAGTTTCTAAGTCAGGGTGAAGTCCTTTGTCCTTTGATGATACGGAAAGGAGAGGTGGGATCTCGTTGCCTAAGATCTTTTGAAGAAAGAATTCCACCTCAAGGTTTGCTAATAATAAAGATCAGGTTTAATAATTCTCCAAAAAAATCCAATCCAGCCACTTTTGTAAAAAAGTCCGATTCAAACGAGTGAAAAGCTTTCCTGAGATCAATTTTAAAAACCCCAGCCTGACTAATGGAGTATTTGAGTTCAGTTCATTGAACCTTCTTTAGCCACCAAAGCAGAGCTGAAATCTGCCTATTCTATTTCTTACAAAGGAAAGTTGAAAACTTGAAATTTAGTGATAGTATTTGAGAGGATTGACGGAGAGTCATTTAGCACGGAGTTTTCGAAAGAACTCCATGTCTTCGCTACAAAGCAGCCCCACAAAACCATGCTAACCTAGAGTCGGCTAACAAAAGAAATCAAGAAGAAATAAACATTTGAATCAAATGACAGCTTCCTAGAATAAACACAGAAGTAAAACTATGTTTCAACCAGGCTCAACCAACATGAAAAATAATGGAGACAGTAATCACTCATTCTAAAGTGCCATGTCTATAAATCCAAACATAAGTGCTGAAAACAATGATTTACTGCAATGAGACATTAGTGTAATAAGACCAAGGAAAGAAAAAGATTAAAAAAAAAAAAGAAAAAGAAAAGAAAACAACCGAATTGCACAATTTAACATCAAAAAGTTAAATGGTAACAATGAAGCAAACTTCCCAAACCCAAATTGATCTATAGGCAATTGCAACACTTAATTAAACTACAGAACTCCCTTTGAAGATTGTACACCATCACGCTGTTATACCTGTCAGCAGGGGGGCTGCTGCTTCTAAACCCAGGTATCAAATCATCAAAAGCAGGAATCTCTTTATCTTTACTCTGCGTTCCTTTCCCACCCGTACTCTTCGATACACCTTCCGATTTACTAAATCCCCCAAGAAGATCATCGAATGCCGAATCTGCTTTAGGCGGCGAAGACATAGATGAAAACACGTCATCATACTGTACTTTAGACGAGCTTCTCAAGCCCGGAATGCCATCAAAGATATCATCATCGTACACGGGTTTATCATAAACCGGTAAGTTCGAAGCCGCCGGTTGACCAGAATTACCAGCCCCATGAAACAAAGAGTCAAAATTAACATCCGAATCACCACCGCGACTCTCGGATTTCCTCGAGAATCTGGCCGACCCACCAAGCAGATCATCGAAACCACCAAATTCGCGATTCTCATGAGCACTCATCGATCGATTAAGCGAATCGTGGTCATCGGCGAGAGACCCAGATAAGGAATTGGTAGTCTTAGTCGATCGGAAGGAGCCACGAGATCCGAGATCGAAATTTGGGGAGCTGGTGGGGTTGATATTGGAAGTACCCTTTGAAGCGGCCATTGGGGCGGCCTTACCTTGGGGCTTGAATCCATAATTGGTAGCTAGAAGACCCTCGAAGTCGTTCATGGCGATGAGTTAAAATACCAATGGAAAGTGATTGAAAAGAAAAAACAGCGATCCGGAGAGGATGAAACTGGAAATTGGGAGGGGGGGAATGGATCGCCGAAGAAGAGAAGGAAGGGGGAAGAAGAGATCTGAATTCAGAGGAGAGAGAAAGAAGGACCTCCTGCAATGAAGTGCAGGGGCTTACGGTGGGGATAGAGAGAAAAATGGATGGTAGAATCAGAGGGATTAGGAGAATTAAGCCCTCTTTTTTCCCTTTTTTACTTATTGTAACATTTGTGTCAAAATCAAGATCGGGATTTTTTTTTTCTTTTTTTTCATATTTTTTTTATGCTAAGTAAGGAGTGTTTTTCATATGGAAATGGGAAATTTTCAAAAAGCATTAAAAACTGTTGTTTTCTTTTCTTTTTTCCTTTTAAAATATTATTATTATTATTACTAAGGACTAGGGAGCCTAGCTCAATGATAATAACAAGACTATTTTAGGAAAATAGGAATAGGAATGTATTAACTATTATTATTAAAGACTTGTTAAGATCTATGTTTGGAATTTTAATCTGAGTCATTTTCATTTAAATTTGTGTGAAATTGAATGTTTAAGTTTCTTTTTTTTTAAAGTAAAACTTCTAAAGTTATAGGTTCATTAGTAACGATTTAAAAAATGTGCAAAGCATCCTAAAGTAAAGTAGTTATTTAAGTAAAGGTTGAATTAAGTTTGGTGTTTAAACTGCCAACATGAGTATAGCTCAACTGACATAGAACTTGTACTAATGATCGAGAGGTATGTGGTTCGAATCCACAAATTAGGTCTTTAAACTTTTAGGTTTGTATCTAATAAGTGTCTATGGGGAAATTGTCAAAATTAACCCATATGAGTTTTGGGTTTTCAAAATTGACCTAGTTTCTAAAAACTTGTTTTTTTAACCTATTTTATATAAAACTAGCTACTTTTTAGTAGGACCCACAATGTGAAAAGTCATTTTTATCCTTCCCCAATTTTCATTAATGTTAGGAATTAAAATTTTCAACTAACCAACCCAACCAATTAATTCCAAACATCAACCCACCATTTGACCCACAAAGTATTTTTAAAAAATAAAATCAAACACGTGAAATCAAACACACGAATAGACCCACTTCAAAATTTTCATAACGTCAACATTTTTTTAAGTACAATTGAGGATGATTTTATATGTTATAGATAACCAGGAATTTGTATAAGATATTTTTACAAAAATCTGGAAAAAAAAAATATGAATACCGACCGGAAAATTATGAATCCCGGTCGGGAAATTATGAATCCCGACCGAGAAATTATGAATCCCGACCGGGATTTCTTGGTCGGGAAACCGACCAAGAAATTTTCCAGAAGGTTTTTTTATAAAAAAAAAGAAAATCTTCTTTGTAAATTAATCACAAAGTTCTCACTATTCTCCTATTTTCTACATTTCTCTAATTGTCCAAACACAAACACAATATTTTCCATTATTTAGTAGCCATGGGTTTGTTTTCATTTGGGGATTCTTCTTAACCCATAAGATCATTTTTTTTTTTTTTCTTCATTTGATGTTTCTTTCTTTCTTCTTTAGAGTTTATTCATTCATTTCTTGCAAGAAAATTTAACCAAGAAATTTCAAAAACACTTTCTTGCAAAATATTGGGCAAAAAAAGAAGGAAAAAAAGGGAAAAATAATATGAAAAAAGAAAGAAAGAAAAATTCAACAAAAAATTTTTTTGGTCGGACAAACCAACAAATTTTAAGAACACCTATTAAGAAATTTCGATCCAAATTTAGTTAAAGAAATTTTGAACACAATTTTTTTTTGTAAATTTTGTTTATGACCTAATAGGAAAGAAAGGAAAATTGGTTTTAAAAAAAGGGAAATTAAAAATAATTTAATTAATTTATTTATTTAATTTAAAAAAAAAAGGCAGAAAGTTGCCTTTTGTCCCGGTCAACTGCCCGACCAGGAACGTGACCGGGACAAAAGGCAGTTAGCCCTCATTCTTTTCTTTTTTCTTTTTTTTTTTCCTCTTCTTCCTCTTTTTTTTTCTTTTGTTTTCTGGGTTTACTTTTTTTTTTGTAAGGTTCATCTTTCTTTTCTTTTTTTTTTTTTTATATGGAAATCAATACTTTTATATATATTTTAGAGTCATTTTGATGGATGGAGAAGCTTCAATCAATGATTAGAAGTACCCAATTTTTTTCAAAATCTTTTGGAAAGAAAAACCCATTTTTCTCAAAATTGTTGTTTGAAAACTCGTTCTTCCTCAAGCTTCAATCAAACTCCAACGTATTTCAACACAAAGACGTCGTCGGAAGGAGCCGCCAGAGTTGTTGGAAGTCGAAGAAGTAAACCCAGATTTTTGGGAATGGATTTTTACGAATACTGGAAGCCGAATGAGATTATTGGTTTTGAGAATGAGTTTTTTGTTTGTTTTTTTGACCTCTTAGATGGAAGGGTATGTTAGTAATTGCACAAAGAGATGTGACATCAGCAGGTTAAAAAAAACAAGTTTTCAAACAGTGGGTCAATTTTGAAAACCCAAAACTGAATGGAGTTATTTTTGACAATTTCCCGTGTCTATGCTCTTGTTGGCAACGATTGAGTCCCTATCGTGAAAATTTAATGTAAAGATTTAATGAAATTTCTTGAAAAATCGACATTTAATTTTGATGATTTTTTTTTGCGACAAAGATTAAATTGTTACAAATTTGAAAGTATAGGGACTAAATTGTTACTTATTAAAGTTCAGGGACTAAATTGTTATAAAATTGATAGTACATAGACTAAATTATTACAAACCAAAGTTCAGGGACCAAATTGTTACATTTATGAAAGTTTAGGGACCATAAGTGATTTTTAACCTAAACCTTGAAAAAATGTCTAATAGGTTTCTTAGGGCTCGTTTGATAACATTTTTGTTCCTTGTTTCTTGTTCCTATTTCTCATTTTTCAAGAAACATACATGTGTTGATAACTAATCTTGTTTCTTGTTTCTAAATGATAGCACCTAATTTGTTCTATCTTATTACTGCTAATCTGATCTTGTTAAAATTATTTTATGGTTTAAATGTCTTATTTTCAGGTAATTCGAGCATTTGTGACATTGGGATCGAACCACACGAATTAGTGCTATTTCGGGGCTAATTGGAGTGTTTTTGAGTCATCTCGTTGACCCGAGCGGATAGTGGCAAGCCTGAATAGGAGTATCGAGAAGTCAAAGGTTCGAGCCCCAAGCGAAGCAAGCCGGAATTAAGTAAAGAAAAGAAAGCAAATTGCAGGGATGTAGGGTAGAGTCGAGACGCTGACCCTAGCGTCTCGACGCTGCCACAAAAACACGTGGATTACAGAATGGTCAGCGTCGAGACGCTGCCTCGATTATTATAAAAATTAGGTTTCGATTTTCAGTGTCGTTAGGTTAGAATTCTCGTATTTTTCCGATTCTTTTCGCTCTCTTTTGTAATTCTAAGTGGTTTAAAGCCTTTTAGGTTGTTTCTTATACATTATTTTGGGATTATTTGTTGTTTTCCTTTAATTATGTGTAGCTAAACTTAGTAGATTCGTTGGATTGGGCACTATTTTGAATGATTTTGAACCTTGGCTGAGTTTTCTAGTTTGTTTATGAACTTTATGTGATTCTATTGATTGCTTTTCATGTCATCTTGTTTAAACCAATGCATGTGATTAGATTTATTGAATTGACACCTCTTTGAATCTATTTGTGTGCATTTTATCGGTTATTTGGGACAGGCACTAGGCTGAGACAAGTCCATCACTAATCTCGCATGTTTAGTGTAGACTCTTGATAGGCCTAAGATGCATTGTAACGAGATTTGTTGAGCGTTCTTATTCTAATTTAGAAAATTAGAATTTAAATTTAGCCTTGGATCGTTAAATTAAACTTGGTAAAAATACACTTTTAGTCCCTGAGGTTTGGGTTAGGTTTCATTTTGGTCTTTGAGTTTTCAAACTCACATTAGTTTTTAACGAAAAAATGGATGGAGGGACTAAAATGAAACTAAAACCAAATCTCAGGGGCTAAATTGTTGAGTTTGAAAACTCAGGGACCAAAATGAAACCTAACCCAAACCTCAGGGACTAAAAGTGTATTTTTCCCATTAAATTTCTATAATTTAGGGAAAATAGATTTTTAATTAAATATTTAATTTCCTAAAGTTTGGAGGTTTAATATTCGGTATTTATTTTAAATATCAAAAGACTTAAATCCTTAATCAATTGGGTTATTTCTTTCCCAAATCTTTTAGGAGTTAAGTTTGGGATTTTTTTTCCGTCGGTTTTCGTCTCTCCGGCATCTGTGCGCGCCCCTCATCAGTTTTTCTTCTTCTCCGGAAATCTCCTCCCTGCCCGATGTCCACGAGTAGCAGCGTCTTCTTCCTTTTCGGTAAGATTCAACACTACTCACATCTCGTTTTGCTATTATTTAGTTTACCCATGATTATTTGGACTCGATTTTGGATTAACCATTCAATTTCAACCCCGATATTGCTTTAAACTATAGTCCACTGTCTATCGAATTAGAATTTCATTGACTCATTCGTTATCGACTTCTAAATTTCAGGTTTAAGGCCCTTTTACTGTAATCAGCAAGAATTCGGATCATTTAGGTGTTGAACGGTAAGTTCTAGCGTCCTTAGATCCTTAGAATTCATCTAGTGTATTTTGAGAAATAGTCATTAACTATTAGGCATTCTCTAGTTTCAGTTCCGTATCAATTCGGGCTCGAGACAGCACTGATACAAGGAGTTTTGGGTGTTGTTCGGTGAATTCCAACATGCGTCGCACTGCATTTAGCGGTGTTTGATAAGTTTTAGAGTTTTTAATCTCGTTAGATCTCTTGCTAGGCTCTACAAATCAATTTCCTAACTCTGGAAGTCATATGCTTGTAGCGTTGGCTCGATTAGAGCCTGTTTTAAGTAACTTCCAGCAAGGGACAATTTTGTTTGGTAGAGTTTAGCAAGTAATAAGTCTCTTTAAACCCTTTCAAGCATGTTTGGAGAATCTATAGGTTAGTTCTAATTCATTAGAAGTTATCCTTGTTATTTAGGAGTTTATCTGGATCATTAAAGTTGTTTATGGAGTTCTTTAGGAGCGCTCGTAAGCCATAGGTAAGTAGTTTTACCTGATTGAGTCTGTTTGATTGCATGGGCATGTTGGTTGTTACTAGTTTTCCTAGTATGCATTGTTGGTTGTTATATAACTTCTGATATGTGTTAAGTATGTTGTTTGATTGATCTTAAAGCATGATGAACTATTGGTTATCTTGAGCATGTTATATATCGTTTTTGGCTATGCATCATGAGAGTCAAGTTGCATAGTCTTGTGTGCTTATTAAGAGGTGAGCTGGGTTGTGTGTGCGGAGCGTGACGCAAAAATCCCGTGTTAAGATTGCACTACATGATGCGAAAATCATGTCATTGGTGCGGAGCGTGACGCGTAAATCACATGTGGGTGGTGAGTGCGGAGCGTGACGCGTAAATTACATGAGTGTGCGCTGCACATGGCGCATAATTTATGTGTTGGGTGTGAGTGCGTTACATGATGCAGAAATCATGTTTTGGTGCGGAGCGTGACGCGTAAATCACGTGTTAAGTTGTGTTGCATGACACGTAATTCATGTGTTTTGGTGCATGGCATGACACATAAATCATGTGCTAAGAAAGGGAGCATGGCACAGAAACCATGTGGGGTTGCATAGCATGTTGTTGTGTGTGCATAAAGTCATCCTGTTGAGTCAGCATGTGTCTCATTGTTGGTTTCTCGGTTTAAGAGCATGTTTTTTGGTTTATCACTTTGAAAGTATGTTGGATGTGTGTGCCTAGCATGTTGATGTGATGTTTGTTGTTTGGTGGCTCACCGGGCGTGAGCTGCTTACCAGTACCGTGGTTGTACTGACCATCTCCCCTCTCTCTCCCCCCAACATTTTCAGATTATGTAAGTGATGATGATTGTTATGAGTCTGGTAATGCAGACGAGGAGGCGCACGAGGAGTGACTCACTGGCCTAGGCGTTTCTGTTATCTAGTTATTGGTTATCTAGTTTTGTTATAATTGTTATCTTACCCTTCTGGTTGTATAGGATGGTGTTTATGTTTATTTCATTCAAGGGCTTGTCTGTTGGGTTTTATGCCCTAAAACTCGTAGATAGTAAATGTAACGATTGACCGAACATAAAATAAAGTATTGTTTGATGTTTTTTTTCAATAAAGAGTTCTTGTCTATATTATGTACATCTTGCCTAAATAACTCTAATCCAATAAACTAAACATCCTAGGCTGTGGGATGAGTCTTGAATTGTATGTGGAGACATACGGGGATCATTGTTCAAGAGACAGCCTGAAGGGTTTATAGTATAGGGATAAGGCTGGGTACCTTATCCTGGTGACATTATGGATGCGACCCACTTTGTATTTGATACAAAAGCAATGATCCAACGCGTTCGTGTAGGGGACATGTGAGTGAGGGTATCCTATGCAATGAGTTTGCATAAGACCAGATCGCGAAATAGTAACCGCTAGCTGTAACACCGTTAACTAGTTAGGTTTCTATTTCACTAGGATGGCCTAGGCAACTTAGTCTGAATCCTGAGTGGATTATGGACTCCTGTTCATGAGGGATTGTCCTTTAATTTTTATGGTTGAGAGTGGCCAGTACGCCGACTCAATAAGCCTATCATTTTGGGGACAAGACCGAGGGGGGAGCTGGGAACATAATCACACAAGATGGAATTCACTCCTTCCCGACTTTGAGGAGGTAGATGAGTGTTCTCTTAAGTGGTGTCTCCAGGTCTTGAACAAAGGGCCCTACCCTCTCACTGGCTCGAAAGAGGTTTCTGTTTGGTGGTTGGACCACAAACATGTTGTTCATTAGAGGAGCACTAGTACTTAAGGAGGTAGACGTAACACAGGGGTAAAACGGTAATTTGATCCAGCTGGTGTTACAAACACTCGTGAAGGACTAACTTGTTGTTACTGGTCTATATCCCTGGACACGAAATTATGTCTGCAGTGAGAAGAGTGCAACTGTGGGTCTTTAGTGGAGTGAACCTACAGTTAACGAAAATTGATTAATTGGTTAATGAGTTTAAGCCAATTAATCTCATATCATTGGAGCTTCTGTTCTGCAGGTCCACTAGGTCCCACTGGTAGCTCGTAAAGAGACTTGAGGCAATTAAGTATTAATTGTAAATTGAAAGTGTTCAATTTATTTAGGGGAATCATATAATCTATGTTAATATGTTATAATATAAAGTTTATGAAACTTTATAATATAATTTTGAATTAATTTCAAAATTAATTTTTTGAGAGAAAATATTTGAAAGAGTTCAAATAATTAATATTAATTGGATTCATATTACTAAAATAAATAATTTAATAAAATTCCTAAAATTAAATATATGATATTTAATTGTGTAATTAATTAATTATGGAATTAATTAATTATTTATTTATTAGATATGAATAAGATAGTAGATTTGATTAGATCTTATTCATAACCTTTACCTATAAATAGGACCCCTGTGGGTGGGGTGAAAGACATCACATTCATTCTCCTACTCTCAGAGAATTCCCCTAAAGGCTTCCTAGACTCCCACCAGTCTCCTGCCTCAAGAAGTCTCAGAGATATACCGGTGTAGCCATAGTGGTGGTGTTCGCAAGACTTGGTTGTTGAATTTCCAACGAAGATCGTGCTTCGTTGCTGCGTTGTTTTTCTTCTAAGAAAAGGATCAAGAGTTTAGGTGAAACAGTTAAGTCGCCAACGACGGTATGTTGGTGAAAACCTTTTTCTCTAAACTTGCATGAATTAAATAGATTTTAATTCAGTAAATTCCAGCATGCTATAACAATATCTACAGTAGATTATGCATGATAATTATTGTAATTTTGCCCATCGTATTGGTATTTTAATCTAGATTAAAACACAGTCATAGGTCCTCTGATAAACCTTCCACTGCGCTAGGGATTTCACCCCTACATTGTCTAGTTGTTTTATTTCGAGAAGTTGGGTTTAGCTATGTGTAGTTTTTATTTGAAGTCTGAACTCTTATTATTTAATAAAGTTAAGTTGCTCCTAGCAAAAGAGTTGTATGTTTTTACTAGTAAGTTATGAATGTGAAGTTGGTTGTGAACGCGAGATCTGACTCGCTTGTCTGTGGAGGTTGGGTTTCTGTTATGAGTTTATGAAGTTGTGGGTTGTTTCATATTCTAGTGTGTTTTCTTGTTTAGCAGGTGTTGTAAAAATTTTGGTTTAGTCCTATGTATGTCATTATGCTGCCGAAATTTTCAGAGCACTCGGTTAGTTTTGGTTTACGAGTTTAGTAATGTCGCTAGGATTATCTTAATAAATCATGGGGCGTTACATGCATGTTAAAATTGATTTAGTTGAATTTGAAATTTCGTTCTGTTTGGTTAATTCAATTATGGACCCTTGTGCGTAAAGCGATTAGTTTTGTAAGTAATTTCAGAGATCTCGGGTTACTTATTTAAAATTAATTAGAAATAGCTTGGTGATCATTGGGCTATGTAGCGGGGTAGCAGGCGTAATTTAAATTAATTGATTTGATTAACTGCGGGATCCCTGGTTAATTAATTAATTAAACACAGGTTAGGTAGGGGGATCTTTCGAGCAACCAAGAAGCACTACTGGGCTCAATTTGAATTGCATGAAGTTAATTTTGTAGAGAAAACTAGAAAGCCAGGTTGAAATCATTAAGGCAGTGAATTCCCAACCGAATGATCCTTTTATTATTGATTCTCGATCCTAATTTCTTCTCTATTGCATGTTAAATTTAGGGAAAAATACACTTTAGTCCCTGAGGTTTGAGTTAGGTTTCATTTTGGTCCCTGAGGTTTCAAATTCAATAATTTAGTCCCTGAGGTTTGAGATAAGTAGCAATTTGGTCTCTGCCATCCATTTTGCCGTTAAATCTAACCGGTTGCTGACGTGGCACAATTATTTTAATTAAAAATTTTAATTTTTAATTTTTTAAATTAAAAATATATTAAAATAATAAAAATGATTTTTTATTATTATTTTTTAATTCTTTCTCTCCCTCCCTCTTCTCCTTCTTCTTCCCCATCCCCATCACCTTCTCTCTTCTTCTTCTTCAACTCCGGTAGCCGGCCGCCGCCAGCTACCGGATTTTTCTTCTTCTTCTTCCCTCATTCTCTTCTTCTCTTTCTTCTGTGTGCTTTTTTGTTTTTTTTTCTTTTTACGGAATCGAGGAGGCGGGACGAGACGAGTAGCGAGACGAGACGATCGCATTTTTGAATCGCTCCACTTGCTTTTTTCCATCGACGATCCATCGTTAGTGCGGCCGCAGTGGGGCTTCGAAGGTCAACAATGGCCGAAACAAGAAAAACCCAATGCCAACATTGTAATTCCAACCGCCCACCACTCGCCTTCTTCCACGTCCTTCACCCTTCTCTGTTCTGATTCTCTCTCGATCCATTTCGGTGCCCACATGTCGCACCGAACCCATCTCGGCTAATCCAACTCTTGAATTCTTTGATTTGGAGGATTCTTTATCCTAATCCGACTCGTCGTGTCGCTTCGTTTCGTTTTCGTATCGTTTCTCTTCGTTGCTTTTGTAGCTCGCCACACCCTTTTGCTCCCATTTGCCTTTCCCCCACTTTCCTGTCCGAAAAAGGCAAAAGTTCGCTTCCCAAATTGTATTTATTTGTGGGTTTTCATCGAAATCCGTGTCCGGATTGCTAATTTCTGAAATCGCCGGACGAGGGACGCGGTTTCTGTTTTTTGTTTTTGTTTTTTAATCCAATCTTGAATGTATTTTTCGCCAGTGATAATGCTTTGACCTGAAGAAATTTTTGGGAATTTTGAGGTTTTGATTTGGGACTCTACCGTCGGCGGCGATGGGGGCCTCGCTCTCCAATTTGAGTGAAGTTGCCAATGGCTCCACCATCGGTCCTAGCCTCGGTGACATACTGGAGAGTTGCGTCGCCTGTGTTTTTCTTTACCTTACTCCGCCGGAGATTTGCAACCTCGCACGACTTAACAGGGCGTTTCGCGGCTTAACAGATCTGAAGTGGGAGGGGGAGGAGGAACCCCTCCTCCTCGATTTCGGTGCCGATTTGGGGAGGGAGGAGCTCCTCCTCCCCCTTTCGTTTCAGATCTGAAATGGGAGGGGGAGGAGGAGCTCCTTTCTCCCCAAATCTGTTCCGTAAAAAAAAAACACACAAAAGAAAGAGAAGAAAGAGAAGAAGAGAAGGAAGAAAGAAGAAGAAAAGAAGAAGAAAAAAAAAATCCGGCAGCTGGCGGCGGCCGGCCATCGGAGTTGAAGAAGAAGAAGGGAGAAGGTGATGGGGATGGGGAAGAAGAAGGAGAAGAGGGACGGAGAGAAAGTATTAAAAAAATAATAATAAAAAATCATTTTTTTTATTATTTTAATATATTTTTAATTTAAAAAATAAAAAATTAATTTTTTAATTAAAATAATTGTGCCACGTCAGCAACCGGTTAGATTTAACGACAAAATGGATGGCAGAGACCAAATTGCTACTTATCTCAAACCTCAGGGACTAAATTGTTGAATTTAAAACCTCAAGGACCAAAATGAAACCTAACTCAAACCTCAGGGACTAAAAGTTTATTTTTCCCTTAAATTTATTTGGCTTTATTTTGCACCTCGTCTTTTATTTTCTTTTTCGAAATTTCATCTCCAAAACCCCCATGTTCGTGTTTTGCTCAAAGACCTAAATCCTACTAGGACTCCCTTCCATGTGTTTAACCCCGACCGCTATTACTACGAAAGTAGTTTTGGTATTGTGGATATAAATTTTATTTGACGTCCCACGATAGACCCATCACTAAATCTCTAGAAACGTTTCCAAAAAAGAGGCAAATTTTGAGAAATACAAAAAGTAAAAAAAAAAAGAAAGAAATAACTGAAAAATGAAAGAAATAATTAAAAAAATGAAAGAGAAAGAAATAACGGAAAAAAGAAAAAAAGAAAAAAAGGAAAGAGAATGAAATAACGAAAAAAGATAAACAAAAAAAGGAAGTGGTAAAATAATTTGAGAGGAAGAAAAGAGATTAGTGTAGGAATGAGAGAGAGAGATTGATACATGCATGAAAGATAGAAAAAAAAAAAAAAACAGAAAAAGAATTTGAGAAACAACTTTTTGTAGTTTCTCAAAATTTGCCTCTTTTCTAGAAATATTTCTAAAAATTTAGAAACAAGAAACATGGATGAGTTATCAAACACGTCTGTTTCTTAAAAAATGAGAAACAGGAACAGGAAACAGGAAACAAGAACGTTATCAAACGAGCCCTTAATTTCCCAATTGAACTCAGTCAATTTAGAAAACAAAAATTCTAGGGCTTTCTAAATTTACAATTTTGAGAGTGCACAATAAGAAACCTAAAGGGTTGGGATAAAATCTAATTGGAAGGAAATTTGGGTTACTTTTTGAACTTAGGGCATAAGGTCTAAAATTAAATCCTCACATTAGAAAAATAAAGATTTAATAAAAATCTCTTTCCCCCAAATTTCAAGAAATTTAATTTATCAACTTAATGTCTAGCATTAAATTCTAGATACAAACTTTAGGGAATAGACCCAAACGATCTAGAATTAGCTTAGTTTTTACAACGCGAGGCATTACAGCTAAGCTCAAATTTATGCGCATAAGAAAATTTCTAAAAATGTTTTAAGTTGTCCCTATTTATGTTTTAGATGCTTGACATTCTCATGGGCAAAATCTTGAGCATGCAATGCTAGGAGATTTAGAGTCATGATTTAGGGAACACATGTTTAATCCCTATTCTTTAGACTTAGGCTTGGTCGAGGACTAGCACGGTTTAGGTTGGGGGTATTTTGATAGGTCTAATTTTATTTTTATATATTTATAATCTCCCAATTCAATTATGTTTATTGAATTTCTTGTGAAAAATGCTTTAAAATGAGTATAATATGTGTATAGGTCCTTGATGGAGGTTTGGAGTCAATTTAAGGCTAAAACAAGCAAAATCGGAGCATAAATGACCAAATTGCCCTTTGAGTCAAAGCCCAGCATCTAGATGCTGGTTGGTAGCGTCTCAACGCTCTGTAGCATTAAATTCAAGCCAAAAAGCCGAGAGGGAAGAGTCTCAATGCCGCATGTCAGCAGCCCAGCGTTTCGACATTATGACCTAGCGTCTCGATGCCAGACAATTTTCCAAATTTATATTTTCCTTGTTTGCACCACAATTTTCTCTATTTTGAACCCTCGTTTCAACACCAAATTCAGACCTTTCAAGGCCAAAGACTCCTATAAATATGTAGCATTGTATTAGGGTTAGATCATCTTGGAATATCTCAATTTCTCTCAATTGTAGCCACTTTTCCTCTCTATTTTTCTTAGTCTAAGGGTCGGTTGATCGAGCCTCAGGCTGGGAGTGTGCTTGTCTATGGTCGTCTAAGCTCGAATTGCTGTAATTGAGACCTCGGTGTGTAAGTTTGATTTAATTTTGTGAGATTTATATTCTTAATTGTCTTTGTGATTCTAGCTCTATGCATACAAATTTAGTAAATGTTAGGAGATATTGACAACCTCTACCACGACTTTGCTAAATTTATTTGCTAACAAAAAGTAGTAAAATAGGATTACATGCAACTAAGTTTAGGAGTAATTTCTTAGATTTAGTACTTGACATGTGTCCTAGAGCTAGGAGATTTAGTTACTGTAATAAAGGTGTTAATTCCCCATGATTGCGTGCATGACTAGTTCTCAATGCGGTTTAAATTTAATTAATTGCGTAGTTAATTTGATTTATACTAGAATCGGGCAAAGTGTGTTGGCTTGTCTGTGATAGTAGAACACGACTCCTGGTAACTCTAGAGTACACTAGACTTAGATTGTTAATTAAAATTAATTGATAATCAATGAATGGAATTAATCAAATTAAACATCGAGTGCCACCCTGAATATAGTAATCCTCGTGGTAAGATCAACTAACCCGCCTTTTACTTTTCTTGCATTTAATTTTCTGCATTATTTTCCCGCCTTTATCTTTATGTCTTTATATTTTATCCATAAACCCCCCTTTTCGGTTACTTCAAAACACAAAAGAACTTAGAAATAAATCGGTTGTTCCCTGTGATCGACCCCGGCCACTACTGCTACAAGTTAGCTATAGGTGTCGTGGATTATAAATTGTATTTGACAAGAGACCTTGACATTCTCTTCCATCACGAGCCTTGAAGAAGTAGTCATGGTGGAAATTTGTGGTTGGACTTGATTGTGTTGGGTTTGTCGAATCTCCGAGACCAAATAAAATTTATAAACCGGCTACCAAGCTACTTTGCAGTAGTAGCGGTTGGGTCATCCACTGGGAAGGGGATTTCTTATCTAAAATTGGGTTTTTATAAAGGTCACACAAATTGGGGGGGGGGGGGTTAAAGGGGATTTTTCACAAAAACAAATGAAAAGACAGGAATTATAAAATAACGTCGGAAAACTAAATAACATGTAAGAGAAGACAAAAACAGTAAAATAGGTGAAATTAATCAAATACGAAGGTTCATTGGATTCTAGGGATTCATTGAAATGATTAATTAATTGGTTTCCTTGCTTTGCTCTAAAGATAAGTTCTACAAAATTATTACGAACCCAGTGTGCTTCTTGGTAAATCAGATTCTGCATCCTCCTTACCTGTGCTAATTGATTGACTAATCTGTTAGCCCACGTGATTAATTAACCAATTAATATTAATTTATTCCTGTTGCCCCTCATGCTTTAGACTGCTAGCCCACAAATCTAAATCTAACTAACTGAATAGATAACTCGTTAGCCCATGTGATTACCTATTGAATTAATCGCATTACGATTAGGGGTCCAAAATTACTAAATTAAATCAAGAAATTAAATTCTGTAACTGATAACGCTCATTTATGTGCATTATTTAGACTTAAAAGCTTAGGTAATTGTTTGGAAAGCTTACTTTTCGTCTGAAATCTTATCATTTAAGTCATTTTAGCAAAAGTTGTAGAATCATGAAGAAAATCTTAGAATTATAGAAATTAAGCTTAATTTGTACAAAAAGATATTATTTTTTGTAAAGAATTTATCCAAGTATTGTTTTTGTGCAGAAGTCTTTGCGAGGTGGATGAGCCCGCAAGAGGAGATAAAAGGTTAGTGGAGCAATAGAAGGTGAAGCAAAAATATTGCGCCTTCATCTGGACTTGAGGATGTGAGGAATGCGATCAAGATGCGCCCACAAAGCCATATAAGGAAAGATGCCCCATGTCGAAGACGAAATTGTTGAAGCAGAACACAATGGAAAATGCACCCGAGATGCGGCCGCAACTGGGCTTTCCTACAGAATACCGAGATTCGCGGGATCTTCACAGAATCATCTGAAAATTCTCAATCCGGCATCAAATCTTCGAAGATGGTGGATTCTTACCTTCCAAGGCTCTCTCACACTGACCTCGACAACCAACCTTACCTTCCAAGGTCTATAAAAGGGGACCAAGGTGCAAGAAGCAAAGAGAGCTCGGTGCTTGGAGTTTTCGTCCTTAGGATTTATTTCTTTTGTTTCTCTCTTCTCACCTTGTAACCACTCCGAGTTCCAGATCCCTTAGCCTCTATCGGCTCTTTTATTCGAAAGAAGAAGAAGAGAAAGGTTTGTCTCTCCTTGAAAAAGGGAAAGAGCTAGCTAGATAGAGAGATAGAGATCCTTAGTAGAGTCTTGTCTTTATTTTCTGTTTTGCACTCTTTAATTTCCAGCAATTTGTTGTTGTTTTTCATTTACTTTAAGTTGTAAGTTAATCTTTTGTACTCAGCTCATTCTTAATATTAATTTCAATTATCTTTTCACCATGTTGAGTTTGTTTTCCTTTATGTTTTGCAATTTATTTTCAATCATGAGCTAAGCTTCTATTTAGGGGTTCAAATATGTGGATTCCTTGAATAGAAGAAAGCCCCGCCTATGCAAAAGCAACCTTGCTCCCTCTAGCATTGTTTGTTGAAGTTATATAGTTTTCAACAAATTCTTACATTTCTTTTTGTAAAATTAGTGAGTCAATTCAATAGAAGTCGACTTCAAGGTAAAAGTTGCAACCGTTGTTTAAGCCTAGAGTTCTGGTTGATGAAATCAAAGGTTGAGGGTGAAAATTCATATATTTTTCCAAGTCTTGAAGGTAAAAGTTAATTTCATTCCCCCAAGGCCTATGTACATAAAATATAAAGAAAATAAAAAATATATATATAGTTCAAAACACATGATGAGTCAATATTGATAAGAAATATTGAAATTGTGAGTGTTTCACTTGTTCAAAGGATATAAATAGATAATAGCTCTTGTCCTCCCTTTATCTGTAATGAAAACCACAAGAACCAGTCAAATTAAAGGAGGCCAATCAATAACCAACGGTAAGAAATGGGAATGGAAGTAACTCATTCATGGCTGCTCGATGCAATATAAATTCAGATTCATTCACTTTCTTTGATGGGAAGACAGAAACCAAAGAACAGGAATACATCCATATTAGAAAATGGCAGCCTCCAATACCAAAATGTTGACAATCTGCATCACTATGATGATCGTGTGCTCATTTTTAGTAGAGACAACAAATGCAACTAATATTGGTTATGGTGCTATTTCGACCGATGGAAAGCCAAAATGCACAGAGGGTAAGTGTGAAACACAAGGAGATCCAGCCAACAATTATGGCAGAGGATGTGAGGCAGAAGAAAGATGTAGAGGCGGCTAAACTTTTTTATATTTACGCAAAACCCGATCGAATATTAGAACTGTGTATAGGTTAAAATACCATTTTGATCCCTTTACTTTGAGTCTCATTGCATTTGAGTGTATGTACGTCCAAATTTCGTACGTTTTTTTTAAACATGTAGGGGTGGGAGATTAAACCTCTGACCTCTTGGTCGGTATATATGTCAATTACCGTTGAGTTATGCTCACTTTGGCTTGTACTTCTACATTCAATAAATCTTAAAATTAGTCTTTATTGTTACTTTAAAGTTTATTTTTATCGAACTTTCGTCAAAGAATAACAACAATTTCCATTAATAAAGAACACCATGTGAATATGTTTCCAAAATTTATAAAGAAAAACTTATAGAGACTGTTTTTTGTTTTTTTATAAAGTTAAAAACTAATAGTAAGGTCTGATTTTAAGATTTAATAAAGATATTGGGACTAAATTTAAACATTTGAAAGTAAACTAAAATAAAACAAGTACCAAAGTACAGAACAAGTGGTGGATTAAATAAAGATATTGGGACTGTTTCTTGCATTCCGAAGCAAACCAAGGACCCATCTGAGTCACGCACGATCCAACCTAGCCCTCCCTGCCCCAAGGTTTCGTTCCACGAGGCGTCGAAGTTCATTTTCCAGCAATTTGATTTCGGCTTTATCCACTGAAGCCAACTTGCGTGGTTCCCCGACCTTTTTGAGGCTTGAGTCTTGAGGTAAGAAGCTTCGCATTCAATAATACTAGTCTGAATATCATGTACTAAGTACTCTGTTGCTTTGATTTGGATGTGATAAGCATTATGGTTGCGAAAATTTCATATCTTCCACATGATTATAATTCCTTTATCAAGGTCTTCTTTGATAAGGTTATTCATCATCCAGCTCCAATAGTCCTTTGTTGTCCTTGCAAAGAGAGAATAGGTTCAGTGAGCTATGTAGGCATCGAGTCCACCCTTCCCTTGGGATTTTACACTCCCAGATGAGATGAGTGGTTGATTCCAGCTTTTTCCCACAAATGCCACAAAGAGGGTTTAAATCTACTCCCTTTTTTAGAATGTTGGCTTTGGAAGGGATGATGTCGTTGACGATCACATTAGATTTCCACAAACTCTTCCAAAATAAGACTTGCTTGTTGTTGTCTGATTGGGAGGACGAGTGATGAGGATTGATTTCCATAGCTAGGTGATAGGCATTCTTCACCGTGAATATGCCTTTCTTATGGAGGTGTCAAATTATTTCATCTTTTGCATCCTGTCTCCCCGTAGGCATACATAGGATATCTTCCACATCTTGAGGGGTGAAGGTTTGGTTTAGGACGTCCTCCCTCCATTGGTTGTTCCTATCCAATAAAGCATTCACATTACGACCTTTAAAAGGATCTTTAGTAATGATTGGTTTTGTATTGCCTTTTTTGCTAATCCAAGGGTCCCTGTCGATGCTAACTAGGTTCCCATTTCCAATTCTCCATCTATACCCTTTCATGAAGAGGTCCCTCCCCCAACATATGCTTCTTCATGTTAAGGATGGGGACTTCCCCACTGGGGCCTCGAGGAATCTTCCCTCTTTGAAGTACCTCCCTCTTAGAACTTTGTATAGGAGACTGTTGGGATTTCGGGTTATTCTCCAGCTTTGTTTGGCCAGCATGGCTTGGTTGAACGCTTGGATTTGCTTGAATCCCATTTCCCCTGACTCTTTGCTATGGCACATTTTCTTCCAACTCATCCAGTGGTTCTTGCTTTTTCCCCTGTCTCTCCCCACTAGAATCTAGCGCATAACCTGTTAATTTTAGCACAAATATTGTTAGGAAAATGAAAGCAACTCATAGTGTAAGTTGGGATAGCTTGGGCAACAACTTTAATGAGCACTTCCTTTCCTCCCAGGGAAAAAAGACGCCCTTTCCATCCTTGAAGAGTTTTCTCGACCCTGTCGATGATTCTTTTAAAAGTTGTTCCTTTATTCCTTCCCGCATGGACCAACATCCCTAGATATTGGCCCAACGAGACTATCTGTTTAATGCCTAGAATTCTTTCACATTCCACCAAAGCGTCTCTGTTGTGACATTCGTGCTAGCCATGAAAGAGGACTTTTCCAAATTGATGGTTTGCCCCGATGCATCCTCGTACCATTTTAAGACCCTCTTGAAGGTTTGAAGGTCCTTTCCCTGCGCCTTGATGAAGATAAGGCTATCATCTGCAAAAAAAATAAATGAATTAGGGCCGGACAATACTTATTTATTTGAAGTCCACTAAGATTAGAAAGAGATTCCTTCCTTTTCAAAAGCGCCGAGAAGCCTTCCGCAAAGAGAAGGAAAGGTACGGCGAGAGGGGATCCCCTTTCCTTAATCCTCTGGTTGGTATGAAGCTTCCTTGGGGTACCCCATTGATGAGGATAGAGTAACTGACAGATGTGATGCAATTCATGACTCTCTTGATCCAGCATTCACTAAAATTCATACTTCTCATGAGATCCTCTATGAAGCTCCATTCGACCCGGTCGTAGGCCTTACTCATGTCTAGCTTGGCTGCTATGTTGCTCTACTTTACCTTTTCTTCTATTGTTTAGGGCGTGGATACACTCAAACCCCACTACTACATTATCTGAAATTTGTCTACCGGGGACAAAGGCGGATTGCGTGGGCTAAATGATTGTATCCAGGACAACCTTCATCCTGTTGGCTAGCATTTTAGCGATTAGCTTATAGACCACGTTGCACAGGCTAATGGGACGAAACTCACTAATCCTTTTGGGATTAGCGATATGAAAGTCTCATTTATTGGTTCCACCTCTTTTCCATTGTTGAGAATCCCAAGGCAAATTCGAGTGGTGTCTTCTCCTATCACATTCCTTAATTTCTAGTAAAGCATAGCATGCGCTCCATCCGGGCCCGATGCCTTAGTAGGGTTCATGGAAATACAAGAGAGTGAAAATACCCACGTTTTAACTAATTTATATGCTAGATGCAGTAATATTGATTTATTGTATTAATGTGCTCATATTGATTATTATCTTCATACAAATCTGCACTAATTCCAATTTATTGTTGCATCAGGAAAAACTTGGCCAATTATGAGCTAGAAGTATGGCGCATGGAAGCTTATGCGCTAGAGCATGACAAGCTTGGAGCATGATGAGCTAGAGCATTGGTTTGAGTGGGGAGCAAGTTTGTGTTGAGTAGGGAGCAAGTTTCCATCCAAGTTTGATCCTTTGGCTCCAAGTATTATCCTTTGGCTTCAAGTATTCCCCTTTGGCTCCAAGTAAGAGGATATTATAAATAGAGGGGAGGTGAAAGGAGAAAAATCATCGAAGGATCCAAGGATCCAAGGCATTCTTAGATTTTTATGTTTTATTGTATGCTTTTATTTTGTAGCATGAACTAATTTCTTTTTATCAAGGCTTAGCCTAGGCGCCCATGAGGCAGTAAGATTATTTTTGTATGCAATACAATGAATCAATGATATTGATGTTTTCTACTTAGATGTGATAATTCTTTCATTACTAATATCCGTCTGATCAACCGATAGAGGTAGTAACATGATAAGTCCCGGACGGGTAACGCATGTGGAAATATCTAAGTAGAGCAAGATAATGCATTACATGTAGTCTGGTTGCGTTAGGAATAGCTCATTCGCTTAGGATATTTCATGGATGTGTTTGGGTTGCTTTAGGGATAATTCAACTGCTAGCAAACATATAGAGAACTGATTAAACACATGAATTAAGCAATAGGAATATTCTTAGTTCATCGCATGTGTAATACCGGAAAGGAATCACATGTTTGTTTCTCGCTTAGGCATCAATATTCTGTCAATTCATTGTTATGCGCTACATTAATATCTTATTTGTCGCATGTGGTTGCTGTGGTGAAAGTCTTGATAGCTCATCGCCCATTGTTTTTCCTCTAACGCATTAGTTTATGTTTTATATCATCACATGTTCAATCTGTCGCATCCATATTTTATTCTTATTACCCCAGCACAACATCATTAGAATAGGATTTAATTTGAGATATTTTTACTACTCGCTCCTTCCCTGTGGATATGACCCTGGAATACTCCAGGTATTACTTGGTAGTGCATAATTTATACTTGGATTAATGCACAACAATGACATATTCTTTAGTTACTTCAAGATAATTAGAAGCATTTATATCTCCAATCTATTATAATAAAAATGGAATTTCATAGGCCATGAGACTAAAAAAAGAAATTGAAAAGTTATGAAAAAAAAATATTGAAAAGACCTTGTGCAAGATTTGAAACGGAGACGGAATGCGGTGCTATGTAAAATTAAAAAAAAAAATGAAATGTGGGCATCTAATGAGAATCAAAATCGGGACACGCAGAAGGAAAGAAATAAATGGTGTCCTCTCTTACCAACAAATTAAAGAACTATTTTAAAATTTTGAATGAATAAGTATATACATATATAAATTCGATCATTTGAAGGGTGCATGCCCTTTCTGGCCCCAACGTGAATCCGCCTCTGACAAGATCCAAAATGATATTTAAACTTCAAATTATTTATATATAATTTATTGCCTTGAATTTTCTTCACTTTTATTCTCTTTATCCAGACTAAGTGTACATTAAGAATTGAATTAATTTCCACTCTATGTACAATGTTATATTCTGGAAAGAGAAAATGAGAATCAAAATGAGGAATAGACAAAAAATTAAGGGAAAAATACACTTTTGGTCCCTGAGGTTTGGGTTAAGTGACACTTTGGTCCCTGAGTTTTCAAACTCAACAAAAATATCCCTGAGGTTTGAGGTAAGGAGCATTTTGGTCCCTGCCGTCAATTTTTCTGTTAACTCCTAACGGTTGCTGACGTGGCACTATTATTTTAATAAAAAAAATTATTTTTTTAAATTTTTTTAAAATAAAAATAAAAATATTTTTTATTTTTTTTATTCTTTCCCCCTTTCTCTTTCTTCTTCTTCTTTTTCTCCATCTTCTCCATCTCCTTCATCTTCCTTCTTCTTCTTCTTCCTAACTTCGGCGACCAGCGGCCACCGCCTGCCGCTGCCGATCGCCGGCAACTGTTTTTTTTCTCTCTTTTCTTCTTCTCTCTTACCCCATTTTTATTCTTTTCTTTCTTTTTTTTTAAAAAAAATAAACATGGAGGAGGGGTCTCCCTCCTCCATTCTTCTTCTTCTTTTTTTTTTTTTAAAAAAAATAGTGGAAGAGAAGAAGAAAAATAGTGGAAAGAGGGGACGAAGAAGAAAAAGAAGAGAAGAAGAAGAAAGAAAAAAAAAAAGAAAGTCGTCGGCGGCGGCGGGTGGTGGCCGCCGACCGCCGGAGATAGGAAGAAGAAGAAAGAGGAAGATGATGAAGAGGAAGAAGATGGAGAGGAAGAAGAAGAAGAAGAGAGAGAAGGAGAAATAATAAATAATAATAAAAGTAATATTATTTTATTATTTTTAATATTTTTTTATTTTAAAAAAATAAAAAAAATAATTTTTTTATTAAAATATTAGTGCCACGTCAGCAACCATTAAAATTTAACAGAACAGTTGACGGCAGGGACCAAAGTGCTCCTTATCTCAAACCTCAGGGGTATTTTTGTTGAGTTTGATAACTCAGGGACCAAAGTGTCACTTAACCCAAACCTCAGGGACCAAAAGTGTATTTTTCCCAAAAATTAAAATTCAACGAAGAAAATGATAATTTGTGAAATATGAGCAAGTTTAAATATTTTCAAAATTCAAATGATTTAGGGGTTGCTTGTGTGGTTTGTTGGGCGATTTAGAATAACAAAAATAATGTGGTTCAGGATTTGCAAATTCCTAATTTAAGTGTCAAAGTTTTGTGGATTTCAGATTATTTGAAAGATGTAACGACTTGACTAAAAAGGGCTAAATACATGTTGAGGGTCGCTACTAAATGCATGAAAAAATAGAACTTCTGAAACTTGGAAGAAAATCAAAAGTAAAACCTTTTATTTAATAAGTTGGGCCCAAACCATAGGTAAATTTAAAATAACAAAATAGTCAAAGACATATGAGAGAAAACTTCATAAAACTGAAATTGTAAAAATCTAAGAGCATGAAACTAGGAAACTCGATCTGAGGCTCCTAGAGACTTGGTCTGATGCAACTTTCCTAGTGACATGGTCTAATGCAACTTCCCATAGCCTAGCCAAGTCACCACCCTCGTCATTTGTCTAGTTTCATCAAGTACCACCTGAAAAAGGAAAATATACTCAATGAGTAGCCCACTTAAGGATTGAAATTGATAGCATGGATAACATGAAACTTGGCTTGGATCTTAACATCATGTGGGACCTAACAGAGACATTATTTGGATTTCTAACCCTAGGGCCATAACTGAAAAACATGGAACATTCTCTCTAGGGTAATTACCTGTCCTCAACCTAAGCTAACTAGAGTATTCTGTAGGTTAGTCCTGTAAGGCAAGTATCAAAGGAGACTAGTTGAAAACCCTCTAGCAGAACTAGACCTATCCCAACAAATACCTGATAAGGGTAAAAAATATACCTATTTTGCCCTTGTATTTAGCTCATTTCTTGGTCAAATATTGCATGTTAGATCAATTTTACTGTTCCCGAGCTCAAAATATGTTAAAGTTGTAAGTTAGGGTGTTGAGATTCACTTTTGTCAAATTATGCTCATTTGTGCTTAAAAAGACTTAATTTTAAGAGAATTTGACTAAGTTGTTGCTGTGCAGGAAAAACAGAGAAAAAGCTGGAATTTCCCAGAAATGCGACCGCATTTCTGGAAGGGCAAAATGAAATGCGACCGCATTTCTAGAAAAACTGAGACCGTTCTGAGTCGTCCGCGGGTCGTTGTTGACGAGTCTTCTTCGCACCTAACCGGCTGTTTTGACCCCGAAACCGACTGGGCAACCTTCCAACACCTATTTCGCAGCTCCTCAACCTTTTCCCGCACTATATAAGCTCGAGATTTGAAGTCAAATTCAAGAAGAACTCATTTGGAAGAAAAGGGTGGTGACAAAACCCTAGTTGACGCCTATGAGTAAGGATGCCCGAGGTCCTTCTTAGATGACTGAATTCTAACCTTAGTTAGACATCAAACCTTAGGGTTTGTAGGGATTTTCACCCATTCCCACTTGTAAAAGCGAGAGAGTGGAGTGTCTTAGCGAACTCTAGAAGGATTGAGTAAATAGAAAACCCATAATATTTAGCTATCTCCATTATTTCCCAGCTTTTGATACTTTTCATTATTCTGTATTCTTTACATTCTTATTTCAATGAAAATGTATTCATTTGCACTTTATCTCACCATGAGTAGCTAAATTCCGTTGAGGGGTTAAATATGGTGAATTCCCTTATGGTTCAATAGCATGAAAGTGTTTTATTTTCTTCAGTTTCTGTTCAATGCATGTCATTATTTATTGATTATCACTCTAATCTTGCTGAGTTTAACTTGATCACTTAGACTTTGCATGCTATGTGAGTTTGATCTCGAAAGGGACAAACGATATTAGTTATCATAAAGGCGATATAGGAGAATAAGCTCGAAAGAGATTGTTCGGCGGTATAGGGCAAGCTGCCTAAGGCACCCTATATCGACTATAGGGTTATAGGTTGCATTCGTGAATTATCTATGTCGAAGTCGAGTCACAGAAATGTGCATAACGGTACTCGCTTAGCCTTCTAACGGTTCTTGGGAGCAAGGCCAAATAGAAGTTAAATCTGACCCAATGCATTGAATAGGCTTAAGTTAAATACTTCATGATTAAGGTTATTGCCTTTGGGATGAATCGATGTTGAATACCTCGTTTTATTTTATTGTTATTCTTTTGTTTATTTGCTAGTTTATTTATCTTTTCTAAAAACCAATCAATCAACTTATTTTCTTTGGTTACCTAATTTCAAGCAATTAAGTTGAGCAGGTTCTTATTCAAATCTGAATTTCCAGTTAGTCTTCGTGGGATCGATACCCTTGGAATACTTCTAAAGTTTTTTTATTACTACGTGCGACAATGTATACTTGCACTAGGGTTGGCTAAGTTTATTTTTATTATCTCACATCTATTAATTCAGCTGACGACGCACCAAGTTTTTGGCGCCATTGTCGGGGACCAAAAGTGAAACCAGATTTGTTTTTGAAATTGCGATCAGATTGAGACCGCATTTCTGTCTCAAAGAGAATTTGACTTTGATTTTCATTTGTTTTTCTTTTGCAGGTTGGAGTTAGTGCATGAACAAGGGGTGTCCACTCCTTGACATTGATCCGGAGATAGAAAGAACCTTTCGTCGTCGAAGGAAGGAACAGAGACGAAAGAAAAAGGAACAACAATAGTTGAACGCACAGGAATCTCTAGAAGAAGCTTCTTACATTCAAAAGTTTCCAATGGAACCTCCTGGAGTCGATCCTCAAGTTGATCCACAGAATCGTGGAAGGGAGTAAAATGGTGGGAGAATTCCTCCTGTTTCTCCAGTTCCACCGGTGCCACAACAAGAAAATCCGATCTATATTGCTGAAGACCGCAATAGAGCAATAAGGGACTACGCTTTACCAGTTTTCCAGACACTAAATCCAGGAATTTTGGAGCCACCGATTGATGCTCCACAGTTTGAACTTAAACCAGTGATGTTCCAGATGTTGAATACAATGGGCCAATTCTCGGGACTTCCAAATGAAGATCCACACAAACATATTAAGCTATTTTTTAAGTTTGCAATTCTTTTAAAGTCACAGGAGTGCCTGAAGATACTTTGAAGCTAAAGCTTTTTCCATTTTCTTTGCAGGGAGATGCTGAAGCTTGGTTGGATTCATTCCCTCCAAACTCCATCACTTCTTGGAATGATTTGGCTGAGGAATTCTTACAGAAGTTTTTTCCTTCAAATAAAAATGCTAAATATAGAGCCGAAATTATTGCTTTCAGACAATCTTACAATGAACCTTTGGATGCAGCTTGGGAAAGATTTCAAAGGCTGGTTCGGAAGTGTCCACACCACGGATTGCCTGCTTGCATTATCTTGGAGCATTTTTATAGTGGATTAGATCAAGCTTCAAAGGCACTAGTCAATGCATCTGCAAACGAATCTTTCTTGAAAAAGTCTGCTAATGAGGCACATGCTATCTTAGACACCATAGTCACCATCAATCGCCATTGGAGAGAGACTAAGCCCTACAATCTTGAAAAATCCAGTCAAAGCAGTGGAAACATAGGCTAACTCTACGATGCAAGCCCAGATCAAGGTTATCCATAGCATGATGATGGGCATGACCATGAACAATCAAGTCAATATAGCCCCTGCCAATGCTATCTCTTCTCCCAGTTGTGAAATTTGTGGTGAGGAACACATCGCTGATAATTTCCCACTGAACCCTGCATCTGTTTTTTATGAGGTCAACAGGGGAACCAGAGCCAGAATAGATGGAATCCTTATTCGGCCACGTACAACCCAGGTTGGAGGCAACATCCAAACTTCTCTTGGGGAGGACAAGTCGGGTCGAGTAATTCCAATCAATTTGGGAAACCTCCTACACAACAACAGCCGCAAAAAAACTTCCAACAAGTTCTAGTGTAGAGTCAAGAGTCAAATCTAGAGACTCTTATGAAGGAATACATGGCGAGAAATGATGCTGCAGTAAGAAATTTGGAAGTTCAACTTGGACAAATTGCTCAGGAGATTAAGAATAGACCACAGGGAACATTGCCTAGCAAGACCGAGATCCCTCACAGAGAAGGAAAGGAACAATGCAAGGCAGTGACCTTAAGAAGTGGATTAGAATACGATGGCCCAAAGTATCCAGTAAATCAAGAAGCAGAAATCCCAGAAGAAGCACGAGAAATTTTTTTTGAAAAGAAGTCAGACATTACCTCAGATACTATACATAATAAAGAAGATAAAGAAGAAAAGACCAAGGAGCATGAAGCCTTGGTAGAAGAAAAATCAAAGTTGGAGAAAAAACAGGGGAATGCGACTGCAATTGCAACCGCAAAACCCGAAAAATTTGTAATTGATCCAGAATACAGACCACCTCCTCCATACCCTCAGAGATTCAAACACGCTTCGCAGAATATACAGTTCAAGAAGTTTTTAGATGTATTAAAGCAGTTACACATCAATATCCCATTGGTAGAAGCACTTGAACAAATGCCTACCTATGTGAAGTTCCTGAAAGATATTTTATCAAAGAAGAGAAGGTTGGGAGAATACGAAATTGTTGCACTCACCGAATGTTCCAGTGCACTGGTCAAGAATGAGATCCCTCCCAAGCTCAAAGACCCATGCTCCATAGGAGGCAGGGATGTAGGCAGAGCTCTGTGCGACTTAGGAGCGAGCATCAACTTAATGCCATAATCGGTTTTTAAGAAGTTAGGGATAGGTGAAGCGCGACCAACAACTGTAACCCTACACTTGGCGGACAGATCACTTACACATCCCATTGGAAAGATTGAAGACGTATTGGTCAAGGTTGATAAGTTTGTTTTTCCTGCAGATTTCATCATTTTAGATTGTGAAGCTGACAAGGACGTGCCGATCATCTTAGGTCGACCGTTCCTAGCCACTGGCAGAACCTTAATAGATGTACAGAAAGGAGAATTGGCCATGAGGGTCAACGATCAGCAAGTCACGTTCAATGTGATGAATGCGATGAAGTATCCTGGAGATTTCGAGGAATGTTCTATGATTGATGAAATTGATGAACTCTCCCGGTCTACTTTTCAGGAAATGATGAAAGGAGAAACCTTGGAGGATATACTTGACGATGAAGAATCAGAAGAAAAAGGTGGGAAAAAGATTGAAGTTGAAGAGATCAATCAACCCATGAAAAGACAAAGGATCAAACCATATTGGGGGAAGGGTTTTGAGGAGGAAGAAGTCCATGTCTCCGTGATTGACTTGGTATGACTCTTAAACTTTGAGAATTAAAATTTTGTATGTTCTCTAGATCTCAAATAAAATAATAATATAGACAGGGATTGTTTTTTTTTTGAAAATTATATAGACAGGGATTCTAAAAATATCTGGACAAGAGTAAAAACTCTGTCTAGGAAAATCCTGTCTAGGAAAAGGTACTTAAGTTGACCGAAGGGAACACCTTTTCCTGGGGATTTACCTGGGAGTTTGAAAAGTCCATATTATTTTGTACCCTATCTATTGTTAAAAGGAAAAAAAAAGTAGAAAAATAGAAAAAGTTGTAAGATTGTTTAGAATAAATTTCTTTTGATCAAGGAAGAACTTTGTCTGAGGAAAGTCCTGACTAGGCTGAGGTATTTAAGCTGATCGTAGGGAACACCTCTACCTGGGGACTTACCTGGAAGTTGAAAATGATCAAAACATTTTCTCTTAATTTTTCTTAAATAAAATAAAATAAAAAAATAATCATAAATCATGATTAAGCATGTGAACTTTCTAACATGTTTATGAGTGTTTCAGCGAAGAAGAAAAAGCAAAGGAAAATGAAAAGTCAGAAAAAAAATAGAGAAAGCAGAAAAACTGGGTGAAATGCGATCGCATTTCTCCCCAGTGTATTTGGGAATGCAATCGCATTTGTCTGAATAAGAGGGAAGTCACAAATTTTTTTTGACCTGCACGTGACCTAATTGGAAAAGTATAAGTAGTTGACTTATGTTCTTTTCCTCTTCACCAACCACTCAAGTCTTTTGCATTCAAGTCAAAACCTCAAACTCTCCATATTCTCTCATCTTGAAACCGAAAAAAAACCCACATCAAGAACCCATGAAGAACACGCAAAAGCCTTCATCATCACGCAAGATTACTCGTTCCCAGAGTAATCCAACCGCTCACGAAGCTGAAGCAAGCGTGCGACGGCAAGAGGAGAACCCCAAAACAGCCATGCACGGCACACGAAGAACGAAGCCAATGGGATTCTCTCCGACGATCGTGAACCAAGAACCCAACGCTCAAACTCCATCTTCTGCGGCAATGTCGGCCACACCGAGGGAGAATCAGAGTTTATCTACACCAAGAAGGTCCACGCGCGCCGCCGCCATCCATCAAACCCAAAAACCCGCCGCTCAAAAGTTCAAGAAACGTTTGCGGGAGTGGTTTTCCATGATCCGGGAGATGGGAGCTCAGAGACGTGCTGCTCTTGAAGAAGAAGGAAATAGGCAAGATGGAGAAGAAGCCGCCAAGGCAGTTGGAAGCTCTTGGCAAGAAGGAACTTCAATGGGTAAAAATTCTGAACCTTCAACTAACCCCTCTTCGTCTTGCAGGAACAAACCATTCGTTACCTATAGTGCAAGGAGGAGGAGCCCGAAGAAGGTTGTGCTCGAGAAGCCGCTTGTTATTGAGCCTCTCAACGTAGCAAGAATGCCACCAAACGTGTTCGAGGACATAATTCGCCAAGCTGTGGCAAAGGCTCTCGTGATTGCTAAAGGGTATAAGGCTGAACAAGAAGCCTTGAAAGATATTGAGGCTGAGAGAGAGATGAAAAACCAACACATGAGGGAAGAAGATGAAGGTGCAAAAGAAAGAGATCTTGAAGAAGAGAGGAAAAGGGTCGAAAGACAAGAGGCCGAGAGGGCCTTAGAAGCTGAAGAAGAAAGAAAGTTTGAGGAAAACCTCAGGAGGGCAGTCATTGATTTGCAACTCCTTGAGGAAGAGAAAAAGAGAAGAGAAGAATTAAAAGAAGATGAAAAAAGAAGGAAGGAAGCGGAAGACTTCCTTGCAGCCTTTGAGCCACTCGACAAAGCTCAAAGAGACGCTGAATCGCTGCAAGGGAGGGTAGAAGAAGAGGCCCAACCGGGGCCGAGTGATGAGAATTTAGAAAAAGAAAAAGAAAGAGAAGTAGAGATTGAAGGCCAGAATGCGACCGCATCTGGGCCGCATTCTGAAGAAGGCCTAACCGAGGCCACTGAAGCTCAGCCTGCTGATGAGGTTTTCGAACCTCTATTCACGTATGACCCACCAGCAGCTGATAGCACCTCTTCGGGAGAGAAGAGGGATGAAGAAGAGAAGGAAAGCAAGGAGGCCGAGACCTCCACTGACTCTGAAACTGAATCCGATTCAGAGATAAAGGAGCTGGATGATGACCAAGTTCCTATCTCTGCAGCGTTGAGAAGAAAGAGAAAAAGAGAGATAAAGGCTGAGAGGAGGACAAAGAACAAGAATGACCCGATATTTGCCAAGAGGCCGAGGACAAGGTCCATGGTCGCCTCTCCTGCAGTTCCTCCTACCGTCTCACCCGCCAAGCCAAAGGGCAAATCACCTAAGGCTGCATCTCCTAAAAATCCATTCCCGAGGTATTTAAAGATGTTAATTTTCAGGAACGGATGGAGATCATGAGAAAGAGAGATTTCCTCAATGAGAAGGGATTCCCTAACAGAGCTGCAACACTGCCAGAGTTCGTGAGCAGAGTTATTTCGCAGTACAAGTGGCAGGAGTTCTGTGCTCACCCTTAGGAGGCTGTAGTGCCTTTAGTTCAAGAATTTTACGCCGACCTGAAGGAAGAGGGCATTAGCATGGCGGTGGTGAGGGGGAAGTTGGTCAGTTTTTCCTCAGTCGACATTAACAGGGTGTACAGGATCAAGGCACCCCTGAATCCAAAAGGAACGATGTTATCAGGAACCCCTCGGCCAAGCAGATGAAAGAAGCATTAAAACTTGTGGCCAACAAGGGAGTTCAGTGGAAAGAGTCACAGACGAAGGTGAAGACTTTAGTGGCAAGCGACTTAAAGCCAGAATCGGTAGTTTGGCTTCACTTTCTGAAGAACCGTTTGATGCCAACCACCCATGACAGCACGATTTCAGTAGATAGAATAATGCTACTCTATTGTATCATGAAGGGGTTGGAGATCAACATTGGGAGCATAATTAGGGATGAGATTTTAGCCTATGGGAGAAAACGAGCAGGTAAACTTTTCTTTGGATCACTCATCATCCAGCTTTACCAGAGGGTGAAGATAGTTCCAGGCAAGGACGAGGAGCGTCACTTCTTCAAGCCGACCATTGACCTGTCCTTGATTGGAAAGCTCCAGCAGAATAGCATCCAGAGGAAAGATAAAGCCTCCACATCTCAGGCCACTCCACCATCAGGGTCGAGCATGGCTTCTCCATCCTAGCACACTCCTTTTACAGGGCCATCACCTTCATCGGAAGCCCTAGCCATTGCCTACCGCCAGCTTGATCAAATCAGGGAGAACCTGAAGACATATTGGGCATATGCAAAGGAGAGGGATGAGGCCATTAGAGAGTTCTATCTCTCTATCGCCCCGAGTATTACTCCAGTCTTTCCCGATTTCCCTCAGTCGTTGTTGCCTCAAGAAGACAAGGATTCTGATGAAGAGGATGATGAGAATGATGATGAAGAAGAGAATGAATAGAAAGAGAGTTCCTCGGACGAGGACTAGGGGAGTTTTCTAATCCCCTTTGACTGAATTTTTTTGTGAATAATACTGTTTTTTGTGCTTGCTGTTTTTAGTTTATGCATGAGTTTAAATTCTGTTTTTAGTGTTTAGTTGCTGTTTTGATTGTTTTAATTATTTAGTTTGTTAGTAGTTTTGATTATAAGGTAGTTTAGATAGCCTGTAGACAGTTTAGAATAGATAAACTTGGGTTTTAAATCTTTTCTTGAAAAAAAATCTGCTTGCTGTTTTTGAGCTTTACCTATGAACTTTTTAAAGGAAAAAATCAACTTTAAGAAGAATTTGCTTTAAAATGTTTTGGAAGAAAAACATGTTTTCAAAGGAGTTTTCTTTTTAGCCCTTGATGATGATAACTAGAGCTTTGTTCTATCTCAAAAGTGCCACCGTCACAACTGAATTGTTTTCTAGTCATAGGCTTTCCATTAGTCTTTTTCTTTACAAAATTTTCTTAAGTCTAAACTTCCTCGTGTTTAACCTTTCTAACACTCTAGGAGAGTTTAGCCTTGAAGTTTTGAAAAATAAAAAGCCTCATGTTAAGCCCATGCCTCAAAAACAAAGTCAATGAGGACATTGTCTAATTTAAGTTTGGGGGGGGGGGTGCTTTATGCTTTATATGTTATATCATGCTTTATGTAAATTTGTAATGCTGGAAAAAGAAAATGTGCTCAGTATATATGAAAAAAAAATGAAAAATGAAAAACCGAGAGTTACTCCTCCTTCCTAGGGTTTACTGAGTAACCAGGGGCATTCATGACCCCCATGGTTTGCCACTACATGAAAGGCTTACTTAGGGAAGTGAGTGGTATGAACCGAGGTGTCTTAATCAAGCTACAAGAACCCAAGATGATTACAAACTTTAGAGGTTGCTGATTGGAATATGAAATAAGTGATCAACCAGCCCATCCAATTATTATGGTGAAAAGTTGCATCCTTTCAAGATTCACAAAGGCACCTATTCAACCAAGAGACACAATGAATCTAGAAATTCATATTCATTCACATATTTAATGTATTATGTATCTTGTGAATTCATGAACTTGTATTTATGAAGGTTCATGCATGGATTTGAAAAGTTGGGGGTTGAATTTAGACCACATAGATGAAGGGTTGTGTCCTTTCATGGTGTCTTTTCATTTAGTATAAATAGGGATGTAATTTGTCATTTGAAGAGAAGTTGAAGATTATGAATATTAAAAAGCTTTTGCTTATTCAACCCTTTTGGTGTTGTCTTTTCTTTCAAATCTTGTTTTAGATTTGATGTTAAAATCAATTCATTGAATTAGTCTTGATCAAGCTAATTCTGGAGTGAGTTGTCTTAGGATCTTTGAGTGACCATCATAGATTCTATGTTTGATCTAAGAGTGATTCATCTTCTAACTAAACTCTTGGTTGGAATCATTCGGTAAGTTAGTCTTATTTGTGTGTGTTTACAAGGATCCTAGAAGGACCTCTAGCTTTGTAAACTCAAGCATCTTGGGCACTTATCAGTGAGTATCATTCCAAGCTTGTGAACTTTGCTCGTAGCTAGATATCTTCACCACAAAGTGTCGATAAGCTAGAACGAAGGTAAAGACGACAACAACGATACTCTTGGGAGAAAGAAGAAGTTGAATAAAAAAAGCACCAGCAGTCAAATAAGTTTGGGGGAGATAGAAAAGGTCTAGTAAATTCATGTATGCTCATTTTTACCTCAAGATTGTTTTTCTTAACTAAAAGGACTACACTAGGCTCTATGAGTAGAAGTTAGGTAGTTTAAGCACATTGGTTAGGATGGATTAGGGAGAGTTTTGCTTTGAAAAAGAACAATAGAAATCTTTATGCCGAGGAAACTCAGACGTTGTGACTGGCACTAGAGTAGAACCCTCTCCTGAAAGGCGAGCTTTTAAGAAAACGATCTTGAAAAACATGTTTACCTGATTCCATATCACTTGATTTGAAATGTAAAAATAATTCTAGTACCATGATTGATTACTACACATGAACCTTAAACGTTTTGGTTTGCAATTAGTATTAAGCTCTAACATTTTGATTGGCAATTAAAAAGTTGATCTCTAACATTTTGATTGGCTATTTCTTGAGGACAAGCAATGAGTTAAGTTTGGGGGTGTGATAAGGGTAAAAAATATACTTATTTTGCCCTTGTATTTAGCTCATTTCTTGGTCAAATATTGCATGTTAGATCAATTTTACTGTTCCCGACCTCAAAATATGTTAAAGTTGATAAGTTAGGGTGTTGAGATTCACCTTTGTCAAATTATGCTCATTTGTGCTTAAAAAGACTTAATTTTAGGAGAATTTGACTAAGTTGTTGCTGTGCAGGAAAAACATAGGAAAAGCTGGAATTTCCCAGAAATGCGACCGCATTTCTGGAAGGGCAAAATGAAATGCGACCGCATTTCTGGAAAAACTGAGACAGTTCCGAGTCGTCCGCGGGTCGTTGTTGACGAGTCTTCTTCGCACCTAACCGGCTGTTTTGACCCCGAAACCGATTGGGCAACCTTCCAGCACCTATTTCGCAGCTTCTCAACCATTTCCCACACTATATAAGCTCGAGATTCGAAGTCAAATTCAAGCAGAACTCATTTGGAAGAAGAGGGTGGTGACAGAACCCTAGTTGACGCCTATGAGTAGGGATGGCCGATGTCCTTCTTAGATGACTAAATTCTAACCTTAGTTAGACATCAAACCTTAGGGTTTGTAGGGATTTTCACCCATTCCCACTTGTAAAAGCGAGAGAGTGAAGTGTCTTAGAAAACTCTAGAAGGATTGAGTAAATAGAAAACCCATAATATTTAGCTATCTCCATTATTTCCCAGCTTTTGATACTCTTCATTATTCTGTATTATTTACATTTTTATTTCAATGAAAATGTATTCATTTGCACTTTATCTCACCATGAGTAGCTAAATTCCGTTGAGGGGTTCAATATGGTGAATTCCCTTATGGTTCAATAGCTTGAAAGTGTTTTATTTTCTTACGTTTCTGTTCAATGCATGTCATTATTTATTGATTATCACTCTAATCTTGCTGAGTTTAACTTGATCACTTAGACTTTGCATGCTATGTGAGTTTGATCTCGAAAGGGACAAACGATATTAGTTCTCATAAAGGTGATATAGGAGAATAAGCTCGAAAGAGATTGTTCGGCGGTATAGGGCAAGCTGCCTAAGGCACCCTATATCGACTATAGGGTTATAGGTTGCATTCGTGAATTATCTATGTCGAAGTCGAGTCACAGAAATGTGCATAACGGTACTCGCTTAGCCTTCTAACGGTTCTTGGGAGCAAGGCCAAATAGAAGTTAAATCTGACCCAATGCATTGAATAGGCTTAAGTTAAATACTTCATGATTAAGGTTATTGCCTTTGGGATGAATCCATGTTGAATACCTCGTTTTATTTTATTGTTATTCTTTTGTTTATTTGCTTGTTTATTTATCTTTTCTAAAAGCCAATCAATCAACTTATTTTCTTTGGTTACCTAATTTCAAGCAATCAAGTTGAGCAGGTTCTTATTCAAATCTGAATTTCCAGTTAGTCCTCGTGGGATCGATACCCTTGGAATACTTCTAAGGTTTTTTTATTACTATGTGTGACAGTGTATACTTGCACTAGGGTTGGCTGAGTTTATTTTTATTATCTCACATCTATTAAGTCAGCTGATGACGCGCCAATACCCCTGGAAAAACATACATGAAACCGACAGAGCAATTGATGCATGAAAAGATGCCTGAACTACGCTCCAAATAGTCTTGAAACTGGTAGAGCAAATTGGTGCATGAAAATATGCTTGAACATAGGCTCTAAAAAGTCCTGAAACTGATATAGTAATTGGTGCATGAAAATATGCCTGAACATCAGCTCTAAACAATCCTGAAACTAATAGAGTAACTTGTGCATGAAAAAAATGTGTGAACATACGTTGTACACAGTCTTGAGATGGGGAAGGAAATTAACCCTAGCTAACATGAAATTTAATAATCATATTAAGTTTAATTTAACTGAGACCCTAAAACATGATAAAGGTCTCGATTCTGAACAATTCACATTCATAAGTAGGGCTCTCCAAATGTCATACTAAACCATGCTTGGAGAAAACGTGGTTTATACTAATTATCCAGCCAAATTCAACATACTCAATTATCCTAGAGTAATTCGGCCATAATCATTTAAATTTCTAAAATCCAATAATAGAAAATCTGGTAATGCCTTACTTAGAATTTGTCTGGATATGCTTATCGATATACAGGCTCTACCGGTCGGTAGGCTTTACAAAGAAGATGACAATTTAGGAGTTCAAATTCTGCCTTTGCAATACAACTTGTTTGTAATTTAAGTCTGGCATTGTTGGTTTATGATACCAATTTATTTTATCATTTTCATCGAGCAGTTAGTATAAGAGCCATTCAAATAAAATTTCAAATTCCTTCAATTGTTGATTTCAAACTTTCTTTCAGGGGAAGAGTTGTACTAGAAGAATATCATTCAATTATTGTGATATTCAAATATTTTTCAATCCAATATAAGTCATTCTTCGAGAGAGAAGATCGTTAGCAAAGTATTTCGCTCAATCACTTAGGAGAACTGTTGCGGTTGGGTGTTCTAGGTCGTAAGACGCGTTGAAGCGTAGTACCTACCTTGCCTTCTTGTCGAAAAAGTGATCAGAGGTAATACTCTTCTAATAACCCATCTTTAGAAGTTTAACTTAATTAGGTTGATAATTATTTGAATTAATACTTTAATTAAATGATAATCTTGAATTAGAACAATGTCTCTTTTAAGAAAGATTTTGTTTAAAAAACTATCCTCAAAAGAACTTACTCAAAATGAAGTGGAGGACCAACATATGGCCTCTTCAAACTCTAGAGAAATCTCAAACGAAGCTTTGCATAAACAAAGATTGAAAATAATCTTAAAAAATGGGGTCTACCCAAACTCGATAATAAAACAATCTATCTTCATAATACTTTCAATTTCAGAGAACAACAATGTATCAAAATTGTTGAAAGAAAAATCCCTGTATATGGAGATATAGATTCAATTCAATTATTCCCAAAAGACGATATAATTAAACATCGAAAAGAATTCCAATTTCTCTATATAGGAGCAGTTCAAGTGGCCCTAGGCCTATGTTCAGAACATGATTAGATATGCCAGTACTAGCCATCCTCAGAGACAAACGTCATAAAGACTGTACAAATTCTCAGTTAGGAATTATTGAATCAAACTTAGTAGATGGACCAGTCTATTTCACATGCTACCCTAATTTTATGGTGGCTCTCAATGATCCCCATATTCTCAAAACTTTAAGCTTTGACGTTACTAGTCAAGGATTAAGCCTAGAAGAGGGAGTTAAAAAAAGTGACCTTTACAAAATCACTTATAAAACTTTAACATCCTCAATGGAACCAAAAATATTAGTCCAATCCCCAAAGGGTAAAACTATGCTTATCGAGACCAATATTAATAAGTCCTCTGTTAGTATCCCAAAGAGACTCTCATGGGACGACATAACGAAGAATCCAAAATGGACAATCAACAATGCTTTTATTCCTCAGAAGAAGGATAAATAACTTTCCCATATAATTGAACATCTTGATGGGAGAGTAGAAATCAAATTCGAAGTTGAAATTCCTCAATTCCCAGTCATTAAAGAAAATATGAATAGAAAAGAATTCATGTAACGCCCCAGGTTTCCAACCTCTAGCCTAGAGACGCTACTACAACCCTTAAACCATTAACCACGGAACTGAACCACTCTAAATCGATTGTACCAAAAATTTCGGCAGCATAACGACGTAAAATGGCCTGAACCAAAATTTTACAACACCTGCTAAACAATAAAACACTTCTAAACATTCAACCCAACTCCACCAAACTACAAATCAGATTCACAACCTACTTCACTATACGAGTCAAGCCTCGTAACAACATATATTAAGCCAATCATGCAACAGAACCCGCTATTCACTCAACTTTTATTGAACACCATCAACTCGTCCCAAAAGAATACTAGCTAAACAATTTTATTTCTTTTAATTAGACTAACAACAAAGCTAAATCACAGGTTAATAAAAGCTAAACATCTCAGGTGAATCTCTCACCCTAACAGAATCACCAAATAACAAAACCGAAGCTAGCATACTCAAAGCATAGCAAAATGAAACTATAACCAACTAAATCCACTCTAGCCTATCAAAACATAGGAAACAAAACTCAAACTCCCAAGGGTTTCTCCTTGAAGTTCTCCTCTTCCTCACTAAGATCCAGCTCGTCGTTTAAACCTGCAACATCTAAAATGTTGGGGGGGAAGATGGGGAAGGGGTATCAGTACAACCATGGTACTAGTAAGCAGCTCACACTTACCAAGCCACAAACAACAAACAACACAACCAACATGCTTAACACACGCATCCAACATGCTTTCACAACCACGAACAAGAAACATGCTTATACAACCACAAACATCCAACTTGCTTTTAAGCCATAAACTAACAACATGCTTAAAGACAACAAACTCGTGCAAATGCATCACACGCTATGCAACACACATACTAAACTCCACATGATTTCCGCGTCATGCTCCGCAACTACATGATTTTCGCGTCATGCTCCGCTAATTACATGATTTTCGGGTCATGCTCCGCTAATTACATGATTTCCGCGTCATGCTCCGCTAATACATGATTTCCGCGTCATGCTCCGCTAATTAAATGATTTTCGCGTCATGCTCCGCTAATTACATGATTTTCGCGTCATGCTCCGCTAATTACATGATTTCCGCGTCATGCTCCGCACCTACCCCACATGAATTTCGCGTCATGTGTTGCGCCACTCTTACGTGATTTCTGCGTCACGCTCTGCTACACATGAATTACGCGCCATGTGCTGCGCCTCACACCCGACTCATGCTACACACCCCCATGCAACATGCAAGCCAGACTCAAACGTGCTCAACACGACATCTCATCATGCTTAACACTCAAACACTCAACATGCTTAAGACAAACAATCATCATGTTTAAACACCTTAAGCGTACACATCTCAAGCAACACAAAATATACATTTTATGCTTTATACAAAGCACTTTAATGATCACAACACAACAGTTCACATATAACATTTCATACATAGCACAGATACAAGTAAAACAGGTAACAATCAATCATACTTCATGCAATCAAACAAGCTTAGTAAGTAGAAACTACTTACCTATAGCGCTCCTAAACAACTCCAACAATCCAAGGTAGTCCTAGAAGCTCCTAAATAACAAGGACAACCTCGGATAAATCAGAACCAACCTAAAGACACTGCAACATGCTTGAAAGGCCAACTCTAACTGAGAAAACACCTAATTTTCTTGCTGGACAGCCACCCAAAATTCCCCATTAAAAACCCAAACCTTTAGACCATGGGCAACCACGTTTAAGGCGTTACGGGCAGTGGGCATTTGCTGGATGTCGGAATTAAGGCTATACAGCAGTTGGACAGCAAGCAACAACCACTTATTATCACATTCTAGGAATCTCTAAGGGTTGGGAAAACACTTTAAAGCCCTAAACGACTAATGGGTAACGACACTAAATGATTTTTAAATCAAAACAACAAGTAACTGACTCAAGAATGACATTCTACGAACTTCTAAAGCTTGGGCAATGCAACTAAGGCCGAGATAATTAATGAGACTTGACTTAGCATGCTTTTTAAGCTATGGACAACAACATAAACTCATTAAACCATGCTTTAAGAACCTATAAGGGTCGGGCAAAGCTATATAGGCGACAAGACTAAATGGGCACTACTACAAAAATCACTTTTAATGACGGGCATTGCCCGTCATTAAAGACTTTTCATGACGGGCGGCGTCCGTCGTCTATACGAGTGTCGTCGTAACTTGTTATGACGGGCGACTTTTAATGACGGGCAATGCCCGTCATTAAAAGTTGTCCGTCATAACAAGTTACAATGATGGACGTTTTTCATGACGGTCAATGCCCATCATGAAAAGTCGTCCGTCATCAAAAGTCCGTCATTATAGGGTATTTTCCAACCAACCAGATTTTTAATGACGGGCAATGCCCGTCATTAAAAGCCGTCCGTCATGAAAAGTCTGTCATTAAAGGGTATTTTCCAACCAACCAGATCTTTAATGACGGGCAGTGCCCGTCATTAAAAGACGTCCGTCATTAAAAGGGTTTTTGCGAACCAAATGTTCGTCATTAAATATCCTTTTTAATGACAGGCATTGCCCGTCATCATTTTGTTCATAATTTAATAAAAAAAATTGTTGGTTGCCCGATAGCATACCAACAATATTTTCTTCATTTTTCAACCTGTAAAGAAAGTAATCTTAATCTTAAATGTGCAAAATTGTATTGAAATCAAATATTTGTCAAATTTCATTCCAATAAGCCAATGAACCAAATTTGTTCATACAATTTTTATTCATATAAGTTTGATATAAAAATAAAATTACAAACAATTACACTTAAAAGCCTCAAACACCTATGATTAAAAGTCTACACCTACACTAAAAAACAAAAATTCTCGTACATGTCGCTTTCATTCTTGTCACCATAATCTTGCACGTACATCAAACTTGAAGAACCTAAGAAAAACAAATTGTAATTAGGTTCGATACAACGCCAAAACAAGAACTCACATAACAAACATATGTCCAACAACTCGAATAACCTAAGAAAAACAAATTTAGTTAACAATAAAATACACAAAAAAAAAACCAATCTCGATGAGTATCGAAAAAAATTGTTAGAAAACCAAATAAACTCCAAAAACTTACAAACTTCAAGATATCAAGTTTAACCCCTTCAGAGAGCCTGTAATGCTCTAGGTTTCTAGAGACATTACTAAAGCATCTATCATAATTCTAACCGGTTGTTCTAGAAATTTCGACAGCATAACGACATACATATGTCTAACCCAAAAATCTTTAAACCTGTTAAACAAGACAAACACGCTTCTATATGAAAAAAAAATCACCCAACTACAACCTCACAATACTTCAGGTTCACAACAAGGTCCCAAATATCTTAAAACTAAGCAAGTTAGTTTTAACATGAAAAACTAATAAGTGACCGACTTTTAATGACGGAAAAACTATAAATATCTATCGCCTTACAACCGAAACAAGGAATCCTACACTTAAAAGAAATGAACTTAACATTGAAACTAATAAGTGTACAACCAGAACAAGCACATCCTACACTGAAACACAATTTAGCATTGCGAGACTTTAGAGTGATCGTAGTAGTGTTCACCTCACAAACTAAAAACAGAATCCACAAACAAAATCCAATAGGAACTGATAGGAATTGATATGCATTGCACACATGATTTCCCTCCAGTTTTCATTATTTACTATCCTTGATCCAAAACAGAATCCTGAGAGTTCTATATCAGATTAACAGACATCAAAGTGTATGTGAAATTTGGAGGCCGTATAACCACTAACGCTGATAAATCTTTCTTCTGACATAAGAAACAGCATAGCAGTGACGAAAGTAAGGAAAGATTTTTAAGAGGTTTGCTGAAAGATGTGTAGGAAATAGGACTGTTTTTCACCTTTTCATCTAGGCCATGAATAAAGCTTTCAGTTGCACTCATAACCCTTCCAAATGGCAATGGAAACTCAATATCACCCCACCTACAAAGACATTGCAGTTTAAGATGACAATATATTTAGCAGCTCATGCATTTAAATAATTAATTGCACTGAAAAAATTCCCATCATCTAATTGTTTAAGGGAAAATGTAGCAAAAGAAGAAAACGTTCATACTTTTTGAAGTTCTTAAAACTAGCAGTACCATCTAGTTCGCCTCTCATGTCCAATGGATAAGGCTTTCCATCAACCAATGTGAAGGGATTCATTTCCAGGAAAGTGAAGTCCAAATCTGCAAATATGAAGCCAAGAAGTTGAGATAGAGTTCTACAAGCTACTGAAGCCATTCCCATTATCAGGGAAAAGAATGAGAAGAGCACCTTGAATTAGAGCAAAAACAGACTTGATAAAGTCCTCAATTTCCCCTTGATCTGGATTAAAAAGTAAACTTCATGTCAACTCTCTATAGCTATAGTGGGCACAAAAATATATGGTAGGATGAAGTTCATTCTGGCTGCCTGAATCTTATGCTAGAATACTGTTAATTTATTTCATCAGAGATGCAGGAGTTGGGACTATAACTGTTTATGCTAAACGTACCTCCAAAGGAAGGGTGTGGCAACAAGTGGAGCACATACTTCCGATGTAAAGGATGCTCCTGTTGGAACAAAAATTAAGGGGAAAGAAAGTCTACAAGGATTGTTAATATACAATCTCCTAGTTCTCTCTCTTAGTTAAAAACAGAACTTAAACATTAGAGTGATTATGGAGTTTAGTAGTATGGAAAGACAGTTATGAGTCTTCAAAGAGAATTTTGATAATGATTTTTTATATACAAGGGATGAGGCTAATAGTAATAGGTCTATAGCCATTCACAAAACACCTTCAATATGTCAGTCGGGCATAAGGGTGTTCCAAGATCATTTTTAGAACTTCGCAATAATAGCATCTAGACCCATAGCTTTATTTGAACCTGATAAGAACCAGAATAGAACTACAATGTATTATTACGATAAACCCAAGTGTTCGAGGTACTTGGACCCTAGTGAAAGCTAATGAAGTCAGTAATCCTACTTATTGAAAGCTTTGTTTGTCTAAAGGTAAAAAAGACAAAGGCATACCCTTGAAGCGAGAAGGATAAAGCTGCTCCATACTTTCACCATCCTAATAAACAAAAAAAAAAAATGTCATTTGGCACCAACACTAAAGCAGTATCAAATCTACATTCTAAAAAGGAATTATTGTCTCAACTTGACAAGTGAAAAGAAGAATCAAATCTACAACAAATACAAAAAATAATGAAAGATAGAAGCTGAAGCACTTGAGATTTAGTATAGAGTTTCGTTAATTTAGTTTTCCCCCCTTTTGGAGAAGAAAAATGAGTTACAATAAAGTCAAAATCTTTATGAAAAACCATCCAACTGCAATATATTTGTGTGGTTTTGGTCTTATAGTTGAAGAATAAAGCATTGCAGTTTTCCACCCCATTGCATTGAAAATTATATTGAAAACTCTCAAAAACAATCGGCAAACAAAAATTTCATGAACCATCAAAGGGCACTTGATACCACAATCCCAATTTTGTATTACTTCTAACTTTAAACAAATAAACATTGCAAAATATTTCAATCCTATCAGTATAAGTGAACAAAATTTGCAGACACCAATTATTATTATAAGAGACATAGATTTTCCTCTTCATCGCACGATTTGAAGACCCATAAATCGATATAAGGGATTCGAAAAATTAAGGGTATATAGAATAACCTGCTATTGATAACATTCATCTCATGGAGTGTGACACAATGTACAACCTTCTTCGCTTTTGCAACTCACCATCAGGGGAAATATTTGGCCTTCTTCTATTGCTTCTCTCTTCGTTTCAACTCCACTTTGGAACTGACATGGAGTGGCTCATCCTACTTCCCCATAAAATCCCTTGAATACGCAATGAATCTTCTACTTTTCCTCAAAATCAATGCAGCAAAGGGAACCAAAATCGACCTAAAACCTTATCTTAATAAGGTTGAGAGAAGATGTGACCGTTCGAGATACCAACCAACAATTGCACCAGTCGTTGAATTGATCACCGCACGCTTCAGATGTCCTGGCTCCACCATCGTCGGAGAAACCATGCCTCCTCAGGTTTAAACTAAAACCTAAAACATCAACAACTTCAAAATCAAGTCCAAACAACAAAGAGCTCAAGCTTCACAATCCAACGCACAACTTCAATATCAATGGGATGCACAAACGAACTGCAAAAGAAAAAAAAATCAACCGCTAGAGATGGAAAACAAGCGAAACAAAACCACAAGAAAAAGCAGAGAATCGTAGAGAAATCCAGGCGATTGAGTGAGCAAAAATGTTAAATCGACCTTATGAGACAAGTAGAGGTCGAGCTTGGTCTACAACTCTAAACGATGGTGTTGAGCGAATGAAAAAGGATTAGGGTTTGCGGGAGAAGCAGAGTTGGGGAGAGAGAATGAACAGGGAGAACGGAAAATCGAGGAGGGAGAAAGAATTAAAAAAAGAAGTATGAAACCTTTTAATGACGGACATGTCTGACATTGTAGATGGCTTTAAATTTTTTTCCACTCACTTCCGCATTTTTCTTTGTCCGTCGTCTTTTCCCCGCGTGTTTTCTTTTTGTCCGTCATCAAAAGCTTAATTTGTAGTAGTGGGGCATTGATGAACTACATGATTTTTAACTAAAACAACAACGATAACCCATTTATAAACATGTTCTAGGACTTATAAAGGTTGGGCAACACCTATGGGCCTAGATAACTAATGGGTAACGACCTAAACATGCCACTAAAGCTAGAACACCTAATGGGCAGAAAACTTCAATGTTATAAACAAAGGGATAACAAGGAAACTTACCCAAACGGACCTGCTTTCAAGCTAGACGGGTTATTCTAACCTCAAACAGCATGTTAGAACGCTCCTTGGGTAATGGGTGATCGAACTTAAGTGTTTCAAACTCAATCGAGCACTTAGACGACACTGCAGAACAGAAAATTCAACACAAACTTAATTTTCAGCACATAAACATTATGGGCAATTAATTCTAAGCACCAACTGAACAGGGTAAGCGCTTAAACTTACCGGAGTTGTTAAGTGATGCCGAAAACACCCAGTAACACTGCTGGACAGAGGCTAAAACGCGAAAGATGGGGCCTCGAACTGCTGCCTGCGCGAGATCTAACCAAAACAACGCAAGGGACTCTTATATCGACCTTAATCAACCTATAACGAGAGCAAAAGAGACTTACCCACGAGTTAAGGCTGAAACGCGGAGGGAACGAGGCTCCGAGCTGCTGTCTGCGCGAGATCTAACCAAAACAGACACAAAAGGACTTAGATCGGGCCTTAACGACAAGGAAAGGAAAGGGAAAAAGCTTACCCATGAATTTCTTACTGCACGAAACCTGAATTGCACAAATCCTTGTGTGGGTTTTGATTTTCAACGAGAACTGACCGGAGAGGGGATGCGGCTGCTCGAGCTGCGACAGATGGCGGCGGCTGGCTTCACGGCAGGAAGGAGGAACCGAGAGAGAGATGGATCGCGACGATCCGCGAAGAGAGAGATCGCGGAGAGAGAGAGGGTCGACTCCATGGTACGGGCCCAGACGGAGGCGGCGCGACGATTGGTGGGGCAGCGGCTGAGAAACGGCAAGGAGATGGAGGGAGATGAAGGGTTTTACCTTGCGTGAAAGAGAGGAAAAGAGATGAGGCTAGGGCTTTTTTTCTTTCTATCTCCTTAACTCCTTTTCTTTTTCTTTAAACCCATTAATTAACTCCAAAACCTCCAATACCTGAAAAATAGCCCATTCAGAGATTGGCTTCCAACAACCCACATCTACAGAAAATTGGTTTCAGCTAACCAATTTTAATCGAGCTTAAGGGAGGAATTTAATTACTTAAATATTATGCTTAATTCTGAAAATAACCACCCAACATCATGGTATAAAATTAATAACTCCATAATACAAGCCCAAATTTAATTTGACTAAATATATGGAATTTAAATACCCAAAATGCACGGGGCGTCACAATTCATGAGTTCAAGACCAAGCACTTCTGGTATTAGACCAGAATCTCATTCTAATCTGATTAGAACTAGCTCCTTTTTTTTTTGCAAAGGAAAAATAAGGTTTGATGGTAGAGAAATAGAAGATTTTAAAGAAAACAAATTTTTGATAATATGCAAAGAGAAAAAAATTGGGCGGTTAAATAAACAGTAAACTGCGTATATGCAGGATCAAAAATTGGGCGGTTAAATAAACAATAAACTGCGTATATGCAGGATCGAACCCCCACCATGGAGCAATCAAGGATAATAACTCACTCAACCACTGAGCCAGGTGGTTGTTTGATAAAAATTTGGGTGGTTAAATAAACAGTAAAATCTATAAGATTAGAACACGGAGTTCCAAATCTTCAATATGAAGAAGATAAACCACCCTCTCCAACTCAAACAACTATGGACACAGAGTCTGTAGGGTTAAGATCCCTAGCGCAGCGGAAGAGCATTAGACCTTTGCTCGCGAATTTAACCACATAATAAGAATACCAGTACGTGGGGAAAAATTTACAACATTCATATTCAAAATATACTACTATAACAGAGGTCATAAACATGTTGTAATTTACATAATTAAATCCTATTTAGTTCATGCTTTTCTAAGAGAAAAGGATATCGTCAACTTACTGTCGTTGGCGACTTGATCGTTCTCCAAACGCTTGATTTTGTGAAAAAAAAATACAGCAGCCCTTCAAGATCACAATCTACTGGACAACACCAAGAGTGATTCACCAGTATTCTCCAAGGGGATTTGAGGGGGAAAAGCTTGTGGGAGCTTTTGGGTTATTCTGTAAAGGGGAAGTCTAGAGAGACTTTTTCTCTGAAAGGAGAGCTAGCCTAATAGATCCGAGAGTACCAATTGAATCCACCAACTGCCTCCACCACAGATGAGGAGAAATCTCAGCCCAACTCCCCACAACGTGAGGCACACAGTTAGGAAGGGAAGGCTACGTAGAATTATGCCACGTACACACACTGATCAGTTAAAACTGATCATTAAAATAAATTTAATTTAAAATAAATTAATTTTATTTATTTAAATAAAACAATTAAATAATTAATTAAATTCATATTTAATTAATCACTTTCATTTAAATTATATTTAAATGAATATTCCCCACATAACCTATAGTTTTAATTTATTAAATTCAATTAAATCAAATTTAATTAAATTAATTTAATTAAATAATTAATTAATTCACTAATCAATTAATTACTAAATTAAATATCATATATTTAATTTATCTTATAATTGAATCATATTCAATTATCTTTCTCTCACATAACCTATAGTTTAATGTGCATCTAATGCACATTAATTTTAACCTATAGTTTTAATATGAATCCAATTCATATTAAATTTAATATTTGAACTCCTTCAAATATTTAATTCTCTCATAAATTAATTTTGAATCAATATTCTCACTGCAGATGTATTTCTATGTCCATGGATATTGACCAATAACAGCAAGTTAGTCTTTCACGAGTGTTCGTAACACCAACTGGGTCAAATTACCGTTTTATCCCTAGGTTACCTCTACATCCTTAAGTACAAGTGCTCCTCTAATGAACAACCTGTTTGAGGTCCAACCAACAAACAGAAATCTCTTTTGTGCCATTGAGAGGGTAGGACCCTTTGTTCAAGACCTAAACACACCACTTAAGGGAACACTTGTCTACTTACCCTAAAGTCGGGAAGGAATGAATTTCATCTTGTGTGATTATGTTCTTAGCTCCCCACTCGGTCTCGTCCCCAAAATGGTAGGCTTATTGAGTTGGCGTGCAGGTCACTCTCACCCATACAGATTGATGCGATGACTGAAGGTGGATGTTGGAAAATATGAAAAATAGAAATTAAAGATGAATTCAGCCAACCAAGTGCAAGTATACACTATCGCATGTGGTAATAAAACTCTGAAAATATTCCAAAGGTATCGATCCCACATAGACTAAGTTTGAACACAGATTTGAAGAAGAAACTGCTCTTAAATTGCGTACAAAAAAGTAACCAAAGAAAATAATTGATGTTGGGTTTTGGAAAATAAATAAGCAAACAAGTAAAAGAAATAACAACAATAATAAAAGCGAGGTGTTCAGTAAAGCTTCAACCCTAAGGCAAATAACTCTAGTAATGGCTTATTTAACCTAAGGCTAGAGATGCATTGGGTCAGGTTTAACTCCTATTTGTCCTTGTTCCCAAGAACCGTTAGAAGACTAAGCGAGTGCCATTATGCACATTTCTGTGACTCGACTCCGACATAGATTATTCATGCGTGCAACCTATAACCCTATAGTTGTTATAAGCGACCATCCCCTATAACACCAAATATACTCTCTCGAGCCCTTTCTCCTATATCACCTTTATGAGAATCGATATTGTTTGACCCTTTCAGTACCAAACTCACATAGCATGCAAAGTCTAAGTGATCAAGTTAAACTCAGCAAGATTAGAATGATAATCAATAAAGGATCACATGCAATAAATAGAACTTAGGCAAATAAGCAACTTTCAAGCCATTTTAACCATAAGGGAATTCACTATATCGAACCCCTCAATGGAATTTAGCTACGCATGATGGAATATGATGCAAACAAATAACTTTCCATTGAAATAATGAATAAGAAATACAAAACAATGAAAAGAAACAAGTGCTTGAAAATTAAAGTGTAGTAGCTACAACTAAGGTTTTTTCACTTTATCCAATCATTCTAGAGTTCTCACGACACTCTACTCTCCTTTTACAAGGTGGAAATAGGGTGAAATCTCCACAAACACTACGATTTGATGTCTAACTAAGGTTATAATTTTGTCTTCTAGCAAGGACCTCGGGCATCCCTACTCATGGGCGTCTACTAGGGTTCTGTCACTACCCTCTCCTTCTTCCCAGTGAGTTCTGCTTGGATTTGCCTTCGAATCATGGCCTTTATAGCGTGGGGAGTGGTTGAGGAGTCACGAAAATGATGCTTGTAGGTGGCCCAGTCAGTTTCAGAGTCAAATAAGTCGATTAGGTGCGCAAAACGCTTGTTCAAAATGACCCGCGATGGACTCGGAACTATCTGCATCTGCCCAGAAATGGGGTCGCATTTCACTTTGGCCTTGACAGAAATGCGGTCGCATTTCTGGAGATTTTCCCGTTTCCCTCGTTTTCTCCAAAACACCAAAAGTCAAATTCACACCAAAATGAGTTCTTTTAAGCACAAATATGTATAATTTGACACACATGACTCTCAAAGTCCTAACTCATCAACTTTAACACTTTTTAAGCTCAGGAATAGTGATTTAGGTCTAAAACATACAAGTTTCACAAGAAAATGAGCTAAATATAAGGGCAAAATAAGTATATTTTTGGCCCTTATCACAGATCAAAGGACAATACTCCCCACTCGGTCTTGTATGGGTGAGAGTGGCCTGCACACCGACTCAATAAGCCTACCATTTTGGGGACAAGACCGAGTGGGGAGCTGGAAACATAATCACACAAGATGGAATTCACTCCTTCCCGACTTTAGGGTAAGTAGATGAGTGTTCCCTTAAGTGGTGTCTCCGGGTCTTGAGCAAAGGGCTCTACCCTCTCAATGTCACGATAAGGATTTCTGTTTGTTTGTTGGATCTCAAACAGGTTGTTCATTAGAGGAACACTGGTACTTAATGATGTAGAGGTAACCTAGGGGTAAAACGGTAATTTGACCTAGCTGGTGTTACGAACACTCGTGAAGGACTAACTTGCTGTTATTGGTCAATATTCGTGGACACAGAAATATATCTGCAGTGGGAAGAGTGCAACTGTGGGTCTATAGTGGAGTGTACCCACAGTTAACGAATATTGATTAACTTGGTTAATGAGTTTAGCCAATTAATCTAATATCGTTGGAGCTTCTAACCTGCAGGTCCATTAGGTCCCACTGGTAGCTCATAAAGGGTATTGAGGTAAATTTACTAAGGGAAATAATGTAATGTACGTAGATACATTATATTATAAAGTTTTTATTTACATTAAACCTTATAATACAAATTTATTTTGAATGTTGATTCAAAAATTAATTTATGAGAGAATTAATATTTGAAGGAGTTCAAATATTAAAATTAATATGAATTGGATTCATATTAAAACTATAGGTTAAAATTAATGCGCATTAGATGCACATTAAAACTATAGGTTATATGAGAGAAATATGATTGAATATATGATATTCAATTTAATAGTTAATTAATTAAAGAATTAATTATTTATTTATTCTAATTAAATTTAATTAAATTACATTAAAACTATAGGTTATGTGGGAGATGTACATTTATATATATGATATAAATGACATAATCAATTAAAATTAGATTTATTTGATTATTAATTTAATTAATTAAGTAATTGTTATTTATATTAATTAAATAAATATATTTTAATTTAATTTAAATTAAAATTAAATTAGATTTAACTGATTTGATCAGTTAAATGGACGTGGAAAAGTTCTCCACGTTTTTCTCCTCTCTCACCCTAACCACTGGCGGTTTTGACCAGAGATCTCTTAGGGGTTAGATCTAACTTCCCTTCTAAGATTGGATTATTCTCTCTGAAGATCTCTCTCTCAGTAATATTTTCTCCCAAGAATTCCCTTTCTAGAAAAACAAAAAAGGATCACACCATCCTCCTCAATCAAATCCCAAGGAGAATATTGGTGTCTCTCTAGTGGTAGTGCCATTTGGATTGAAGAGATTGTGATTTTAATGTACAGAGAAGATCTTCCTCCCTAAGGTGTTGGTGAAGCATTCAGAGCCGTCAACGAGAGTAAGGCCTTTGAATCCCTCTTCTCTGTAAATTAATCTAGGATTAGATCTTAGATTTAATTTTTACTTTAAAAAAAAAACATGTTTAGCCTTAATATTTTGCAGTAGATTTAATTGTTATATCTCTGTATAATTTTTCCAACGTATGGGTATTTTAATTCATAATTAAAATATGAGTAAAGGTCTGGTATATTTCTGTTGCGCAAGGGCTTTAATCCCTACAAGGAGAAAGAAGATAGATACTGTAATTCCTTGATTTATGAGATAAACTGTTTTGTTTTTTTTTTTAAATTAAATTAGATAGCGGCTTCCTAAAAATAGAGTATGAACGTGAAAATTGACTCAAGGGTATAATTGGAAAGACGATCCTCATGAAAATAGGTTAAAAAAATGGTTTAGCCATTTTTTATTGAAAAAATCTATTTGACCATTTTTCATTGAAAAAATTTGTTTGACCATTTTTAAAAAATACAGTGTATATCTGGCCATTTATAAGGATTTTCCTTTGAAAAATGGGTATTCTTTTAAGCCTATTTCTGTAGTTATCCCAAATTTAAAATTATTGGGCCCAAAATTTGGGCCCAATACTGAGTCGGTGGGCTACTGTTTAATTAAAAAATAGGGGTATCTACAAGAATGAGCCAAAAGAAGCCCATATATTTCAGATGTGTCCATATTCTTTCAAAATCCCATTCATGTCCAGCCCATCTTCAATTAAATGAAGCCCAATTACTGATTTGACCCTCTGAATTACAAGATAAAAAAAAAGACACAAAAGGAAAAAACGGTTTAGATACTAAATATGGAAAAAAATGATATTTTAGGGCACTAGAAAAATCTTCTTCCTCTCTTCCTCCATAGTCGTGTAGCACCTCCTTCACCATCCATCTTCTTGTTCTTTTGTTCAATCGGCCAACACTTATCTCCTCCATCTTCGGCGTCTTCTCCGGCAACAATTAGAGCAGCAACGAGCATTTTTCGGAGAACCCGAGGTCTTCGACGGCAACGATTTCAAGTGGATTTCGGTGCTCTTTTTTCTCTCGATTTTCCTGTTTTCATCCGCGATTTCTTTGTTTTTCGTTTCTTCATCTTCCACGTTCTCCTTCTGCTTTTTGGATTTTTTTTTAAATTTTGCGTCTGGTTTATTGGAAAAATACCTTTCTTTTTTATGCGTTTGGTGTACTACGTCGAAAGACATTTGGTTTCTTTTTTTTCTGTCTGTTTTTATTTTGGTTCTGTTTGGTGTCTGGAAAAACACCCTTTGTTTTTTTTAGCTTCTACATTTTTAATCTACATCTTCCATATGGGTTTTTAATCTACATTTCTTAGTTAAATACCCGGTATTTATTCTACATAGATGGTATTTACTTTACGTAGGTGATCTTCTCTATTTGTTTGATCTCACCGGTATTTTTATTTAGCTCACTGACATAGTTATTTCATATGAGGTATTTTTATTTAGCTCATTTGTGTAGTTATTTCATATGGGGTATTTTTATTTAGCTCATTGGCATAGTTATTTCATATGAGGTATTTTTATTTAGCTCATTGGCATGGTTATTTCATATGGGGTATTTTTATTTAGCTCATTGACATAGTTATTTCATATGAGGTATTTTTATTTAGCTAATTGGCATAGTTATTTCATATGTGATATTTTTATTTAGCTCATCGACATAGTTATTTCATATGATGTATTTTTATTTAGCTCATTGGCATAGTTATTTCATATGGGATATTTTTATTGTTAATTTCATAAACATGGGTTCCTTGAACAGTGAAGAAAAATACAAAACATGACTAGAAAATAAATATAAAATTATTAAAATACTGAAGATGAAATACTAAATATATTGCAAACTTACTCATCTGTCGGATATGAAAACGAACCTATGACCGAAAACCAAAAAAGACAAAGTAAGTGTGGTCAGAAACCAAAATGATAACGAAAATGCCAAAAAAAAAGGAAGATCCAACACACTAAAAGAAAAAAAATGTAATGAAGATAGAAATGGAAGTCGATATTGAAAAGAAAACGGAACATTACCAGAATTAAAAACATTTGAAAAAGTAAAAAAAATGAAGAAGAAGATACCCATACTGGATGATGCGTCCATAAGAAGAAAATGAATAATGTAGAAGAAATGCGGCAAAATGGTGCAGACGATATTCGGAAATTGCAAAGAAAATGGCATGACAAAAGAAATTCTGGTTGAAAATAGTAGCAGACGGCAAAATAAGCAACATTGTTTAGAAGGAAATTGATAAAAATCGTATTTTTAAGAATATAGAAGAAGATGGCAAAAATCAAGATAGAAAGTGGATATTGTTGGGTTTAATGTCCTATAAACTCGTAGTTTGTAAATCATTAAACATATTCTATTTCCAATAAAAACGTTATTGAGGTTATTCAGTAAAAGATGTTATTGAATATGTAAATTGCGAATGATTAACCTAAATCCAATAAACTAAGATCCTTGGCTATAACATGAATACTCGAACTATATGTAGGGACATATCATAGGATCAAATTCAAGTTTATAGCCAAAATAGTCTATAGTATAAGGATAGGGTTGCGTACCTTATCCTGGGGACACTATGGACGCGGCCCACCTTGTATTAAGTACAAACGATGAGATCCTAAATCGTTCATGTAGAGACATGCGAGTGGGTGCGTCCTATGCAATGGTTTGCATAAGACTGGACTGCGAAATAAGTCACTTTCTCTTTATAACGTCGTTTACTGTAGAAACTGACTATTTCTCAAGATGACCTAGGTAACTCGATCTTAATCCTGAGCTAACTATGAACTCCTGTTTATACGAGATTATCCTTTGATCTGCATGGGTGAGAGTGGCCAGTCTTCGCCGACTCAATAAGCCTACCATTTTGGGGATAAGATCGGATAGATAGCTGGGGACATAGTCTCGCAAGACGAAATTTGCTCCTACCCATTTCAGGGATAGCAGAGAGGTTGTTCCCTTAAGTACTAACTCCAGAACTTGAACAAGGGACCCCACCCTCTCGTTGGACCGAGAGGGACTTAGGTTTGATGTTTGGACCACAAACCGATTGTTCGTTAGAGGATTAGTGGAACTTAAGGAACAAGAAGTACTATAGGGGTAAAATGGACATTTGACCCAGCTATAGCTACGAACAACCTGTGAAGGATCGACTTACTAAACATGGTTATATCAAGTGGGCGGAAATATATCTATGGTGAAGGGAGTGCAGCTACTGGGCTATAGTGGAGTGTCCCGGTAGTTAACGAATGTTGGTTAGCTTGGTTAATGAGATTAGTCAGTTAGCCTCGAATCGTTGGAGCCCATGATCTATAGGTCCATTAGGTCCCCCTACTAGCTCATATCGGAATAAAGCCTAGAACAATAAGATAGGAAACTTTGAATCGTTCAAAATCGGGAAAAAAAGGTATTATCGTCAAATTGTGTTTGACACAATAATTTAATTGTGAATTACATTATTAAATGAGAGATAAAGTATTTAAAAGTGTTTTAAACACTATATATATGAATTAGGATTCATATATAATGGATTGCACAAGGTTGGTATGATTAATTGGATTTAATCATAAGATATTAATTGAAAAAGGTTTTCTAATTAATTACCTATTAACTTCAATTTGGAATTGAAATTAAAACAAAGATGCAAGATTGTAAATCAGATTTTAATTCATAGATAGTGGATATTGTTGGATTCCCACTCTTGCATGATGATACAAAGTGGAAATACAACACATCCATGCACTAGTTGCATGTATTGTTACATGAACACCTAGAATCTACTATGGCTTGCATCTCCAACATGTGTCTTGCTTCTTGAGGCTCTTCCTTGCATGGAATCACTCTATAAGTAGAGTGTGAATCAGATTGAGAGCCAAGAGAGCCATTTCCATACTGTTATGCTGTTGGAATTTGGTCTCAAACTCACTCATCTCCATATATCTCTCAAGTGCTTGAACCTTCAAGTATTCCCTTCCCATTCCCTATCTCTATAGACTCCCACAAGTCGTTCTTGGCCCGGAGAATAGTAGGGAAGACACTAAGGGTTGTCCTAAGAAGATTGGAGAAGAAAAGAATCCACGGAGGTCCACCTATTGAGCTGTTAAAGGTTGGTACATCTAAACTCTCTGTTTCTGGTTTCTTTAGAACAAGCATGCTTTAGGAGTAAAATTGATGTAGTTAAAGGCTTTCGATCTTCAATTGCTTCCGCATGTGTTATATGAACACCTTCAATTGGTATCAGAGCATGATTAGAGCACTTAATTTGCATTAATTTTACTGTGGTGGGTACCATTCATAAGATGAATTTTCTGTGTGCTAAAGTGGATGTGTTCTGGTTTGGCATTTTTTTGAGCTTTAATTTCTTCATGAAAATGTAATTGCTCGGAAATGTATGAGCTTTAATTCCTTCTTCTTCACAAGTTTCTGCTGGTGGCCCCTTTCTTCTCTCTTTGTCACCGCCGATGCCATGACCGACCGTCATCGCCACCGCCAGCATCATTTTTTGTCGGCCATCTTAGAGGCAAAGTATACTTCTTTTTTCTTCTTGTTCCTTTCAACGATTTATATATAACGATTTATATATATTAGAAAAATTTTAAAAAAAAAAAACAACGTATCCGTATCTTAGTTTCTTAGAAATTGAGGTATCGTTGTGTCTATGTTCGTGTTCTGTGTCCGTGTCCGTGCTTCTTAGGTGGGAACCAAATTTGACCGTTTTGATTACTTTTGTTACCAATAGTTGTCATTATGGTTAGTATTTGAAGTTTTAAGAACTTTAATTTTAATATTTTGCAAGTTGTAATAATGATAGTTTATAACTTTGATGAATTTTAAGAACCTCAATGTTTAGGAAATGAGGTTTTTTAAGAACCTAAAGTTATTATTAACGTTTATAATATTGGAGTTTCAAAAGAGTACAATTTTGACATGTCTTTAACTTGTTGTAATTTAACTTCTTATTAGTAACGTTTTTCAGCAAATGGATCATCCCTCCTAACCCATTCGTGTTGATGGTTGATAGTTTTGAATCTTGATGAAGTTGAAGACTTGCAATAATTGTTAATTATGTTGTAATACTGTAGTTTTAAGAGAGTAATTAAGAAAAAAATAATAATTATGATAATTGATATGTTTTATTAGGACTTAAGAGTAAGATAAAGTACACATAAGTGGGAAAAATGCTCTCGACACCCCTTCTTTTCTTTAATTTTGGACCATTGGTCTTATTACATATATGATTTGCTTCTCAACTGTACTTGTATCTATAGTGTAAATTCAAGTCTATTGGATCATCTTCTTTCTCCCCTTAAACAAAGATTTCGTGAGTTGAAAATTTTGGGCTTTGGTTAATTATCTATCTCAATTCATAGCCAATGTCTTGTTGAATGGATATTATCTTTCGATTTCGTACTTGTATAGTTGCATTGACATTTTCTAAACATAAAGTTAGTTTTTTATCTCATCAATGTACACCATTGATTACCTGTTTATTTAATTGACTTATCCTTGAAGTTGAACTATATGATATATTGATATATGAGATATAAACGGACAAATTTGGACTTCGTCCACTTTTTGCTGCAATTAGGTTTGACGTGGTGTAGAGAAAAAAATTGTTCTTCTTTCTTCTCATAATGGTTTCTCCCGTAGTTGCCTGCTTTCATATTTTAAGAGACCACCGGAAAACCCACATATCTCCACAATGGTATGATATTGTCCACTTTGGGCATAAGCCCTCATGGCTTTGCTTTTGGTTCACCCCAAAAGGCCTCATACCGATGGAGATATTTGTCCTCCCTTATAAACTCATGATCATCCCCTTGTTTAGCCAATGTGGGACTTCGATCGTATTCCCAACAATCCTCCCCTCGAACAAAGTACCACCGAACCTCCCCTCAAATAGTCGTTTATCCGTCCAACTCTTTAAGCTTCACCTCTTTACCGAGAGTTCTTGCTCTTATCCAGGACAACTCCTTTCACCAGTGTATACCCACCTGCTTAGAGCTCAACCACAGACCTCCACCATGACTATTAAGGCTCACAACTTCTTTGTTCGGCACCCGAGGATTCCACCCAACATGGCTACGCTCAGGACATGACTCTGATACTACTTGAAAGGACTACCAGACAAAGTTTGGAGGTATAAGAGCTCCATTTGATCCAAAGTTTGGAGGTTTGTGGTTTAGTGCCTTTTATTTTGATTCTTTGTTCTGTGAGGTATATATTGGCTAATGTCTTCAATGTCGACTTGTTTCGAGGTTGCTCGATTTGTTGAGAAGGGTGATTTCGGTCTATGGAGAAAGAAGATTAAAGCTCTTTTGGTGCAACAAAAAGCAGTTAAGATCTTGTGTGACGAAAATGACCTTCCGACGACACTCACAGAAGATGATAAAAAGGAAATGGATGAGATTGCCTATTCGACCATTATACTCTATCTCTCAGATGGAGTGCTTAGGCAAGTGAATGAGGTATCTACCACAGTTGAGTTATGGAAAAAGCTAGAGAGCCTTTATCTGACAAAGTCTCTACCAAATAAGTTATATTTAAAGGAAAAATTCTTTAGATATAAGATGGATGAGAGTAAAGGCTTGGAAGAGAACTTGGATGAATTTCTAAAGATTGTAGTTGATCTCAATAACATCGGTGAGAAGATGTTAGATGAGAATCAAGCAATGATACTTTTGAATTCTTTGTCGGATTCATTTCGAGAAGTTAAGGCTGCAATTAAGTATGTAAGGGATTCGATGACCATGGATATTGTGTTGGATGCCTTGAAGACTAGAAATCTTAAAATTCAAAAGGAACGCAGGGAAAGAGAGTTACTTATAGCCAGAGGGAGAGCTGAGAAAAAGAACTGGAAAGGAAAGGATTCTAGAACCAGGTCCAAATCCAGAGGAAAAGGGAAAAAGTGTTACTTGTGTCGTAAGGATGGACATTTTAAGAAAAATTGTCCATTGAATAAGAACAAAAAAGTCTCTGATGGTAGGAGAGGTGAATTGAGTTCAGCTAATGTTAGTGATGGGTATGATTCAGCAGAGGTCTTGATGGTGTCTAGTAGAGATTTTCAAGATGAGTGGATCATGGATTCAGGTTACACATTTCACATGACTCCTAATCGAAAATATTTGATTGACTTTCAGGAAAGCAGTGGTGGAAAAGTCTTGCTCAGAGATAATGGTGTTTGCCATGAAAGGAACTGGGTCAATTTGGCTTACAACACATGATAGGATGATCAAAATTCGTAGAAATGTAAGGTATGTTCCAGAACTTAAACGAAATCTAATTTCTCAAGGTGAATTAGATAGATCAAGTTATTGCTATAAATTTTAGAATGGAGTTCTGAAAGTTTCTAAGGGTTCTTTGGTGAAGTTAAAAGGATCCTTGAAGAATGGTCTTTATGTGTTGGAAGGGACCGCTATTGCAGGAATTGTGGATGTTGCATCTGGTAAAGGAACTGATATGTCTATGTTATGGCATAGAAGGTTGGCACATGTGAGTGAAAGAGGTCTACAAGCTCTTTCTAAACAAGGCTTACTTGGAGGTATTAAGGACATTGAACTTCCATTTTGTGACCATTGCATAATGGGAAAGTCTTAGGGTAAAATTCGGAAAAGGGAAGCATTTAACGAAAGGCATATTAGATTATGTGCACTTAGATTTGTGGGGTCCGGCAAATGTACCTACTATGGGAGGTTCAAGGTACTTCATGTCAATCATTGATGATTTTTCAAGGAAAGTGTGGATTTATCTACTTAAACAAAATGATGAAGCTTTTGGGAAATTCCTTGAATGGAAGAAGGCAGACTGAGAACCAAATAGGGAGAAAGGTAAAGTACTTGAGGACTGATAATGGTTTAGAATTTGTAAATCACAAATTCAACAAACTTTGCAAGTCTGAGGGAATCATGAGGCCCCTTACTATTACATACACTCCTCAGCAGAATGGTTTAGCTGAGAGGTTTAATGGAACGATAATGGAGCGTACTAGGTGTCTCCTATCAAATGCTTCATTGCCTCAGAAATTTTGGGGAGAAGCTGCCCAAACCGCCTGTTATCTCATTAACAGGAGTCCGTCTTCCGCTATAGATTTCAAGACTTCCTCAAGAGATATAGAAAGGTGAAGCTTCAAGTTTTGAACATCTCAAGGTATTTGGTTGTTTAGCTTATGCTCATGTTAAGGAAGGAAAGCTAAACAGGAGAGCATTGAAATGTATGTTTATTGGCTAACCTCAAGGTGTCAAAGGATATAAGCTTTGGTGCTTCGAAGAAGGTAGAAGTAAATGTATAATTAGCAGAGATGTCACTTTCAATGAAGATGAGATGTCATTTTGTAGTAAAAGCCAACCAGAATAGCGATCAGTTGAGAATGTTGAAACAGAAGTCAAAACCGAGTCTGAAACACGATCATCAGCTACTAGAAGTGAATCGAGTGATGGGCACAGTTGGGTTCACAAGCAGAGTCTTCACAGCGGCCTGAATCTGATGGTATACAATTTCAACAAGAGAGAACTATGATTGATGAGGGGCTTTCATTGAAGAAAGTTCAGATAACAATGATCTGCAAAATTATCAGCTTGCACGTGATAGATCTCAGAGAGTGAGACAAGTGTTGGGATTTATGCCCTAAAACTCGTAGATAGTGAATGTAAACAAATTGTATACTTGTTTCAATAAAGTGTTATTGAGTTTCAACAATAAAGTGTTATTGTTAAATATTGCACATTTTGACCCAAATCCAATAAACTAAGATCCAAGGTTGTTTGTATGTAACTTGAACTAGTATGTGGGGACATACGAGGATCGATGTTTAAATAACAACCTAAAAGGTCTATAGTACAAGGATAAGGTTGGGTACCTTATCTTGGTAACACTATGTGATACGACCCGCTTTGTATTTGATACAGACGCATTGATCCAAAGCGTCCATGTAGTAGACATGCAAGCGGGGGTATCCTATGCAATGAGTTTGCATAAGACCGGACCATGAAATAGTAAACCACTAGATATAACACCGTTAACTAGTTAGGTTACTGTTTCAATAGGATGACCTAGGTAACTCAGTCTTAATCCTGAGTGTGTCATGAACTTCTTCTCATGAGGGATTGTCCTTTGATTAGCATGGGTTAGAGTGGCCAATACACCGACTCAATATGCCTTCCTTTTTGGGGACAAGATTGATAACTTGCAAAAAGCAAGTTATTTGTCCTGTAAACTTAGACTAAAACAAGGCCAAAAGAAACAAAGATGCGTTGCTTCAGCGCATAAAGAGGGAAAAATGTGATAATTTTATGCGGCAAGATGTATTCATGTATGCGGTGTGAAATTATAAAATATAGGGCGCTAACGCAACTAATTCGGTTGTTTTTCAAGTGTCTTCTTATCGCAGGCACACATCTCAAGATGATCAAGAAACAGATAAGATAATGAAAGGACAAGCGCTGACACAACCAACGCAAGTGGGCGGAAAAAGGGGAGAAAAAGTTAAAGCAAGTTGCCTAATGATGATTAACGCAAGTTGCTAATTACTTGGAGAAGTCATCTTCCCTCACCTATAAATAGAAGCCAAAAATCAAATATCAGGATCAATCTTGATCCATTTTTCTGCTCAAGAGGGAGAAGAAGGAAGATCAGCAGAGGAATCACAGAGAGAGTTGTGATTAGGAGCAAACTTATGCTTGTAATGTTTTCTTCTAGAATGTCTTGTTTTGCTCGCATGAGCTAAATTCTTCTTCAAGGCTTAGCCCAAGCACCTCATGCGGTGATAAGTATATTTTGTAAGCGCATATTTTGAGTTAAATGAAACATTAATTGCTTTCTATTTAGTTGCGATACTATTTTCATTACTAACTCCCGCTTGGCCAGCCGGATGCGGTAGCAGCATGCTAAATCCCTGACAGGTAACGCATGCAAACATCTCTAAGTAGAGCAAGTTAGCGCATGTCATGTAGTCTTGGTAGCGTTAAAACACTACCGCTAAAAGATAGTGCACGCATGAGCATAGACGGTGTTGTGACTAACGCAGTCCCTTGTAAGTTTTAGAGAACTATGCCTAAAGCATGAACTAGCCAAATAACTTCTTGATAGTTTATGCCAGACGCAAAGGAGTACCGGAAGGGAAACTTATGATACTTTCTCACTTAGGCATTAATGGATCAATTAATCAAAGTATGCGCTACAAGGTTATTATAAACGCATGAGGTTGCAACCGCAACAACCTTGATTATTCTCCTTATAAATTTTCCTTTCATTCTCGTCACATGTGTTGTTTTTATGCAAACGGTCACTCTTCAAATATACCAAATCTTTTGTTTATTCTTTTAAATAATATCATACGTTCTTCAGTTTAAATCAGTAAATATTGTTAAAAGACTTTGTGAATATCCCTTCCCAGAGGAATCGACCCTGGACTCACCAGGTATTACTTGATTAAAGTCAATTTATGCTTGGATTGATTATTATCTACGACAATATTTTTTATTATACTAAAACAACTGACAACCAATCAAAGACCGAGTGGGAGGCTGGAGACATGACAACACAAGAAGGAATTCATTCCTTCCCACTTTTAGGAGAAGTAGATGAGTGTTCCCTTAAGTGGTGACTCCGGAACTTAAACAAAGGGATCCCGCCCTCCCACTGGCCCGAGAGGGACTTTCTGTTTAATGGTTGGACCATAAACAGGTTGTTCATTAGAGGAGCACTGATACTTAAGGAGACAGATGTAACACAGGGGTAAAACGATAATTTGACCCAACTGTGATTACGAACACTCGTGAAGGATTGACTTACCGGCATAGGTCTATATCCGTGGGCACAGAAATGTTCTACAGTGAGAAGAGTTCAGCTGTGGGTCTTTAGTGGAATGACCCACAGTTAATGAATATTGGTTAACCTGATTAATGAGTTTAATCAGTTAACCTCATATCATTGGAGCTTCTGATCTGTAGGTCCATTAGGTCCCCCTGCTAGCTCGTAAAGAGTAATTAGGAACAATTATATCTTCAGAGAATTGAATAGTTCAAATTCATATTGGGAATTAAGTTAATTATATGAGATACAAATTAATATAATGTATAGTGATACATTAAAATGTAAAGTCTAATTTGAAATTAAACTTTATTATTATGAGAGAAATAAATATTTGAAGATGTTCAAATATTAATATGAATTTGATTCATATTAAATTTATAGGATATAAGAGAATTTGAAGGAGTTCAAATTTTAATATGAATTTGATTCATATTATAGAATTAATTAATTGAAGACCTGAAATTGAATATATGATATTTAATTGGGTAATTAATTAATTAACTAATAGAAGGTCTGAAATTAAATATATGATATTTAATTGGTGATTAATTAATTAAAGAATAATTAATTGAAAATTAATCAATTATGGAAATGATTAGTCACTTATGGAAGTAATTAATCATTTATGGAAATGATTTAATCACTTATAGAAGTGTTCAATCATTTATTGAAAAGATTAATCAATTATGGAATTGATTGGTTATGGAATTGATTAATTATGGAAAAGATTAAATCAGCTATGGAAATAATTTATTTTAAATGAATATTTTATTCATGGTCTTTCTCCTATAAATAGAACACTAAACCTAGGGTTTAGGTACAACAACAAAAGGCCACAAGAATGCACTCTTGCATTCTCTCTAGCCTCCCTCTCATATTCTCTCAACCCAAGAACACTAGGGGGAATTTTCTCTCTAGAGTTTTTCCCATTCAAGATTAGGTAGTCCCACAACTACGTTCCTAATCTCAGAGTCATAGCGGGGAAGATCAATTGGTGGTGTCCCAATTGTCGACGTTTAGTCCCTATTGTAGGGATAAAAGCCCTAGGCAACGGAAGATTTCAGAGACCTAACTCAAACTAAACAACGATCGGAATACCAATACGTTGGAAAAATCATACACAACAGTAAAATCAATATTAAACTACTGTACAGTGGATATAAAACATGCATAAAATAACAGTAACACCTAGATCTAATCTAGATTCGAACCTAAAAGGCGAGGGATCAAGAGTATACTTACTGTCGTGGAAGTTTTGATCGCGATTCGCCTTTTCACCAAACGTTTGCAGAAAATACAGCAAACTAGAAAGTCCCCTTTGCTGGAAAAACTCCCAAAAACGTGAACAACACCCCAAGGAGACACCGGTATACTCACAGGTATGTTGGTTGAGTGGGTTGTGGGAACACACAAAAATTTCTCAGAGTTTGGGAGAGAATTCTTTCTTCTGTAAAGCAAGCAAGCGATGCACAGAGAGTGAGAGAGAGAGAGAGGAAATCGAGAGTCTCAGATTGCTAGAGAATAACCACTCCCTCAAGTTCCTCCCCTTGAGATTATTAAGGAAGACCTAATCGTGCTAAGACCACGATTAGGATAACAAACTGATCAAATCAGTTTTAAACCTACTTCAAGTAATTTTTGGCTCACGAATTCTTCATGAAAGTTATAAGACATTGAATAAGCTTTCCAACCATACAAAATGGAGCTTCTGATTCAATTTGTACACCCCAGAATGCTCGAAAAACCAGAGAAAACCAGAGATCCTCCTGGTTTGCACGAAAATTTTGTGCTTTGTTTTCCATTTCAAAAACCATTAACTTATCATCAGATTTAGCTCAAGCTTAATTCATGAAATTTGTTAGAAAATGGACTAACTTTACAGAAAATCAGACCTCACCTCTTAGTTCTTCTTCTGTAGCTCAAAACGAATCATAAACCAGAGATAGGCAGGTTGAACCCAGATTCTGTCATGGCTGCCTTTGCTTGAGCTATTTCCTCTCTTCTTCAACCTCAAAACCCTAGAAATCTTCTTCTTCTTCTTCCTTCACTCTCTCCCTCGAAATGCTCTGTAAATTGGATGGGAAATGATGGAGAGAATGGCTGAAAATGGGTTGGAGTAATGGCTTTAGGCGGTGGGTTTTTTTTTCCTTAAAATACTACCACCGAATGCTTCCCACTTTCTTCTTTTTTTCCTTTTCTTTTTCTTCCTTTTTTCTTCTTTTCTTTTCTTTTTTTTTTTTTTTTTTCATTTCCTTTATTTCCTTTCTTTTCTTTCTTCTTTTAAATTAATAAATTCCAACAACTTAATCCAACAATGAAACCACAATAACGTAAATCCAACTTCCTACAATATGTGACAAGAGAAAATTATCCAAGAAAAGTCTCGGGTTTACAATTTTAATTTCAAAATAAAATTAAAATTAAAATTAAAACAAATGTAATTAATCATAATTAATTAAATTAGCAACATTTAATTATCACATAATTAATTAAATGTATAATCCTTTATATCCCATAGTTTTAATTTTATTTTTAATTAAATCTAATTTAATTAAAATAAATTAAACTAACAATTAATCAATTCAATAATTAATTAATTGTATAATTGAATATCACATATATCCAATTCTTTTCTCTCAAATACACTATAGTATTAATCTGCATCTAATGCACATTAATTATAACCTATAGTTTTGATATGAATCAAATTCATATTTTAAACTTAATAATCGAACACCTTCGAATATATAATTCTCCCTAAGAAATTTACCTCAACGCCCTAAATGAGCTATCGGTGGGACCTAATGGACCTACAGATCAGAAGCTCCAACGATATGAGATTAATTGGCTAAACTCATTAACCAAGTTAATCAATGTTCGTTAACTGTGGTTCACTCCACTAAAGAACCACAGCTGCACTCTTCTCACTGCAGATATATTTCTATGTCCACGGATATCGACCATCAACAGCAAGTCAGCCCTTCACGTGTGTTCGTACCCCAGCTAGATCAAATTACCGTTTTACCCCTTGGCTACCTCTTTATCGTTAAGTACCAATGCTCCTCTAATGAACAACTTGTTTGAGGTCCAACCATCAAACAGAAGTCCCTCTCGTGCCATAGAGAGGGCAAGGCCCATTGTTCAAGACCCGGAGACACCACTTAAGAGAACACACCTCTACTTACCCTAGAGTCGGGAAGGAGTGAATTCCATCTTGTGTGATTATGTTCCCAGCTCCCCACTCGGTCTTGTCCCCAAAATGGTAGGCTTATTGAGTCGGCGTGCAGGCCACTCTCACCCGTACAAATCAAAGGACAATCCCTCACGGATAGGAGTCCATAATCCACTCAGGATTGAGACCAAGTTGCCTAGGTCATCCTAGTGAAATAGAAACCAAGCTAACTAACGGTGTTACAGTTAGTGGTTAACTATTTCGCGGTCCGGTCTTATGCAAACTCATTGTATAGGACACCCCACTCACATGTCAACTACATGAACGCGTTGGATCATTACGTTTGTATCATAATACAAAGCGGGTCGTATCCATAGTGTCACCAGGATAAGGTACTCAGCCTCATCCCTATACTATAGACCCTTTAGGCTAAATCTTGACCATTGATCCCCGTATGTCCCTACATACTAGTTCAAGCCTCATTCTATTAGCCTAGGATGTTTAGTTTATTGGATTAGGGTTAATAAGACAAGATAGCATAATACAAACACAGATAAATGAATAATACATCATTTTGTTAATGTTCGGTCAAAAGTACATTTACTATCTACGAGTTTTAGGGCATAAAACCCAACGAACTCCCCCTTGAACTAAAACTCAAGATAATGGAAAAGTATATACAAAATAATCCAAAGCTGGAAATGGTAAATGTATGTTGTACATTACATAAAAGGTAAATATACAAAATACAATAAACTAGGGCATCCTTACACCCATTACACATCTCCCACTTGCCCTAGATTACACTATATACATGTCCCGCAGACCTAGACATTCTAGATGACGCTCGAACAATTTAGCCGAGAGGGCCTTCGTAAACGGATCAGCAATGTTGTGCCCCGAAGCGATCTTGGTCACGACCACATCTCCTCATTGCACAATCTCTCGAATCAAGTGATACTTCCTCTCAATGTGTTTACCTCGTTTGTGGCTGCGAGGTTCTTTGAATTGGCTACAGCCCCACTGTTGTCACAGTACAATGTTATGGGCAAGTTCATATTTGGAACTGCTTCCAAATCAGTCAAGAACTTCCTTAGCCAAACTGCTTCCTTAGCTGCTTCACAAGCAGCTACATACTCAGCCTCCATGGTTGAGTCCGCTATGCATCCTTGATTGATGCTACTCCAAACTACAGCTCCCCCGTTAAGGGTGAACACTGACCCTGACGTGGATTTCCTAGAGTCCTTGTCAGACTGGAAGTCAGAGTCGGTGTATCCAGTGAGAACTAACTCTTTAGCTCCATACACCAGCATGTAGTCCTTCGTTCTCCTAAGATACTTGAGGATTCCTTTAACGGCGGTTCAGTGGTCTAACCCTGGATTTGAGTGATATCTGCTGACAATCCCTACAGCATAACAAATGTCAGGCCTCGTGTAGAGCATCGCATACATTAAGCTACCCACAGCTGAGGCGTAGGGAATCCGTCTCATATCCTCAACTTCTTGAGGTGTCTTAGGACACTGTTCCTTAGACAAGTGAACCCAATGCCTGAAAGGAAATAAGCCCTTCTTGGAGTTTTGCATCGAACATCGAGCCAACATCTTGTCAATATACGTTGCTTGAGATAGTGCTAGCATTTTGTTCTTTCGATCCCGAATAATCTGGATTCCAAGAACATATTGGGCCTCACCCAAATCTTTCATTTGGAATTGGGCCGCTAGCCAAACTTTTACGTCAGACAGATATCCTACATCATTCCTAATGAGTAGGATGTCATCAACATAATGTACAAGGAAAACTACTTTATTTTTGTTGATTTTCTTGTATACACAAGGCTCATCAACATTTTGGTCAAAGCCAAAAGATTTGATCGCAGTATCGAATCTAATATTCCAAGATTTGGAAGCCTGCTTCAACCCATAAATGGATCGATTCAGTTTGCAAACCTTTTGCTCCTAACCTTGGGTTATGGAACCGTCGGGCTGAGACATGAAGATATTCTCTTCAAGATTGCCATTCAGAAAGGCAGTCTTGACATCCATTTGCCATATCTCATAGTCATAATATGTGGCAATGGATAAGAGAATTCTTATGGACTTTAGCATAGCAACAGGAGAAAAGGTTTCTTCATAGTCCACCCCTTCTCTTTGGGTATAACTCTTTGCTACAAGTCTTGCTTTGAAAGTCTGTACTTTCCCAGCAGCATCTCTTTTCCTCTTATAGATCCATTTACATCCTATGGGTTTGACCCCTTCAGGTGCATCTACAAGTTCCCAAACTTGATTGAAGTACATTGACTCCATCTCAAGGTCCATGGCTTTGGCCCATTCGTCTTTATCTACATCATTCATTGCCTGACGATAAGACAATAGATCCTCAACGCCGTCATCAGGTATGACTACTTGTGTTTCAGTTAAACCCAAGTAACGGTCAGGTTGAATTACAACCCTCCCACTGCCTCGAGGCTCTCCTACTACGTGAGAAGGATGAGATTGACGTGAAGAACTGGCTCCTACATCAACTCTTGTTGAAGGACCAGCTTCATCAACAACTCTTGTTGACTCTTCTGTAGCTTCTCCTAATACTAGTTTACTACGTGGTTTGTGATCTCGAATGTGGTCTTCCTCCAAGAAAGTAGCGTTTGCCGATACAAACACTTTGTTTTCTTGAGGGTCGTAGAAAAGACCACCTCTCGTTTCTTTAGGGTATCCAACAAATTGGCATACTCTAGAACGTGGTTCCAGTTTCTTAGGAATTGTCACTAGCACGTGTGCAGGACAACCCCAGATACGGAAGTATTGCAAACTAGGTTTACGCCCTCCATAGCTCAAAAGGTGTTTCAGAAACACTTTTTGAGGGAACATTGTTTAGAATATGTACTGCAGTCTCTACTACATACCCCCAAAACGAGCTAGGCAATTGAGCATAGCTCATCATAGAACAAACCATGTCTAACAAGGTTCTATTTCTCCTTTCTGATACACCATTCTGCTGAGGTGTACCAGGTGCTGAGAATTGGGATTGGATGCCATGTTCTATCATATAGTCTTGGAATCTTTGATCCATATACTCTCCACCTCGATCAGATCGAAGTGTTTTGATTGTTTTACCCAATAGGTTTTCTACTTCAGTCTTAAACTCTTTAAACCTTTCGAGAGCTTCATACTTATGGCCCATTAGGTATAAGTAATCATATTGTGAATAATTATCTATGAAAGAGATGAAATATTCATAACCTCCTTGAGCCTTTACATTCATTGGACCACAAAGATCAAAATGTATCAATGCAAGTGGTTCTTTGGCCCGAAAACCTTTTCCAGTAAAAGGCCTCTTGGTCATTTTACCCTCGAGACACGGTTCACAGGGTGGTAAAGAATCATCTTCTAAATCAGTTAGAAGTCCATTCTTCACCAAACGACCGATCCGATCGATGTTAATATGACCAAGACGAAGGTGTCAAAGATATGTATTGTCTTAAAGGATAAATCTTTTGCCTTTTATTCTGAGTTTCAACTGTTTTAAACATTTCATGATTTTAAATAGCTTTAGTATAGGTAGGCCTTAACACATATAAATTATTTTCACGCTAAGCAAAACATATAATAACTCTATTTCTAGAAATAATAGCTTCATTAAGCAAAAATGAAACAAAGTAATGTTGTTCTAACAAAGCAGAAATAGAAATAAGATTCCTTTTAATTTTAGGAACCAAATATGAGTCCTCTAAAACTAAAAACTTATTTCTAAAAAATAATTTTGCAGCTCCCACTGCTGTTGCTGAAATGACCTCTCCCGTTCCAACCTTGAGAGTCATTGCAGTGGAAGCACTTGCCCTTGTCAGCCATGACCTTGGCCTTCCCTTTACCCTGAACAGCTTGCGCAGGAGCCTTTCCCTTATCACCCTTCCTCTTTTGTATTTGCTTCGATGAAGAAGCCTGAGGTACAAATTTCGTTCCTGAGGATGAACCCTTCAGGAACTTTTTCTTGGAATGGGCCACGTTGGCCTCTCCTTTCACCACATTCTTGCCCTTGCTTTTCAGCATGGACTCGTAAATCTGTAACTCGTTGAAGAGGGTTGTCAGGTTGAACTGTATCTTGTTCATGCTGGCATTCGTCCTGAACTGCATGAAGCTTGGAGGAAGCGAATGCAGTATGTGTTGGGTTTTATGCCCTAAAACTCGTAGATAGTGAATGTAAACAAATTGTATACTTGTTTCAATAAAGTGTTATTGAGTTTCTACAATAAAGTGTTATTGTTAAATATTGCACAATTTGACCCAAATCCAATAAACTAAGATCCAAGGTTGTTGTATGTAACTTGAACTAGTATGTGGGGACACACGAGGATCGATGTTCAAGTAACAACCGAAAAGGTCTATAGTACAAGAATAAGGTTGGGTATCTTATCCTGATAACACTATGTGATACGGCCCGCTTTGTATTTGATACAGACGTATTGATCCAAAGCGTCCATGTAGTAGACATGCGAGCGGGGGTATCCTATGCAATGAGTTTGCATAAGACCGGACCATGAAATAGTAAACCACTAGATATAACACCGTTAACTAGTTAGGTTACTGTTTCAATAGGATGACCTAGGTAACTAAGTCTTAATCCTGAGTGTGTCATGAACTCCTTCTCACGAGGGATTGTCCTTTGATTAGCATGGGTGAGAGTGGCCAATACGTCGATTCAATATGTCTTCCTTTTTGGGGACAAGACCGAGTGGGAGGCTGGGGACATGACAATACAAGAAGGAATTCACTCCTTCCCACTTCTAGGAGAATTAGATGAGTGTTCCCTTAAATGGTGACTTCGGGACTTGAACAAAGGGATCCCGCCCTCTCACTGGCCCGAGAGGAACTTTTTGTTTAATGGTTGGACCATAAACAGGTTGTTCATTAGAGGGGCACTGGTACTTAAGGAGACAGATGTAACACAGGGGTAAAACGGTAATTTGACCTAGCTGTGACTACGGACACTCATGAAGATTTGACTTACCGGTATAGGTTTATATCCGTGGACACAGAAATGTTCTACAGTGAGAGAGTTTAGATGTGGGTCTTTAGTGGAATGACCCACAGTTAATGAATATTGGTTAACCTGATTAATGAGTTTAATCAGTTAACCTCATATCATTGGAGCTTCTAATTTGTAGGTCCATGAGGTCCCCCTGTTAGCTCGTAAAGAGTAATTAGGAACACTTATATCTTGAGAGAATTGGAATAGTTCAAATTCATATTGGGAACTAAGTTAATTGTATGTGATACAAATTAATATAATGTATAGTGATACATTAAAAAATAAAGTCTAATTTGAAATTAAACTTTATTATTATGAGAAAAATAAATATTTGAAGAAGTTCAAATATTAATATGAATTTGATTCATATTAAATTTATAGGATATAAGAGAATTTGAAGGAGTTCAAATTTTAATATGAATTTGATTCATATTATAGAATTAATTAATTGAAGGTCTGAAATTAATATATGATATTTAATTTGGTAATTAATTAATTAACTAATAGAATGTCTGAAATTAAATATATGATATTTAATTGGTGATTAATTAATTAAAGAATTAATTAATTGCAAATTAATCAATTATGGAAATGATTAATCACTTATGGAAGTAATTAATCATTTATGGAAATGATTTAATCACTTATGGAAGTGATCAATCATTTATGGAAAAGATTAATCAATTATGGAATTGATTGGTTATGGAATTGATTAATTATGGAAAAGATTAAAACAGTTATTGAAATAATTGATTTTAAATGAATATTTTATTCATGACCCTTCTCCTATAAATAGAACTAACCTAGGGTTTAGGTACAACAACAAAAGGCCACAAGAATGCACTCTTGCATTCTCTCTAGCCTCCCTCTCATATTCTCTCAACCCAAGAACACTAAGGGGAATTTTCTCTCTAGAGTTTTTCCCATTCAAGATTAGGTAGTCCCACAACTACGTTCCTAATCTCAGAGTCATAGCGGGGAAGATCAATTGGTGATGTCCCAATTGTTGACGCTTGGTCCCTATGAAATCAAGAAAGGCGTTCTTGAAATTTCAGAGACGACAACGATGGTATGTTTGCTTCTCCCCTTTAGAATTAGTTCTAAGGTTGTATGCTTAGCCTTAATAATTGATTTAGAATAGTTTTCTAAATTTTGTCAATGTATTGGTATTTTGGTGGAAACAAAATTAACTACGAACGGTCCCAATTACGCTTCCGCTTGAATGGAATTGTGGAATTCCAATCCTTCAGTATGAACGCAACCTAACTGCGCTCACAGACAACCTCGCCATTCGCCTCGGCAATATTAAACCGGTTCATCATGTCGAGAACATGTTCCCGAACAGGATGCCCCTCTTGCATTCGGGCGTTGAAGACATTCTTCAAGGCGTCGTGGTGGAGTTGATAGGACGGGAGTCCAAACTTCTCCTGCAGGGAATTCATAATTTCCCTTGTTGTTTCCACGGTTTCATAACGCTTGGCCAAAACTTCGTTCAAGCTGGCCAGGATATAGACTCGGGCCTTTTCATTAGCCTTAATCCAGCGTTCATGGGCGTCTTTTACTGCCTGAGCGGCAGTGCGAGGAGGAACTGGAGGACACTCCTCCATCAAGACAAACCTGAGATCCTCGACAACCAGAATCGTATTCATGTTCGATTTCCACGTAGGGAAATTTTCGCCTGTTAATTTTTCGTTCTTAAGCAAAGAAATTACTGAGGAAGACATTGCTGAAAAAACAAACAATTGACCATATTAGTTATCTTTGCCTTAACCCATCACACAAGCAATACATACAATTGCACAAATTGTAACAGCCAGTTTTTAAAAAAAAAAAAAAAAAATGGGGGAAGAGGTGGGCATTTTGCCCGATCAAAAAGGGGAAAAGAAAAGGGGGGGAAATTCCCCCCCCCCCAAATTTCGGTCAACTGACCGGTTTTTAAAAAAAAAAGAAAAAGAAAAATCAGATTTTTCCCCCTTCTTCCCCGATAGCCCTCTCTCTCTCTCACCATTCTCTCTCTCCCATCTGTGTGTATCAGTCCGACCGCCGCACGTCAATCCTCGCCGCGCCACCGTCCGTCGTTCCACGCCGCCACCGGTAACCTTCGTTCTCTCTCTCTCCCGTTTTCATTTCTTTCCCCCTCTCGGCCTCACTACTGGGACTATGTGCAGATCCACGCGCCGCCGTCCTTCTCCGATTCCAGATTTGCACGTCGCCGTCTTCTGCGCCGCTACTGTCGCCGCGAACCGCCGCCAGTAAATTTCATCTCCCCCTCAGATCTCTCTCTTTTTTCTCTCTCTCTCGGCTTTCTCTCTCTACTGTGTTAGTAATGGTCACGCCTTCTCCGTTGCAAATTCGCACGAGCAGCCACTACCGCCCTCGGGCTCGTTCGCCTTTTTAGATCTGTTTGTTCGCCTTCTCAGATCTATTCGTCACCTTTTCAGATCTGTTCGTCGTCGCCGTTTAAATTTTCAGTTGCTTCTAAGGAATAAAGTAAGTAAGGAATCTCAGTTGGGTAGGAAGTTTAGGCCTTAAACTTCTGTGTTTTACTCTTGGCAATACTGTGTTTAGAACCTAATTTTATTATTAAATTATTAGGAGCTGTGGGATTGCTAGAAAACCTGTGGCCCAAGTCGTTGTGTTCTGTATTGAATTTTAGGTAAGTTAACTTGCTGCATTGGAATGAAATTTTTATGCATTGAAATGACAGTCGTACTTTTGGCATGAGATTGTATCATTTATTTGAGTTGAGACTGAGATGATATGAATGCGTTTGCTTTCAAGATTTTGGATGTTGTGTACTTGTGCTATGAGATAGGTGAGAGTGTGATAAGTCCAAATTATTATACACTTAGAATCTCCCAATTTACTTATCTTAGTTGAATTCCTTGCAAAAAATGCTTTAAAATGAGTATAATATGTCTATAGGTCCTCGTCGGAGCTTTGGAAGCTATTCGGGGCTTAAACGAGCGAAACCGGAACGTAAAAAGACCATTTTGCCCCTGGAGCTGTCGCAGCGTCGAGACGCTGTTGTACAAGGGTCGAGACGCTGCTCAAATAAGGAAAATTCCGTGGGCGGCAAGCTGAAGCAGTAGTGTCGAGACGCTGCACCCCTAGCGTCTGGACGCTAGGTCAATCCGAGAGATGCATTCCATATCTGAAGGCCTAGCGTCGCGACGTTGTGTCCTAGCGTCTCGACGCTAGGCAGTTTTCCAGAATTGTAATTTTCCAAATTTGGCTGGAATTTTTCCATGTTTGAAGACCCAATTCAGCACCATTCTTCCACGAATTGAAGGCCAAGAATCCCTATAAATAGAGGTCTTTGGTGTAGGTTTAGAATCATCCCTCAATACACAATTCACTACAACATTGTAGTCCATCTCTCTCCCCCTTTCCACCATTCTTCTTAGTTTTTCTTGCTTTTCTTTATGTATCAAGCTTGTTCTTGCTCCATAAGAGGCTAAGTTCTTCATTCATGTAACCGGGTGTCAAGAGTAAGTTCATATTCTTTTAATGAAATTTCTTGTTTGAATTATCAAAGCATGTTTATGTGATTTTAGTTCTTTTTCTATAAGTTTAGATTGTGGTAGGAAAGATTGACAACCTTGACCGCACCCTCTCTAAATTTACTTGCTAAATCTAAGTAGCAAATAGGTTAACGTTATGATTATACTCATGCGTCCCTAGAACTAAATGATTTAATCAATTTTAATTGTGGTTTGTTGCCCGTTGCATGTGAATTAATTCGACTAGATCCCAATGCGGTTTAGATTAGTTAATAGGCATATTAATTAATTTAAACTAGAATCAAACTTAGCGTTTGCATGTTTGTGATAGTGGGTCACGATTCTCGGTTTGTTGCCGGAATACGCCGGGCTTAAACTTGTTTTGACTTATTAGTGAAATTGATTATTTAATTGAATTGAACTTACCATGACTAACCCGGTTACATGATCTTCGAGGTATTGATTCCTTTCCTTAATTTGATTTTCTTACTTTCCTTTTGCAATATTTTCCATAATTAGTTTTCTTTCCTTGTTTACTTTCTTTTCCAAATATAAAAACCCCCCATTAGTCCGGTCATCACAATAAATCTAAGATAAACAAGTTATAATCGTGCTCACTGTGTTCGACCCCGGCCACTACTGCTACAAGTTAGCTTTAGAGGTTGTGGATTATAAATTTATTTGATAAGAGACCTCGACAATCTCTTTCGTCAGAGTGCTTGACTGTTATATATTATAAGTTGGTTGGCAATGTATGTACACAGCGGGGAGTTTGTGGTTTCTCTGTTTAGGAGTGTAGGTTGTCGTTTATGTTTCTTGTTCTTGAAATGGACTGAGTTGGGATGGTGCATATCGGTTTGGCCTGTCAGTAATCTCCGAAAAAGAAAAGAATTTGGTTAACTGGGTTGCAATTTAAATTAGCGAGTGCTAAGAGGCCTTAAAGGGAAAAGGAGTAAGAAAGGGAAAAGAATAAGCTAGTTGCTCTAGTAGGGGGTCGTGTCAATTAAACACCTAGGACTGAGATGTATTAGACTGAAATGAGCAGCTAAATGGGCGGGACTTGGCTTCGCAGACTAGGTGCCATTTACTAACTGTGGAAGTTAATTTCCGACTTAAAACCCATGGACGCCCCACCAGTGAAATGGTAGCTAGTGCGCTATGCGCACAATAGTGCCTTGATGGGTGAGACTTGGCTCCACTAACTGGGTGCATTCTACCATTAGTAGGAGTAGAGATCTCCCAAAAATTCCCACCTGTGCACCTTCAGTGAGTTGGCAAATTTTTTATAGGTGTATTGATCATTAGACCTATACTACAAGATGAATGAAATGAAATGAATGGGAATGAGATGACATAACCTTTAGGCCCTTAGCCCATACAACCTCTTGATACCTTGGTCGTTGTATGTCTAGCAGTGTTGTTACTTACTGAGTATTTTTCTTAAATACTCATTCTTTTCCCTAACATGTATTGCAGGTAAAGGCAAAGGTGTACAGAACGCGTGACGGAGTGCTGCTGAACGAGCCATGGGTTTCCTTAGGATAGACTTCCGCATTTTATGTTTTCAAATTTCTTCTTTTGAACTTGTTATGTGATGTTTTAAGATTTGTTCTGCTTTAAGTCTTTTGCTTGAATGGCAAAAATTTCTTCTTGTTCTGTTTTAACTGGGATCCCAGGATGAAAAGTTTCACGTATTTTCTAAGCATGTTTTACTTTAAATGTCATTTCATCGCTGTTCTTAGAAGTAAAATGAAATGCATGTGGTAGTGACCCTAGGATCTAGACATGAAATGTAGGGTCGTTACACAAATCCAATCAATTTTGCAAACAATCAATCAAAGAACCCTAATAAAACTATTGATTGTGTTTAGCAACGATGTTTTAGAGGTTTAGAAGAATAGTCACCGAAGGGTGATCAGTTGTTCCTCCTCTAAAATGAGACACTTCTCAGTTAACTCTAATTCCATAATAACTCATATTCCATTAGATGTTAACCACCGTTGTTCGGTCAAGGATTTGTTAACAGATTAACTCATCCCCGTAAGTGTAACCCTCCCACTTTCAGATCTCAAAGGCACGGACCAACAGGCTACCGTTAGGAAAGACAACTGTTGGTAATTAGCCTAAGCGATCTTATCCTTTTCAGGAGTTCACGGTGTTCTGAATCCTATGATCAGGCCCTCCGAAGGGATGGTTGCTTCAGGGCAACACGCAGGCGGATCATAGGAATCTCACGTTGTGACCTAGGGGTGGAGACCGAGGAATACGTTGACACGCGTCCCGCTCCCACTTACTATGGTCACTTTCCCCATTCACCTTGTTATGATCCATGCAAACACTTTCCGAAGGGAGGCCGCGCTAAAACGACACGAAACCGAGCATGGATCTCACGTTGTGAATATAGGGACGTAGGAGCAAAACTCAATTTAAATCAAGTTTTGTAATTTTCCTCCCACTAAAGTAACCTATCGTATTTTAGGGTTTGATTAAACCTAGATAAGTCTGACTAAGTCATTTATCTAAGTCTAGTCCTATTATAACTATTATAATAAGATCTAATGTCTAGGTGCATTTAACAAATTTAATAAACCTAACGACATTATTCTAACATTAACCTATGATTAATTCAACTCCGGTAATCCAGATCAGTTCCCAAGTAGGAGGTGTTCCGTACACCGTCAACTTAAATACCTCCAATCCTTAGACAGAACATCACTGGTAGAGTTCCCTTATAATAACAAGAATGTTGGTCCTACTTAGTTTATTAAAACTATTTTATACTAAGTAAGATATTCTAATCCTATTAGAATGTGACCTTAGGTCTAATTAATTTTAACTCATTTAAAATTAATTAATTTTAACCTATGGTCCTATATGAGCATGCATATCTTGATTATAGATTGACGGTTTCTAATCATTAATTTTAAACTATTCAAATTTTAATGATTAGCCCTATAATCATGCATACTATAGTTTTAAAGCAATTAACAACCATATTCAAGTTAATTAATATAAAACTATAGAACTTTGCATTGCATGAATTTTAATATAACAATTATATTAAACTATGGATGTTTCGTGCTCAATGCATCCTTGATTTCCATTATTAATAAATTAACAATTAAATTATTGCCAAAAATGGTAAATCAAAGTAGCATGCTGCAAACAATTTCATTTAAATATAACTATTATACTTAACTATGTAATTACATGCATCATACTATTCCATTTTCATGAAATTAATATAACTCAACCATATATTAATCATTCATGAAAATATAATCCATGCATTATAAACCATACATTATAATCTAATTATAACATACATAATGCATGAGCATGCTTTATAACCTAAGGTGGGATTAAAAATTTAAATGATATCCATAAAGCATTTAAACAGCGAATAAACCGATTTAATTGGCCCCTAGGATAAATTAAAGCAAAATTACACTAATAAAGCTTTAAATCTATCCTATTACAAAATATACAACTCCAAAATTGGTCCAGAATCCACGAACCGACCCGAACCGCTTCGAACTAGCCTTGAAAACCTTGAACCACACCAAAACTGGGTTGAACCGGACCAAAGCGGTCCCAGCTCAACCAATCCACTCGAACCGGACCGACATCTAGGGTTTCAGCCCACGTCTCCACGTAAATCCAGCTGCCGCATTGAAGGATTTGGAATTCCCTAATTCCGTTAAAGCGGGAGCATAATTGGGACCGATTCATAGTTAATTTTGTTTCCACCAAAATACCAATACATTGAAAAAATTTAGAAAACTATTCTAAATCAATTATTAAGGCTAAGCATGCAACCTTATAACTAATTCTAAAAGGGAGAAGCAAACATACCGTCGTTGTCGTCTCTGAAATATCAAGAACGCCTTTCTTGATTTCATAGGGACCAAGCGTCAATAATTGGGACACCACCAATTGATCTTCCCCGCTATAACTCTAAGATTAGGAACGTAGTTGTGGGACTACCTAATCTTGAATGGGAAAAAACTCTAGAGAGAAAATTCACCCTAGAGTTCTTGGGTTGAGAGAATATGAGAGGGAGGCTAGAGAGAATTCAAGAGTGCATTCTTGTGGCCTTATGTTGTAGTACCTAAACCCTAGGTTTAGTGTTCTATTTATAGGAGAAAGACTATGAATAAAATATTCATTTAAAATCAATTATTTTCATAACTGATTTAATCTTTTCCATAATTAATCAATTCCATAACCAATCAATTCCATAATTGATTAATCTTTTCCATAAATGATTGATCACTTCCATAAGTGATTAAATTATTTCCATAAATGATTAATTACTTCCATAAGTGATTAATCATTTCCATAATTGATTAATTTCCAATTATTTAATTATTTAATTAATTAATCACCAATTAAATATCATATATTTAATTTCAGACTTTCTATTAGCTAATTAATTAATTACCCAATTAAATATTATAAATTTAATTTCAGACCTTCAATTAATTAATTCTATAATATGAATCAAATTCATATTAAAAATTTGAACTCCTTCAAATTCTCTTATATCATATAAATTTAATACAAATCAAATTCATATTAATATTTGAACTTCTTCAAATATTTATTTCTCTCATAATAATAAAGTTTAATTTCAAATTAGACTTTATATTTTAATGTGTCACTATACATTATATTAATTTGTATCTCATACAATTAACTTAATTCCCAATATGAATTTGAACTATTCAAATTTTCTCAAGATATAATTGTTCCTAATTACTCTTTACGAGCTAGCAGGGGGACCTAATGGACCTACAGATCAGAAGCTCCAATGATATGAGGTTAACTAATTAAACTCATTAATCACGTTAACCAATATTCATTAACTGTGGGTCATTCTACTAAAGACCCACAGCTGAACTCTTCTCACTGTAGAACATTTTTGTGTCCACGGATAAAGACCTATACCGGTAATTCAATCCTTCAAGAGTGTCCGTAATCACAGCTGGGTCAAATTACTGTTTTACCCCTGTGTTACATCTGTCTCCTTAAGTACCAGTGCTCCTCTAATGAACAACCTGTTTATGGTCCAACCAATAAACACAAAGTCCCTCTCGGGCCAGTGAGAGGGCGGGATCCCTTTGTTCAAGTCCCGGAGTCACCACTTAAGGAAACCTTCATCTACTTCTCCTAGAAGTGGGAAGGAGTGAATTCCTTCTTGTGTTGTCATGTCCCCAGCCTCCCACTTGGTCTTGTCTCGAAAAAGGAAGGCATATTGAGTCGGTGTATTGGCCACTCTCACCCATGCTAATCAAAGGACAATCCCTCATGAGAAGGAATTCATGACACACTCAGGATTAAGATTGAATTACCTACGTCATCCTATTGAAACAGTAACCTAACTAGTTAACGGTGTTATATCTAGTGGTTTACCATTTCATGGTCTGGTCTTATGCGAACTCATTGCATAGTATACCCCCGCTCGTATGTCTACTACATGGACGCTTTGGATCAATACGTCTGTATCAAATACAAAGCGGGTCATATCACATAGTGTTACCAGGATAAGGTACCAACCTTATCCTTGTACTATAGACCTTTTAGGTTTTTACTTGAACATCGATCCCCGTATGTCCCCACATACTAGTTCAAGTTACATACAAACAACCTTGGATCTTAGTTTATTGGATTTGGGTCAAATTGTGTAATATTTAACAATAACACTTTATTGTAGAAACTCAATAACACTTTATTGAAATAAGTATACAATTTGTTTACATTCATTATCTACGAGTTTTAGGGCATAAAACCCAACACGCATGAAATCGCGACAGCGTCGAGACGCGCAAGGCCAAGCGTCCCGACGCTGTTGCGTCTGGAGCCATTTTATGAGCAAATCAGCGACTGTACAGAACGCAATTGTCCCTTTTCTTCCGCGATTTTCATCGATCTTCAATCCTAATCTAGACCCGGACTGTATAGACTCGATATTCATGAATTTATGCCCAAAAACACAGGGGCCCTTACATTTGATCACATCAAAATTCATAAAAATGTAAGGCCAATTAAACCTAAGCAGTTTATCGCAAAAAATACATACAATATGCAAATTAATCCCACCTATTAAGCCAAACGCAAATTCCTAATCGAAGTTAAAATTTGAGATGGCTCTGATACCAATTGTAGGGATAAAAGCCCTAGACAGCGGAAGATTTCAGAGACCTAACTCAAACTAAACAACGATCGGAATACCAATACGTTGGCAAAATCATACACAGCAATAAAATCAATATTAAACTACTGTACAGCGGATATAAAACATGCCTAAAATAACAGTAACACCTAGATCTAATCTAGATTCGAACCTAAAAGGCGAGGGGTCAAGAGTATACTTATTTTCGTAGAAGTTTTGATCACGATTCGCCTTTTCACCAAACATTTGCAGAAAATACAGCAAACTAGAAAGTCCCCTTTGCTGGAAAAACTCCCAAAAACGTGAACAACACCCCAAGGAGACACTGGTATACTCACAGGTATGTTGGTTGAGCGGTTTGTGGGAACACACAAAAATTTCTCAGAGTTTGGGAGAGAATTCTTTCTTCTGTAAAGCAAGCAAGCGATGCACAGAGAGTGAGAGAGAGAGAGGAAATCGAGAGTCTCAGATTGCTAGAGAATAACCACTCCCTCAAGTTCCTCCCCTTGAGATTATTAAGGAAGACCTAATCGTGCTAAGACCACGATTAGGATAACCAACTGATCAAATCAGTTTTAAAACATTAATTAATTTTTGTCACACCCCCTCCCGAACTACCTACTAGCTTAGTCCGGAAGATGGCGTGAAGCCAACAGACATCGTCCTCCTCTAACGATACCTGTTGACCCTGCTGAATCGCTGAACCTGATAAACATACAAGTCTTAGAAATAAAATACTTTACATGTAACGCAACACAGCGGAAACCCTGAAAACTTTAGACATACATGGGGTGCAGCCCTGACATAACTCGGTTTGGAAAATAACCAGATATAGATATCACAACCAAAAACATATTCAACTAGAGTTTATACAACCACGACCTCTAGAACTTACACAAACCGTAAATTATTCAATCCTTACAAAGACATTTACAATATAAACAGACTCAATGTACAACTCCACCCACGTACTTTAGCTTGATCTGGAACTTTCAGCAGACGTTGGCAGTGTATCAGGCACCGGGAGCTCGATCTCTACCTGGAAAGTGGGAAAATATTTTGAAAGAGTGAGCTACGAAGCCCAGTGAGTGACTAAATTTAAAACTTTAAATCCGCAAATCAGAACACGTGATAAACCTTTAAACGTATAAATTTGTTCAATGAAAGTGTTAAACATAAACGTGTAACGATAAAAGCTTTCTCAAATAATCTGCAAGTATGTCATTAAAAATCCAGCAAGGCATATCATTTATATCAAACATTTTAACTAACATGACAGATCTACGTTGTGTAGGGCACGCCCAGTACAACCAACGTTTACTAGCTCTACGATGTAGTGGGGCCCGCCCAGCACTCACGACAGCATCATTGTCACGGAGTACACTCAACGTCAACAACGGAATATAACCTGTGTGCACACGGTACCATATAGCCTTGGGCTCAATATCTCAGTCATGTAGTCAATAAAAGTCTCAGAAAACCACATGAAAACATTAAAACATGCCTACTTATCTTTATCTTTCGTAAAACTCAAGTTTACACAGCTTGCTCGTGAAAAACTGAAAATCTTTAAACAGTACTCGCTAATACATACTTTACTTTAAATGATATCGTTTCAACTACTTTTCATAAAGTCAATAATCACGTGCTCGTATATAAACCTCATTAGAAAATCTAAGCTCAAAACTTATGCTTGAAACCATTCATAGAAATCATGTATCATTCATAGAAAAGCATGTAAAACATCTACTCATGAACAACTGTTTGGAAATAATTTTCGAAATTTGTTTTGTCACTCACAGTCTTGGCTAGTTCCCTAGGCTGCAGACTTGACCTATTTCCTCTTGGCCTGTGAAACAAATCAAAACCGAGCATCAAAACCAAAGGTAGTCTTGTCTTTCCATGCTCATGAATTCTAAACACTTGAATTAAAATTGCACTTCAAATTGTTTTCTAGATTTTCCAAATTCAATACCATAATTTCCAACACTCATAACTTCCTCAATACTTAACCAAAATTAATGTATTATATATAAAACTCTTCATTTTGGAACCCTCTAAAACTTACCTGAAGGAATGAAAACAAGATTCCCAACAGATATGTCCAGAAATCCCCTGAACACAACAAGTACAGATTCGAGCTTCTCTGCTACCCTCTATCTTTCTCCTGAAATTAAACCTACTTCAAGTAATTTTTGGCTCACGAATTCTTCATGAAAGTTATAGGACATTGAATAAACTTTCCAACCATACAAAATGGAGCTTCTGATTCAATTTGTACACCCCAGAATGCTCGAAAAACCAGAGAAAACCAGAGATCCTCTTGGTTTGCACGAAAAATTTGTGCTCTGTTTTCCATTTCAAAAACCATTAACTTATCATCAGATTTAGCTCAAGCTTCCTTCACGAAATTTGTTAGAAAATGGACTAACTTTAAAGAAAATCAGACCTCACCTCTTAGTTCTTCTTGTGTAGCTCAAAACGAATCATAAACCAGAGATAGGCAGGTTGAACCCAGATTCTGTCATGGCTGCCTTTGCTTGAGCTATTTCCTCTCTTCTTCAACCTCAAAACCCTAGCAATCTTATTCTTATCCTTCCTTCACTCTCTCCCTTGAAATGCTCTGTAAATTGGATGGGAAATGATGGAGAGAATGGCTGAAAATGGGTTGGAGTAATGGCTTTAGGCGGTGGGTTTTTTTTCCTTAAAATACTACCACTGAATGCTTCCCACTTTCTTCTTTTTTTCCTTTTCTTTTTCTTCCTTTTTTCTTCTTTTCTTTTCTTTTTTTTTTCATTTCCTTTATTTCCTTTCTTTTCTTTCTTCTTTTAAATTAATAAATTCCAACAACTTAATCCAACAATGAAGCCACAATAACTTAAATCCAACTTCCTACAATATGTGACAAGAGAAAATTATCCAAGGAAAGTCTCGGGTTTACAATTTTAATTTCAAAATAAAATTAAAATTAAAATTAAAACCAATTTAATTAATCATAATTAATTAAGTTAGCAACATTTAATTATCACATAATTAATTAAATGTATAATCCTTAATATCCCATAATTTTAATTTTATTTTTAATTAAATCTAATTTAATTAAAATAAATTAAACTAACAATTAATCAATTCAATAATTAATTAATTGTATAATTGAATATCACATATATCCAATTCTTTTCTCTCAAATACACTATGGTATTAATGTGCATCTAATGCGCATTAATTATAACCTATAGTTTTGATATGAATCAAATTCATATTTTAGACTTAATAATCGAACACCTTCGAATATATAATTCTCCCTAAGAAATTTACCTCAACGCCCTAAATGAGCTATCGGTGGGACCTAATGGACCTACAGATCAGAAGCTCCAACGATATGAGATTAATTGGCTAAACTCATTAACCAAGTTAATCAATGTTTGTTAACTGTGGTTCACTCCACTAAAGAACCACAGCTACACTCTTCTCACTGCAAATATATTTCTATGTCCACGGATATCAACCATCAACAGCAAGTCAGCCCTTCACGTGTGTTCGTACCCCAGCTAGATCAAATTACCGTTTTACCCTTGGGCTACCTCTTTATCCTTAAGTACATGTGCTCCTCTAATGAAGAACCTGTTCGAGGTCCAACCACCAAACAGAAGTCCCTCTCGTGCCATAGAGAGGGTAGGGCCCATTGTTCAAGACCTGGAGACACCACTTAAGAGAACACACCTCTACTTACCCTAGAGTCGGGAAGGAGTGAATTCCATCTTGTGTGATTATGTTCCCAGCTCCCCACTCGGTCTTGTCCCCAAAATGGTAGGCTTATTGAGTCGGCGTGCAGGCCACTCTCACTCGTACAAATCAAAGGACAATCCTTCATGGACAGGAGTCCATAATCCACTTAGGATTGAGACCAAGTTGCCTAGGTCATCCTAGTGAAATAGAAACCAACCTAACTAACGGTGTTACAGTTAGTGGTTAACTATTTCGCGGTCCGATCTTATGCAAACTCATTGCATAGGATACCCTCACTCGGATGTCAACTACATGAACGCGCTAGAACATTACGTTTGTATCATAATACAAAGCGGGTCGTATCCATAGTGTCACCAAGATAAGGTACCCAGCCCCATCCCTATTCTATAGACCCTTTAGGCTAAATCTTGAACATTGTTCCCTGTATGTCCCTACATACTAGTTCAAGCCTCATTCTATTAGCCTAGGATGTTTAGTTTGCTAGATTAGGGTTAATAAGACAAGATAGCATAATACAAACACAGATAAATGAATAATACATCATTTTATGAATGTTCAGTCAAAAGTACATTTACTATCTACGAGTTTTAGGGCATAAAACCCAACACCTATGAAATCAAGAAAGGCGTTCTTGATATTTCAGAGACGACAACGACGGTATGTTTGCTTCTCCCTTTTAGAATTAGTTCTAAGGTTGCATGCTTAGCCTTAATAATTGATTTAGAATAGTTTTCTAAATTTTGTCAATGTATTGGTATTTTGGTGGAAAAAAAATTAACTATGAGTCGGTCCTAATTACGCTTCCGCTTTACGAAATTACGGAATTCCAATCCTACAACAAGCACCTACGAGGTATGGTTTTGTTGACTTAGTTGCTTTTGCTCTAAATTGTGCTTCTAATAATATTGAGGTAGAGCCTATTACATTCGAAGAGGCTATTGAGTCTGGTTTGAAGGAACAATGGAAGGCTGCAATGGAAGAAGAGTTGTCCTCTTTGCATAAGAATCAGATGTGGTCATTGGTTCCAAAGCCTCCTAAACAAAAACTCATTCAATCAAAGTGGATTTATAAAATCAAGCCAAGTACAGGAGGTAACAGCAAGCCCAGGTATAAAGCTAGGCTAGTAGCCAAGGGCTACACTCAAAAGGAGAGAGTTGATTATAATGAGATTTTCTCTCTGGTGGCAAGACATTTGCCTATTCGATTATTTTTGTCTATTGTTGTTCACTTTGATATATTTCTTGAACAGATGGATGTCACTACAACATTCCTTTATGGAGAACTGAAGGAGGTGATTTACATGGCTCAACCAAAGGGCTATGAGTGTAGGATCGTATGGCAACACTAGAGGGGGGTGAATAGGGTTTTGTTTAATAAAAATTAAAACTTTTTCTTTTTGCTAAATTAAACTAACTTAATTTAATTTAAACTAATTTGATAAGCACTCTAAAATATGCAATAAATATTTGACAATATTCCTAGGCATGCAATCTACTCATAAAAGTAAGATAGCGGAAACTAAAAGAGTAGAGAGAAAGAGATAACACCGAAAAATTTTATAGTGGTTCGAAAATCCCTACTCCACTCCCCATACTCCTTCTTGGGTATTTTACTACAACGACTATCTTACGGGTGAGAACCAAACTGACTCTTTTTCCAGGTTCAAGAGTAAACCTCTACCGATCCTTTTATAGGTTCAGGACCCAACCTATACCAATCTTTTTAAACGGGTTCAAGATCAAAACCACTACAATCCTTTTAACCGGGTTCAGGATCAAACCACTACAAATCCTTTTTCGGGTTTAGGATTAAACCACTCACTCAATTCCCAAGGTGCACCCACACCTTATTACAAGTTCCCAATAATAAATGAAAGAAGAAGCTCACAAAATAAAATACCTCTTGAAGGCAAGATACACAAGAATGATCACTCACAATTCTCACTAAAAAATTCCTCACAAAATTGAAATGGGTCGGATTAAGAATATGGGAGGATTTTGGAGAAAGAGAGTAAAAGACTTGAAGGCTTAAATTTGATCAATTGAGTGTGTATTGGAGGAGAAAAAAATGACTCAATTTATAGATGGAGAAATTGAATTTTGGCCATTGGATTAAATTCAAAATGGATGGTGGAGATTTGATTTAATGAGAAAGGAAAGAATTTTGAATTTAAAAATGAGATTGAGAATATATTGAAATTGAGGGATTTTGAAATTAAGAATGAAATTTGAAAGATTGAAATTGAGAGATTTTGAGAATAAAATGGGGATTTGAAGGATATGAAATTTTGAAGAGAATTCAAATTTTAAATGAGTTGTAATTGATGAATTTTGGAGAAATTTAGATGAAGGAAAATGAAAAAATGAAGCTAAAAAAATTCTCAAAAATGGTTGAAATGCTCTCCAAGATAAGTAGTATTTTCCAGAAATTTTTTCCTATTTTTTTGGAATTTTTTTGAGCCTTAAATAGACCAAAAAGAGCTAAACTAGTCGTTGGCTGCCACGTGTTGCTCTCTGATTGGCTGCATTAAAATAAAATCAAAATTAATAATAAAATAATATTATAATTAAAAGTTTACCGTTTGACTTTCTTTATTATTAAAAAAATCGAATGTCATGTGTCACAATATCATTGGGCCACGCGTCGACATGTCATTTGCCACATCACTGCCACGTCAGCAAAATTGATCGTTGAAGCGCCACGTCATCAAATTTGACCCATTGTGTGCCACGTCGGATGCCACGTCATCATGGTGCCACGTGTCATTGCCACGTAGGATTTGCCCTTCACATCTTCTTTTGCTTGTAACTTTCTCCTTTGAACTCCGATTCGAGCGATTCAAGTTGCGTTGGAATCGTCTTTCCGAGCTCTATATGATGAACACTTTAAAACACTAAAATCATTAGTAAATTAAAGTTTGTTATCATCAAAACATATAGTATGATTGAAGCTCATAAAGCTAACAATGAGGTGAAGGAAAAGGAAGATATGGTTTGTCTCCTTCAAAAGTCCATTTATGGACTGAAGCAATCGCCAAGACAGTGGTATATTCGCTTTGATACTTTTATCTTGAAGCAGGGGTTTCACAGGAGCTCATATGATGCATGCGTTTATTGGAAACTATCTTTGAAAGGTACACATGTTTATCTACTATTTTATGTAGATGATGTGATATTTGTGTCTAAGGATTATGCTGAAATCTGTGAACTCAAGAAACAGTTGAGTAGTGAGTTTGAAATGAAAGATTTAGGTGTTTTGAAAAGAATTTTAGGCATGGATGTTAAGAGAGATAGGGAGAAGGGTTTGTTAACCATTTTGCAGGATACTATGTGCATAAACTGCTTGAGAAGTATAACATGTCTGATTGTAAGGCAGTTTCGACACCCTTAGCATCTCATTTTAGGCTTTCTTCGTCTCAGTCGCCTAAAACTGATCAGGAAAGATTAAAGATGTCTAAAATTCCATATTGTAATGTTGTAGGAAGCATTATGTATCTCATGATTTGTACTAGGCCTGACTTGGGTTACTTAATGAGCATGAAAAGTAGGTTTATGTCAAATCCTGGTAAGGAGCATTGGAATGCAGTTAAATGGGTGTTTCGGTATTTGAAAGGTATTTCAGGTGTTTCATTGTGTTTTGGGAATGGTTGTGATCAATCAGCATTGCTGGAAGGCTTCACAGATGCAAGTTGTGTTGCAGACCTTGACAAAAGAAGGTCTTTATCAGGTTACATATTTTTCACTCGTATGGTAATGTGGTCAGTTGGAAGGTTGCTCTAGAGCCAGTTGTTGCTCTGTCGACCACTGAATCAGAATATATTTCAGTTGGTGAAGCTGTTAAGGATGCAGTGTGGTTGAAGAGAATTGTTGGTGAGTTGTTGTCTCAAGAGTTTATTCCTGTCATCCATTGTGATAGCCAGAGTGTTATTCATCTTGTGAAGAATCCATCTCACCATGAATGGTCTAAGCATATTGATGTTAAGTTTCACTTTATAAGAGATATGGTTTCTCAGAATGATGTTAAACTGGTTTTTGTTCATATAGATTAGAATTTGTTGGATATGCTTACGAAGGTTCTCACAGCTCATAGGTTTAAATCTATAATTATTATTATATATTATATATAAATGGCGCTTAAGGGGAGAAACTGTTGATTTCCTTTTTAGCCCATTTTTAATGTTCAAATTTCTCCTTTGTCCTTCCTATTTAATTATTTAATATTTAAGTATTTATTTATTATTTTGAACAAAATTTAAATAAATGTTATAAAATCTCTACGCACAGATTCTTATTGAAAAAATAATAAAATGATAAAATCTATAAAATCTCACGATTTATTAAAAAAAAAGAAAAAAATCAACTAAAAATGATTTTTTTTTTTTTTGTACATTTTCAGAGATTTTATATTACTTTTCATTAAAATCAATTTCAACATAAAATAATAGATTATGATCTATTGCCATTAGGTCATACATCATCTGTGTATATATAGTCTCTCCCACATTTATTTCATACAAACTTATTTCGAAATTAGAAGATTTTTTATTTAATTATTAATTCTCTAATTGATTTTCGGTGGTTAGGATAAATAACAAAATAATTGGTTTTAGAATTATTAATTCTAATTGATTTTCGATCGTGAAAATTTGAAGATTTTTTTATTTAATTATTAATTATAATTGATTTTCGGTGGTGAAAACTAGAAGATTTTTTTATTTAATTATTAATTATAATTGTTTTTCAGTTGTGAAAATTAGAGGTTTTTTTTTATTTATCTATAATCTATAATTATTATATTATATTATATATCTATATCTATATCTATATATCTATATATCTATATACTATATTAAAAGGCGCTTAAGGGGAGAAACTTCTGATTTCCTTTTAAGCCCCTTTTTAATCTTCAAATTCCTTATTTGTCCTTTCTATTTAATTATTCAATATTTTATTATAATTGTTTTAAAAAAAAATCATTATCACGTTTATGTATTGTTTTTTTTTTAAAAAAAATCTCATGATTAAGAATTGGTTAAATCTCATTTACGTTTAGATATTGTTTTTTTAAAAATAAAATCGCATTCTCACGATTAGGTATTGTTTTTTTAAAAACAAAATCTCATGATTAAGATTTGGTTAAATCTCATTTTTAAAAAAAAAAAAATCTCATGATTAAGAATTGGTTAAAAAAATCTCATTCTCACGATTAGGTATTGTTTTTTTAAAAAAAAAAAAAAAATCTCATGATTAAGAATTGGTTAAATCTCATTTACGTTTAGATATTGTTTTTTTTAAAAAAAAATAAAAAATCTCATGATTAAGAATTGGTTAAAAAAAATCTCATTCTCACGATTAGGTATTGTTTTTTTTAAAAAAAAAATCTCATGATTAAGAATTGGTTAAATCTCATTTTAAAAATAAAAAAAAAAAAAAAAAAAAAAAAAAAAAAAAAAAACTCATGATTAAGAATTGGTTAAAAACAAAATCTCATTCTCACGATTAGGTATTGTTTTTTTAAAAAAAAAATATATTGGTTAAACAAAAAATCTCATTCTCACGATTAGGTATTGTTTTTTTTTAAAAAAAAAAAATCTCATGATTAAGAATTGGTTAAAAAAAATCTCATTCTCACGATTAGGTATTGTTTTTTTTTTTTTCACTTTGTTTCTCTTCTGTATTCGCTACCTTTTAAAATTATGTACAATTGTTGAAAATTTGGATAAAATATCATGATAAATCATAATTAAACTGGTTGTATATATGATATGATAAAGCCAGTGATTAATCTTATTGTTTATAATTATAATAATGTATTAGCATCGTTTTAAGAAGGAATATTGATAATGTTTTTGCCATTTGAAATAAACATCTATAAACAAAAAAAATATACCCTCCAATTAAGATTAAAAAAATATATTGCAAAAATAAATACCAATAGAAGATATTGAAAATGAGATGAGGAATAAAATCATATCTAATAGACTAAGCATAGTACAAGAATATCAATGTAATGACATCTATAATTTGTTATTCTTAATTTTAATTTCTGGGTTTAATTTGTGACATGCAATATTGCAATTTTTAAAAAAGTTTTTTAAGTTTTTTTTTTAAAAAAATGATTTATTTTGAATTTCTTTAATTATTTTAATTATTTGAAGTTTAAGATTACGAGAATCTGGGTTTAAAAAAATAAAACAAAAAGATTACGAGAATCCGAGGTTGAAATATTTACCTTTTTTTGTCAAATTTGGGTAAAAGTTTTGGATTTTGTTTTTTATTTTTTTAAAAAATGTATCCCATTTATAAATATCCCTTAATCCTCGCTTCCGTAAACAATGAATATGACCCACAGAAACCCTTATAAGAAAAACGCAGATCAGGGAACTGTAAACAGCAAATTGGCGGGAGCAAAAGAAGAATCAACATGAATACGAAGGTAATTAGGGCATAGCTCTTGATCTTGCTTTTTGTGTTTGGTTATGATCCACTATTTTTGTTGCTATACTTTGGTGGAAGTATGGTTTCTGTCGATGGTGGACTAATTTATAATTAATAATTTGAAAGAACAATGAGTTGATAATTAGGTCTGAATAAAAAATTTTTGAATAAATCGAAGAACAGGGATGGTCAGGCTGAGCAGCTTTTGCCAATCAGCGATGGATTTGACGGTGATGAAGCCAGCAGAGGATTGCTTAATGGCGTCCTTGAGGAGGCAAGCGGCCTTCAAATCGGACTACGGTTCTTGACCCATTTGAGGCGAACCTTTTTATGAGAAGCAAAATCGTGGAGAGGAAAATATTCCTGCGAAAAACCCAATCCTAATTGTGTTATTGTAAAATAGGAATATGTTTTTTTCCTCAAGAAACAGTATGTTATGAATTGAAAGAGGTTCCACCATGCAAACATTGCAAAGCAAAAGGGTTTGAATATGAAACACCAACTTTTTGTTGCAACAATGGAGAAGTTCGCCTTGCAGACAATGAGATCCCTTATCAGTTACTTCATCTTTTTACATCTCAATCACAAGAAGGGGTATCCTTTAGAAAAAATATTCGAGCATACAATAGTCTTTTTTCATTCACATCATTTGGAGTCAATTTGGACAAAACTTTAGCATCATCACGAAAGGGTGTTTACACTTTTAGAGCACAAGGACAAATTTACCATGATTTGCCTACTTTGGTTCCTCAAGATCGTCCTAGATACTTTCAGTTATATTTTTATGACACTGAGAATGAAATTGACAATAGAGTTGAAATATTTGAAAATGGACAAATTGATAAAGATATTGTTGCAAAACTAAGAGTCATCCTAGATGAAAATCCATATGCAAAAATCTTCCGAAGCCTAAAAGACTATCCAAACTTGACAGACATTCATCTTCATATTGCAAGCAATATAAAGGTTGACCAAAGTGTATATAATGCACCAACGATTAATCAAGTAGCTGCTATATGGATTGAAGGAAACAATGGAGACATCCCTTTCGAAAGGGACATTGTGTTGACTGAACATTCAGGAAATCGACATCGAATAAAGCATTATTTTAGTTGTTATGACTCTCTACAATATCCATTATTGTTTCCAAACGGAGAGTCGGGTTGGGACCAACAGATAAACAGAAATAAATATTCTAATAGAAAGAAAAATACTATTGAAAATCACGAAAGTGATAATTGCGCAGTGAGATCGTTTGATATCCATCAAGTTCTACAAAATGAATGTCACGGTATGAATATCTTAATTATTTTTCATAATAATTAGTAATTCATTTTATATTTTATAACAATACTAAATGTTAGTTGTTAACAGAAAAGCTCAAAAAAACGTCTGGGAATATTTCATGTAGAGAATACTATTGCTTTAAGTTTCAAATCAGGAATTTAAATGCATCGACCATTCTTCTTGCTGGACAATTGATGCAACAATATGCAGTAGATATGTACATAAAGTTGGAGACAACAAGATTAGACTTCTTTCAGACACAACAATCTCATATTAGGTCTGAACTATATCAAGGATTGGTAGACGTTATAAATGCTGGAGAAACGAGAGCTAATAAAGTAGGAAAAAGAATTGTACTTCCTGCTTCGTTTGTTGGGGGTCCAAGAGATATGCGAAAAAGATATCTTGATGCAATGACTTTGGTCCAACGATTTGGAAAACCAGATCTTTTCATCACAATGACATGTAACCCAGATTGGAAGGAGATCAAAGACAACCTTAAAGAAGGCCAGCAGTCTCAAGATAGGTCGATTTGACATCACGAGTTTTTAGAGCTAAGTTACAAGATCTCAAACACCAATTGTTTAAAAAAAAATATTTGGAAAAGTGGCAGCATTTGTTTATGTGATTGAATTTCAGAAGCGGGGCCTACCACATGCACACATCCTAATAATTTTTAAGAATGGATACAAAATCACAAATGCAGATCAATATGATAAATATGTGTGTGTTGAAATTCCAGATAGAAATGAATCTTCTATTCTTCATGATGTCGTCGTCAAACATATGATACATGGACCATGCGGAAGCTTTAACAACACAAGTTCATGTATGATCAGTGGAACATGTAGATTTCACTATCCAAGACCCTTTTCTGCAAAGACGATACAAGGAAAAGATTTATATCCAATATATCGAAGGAGAAATAATGGCATACATGTTTGTTTCATATTTAGATTAAACTTGATATTTTCCATATTCAAATTATATTTTTACATCTAATTAAAATTTAAATAAATTATTAATTTTTTATCTTAAATTCACAAATAAATGTTAGAAATGCAACCTTGAATAATCAATGGGTAGCTCCTTATAATCCATATCTCCTTACAAGATATAATTGTCATATAAATGTTGAAATTTGTTCTGCTATCAAGGCTGTTAAGTATTTATATAAATATATCTACAAAGGTCATGATAAAGCAGCAGTTTCCATAACCAGTGATGAGGAAGAGACAATAATCAACGAAATACAGAATTTTCAAGATGCAAGATGGGTTTCAGCACAAGAAGCATTGTGGAGAATTTACGATTTTAGATTAAATGAGATATCTTCACATGTTATAAACCTACAACTACATTTACCAAATCAACAATATGTCTTATATTGGGACAATCAAAATCTGAAGGAAGTTGTTCAGATCGAAGATACATCGAGAACAATGTTGACGGAATACTTTGACATGTGTACAAATAATGAAAATTCAAGGACTCTTCTTTATAAAGAATTTCCTGAGCATTATGTATGGGACAAAAGAATAAATAAATGGTCACCTCGAAAAAGAGGAGAAGTAACTTCAAGAATTAATGGAGCAAATCCATCAGAAGGAGAGCGATATTATCTACGCCTTTTACTAAATCATGTCAGAGGGCCTCAATCTTTTAAACATTTGATGACTGTTGAAGGAATCGAATATTCTACATTTAAAGAATCAGCTTTAAAACGAGGGTTGCTTGAAGCAGATCAAAGCATCATTGAATGCTTAGATGAAGCTGCAGTTTATGAAATGCCATACACATTTAGACGACTTTTTGCAACCTTATTGGTCTATTGTGAGCCTACTGAAGTTAGAAAGTTGTGGAATACTTATTATGAAACCATGTCACAAGATTTTGACAAGCACATTCAAATGTCTTCATCAGATAAACTGCAAATGATATTGAAAGATATCAATTTCTTTTTAGAATCTATGGGAACGAACATTAAATATTTTGACATGATAATGCTACAACAGGATAACTCTTTAGAAGACATGAATTCATCTAGAGAAATCATAGAAGAGAAATCAATTGAAATAAGAGAAGAAGACCTTCAAGCATCCTTTATCTTGAATGAACGTCAAAGGTTTGCATTTGAAAAAATTATGGAAAAAATAAATAATGATGAAGGAGGAATGTTTTTCATTGATGGACCTGGTGGAACATGTAAAACCTTTTTATATCGTGCACTTCTAACAACTGTAAGGTCAAAAGGTATGATAGCTTTAGCAACGCAACATCAGGTGTAGCTGCTGGAATTATGTCTGGCGATCGAACGGCACATTCAAGATTCAAAATACCTTTGCAAACAAATGAAACGACTTTGTGCAGTATATCAAAGCAGAGTTCAAGGGCTGAATTGCTTCGTATGGGAAAACTAATAATATGGGATGAAGCACCAATGGCTAAAAAACATACAATTGAGACTGTTGATAGAACATTTTGAGATTTAATGGATTCTTCAAAACCATTTGGTGGAAAGATATTTGTCTTCGGATGAAATTTTCGTCAAGTTCTTCTAGTGCTTCCCAAAGCTACAAGAGAACAAACGGTTGCTGCTAGCTTGAGTAGATCATATCTATGGAATGAAATGCATAAGATACAATTACAAACAAATATGAGGGCAAAAAATGATTTACTTTTTGCAGACTTCTTATTAAGAGTTGGAAATAGAAAAGAACCACATATAGAAGATGACTTCGTACAATTGCCAAAGGAAATACTGATATGTAACTTTGGAAACAATGGAATACTAGAGGTGATCAATAATATTTACCCCGATCTACAAAATCAAGCACAATCAAATGACTATGTCACAAATCGGGCAATTCTTGCAACAACAAATGACCAAGTCGATCAATTAAATGGAATATTGATAGATCTTTTTCCAGGAGAAAGCAGAACATTCTTTAGTTTCGATCAAGCAATAGATGATACAAACAATTATTATCAAGAAGAAATTTTTAATACATTATTGTCAAATGTTGTACCTCCACATAAATTAACTTTGAAGGTGAATTGTCCAATTATGTTGCTACGAAATTTAGACCCATCTAATGGTTTGTGCAATGGAACAAGAATGGTTTGTCGTGCGTTTGGAGATCATGTCATACATGCAGAGGTCACAATGGGACAACATGCTGGAAAACATGTTTTCTTACCTAGAATTCCCCTAAGTCCAGTAAATGATGAAGGATACCCATTCCGGTTTAGAAGAAAACAATTTCCTGTGAGATTGTGTTTTGCAATGACAATTAACAAAGCACAGGGGCAAACAATGCCTCATGTTGGAATATATCTCCCACAACATGTTTTCTCACATGGACAATTATACGTGGCGTTGTCTAGAGGAATTTCTATGAAAACAACCAAAGTATTGTTTACAAAGAAATTCTTTTATAATAAAAGTAGTTTCTCACTCTTTATGTATGTATATGTATATATATTATTTCGTGAAGAAATCCAATTTTAACTTCTGCAGACATTAGAATATTGATTTAAAACATGGTTAATATATTATAATGGGAGTAATTTGTTGTCATAGTTAATAAAGATAAATATATAAGGTCTTGGAAAACAGAGTTTTCTTTTACAATTGTAAATTAGTAGAAAATAGAAAGAAATTGTAAAATATATGGAAATGTAAAAAAGATAGATAAATAATAAAACATGTTTTTAAAATATATTAGAAAATATTTTAAATAATTAATTTCAAAATAGTGATTCTACAAAATCGTTGGAAAAACAAATTATCTTATTCAAATTTTTTTACTTTTAATATTATTCCATAGACGAAAGTTTTTCTTTTTTTTTCAAAATGTTTTAAATGGACATTTTTTAAAAAGAACATTTTGAGGAAACCTTTTTTTTACGAGTTTTAAAGTATATTTCAAACTTTTTAAAAAAATTAATTAAGAATATACTATTATGTTTCATTAAATATTCACATAAATAATAAAATTAGAATTTCATAGTTTAAAAAAATTAAGTAAAAATATTCATTCAACATTTAAATTTCACAATAAAAATTTATGTTCTAAAAATTTTTAATCACGTGCATCGCACGTGTCTTTTAACTATCTATATCTATACTATATTAAAAGGCAGGATTCCTGAAAAACATTTTTAAACCAGAATACCCCTCTAAATTTCAGATAATTACATAATTAGTTTTCAATCTCTAAAATCAAATTTCGTAATCTATATCTATATCAATACTATATTAATTGTTTTAATTAGAAAAAAATAAAAGATAAAAAAAATCAAATTTCGTAATTGTTTTAATTAAAAAAATAAATATAATTCTTTTTAATTAAAAAAAAAAAAGAAAAGATAAAAAAATAATTATTTTAATTAAAAAATATAAATAAATAAATAAATTTTGTAATTTTCTTAATTAATTAATTAGAAAAAGTAAAAATAGAAAAAAAATCAAATTTTTTAATTTTTTAATTAATTAATTAAAATAAGATTAAAAAATAAATTTCATAACCGTTTTAATTAAATAAATAAATAAATTTCGTAATTTTTATAATTAATTAATTAGAAAAAGAAAAAATAGAAAAAAAAATCAGATTTTGTAATTTTTATTAAAAAAAGAAAAGATAAAAAAATAATTATTTTAATTAAAAAATATAAATAAATAAATAAATTTCGTAATTTTTTTAATTCATTAATTAGAAAAAGAAAAAATAGAAAAAAATCAAAATTTTTAATTTTTTAATTAATTAATTAAAATAAGATTAAAAAAATAAATTTCATAACCGTTTTAATTTAAAAAAATAAATAAGTTTCGTAATTTTTTAATTAATTAATTAGAAAAAGAAAAAATAGAAAAAAAATCAGATTTTCTAATTTTTTAATTAATTAATTAAAATAAGATTAAAAAAATAAATTTCATAACCGTTTTAATTAAAAAATAAATAAATTTCGAAATTTTTTTAATTAATTAATTAGAAAAAGAAAAAATAGAAAAAAAAATATATCAGATTTTGTAATTTTTTTATTAATTAATTAAAATAAGATTAAAAAAAATTTCATAACCGTTTTAATTTAAAAAAAAAAAAAAAGAAAAAAAAAGGAAAGAAATAAATGAAATTTTTTTTAATTGACAAAATCTAATATTTTTTTTTCAAATATGAAATTTAATAACCTAGAATAATATCTTTCCCTCTATAAATATTTCACGTTCTCCCATTGGTTTTCACATCGATGAAACTTCACAAACATGGTGAAACTCTTGCAACTTCTTCGTCTAGAGCCGTTGGTATTTACCTCCCATACTCAAATACCTCTATATTTGAATTTTCCTGCTAAATCTCTTATTTCTCACACTTTAATTTTGTTATCTGATTTTATATTCAAAATATCCTAATGTATATTTTTTTTTTAATTTTTAAACACAAATGTATTTTTTTTTTTAGATTTGCCATTTTTTGCAGCACCTCGAACCGTTAATGTCTAATCACCTCTATTGTTTCTTTATTGAATTAGTTACGTCATTATTGACTATCGATCTTCATCACCTCCTTGCTTAATCCACGGACAAGTTTTAGATACTGGACATCTAGGTAATATCAGACTCTCCACTTTTTGAATCTAAGACAATCTACTGTCAAATTTAAGTACGCTATACTTTTTATATTGCATTTGCATGGTTAAATTAAATTTTGTAATTAAAATTGGTGGACAATGAGTGATCAAGGTTAGGGGCGAAGTGTTGCAAGGAAGTATGAGAAAGAGTATTGTGAGATTTCAATGGTGAATATAAAAAATAGAAAATAAAATATAAAAATCTTATAAAAATAAAAAAAAATCTTATTATGTTTGTTTTTATTAAAAAGATAAGAAAATCAAATTTTCTAATTGTTTTAATTAAAAAAGAGAAGATAAAAAAAGAAAAATTACTCAAATTTTTGTAATTGTTTTAATTAAAACAAGAAAAGATTAAAAAAAATCAATTTTCGTATTAGGTTCTTTTTTTATTAAAAAAAAGAAAAAATAAAAAAAAAAATCAAATTTCCTAATTGTTTTAATTAAAAAAAGAAAAGACAAAAAAAAAAGGAAAACTTCCTAAATTTCGTAATTGTTTTAATTAAAAAAGAAAAAGATAAAAAAAAAAATCAAATTTCGTATTCCGTTTGTTTTTGTTAAAAAAAAAGATAAAGAACTAAAAAAAAATCAAATTTCGTATTGTATTTGTTTTTATTTAAAAAAAGAAAAAGGAAAAAAAAATAAACACACAAACAACACAAATTTCCTAATTGTTTCAATTAAAAAAAGATAAGATAAAAAAAGGGAAAATTTCGTAATTTTCAAAATCTAATATTTTTTTTATATTATGAAATATGAAATTTAATAACCTAGAATAATATTATGGTCTATATATTTTATCGATTTGTAGATTTGATCCAAAATCTAATCAACTTTGAATTTGAATCTCAATTCCTTCTATAAATTGTTCACCTATCATCCTCCCATTGGTTTTCACATGAAAGACTATTCATCTCCTCCATTGTTGGTTTTAGGTAGCTCTCTCAATTATAATTATAATATTTTTGTTTAATTTTATCAATTTATTTGAAAGAATGTCATTCTCAAATATTATATGTTATAGACTGACTATAATTTCTTTTTCCCCTCAAAATTTATTTTTCAGGTCTAAAATTAGTTATCTCTTCCAATTGTTCATTTGTATTTTATGTATTTTTTTTATTTTTATTTTTTTTGTTATAATCGGTAATCGTATAAAATATAAGTATGGTGGAGTATAATAACCTACAACAATTTTTTTTCCTATCAAAGTATCAACTATGTGTCAATATTTTCTAAAATATTTTTTGTTAGTTTGATTAAGCACCAATAATGAAACATATGCTTCAACAAAACTATCTCAATCATAGGTATCAATCTCTCTTATAAGTATTCTCAAGTTACTTTATTTAATATTGTTGTGTGTTGTTATTCTAAAAGTTTATGCAAGGTGCATAGAACTCTTTTAATTTTTATATAAATTTTAATATTATCACTCTAATGTGATCAATTGTTATTTCTCACTTCATTTGACCATAAAAATAGGAGGTAAGACTACTATCTTCAATTTTTTAGATTACAATATCTCTTAAATTTTAGTTAATTACGTATATCAATCAAAATCTGTAATTTAATCAAATTAAAAAAATATATATGTGATTTGATTCAAAATCATATCAAATTAGAATTCGAATCTAAATTCCCTCTCTAAATTGTCCATCTTCTGCAATTAGTTTTCACATCTAAAATTATGCGTCTCTTTCAATTGTTCGTTTCCTCTTGAAATTATCCCTACATGAATTAAAATTTAGAGACTAAATTATCCCTACGTGAATTAAAATTAAAACTATGCAATTGGTTTTTAAACATTTTTAAAATATAACTTAGTAATTAGAAATTTAATTTTTTTCTTTTTTTAAAGGATCTATTTTGAATTAAAATTCTATTAAATTTATCACCACACCATGATACATTGATATCAATATTTTTTATGTACTAGGAAGAAATCTTTTTGTTATAGATTCTTCATGGTTTTCTTTAAATTACATTTTTAAAAAATAATTTAGTAATTAGAAAATTAATTTTTTTAAATATCAATTTTGAATTAAAATTTTATTGAAATTATCACTACATTATGATATCAATATTTTTTTATGTACTAAGAAGAATTCTTTTTGTTTTAGATTCTTCACGGTTGTTTTAAAATTACATTTAAAAAAAATAGTTTGGTAATTAGAAAGTCGATTTTCTATTTTTTTTAAAGATCAATTTGGATTAAATTTTTATTAAAACTATAACTATACCATGATATCAAGCTTTGTTGTGTACTTGGAAGATTTTTTCTGGCTTTCAATTCTTCACAATTGTTTCTAAATTACATTTTTTAAAAAATAATTTAGTAACTACAAAATCGATTTATTATTTTTTTTTTTAAAAAAGATATATTTCAATTAAAATTTTACTGAAATTATCACTACACCATAATATCAAGTCTTTTTGTGTATTGGAAAAAATTCTTTTGGTTTTGGATTCTTCACGGTTGTTTTTAAATTACATTCTTAGGAAATAATTTTGTAATTAGAAGATTGATTTTTTGTTTTATTTATTTTTTTATTTTTAAGATCAATTTCAATTAAAATTTGATTGAAATTATCACTACACAATGATTCTCAAATTACTTTTTATATGGTTATTTTTAAATTACATTTTAGAAAAATAGTTTTGTAAGTTTAAAATCGTTTTTTTAAATATATATCAACTTCTATTAAAACTCTCTTCAAAATATTCCTACATGATTTTCAAATATTTTTTGACAGAAAATATTTATAGATATTTGTTATTATAATATTTTTGTCTTTAATTTTATTTTCTTTTCCTTTTTACCACTATTTTAGTTTGAATATATTGGTCACTATTTGAATTTGAATTTTGTCAATTTAATTAGTCGGTGATTCTCGAATATCATATTATAATTCACAAGCTACAAATTTTTTTATACGATATTTTTTAATAGCCATTGATTTAAATTTATTAATATAAAAACCAAACTTCATGTGTTGTAAACTAAAAAAAAAAAATTGTGTACTAGGAAGAAATTTTTCACAATTGTTTTTAAATTACATTTAAAAAAAATGTTTTTGTAATTAGAAAATCATTTTTTTTTTAAAGATAAACTTCAATTAATTTTTTATTGTAATTATCACTACAATAATGGTATCACACATTTTTGTGTAGTGGGAAGAATTCTTTTTGTTTTGGATTATTCATGGTTGTTTTTAAATTATCACTACATTGATTTTTTTTTTATTGAAATTATCACTACACCATGATTATCAAATAACTTTATATAGTTGTTTTTAAATTACATTTTTAAAATTAAATTTGATTTTCTTTTTTTAAAAAAATATCATCTTTTATTAAGACTCTCTTGAAATTATCTTAGCTTGAATTTCAATTATTTTTTAAGAAAGTATTAATAAATATTTTTTATTCTAATGATTTTGTTCTTAATTTTATTTTTCCTTCTTGCTTACCACTATTTTAGTTTGAATATAGTGAACCAAGTTTGAATTTAAATTTGAATTTTGTCAATTTAATTAGACATTGATTTTTTAATATCATTTTTAAATTAACAAGCCACCAATTTTTTGATATAATATTTTTGAATAGTGAGCCAAATTTGAATTTAAATTTAAACTCATTTTACTTCAAATATATTTTACTAAAATTATTACACGTGCAACGCACGTGGTAAAAACCTATATATATATAAATGCCGCTTAAGAGGAGAAACTTTTGATTTCCTTTTTAGCCCCTTTTTAATGTTCAAATTCCTTCTTTGTTCTTCCTATTTAATTATTTAATATTTAAGTATTTATTTATTATTTTGAACAAAATTTAAATAAATGTTATAGAATCTCTACGCACAGATTCTTATTGAAAAATAATAAAATGATAAAATCTATAAAATCTCACGATTTATTAAAAAAATACAACTAAAAATGTTTTTTTTTTTATTTACATTTTCAGAGATTTTATATTACTTTTCATTAAAATATAATAGATTCTGATCTATTGTCATTAGGTCATACATCATCATTGTATATATATAGTCCCTCTCACAATTATTCCATACAAACTTATTTAAATAAATGTTATAAAATCTCTACGCACAGATTCTTATTGAAAAAAAATAATAAAATGATAAAATCTATAAAATCTCACAATTTATTAAAAAAAATCAACTAAAAATGATTTTTTTTTTTACATTTTCAGAGATTTTACATTACTTTTCATTAAACTCAATTTCAACGTAAAATAATAGATTATGATCTATTGTCATTAGGTCATACATCATCCGTGTATATTTAATCTCTCCCACAACTATTACATACAAACTTATTTCGATATTAGAAGATTTTTTATTTAATTATTAATTCTCTAATTGATTTTCGGTGGTTAGGATAAATAACAAAATAATTGGTTTTAGAATTATTAATTCTAATTGATTTTCGGTTGTGAATATTAGAAGATTTTTTTATTTAATTATTAATTCTAATTGATCTTCGGTTGTGAGAACTAGAAGATTTTTTTTATTTAATTATTAATTCTAATTGGTTTTCGGTGGTTATAATAAATCGAATTTTTAAAATTAAATTTAGTGAAATCTAAATTTAGATCAATTGTTTTGATTTTTCAAAAATAAAAAGATGATTGAGTTTAATTTTCGATTAATTCAAATCAAGTTTTAAAATTAAATTTGAAAAACTAAAATTCAAATTAATTGTTTTAAATTTGAAAAGATTTATCATAACCACCAGATTCATTTGAACCCTATAAATAGTGGTCTAAACCACCATCGAAAGGCAGATAAAAAATCATCGATGAAAAGAGTGAAATTTTGAGTTTAGAGGATATAAAGTTTTTTTTTTTTAAAAAAAAAAAATTTATGGCCACAGTTTGCCAAAACGACATAGAAATCCGAAGACAAATTGAGAGATAGGGGTAGAGCTTTTCATCGCGTGGAGCATGACGAATTAAAAAAAAATCATTCCCTAGTCCATCTTTAGCAACGTGAGTAAATATAACCTTTTTCATTTAGTGTAAATATATATAATTTTTTCTTATTTCTTTTTCAAGTAGACTAATGTATCTTTAGAAGATTTTGTTAGTTTTCTTTAGTATCGAGATTTTATTAGTTTATATTATATTTTCGTCACCCTTACGAGTTTCATATGAATAAGAAATTCCTTTCCCATTTCTATTTATTTGTTTGATAGAAGCGAGTACACCTTTGTGTGAGTTCATTAGTATTGTCTTTCTTATTCTTTCTGAAATGGGAAGGGAGATCAATCACTATTATCTTTTTTTTTTTTTTTTTTAAATCGATCTCTCTTCATTATGCTTTTCTCCGACCTTCAAAATTTTTCATATATTTTTGGGATTTTTTTTTAGACAAGATGATAGGAAGAAAATGATCTTTTTATTTAATTAGTCCTCATTTAACGGTTGGATTAAACATAACTTTAATTGAATTATTAATTATTAATTGAATACAAAATTAAGATTTTGGAAAATATAAATGCTTACCTAGGTAATTTGAAAGACTTTTCGTTATCTTCAATCTTAAAAAAGGTTTAAGCGGGTTGGGTTTTTTATATTTAAAAATTTTATGATAAATAAAATAAATATGATAATTTATACATCCAAATAATATTGAGAATTTAAATGTGCAATAAAAACTTGTAATTTGATATTGTATAAGGTATGATTTATATCCATGATATTGGTTATAAACCATTGATTAGAATGTGAGCTTCCTATACTTTTGATTTTGGTTCAATTTGGTCACATACATCTAAGTATGATCAATTTTTGCAATAATTATAAATTCATGTGTAGTATTTATTCACTTTTGGTCCCTGAGGTTTGGGTTAAGTAACACTTTAGTTCCTGAGTTTTCAAACTCAACAAAAATACCCCTGAGGTTTGAGATAAGGAGCAATTTGGTCTCTGCCGTCCATTTTGCCGTTAAACACTAACAGTTTGCTGAAGTGACATCATTATTTTAATAAAAAAAACATTTTTTAATTTTTTTTAAATAAATATATATTAAAATATAAAAATATTATTATTTTATTATTTTTTTTTAATTCTTTCTCTCTTACTTGTCCATCTTCTTCTCCCTTCCCCACCCTTCTTCCTTCCCCATCTCTTTCTTCTTCCACTCTGGTGACCGCCCGCCGCCGGGCGGCCAACGGCGAACGGCGGCGGCGGTCGCCCGATTTTTTTTTTCCTTCTTTCTTCTTCTTCCCTTCTTCTCTTCTTCTCCTTTCTTTTCTTTCGCTGGAATTCTTCTGTTTTTTTTTCTTCTTCCCTTCTTCTTTGTTCTCCTTTTCTTTCTTCTCCTCCTCCCTGAATCTCTCTCTTTTTTTTAATAAAAAAAAGAAAGAAAGAAAAGAAAGGAGAAGAAGAGAAGAAGGGAAGAAGAAGAAAGAAGAAAAAAAAAATTATTGCCGCCACCGGAGTGGAAGAAGAAAGAGATGGGGGAAGGAAGAAGGGTGGGGAAGGAACAAAAAGATGGAGAAGTAAGAGAGAAAGAATTAAAAAAAAATAAAAAATAATATTTTTATATTTTTATATTTTAATATATTTTTATTTAAAAAAATTTTAAAAATGATTTTTTTTATTAAAATAATGATGTCACGTCAGCAAACTGTTAGTGTTTAACTGAAAAATGGACTGCAAGGACCAAATTGCTCCTTATCTCAAACCTCAGGGGTATTTTTGTTGAGTTTGAAAACTCAGGGACTAAAGTGTTACTTAACCTAAATCTCAAGGACCAAAAGTGTATTTTTCCCTTCATTTTTTTTTGGTACATTATCAAGTCATATTACAAATTTTCTAATTAACTTATACTTTAAAAGATATTATAACACGGGCAACACACGTAGTTCAAACTAGTATCTATTAAATGAGCGGAATGTAAAGCGAGAGGTGATAGGGAAATTAGAGAACAACTTATGCTTAAGATATTCTTGTAAAGAGGGAGATTTGTAAAAAAAATGACAAGGTATCCTAAGGGCATTTTAGTAATACTAGTAAGAAACACGTGCGATGCACATGAAAAATTATCACTATAATTTAAAGTACGGAAATATAAATAAAAAAATAGTTAGAAATTAGAATATCATTTAATTTTATAAAAGAGTATATTCACTACAACATTTTATTCATGTATGTAAATTTTAAATTTCAAATTTATAACAAATATTTGTATATTGAGGCATGTTTGGAATGACTTTTTAAATGTTTTCAAATGTAATTTATGTGCAAAAGAAATGTTTTTTAGCACCTAAAAAGTTATTCCAAACGTGCATTTTTTTTTTTAAATAACTGTTAATAAATATCACAATATCCTATATACTTATCATCTAAGATATGATTTTTATTTTAATTATAATTTTTTTTTTTGATAATATGGGGTGGGAGATTTGAACCACAGACCTCATGGTTATCGGTACAACTTTATGCCAGTTGAGTTATTTTAATTATAATTTAAAATGAAATGATAATTAATTTAAATTTTTTTCTACATATAAGACTCATTAATAATAAAAATAATACATATTTATGCCCTTGACCATTAAAACCTTAAATCACATATTTTTCTTCATTATTTCTAGTTGCCACCCACCACCTAGTATTTCTTTAGATTTTCTCTTATATTTCTTTAAATGTTTTTTAGGCACATGTTTCTAATTTACTTTTCCACAAATAACGTTTTTACTGGCTATCCATGTTGGCCACTTTTAGGCATCATCATCGCCATCGCACAGCAAAAATATTCCTCCTTTGTTAGGTGCCTACAATAATTACTTCACTGCAATAACTTTCCTTCAATGATTTTATATTTAGCCTCTTTCATCACCTACTGAAGCTATTGATTTTTTTATTTAATCATTTACTTACCTCTAATAGAAATTGTTATGATTTTTTCTTTCATTTTTCTTTCTTTATTTTTTTTTTTTTTTGCAAATCATCCATTTATTATTACTATTAATATTATTAGCTTTTTAAAGAAAAAAAATAAAATATATCAAGTTAAGATGGGTAAAAAAGAAAATATAAAATTTATATAACTTTAATATATATTTAATTTAAAATTAAAAAAAAGACAGCAATCTCAAATGAATTTAAAAAGGCTGGACAAATTAAATTTTTAAAGGATGATTAAATTTATACATATTATTAATAATTAACAAAAATAAAAAAAAAGAAAAGAAAAATTTATCCAATCCCCATTCCCCCACTAAATTTCGTCTTTTTTTTTTTTTTCAAAAACAGCTCAGCCCATTGTTTTAGCCCACCCTGTAAAACAAAAATGAAACAAAAAGAACGAAACCCTTACGACTTATTTTCTTCTTCTTCACGCCATTTCCTCCTCCGAGTTAGTGTCGCCACCGCCATCGTCTTTCTGCCGTTCGTGCCGCCGCCGTCGTTTTTCTTCTGCCCGTGCCGCCGCAGTGTTGCTCGATTTTCTACTCCCTTGCTGTTACTGGTATTTTTCCAATCTCCATCTATGTGTTTTCTGCTTACTTGAAAAACACAGATTAGAACTTTTTTTTTTTTGAAGAATAAATAACTGCATTAAAAACTCAACAACCCAAAGAACAACTATAATCCTCCTCTAGAATCGAGGAAAGCCAAACCGACAAATACGATTTGCCCAAAAAAAATAGCCCCTTCTAACGGGGAGGGGAAGTTCAGATTGTACACAAAAACAGGATTTAGAACTAAAAAATCTTCCTCAGAAGAAGCCAATGAGCACGATGATCTTGCTTCATTAGCCAAAGTGTGGGAGGCCCGATTACAGCTTTTCGGACTCCAATTGAAAGAGATCTCACCCGATTCTCTCGCCAGATCCTCGATTTCGTCAGCTCCTTGATTTCGTCGATTTCGTCCTCAGAAGAAGCCAACACAGATTAGAACTTAAGAAAGAATAAGAAAGAATAAAGGAGTTGTTTAATTTTCTTTTTTTATAATGACTGACAATAGCCGAATAGTAAAAAATAATTTGGAAAGACTGAAAAATGGATGAGACGCAATCTCCTTCCCGCAAAATCGCTCCTCCGTGCCTGAGACTTGAGAGAGAGAAAGGGAAAACGATCGCCCAAATGTCCTGACCAAAAAAGAAAAACGGGCGAGACTATTACTGACCTTGGATTGGAGTCTGCATCCACCATCTTTCTGTGATAAAAAAAAATTAATTAATATTTGTAAAGTTACCTTGAGTGAAATTCAACCACTCCTTCTTCATCTCACTTTCCCTTGTATTGCAAATTCTGACAATGATTTTTCTAAACGATGCAAGCCTTAAGAACTGAATAGAGAAACTAAATGAAGAAATTATTTCAACCATTAATGCAGTGCATAGAGATGGGGAGAAGAAAAAATAAAACGCTTTGAATTCTAATTAAAGGCTACCACAACGCTAGTTCAAGGTTTTTTTCTTCTTCTTCTTGAAACTGAAAAGAAATATCATTATCATTAGGAAATTAAAGTGTTAGTTACACTAACAAAACCAATTCCGTCTTTAATACCAAGCCCAACCCAATCCTCTTCCAGACCAGAGGACCCAAAAAAAAATCATTTTCTCAAAGGTAAAATTGACATAAAATTTTAGATGAGAGGGTAAAATTGGCACATGAAGTTTCTCCTTATTGTGGCTTTTATATATAATATATATATATATAATTTTAGATGAGAGGGTAAAATTGGCACATAAAGTTTCCAGACCAGAGGACCCAAAAAAAAATCATTTTCTCAAAGGTAAAATTGACATAAAATTTTAGATGAGAGGGTAAAATTGGCACATGAAGTTTCTCCTTATTGTGGCTTTTATATATATATATATATATATAATTTTAGATGAGAGGGTAAAATTGGCACATAAAGTTTCTCCTTATTGTGGCTTTTATATATATAGTACTAGTATATTACCACGTGCAAATGCACGTGTGATTTTTTTTACAAGAAAAAAATTGTTTAGTTTGATTTTATAATAACACCTACAAAAAGAAAAAGAAGGATATGATCTATAGAAAAAGAAAAAAATGAATTAGTATAAAAAAAGAAAATCAAAGTGTTTATGCAAATTTTCTAATATATATACCCTTTGTTTTTGGAAAAGTAGTATCTCTCTTACTTGATAATCGCTGGACAATTACCACTATACAATTTCTTTAAGATGGAGCTTAAGTACGTAGTTGGTGAAATAAAAATTAAGTTGAAATAGTTGATAAAACAGTTGTGGAGAATATCCCTAATTATAAATTGCACATAGAGTATGGAGAAAAGTTATGCTTATAAAGCTTTTGAAATTCTATCTCATTTAAAAATTTATAATTAGATGTAATTAAAGACAATTCCTTAAATTTGTGGTGAAGCTAAGGGAAAATAAAAAAAATGGAATGTTTTATTTTGGACTCAAAATAAATTTGTCCAATATTTGCCTCAAATATTTTTTTAATGAAAAATTATGATAACAAATTTTAATTATTGCTATTAAAAATAATAGAGAATAATTTAATAAACATGCAAACTTTCTCATTGAATTTAAATTTAGAAGAAATTGAGTTGCCAAATTAAAATTAAAGCATGTGCAAAATTTTTTAATAAAAAAAACATAATTATCATAATTATAATGAAAACAACATTGATAAAAAAAAACGATAATATAGTAAAAAATCAAACTCAATCTATAAATTATACCCACGTTCTTGAAATAGATTTATGTCACTTGATAGTTGCTCACTAAACACCATATATATTCTCGAAAAATAAATAAATAAACACCATATAGAAGTTTGAATTATAATTATCTAAGTTGGTAAATTAGATTTATTGTCCTATCATTAATAATAATATTGTCTTTCCTTTTTTGTGAAACGCAAGAGAAAATTAAGAGCTGGGGAAATAAAGATAAATAAAGTTACACAACTTTGAAATTTTCTATTATTAATTAATAATTAGTAAAAATCATTAAGTTATTACTAAAATAAATAAGAAGGATTTTTCATATTCCAACTTTTTAGATTCAAATATTTATTATGATCAATAATTAATTCATTAAGATTTATTGTTTTTTTTTAAAGATGATTAATAGTTAACTTAAATTAAATTTACCAAATATTATATACTAAAATTTTATTTTACTTTAATTTAAAAATTATGGGTAACTTGTCATCCATTAACTTTTAAAATATTTAATTTATCATTGATAATTAATGGATGAGCATAATTTGTGTGTATATATATATATATATATATATATATATATAAAACTTTTACAAATGCTATAAAAGTAAAAAATAAACATGCTACTAATATTTAAAAAAATTAGGATATAAGATGTGCCTATGCGAACTTTCTTAAAATATATCTACTTTTTTTTCCTTCCATTTATACTTCACACGACATTTTGAATTATTTTCAAATGCTACTTATTATTAGGGAGTTAACATGGTTTGAATAAATTATACTTTTGTCCCTATGATTTAATAAATATTTTATTTCATCTTCTAAGTTTTTTCAAAATCTAATAGTTTAGTCTTCAGATTCAATAAAATAATTATAAATTGACCTTATTGCATTGTAGCTAGTGTTTGTTAACAAAAATATGAATGCAATATATTTGTCTATTTTTAATTAATATTATATAATAAAATTTCCCACATGAATAAAAAAAATAATTGAATTCTTTATATTACTGATGTGACACAAATTTTATTGAGATAAAAAAAAATGTATTGATGTAAAAAAAACAAACAAATAATTATATAAAGCTGGAACACTCATCTCTCCCTACATCCCACACATTTTAAAAAATAAAAGAGAAGAGTAAAAAAGAATAAAAATAAATTGTTTATAACAAATAATAATAATAAAGAAAAGGACTCTCTCTCTATCTTCCCTCTCCGCACGTCCACTGTGTCTCCTCCTTCTGCCTCTTTCTCCCCCCTCACAGTCTTATTCTCCTCTTTAGAATCACCCTCCCTCCACCCATCATCTCAGATGTGGATCTATGTTGTCCGCAACAAATCTTTGCTCTAGGCATTTTGTTTAGATTGTCATGCCTTGTCAATCCCCCTCTATTATAATCCACGCCGTGAAGTCTTCTCGAAGTTCAAACTCAAAATCGAACCCAAAATTCCAAGTCATCATGATAAAAACACAATAACAATGAAGAACAAAATACACACAACCTAGAGATGAAGGAAAGTTGCAAAGATGAAGATGCAAAAGAGTTGGAATTTATATAGTATTCAAAGTGGGTTTTTTTTTTTTTTTTTTTTTTTTTTTTTTTTTTTTTGTTTTTAGAAAAAACTTCGATGGATTTACGTTTTTTTTTTTTAAGTTTTTAGTGAATTTAATACTATTTATATGGTCTATTAAGTGGATTAGTGAATTGATGGTTTTTTTTTTTTAAATGAATTTGAAAGAAAGTGAATTAATGGTTATTCGTTTTAATGAATTACAAATTGATCGGTTAGAATATGAAAAAAAAACCAATATAATTATACTAATTTAATAATTTGACATCATGGATCAATTTTATTTCAGTTGTACAATTTAATAGACTCCAATTTTATTTTTTAATAATTTGACATCATGGATCAATATAATTATACTAATTTTGTTTTTATTATAGTTTATACAATTTAATGTGCTTCAGTTTTCTTCAGTGGATTAGAATTGGTTTTCAAACTGAAAAAATGGCAAGGATTGTAATTAGCTAAATATTTTAAGGGTAAAATTGACAAAAAATGTTTTTCAAAGTTAGTAGCATTTTAATATAGTAGATAGATATATAGATATATAGATATAGATTAGTAGCATTTTAATATAGTATATATATATATATATATATATATATATATATATATATATATAATAAAATATAATATAATATAATATAATATAATAACAATAACAATAATAATAACAATAACAATAATAATAATAATAACAATAACAATAACAATAACAATAATAATAATAATAATAATAATAATAATAATAATAATAATAATAATACACTATAGATTGAATGTAAAGGGTTATACTAGTAATTCGGCTATCATCTTCTATGTTTAGGGCTGCCTCACGATTGAATACACAGTGAGAGAGAGGAAAACACGCAGACGGCAAAAACAGAGGAAGAGAGAAATGCCGCTGGTCACGATTGGGTTTGGGTCTCGGTTTATCGCCGATTTGGGTCTCGTTTTCTCGTCGGTGTGAGTCCCGGAGTGTAGCGGCTGTGGGTCTCTGCTTAGAGACACGTGAGTCTCGGTTCAGGGACTGTTAAAGTCGCCGGCGTGGGTCTTCGCAGCAGTCGTCGTGGGTCTTGATTCGGAGACGATTTCACGCTACGTTGGGTCTTTGCTCTGCGCCGTTGTGAGTCTCGGGTTTGTTCAGCCGTGGGTTTCATTACAGGCTGTGGGTATCTATCTCAGCCTTGATTGAAGCGTGTTTGACAGAGTTCTTCGATTGGTCACAAGTGGTTTAACTTGTGTTGTGGTTTCTCTGTGGGCATTCTCTTGAAGCTCAAATCGGTCAAGATTTGAGGTACTTTACATTGGGTAAATTTGTGTCATTATTGTATTCTGATGCTCCTTAATAGAACTCTCATAAACTGGTTCTCAAAGTGGAGGTAGACCGAAAAGTTGAACCACTATATATCCTTGTGTTCTTGATTTATTTGCTGCTGCAAATTTGCGTTCTGTTTGGCATATTGAGTTCTAAAATTCTACACATATTTTTGTTCTCTTTCACCAATTTTTGATTTATGTTACAGGTTGATCAAGGAGTATAGATGGGAGAGGAGAAGAAGAAGAGCAGGGATATAATCCCATCAATGATAAAGAACAAGGAAAAGAGGGCAGAAGTGCACGCCAACCTCAAGAACCAGAAGAGGCTTGAGAAACGCAAGAGGGCCAAGGCTCGTGATGCTGCTGAGAAGCAAGCTCTTGAACTTGGAGAAGAAGTATTGCATCTCTACTCATCTGCTTTGTTTATCTTCTATCTCAGAGATTCTGACTCTTTTATTTATTCTTTCTGTAGCCTCCTCCTAGGATGGTTCCTCGCACCATTGAGAACACAAGGGAGGTTGATGAGACGGTTTGCAAACCTGATGATGAAGAGGTTCTTCTTTGTCTTCTTCTTCTTTTTAACTCTTAGTATATGACATTTTTGTACTTTTTGTTTAAATATAATATATACATGTGTTTATTTGTAATTCCTTTCATTTAGTGTACACATTTGTAATATGTCCAGTTTTGATTCTCTGCAGCTATTTGCTGGAAATGATGCCGATGAATTTAGTTCCATCATAAAACGTGAAGCTTTGCCAAAAGTTTTAATTACTACTTGTCGTTTTAATTCTACTGTAAGATTCTTCATTATCACCAGTTAAACAGTAATTTTGTTTTTAGCAACCTGCACTGAATGGAAAATCGATCTAAAGCATTCACCATTCGATAACTTGGTACCTTATATTTAAGTCTTCTGCCTTTATGTAACTCACTATTTGCATTTTGCAGATTGGACCTGCTTTTATTTCAGAGTTGCTTTCAGTGATACCAAATGCACATTACTACAAGAGAGGAACTAACGATTTGAAGAAGGTTCCACTGATATTTGTATTTTCTAATAAACACACGGAAGGAAAAAGAAAAATTAGAAAATTAAGAGAAAAACAAGAATAGTATAGAAAAATGATCTGTAGCTTGTTATTCTGGCAATAACTTCGTGTGTGTGTGTTTTTTTTCTCTCTTGCTTGTAGATTATAGAATATGCAAATGCCAAGGACTTCACTTCTTTGATGGTTGTTCATACGAGTAGGAGAAAATTGGGTAAGTTGATAGTCTATAAACCTTGTTTTTCCTTCTTGCGTGTCAATTTGTCTCTTGCAAACTTGTTTTCTCTTTCTCTTTAATATTTTGTTTACTTAGCTGTTTAACATTAATGTTTTGAAATTCTTTTAGATGGCCTTCTAATTATTGGCTTACCTGAGGGACCTACTGCCCATTTTAAGATATCAAATGTTGTCTTACGTAAGGATATTAAGGTATGTGTTTCACGTCAATGAAATAGTATGCTCCACTTGTTTCTATTTATGAATTGTTGTGTTCTATGTTAACTACTGAATTTTTTAGAGGAATAAATTTTCCATGAAACTTTAACCATTTTATCTTTTCTTGCTTGTAGAATCATGGAAATCCGACCAGCCACGAGCCAGAGCTTGTGTTGACTAACTTCACAACACGCCTTGGTCTGCGTGTTGGAAGGTTGCTTCTGTACCTAAATTCCTTTATCTGAATATACTGCCTCTTGTGAAGACTGCATTTCATATTTAGAATTATTTTTACTTTCTGTTTATTACACTTATATGATTATGATATCTCTACTCTCAAATCTCAAGTTTTTTCTTAATGCATTAACCTTTATTATTGCCTTTTTTCTTTAGATTAATACAGTCACTCTTCCCTCAAGATCCTAATTTTCGTGGTCGACGAGTTGCAACTTTTCACAACCAACGGGATTTTATTTTCTTCAGGCATCACCGGTATAATACCATATCTGCTTCAAATATATCTTTCTTTATGCTTGAGAGTTTGGATTATGATGAATTTGTGTCTTTTGTCTTCTCAGGTACATTTTTGAAAGCAAGGAAAATAAAAAAGAGGCCGACTCAAAAAGTAAGTCCAAGGATACCAAGGGTGAGAAAGTTTCTCAGCAGAAAGTAATTGCACGGCTTCAGGTCAATATATCTTCCCTTCCACCTCACATAAAATGATTCTTTATTGTGATTTCTATGGTGGTTCCTTTTTTAATTAGGAGACTTCAATATTCGTTTACTTTTTTTTGTTATCTTGTCTCTCTTATTACAACTTGGTTCTTTTTTCCTCTTCTAATTTTTTTTGGGGGTGGTGATTAACAGTAATTCATTCATAATCCAGGAAGAGTACATAGGGGACTGGGAAAATTTAGAAACGTTGAGTGGGTTTCGTGAGAAACAGTATGGAAGCCAAAATAATTGTCTGTACTCTTGTTTTACATTGTCATTAATCCTCACACTTCATCAGTAGTTTTTCCATCGGCTTTTGTAATCAATTTGGAAATTGACTTATGGGAGAACATACCTAAGTTTATGATTTCACTATACTCCTGCAACATCACATTTTGGCCTTTTGTAGATAATCATGTTTAGTATTCCCTTGAACTCAATCTCTCTTCTCCATCGATAAAATAAACAATTTGCTGCTGATCCAAGAGGGTTGCAAAGCAAGCTCACCTCTTAAAGAGTGACCAAAACTGCCATGTTATTCTGTGTCAAGTGTGATTTTTTTGTGTTTAGATTTGCATGAGAATGTGATTAGGAGAATCTAAGGCCTGTTCACATTTCTTGTTTCTTGTGTTCTCGTTTCCCCATTTTTAATAAAGAGAAACAAAATTGTGTTGGGTAATTGGTTTTTTGTTTCTCGATTTTTTTTTTTTTGATTGAAAAAGTGTTTGACAATCATTTCTTGTTTCTTGTTCTCTGAAATTTAAATAAAAAAATCTAAAAGTTGTGTATGAAAATGAATTTTTAAAATTAAATTTCCAAAATTTTTATGTGATATTTATTTTTAGATATCATTTATTTAAGAAAAAATGATAAATAATGCTTTTACAAGCGTTGAAAAAAATTAGAAACAAGAAACAAGAACCGAAAAATTTGATTGTTGTTTCCAAAATTTTTGACAAATGAGAAACAAGAAACCTAAATAGATACCAAATGCTTATGTTTTTAAAAATCTATGAACAAAATATCAGAAATAGAAACATTACCAAATGACCTCTAGACATGAGAAGTAATTTGAGCAAAAACAGACTAAATAATAAGAGGGAAGAATATTAGTGCAGTAACAACTGATTCTGAGACTTGATTTTCAGGAATGTGGTCCCCGATTCACAATGAAATTGATCAGTTTGCAGCACGGAATTTTCGATTCAAAAGGCGGGGAATATGAGTGGGTTCATAAGGTAAGTCTAAATCTCCCTTATCCGTTACGATCTCGATCCAAAATGCATGAAATACATACTATTAGATCATATGATCCGTCCTGTTTGTCTAATTTGTTTTTTCCCACTTCCTCTGAATTTCAGCCTGAAATGGATACAAGCCGCAGAAGATTTTTCTTGTGACATTCTCAATGGAGTTTATTGCTTTTATTTCTGGGGAGTAAAAGTTGTTCGACTCAGGTTTATATCGTAAGTAGACTTCAATAACTTTTTTTTGGTTCTTTTTTCTTTCTTCTTTCTTTATAGGAAACCAAACACTCACAAAAAAAGCAGGTCAGATGAGATAACCATCACGAGCTAAGGGGATAACATAAAGGATTCTCAATTGGCAAAGATTGGTTATTATTGACCTGTTGGGTGGCTGGTTCTTTTGTTTTTAGTTGACTTATTACTTGTTATCTACCTGCCAAATCATTTTTAAAATCCTAACCAAATTTACGAGAAAACAAGCATTTTCGTAGTGTCATTTATATAACTTGTTAAAATTCTATGAGTTTTCTGACAACTAAATAAAGAATGAAAACATTTTCTAATGGATGTCCTCGTGATTGTGCAGGAAGGAGCGTCGATCAAATTCGAGTCTCTTTTTTGGTCTGCTTGTATGTTTTAGAAGTTCATTTATTTTTCACTATTCAAAATTTTGTAGTGCATTTTGTAACCATTTGGAAATGATTTCTTGTTGCTGACAACTCAGAAGAAAAAGCCATATGTTCATTTTCTCTTATCTCAGGGGTTTACAAAGGGCTAAAGCTTCACAAACTTGGAGAATGCAAATTGGCATGTTGAGGGTTTAGTTTAATAGTCTTCTAAACTTGATTTTGTATTTATATTTATAGGTATTTGATCTACCGTACACAATTTAAAGTTTTAGAAATTAATTAGACTAGAACTTATTAAATACAACACTTGGTATATTTTGAAAGTCAAGGAATTTATAAACATTACTTTAGTTATGGAGAAAAAAAAAGAAAAAAAAAAAATGAAAGAATATGTGCATGGTAATGGTACTTTTCTTCCGAAGTTCTAATTTTAACTGTTAAAAAACAAAAGAAGTGGAAACTAAGGGAAATCTTCTCCAAAAGTATCAGCTTGGTTAACTTGTTTGAATCTAGAACTAATTTTTACTCTAGTTTAGAGGTTTTTTTTTTTTTTTTTTTTTTTTTTTTTTTTTTTTTTTTTTTTAATTATTATTATCAGTATTACTATTCAATTTAAAAACATATATGAGTAACTTGTAATTTTTACTTTAAATTATTTATAAAAACCATTCAGGAACAATAAACAATAAGGTTTGTCATTGCAATTTAAAATGTCAATTTGACCTGCAATTGAACACTCTCTAAGCATAGGTAATGTCCTCTCAATCTACGTTTTCGATTTTGTTTCAAACAGTTGAGATTTGCACGTGATAGAGAAGTGCTGTTTTGAGTGAAATTAATCTGGAGGCATTGATCCTAAGAAAAAAGGAAAAAATTGGAGGCATTATTGTTTAGAGAATATGGAATTGCCAAAGAAAACCAAACTCTGCATTTGCACTCTATTTATTGCTGTATAGGGTGGACATAAAAAAAAAAAACATAAAATAGGGCGTTATTTTCTGATGTATTGTGAATTATGGAGAACTCACTCAAATTTTTTTGGGAAATTGCAATGGGTAGCAAAAAACGTTAGGATATTAGCAAATTTACTAATATACGAAATATAAAGTGTGGGGTGGGGGATTTGAACCACAGACCTTGTGGTTATGGGTACAACTTTATGCCAGTTGACCTATGCTCTTGTTGGTTATACTTAATATATTGATATATACTGGATTTGATAAACATAACCTATGCTCTTATGTTTCATTTTTTCTTTATTGAATTGTGCTGTGTTATTTACATATTTTAAACAAAATGTTTGTCTTTTATACTTGTTCTAAATTGATAAACCTCATTTGTTATATTACTCAAATAATTAATAAGATTGATATACCCGATTATGAGTAGTTAAATACATCAATGATAGACTTGTTATTTTTTGAAAAAAAATCATTGATATATATTTTTAATAGTTGTTGTATTATGAAGGTCGTGGAATGCAAGATTTGTTATAAGTATATCAATAAGATACAATTTTAAATATATCATTAGTGTAATAGCAGTATATCAATACTCACTAAAGATGTAATTTCAAGTATACCATTAGTGTATCAGTAGTATAATAATTAAAATGATATATAGTATATCAATGATATATTTGCCAACATGAACACAGTTCAACTAGTAGAAGGCATACACATCCAACCAAGAGGTTAGAGGTTTAAATCTCTTACCATATATATTGTCCCAAAATAAAGCTAATACCTAATTCTTTATTAATGAAGTATCAAAGACATCTAAATTAATGAAGGCTCATGGGTATACTTCGTGAATGAAGGATATTGTGTTCATGAAATATACATCTAATCTACCATATATTCAATTGATTGATACACCAAATATTTAGTATATCAGTCACACTAAATAATTGAATGATGCAACTGATATACAATATATCAATAATGTTATGTTCATGAAATATACATCACGGTGCCACGTGTCACTACTGTAGGATTGGAATCCCTAATTCCGTTAGCGAAAGCGAATTGAGATCGTTCGTAGTTAATTTTGTTTCCACCAAAATACCAATACATTGGCAAAGATTTAGAAAACTATTCTAAATCAATTTATTAAGACTAAGCATACAACCTTAGAATTAATCTAGAGGAGAGAAGCAAATATACCGTCGTTGTCGTCTCTGAAATATCAAGAACGTCTTTCTTGATTTCATAGGGACCAAGCGTCAACAATTGGGACACCACCAATTGATCTTCCCCGCCATGACTCTGAGATTAGGAACGTAGTTGTGGGACTATCCAATCTTGAATGGGAAAAACACAAGAGGAAAAAGTTCCTCTTTGTGTTCTTGGTTGAGAGAATATGAGAGAGTGACTAGGGAGGCTAGAGAAAATGCAAGAGTGCATTCTTGTGGCCTTAAGGTTGTGTAATGTGTATCACCTAAACCCTTGGTTTAGTGTTCTGTTTATAGGAAAAAGACCATGAATAAAATATTCACAAATAATCAATTATTTCCATAATTGATTAATCATTTCCATAATTGATTAATTATTTCCATAAATGATTAATACTTTCATAAGTGATTAATCATTTCCATAATTGATTAATTACCCAATTAATTAATTCTATAATTAATTAATTATCCAATTAAATATCATATATTTAATTTCAGACCTTCTATTAATTAATTAATTAATTACCCAATTAAATACCATATATATTTAATTTCAGGCCTTCAATTAATTAATTCTATAATATGAATCAAATTCATATTAAAATTTGAACTCCTTCAAATTCTCTAATATCTTATAAATTTAATATGAATCAAAATCATATTAATATTTGAACTTCTTCAAATATTTATTTCTCTCATAATACAATAGTTTAATAAATCACATTCAATTAGATTAAATTGAATAATAATCTCTCCACTTTTCTCTTGTATTTTACATTTTCTAGGTAGATTAGGTTGGTTTCTCGAGCCTTGGGCTTAGATTAGGCTTGTCTATGGCTGTCTAAGCACCATTTGTTGTAGTTGGAACCTCGGGATTGTAAGTACATTTGTATTTTTATGAGATTCATGAGCAATCTGAACTGATTCATTGTTTATTTTGAGATTCTTGAACTTTATGCATGATTTATTGATTGTTTGTGATTTTAGATTCCCGCTTTTATAATTAGCATGCGCAGTAGGTTAGATTGACGCCCTAACTCGCAGCTCGTATGTTAATAATCTGCTAAAGAATTGATTTCCACTAAGCTAATGTATAGTTAATTCAATAGTTAGCGTTAGATTGATTCGTGAACACGAGTCCCAAGAGCAGACTCTGACTTTGTTGCTGACACGATAGATCTAGGAGTCTAAATCGATACTTGTGATTAATTAGATGTCTCTCTAGTTGATTATGAGTGTTCTAGTCTACAACAACAATTGATTGATTCACTGACTGTGCCCAGGTTAGTTTATTGATTAATTGCATGTTAGATCAGCGGGTCCGATGGGTTAGCGCTCTAGGGGTATCTAGTTCTTAATGCAAGCGCTTGATTAATTGATTTTAACGGGTTCGTTGGGGTTAATTAATTAGTGGCTAGTAATTGAATTGATGGACGTTGGGATCGAGTCAATTGATTTAGAGTACCTATAGACAACATGCATATAAATCATTATTTGCTAATAGATGAGTAAAAAGTAAATGTACTAATCCCGAGTGTCTTCAACTTCAACGGGCGGCAAGGTGAGATTAACCAACCCCCCTATTTACTTTTCCGTTATTTACTTTTCTGTCATTTAATTTTCTGTCAGTTTATCTTCTTATCCGCTGACTTTCTGTCAGTTTACCTTCTTATGTCCATCCTTCGCCCACAATTTTCTCCATCTGTCTCAAACCCCATTTTCTTTACCATCCCACAACACAAAAGAGATTAGGAGTGAACCAGCTGTTCCCTGTGATCGACCCCGACCACTACTACTGCAAGGTAGCTTGGTGTCCGTGGACTATACATTTTTTTTAACGCGAGCCCCGCGACACCGACGCGCCTGAGTCTGTGAATGTAAATTCGCTTTGATCCGAGTCGTCGATAAGCAAGCTAGCACCGCTCCGACCAGACACGTAGGCGGATCATAAGAATCTCACGATGCGACCTTAGGGTTGGAGACCGTAGGTTACGTTGACACGCGTCCTACTCCCACTTACTATAGACATTTTCCCTATTCACCTTGTTATTAACCCATGCAAACACTTTCCAAAGGCAGGTCGTGCCAAAGGTGACACGAAGCCGAGCATGGACCTCACAGTGTGAACACGGGGGAATGTGAGAGCAAAACTCGATCTCGTTTTTATATTTATCCTCCCACTTTCAAATCTTAGAGGCACGCACCAACAGGATACCAAAGGGAAAGACAACTGTTGGTGATTAACCTAAGAGTCCTTATCCTTTTTCAGGAGTTCACGGTGTTCCGAATCCTATAATTGGGCCCTCCGAAGGGATGGTTGCTCAAAGCAACATGCAGGCAGACCATAGTGTTGGGGTTTATGTCCTAGAACTCAAGTTTTGTTATCCTTTATATGAATAAAGATGTTATTCAGTGAAATTGTTTATTTATACCTTATAATCCAATAGAAACATCCATGGTTATAACATGAGATACTCGAACTAGATAGGGATCAAGTTCCAGTATATAACCTAAATGGTCTATAGTAAATGAATATGGTTGGGTACCTTGTTGGTAACACTATGGATGCGGCCTACTTTGCGAATAAGGCAAACGACGTGATCCTGGATCGTTATTGTAAAGACATGCGAGTAGGGGCATCATGTGTAAAAGATGTTTACACAAGACAGGACCGAGAAATAAGTCACTCTTACTTTATAACGCCATTTACTGTTAAGACTGATTATTTCATGCGATGACCTAGGTAACTCAATCTTAATCTTGAGCTTACTATGAACTCCTGTTCGTTTAGGGTTATCCTTTGAGGATAACACTAGATGGATGGCTGATGACATAGTAATGCAATACGAAATTCACCCCTACCCTATTCAGGGATAGTAGAGAGGTTGTTCCCTTAAGTGCTGAATCCAAGGCTTGAACAAGGGGCCCCACCCTCTCATTGGCCCGAGAGGGATCTTGTTTAATGGTTGGACCATGAACAAAATTGTTCATTAGAGGACCAGTGGACTTAAGGAACTAAGATGTGCTATAGGGGTAAAACAGACTTTTGACCTATCTATAGTAACGAACGACCTGTGAAGGATTGACTAACTAATCATGGTTGTATCGAGTGGACAAAAATATATCTACAGTGAGGGGAGTTCAACTACTAGGCTATAGTGGAGTGTCCCGGTAGTTAACGGATGTTGGTTAACTAGGTTAAAAGAGTTTGGCTAGTTTAACCTTGTACCGTTGGAGCCCATGATCTGTAGGTCCATTAGGTCCCCTTGCTAGCTCGAGACTAACCTTTGGAACAATATGATGGATAAAATATGAATTACTTTAAGTTCATGTTGAGAAATATGAGTAGAGGTGATAGACGTTGTTGGTACGCCGAGTTTTTGTGAAAACCGTGTAGGTTAGTATTTAATATTTAAATGATTTAAATACCGAAAACATGAATATGGATTCATGATTGAAAATAACATTTAGGAAATGTTCGGGATTGGTGGCAAAATATTAATTTAATATTTAATATTAAATTAATAATTAATAATTATTTTAAATTAATTTAAAATTGTAAAATTGAAATTCAATTTTAATTTTTCAGATTATTATCCAATTAATTAAGGATAATTAATGATTAATTAAATTCAAAAAGATTGAATTTTTGGAGGTGGAGTGCATGGTGACTAAACCCATGCACTCCCATCATGTTTGACACCAAAATTCCCACTATACCTTGGGAAAATTTCTAGTACTACAGTAGTATATACTCCCTCCATTCAGAATTTGACACGTCATTTAATGAACATTTAATGATATAATATTTTATTCTATGGGGCCCCACACCATTCTTAAATACTTCTTACATGACAAACAATGAATGGAGGTAGTATGGAAAATTTTCCATACTACCGTAGTACTAGAAATTTTCTCCTATACATTGGCTGACTGAGTGTCAATTGCTGGGACTTTCCTTCATCTTTAATCCCTCTATAAAAGGGAAGAAGATGGCTAAAAAATTAGAGCTTGAAAGATAGTGAATTGCTGCCAAATTGTATACTAACCAAACTCATCTCCATATGCTTGTTCTTCAAGCTTTCTCTCTATAATTCCATCACTTGAGGATCCCACAATCCGTTCTAAAGGCTTGAGGACAGCAAGGAAGATCCTTTGGTGGTTCTTGACTTGTTGGTGAAGAAAAACAAGAAAGAAATCCAACCAATTTCTCCATTGAATCAAGGTTGGTAAACATACTCTGTTTTTCTTTCACTTGGACAACATGCAATGTTTGATCAAATTGAACTAATTAAGTGCCTAAGATCCAAAATTGCTTCTGCTTTTTAGATATTAACACTTTCACATAGGACTCTCACGGTGTGAACTAAGGGTGGAGACCGAGGGATACATTTACACACGTCCCGCTCCCACTTAAATGTCCTACCATTTATTTTAGGGTTATTTAACTTAGATAAATCCGACGAAGTCAATTTACCTAAGTCTATGCCTATTATAACCCTTATAATCAAGTCTTTATTCTAATGTCTAGGTCAATTAAACCATTTTAATTACCTAGTGACATTGCATGCTAACATTAAACTATGATTAATTCAACTCAGGTATTCCAAGTCAATTCCCAGGTAGGAGGTGTTCCATAAACCGTCAGTTTAAATACCTCCAGCCTTAGATAGAACTTCACCGGGAGAGTTCCCTTATAACCATAGTAATTTAAAGTCTTTACTCTAAAGATCTAGGTTTATTAAACTCTTTTAACAAGCCTAGTGACATTGCATGCTAACATAACTATGGTTAATTCAACTCAGGTTTCAGGTTAGTTCCCAGGTAGGAGGTGTTCCGTAAACCGTCAGCTTAAATACCTCCAGCTTTAGACAGAACTTTACTGAGAGAGTTCCCTTATAACCATAGTGATGTTTTTCCTACTTAGTTTATTAAAACTATTTTAACACTAAGAGAAAATTCTAATCTTATTAGAATTAAAGTGATCTAGGTCTAATTAATTTTAAACAATTTAAAATTAATTTATTTATCCCATGATTCTATGTTTGCATGCAATTCTTGACTATAGATTGACGGCTTCTAATCATTAATTTTAAAACTATTTTAAATTTTAATGCTTAAACCTATAATCATGCTACTATGGTGTAACGCCCCAGGATTTTAAAACTAATCCTAGCGACATTACTAACTCTAAAACCAAACTAACCGAATGCTCCGAAAACTTCGGCAGCATAACGACATACACTAAACCAAAATTTTTATAACACCTCTTAAGCATGAAAACACACTTCCAATATCAAACTACTCACAACCACACACCAATGCCTCAGATTCACAACAGATCTTCAACAACAAAGCGAGTCAGATCTCGCATTCACAACCAACGATAAAAAGATTCGTGCTAAATAAAGACATTCAACTCAATTACTGGAAACAACTTAATGTTATTAACTGGAAGGAAACAAAACTCAAATGAAGCTAACCATAGCTAGGGCTAACTTCTCAACTTAAAACAACTAGACAAGCTCTTAATTGAATTAAACATAAACACTATCCTATTGGTGCGTGTGTGAACTGAATGGATGGAATGTGAGATAAGATGGATAATGATAAGTGAAATAATAAAGAAATATTTAGCCAACACTTAAGTGCAAGTATACACTGTCGCAACGTAGTAATAAAAAACCTTAGAAAGTATTCCAAGGGTATTGATCCCACAAGGACTGAATTGGAAATTCAGATTTGATGAAGAAACTGCTCAACTGATTGCTTTTGAAAAAGGTAACCAAAGAAAATAAGATTGATTGATTGGGTTTTTGAAAAGGTAAACAAAACAAGCAATAAAATAATAAAGAATAACAATAAGATAAAACGAGGTATTCAACATGGATTCATCCCTAAGGTAACAACCATACTCATGCAATATCTAACTTAAGTGTATTTAATGCATTGAGTCAGATTTAACTTCCATTTGGCCTTTGTTTCCAAAAACCGTTAGAAGGCTAAGCGAGTACCGTTATGCCCATTTCTGTGACTCGACTCCGACATAGATAATTCACGAATGAAACCTATAACCCTATAGTCGATATAGGGTGCCTTAGGCAGCTTGTCCTATACCGTCGAACAATCTCTTTCGAGCTTTTTCTCCTATATCACCTTTATGAGAACCGATATCGTTTGTCCCTTTCGAGATCAAACTCACATAGCATGCAAAGTCTAAGTGATCAAATTAAACTCAGCAAGCTTAGAGTGATAATCAATAAAGAATGACATGCATTAAACCCTACTCAAGCAAATAGAACACTTTCAAGCCATTAAACCCTAAGGGAATTCACCACATTGAACCCCTCAATGGGATTTAGCTACTCATGATGGGATAAAAAGCGAATGAACACATTTTCATTGAAATAATAATGTAAAGAATAAAGAATAATGAAAAGTAATCACAAGCTGGAAATAAAGGAGATAGCTAAATAGTATGGGTTTTTTGTTTACACAATCCTTCTAGAGTTCGCTAAGACACTCCACTCTCTCACTTTTACAAGATGGGAATGGGTGAAACTCTCTACAAACTACAAGGTTTGATGTCTAACTCTCTCTCGGGTTAGAATTTGGTCATCTAAGAAGGACCTCGGGCATCCCTACTCATTGGCGTCGAGTCAGGGTTCTGTCACCACCCTTTTCTTCCAAGTGATTTCTGCTTGGATTTGACTTCGAATCTCGAGCTTATATAGTGTAGAAAGTGGTTGAGGAGCTGCGAAATAGGTGCTGGAAGGTTGCCCAGTCAGTTTCGGGTCAAAACAACCGGTTAGGTGCGAAGTGTTGGGTTTTATGCCCTAAAACTCGTAGATAGTAAATGTACATTTGACCGAACATTAATAAAAGTGATGTATTATTCAATGTTTGTATTATATCTTGTCTTATTAACCCTAATCCAATAAACTAAACATCCAAGGCTAATAGAATGAGGCTTGAACTAGTATGTAGGGACATACGGGGATCGATGTTCAAGTTTTAGCCTAAAGGGTCTGTAGTATAGGGATAAGGCTGGGTACCTTATCCTGGTGACACTATGGATACGACCCGCTTTGTATTTTGATACAAACGTAATGATCCAACGCGTTCGTGTAGTTGACATGCGAGTGGGGGTATCCTGTGCAATGAGTTTGCACAAAGACCGGACCGCGAAATAGTTAACAACTAACTGTAACACCGTTAGTTAGTTCGGTTTCTATTTCACTAGGATGACCTAGGCAACTTGACCTTAATCCTGAGTGGATTATGGACTCCTGTCCATGAGGGATTGTCCTTTGATTTGTACGGGTGAGAGTGGCCTATTCGCCGACTCAATAAGCCTACCATTTTGGGGACAAGACCGATTGGGGAGCTGGGAACATAGTCTTACAAGATGGAATTCACTCCTTCCCAACTTTAGGGCAAGTAGAGGTGTGTTCCCTTAAGTGGTGTCTCCGGGTCTTGAACAATGGGCCCTACCCTCTCTATGGCACGAGAGGGACTTCTGTTTGTTGGTTGGACCTCAAACAGGTTGTTCATTAGAGGAGCACTGGTACTTAAGGAAGAAGAGGTAGCCCAGGGGTAAAACGGTAATTTGACCTAGCTGGGGTACGAACACACGTGAAGGGCTAACTTGCTGTTGATGGTCGATATCCGTGGACACAGAAATATATCTGCAGTGAGAAGAGTGCAGCTGTGGTTCTATAGTGGAGTGAATCACAGTTAACGAATATTGATTAAATTGGTTAATGAGTTTAGCCAATTAATCTCATATCGTTGGAGCTTCTGATCTGTATGTCCATTAGATCCCACCAGTAGCTCATTAGGGGCGTTGAGGTAAAATTCTAAAGGGGAATAGAACATTCGAAGGTGTTCGAATGTTAAGTTTAAATGTGAATTGGATTCATATTAAAAAACTATAGGTTATAATTAATGCACATTTGATGTACATTAAAACTATAGTTTATGAGAGAGAAATATAATTAAGTATATGATATCTAATTATAATATTAATTAATTGATGAATTAATTAATAATTTTAGTTTTAATTTAATTTAATTAAATTTGATTTAATTACTTTACATTAAAACTATAGGTTATGTGGGAGGTTGACATAAATGTGATTTATGTTTATAATATTAAGATAAATTGGGATTCCTAATATTATTTAATTAATTATTATTAATTTAATAATTAATTTTTCTTATCAGTTAAAGATAACTGATAAGAATTAATCCTACCCACTAATTGTGCAATACGCACGATGTAGAGTGAGGATAGGAGAAGTTTTAGCTTCTTAACGTAACTGAGTAGTTCAGTTAGGGTTTAATCCCAATTTGGCCTCTCAGATCTCTCACTCTCTCGTGCGTCTCTCTCCCTCTCTCAGAAGTCTTTCTCTGTGTTTTTTCTCTCTAGTGAATACAGAGAACAACTCTCCAAAAATTCCCTGAATTTTCTTGGTTCCCACAAACCTCTCAACTCCATTCTCTAGGAGGATATTGGTGAATCCTATTTGGTGGTGTTCGTAAGGATTTGCAGCGAAAAAGGAGACCTTTTGCTGCTGGAATTTTCTGCAATTTGAAGGAAATTTGGCGAAACGATCAAGGACTTCATCTACGGTAGGTGTTCCTTAATCTAGGATCATTATGATCCATTCCTAGATTAGATCTAGGGTTTATTAATGAGGATTAGCATGTTTTATTATTAAAATTCAGTAGTTTTATTTTGATTTTACTGCTGCATTTTAATTTGCCAACGTACGGTATTTTATTTCGAATTAAAAACGAGTTAAGGTTCTGTACGTTTCCGCTGCAAAAGGGCTTTTATCCCTTCAATTGGTATCAGAGCCTTCTCTGTATTTTAATTTGTGAATTAAAATTTGCGTTGGTTTTAGGTGGGATTTAATTGCACAATGTATGTTAATTTGCTGTGAACTGGAGGTTAATTGGCCTTATTACAATTTTTTTGATGCGATCAAATGTAAAGGCCCCTGCGTTTTTGGGCAATTAAATTGTAAATCGAGTCTCTGTAAGTCCGAGTCTAGTTTAGGCTCAAGAACGATGAAGATCGGGACCAAATTTGGCCAAAAATGACGGAAAACGGCGAACAATTGCGGCTGGAACAGTGCAGTTTTTCCAGAAATTCGAAAAAAAAAACGAAATTTCGGACGGAACGCACGTCAGTGGGTAGGGCTGACGTCAGCGGAGGAGATCCTGACGTCAGCGGCACGCGGTTCGCTGAGGCGGGCGGTTCGGGCAGCGGTCGGTTCGCGGTTCAGCAAAATTCCAGCCGGTTCGTTGACTTTTTTTCACCTGGTTCGTTGACTTGGCGCGGTTCGGTCAATTCTGGGTGGTTTTTGACTGGGTTCAGTGGTTTTCCAGCTGGTTCAAGCGGTTTTGACTTGTTTTGGGCGGTTTTGACACGTTTTGGAGCGGTTTTGGTCTGGTTCGGGGTTGCAGAAGGCTGTAATAGGATAGAATTTTACTTTATTATTGTAATTTAGTTTTAATTTTATCCTAGGGGCCAATTAATCGGTTCATATGCTATTTTATATGCTTTATGGATGTCATATAAAATTAGAAATCCCACCTTAGGTTATAAAGCACGCTCATGCATTTATGTATGTTATAATTAGATTATAATATATGATTGAAATGCATGGATTGATTTTCATGAGTTTTTAATATATAGTTGAGTTATATTAAAATCATGAAAATGGGATAGCATGATGCATGCAATTACATAGTTTTAATATAAGAGTTATATTTAAAATGAATTGTTTGCAGCATGCTACTATGATTTACCATTTTTGTTAATAATTAATTGTTAATTTATTAAAAAATGGAAATCAAGTTGCATTGAGCATGATACATCCATAGGTTAATATAAAAGTTATATTAATTTTCATGCAATGCAAAGGTATATAGTTTTAATTTCATTAACTAGAATATGATTGTTAATTGTTTTTAAAACTATAGTATGCATGATTATAGGACTAATCATTAAAATTTTGAAATAGTTTAAAGTTTATGATTAGAAACCGTCAATCTATAATCAAAATATGCATGCTCACATAGGATCTTAGTTTAAAATGAATTAATTTTAAATGAGTTAAAATTAATTAGACCTAAGATCATTTTCTAATAAGATTAGAAATTCTTACTTAGTTTTAAAATAGTTTTAATGAACTAAGTAGGACAAACATTCCTGAGATTATAAGGGAACTCTACCAGTGAAGTTATGTCTAAGGATTGGAGGTATTTAAGTTGACGGTATACGGAACACCTCCTACCTGGGAACTGATCTGGATCACCGGAGTTGAATTAATCACAGGTTAATGTTAGAATAATGTCGCTAGGTTAATTAAATATGTTTAATACACCTAGACATTAGGTCTTATTATAATAGTTATAATAGGACTAGACTTAGATAAATGACTTAGCTGGATTTATCTAAGGTAATTAAACCCTAAAATACCCATAGGTTACTTTAGTGGGAGGAAAATTACAAAACTTAATTTAAATTGAGTTTTGCTCCTACGTCCCTGTATGTTCACATCGTGAGATCCATGCTCGACTTCGTGTCGTTTTAGCGCGGCCTCCCTTCGGAAAGTGTTTGCATGGGTCAATACCAAGGTGAATGGGGAAAGTAACCATAGTAAGTGGGAGCGGGACGCGTGTCAACGTATCCTTCGGTCTCCACCCCTAGGTCACAACGTGAGATTCCTATGATCCGCCTGCGTGTTGCCCTGGAGCAACCATCCCTTCGGAGGGCCTGATCATAGGATTCGGAACACCGTGAACTCCTAAATAGGATAGGATCGCTGAGGCTAATTACCAACAGTTGTCTTTCCTAACGGTAGCCTGTTGGTCCGTGCCTTTGAGATCTGAAAGTGGGAGGGTTACACTTACGGGGAGGAGTTAATTGGTTAACAAATCCTTGACCGAACAACGGTGGTTAAAATCTAATGGAATATGAGTTATTCTGGGATTAGAGATTAACTGAGAAGAGTCTCATTTTAGAGGAGGAACAACTGATCACCCTTTGGTGACTGTTCTTCTAAACCTCTAAAGCATCGTTGCATAACACAATCAATAGTTTTATTAGGGTTCTTTGATTGTTTGTTTGCAAAATTGATTGGATGAATGCAATTGTTTGTGTTGCTTGTGTGATGGGTTAAGGCAAAGATAACTAATACGGTCAATTGTTTGTTTTTTCAGCAATGTCTTCCTCAATCATTTCCTTGCTTAAGAATGAAAGATTAACTGGCGAAAATTTTCCAACTTGGAAATCGAATCTAAATACCATACTCGTGGTAGAGGATCTTAGGTTCGTCTTAACGGAGGAATGTCCTCCCGTTCCCCCTCGCACTGCCACTCAGGCAGTAAAGGATGCCCATGAACGCTGGACGAAGGCCAATGAAAAGGTCAAAGTCTATATATTGGTCAGCTTATCTGAAGTCTTGGCCAAGCGTTACGAGAACGTGGCAACTGCCAGGGAGATTATGAATTCCCTGTAGGAGATGTTTGGACTACCGTCCTATCAGCTCCACCACGATGCCTTGAAGAACGTCTTCAACGCCAAGATGCAAGAAGGTCAGTCTGTCCGGGAACATGTCCTGGATATGATTAACCAGTTCAACATTGCTGAGGCAAACGGTGGGGTAGTCTGCGAGCGCAGTCAGGTTGCGTTCATCCTTCACCGCTTCCTGCAAGCTATATGCAATTCAGGACGAATGCGAGTATGAACAAAATACAGTTCAACCTGACTACCCTCCTCTCGGAGTTATAGATTTATGAGTCCATGCTGAAAAGCAAGGGCAAAAACGTAGTGAAAGGAGAGGCCAATGTGGCCCATTCCAAGAAAAAGTTCATGAAGGGTTCATCCTCGGGGACTAAATCTGTACCTCAAGCTTCTTCATCGAAGCAAATACAGAAGAGGAAGGGAGACAAGGGGAAGGCTCCTGCACAAGCTGTGCAAGGTAAGGGCAAGGCCAAGGTCGTGGCCGACAAAGGCAGATGCTTCCACTGCAATGTGGATGGTCACTGGAAGCGCAACTGTCCCCGTTACCTCGCTGAGAAGAAGAGAGAGAAAGAAGGTAAATTCGATTTACTGGTTTTAGAAACCTGTCTTGTAGAACATGATAAGTTTGTCTGGATATTAGATTCGGGAGCCACTAATCATGTTTGCTCATCTTTTCAGGGAAATGATTTCCAACAGCTGGCAGATGGCGAAATGACTCTCAAGGTTGGAACAGGAGAGGTCGTTTTAGCTCGTGCAGTGGGAGCTGCAAAATTATTTTTTAGAAATAAGTATTTGATTTTAGAGAACTTGTACTTGGTTCCTAGAATTAAAAGGAACCTTATTTCTGTTTCAGCTTTACTTGAACAATGTTATTCAATTTCATTCATGCTTAATGAAGAAGCTTTTATTTCTCGGAATGGAATTTATATTTGTTCAGCTAAGCGTGAAAATAATTTATTTGTGTTAAGACCTACTGATACTAAGGCTATTTCAAGTCATGAAATGTTTAAAACGGCCGAAACTCAAAACAAAAGGCAAAAGATTTCTCCTTTAAGTAACAACACGTATCTTTGGCATCTTCGTCTTGGTCATATTAACATCGATCAGATCGATTTTTTGGTTAAAAATGGACTTCTAACTGATTTAGAAGATACATCTTTACCACCCTGTGAATCGTGTCTCGAGGGTAAAATGACCAAGAGGCCTTTTACTGGAAAAGGTTACAGGGCCAAAGAACCACTTGAACTGATACATTCGGATCTTTGTGGTCCAATGAATGTAAAGGCTCGAGGTGGTTATGAATATTTCATCTCTTTCATAGATGATTATTCTCGATACGGTTACTTATACCTAATGGGCTATAAGTCCGAAGCTCTTGAAAAGTTTAAAGAGTTTAAGACTGAGGTTGAAAACCTGTTAGGTCAAACGATTAAAACACTTCGATCAGATCGAGGTGGAGAGTATCTGGATCAAAGATTCCAGGACTATATGATAGAACATGGAATCCAATCCCAACTCTCAGCACCTGGTACACCTCAGCAGAATGGTGTATCAGAAAGGAGAAATAGAACCCTGTTAGACATGGTTCGTTCTATGATGAGCTATGTTCAGTTGCCTAGCTCGTTTTGGGGGTATGCAGTAGAGACTGCAGTACATATTCTTAACAACGTTCCCTCAAAGAGTATTTCTGAAACTCCTTTTGAGTTATGGAGGGGGCGTAAACCTAGTTTGCGTTACTTCCGTATATGGGGTTTTCCTGCACACGTGCTAGTGACGAATCCTAAGAAATTGGAACCACGTACAAGAATATGCCAATTTGTTGGATACCCAAAAGAAACGAGAGGTGGTCTTTTCTACGACCCTCAAGAAAATAAAGTATTTGTATCGACAAATGCAACTTTCTTGGAGGAAGACCACATTCGAGATCATAAACCACGAAGTAAGTTAGTATTAGGAGAAGCTACAGAAGGATCAACAAGGGTTGTTGATGAACCAGGTCCTTCAACAAGAGTTGTTGGAGAAGCCAGTTGTTCTCGTCAATCTAGTCCTCTTCGACGCAGTGGGAGGGTTGTAATCCAACCTAACCGCTACTTGGGTTTAACGGAAACACAAGTAGTCATACCTGATGACGGCGTGGAAGATCCATTGTCTTATCGTCAGGCAATGAATGACGTAGATAAAGACGAATGGGCCAAAGCCATGGACCTTGAGATGGAGTCTATGTACTTCAATCAAGTTTGGGAACTTGTAGATCCACCTGAAGGGGTTAAACCCATTGGGTGCAAATGGATCTATAAGAGGAAAAGAGATGCTGCTGGGAAAGTACAGACTTTCAAGGCAAGACTTGTAGCAAAGGGTTATACCCAAAGAGAAGGGGTGGACTATGAAGAAACCTTTTCTCCAGTTGCTATGCTTAAGTCCATAAGAATTCTCTTATCCATTGCCACGTTTTATGACTATGAAATATGGCAGATGGATGTCAAGACTGCTTTTCTGAATGGCAATCTTGAAGAGAGTATTTTTATGTCTCAGCCCGAAGGGTTCATAACCCAAGGTCAGGAGCAAAAGGTTTGTAAACTGAATCGATCCATTTATGGGTTGAAACAGGCCTCTAGATCTTGGAATATTAGATTTGATACTGCAATCAAATCTTTTGGCTTTGAACAAAATGTTGATGAACCTTGTGTTTACAAGAAAATCAACAAGAATAAAGTAGCTTTCCTTGTACTTTATGTAGACGACATCCTACTCATTGGGAATGATGTAAGATATCTGTCTGGCATAAAAGAATGGCTAGCGGCCCAATTCCAAATGAAAGATTTGGGTGAGGCCCAATATGTTCTTGGCATCCAGATTATTCGAGATCGAAAGAACAAAACGCTAGCCCTGTCTTAAGCAACGTATATCGACAAGATATTGGCTCGATATTCGATGCAGAATTCCAAGAAGGGCTTATTGCCTTTCCGGCATGGGGTTCACCTGTCTAAGGAACAGTCTCCTAAGACACCTCAAGAGGTTGAGGATATGAGACGGATTCCCTACGCCTCTGCCGTGGGTAGCTTAATGTATGCTATGCTCTGCATGAGGCCTGACATCTGTTATGCTGTAGGGATTGTCAGCAGATATTAGTCAAATCCAGGGTTAGACCACTGGACCGCCGTTAAAGGAATACTCAAGTATCTTAGGAGAACGAGGGACTACATGCTGGTGTTTGGGGCTAAAGAGTTAGTTCTCACTGGATACACCGACTCTGACTTTCAGACTGACAAGGATTCTAGGAAATCCACGTCAGGGTCAGTGTTCACCCTTAACGGGGGAGCTGTAGTTTGGAGAAGTATAAAGCAAGGATGCATAGTTGACTCCACCATGGAGGCTGAGTATGTAGCAGCTTGTGAAGCAGCTAAGGAAGCTGTTTGGCTAAGGAAGTTCTTGACTGATTTGGAAGTTGTTCCAAACATGAACTTGCCCATTACTCTATACTGTGACAACAGTGGGGCTGTAGCCAATTCAAAGGAACCTCGCAGCCACAAACGAGGTAAACATATTGAGAGGAAGTATCATCTGATTCGAGAGATTATGCAAAGAGGAGATGTGGTCGTGACCAAGATCGCTTCAGAGCACAACATTGCTGATCCGTGTACGAAGGCCCTCTCGGCTAAAGTGTTCGAGGGTCATCTAGAAAGTCTAGGTCTGCGAGACATGTATATAGCGTAATCTAGGGCAAGTGGGAGATGTGTAATGGGTGTAAGGATGCCCTAGTTTATTGTATTTTGTATATTTACTTTTCATGTAATGTACAACATACATTTACCATTTCCAGCTTTGGATTATTTTGTATATACTTTCCCATTAACTTGAGTTTTAGTTCAAGTGGGAGTATGTTGGGTTTTATGCCCTAAAACTCGTAGATAGTAAATGTACATTTGACCGTACATTAATAAAAGTGATGTATTATTCAATGTTTGTATTATATCTTGTCTTATTAACCCTAATCCAATAAACTAAACATCCAAGGATAATAGAATGAGGCTTGAACTAGTATGTAGGGACATACGGGGATCGATGTTCAAGTTTTAGCCTAAAGGGTCTGTAGTATAGGGATAAGGCTGGGTACCTTATCCTAGTGACACTATGGATACGACCCGCTTTGTATTTTGATACGAACGTAATGATCCAACGCGTTTGTGTAGTTGACATGCGAGTGGGGGTATCCTGTGCAATGAGTTTGCACAAAGACCAGACCGCGAAATAGTTAACCACTAACTGTAACACCGTTAGTTAGTTCGGTTTCTATTTCACTAGGATGACCTAGGCAACTTGGCCTTAATCCTGAGTGGATTATGGACTCCTGTCCATGAGGGATTGTCCTTTGATTTGTACGGGTGAGAGTGACCTATTCGCTGACTCAATAAGCCTACCATTTTGGGGACAAGATCGATTGGGGAGCTGGGAACATAGTCTTACAAGATGGAATTCACTCCTTCCCAACTTTAGGACAAGTAGAGGTGTGTTCCCTTAAGTGGTGTCTCCGGGTCTTGAACAATGGGCCCTACCCTCTCTATGGCACGAGAGGGACTTCTGTTTGTTGGTTGGACCTCAAACAGGTTGTTCATTAGAGGAGCACTGGTACTTAAGGAAGAAGAGGTAGCCCAGGGGTAAAACGGTAATTTGACCTAGCTGGGGTACGAACACACGTGAAGGGCTAACTTGCTGTTGATGGTCGATATCCGTGGACACAGAAATATATCTGCAGTGAGAAGAGTGCAGCTGTGGTTCTATAGTGGAGTGAATCACAGTTAACGAATATTGATTAAATTGGTTAATGAGTTTAGCCAATTAATCTCATATCGTTGGAGCTTCTGATCTGTAGGTCCATTAGATCCCACCAGTAGCTCATTAGGGGCGTTGAGGTAAAATTCTAAAGGGGAATAGAACATTCGAAGGTGTTCGAATGTTAAGTTTAAATGTGAATTGGATTCATATTAAAAAACTATAGGTTATAATTAATGCACATTTGATGTACATTAAAACTATAGTTTATGAGAGAGAAATATAATTAAGTATATGATATCTAATTATAATATTAATTAATTGATGAATTAATTAATAATTTTAGTTTTAATTTAATTTAATTAAATTTGATTTAATTACTTTACATTAAAACTATAGGTTATGTGGGAGGTTGACATAAATGTGATTTATGTTTATAATATTAAGATAAATTGGGATTCCTAATATTATTTAATTAATTATTATTAATTTAATAATTAATTTTTCTTATCAGTTAAAGATAACTGATAAGAATTAATCCTACCCACTAATTGTGCAATACGCACGATGTAGAGTGAGGATAGGAGAAGTTTTAGCTTCTTAACGTAACTGAGTAGTTCAGTTAGGGTTTAATCCCAATTTGGCCTCTCAGATCTCTCACTCTCTCGTGCGTCTCTCTCCCTCTCTCAGAAGTCTTTCTCTGTGTTTTTTCTCTCTAGTGAATACAGAGAACAACTCTCCAAAAATTCCCTGAATTTTCTTGGTTCCCACAAACCTCTCAACTCCATTCTCTAGGAGGATATTGGTGAATCCTATTTGGTGGTGTTCGTAAGGATTTGCAGCGAAAAAGGAGACCTTTTGCTGCTGGAATTTTCTGCAATTTGAAGGAAATTTGGCGAAACGATCAAGGACTTCATCTACGGTAGGTGTTCCTTAATCTAGGATCATTATGATCCATTCCTAGATTAGATCTAGGGTTTATTAATGAGGATTAGCATGTTTTATTATTAAAATTCAGTAGTTTTATTTTGATTTTACCGCTGCATTTTAATTTGCCAACGTACGGTATTTTATTCCGAATTAAAAACGAGTTAAGGTTCTGTACGTTTCCGCTGCGAAAGGGCTTTTATCCCTTCACGAAGAAGACTCGTCAACAACGACCCGCGTGTGACTCGGAACGACCTCTGTTTTTCCAGAAATGCAGTCACATTTCACTTTTGCCTTCCCAGAAATGCGCATTTCTGGGGAATTCCAGCTTTTCCTCTATTTTTCAGCACAACAACAAACTAAGTCAAATTCTCTTAAAATCAAGTCTTTTTAAGCACAAATGAGTTAAATTCAACAAAAGTAATTCTCAACACCCTAACTTATGAAACAAAGCATATTTCGAGCTTGGGAACAGTAAATTGTCCTAAACACTCAATATTTGACTAAGAAATGAGCTAAATATAAGGGTAAAATAGGTATATTTTTGACCCTTATCGTACCCCCAAACTTAACTCATTGCTTGTCCTCAAGCAATTGCCAACCAAAATGTTCGAGATCAACTCTTTAATTGGCAATCAAAATGTAAGAGCTCAATATTAATTGCAAATCAAAACGTTAGAGTTCATGCATAGTAATGAATCATGGTACTAGTATCAACTTTTCCTTTCAAATCAAGTGACATGGAATCAAGTAAACATGTATTTCAAGATTGTTTTCTCAAAAGTTTTGCCTTTCAGGAGAGGGTTCTACTCTAGTGCCAGTCACAACGTCTGAGTTTCCTAGGCATGAAGATTTCTTTTGTTCTTTTTCAAAACAAAACTCTCTCTCATCCATCCTAACCAACATGCTTAAACTACCTAACTTCTACTCATCGAGCCTAGTGTAGTCCTTTTAGTCTAAGAAAACAATCTTTAGGAAAAACAAAAGCATATATGAATTACTAGACCTTTTCCATCTCCCCCAAACTTATTTGACTGTTGGTGCTCCTTTTATTCAACTTCTTTTTTTTCTTCTCCCAAGAGCATCATTGCTGTCATCTTTACCTTCGTTCTAGCTTATCGACACTTTGTGGTGAAGATATCTAGCTACAAGCAAAGTTCACAAGCTCGGAATGATACTCACTTCCCTAGGTAAACCTTTCATGCAGTGGCAAACCATGGGTGTCATGAATGCCCTTGGTTACTCAGTAAACCGTAGGAAGGAGTAACTCTCGGTTTTTCATTTTTTTTTTCACATACTGAGCACATCTTCTTTCAGCAGTACAAATTTACAAAAATATTTACATAGTAAAGCATAAAGAACCCCCCCAAACTTAAAGGTTGACAATGTCCTCATTGGCTTGTTTTTGAGGCATGGGCTTAACATGAGGCTTTTTGTTTTCAAAACATCAAGGCTAAACTCTCCTAGAGTGTTAGAAAGGTTAAACACGAGGAAGTTTAGACTCTAAGACAGTTTTGTAAAGAAAAAGACTAATAGAAAGCCTATGACTAGAAAACAACTCAGTTGAGACGGTGGCACTTTTGAGATAGAACAAAGCTCTAGTTTTCATCATCAAGGACTTAAAAGAAAACTCCTTTGAAAACATGCTTTTTCTTCCAAAACATTTTTAAAGCACTTTTTCTTTAAAGTTGATTTTTTCAAAAAGTTCATGGGTAAAGCTCAAAAAACAGCAAGCAGAATTTTCAGGAAAGGATTCTAAAAACCCAAGTTTATTTATCCTAAATTATCCACAAACTATCTAAACTACCCTATGATCAAAACTATCAACAACTAAACATTTAAAACAATCAAAACAACAACTAAACTACTTAAAGTAGAATTTAAACATGCTAACTAAAAAAAAAAAACAGCAAGCAATAAAACAGTAAACAGTATTATTCACAAACATAAATTTCAGTCAAAGGGGATCAGAAAACTCCCCTATTCCTTGTCCGAGGAAGTCTCTTTCTCTTCATCATCATTCTCTTCCTCTTCATCAGAATCTTCTTCTTCTTGGGGCAGCAGCGGCTGAGGGAAATTTGGAAAGACCGGAGCAATGCTAGGGGCGATAGAGAGATAGAACTCTCTAATAGCTTCATCCCTCTCCTTGGCATATGTCCAGTACATCTTCAGGTTCTCCCTGATTTGATCTAACTGGCGGTGGACCATACCTAGGGCTTCCGATGCTGGTCAAGGCCCTGTGAAAGGAGTGTGCTGGGATGGAAAGGCTACATTCGGCCCTGATTGAGGAGTGGCCTATGATGTGGAGGCTTTATCCTTCCTCTGGATGTTGTTCTGCTGAAGCTTCCCTATCAAGGACAAGTCAATGGTTGGTTTAAAGAAATGGCGCTCCTCGTCCTTGCCTGGCACAATCTTCACCCTCTGACAGAGTTGGGTGATGAGTGAGCCGAAGAAAAGCTTGCCTGCCCTTTTCCGTCCACAGGCTAAGATCTCATTCCTGATGATGCTCCCTACGTTGATTTCCAACCCCTTCATAAGGCAATAGAGTAGCATCACTCTATCCACTGAAATTGTGCTGTCGTGGGTGGTTGGCATCAAACGGTTTTTGATGAAGTGAAGCCAAACTGCCGATTCTGGCTTTAAGTCGCTTGGCACTAAAGACTTCACTTTCGTCTGCGATTCTTTCCATTGGACCCCTTTGTTGGCCACGAGCTTAAGAGCTTCCTTCATCTGCTTGGCTGAAGGGTTCCTTATCACATCATTCCCTCTCGGATTCAGGGGTGCCTTGATCCTGTACACACTGTTGATGTCGACTGAGGAGAAACTGACCAACTTCCCCCTCACCACCGCCATGCTTATGCTTTCCTCCCTCAGGCCAGCGTAAAACTCTCCAACTAGAGGCACAACAGCCTCCTGAGGGTAAGCACAGAAGTCCTGCCACTTGTACTAGAAGATAACTGATAACGAGCATAGCTAGCTAGTTTTCCCTAATCAATTTAGCTAGTCTTTTATGATTTATTGGCCATTTTATTGCACTTAATGTTTATTTTGTAGGAAATTGATGATTGGAGCTAAAACGTGATTTTGGAGTCAATTGGGTGTTCGGGACATGAAAAAGGGCTAAAAGATCGAAAAAGGATAAAGTTGGAAGAAGTCAAATTCAGCCCAGCTGATTTAAATAAAAAAAAAAAAACTTCATAGCGTCGCGACGCTAGGACCAGCGTCACGACGCTCTAGGCAAAATTTCCAGATTCGCGGTATCGCGACAGCGTCGCGACGCTGTTTATAGCGTCTCGACGCTACGACGAAAAAATCAGAATATAAGGAAATTTCGGCTAGGTTTTAGGGGACTTGGTTTTGGGACTTTTTGGAGCCGACAACAGAGGAAAAACAGAGCATTTTGGAGCTGAAGCAAAGGGAGCAAGTTGGAAATCAACCCATTGTTCGTGGGGATCGTGACGGGGACGTTCGGTCTCGACCTACAACGAGTTTAATTTCTCTTTCCCTCACTTTAGTTAGTTTTTATGGCTGTTTTAGACTATGGCTATATTGTAACGTTGTGTATGAGTAGCTAGGCTTTAATTCTTAGGGATTGATGTAGCCGTTGGGCACGTTATGGATTGATTTACGGTTTTTATGCTATTGATGTCATTTATGCATATGTGTGTCCTTAATGCTTTCAATTTACCGGCCATAAATTGATTGATGTTTATGCTTGAATCTAACTCGGGAGAGAGGATTTAAATTAGAAATCAATATGCATAACTAGAATTTAGCTAAAAATCGGGAGATTAAGGTTAATTCTAGAAATCGTTATAAAGGTTAGCCTTATTGCCTTGTATGTTTATTGGATTTAGATAGGGATATCGGGTTCAATTACATATGGGAGAATCATGTATGCTCGGGAGAGATATGTGTGATTTTAGTTGCCAAGATTTATGAATCATAGTATGTGTTGATCCATTTATTAATCCATAACTCCAATTGGTGAAATCAAATCCCTAAGACCAATTCTTCCCATTAGATTGTCACTTTTTGCTTTAGTTTTGTGTTTGAATCAATTATATTCTCATTCAATTCGATTCCCTAAATAAAATTGGTCAAAAGTATTTTCGGTAATTAAAATTGACGAGACACCAATCCAGAGGACGACATTCGAATTTATATTCACTATATTATAACTTGACCCGTACACTTGCGGTAAGCAATTTGCACATCAATAACTCTTGTTACGAACTCAGGCAGTGCTCCAACTCTATCAGAGAATCCCTTCTCGTTGAGGAAATCTCTCTTCTTCATGATCTCCATCCTTTCCTAAAAATTAACATCTTCAAATACCTCAGGGAACAGATTTTTAGGAGATGCGGCCTTCGGTGATTTGCCCTTAGGCTTGGCGGGTGAGGTAGTAGGAGGAACTGCAGGAGAGGCGTCCATGGACCTTGTCCTCGGCCTGTTGGCAAATATTGGGTCATTCTTGTTCTTTGTCCTCCTCTCAGCCTTAATCTCTCTCTTCCTCTTCCTTCTTAATGCTGCAGAGATAGGGACTTGGTCTTCATCTAGCTCCCTAATCTCTGAATCAGATTCTGTATCAGAGTCAGAATCACTGGAGGTCTCGGCCTCCTCGTCTGCTTTTTCTTCTTCAACCCTCTTCTCTCCCGAAGAGGTGCTATCAGCAGCTGGTAGGTCATGTGTGAATAGAGGTTCAAGGACCTCTTCAGCTGGCTGATCAACGGTGGCCTCGGCTAGGCCTTCCTCAGAATGCGACCCAAGTGCGGTCGCATTCTGGCCTTCATTCTCTACTTCTCTTTCTTTTTCTTTTTCTAAAATTTCTTCTGTTGGCCCCTGTTGGGCCTTTTCCTCAACCCTTCCTTGCAGTACTTCGGCTTCACTTTGAGCCTTGTGGAGTGGCTCAAAGGCTGCAAGGAAGTCTTCAGCTTCCTTCCTTCTCTTTTCGTTTTCTTTTATTTCTTCTCTTCGCTTTTTCTCTTCCTTAAGGAGTTGCAAATCCATAGCTGCCCTCCTGAGGTTTTCCTCATATTTTCTCTCTTCCTCAGCTTCTAAGGCCCTCTCGGCCTCTTGCTCTTCTTCTTTTTTTCTCTTCTCTTCTTCCTCATCTCTTTCCTTTGCAAACTCATCCTCCTCAGCCATTTTCTGATTTTCCATCTCCCTCTCGGCTTCAACTTCTTTTAATGCATCCTGTTAAGCCTTGTATCCCTCAGCAATCTCAAGGGCCTTTGCCACTGCTTGGCGAATTATTCCTTCGAATACATTGGGAGGCATCCTTGCGGTTTTGAGGGGCTCAGTTTTTAATGGCCTTTCAGACACAACCTTCTTCGGGCTCCTCTCTCTTGCGCTATAAGTAACAACGGGCTTGGTCCTGCAAGATAGAGAAGGGTTAGATGAAGGTTCAGAATGCTTACCTAGTGAAGCTTCTCCTTGCCGAGAGCTTTCAGCTGCCTTGGCGGCTTTTTCTTCTTCTTGTCGATTCCCTTCTTCTTCAAGGGCAGCACGTCTCTTGGCACCCATCTCACGGATCATCTCAAACCACTCCCGCGAGCGTTTTCTGTATTGTTGAGTGGCGGACAACAGTGGCGCGCGTGAACCTTTTTGGCGTAGATGAACTCGGCATCTCCCTCGAGCTAGCCGACATTGTCGAAGAGGATGGAGCTGAAGCGTTGGGCGCTTGGTTCACGACCGCCGGCGAGAATCCCGTGAGTCTCGTCCTTCGCGTGCCTTGCATGGGTGTAACGGGGGTCTCTTCTTGCCATCGAACGTTTTCTTCAGCTTCGTGGGTCACTCGTACACTCTGAGAACGAGTGTTCTTGCGTGAGGATGACAATCCTTGAGTGTTCTTCATCTTCCTTGAGCGTGGGTTTTTTCGGTTTCACGATGGAGAATATGGAGAGCTTGAGGGTTTGACTTGAATGCAAAGGTTTGGTGTTTGGTGAAGAGGAAAAGAGCTTAAGTCAAGCTATTTATACTTTTCTAATTAGGTCACGTGCAGGTCAGCAAAAATCATGACTCCCTTTTTATTCGGGAAAATGCGATCGCATTCCCAAATACACTGGGGAGAAATGCGATCGCATTTCACCCAGTTTCTCTGCCTTTATTTTTTTTTCTCTTTCTTTCCTCTTTTCCTTTGCTTTCTCCTTTTCTCTGAAACACTCATAAACAAGTTAGAAAGCTCATATGCTTAATCATGATTTATTTCTATTTTTTTTCATCTTAATTTAAAAAGAATTAAGGAAATGTTTGGATCAATTCAACTTCCAGGTAAGTCCCCAGGTAGAGGTGTTCCCAATGGTCAGCTTAAATACCTCAGCCTAGGTAGGACTTGCCTTAGACAAAGTTCCCTCTTGATCATTTATTCAAACAAACTTACACTTTTTCTCATTTTTTTTTCTGCTTTTATTTCAAACACAAGACAGAGCTCAACATAATAATATGGACTTTTCAAAACTCCCAGGTAAATCCCCAGGAAAAGGCGTTCCCAATGGTCATCTTAAATACCCTTTCCTAGACAGGATTTTCCTAGACAGAGTTTTTACTCTTGTTCGGATATATTTTTTTGAACTCTAGTCTAGATTATTATTTCTATAAACCCAGATAATATACAAAAATTAATTCAAAGTAGTAGAAGTCATACCAAATCAATCATAGAGACATGGGCTTCCTCATCTTGGAAGCCTCTTCCTCAATATGGTTTTATCCTTTGTCGCTTCATGGTTTGACTACTGTCTTCCACTTCAATCTTTTCTTCACCTTTTTCGTCCAATTCTTCATCTCCAAGTACATCCTCCAAAGTTTCTTTCTTCATTATTTCCTGCAAAGTAAATTGCGAGAGTTCATCAATTTCATCGATCATTGAACATTCCTCGAAATCTCCAGGATACTTCATTGCACTCATCACGTTAAACGTGATTTGCTGATCGTTGACCCTCATGGTCAATTCTCCCTTCTGGACATCTATTAAAGTTCTGCCTGTGGATAGGAACGGTCATCCTAAGATGATCGAAACGTCTTGGTCGGCTTTGCAGTCTAAGATGATGAAATCTGCAGGGAAAACAAACTTGTCAACTTTAACCAATATGTCTTCAATCTTTCCAATGGGGTGTGTAAGTGATCGGTCTGCCAACTGCAAGGTCACAGTTGTTGGCCGTGCATCACCTATTCCTAACTGTTTAAAAACCGAATATGGCATTAAGTTGATGCTTGCTCCTAAGTCGCTCAGTGCTCTGCCTACGTCCCTGCCTCCTATAGAGCATGGAATTGTAAAGCTTCCTGGATCTTTAAGCTTGGGATGAATCTCGTTCTTTACTAATGCACTGGAACATTCCGTAAGTGCAACCGTTTCGTACTCCCCCAACCTTCTCTTTTTCGACAGAATATCTTTTAGGAACTTTATGTATGTAGGCATTTGTTAAAGTGCCTCTACTAATGGTATGTTAATGTGCAACTGCTTTAATACATCTAAAAACTTCTTGAACTGTATATCTTGTGAGGCATGTTTGAATCTCTGTGGGTACGGAGGAGGTGGTCTGTAATCTGGGTCTATCACAAACTTTTGGGGTTTTGCGGTCGCATTCCCTTGTCTTTTCTCCAACTTTGTTTTTTCTACCAAGGCTTTAGTCTCCTTGGTCCTTTCTACTTTTTCTTCTTTATTCTTTGAAATATCTGTGGTATTGTCTGACTTCTTTTCACAAATCTTTTCTCGAGCTTCAACTGGGATCTCTGCTTTTGAACCTCCTGGATACTCTGGTCCATCGTATTCTAATCCGCTTCTTAGGGTCACTGCCTTGCATTGTTCCTTGCCTTCTCTGTGTGGGGTCTCGGTTTTGCTAGGCAACGTCCCTTGAGGTCTATTCTTAATCTCCTGAGCAATTTGTCCAAACTGAACTTCCAAATTCTTGACTGCAGCATCGTTCCTCGCCATGTACTCCTTCATAAGAGTCTCTAGATTAGACTCTTGACTCTGCACTGGAACTTGTTGGAAGTTTTTCTGCGGCTGTTGTTGTGTAGGTTGCTTTCCAAACTGATGATTATTGGAATTACTCGACCCGACTTGTCCTCCCCAAGAAAAATTTGGATGTTGTCTCCATCCTGGGTTAAATGTGGCCGAATAAGGATTCCATCTATTTTGGTTCTGATTTCCTTGTGGACCTACATAAAAAACAGAAGCAGGGTTTAGTGGACAACTATCAGCGATGTGTTCCTCACCACATATCTCACAACAGAGAGAAGAAACAACATTTGCAGGGGCTATGTTGGCTTGATTGTTCATGGACATGCCCATCATCATGCTATGAATGGCTTTGATCTGGGCTTGCATCGTGGAGTTAGCCTCTGTTTCTACTGCTTTCACTGGATTTTTCAAAATGGTTGTTGGTTCATTTTCTCCCCAATGTCGATTATTGGTGGTTATGGTATCTAGAATAGCGTGCGCCTCATTAGCAGACTTCTTCAGAAAAGATCCGTTTGCAGATGCGTTTACTAGTGCCTTTGAAGCTTGATCTAACCCACTGTAAAAATGCTCCAAAATAATGCACGCAGGCAGTCCATGGTGTGGACACTTTTGAACCAGCCTTTGGAATCTTTCCCAAGCTGCATCCAAAGGTTCATTGTAAGACTGTCTGAAAGCAATGATTTCTGCTCTGTACTTGGCATTCTTATTGGAGGGAAAAAACTTCTCCAAAACCTTCTCCGCCAAATCATTCCAAGAGGTGATGGAGTTCAGAGGAAATGAATCCAACCAGGTTTCAGCATCTCCCTGTAAAGAAAACGGAAAAAGTTTTAGCTTTAGCGTATCTTCTGGCACGCCTGTTACTTTAAAAGAATTGCAAACTCTAAAAAAAAATTTAATATGCTTGTGTGGATCTTCGTTTGGAAGTCCTGAGAATTGGCCCATCGTGTTTAACATCTGGAACATCACAGGTTTAAGCTCAAATTGTGGAGCATCAATTGGTGGCTCCAAGATTCCTGGATTCAATGTCTGGAAAACTGGTAAAGCGTAGTCCCTTATTGCTCGATTTCGATCTTCAGCAATGTAGATCGGGTTTTCTTGTTGTGGCACCGGTGGAACTGAAGGAACAGGAGGAATTCTCCCGCCATTCTACTCCCTTCCACGAACTTGTTGATCAACTTGAGGGTCGACTCCAGGAGGATCCATGGAAACTCTTGAATGTAAGATGCTTCCTCTAGAAATTCCCGTACGCTCAACTCTTGTTGCTCATTCTTCTTTCGTCCCTGTTCCTTCCTTCGACGACGAAAGGTTCTTTCTATCTCTGGATCAATGTCAAGGAGTGGATACCTCTTGCTCATGCACTAACTCCAACCTGCAAAAGAAAAACAAATGCAAACCGAAGTCAAATTCCCTTTGAGACAGAAATGCGGTCGCAATCTGATCGCAATTTCAAAAAAAAAATCTGGTTTCACTTTTGGTCCCCGACAACGGCGCCAAAAACTTGGTGCGTGTGTGAACTGAATGGATGGAATGTGAGATAAGATGGATAATGATAAGTGAAATAATAAAAAAATATTCAGCCAACACTTAAGTGCAAGTATACACTGTCGCACGTAGTAATAAAAAACCTTAGAAAGTATTCCAAGGGTATCGATCCCACGAGGACTAAATTGGAAATTCAGATTTGATGAAGAAACTGCTCAACTGATTGCTTTTGAAAAAGGTAACCAAAGAAAATAAGATTGATTGATTGGGTTTTTGAAAAGGTAAACAAAACAAGCAATAAAATAATAAAGAATAACAATACGATAAAACGAGGTATTCAACATGGATTCATCCCTAAGGTAACAACCATACTCATGCAATATCTAACTTAAGTGTATTTAATGCATTGGGTCAGATTTAACTTCCATTTGGCCTTTGTTTCCAAAAACCGTTAGAAGGCTAAGCGAGTACCGTTATGCCCATTTCTGGGACTCGACTCCGACATAGATAATTCACGAATGCAACCTATAACCCTATAGTCGATATAGGGTGCCTTAGGCAGCTTGCCCTATACCGCCGAACAATCTCTTTCAAGCTTTTTCTCCTATATCACCTTTATGAGAACCAATATTGTTTGTCCCTTTCGAGATCAAACTCACATAGCATTCAAAGTCTAAGTGATCAAATTAAACTCAGCAAGATTAGAGTGATAATCAATAAAGAATGACATGCATTAAACCCTACTTAAGCAAATAGAACACTTTCAAGCCAATTAAACCCTAAGGGAATTCACCACATTGAACCCCTCAACGGGGTTTGGCTACTCATGATGTGATAAAAAGCGAATGAACACATTTTCATTGAAATAATAATGTAAAGAATACAGAATAATGAAAAGTAATCACAACCTGGAAATAAAGGAGATAACTAAATATTATGGGTTTTTTGTTTACACAATCCTTCTAGAGTTCGCTAAGACACTCCACTCTCTCACTTTTACAAGATGAGAATGGGTGAAACTCTCTACAAACCACAAGGTTTGATGTCTAACTCTCTCTCGGGTTAGAATTTGGTCATCTAGGAAGGACCTTGGGCATCCCTACTCATTGGCGTCGAGCAAGGGTTCTGTCACCACCCTTTTCTTCCAAGTGAATTCTGCTTGGATTTGACTTCGAATCTCGAGCTTATATAGTGTAGAAAGTGGTTGAGGAGCTGCGAAATAGGTGCTGGAAGGTTGCCCAGTCAGTTTCGGAGTCAAAACAACCGGTTAGGTGCGAAGAAGACTCGTCAACAACGACTCGCGTGCGACTCGGAACGACCTCTGTTTTTCCAGAAATGCGGTCGCATTTCACTTTTGCCTTCCCAGAAATGCGGTCGCATTTCTGGGGAATTCCAGCTTTTCCTCTGTTTTTCTGCACAACAGCAAACTAAGTCCAATTCTCTTAAAATCAAGTCTTTTTAAGCACAAATGAGTTACATTCAACAAAAGTAATTCTCAACACCCTAACTTATCAAACAAAGCATATTTCAAGCTCGGGAACAATAAATTGACCTAAACACTCAATATTTGACCAAGAAATGAGCTAAATATAAGGGTAAAATAGGTATATTTTTTACCCTTATCACCTATACAACTAGAAGAGTAAAATAACTTTTTATAACTAAACTAGGAACCAATAACTAAATAACAGAAACGCTTAGGCTAGTGGAGTCTCTCCTCGTGTGCCTCCTCGTCTGCATCACCAAGCTCATAACACCCATCAACACCTGCATAATCTAAAAATGTTGGGGGGAGAAAATGGAGGGGGTTAGTACAAACCACGGTACTGGTAATGTCACACCCCCTCCCGGACCACCTGCTAGCTTAGCTCGAAAGATGGCGTGAAGCCAACGGACATCGTCCTCCTCTAACGATACCCGCTGACCCTCCTGAATGTTGAACCTGATAAACATACTAATCATAGATATAAAACATTCTACATGAAACAGAACACAGCGGAATCCCTGAAAAAAACTTCCAACAAACACGAGGTGCCGCCCTGACATAACTTGGTTCGGATAATAACGTGATATAGATGTCACAACCAAAAACATATACAACTAGGGTTTATACAACCACGACCTCTAGGACTATATTATCCAATCCTTACAAAACATTTACAATATGAACAGACTCAATATACAACTCCACCCACGTACTGGAGCTTGTTCTGGAACGTTCAGCAGACGCTGGCAGTGTATCAGGCACCGGGAGCTCGATCTCTACCTGAAAGTGGAAAAACATTTTGAAAGAATAAGCTATGGAGCCCAGTGAGTGACTAACTTTAAAACTCTAAATCCGGAAGTCAAAACACGTGATAAACCTTTAAACGTATAAATATGCTCAATTCAAGCGTTTAACATAAACGTGTAATGAAAAAGGCTTTCTAACATATCTCGCAAGTTCGTCATTAAAAATCTAGCAAGGCATATCAAGTACATCAAACGTTTTAACTAACATGACCGATCTACGTTGTGTAGGGCACGCCCAGTACAACCAACGTTTACTAGTCCTACGATGTAGTGGGGCCCGGCCAGCACTCCCATCGTCTTTGTCGTAGTGGGGCCCGCCCAGCACTCACGACAGCATCGTTGTCATGGAGTACACTCTACGTCGACAACGGAATATAACCTGTGTGCACACGGTACCATATAGCCTCGGGCTCAATATCTCAGTCATGTAGTCAATAGAAATCTCAAAAAATCACATGAAAACATTAAAACATGCCTGCTTATCGTTATCTTTCGTAAAACTTAAACTTACTCAGCTTGCTCGTGAAAAAACTGAAAATCGTTTAAAAGTACTTGCTAATCCATACTTTACTTTAAAAGATATCGTTTCAGCTACTTTTCATAAAGTCATTAGCCACGTGCTCGTATATAAACCTCATTAGAAAATCTGAGCTCAAAACTCATGCTTGAAACTGTTCATAAAAACCATGTATCATTCATAGAAAAGCATGTAAACATCTAAACATGAACAACCGTTGGAAACCATTTTCGAAATTCATTTTGTCACTCACTGTCTTATCTAGTTCCCCGGTTTGTAGACTCGACCTATTTCCTCTTGGCCTGTCAAATAACCAAAACCGAGCATTAGAACCATAGATAGCTTTGTCTTTCCATGCTCATGAATTTTGAAACAATTGGATTAAGAATCACATTCACATTCTACTTTCCAGATTTTCCAGATTCTATACCCTAACTTCCAACACCCATAACTTCCTCAATACTTAACCAAAATTAATGAAATACACATCACACTCTTCATTTTCGAACACTCTACAACTTACCTGTAGAAATGAAAATGAGATTCCCGACCAATTTGCCCAGAATTGCCCCGAACACAGACAACACAGATTCGAGGTTCTCTGCTACCCTTTATCTAACTCCTGAAATTAACCCTACTTAAAGTCATTTTTGGCTCACGAAATCTTCATGAACGTTGTAGGAAATTGAATAAGATTTCTAACCATACCAAATATAGCTTCTGATTTGACTTGTACACCCCAGAATGCTCAAAACACCAGAGAACACCAGAGATCCTCCTGGTTTGCTCGAAAATCCTGTGCTCTGTTTTCCATTAAAAAATCCATTAACTTCTCATATGATTTACCTCAAGCTTCCTTCATGAATTTTGTTAGAAAATGAACTAACTTTCAAGAAAATCAAATCTCACCTCTTATTTCCTTCTGTGTAGCTCAAACCGAATAAAAAACCAGAGGTTTCCTGTTTTGCACCCAGATTCTGCTATGGCTGGCTTTGCATGAGCTTTTCTTATCTTCTTCAACCTCAAAACCACGAAATTCTTCTTCTTCTTCCTCCTTCACTCTCTCCTTAAAGTGCTCTGAAAGTTTGGATGGAAAAAGATGAGAAATGGGGCTGATAATGGGTGAAGCGGTGGTGGGTGTCTTGCTGTCCATTTCCATTTTCTTTCTTTTTTTTTTGTTTTTTTTTGTGTCTTTTCTTTTTCCTTTTCTTTTCTTTTCTTTTCTTCTTTATTTCCATTATTTTCTTTTCTTCTTTTCAATTGGCAAGTCCCAACAACTTAGTCCAACTTCCACTATAGATGACAAGAGAAAATTATCTAAAGAAAGTCTCGGGTTTACAGGTAAGTAGCTCACACCCGGTGAGCCATCAAACAGAAAAAAGCACATCAATCATGCTAGGCACACGCATCCAACATACTTTTAAAACAATAAACAACTAATCATGCTTCTTATAGCGAAAACTCAACAACGAGACTCATGCTAACTCAAAAAGATGACTCATGCATACACACAACATGCTATGCAACCCCACATGGTTTCTGCGCCATGCTCGCTTTCTTAGCACATGATTTACACGTCATGCCACGCACCAATACACATGAATTCCACGCCATGCAACACGACTTAACACGTGATTTCCGCGTCACGCTCCGCACCAAAACATGATTTCCGCATCATGTAACGCACTCACACCCAGCACCTGAATTACATGCCATGCGCAGCGCAACACACACGTGATTTACGCATCACGCTCCGCAGTTACAACCCACACGTGATTTACGCGTCACGCTCCGCACCAATAACATGATTTCCGCGTCATGTAGCGCAATCTTAACACGTGATTTCCGCATCACGCTCCGCACACACACCCAGCTCACCTTTCTATGAGCACCATGACTATGCAACTTGACTCTCATGCAACATAGCCAAAATCAATAAAAACAACATGCTTAACAAGAATCAACAATTCGTCATGCTTGCCAACATAACAAGTCAACACGCTTCAGTCACATCAAAACATATATTTAAAGCAAGTAAACAAGCATCATACATCATGCAGTCAAACAGACTCAGACGAGTAGAAACTACTTACAAAATGCTTACGAGCGCTCCTAAAGAACTCCTTAAACCGCTCAAAAGATCCAAATAACTCCTAAACAACAAGGATAACTTCTAAAATTAGAACCAACCTACTAAAAACTTAAAACTTGCTAGAAAGGCCTAAATCAACTGAGGAAAGTCCATTTCCTTGCTGGACAGCCACTCAAAATTCCCCAAAAAAAAAACCCAAAACCTTTAGACCATGGGAACCCATGTCTAAGGCACAACGGACAATGGGTATTCACCGAATGGCTATATTCAAGGCTTTTCAGCCATTGGACAACAAGTAAATAACACTTAATTAGCATTTTAAGGACTCCTAGCGATTGGGCAATGCTTCTAAGGCCTAGATAACTAATGAGAATCGATTTAGCATGCTTTTAAACCATAAACAGCAAGCAGAAACTCATTAAGACCCGATCCTGGGTCCCGCTCTCTCTCTCGTTTCGCTCTAAGTCGTGTCGTCTTTCCCTCTCTTTCGCATTTTTTGGCCAAAAACCCGTGGGTAAGGTCTCTTTTCTGTTGTTCTTAGTTGATTAAGACCCGATCTAAGGTTTCCTTGTTATGTTGTGGGTGGATCTTGCGTGACAGTATCTCGGAGTGCCTGTTCTTCGCGTTTTCACCTCTGTCCAGCGGCGTTCTTGGGTGTTTCGGTGTCGCTTAGCGATTTCGGTGAGTTTAAGCTATTACCCATTCTTGGTTAGAGCTTAAATTAGAATGCCCATGTGTTTAGGTGCTGGAAATTTAGTTTAGTGATGAATTTCCTGTTCTGCAGCGCCGTCTAAGTGTTCGATTGTGTTCGAAACACTTCAACTTGATCACCCACTGCCCAAGGATCATTCTAACGCATTGTTAGAGGCTAGAACAACCCGTCTAGCGTGAACAAGTTGAAGGGAGAAGAGAAAGAAATTTTCTTTTTCTTTTCTTGAATAATAATTCCTTTTCTTTTTTCTTTAAATAAACCCTAAGAATGAAAAACCCATTCTAATTAGGAATTAGGTTTCATTTAGGATTTTAATTAAAATCCCAAACTTAACTCCTAAACGATTTGGGTTAGAAAATAATCCAACTGATTAAGGATTTGGGTCTTTTGATATTTAAAATAAATATCAAATTTTAAACCTCCAATCTTTAGGAAATTAAAGATTTAATTAAAAATCTCTTTTCCCTAAATTATAGAACTTTAATTTAACGACCCAAGGGTAAACTTAAATTCTAATTTTTCAAATTAGAATAAAAATGCCCAATTAATTCCAAAATGGCTCGAATTCGAAATGCGGGGCGTTACAATCTCCCCACCTTAAGAACTTTCGTCCTCGAAAGTTGAACATCTAACTACATTGGAAGACTGACCTTGATTCCAACACTTACTCCTCAAGGCACCAAAAGAAGATACCCTAGCAATTCTAGCTCAAGATTTGCTTGACAGACAAAAGCTACAGAAATGAAGGAATGACTTGAATCGAAACAAATAATACGAATGCAGAGACACTCAGAACCAAAATAGTTCATAGAGTGATATAATAACGACATGGAGTGGAAAACAAGAGACATGCAACAGATCAAGCTATAGAGAGCGTACCTGCCGCTACGACATCACCAACTTCATCCTTCTCTTTTATGAGCGCAAAGACACGCGCCCTTTGCTTGACAGCTTGCCCTAGCGCTTGAGGGGCTCTCAACGCTGGCTTCTCTTGATTAGGCTCGCCTTTGGTGGGACACCACTTCGCATTGTTGGGTTTTATGCCCTAAAACTCGTAGATAGTGAATGTAAACAAATTTTATACTTGTGTTTAATAAAGTGTTATTTAGTTTCTACAATAAAATGTTATTGTTAAATATTGCACTATTTGACCCAAATCCAATAAACTAAGATCCAAGGTTTTTTGTATGTAACTTGAACTAGTATGTGGGGACATACGGGGATCGATGTTCAAGTAACAACCTAAAAGGTCTATAGTACAAGGATAAGGCTGGGTACCTTATCCTGGTAACACTATGTGATACGGCCCGCTTTGTATTTGATACAGACGTATTGATCCAAAGCGTCCATATAGTAGACATGCGAGTGGGGGTATCCTATGCAATGAGTTTGCATAAGACCGGACCGCGAAATAGTAACCGCTAGCTATAACACCGTTAACTGGTTAGGTTTCTATTTCACTAGGATAACCTAGGCAACTTAGTCTGAATCTTGAGTGGATTATGGACTCCTGTTCATGAGGGATTGTCCTTTGATTTGTATGGGTGAGAGTGGCTAGTACGCCGACTCAATAAGCCTACCATTTTGGGGACAAGACCGAGTGGGGAGCTGGGAACATAATCACACAAGATGAAATTCACTCCTTCCCGACTTTTGAGTGAAGGTGTTCATATAACACATGCGGAAGCAATTGAAGATCGAAAGCACTAACTCTATTAATTTTACTCCTAAAGTATGTTGGTTCTAGAGAGCACCAACCTTTGTAGCTCACTTGTGTGGAACTCCTTGTGGTGTTTTCTTCTCCAATCCTCCTTGGACAACCTCTAGAGTCTTCCCTACTATTCTCCGGGCCAAGAACGACTTGTGGGAGTCTTATAGAGATAGGGAATGGGAAGGGAATGCTTGAAGGAACAAGCTCTATGGAGATATGAGATGAGAGAGTGATTGAGGAAGAATTTCAGCAGCATAACACTAAGGTAAAAGTTGTATATCTCCACAATCTGATTCTTCCTCTACTTATAGAGAGAATCCATGCAAGAAGGGGCTTCAAGGTGCAAGACACATGGTGGTCTTAATGGAGAAAGTGGAAGCTAGGTATTGAAACAACACTACATGCACCATTGCATGAATGTGGTGTAATTCCACTTTGTGTCTTCATGCAAGAGTGGATTTCCAACTTTTTCCACTAAATTATGAATCAAAATCAGATTCTAAATTCAGCATCATTGATTTTAATTTCAATTCTAAATTGAAATTAAATATAACAATCAATCTTGAAGCTTGCCCCACTAATTATGTATGATTAATCAAATTAATCATCTTAATGTTGTGCATTCTTTATATATGAATCTTAGTTCATGTTTATAGTATTTAAAACCCTTTTAAATACTTTATCTCTCATTATCTAATTTAATTCATAATTAAATAATTGTGTTAAACACAATTTTACGATAATACCCCTTTTCCCGATTTTGAACGATTCAAAGAATCCTATCAATATGTTCTAGGCTTTATTCCGATATGAGCTAGTAGGGGGACCTAATGGACCTATAGATCATGGGCTCCAACGATTCGAGGCTAACCGACTAATCTCATTATCTAAGCTAGCCAACATTCGTTAACTACCGGGACACTCCACTATAGCCCGATAGTTGCACTCCCCTCACTATAGATATATTTCCGTCCACTTGATTTAACCATGTTCAGTAAGTCGATCCTTCGCAGGTTGTTCGTAGCTATAGCTAGGTCAAATGACCGTTTTACCCCTATAGTACTTCTTGTTCCTTAAGTTCCACTAATTTTCTAATGAACAATCGGTTTGTGATCCAACCATCAAACCTAAGTCCCTCTCGATCCAACGAGAGTGTGGGGGCCCCTCGTTCAAGTCCTGGAGTTAGTACTTAAGGGAACAACCTCTCTACTATCCCTGAAATGGGTAGGAGCGAATTCCGTCTTACGAGACTATGTCCCCAGCTATCTATTCGATCTTATCCCCAAAATGGTAGGCTTGTTGAGTCGGCAATGCTGGCCACTCTCACCCATGCAGATCAAAGGATAATCTCGTATAAACAGGAGTTCATAGTTAGCTCAGGATTAAGAATGAGTTACCTAGGTCATCTATGAGAAATAGTCAGTTTCTTCAGTAAACGGCGTTATAAAAAGAAAGTGACTTATTTCGTGGTCCAGTCGTATGCAAACTCATTGCATAGGACGCCCCCACTCGCATGTCTCCACATGAACGACTTAGGATCTCATCGTTTGTACTTAATACAAAGTGGGCCGCGTCCATAGTGTCCCCAGGATAAGACACCCAACCGTATCCTTTATACTATAGACTATTTTGACTATAAACTTGAACTTGATCCTACGATATGTCTCTACATATAGTTCGAGTATTCATTTTATAGCCAAGGATCTTAGTTTATTGGATTTAGGTTAATCATTCGCAATTTACATATTCAATAACATCTTTTACTGAATAACCTCAATAACGTCTTTATTGGAAATAGAATATGTTTAATGATTTACAAACTACGAGTTTATAGGACATTAAACCCAACATTGAGGAAGTAGATGAGTGTTCCCTTAAGTGGTGTCTCTGGGTCTTGAACAAAGGGCCCTACCCTCTCACTGGCACGAGAGGGGTTTCTGTTTGATGGTTGGACCACAAACAGGTTGTTCATTAGAGGAGCACTGGTACTTAAGGAAGTAGAGGTAACTCAGGGGTAAAACGGTAATTTGACCCAGCTGGAGTTCAATATAAATTGTAAATTGAAAGAGTTCAATTTTTTTGGGAATCATATAATGTATATTGATGCATTATAATATAAAGTTTATGAAACTTTATAATATAATTTTTGAATTAATTTGAAAAATTAATTCTTGAGAGAAAATATTTGAAACAGTTCAAATAAATTTAATATGAATTGGATTCATATTAATTTTAATTTTAATAAAATCCCTAAGATTAAATATATGATATTTAATTGGGTAGTTAATTAATTATGGAATTAATTAATTATTTATTAAAATTAGAGACCTTTTCCTATTAGGAAAAAGGTCTTGGCCTTTACTATATATAGGACCCCTGGGGTGGGGTGAAAGGCATCCCATTGTCTCTCCTTCTCTCAGAGATCTCTCCCAAGAGACTCCCACAAGTCTCCTGCTTCAAGAAGTCTTAGAGTCATACCGGTGTAGCCATAGTGGTGGTGTTCGCACTAGTTCGTGATTATTTCACAAGCAATTGGTGAATTTAATCTGAGTCGTCAACGAGAGTAAGTAATTTGTTACTATATAAATTAGATTTAGATCTAATATTTTTGTATGCTTAGCCTTAATATAAATCTAGAAATAGTTCTAAGTTTATTGCCAATGTATTGGTATTTTAGATTAAACAAAAATTAATTACGAATCGGTCCCAATTACACTTTCGCTTTACGGAATTACAGAATTCCAATCCTTCACGATTAGTGACCTACCTTTCCACATTTGAAACAGACTTTCTCACATGTGTCACATTGACCCACGTGGTGCTTGTTGCACACGTTGCACAGGGGTATGGCAGGAGCCTGCCTCTCAGATTGCTGGTATTGAACTTTCTGCGATTGATTCTCCATTACTAGGGAAGGTTTCCTCTTAACTCCTGACGAAGAAGGTTCTCCCCAACGAGGTTGCACTTTTCTTGCCACATTTTTATCCATGATCAACACGCCTGTGAGTGCCTCGGCGAAGGTTGTGGGTCTGCTCAGGGCCACAGAACCACGAATCTCCTCACGGAGGCCCTCAATGAACCTCTTGATCTTCCGCTCTGGCGTAATGACCAGGCCAGGAGCAAAGCGTGATAGCGCAGTAAACTTCCTCTCATACTGCACTACAGTCATACTTCCCTGGGTCAAATAAAGGAATTCAGCCTCCTTGTCATCTTTGACTGTCTCCGGGAAGTAGTAATCATACAACAGGTCTTTGAACCTTTCCCACGAAATTAGATAGTTAGCATGATCCTCGGCGCCTGCCACAGAATTCCACCACGTGCGAGCATCATCCTTTAGCATGAAGACCACTCCTCTGATCTTCAAGGGATCATTATAGTTCATGAGGTCAAACAGTGCCTCTAGATCAGCAATCCACCTCTCTGCTGCCAACAGATTATCAGATTGTCCGTCAAAGGTGGGAGGCCTATAGCGCCTGAATTCCCTGATGAACTGGGATTCATCTGAGTCCTTAGGTACCCCATTAGGGTTCCGCGGTGGTCTGACATTTCTCTGAGCCATGTTATCGAACATTGTTAGCTTGGCTTCAATCAAACCAAGTATTTTGATGATAACAAACTCAGATTTTTTGTACTAACATTTTTAGTGTTTCAAAGTCTCTATCTTATAGAGCTCGAAAAGACGATTCCAACGCCTTTTGAATCACTCAAATCGGAGCTCAAACGAAGAAGTTATGGACAAAACAAAATTGATGAAGAAAATCCAATGTGGCACGACACGTGGCAAGCTGATGACGTGTAAACCCGAGACTTTCCCTTAGATAATTTTCTCTTATCATCTATTGTGGCTTCATGGTTGAATCTAAGTTGTTGGAAATTATACACTTAAAAAGAAAGGAGATGGGAAAGAAGAAAAGAAAATAAATGGAAAAGGAAAAGGAAAAGGAAAAAAGGAAAAAAAAAAAAAAGAAAAGAAATGAAGTGGGAATGGACAGCAAGAAGGGCACCACCGACTAGCATTCTTATCAGCCCCTTATCAGCCTCATTTCTCATCCTTTTCCACTAAAACTTTCAGAGCACTTTAAGGAGAGAGTGAAGGAGGAGGAAGAAGAAGAATTTCGTGGTTTGAGGTTGAAGAAGATAGGGAAAAGCCCATGCAAAGCCAGCCATTGCAGGATCTGAGATCAACCTGTCAACCTCTGGTTTTTATTCGGTTTGAGCTACACAGAAGGAATCAAGAGGTGAGGTTTGATTTTCTTGAAAGTTAGTTCATTTTCTAACAAATTTCATGAAGGAAGCTTGACCTAAATCGTATGAGCAGTTGATGGTTTTTGGAATGGAAAACAGAGCACAGGATTTTCGAGCAAAGCAGGAGGATCTCTGGTTTTCTCTGATGGTTTGAGCATTCTGGGGTGTACAAGTTGAATCAGAAGCTCTATTTGGTATGGTTGGAAATCTTATTCAATTATCTACAACTTTCATGAAGAATTCGTGAGCCCAAAATGACTTGAAGTAGGTTTAATTTCAGGAGGAAGATAAAGGGTAACAGAGAAGCTCGAATCTGTGTTGTCTGATTTCGGGGCATTTATGGACAAATTGGTTGTGAATCTCGTTTTCATTTCTTCAGGTAAGTTGTAGAGTGTTCGAAAATGAAGAGTTTGATGTGTATTTCATTAATTTTGGTTAAGTAGTGAGGAAGTTATGGGTTAGGGTATAGAATCTGGAAAATCTGGAGAGTAGAGTGTGAATGTGATTCTTAATCCAATTGTTTAAAAATTCATGAGCATGGAAAGACAAAGTTATCTATGGTTCTAATGCTCGGTTTTTGTTATTTGACAGGCCAAGAGGAAATAGGTCGAGTCTACAAACCGGGGAACTAGATAAGACAGTGAGTGACAAAATGAATTTCGAAAATGTTCTTAAACGGTTGTTCATGATTATATGTTTTACATGCTTTCCTATGAATGATACATGGTTTTTATGAACGGTTTCAAGCATGAGTTTTGAGCTCAGATTTTCTAATGAGGTTTATATACGAGCATGTGTCTAATGACTTTATGAAAAGTAGCTGAAACGATATCTTTTAAAGCAAAGTATGGATTAGCAAGTACTTCTAAATGATTTTCGGTTTTCCACGAGCAAGCTGAGTAAGCTTAAGTTTTACGAAAGATAACGATAAGCAGGCATGTTTTAATGTTTTCATGTGATTTTCTGAGATTTCTGTTGACTACATGACTGAGATATTGAGCCCGAGGCTATATGGTACCGTGTGCACACAGGTTATATTCCGTTGTCGACGTTGAGTGTACTCCGTGACAACGATGCTGTCGTGAGTGCTGGGTGGGCCCCACTACGACAAAGACGATGGGAGTGCTGGGCGGGCCCCACTACATCGTAGGACTAGTAAACGTTGGTTGTACTGGGCGTGCCCTACACAACGTAGATCGGTCATGTTAGTTAAAACGTTTGATATACTTGATATGCCTTGCTAGATTCTTAATGACGGACTTGCGAAATGTTTTAGAAAGCCTTTATCCTTACACGTTTATGTTAAACGCTTTGACTGAGCATATTTATACGTTTAAAGGTTTATCACGTGTTTTGACTTCCAGATTTAGAGTTTTAAAATTAGTCACTCACTGGGCTTCGTAGCTCATTCTTTCAAAATGTTTTCCACTTTTCAGGTAGAGATCGAGCTCCCGGTGCCTGATACACTGCCAACGTCTGCTGAAAGTTCTAGATCAAGCTCCAGTACGTGGTTGGAGTTGTATATTGAGTCTGTTCATATTGTAAATGTTTTGTAAGGGTTGTATAATATCGTCCTAGAGGTCGTGGATGTATAACCCTAGTTGTATATGTTTTGGTCGTGATATCTATATCAGGTTACTTTCCAAACCAGGTTATGTCAGGGCTGCACCATGTGTATGTTGAAAGGTTTCCGTGGATTCCGCTGTGTGGTGTTTCATATAGAATGTTTTATATCTATGATTAGTATGTTTATCAGGTTCAATGTTTCAGTAGGGTCAACAGGGATCGTTAGAGGTGACGATGTCTGTTGGCTTCACGCCGTCTTTCGAGCTAAGCTAGCAGGTGGTCCGGGAGGGGGTGTGACATGACGTGGCACGCAAAACGGTCAAAATTGATGACGTGGCAGATGACATGGCACTCCAACGATCATTTTTGCTGACGTGGCGATGACGTGGCAGATGACATGGCTGATGACGTGGCACCCCGTGGACGGAAGAGATCATGACACGTGGCAGCTGATTTAAAAAAAAAAAGAGGAGAAATCGTTGATTGATGCGCGACCCTACCAGATGGCGACACGTGGCGCACTCTAAGAATTTCCAGCCTTTATTTTGTATTTATTAAAAAAAAAAGGGGAAAATCGAAAATTCGCCGGCTGTTGTCTTCCTCACATGCGTGCCGTGCACGCGCCTGCTGGTTCTTCACAAAGTTGCGCGCGTGATGTCCATTTTCCTCCCTGTGTGCGTGGGCATCGTTTCGTCCGGCTATTTTTTATTTTCATTTTTATTTTTCTTATTTTCCTTTATTTTTCCTGATCCATTTTTCTCCAAATTTCACCAAAATCCTCCTAATTTAAAGTTTATTCTTTCCAAAATTCCACCAATTCAAATTTTATTCTTTCCAAAATTTGCATCATTCAAATCTTGATTTATTCTCAAATTTCAATATTTCCAATCCTTCAAAATTCTCCCTTAAATTTTAAATTCTTTCCTTTTCTATTTTTAAATTAAATCTCCACCATCCATCTTTAATTTGATCTAACGACCATCATTCATCCTCCTCGCCTATAAATTGGACTTGATTTTCACCTTTCATTCACACACCAAAGCTATCAAGTCTTTAGCTCTCAAATTCCCTCTACTCTCTCATTCTTGTCCTCCTTTGCTCCTAAATTGGCCTAGAGTTAATTTTGTGAAGATTTCTATTAGAGTGATTAAATTGTGTACTTAGCCTTCAAGAGGAAATTGTTGTGAGGTTTTCTTTTGTTTTCTTTTGGGATTTGTATTAAGGTGTGGGTACACCTTGGGTTGTGAGAAAAAGGAATTGGTTTGATCCAGAATCAGTTAAAAGGATCTTGGGTTTCTCTTTAGCCTAGGAAAAAGAGGGTCGTGTGTCGGTTTGGTTCTCACCCGCAAGAGGATCACTTAGTGAAATACCCAAGAAGGAGTCTTGGGGAGTGGAGTAGGCAATTTGCCGAACCACTATAAATTCCCAGTGTTTTCTCTTCCTCTCTCTCTTTTATTTTCTGTTCTCTATTTTTTACTTTATTGTCTTAGTTAATTTTTAATCTTTCTTAATTGCATGATTTGATTTTTATTGTGTTGGTTAAATTTATCCTTGATTAAATTATCTTGAAAATTGAAGTTATCTTAGCCTGCATGCTTTAGGTTCTATTTTGCAATAAATTTCTTGAATCAAACTTGTGTATTAATTTTATTGAGCATATTTTGAGAGATAAAATTATTTTTAAAAATTGGTAGTCAACCCTATTCACCCCCTCTAGTGTTGCCTATAGATCCTACAAACATGGTCTGGAGGGCTTCTGGAGTGATTAACATAGGAGCTGCAGGAGGGGCTGGAGGAGGCGGAAAGTCAACTCCGTGCTGAACAGGAGGAATTAGGGGATTATCTTCCTGCAAAGGGGGAATCGGAGGATTGGCCCCTTGTTGAGCATTGATATCACCTGTCTGATTCTCTTGCCTATTAGCTGGGATTCTAGGTCCACAACCACGACCCCGACCACGACCACGACCACGAACACGAGCCATCGACTGGGAAGACAGTACTAAGGTCAACGAACGGATAACAAACCAAGATACAAGCTCTAACCTAAGTCTAGGCAGCATCCTAATCCTACTATCATGCAATAATCATGCAGTCAAAGCAAGCTATCTAACCACCTAAAGGGAACATCCTAAACTTAGCTACTATATAATAAAGCAACATAGGAAAACAATACGCTTAAACAAGTCAACCAAGGCAATCAACAAACGTGCAATGCAAGTTTAACAATAATCACCCAAGGCAAGTATAAGATAAAGCAATTCAAGTAAATCAAGTAATATACTCATAAGGCAACATAGATCAACAAGTAACATATTATATCAAATATAATCTCACATACCTGGTGATGGCGAGGAGAACGAGGAAGACCACTGGTCCTATCCTATTAACAACCTAGATTTCCTAGGTCAGTCTACAGGAACAACTCCGCTCTGATACCAACTGTAATGCCCCAGGATTTTAAAACTAATCTTAGCGGCATTACTAACTCTAAAACCAAACTAACCGAATGCTCTGAAAATTTCGGTAGCATAACGACATACATAGGACTAAACCAAAATTTTTATAACAGCTGTTAAGCATGAAAACACACTTCCAATATCAAACTACTCAAAACCACACACCAACGACTCAGATTCACAACAGATCTTCCACAACAAAGCGAGTCAGATCTCGCATTCACAACCAACGATAAAAAGATTCATGCTAAATAAAGACATTCAACTCAATTACTGGAAACAACTTAATGTTATTAACTGGAAGGAAACAAAACTCAAATGAAGCTAACCATAGCTAGGGCTAACTTCTCAACTTAAAACAACTAGACAAGCTCTTAACTGAATTAAACATAAACACTATCCTAAACAACTAGAAGAGTAAAATAACTTTTTAAACTAAACTAGGAACCAATAACTAAATAACAGAAACGCTTAGGCCAGTGGAGTCACTCCTCGTGTGCCTCCTCGTCTGCATCACCAGGCTCATAACACCCATCAACACCTGCATAATCTAAAAATGTTGGGGGGAGAAAGGGGAGGGGGTCAGTACTAACCACGGTACTGGTAAGCAGCTCACACCCGGTGAGCCATCAAAGAGAAAACAGCACATCAATCATGCTAGGCACACGCATCCAACATACTTTTAAAACAATAAACAACTAATCATGCTTCTTAAAGCGAAAACTCAACAACGAGACTCATGCTAACTCAACAAGATGACTCATGCATACACACAGCATGCTATGCAACCCCACATGGTTTCTGCGCCATGCTCGCTTTCTTAGCACATGATTTACGCGTCATGCCACGCACCAATACACATGAATTCCGCGCCATGCAACGCAACTTAACACGTGATTTCCACGTCACGCTTCGCACCAAAACATGATTTTCGCGTCATGTAACGCACTCACACCCAGCACATGAATTACGCGCCATGCGCAGCGCACACTCACATGTGATTTACGCGTCACGCTCCGCACTCACAACCCACACGTGATTTACGCGTCACGCTCCACACCAATAACATGATTTCCGCTTCATGTAGCGCAATCTTAACATGTGATTTCCACGTCACGCTCCGCACACACACCCAGCTCGTCTCTCTATGAGCACACATGACTATGCAACTTGACTCTCATGCAACATAGCCAAAATCAATAAAAACAACATGCTTAACAAGAATCAACAGTTTGTCATGCTTGCCAACAAAACAAGTCAACACGCTTCAGTCACATCAAAACATATATTTAAAGCAAGTAAACAAGCATCATACATCATGCAGTGAAACAGACTCAGACGAGTAGAAACTACTTACAAAATGCTTACGAGCGCTCCTAAAGAACTCCTTAAACCGCTCAAAAGATCCAGATAACTCCTAAACAACAAGGATAACTTCTAAAATTAGAACCAACCTACTAAAAACTTAAAACATGCTAGAAAGGCCTAAATCAACCGAGGAAAGTCTATTTCCTTGCTGGACAGCCACTCAAAATTCCCCAAAATAAAAATCCAAAACCTTTAGACCATGGGAACCCATGTCTAAGGCACAATGGGCAATGTGTATTCACCGAATGGCTATATTCAAGGATTTTCAGCCGTTGGACAACAAGTAAATAACACTTAATTAGCATTTTAAGGACTCCTAGCGATTGGGCAATGCTTATAAGGCCTAGATAACTAATGAGAATCGATTTAGCATGCTTTTAAACCATAAACAGCAAGCATAAACTCATTAACTTCACATTCTAAAGACCTATAGGAGTTGGGCAACGCTTTTAAAGCCTAAATAACTCATGGGTATCGATTAAACAAGCTTTTAAAGCTTAACACCTAACGGGCAACTCAACTTTAAAGCTATCAAACTAGGGACAACAAAGAAACTTACCCAAAAGGACCCGCTTTCACGCTAGACGGGTTGTTCTAACCTCTAACAATGTGTTAGAATGACCCTTGGGCAGTGGGTGATCAAGTTGAAGTGTTTCGAACTCAATCGAACACTTAGACGGCGCTGCAGAACAGGAAATTCATCACTAAACTAAATTTCCAACACCTAAACACATGGGCATTCTAATTTAAGCTCTAACCAAGAATGGGTAATAGCTTAAACTCACCGAAATCGCTAAGCGACGCTGAAACACCCAAGAACGCCGCTGGATAGAGGTGAAAACGCGAAGAACAGGCACTCCGAGATACTGTCACGCAAGATCGACCCACAACATAACAAGGAAACCTTAGATCGGGTCTTAATAGATTAAGAACAACAGAAAAGAAACCTTACCCACGAGTTTTTGGCCGAAAAATGCGAAAGAGAGGGAAAGACGGCGCGACTTAGAGCGAAACGAGAGAGAGAGCGGGACCCACGAGCTGGCGGCGGCTTCTCCGGCGACAGAGGCTGACGGCGGCGCTACTCAGTTACCAGCGACAGCGTCCGAAACTCCGGCGGCGGGGCTGAATGGTTTCTACGCGAACAAAACCAAGAGAGAGGGAGTGATTAAGCGAAGAGAAACTCAACGGAGAGAGAGAGAGAGTGCGGAGCTGCGACGACTTGGCCTGAGACCGAACGGACGGCGGCGTGTTCAGGCAGTGGTGGTTTGGTAGCTGGCCGGCGATGGAGATCACAGAGGGGGGGTGATAAGGGTTAAAAATATACCTATTTTACCCTTATATTTAGCTCATTTCTTGGCCAAATGTTGTATGTTGTGATCAATTTACTGTTCCTGAGCTCAAAATATGCTTACTTTGATAAGTTAGGGTGTTGAGAATAACTTTTGTCAAATTTAACTCATTTATGCTTAAAAAGACTTGATTTTAAGTGAATTTGACGTAGTTTGTTGCTGTGCAGAAAAACAGAGGAAAAGCTGGAATTCCCCAGAAATGCGACCGCATTTCTGGGAAGGCAAAAATGAAATGCGACCGCATTTCTGGAAAAACAGAGGCCGTTCCGAGTCGCACGCGGGTCGTTGTTGACGAGTCTTCTTCGCACGTAACTGGCTGTTTTGAACCCGAAACTGACTGGGCAACCTTCCAGCACCTATTTCGTAGCTCCTCAACCATTTTCTACACTATATAAGCTCGAGATTCGAAGTCAAATTCAAGTAGAGCTCACTTGGAAGAAAAGGGTGGTGACAGAACCCTGGCTCGACGCCAATGAGTAGGGATGCTCGAGGTCCTTCTTAGATGACCAAATTCTAACTTGAGTTAGACATCAAACCTTGTGGTTTGTAGAGAGTTTCACCCATTCCTACCTTGTAAAAGTGAGAGAATGGAGTGTCTTAGCGAACTCTAGAAGGATTGAGTAAATAGAAAAACCCATAATATTTAGCTATCTCCTTTATTTCCAGCTCTTGAATCTTTTCATTATTTTGTATTATTTACATTCTTATTTCAATGAAAATGTGTTCATTTGCTTTTTATCCCATCATGAGTAGCTAAATCCCGTTGAGGGGTTCAATGTGGTGAATTCCCTTAGGGTTTAATGGCTTGAAAGTGTTTTATTTGCTTAAGTTGTGTTTAATGCATGTCATTCTTTATTGATTATCACTCCAATCTTCCTGAGTTTAGTTTGATCACTTAGACTTTGCATGCTATGTGAGTTTGATCTCGAAAGGGACAAACGATATCGGTTCTCATAAAGGTGATATAGGAGAAAAAGCTCGAAAGAGATTGTTCGGCGGTATAGGACAAGCTGCCTAAGACCCCATATATTGACTATAGGGTTATAGGTTGCATTCATGAATTATCTATGTCGGAGTCGAGTCACAGAAATGTGCATAACGGTACTCGCTTAGCCTTCTAACGGTTTTTGGAAACAAGGGCCAAATAGGAGTTAAATCTGACCCAATGCATTGAATACACTTAAGTTAGGTATTGCATGAGTATGGTTATTGCCTTAGGGATGAATCCATGTTGAATACCTCGTTTATTTCTTATTGTTATTCTTTTAGTTATTTGCATGTTTATCTATATTTTCAAAAACCCAATCAATCAACTTATTTTCTTTGGTTACCTTTTTCAAAAGCAATCATTTGAGCAGTTTCTTCATCAAATCTGAATTTCCAGTTTAGTCCTCGTGGGATCAATACCCTTGGAATACTTCTAAGGATTTTTTATTACTACGTGCGACAGTGTATACTTGCACTAAGTGTTAGCTGAATTATTCTTTATTCTTATTTATCATCTTATCTCACATCCATCTATTCAGCTGACGACGCACCAAGTTTTTGGCGCCGTTGCCGGGGACCAAAAGTGAAACCAGATTTGTTTTTGAAATTGCGATCAGATTGCGACCGCATTTCTGTCTCCAAGGTAATTTAACTTCGGTTTGCATTTGTTTTTCTTTTGCAGGTTGAAGTTGGTGCATGAGCAAAAAACATCATCTCTTCAAGCTAAACCTTGAGATAGAAAGAAAGACCAATAAGAGTTGAGCGCACGGGAACATCTTGAAGAAGCTTCTTACACTCGAGAACTTCTAATAGATCTACTTGGAGTCGATCCTCCTATTGGCCAAAAAAATAAAAAAAAATAAAAAGAAAAAGGCGATAGAAGATAAGCACAAGTGAAGGGTTTGATAGCTCAAAATTACCCACATGTGGAAGAAGACATCATCACAACATTGAGTGCACAAATCACATCGATGGCTTGTCACTCTAATTTCTTTTGTGTTTATTGTGCTAATGTTCATTCTTTGTTTGAAACTTGTGAAGGGGATAAAATTCCCCACGCAGCGGAAGCGCATCGATTGGACCTTACGCCGTATATTAATTAACATTAAAATACCGTTACGAAAAACTCAAATAAACTTTAAACACACTTTAAAGTTGCTGGAAAATTGGTTTAAACATGCTGAAAAATAAATCTAAATTTATTTTCATGCTTTTCTAAAGAAAAGAGGAAAGACCGTTACAAACCTTCGTTGTAGACTTGACCGTTCTTCGCCAACGACGCTTCAACGAACGAAAACGCAACGATCCCTCCTTGATTTCTTCGCTGGAAATTTCTTCTTGAAAGACACAATAACCACAGAGGTTACACCGGTATGTCTCTAAGTCTAGGAGGCAAAAGACTTGTGGGAGTCTTTCTCTAAGAGGGAGGCTAGAGAGAATTCTAGGTCTTGTCTTGTGATTCTAAGAGCAAGAGGAGAGTGTCCTGGACCAATTAGGTCTAGTGTTCTATTTATAGAAGAGAGGCCATGAATAAAATATTCAACTAAATCAATCTTTTCCAAAATTGATTCAATCTTATTCCTTATTTAATCAATCCATGATCAATCAATTCCATAATTGATTAATCTTTTCCACAAATGACTAATTACTTCCATAAGTGATTAGATCATTTCCATAAATGATTAATCACTTCCTTAAGTGATTAATTATTTCCATAATTGATTAATTCCCGGTTAATGAATTCTTTAATTAATTAACCACCAATTAAATATCATATATTTAATTTCCGGCCTTGAATTAATTAAATTGCCCAAATATATTTTAGGCCTTAAATTAATTAATTCATTATTTGAACTCTTTCAAACTTCCATAAATTTATATTAATATTTGAATTTCTTCAAATATTAATTTCTCTCATAATAATATATCAATATATATTATATTTGTTTCCCTTAGTAAATTGAACATTTTCAATTTACATTTATTGCTTAGTTGCCTCAAATTACTTTATGAGCTACCAGTGGGGCCTAATGGACCTGCAGATCAGAAGCTCCAACGATATGAGATTAATTGGTCAAACTCATTAACCAAATTAATCAATATTCGTTAACTGTGTGTACATTCCACTATAGACTCACAGTTGCACTCTTCTCACTGCAGACATATTTTCTGTGTCCATGGATATAGACCAATATCGACTAGTTAGTCCTTCACGAGTGTCCGTAACACCAGCTGGGTCAAATTACCGTTTTACCCCTGGCTTACTTCTATTTCCTTAAGTACCAGTTCTCCTCTAATGAACAACCTGTATGTGGTCCAACCATCAAACAGAAAACCCTCTCGTGCCATTGAGAGGGTAGGGCCCTTTGTTCAAGACTCGGAGTCACCACTTAAGGGAACACTCATCTGCTTCCCTAAAGTCGGGAAGGAGTGAATTCCATCTTGTACGATTATGTTCCCAACTCCCCATTCGGTCTTGTCCCCAAAATGGTAGGCTTATTGAGTCGGCGTATTGGCCACTCTCACCATGCAAATCAAAGGACAATCCCTCATGAGCAGGAGTCCATAATCAACTCAGGATTAAGACTAAGTTGTCTAGGTCGTCCTAGTGAAATAGAAAACCAACTAGTTAAGGGTGTTATAACCAGTGGTTACTATTTCGCGGTCCGGTCTTATGCAAACTCATTGCATAGGATACCCCCACTCGCATGTCTCCTACACGAACGCGTTGGATCATAGCGTTTGTATCAAATACAAAGTGGGTTGTATCCATAGTGTTGCCAGGATAAGGCACCCAGTCTTATCCCTATACTATAGACCCTTTAGGCTGTTTCTTGAACAATGATCCCATATGTCGCTACATATAGTTCAAGACTCATATTACAACCTAGGATGTCTAGTTTATTGGATTAGGGTTATTTTTAGGCAAAGACAAATATAAAATAACTAATAACATTTAATGGAAAAATATATCAATATTATTTCATTAATATCCGGTCAACGGTTACATTCACTATCTACGAGTTTTAGGGCATAAAACCCAACAACTTGTCCATCTAATCCTTATTATACAGGGCAACCAGACAACCAGAGTCCTATTTTCAATCCTTACCAAGGATGGTTGCAACACCAACAAGATGTTAGCAACAATAATCCAACACCTCATTTGGAGCAAGAATGTTTTTTTACTTTTGAAGATCAATATCAAGATCAGTATGCCCAACAAGAAATTCAACAAGAGATGGAATCACAAGTGTCAACCAGCTTGGAAGAACTCATAAGAGAATACATGACAAAAAATGATGCCACGATAAAGAACTTGGAGATTCAAGTAGGGCAATTGATAGAGGAATTGAAAAACAGTCAACAAGAAATCTTGCCTGATAAAAATGAGAATGTAGAACAAGAAGCACAAGAGTAATACAAGGAGATGTCATTTCAAAGTGAATTGGAGCATGAAGACCCTAAACTCCCAGTAGGAGCAAGAAGCATTCAACACTTGAAAATACTGAGGAGACAAAAGAGAAAAAAGTGATTAAAGAAGAATCACCTCAAAAAGAGAATAAAGAGAAGGCACCAGAAAAAGAAGTCGCAGTGAGCCACGCAGATGTCACTTCAAAGCAAGTGAACTTTGATGTGCTCCAGACATTAGAACACCCTGAGGAAATGAATGGATGTTTTGATTTTGATCCTATTGATTCCTTTGCTTGCTGTAGCTTGCAGAGAATGCTATTTGAGGAAGAAATCAAAGAGAAAGTCATGGAGGATGAAAATATGCGATATACGACAGAGGATGTGACTGCAAAGTCTACATTAAAGAGCAGATTGAGTGAGCTGATAATAGAGACTAAACACTCCATGATTAAAATGCCTCAATTAAGACTCAAATCTCGTCCGTTATCAAGACCCAGAGTCAAGATGAAAGCTTGTGGTGCAAGAAGTAGGAATAAAGCTTTAATCTCTCTTTTGGAGATCAACTAAGTCATTATTTTTCTTTGCCTAAATAAGTAAAAGAAAAAAAAAAGAGAGAGAAAAAAGCATATTTGAGCTTTTGAACTTTTTGATGTGTTTGTTTATGTTTCAGGAAGCTTATAAAGTTAGAAGACAGGAAGAAGAGAACATGAGACAGGAAGATCCAGAAAAGGAGTAGAACAAGGACTATTTGACCTATGCTCGAGTGAGGGATGATGCTATCAAGCGGATGTTACTGGCCAGCTCATCTGATGAAGCTTCAATTGCCCTCCATTTTTATCATCCCACCTGGATGAGCCATAGACCTCTGATATGGAGGACAAATCTTCCAAGAACTAGGGAAATTCTTGCTCTTCTTTACTTCTTACTACTTCCATTTATTTGTTGTTCATTTGCTTAGCAATTTGTTTCATGCAATAAATCATTGTTCTTTTGATTTCTTAGTTAAGTTTAGCATTGATTACTTTGTCAGTATAGTTTGTTGATGCTTAGGTTAATAAGAGCGAACTCAAAATATCTGGACAAGAGTAAAAACTCTGTCTAGGAAAATCTTGTCTAGGAAAAGGTACTTAAGTTGACCGTAGGGAACACCTTTTCCTGGGGATTTACCTGGGAGTTTTGAAAAGTCCATATTATTTTGTATCCAATCTATTTTAGAAAAAAAAGAGAGAAGAAAATATATAGAAAATAAGAGAAAATTGTGAAATTGTGAGCTTTGAATAAATGATTTTTGATCATGAGGGAACTTTGTCTAAGGCAAGTCCTTCCTAGGCTGAGGTATTTAAGCTGACCATTGGGAACACCTCTACCTGGGGACTTACCTGGAAGTTGAATTGATCAAAACATTTTGTCCTAAAAAGAAAAAAAGTAAGGAATAAATCATGATTAAGCATATGAGCTTTCTAACTTGTTTATGAGTGTTTCAGAGAAGAGCAGAAAGCATAGGAAAAGAGAAAAGGCAGAAAAAAAAAATCAAAGTAGAAAAACTGGGTGAAATGCGATCGCATTTCTCCCCAGTGTATTTGGGAATGCGATCGCATTTGTCCGAATAAAAAGGGAGTCACGAATTTCGTTTGACCTGCACGTGACCTAATTAGAAAAGTATAAATAGCTTGACTTAAGTTCTTTTTCTCTTCACCAAACACTAAACCTTTGCATTCAAGTCAAACCCTCAACTCTCCATATTCTCCATCGTGAAACCGAAAGACCCACGCTCAAAGAAGATGAAGAACACTCCAAAGCTATCATCCTCACGCAAGATTACTCACTCCCAGAGTAATCCGAACACCCACGAAGCTGAAGCGAACGTGCGACGGCAAGAGGAGAACCCCGAAATGCCCATGCAAGGCACACGAAGGATGAGACCCATAGGATTCTCACCGGCGGTCGTGAACCAAGCGCCCAACGCTCCAACTCCATCTTCTTCGGCAATGTTGGCTAGTTCGAGGGAGATGCCGAGTTCATCTACGCCAAGGAGGTTCACGCGCGCCGCCGTCGTCCATCAAACCCAAAAACCCGCCACTCAACAGTTCAAGAAACGTTCGCGAGAGTGGTTTGCAATGATCCGGGAGATGGGTGCTCAGAGACGTGCTGCCCTTGAAGAGGAAGGGAATCGGCAAGATGAGAAAGAAGCCGCCAAGGCAGCTGGAAGCTCTTGGCAAGGAGAAGCTTCATTGGGTAAGGTTTCTGAACCTTCAACTAATCCTTCTCTATCTTGCAGGATCAAACCAGTTGTTACCTATAGCACAAGAAAGAGGAGCCCTAAGAAAAATGTGCCTGAAAAACCGCTTGAGGTCAAGCCCCTCAAACCCGCAAGGATGCCTCCGGATGTATTCGAAGGAATAATTCGCCAAGCAGTGGCAAAGGCTCTTGCGATTTCTGAAGGATACAAGGCTGAACAGGATTCCTTGAAAGAGAATGAGGATGAGAGAGAGATGGAAAATCAGAAAATGGTTGAGGAAGACGAGCTTGCAAAGGAAAGAGACCGTGAAGAAGAGAAAAAAGGGAGAGAAGAAGAACAAGAGGTCGAGAGGATCTTAGAAGCTGAGGAAGAAAGAAAAAATGAAGAAAACCTCAGGAGGGCAGCCATGGATTTACAACTCCTTGTGGAAGAGAAAGAGAAGAGAAGAATTAAAGAAGATGAAAAAAGAAGAAAGGAAGCTGGAGAATTCCTTACAGCTTTTGAGCCACTTCACAAGGCTCAACAGGAAGCTGAAGCGCTGCAAGGAAGGGTAGAAAAAGAGGCCCAACAGGGGCCGAGAGAAGAAAACTTAGAAAAAGAAAGAGAAGTAGAGATTGAAGCCCAGAATGCGACCGCATCTGGGCCGCATTCTGAAGAAGGCCTAGCCGAGGCCACCATTGATCAGCCAGCTGAAGAGGTTTTTGAGCCTCTATTTACAAATGACCCACCAGCTACTGATAGCACCTCTTCGGGAGAGAAGAGGGACGAAGAGGAAAAGGAAGATGAGGAGGCCGAGACCTCCACTGACTCTGATATAGAATTTGATTCAGAGATAAGGGAACTAGATGGCGACCAAGTTCCTATCTCTGCAGCATTAAGAAGAAAAAGGAAGAGAGAGATAAAGGCCGAAAGGAGGCAAAGAACAAGAATGACCCAATATTTGCCAAGAGGCCGAGGACAAGGTCCATGGACGCCTCTCCTGCAGTTCTTCCTACTACCTCACCCGCCAAGCCAAAGGGCAAATCACCCAAGGCTGCATCTCCTAGAAATCCGTTCCCTGAGGTATTTAGAGATGTTAATTTTCAGGAACGAATGGAGATAATGAAGAAGAGAGATTTCCTCAATGAAAAAAGATTCTCTAATAGAGCAGGAGCACTGCCAGAGTTCGTGAGCAGGATCATATCTCAATACAAGTGGCAGGACTTCTGTGCTCACCCTCAGGAGGCTGTTGTGCCTCTAGTTCGAGAGTTTTACGCTGGCCTGAGGGAGGAGAGCATTAGCATGGCGGTTGTGAGGGGGAAGATGGTCAGTTTCTCCTCGGTCGACATTAATAGGGTGTACAGGATCAAGGCACCCTTGAAACCGAGAGGGAATGATGTGATAAGGAACCTTTCGGCCAAGCAAATGAAGGATGCATTAAAACTTGTGGCCAATAAGGGGGTTCAGTAGAAAGAATCATAGACGAAAGTGAAGTCTTTAGTGCCAAGCGACCTAAAGCCAGAATCAGCAGTTTGGCTTCACTTCATCAAGAACCGCTTGATGCCAACCACCCACGACAGCACAATTTCAGTGGATAGAGTGATGCTACTCTATTGCCTTATGAAGGGGTTGGAGATCAACGTAGGGAGCATTATCAGGGACGAGATCTTAGCCTGTGGGAGAAAGCGAACGGGCAAGCTTTTCTTTGGATCACTCATCACCCAGCTTTGTCAGAGGGTGAAGATCGTTCCAGGCAAGGACGAGGAACGTCACTTCTTCAAGCCGACCATTGACCTGTCCTTGATCGGGAAGCTACAGCAGAACAACATCCAGAGGAAAGACAAAGCCTCTACATCTCAGGCTACTCCACCTACAGGGCCGAATGTAGCTTTTCCATCCCAGCACACTCCTTTCACAGGGCCGTCACCATCATCGGAAGCCCTAGCCATTGCCTACCGCCAGCTTGATAAAAAATCAGGGAGAACCTGAAGACGTATTGGGCATATGCAAAGGAGAGGGATGAAGCTACTAGATAGTTCTATCTCTCTATTGCCCCGAGTATCGCTCCGGTCTTTCCAAATTTCCCTCAGTTGCTGCTGCCTCCAGAAGAGAAGGATTCTGATGAAGAGGAAGATGAAGAGAATGATGATGAAGAGAATGATGATGAAGATGATGAAGAGAAAGATAGTTCCTTGGACGAGGAATAAGGGAGTTTTCTGATCCCCTTTGACTGAAATCTTTTTGTGAATAATACTGTATACCGTTTTTTTGTTGCTTGCTGTTTTTTAGTTTTAGCATGTTTAAACTCTGTTTTTAGTAGTTTAATTGCTGTTTTGATTGTTTTTAAATTGTTTAGTTTGTTAATAGTTTTGATCGTAGGATAGTTTAGGATAAATAAACTTGGGATTTTAGCTTTTCTTTGAGAAAATTCTGCTTGCTGTTTTTGAGCTTTACCCATGAACTTTTTGAAGGAAAAAATCAACTTTAAGAAAAAATTGCTTTAAAATGTTTTGGAAGAAAAAGCATGTTTTCAAAGGAGTTTTCTTTTAAGCCCTTGATGATGAAAACTAGAGCTTTGTTCTATCTCAAAAGTGCCACCGTCATAATTGAGTTGTTTTCTAGTCATAGACTTTCCATTAGTTTTTTTCTTTACAAAATTGTCTTAGAGTCTAAACTTCCTCGTGTTTAACCTTTCTAACACTCTAGGAGAGTTTAGCCTTGAAGTTTTGAAAACAAAAAGCCTCATGTTAAGCCCATGCCTAAAAAACAAGCCAATGAGGACATTGTCTACCTTTAAGTTTGGGGGGGGGGGGTGCTTTATGCTTTACTATGTAAATATTTTTTTGTAAATTTGTACTGCTGGAAAAAAAGTGTGCTCATTATGTGAAAAAAAAATGAAAAAAACCAAGAGTTACTCCTCCTTCCTAGGGTCTACTGAGTAACCAGGGGCATTCATGACACCCATGGATTGCCACTGCATGAAAGGTTTACCTAGGGAAGTGAGTATCATTCCGAGTTTGTGAACTTTGCTTGTAGCTAGATATCTTCACTACAAAGTGTCGATAAGCTAGAACGAAGGTAAAGATGACAACAAGGATGCTCTTGGGAGAAAAAGAAGTTGAATAAAAAGAGCACCAGCAGTCAAATAAGTTTGGGGGAGATGGAAAAAGTCTAGTAGTTCATGTATGCTTTTATTTTCCTCAAGATTGTTTTCTTAGACTAAAAGGACTACACTAGGCTCTATGAGTAGAAGTTAGGTAGTTTAAGCATGTTGGTTAGGATGGATGAGAGAAAGTTTTGCTTTGAAAAAGAACAATAGAAATCTTTATGCCTAGGAAACTCAGACGTTGTGACTGACTCTATAGTAGAACCCTCTCCTGAAAGGCAAACTTTTGATAAAACGATCTTGAAAAGCATGTTTACTTGATTCCATGTCACTTGTTTTGAAAGGAAAAGTTGATACTAGTACCATGATTGATTGCTATGCATGAACTCTAACATTTTGATTCACAATTAATATTGAGCTCTTACATTTTGATTGGCAATTAAAGAGTTGATCTCTAACATTTTGATTAGCAATTGCTTGAGGACAAGCAATGAGTTAAGTTTGGGGGTATGATAAGGGTAAAAAATATACCTATTTTACCCTTATATTTAGCTCATTTCTTGGCCAAATGTTGTATGTTGTGATCAATTTACTGTTCCCGAGCTCAAAATATGCTTACTTTGATAAGTTAGGGTGTTGAGAATCACTTTTCTCAAATTTAACTCATTTATGCTTAAAAAGACTTGATTTTAAGTGAATTTGACTTAGTTTGTTGCTGTGCAGAAAAACAGAGGAAAAGCTGGAATTCCCAAGGAAAAAATGAAATGCGACCGCATTTCTGGAAAAACAGAGGCCGTTTCGAGTCGCACGCGGGTCGTTGTTGACGAGTCTTCTTCGCACCTAACTGGCTGTTTTGACCCCGAAACTGACTGGGCAACCTTCCAGCACCTATTTCGCAGCTCCTCAACCATTTTCAACACTATATAAGCTTGAGATTCGAAGTCAAATTCAAGTAGAGCTCACTTGGAAGAAAAGGGTGGTGACAGAACCCTGGCTCGACGCCAATGAGTAGGGATGCCCGAAGTCCTTCTTAGATGACCAAATTCTAACCTGAGTTAGACATCAAACCTTGTGGTTTGTAGAGAGTTTCACCCATTCCTACCTTGTAAAAGTGAGAGAGTGGAGTGTCTTAGCGAATTCTAGAAGGATTGAGTAAATAGAAAAACCCAAAATATTTAGCTATCTCCTTTATTTCCAGCTCTTGAATCTCTTCATTATTTTGTATTATTTACATTCTTATTTCAATGAAAATGTGTTCATTTTCTTTTTATCCCATCATGAGTAGCTAAATCCCGTTGAGGGGTTCAATGTGGTGAATTCCCTTAGGGTTTAATGGCTTGAAAGTGTTTTATTTGCTTAAGTTGTGTTTAATGCATGTCATTCTTTATTGATTATCACTCCAATCTTGCTGAGTTTAATTTGATCACTTAGACTTTGCATGCTATGTGAGTTTGATCTCGAAAGGGACAAACGATATCGGTTCTCATAAAGGTGATATAGGAGAAAAAGCTCGAAAGAGATTGTTCGGCGGTATAGGGCTAGCTGCCTAAGACACCCTATATCGACTATAGGGTTATAGGTTGCATTCGTGAATTATCTATGTCAGAGTCGAGTCACAGAAATGTGCATAACGGTACTCGCTTAGCCTTCTAACGGTTTTTGGAAACAAGGGCCAAATAGGAGTTAAATCTGACCCAATGCATTGAATACACTTAAGTTAGGTATTGCATGAGTATGGTTATTGCCTTAGGGATGAATCCATGTTGAATACCTCGTTTATTTCTTATTGTTATTCTTTTAGTTATTTGCATGTTTATCTATCTTTTCAAAAACCCAATCAATCAACTTATTTTCTTTGGTTACCTTTTTCAAAAGCAATCATTTGAGCAGTTTCTTCATCAAATCTGAATTTCCAGTTTAGTCCTCGTGGGATCGATACCCATGAAATACTTCTAAGATTTTTTTATTACTACGTGCGACAGTGTATACTTGCACTAAGTGTTAGCTGAATTATTCTTTATTCTTATTTATCATCTTATCTCACATCCATCTATTCAGCTGACGATGCACCAGAGGGGTTCTTTCGTGCGTGAGGGCTGAAGGGAGGAGAGAAAGAATTTTTCTTTTTCTTTTCTTGAATAATAATTCCTTTTCTTTTTCTTTAAATAAACCCTAAGTATGAAAAACCCATTCTAATTAGGAATTAGGTTTCATTTAGGATTTTAATTAAAATCCCAAACTTAACTCCTAAACGATTTGGGATAGAAAATAATCCAACTGATTAAGGATTTGGGTCTTTTGATATTTAAAATAAATATCAAATTTTAAACCTCCAATCTTTAGGAAATTAAAGATTTAATTAAAAATCTCTTTTCCCTAAATTATAGAAATTTAATTTAACGACCCAAGGCTAAACTTAAATTCTAATTTTTCAAATTAGAATAAAAATGCCCAATTAATTCCAAAATGGCTCGAATTCAAAACGCGGGGGCGTTACATATGGTGACATAAATTAACAATCGAATTCTAATTAATTTATAAATCATACACTAGCATACATGACATACAATATATAACAATTATATATAACTAAGGTAATGTCTCAATTCCATTTAATTTCCTTTTAATTAACATAACTCTTAAATTAATTACCCAAGAAAATTAAAATTGGCATTGCCATTTTCATACATTAATATGACTCTTTATATTAATAGCTCATGAAAAAATAATTAAGCATGAAAATTACTTATATAAATATAACTCTTATATTTTTAAACTAAAGTAATTTCATGCTCAATGCAAATTTATTTCCTTTAGTTAATCTAACTCTTAAATTAATTATACAAGAAAATAAAAACAAGCATTTCTATTTTCATACATTAACATAACATTTATATTAATTGCTCATGAAAATTAAATATAACATATAAATTACTTTCATAAATATAACTCTTATATTTTTAAAAGTAATTTCATGGTCAATGCTTCTCAATTTTCATCCATTTAATCATAACAATTTATATTATGCATAATACTTATATTATAACAATTATTTTTAAATATGCATGAATATGCTTAACTTATGGTGGAATTTTAAGCTATATGACATCCATAAAACAAAATAAATAGCAAAGTAGACGAGTTTTGACATTCTACGACAAAATGCAATAGAAAAATTACACTAATTAATGTAAATATACCCTAAAACAAAGAGCCCTTACATTGATCAAATCAACGAAAAAATTGCAAAACTAATGCCAAAACCTTACATGCAAGATTGCATGTGGGAGGTGTTATTCCACTTTCTTCATCCATGCAAGAGTGGATTTAGTTGTGTAATTCCACTATCTCCATCCATGCAAGAGTTAATTTCTACTCTTGGATTTAATTTAAAATGCAATTCTCAATTGCCTTTCAAATTATCAATTAATTGAACTATTTCAAATAATCATATGACATTAATCAAATTAATTCATATCACCTAATTCAATCCACTAATCTTGAATTTCCATAAATTCAAGATTGAAATCTCTATCTCAATTTTAATTAAAAAACAATTCATAATCATTTTTTAAATTAAGACAATAATTAATTAAACAATTTAATCAATTATGTAATATTTGAAGGTGTTCATATGACACATGCGGAAGCAATTTTAGGATCGGAGGCACTTAACTACATCAATTTTAGAAAATGAAAACATGTTGTCCAAATACCGTAAGGAGAGAGCAGAATTTTTACCAACCTTTTGGAGACCGATTCAACAACTCCCTTTGATTCCTTTGATCACGGACGGTGTGTGGACCACCTCTAGTGTCTTCCCTACTATTCTCCGGGCCAAGAACGACTTGTGGGAGTCTATAGAGATAGGGAATGGGAAGGGAATGCTTGAAGGTTCAAGCACTACAGAGATATATGGAGATGAGTGAGTTTGAGACCAAAATCCAGCAGCATAACAATATGGAAAATGGCTCTACTTTCTTTGAATCTGATTCATACTCCTTATATAGACATCTTCCATGCAAAGAGAAGCCTCATGACACTAGACACATGGTGAAATTGCAACTCAAAGTGGATTCTAGGTGTTTAATTCACAACACATGCAACTAGTGCATGGTTGTGTTGTTTTCCACTATGCATCAACATGCAAGAGTGGGAATGCCACTAAATCCACTTAAAATTGAATCTAAATTCTCAATTTTCAGCTTGCAATTCATTCCTATTTCAATTCAAAATTGAAATTGATTTCTAGGTAATTAATTTGTACAATTCCAAGTAATTTTTACATGATTAATCCAATTAATCTTTATCACCTAGTGCCATGAATTATATATGATTCCTAATACATATATATGGTATTCAAAACACTTTTAAATACTCCATCTCTCATTTTCTAATTTAATTCATAATTAAATTATTGTGTCAAACACAATTTACGATAATACCCGTTTTCCCGATTTTGAACGATTCAAAGCTTCCTATCTTTTTGTTCTAGGCTTTGTTCCGATATGAGCTAGTAGGGGGACCTAATGGACCTATAGATCATGGGCTCCAACGATTCGAGGCTAACCAACTAATCTCATTATCCAAGCTAGCCAACATTCGTTAACTACCGGGACACTCCACTATAGCCCGGTAGTTTCACTCCCCTCACTATAGACATATTTTTTTTGTCCACTTGATTTAACCATGATTAGTAAGTCGATCCTTCACAGGTTGTTCGTAGCTATAGCTAGGTCAAAAGCCCGTTTTACCCCTATAGTACTTCTAGTTCCTTAAGTCCCACTGATCCTCTAATGAACAATTGGTTTATGGTCCAACCAATAAACCGAGTCCCTCTCGGGCCAATGAGAGGGCGGGATCCCTTTGTTCAAGCCCCGGAGTCAGCACTTAAGGGAACAACCTCTCTACTATCCCTAATTCGGGTAGGAGTGAATTCCTTCTTGCACGACTATGTCCCCAGCTATCTACTCGTTCCTATCCCTGAAATGGGAGGCTTATTGAGTCGGCGATACTGAGCCACTCTCACCTATGCGAATCTAAGGATAAGTCCGAATAAACAGGAGTTCATAGTTAGCTCAGGATTAAGATCGAGTTACCTAGGTCATCACATGAAGTAGTCAGTCTCGTCAGTAAACGGTGTTATAAAGCGAGAGCGACTTATTTCTTGGTCCTGGTCTTATGCAAACTCATTGCATAGGACGCCCCCACTCGCATGTCTCTACATGGACGATTTAGGATCACATCGTCTATACCATCTATAAAGTGGACCGCGTCTCATAGTGTCTCCAAAATAAGGTACCCAACCCTATCCCTATACTATAGACCGTTTTGGCTATTACTCAAGCTTGATCCACTTTTATGTCTCTGCATAAAGCTCAAGTGTTCATCCTATAGCCATGGATCTTAGTTTATTGGATTTGGGTTATTATATGTGCAATTTACTTTATTCAGTAATAACTTTACTGAATTAGTCTCGATAACGCCTTTATCGAATAAGTATATAATTCGTTTAACATTCACTATCTACGAGTTTTAGGACACCAATCCCAACAATCTCCCACTTGAACTAAAACTCTAGTTTATTGGGATGTACTATAATCTATAACAACAGTGGGTGAATAAATACTTGTATTAATAACAAAGTAAAAATACAATAAACTAGGGCATCTAAATACCCAGTATACTGAGGCATCGATATACCGGTTACAATTCTCCCACTTGACCTAGATTATTTCTCGTACATTTCTCGTAGACCTAGACCTTCTAGATGACTCTCGAACACTTTAGCCGTGAGAGCCTTCGTGAATGGATCAGCAATGTTGTGCTCCGACACTATCTTCGTGACGATCACGTCTCCTCGGTGCACAATCTCCCTAATGAGATGGTATTTCCTTTCGATGTGCTTGCCTCTCTTATGGCTACGGGTTCCTTTGAGTTTGCAACTGCGCCACTATTATCACAATACAAGGTGATAGGCAGATGCATATTCGGAATGACTTCTAAGTCAGTTAGGAACTTCCTGAGCCATACTGCCTCTTTTGCTGCTTCGCAAGCGACTACATATTCGGCCTCCATGGTCGAGTCTGCAATGCATCATTGCTTGATGCTGCGCCATACTATTGCTCCTCCATTTAGAGTGAATACTGACCCCGATGTAGATTTCCTCGAATCTTTATCGGTTTGAAAGTCAGAATCAGTGTATCCTGTAAGGATCAAATCCTTCGAACCACACACGAGCATATAGTCCCTCGTTCTCCTTAGATATTTGAGGATACTTTTAACGGCTGTCCAGTGATCGAATCCTGGATTTGATTGATATCTACTGACAATCCCTACTGCATAACAAATGTCAGGCCTTGTACACAACATGACATACATTAGGCTACCTACTGCAGAGGCATAAGGAAAACGTCTTATGTCCTCAACTTCTTGAGGTGTCTGAGGACACTGTTCCTTAGACAAAATAATTCCGTGCCTGAAAGGTAATAGTCCTTTCTTGGAATTTTGCATTTTATATCTAACCAACAATTTGTCGATATAAGACGCTTGAGACAGGGCTAGCGTTTTGTTCTTTCGGTTTCGAACAATTTGGATCCCTAGAACAAATTGTGCCTCACCCAAATCTTTCATTTGGAATTGAGTTGCTAGCCATAGTTTAATGTCAGTTAGATAACCTACATCATTCCCGATGAGTAGGATATCATCTACATACAGTACTAAGAAAGCTACGGAGTTGTTGATGATCCTTTTGTAAACACAAGGCTCATCAACGTTTTGTTCAAAGCCATAAGATTTGATCGCAGTATCAAATCTCATATTCCAGGATCTAGATGCTTGTTTTAATCCATAAATGGATCGTTTAAGCTTGCAAACTTTTTGCTCTTGATCCTGAGCTATGAACCCCTCTGGCTGAGACATGTAGATACTTTCTTCAAGATTACCGTTCAGAAAGGCAATCTTGAAATCCATTTGCCATATTTCATAATCGTAAAACGTGGCAATGGACAAAAGTATCCGGATCGACTTTAACATGGCAACAGGGGAGAAGGTTTCTTCATAGTCAATCCCCTCCCACTGGGTAAAACCCTTTGCCACAAGTCGTGCCTTAAAGGTCTGTACCTTTCCAGCAGCGTCTCGTTTTCTCTTGTAGATCCATTTACACCCTATGGGTCTAACCCCTTCAGATTGATCTACAAGATCCCATACTGAATTAAAATGCATGGACTCGATTTCCAAGTCCATGGCTTTAATCCACTCGTTCTTGTCAACATCATCCATTGCCTGTTTAAAGGTTAATGGATCCTCGATTCCGTCATGAGGTATGACGACTGGAGTTTCAGTTAAACCCAAATAGCGATCAGGTCGTCTAACAACCCTCCCACTACGTCGAGGTTCTCTTATTTCTTGAGAAGGACGTGATTGACTCGAGGTGCCAGCATCATCAACAACTCTTGTTGATGTTTCGGTAGTTTCGTTAGATAGTTCACTTAATACGACTTTACTTCGTGGCTTGTGTTCTCTGAGGTGGTCTTCTTCTAGGAATGTAGCATTTGTCGATACAAGTACTTTATTTTCCTCAGGAACGAAGAAGTATCCACCTCTCGTTTCTTTGGGATAGCCTACAAATAGGCAAAATCTAGAACGAGGCTCCAATTTCTTTGGGTTTGCATCTAGCACGTATGCAGGGCATCCCCAAATTCTGAAATGTCGTAAACTAGCTTTACGACCTTTCCAGAGCTCAAACGGTGTTTCAGAAACACTCTTTGATGGAACTACGTTCAAGATATAAACCGCAGTTTCTACTGCGTATCCCCAAAACGAGTTAGGCAACTGAGCATAACTCATCATCGAACGAACCATGTCCAACAAGGTTCTGTTTCTCCTTTCTGATACACCGTTTTGTTGAGGTGTACCAGGGGCTGAGAGTTGGGACGTAATTCCATGCTCTATCAAATAGTCTTGAAAACTTGAGTCCATATACTCTCCACCTTGATCGGATCGAAGTGTTTTTATCGTCTTACCTAATAGGTTCTCAACCTCAGCCTTGTACTCTTTGAACTTTTCAAAAGCCTCGGACTTATGATGCATTAGGTAGAGATAGCCATACCTCGAATAATCATCAATGAAACTGATGAAATATTCGTACCCTCCTCGAGCTCTAATGTTCATTGGTCCACAGAGGTCCGAATGAATAAGCTCTAGGGGCTCTTTGGCACGATAACCTTTTCCGGTAAAAGGTCGTTTTGTCATCTTGCCCTCAAGGCATGACTCACAAGGAGGCAACGAGTCGTCTTCCAACTTGTTTAGAAGTCCACTCTTGACCAATCTCCCAATCCTATTGAGGTTGATATGGCCTAACCTCAAGTGCCAGAGATAGGTATCTTGAGAAACTCTTCGCTTTTTAGGTTGAGTCTCAGCGGTTTTAAACATCTCATGATTTAAAATAGCTTTAGACTCAATTGGTCTCAAAACATACAATTTATTCTTCAAGTTTGCAGAGCAAACATCAATACCTCCTTTAGTTATGAACGCTTCATTAACAAAAAAAAGAAATTGAGTAACCTTGTTCTAATAAACAAGATAAAGAAATCAAATTTCTTTTAATTTTCGGAACTATGTATACATTATCTAATATCATGTAATGTTCCTTGGTGAAGAATAATTTTACATCTCCCACTGCAATAGCCGAGATGACTTCTCCTGTTCCAACTTTAAGAGTCATCTCTCCAGCTATTAGTTGTTGCCAGGAACTCATTCCTTGAAATGAAGAACATACGTGATTAGTGGCACCTGAATCGAGTATCCAGGCAGAATCGTCGTTTTCCACTAAACACGTTTCCAAGACTAATAATTCGCATTTAGAGTCGTGGATCATGTTTTTCTTGGCTATGCAGTTAGTTTGAGGACATTCCTCAGTTGAGACCAAACCTAAATTCTTTGCCACGTGTTTAGCGTTTAAGCACAATTCTTAGTCGTATGTACTAAACCGTTTAATTTGGCATTTGACAAAGCACATACGTTTTTCGACATATTGCTGAAACAAACAAATTAATCTCTATTAGAAACTTGCACTAAACCCATTAATCACATTTATCCAATCAGATTTAGCAAAAGCAATCATCGACCCATATATACAATTGATTTATTTTGCAACGATACTTCAGGGGTTTAGAATAACCGCTACCGTAGGGCAGTCAGCTACTCCTCCTCTAAATCGAGACAATCTCAGCCAAATACTATTCCCAGAATAACTCTTACTCCAATAGTTATTAGCTAACGTTAATTTGGTCAAGACCATCTTGTAAGTGTTACCCATCATTTTTCAGATCGCAGAGGACGGCCCCAACAATGCCACCGTAGGGAAGAGCTAATGTTGGGAATGGCCCTAGGAAACCCTATCCATTTCTAGAGTTTGCGTTGTTCCGAATCCCATGCGCAAGCCCTCCATAGGGTGATCGCTCCCAGGGCGACTCGCAGGCAGCGCATAGGAATCTCACGGTGCAACCTAATGATGGAGACCGCAGGATACATTTGACACGTTTCCTTCTCCCACTTACTATGAACACTTTCCCCATTCACCTTGATATTAACCCATGCAAACACCATCCGTAGGGGGACGCTCCCAGGGCGCCTCGAGGCCAAGCATGGATCTCACGGTGTGAACTCAGGGGGACGTGAGAGTAGAAACTTAATATGAATATTTCGTTTCTATACTTTTCCTCCCACTAAAGTGTTGTAAAGTTTTAGGGTCTTATTACTTAGGTAAATTCCGGCTAAATGAATCTATCTAAGTCTATGCCTTATTAAACAAGGTCTTTACACTAAATGTCTAGGTGATTAAACACTTTTAATAACCTAGTGACATTGCATGCTAGTAAGACTATGGTTAATTCAACTCAGGTTCCGAACCATTTGCCGGGAGAGTTCCCTTATAACCAAGGTCTTATGTCCTACTTACTCGAATTTCAAAACTATTTTAAAAAACTAAGTAAGACATATTTCTAATCCTATTAGAAAAAGGCGATCTTAGGTCTATTTCATTTTAAACCATTTAAAGAATGATAAGATCCTAAGATCCTATGTTAGCATGCAACTCTTTGTTATAGATTTTACGGTTTCTATTCATCAACTTTTATAAACTCTTATAACTTAATGAATAAACCCTATAACATGCTTTCTAATGGTGTTTTAAAGCATATAACAATCAATCATTCAAGTTATAAGAAAAGCACCCTTTAGAAACAACCTATGTCTAGGTTTGTATAACTCTTTATACTACGATGTCTAGGTGATAACACTTTAAAACCTCACACCGCTCACGCATGCTCATAAAACTCGAGTTAACTTAACTCAAGAACCGACTCAATGCCCAGGTAGGAGGTGTTCCGTAAACCGTCAACTTAAATACCTCCAGCCTTAGACAGCATTTTGTCGGGTGAGTTCTCTCGTAACCGTTGTTTTACAAGATATCGACCTAAACTATGCAAGTTGATCGAATTGTTGAAGGTTCATTAACCTAAGTGAGCATGCTCTTTATCTTGTTATAGATTTTAGATTTCTATCTCTTTTATAACAATTATAAAACAAATCCATAACAAGCCTAATTTGAGTATAACAATTATAATCAAACTAATGAAATTTCATGTTCATGCTTGGTTAATTTTATCATTTAATAATTATAACTATTATAAGAATTAATCAATTTTAATTAACCATTCAAGCATGAATCTCCCTAAATTAATACAACTCTTATATTAATAAAACATGAAATTTCCCTCATGCATTTGAATTAATAAATAACACTTATTCAAATTAAACAAATGCATGAACATGCTTTCCTATGGTGGGGTTTTAAATATAAATGACATACATTATGCACATAAAATACTATTTAATTAAAACATAGATTCAATAATGTAATTAATTAAATTTACTAAAGTGAATTGGTTTTGAGATTTTTAATCAAGCAAAAATAAAAACTAAAATTATTACAATAATAATTTCAAATAGGGCTTGGACCGCTTCCGAACCATTCGAACCGACCCGAACCACCTTTGGATTGCTTGAACCGGACCATTTTACCGTTACGAGAAGAACGTACTTGAGCTGGAACTAAAAAACAACATGCTGGAATTTTTGGCCAGCAGCGAGCAGTCTCCGAATTTCTTCAAATTGACGGCCTAAATGGACTCTATTGACTCTCAAATTTTACAGACTCCATATGAACACATTAAAGCCCATAAACATGTAGGCAATTACAATGAATTCCAACGAATTGACTGAAAATTAAAATCAATCCCAAAACCAATTTTCTTTAGTTTTTACACAGTTTCATCATATGAAAAGCTACCCACCAAGCTAAAATTAATGCATGTTAGGTGCCTTAATCATGCTCTGATACCAATTGAAGGTGTTCATATAACACATGCGGAAGCAATTTTAGGATCGGAGGCACTTAACTACATCAATTTTAGAAAATGAAAACATGCTGTCCAAATACCGTAAGGAGAGAGCAGAATTTTTACCAACCTTTTGGAGACCGATTCAACAACTCCCTTTGATTCCTTTGATCACGAACGGTGTGTGGACCACCTCTAGTGTCTTCCCTACTATTCTCCGGGCCAAGAACGACTTGTGGGAGTCTATAGAGATAGGGAATGGGAAGGGAATGCTTGAAGGTTCAAGCACTACAGAGATATATGGAGATGAGTGAGTTTGAGACCAAAATCCAGCAGCATAACAATATGGAAAATGGCTCTACTTCCTTTGAATCTGATTCATACTCCTTATATAGACATCTTCCATGCAAAGAGAAGCTGGCTCTACTTCCTTTGAATCTGATTCATACTCCTTATATAGACATCTTCCATGCAAAGAGAAGCCTCATGACACTAGACACATGGTGAAATTGCAACTCAAAGTGGATTCTAGGTGTTTAATTCACAACGCATGCAACTAGTGCATGGTTGTGTTGTTTTCCACTATGCATCAACATGCAAGAGTGGGAATGCCACTAAATCCACTTAAAATTGAATCTAAATTCTCAATTTTCAGCTTGCAATTCATTCCTATTTCAATTCAAAATTGAAATTGATTTCTAGGCAATTAATTTGTACAATTCCAAGTAATTTTTACATGATTAATCCAATTAATCTTTATCACCTAGTGCCATGAATTATATATGATTCCTAATACATATATATGGTATTCAAAACACTTTTAAATACTCCATCTCTCATTTTCTAATTTAATTCATAATTAAATTATTGTGTCAAACACAATTTACGATAATACCCGTTTTCCCGATTTTGAACGATTCAAAGCTTCCTATCTTTTTGTTCTAGGCTTTGTTCCGATATGAGCTAGTAGGGGGACCTAATCGACTTATAGATCATGGGCTCCAACGATTCGAGGCTAACCGACTAATCTCATTATCCAAGCTAGCCAATATTCGTTAACTACCGGGACACTCCACTATAGCCCGATAGTTGCACTCCCCTCACTATAGACATATTTTTTTTGTCCACTTGATTTAACCATGATTAGTAAGTCGATCCTTCACAGGTTGTTCGTAGCTATAGCTAGGTCAAAAGCCCGTTTTACCCCTATAGTACTTCTAGTTCCTTAAGTCCCACTGATCCTCTAATGAACAATTGGTTTATGGTCCAACCAATAAACCGAGTCCCTCTCGGGCCAATGAGAGGGCGGGATCCCTTTGTTCAAGCCCCGGAGTCAGCACTTAAGGGAACAACCTCTCTACTATCCCTAATTCGGGTAGGAGTGAATTCCTTCTTGCACGACTATGTCCCCAGCTATCTACTCGTTCCTATCCCTGAAATGGGAGGCTTATTGAGTCGGCGATACTGAGCCACTCTCACCTATGCAGATCTAAGGATAAGTCCGAATAAACAGGAGTTCATAGTTAGCTCAGGATTAAGATCGAGTTACCTAGGTCATCACATGAAATAGTCAGTCTCGTCAGTAAACGGTGTTATAAAGCGAGAGCGACTTATTTCTTGGTCCTGGTCTTATGCAAACTCATTGCATAGGACGCCCCCACTCGCATGTCTCTACATGAACGATTTAGGATCACATCGTCTATACCATCTATAAAGTGGGTCGCGTCTCATAGTGTCTCCAGAATAAGGTACCCAACCCTATCCCTATACTATAGATCGTTTTGGCTATTACTCAAGCTTGATCCACTTTTATGTCTCTACATAAAGCTCAAGTGTTCATCCTATAGCCATGGATCTTAGTTTATTGGATTTGGGTTATTATATGTGCAATTTACTACAGTAATAACTTTACTGAATTAGTCTCGATAACGCCTTTATCGAATAAGTATATAATTCGTTTAACATTCACTATCTACGAGTTTTAGGACACCAATCCCAACAATATTAATTTAATATCATATATCAAATTAATATTATGCACCTAATATGAATCCCTATTCATATATTTTGTATTTAAATCATATTTAAATACTTTACTCTGTCAATTAATAGTTTAATCCATAATTAAACTATTGTGTTGATAATATCATATATAATCGACTCTAATTCCCTAAACCGTATTTGAACGATTCAAACTTTCCTATCACATTAACCTAGCTAACCAACATTCGTTAACTACCGGGGGACCTAATGGACCTACAGATCATGGGCTCTAACGATTCGAGGTTAACCGACTAATCTTATTAACCTAGCTAACCAACATTCGTTAACTACCGGGACACTCCACTATAGCCCTGTAGTTGCACTCCCCTCACTGTAGATATATTTCTGTCCACCTGATATAACCAATGATTAGTAAGTCGATCCTTCACAGGTTGTTCGTAACTATAGCTGGGTCAAATGTCCGTTTTACCTTTATAGTACTTCTTGTTCCTTAAGTCCCACTGATCCTCTAATGAACAATTGGTTTATGGTCCTGATAGCGAACAGAAATGTCGCTATTTTAGTCCTAAATTATTAAGCTTTTGAGCGCTTTAATTGTGTTTTTATTGAAGAATTCTAATTTAATTTGCTATTTTGTCTTTAGGAGCATTTTATGGATTTTTGGTGGAAAAAGGCCCAAAAATGAGCATTCCAAGCCAAATATCCAAGCATGGGTCAAAGGGGGAGCCCAAGAAGTCAACCATGAAGAAAAGATCAAAAAAGAATTGAGTTGGCCCAAGATTCAAGCCCAAATCCGCGTGGACTATTCTGGAAATCGCACAGCGTCGAGACGCTGTGGGGACAGCGTCTCTTGGTGAACAAGTTGGGTGACGTCACAGCGTCGCGACGCTGTCACTATTCTGGGCCTATAAATAGCCTCCCTTGGTGCCCATTTTGATCATCAATCAATTCTCATTCCTTTCCTTCCTTTCCTTCCTTGGCTCTTTTTGAGCATTCTCTCAAGGCTTTCTAGCCTTTTTGAGAGTTAGTAGTAGGAAATTTTTGGGGAGCTTTTGGGAGCACTCTAGGAGGCTCAAGGCGTGCTCGGAGGGACTCCAAGCGCTAGTGATGGGGTCTTCGACGGTCATTTCCTTTCCTTTTATTTTGCTCATGTTTATGCTTTCCATTGTATATCTTGTGGATATTATAGCCATGTATAGCTAAACCCCAATTTGGGGTCTTGAAATGAAAATACATAGTTAAATGTTATTATAATTGCCTTTCTCTTGCCCTCTTTTACTAATTAATTGTATGGATGCTCGTAATGCTGTATGCAATCTGGCCAATTGTATATTGATCCGATTCTTAATGGAAACTCGACGGAGAGAAATTAGGATAGATCATAATCCATGCAACTGGTTTAATTGCCCGTAGTGACAACGGGATTAGTTGATTAAACTTAGATTCCAATAATGAATCAGAGCGTAATAATTAATGAATTTTAATGGCGCTAAGGACACATAGGTTGTTAAAATGGATTAATTAGAATTAGGGGAAACCGACAAGAGGTCCTATGTGATTAACGAAGATTCTAGGATAATAATTAGTTGGGCAATGAGATAGGATAATTGTAATAATTATTTAGCTATTAATTTATTTTCAAGACCTCGCTTCTCACTCAAAGCTCTTTCTCCATATTTTGTATTTCTTGATTGATCAATTTGATTTCCTTAATCGTTTTAATCTTTAAATTGCTTTTTATTTCATGGTTTGCCCCCTAAATATTAATTCGCCCAAGTACTTTTAGTGTTCAAGGAATTTTTGCTTTGCTTAAATATCGCTTCGCCTCCATGTGGATTCAATACTCGGAATATTTCCATTTTATATTACTTGCGGCCCGTGCACTTGCGGTATTATGGCTAGATAACAGGTCCAATCAACAAATCGAGTCCCTCTCGGGCCAATGAGAGGGCGTGATCCCTTTGTTCAAGCCCCGGAGTCAGCACTTAAGGGAACTGAAGGGGATGAAAGCCCCGACACAGTGGAAGCGCAACGAAAGGACCTTGTGCCGTATATTAATTAATATCAAAATACCGATACAAATAGGCTAAAAAGAAACTTCAAACATGCTTTAAAGTTGCTGGAAATTGATATAAACATGCTGGAAAAATAAATCTAAATTTATTTTCATTCTTTTCTAAAGAAACGGGGAAGAACCGTTACAAACCTTCGTTGTAGACTTGACTGTTCTTCACCAACGACACTTCAACGAACAAAAACGCTGCAGCCTTCTTGTAGTTTCTTCGCTGGAAATTTCTTCTTCAAAGACACAATAACCACAGAGGTCTCTAAGTCTAGGAGGCAAAAGACTTGTGGGAGTCTTTCTCTAAGAGGGAGGCTAGAGAAAATTCTAGGGTCTTGTCTTGTGAGTCTAAGAGCAAGAGGGCTACAAAACCAATTAGGTCTAGTGTTCTATTTATAGAAGAATGGCCACGAATAAAATATTCAATTAAATCAATCTTTTCTAAAATTGATTCAATCTTATTCCTTATTTAATCTATCCAAGATCAATCAATTCCATAATTGATTAATCTTTTCCGCAAATGACTAATTAATTCCATAAGTGATTAGATCATTTCCATAAATGATTAATCACTTCCATAAGTGATTAATTATTTCCATAATTGATTAATTCCCGATTAATTAATTCTTTAATTAATTAACCGCCAATTAAATATCACATATTTAATTTCCGGCCTTGAATTAATTAATTGCCCAAATAGATTTTCGGCCTTATAATTAATTAATTCATATTTGTACTCTTTCAAACTTCCATAAATTTAATATGACTCAAATTCATATTAATATTTGAATTTCTTCAAATATTAATTTCTCTCATAATAATATATGAATATATATTATATTGTTTCCCTTAGTAAATTGAACACTCTCAATTTACATTTATTACTTAGTTGCCTCAAATTACTTTATGAGCTACCAGTGGGACCTAATGGACCTGTAGATCAGAAGCTCCAACGATGTGAGATTAATTGGTTAAACTCATTAACCAAATTAATCAATATTCGTTAACTGTGTGTACATTAAACTATAGACTCACAGTTGCACTCTTCTCATTGCAGACATATTTTCTATATATGTCCACGGATATAGACCAATAACGACTAGTTAGTCCTTCACAAGTGTCTGTAACACCAGCTGGGTCAAATTTACCGTTTTACCCTTGGGTTACTTCTATTTCCTTAAGTACCAGTTCTCCTTTAATGAACAACCTGTTTGTGGTCCAACCATCAAACAGAAAACCCTCTCGTGCCATTGAGAGGGTAGGGCCCTTTGTTCAAGACTCGGAGTCACCACTTAAGGGAACACTCATCTGCTTCCCTAAAGTCGGGAAGGAGTGAATTCCATCTTGTACGATTATGTTCCCAGCTCCCCACTCGGTCTTATCCCCAAAATGGTAGGCTTATTAAGTCAGCGTATTGGCCACTCTCACCCATACAAATCAAAGGACAATCCCTCATGAGCAGGAGTCCATAATCAACTCAGGATTAAGACTAAGTTGTCTAGGTCATCCTGGTGAAATAGAAAACCAACTTAGTTAACGGTGTTATAACTAGTGGTTACTATTTCACGGTCCGGTCTTATGCAAACTCATTGCATAGGATAGCCCCACGCGCATGTCTCCTACACGAGCTGTCACACTCCCTCCCGAACTACTTGTTAGCTTAGTCCGAAAGATGGCGTGAAGCCAACGGACATCGTCCTACTCTAACGATACCTGTTGACCCTACTGAAACGTTGAACCTGATAAACACAACACAGCGAAATCCCTGAAAATCTTTTAACATACATGAAGTGCAGCCCTGACTTAACTCAGTTTGGAAAATAAACCTGATAGAGCTATTACAACCAAAAACATATCCACTTCTTACAAAGACATTTACAATACAAAAAGTCTCAATGAACAACTCTACCCACGTACTGGAAGTCGATTTGGAGCTTTCAGCAGACATTGGCAGTGTATCAGGCATCGGGATCTCGATCTCTACCTGAAAAGTGGGAAAACATTTTGAAAGAGTGAGCTACGAAGCCCAGTGAGTGACTAAGTTTAAAACTGTAAATCTGCAAATCAGAACACGTGATAAACCTTTAAACGTATAAATCTGTTCAATCAAAGCGTTAAACATAAACGTGTAATGATAATATCTTTCTCAAATACTCAGCAAGTACGTCATTAAAAATCTAGCGAGGCATATAAAGTATATCAAACATTTTAACTGACATGACTGATCTACGTTGTGTAGGGCACGCTCAGTACAACCAACGTTTACTAGTTCTACGATGTAGTGGGGCCCACCCAACACTCCTATCGTCTTTGGCAAGTACGTCATTAAAAATCTAGCAAGGCATATCAAGTATATCAAACATTTTAACTAACATGACTGATCTACATTGTGTAGGGCACGCCCAGTACAACCAACGTTTACTAGCTCTATGATGTAGTGGGGCCCGCCCAGCACTCTCATCGTCTTTGACGTAGTGGGGCCCGCCCAGCACTCACGACAGCATCGTTGTCATGGAGTACACTCAACGTCAACAACGGAATATAACCTGTGTGCACACGGTACCATATAGCCTCGGGCTCAATATCTCAGTCATGTAGTCAATAAAAATATCAGAAAATCACCTGAAAACATTAAAACATGCATGCTAATCTTTATCATTCGTAAATCTCAAGCTTACTCAGCTTGCTCGTGAAAACTGAAAATCTTTAAACATTACTCACTAATACATACTTTGCTTAAAATAATGTCGTTTCAACTACTTTTCAGAAAATCAGTAATCACGTGCTCACATATAAATTTCATTAGAAAATCTAAGCTCGAAACTTATGCTTGAAACCATTCATAGAAAAGCATGTAAAACATCTAATCATAAACAACAGTTTAGAAATAATTTTCGAAATTTGTTTTGTCACTCACAGTCTTGGCTAGTTCCCTGGTCTGTAGTCTCGACCTATTTCCTCTTGGCCTGTCAAACAAACCAAAACCGAGCGTCAGAACTATAAATCGTCTTGTCTTTCCATGCTCATGAATTCTAATTTCTAGAAATAAAATCACACTCAACACTTTTTTCCAGATTTTCCAGATTCTATACCCTAACTTCCAACACTCATAACTTCCTCAATACTTGACCCAAATTAATGTACTATATATCAAACTCTTCATTCTGGAACCCTCTAAAACTTACCTGAAGGAATGAAAACGAGATTCCCAACAGATTTGTCCAGCAATCCCCCGAACACAACAAATATAGATTCGTGCTTCACTGCTACCCTCTACCTTTTTCCTGAAATTAAACCTACTTCTAGTCATTTTTGGCTCATGAATTCTTCATGAAAGTTATAGGAAATTGAATACGCTTTCCTACCATATCAAACTGAGATTCTAATTCAACCTGTACACCCCAGAATGATCGAAACACCAGAGAAAACCAGAGATCCTCCTAATTTGCTTGAAAATTATGTGCTCTGTTTTCCATTTTAAATACCATTAACTTAACATCAGATTTAGCTCAAGCTTCCTTCATACAATTTGTTAGAAAATGGATTAGCTTTCAAGAAAAATAGACCTCACCTCTTAGTTCTTCCTGTGTAGCTCAAACCGAATAAAAACACAAGAGATAGGCAGGTTGAACCAAGATTCTACCATGGTTGCTTTTGCTTGAGCTATTTCCTCTCTTCTTCAACCTCAAAACCCTAGCAAGCTCCTTCTTCTTCTTTCTTCACTCTCTCCCTCAAAATGCTTTGAAGTTTTGTGGAAAATGATGGGAAAAATGGGCTGAAATGACTGAAACGATGGTGGATTATCTACTTAAGACCACTAGCAACCGACAACCTTTCCCATTTTCTTTCTTTTTTTTTTTTGTTTTTCATTTTCCTATTTTCTTTTCTTTTCTTTTTCTTCTTTGATTCCTTTTATTTCCTTTCTTTTCTTCCTTCTTTTAAATTAATAAATTCCAACAACTTTAATCCAACAATGAAACCACGATGAAACCACAAAGCTTTGCCATTTTTTTTCAACAATGAACAACAACAACTTTAATCCAACTTCCTACTGTATGTGACAAGAGAAAATAATCCAAGGAAAGTCTCGGGGTTACACGAATGCGTTGAATCATGGCGTTTGTATCAAATACAAAGTGGGTCGTATCCATAATGTCACCTGGATAAGGCACCCAGTCTTATCCCTATACTATAGACCCTTTAGGCTATTTCTTGAACAGTGATCTCCATATGTCGCTACATATAGTTCAAGACTCATATTACAGCCTAGGATGTCTAGTTTATTGGACTAGGGTTATTTTAGGCAAAGACAAACATAAAATAACTAATAACACTTAATGGAAAAATACATCAATATTATTAAATTAATATTCGGTCAACGGTTACATTCACTATCTACGAGTTTTAGGGCATAAAACCCAACAAACTCCCACTTGAACTAAAACACTAGTTAGTGGGATGTAAATGCAATAATCTAAAGCTGGAAATGTCATGTGTATTGTATATTTAATAAAGTAAATATACTAAAATAATACAATGAACTAGGGCATCCTTATACCCATTATACATTTCTCCCACTTGCCCTAGATTAGACGGCATACATATCTCGTAGAGCTAGACCCTCTAGATGCCCCTCAAAAACTTTAGCCATGAGAGCCTTCATAAATGGATCAACGATGTTGTGCTCTGAAGCGATGTTAGTGACGATCACATCTCCTCATTGCACAATCTCCCGTATCAGGTGATACTTCCTCTCGATGTGTTTACCTCGTTTGTGGCTTCGAGGTTCTTTTGAGTTGGCTACAGCCCCACTGTTGTCACAGTATAGTGTTATGGGCACGTTCATGTTTGGAACAACTTCCAAATCAGTCAAGAACTTTCTAAGCCAGACTGCCTCCTTAGCTGCTTCGCAAGCTGCTACATACTCAGCCTCCATGGTTGAGTCTTCTATGCATCCTTGTTTGATGCTTCTTCAAACTACTTCTCCTCCATTGAGGGTGAATACTGACCCTGATGTGGATTTCCTTGAATCCTTATCAGCTTGAAAGTCAGAGTCAGTGTATCCAGTAAGAATCAAATCCTTAGCTCCATACACAAGCATGTAGTCCCTCGTTCTCCGAAGATACTTGAGGATATTCTTAACCACTCCCTAGTGGTTCAACCCTGGATTAGACTGATACCTACTGACTACTCCTACTGCATAACATATGTCAGGCCTAGTGCAGAGCATAGCATACATTAAGTTGCCCACAGCTGAGGCGTAGGGAATGTGTCTCATGTTCTCAATTTCTTGAGGTGTCTTAGGAGACTGTTCCTTAGACAGGTGTACCCCATGTCTGAAGGGTAATAATCCCTTCTTGGAGTTTTGCATCGAATATCGAGACAACATTTTGTCGATATACGTTGCTTGAGACAATGCTAGCGTTTTGTTCTTACGATCCCTAATGATTTGGATTCCAAGAACATATTTAGCCTCTCCTAGATCTTTCATTTGGAATTGGGTTGCTAGCCATTTCTTAATGTCAGTTAGGTATCCTACATCATTCCCAATGAGTAGGATATCATCTAAATAAAGTACTAGAAAAGCTACTTTCTTTTTGTTGATTTTCTTGTACACACAAGGCTCATCAACGTTTTGGTCAAAACCGAAAGATTTGATCGCAGTATCAAATCTAATGTTCCAAGATCTGAACGCTTGGTTCAATCCATAAATGGATCGATTGAGGTTACAAACCTTTTGTTCCTGACCTTGGGTTATGAACCCTTCGGGTTGAGACATGAAGATATTCTCTTCAAGATTACCATTCAAAAAGGCAGTCTTGACGTCCACTTGCCATATTTCATAGTCATAATATGTGGCTATGGACAAGATAATTCTTATGGACTTTAACATGGCTACAGGAGAAAAGGTTTCCTCATAGTCAACCCTTTCCTTTTGGGTATAACCCTTTGCCACTAGTCTAGCTTTGAAGGTCTGTACCTTCCCAGCTGCATCTCTTTTTCTCTTATAGATCCATTTGCACCCTATGGGTTTTACCCCTTCTGGTAGATCTGCGAGTTCCCATACAGAATTGGAGTACATAGAATCCATTTCCAGGTCCATGGCTTGGACCTATTCATCCTTATCTTCGTCATTCATTGCCTGTCGATAGGACAATGGATCCTCAATGCCATCATTAGGTATAACAACCTTAGTTTCAGTTAAACCCAAGTAGCGATCAGGTTGTAATACAACCCTCCCACTGCGTCGAGGCATTCTCAACGTTTGAGAAGGACAGGATGGACCTGAAGAACTAGTTCCTTCATCAACCCTTGTTGAAGGTCCAGCTTCGTCAACAACTCTTGGTGATTCTTCAGTAGCTTCTCCTAATACTAAATTGCTACGTGGTTTATGATCCCTCATGTGGTCTTCCTCCAAGAAGGTGGTGTTCGTCGATACAATCACCTTATTTTCTTGTGGGTCGTACAAATAACCACCTCTCGTATCTTTAGGGTAATTAACAAATTGGCACAGTTTTGAACGAGGTTCCAGTTTCTTAGGATTTGTCACAAGCACGTGTGCTGGACAACTCCAGATGTGAAAGTGATGCAAACTAGGTTTACGCCCCTTCCATAATTTGAAAGGTGTTTCATAAACACTTTTCGAGGGAACATTGTTCAAGATGTGTACTGTAGTCTCTACTGCATACCCCCAAAACGAGCTAGGCAATTGAGCATAACTCATCATTGATCGAACCATGTCTAACAAGGTTCTATTTCTCCTTTCTGATACACCATTTTGTTGAGGTGTACCAGGGGCTGAGAGTTGGGATTGGATTCCATGTTCTATCATATAATCCTGGAATCTTTGATCCATATACTCCCCTCCTCGATCAGATCGAAGTATTTTAATTGATTAACCTAATAGGTTTTCAACTTCAGCCTTGAACTCCTTAAAATTTTCAAGGGCCTCAGACTTATGTCCCATTAGGTATAAGTAACCATATCTTGAATAATCATCTATAAATGAGATGAAATATTCGTACCTTCCTCAAGCTTTTACATTCATTGGACCACAGAGATCCGAATGTATTAACTCTAATGGTTCCTTGCCTCGTAACCTTTTCCAGTAAAGGGTCTTTTGGTCATTTTTCCCTCGAGACAAGATTCACAAGGTGTAGTGAATCATTTTCTAACTCGCTTAGAAGTCCATTCTTAACCAAACGACCGATTCTATCGATGTTTATATGACCAAGTCTTAAATGCCAAAGATGAGTATTGTTACCTGTTGGAGAAATTCTTTGCCTTTTTCTTTGAGTTTCAGGAGTTTTAAATAATTCATGATTTAAAAGTGCTTTGTTTTCAGTTGGTCTTAATACATATAAGTTATTTTCTAATTTGGCTGAACAAATAAGTACACCATTCTTATAAATGAACGCTTCATTCATATTAAAAGTAACTGTATACGATTGTTCAATCAAACATGAAATAGAAATTAAGTTCCTCTTAATCTTGGAAACAATTAACAAACTTTCTAAAAGTAAGAATCTATTTCTAAAAAATAACTTTGCAGCTCCCACTGCCTTAGCTAAAATGACTTCTCCAGTTCCGACCCTAAGCGTCATTTCACCATCGTTCAACTGTCGAAAGAAATTATTTTCCTGAAAAGAATAGCAAACATGATTAGTTGCTCCTGAATCAAGTATCCAGGTAAACTCATCATGTTCTAACTAGACATGTTTCTAAAACTAGTAAATCAAATTTATCTTCCTTTTCCTTCTTTTTTTCAGCAAGGTACTTTGGGCAGTTTCTCATCTAGTGTCCATCTACATTGCAGTGGAAACAATTTCCCTTGTCAGCCACAACTTTGGATTTTCCCTTGTTTTTAGCAGCAATAGCGGGAGCCTTCCCCTTGTTTCCTTTCTTCTTCTGAATCTTCTTCGAAGAAGTGGCTATAGATTTAGTTCCAGAGGATGAACCCTTCTCAAACTTTCTTTTAGAGTGGACAACATTTGCCTCTCCTTCTACCTGTCCCTTGTTCTTAAGAAGAGATTCATAGAGTTGTAGCTCATTCAGGAGACTAGTCAGGTTGAATACTATTTTATTCATAATTGCATTGCTTCGAAACTGTAGAAAACTCTTCGGAAGAGATTCTAAGATGAATGCAACCTGACTACGCTCATCTATGACCGCCCCGTTTGCTTCTGCCACGTTGAATTGGACCATCATATCCAAGACATGTTCCCGAACAGATGTGCCCTCTTTCTTGCGGCAGCTATAAACGTATTTGAGAGCATCATGGTGGAGTTGGTAGGACGGTTGTCCAAACATCTCCTAGAGAGAGTTCATATCTCCCTTGCTGTGACCATGCCTTCATGTCTCTTAGCCAAAACTTCAGATAAGCTGGCTAGGATATAGACGTGAGCCTTATCATTGGCCTTTGTCCAGCGGTCATAAGCATCCTTAATCGCTTGGGATGCATTACGAGCAGGGGCTGGAGGACAATCCTCCGTTAAGACGAACTGTAAATCATCGACAACAAGAATCGTATTCAGGTTGGACTTCCACGTAGCGTAGTTTTCGCCGGTTAATTTCTCATTTTTAAGTAGGGAGACTATTGAGGAAGACATTGCTGAAATTAAACATACAATGACCGTATTAGTTATCTTTTCCTTAACCCATCATACAAGCAAATAATTGCACACAATCCAATCAATTTAGCAAAACAAGCAATCACAGAACCCTAAAACTATTGATTTAGTTTTGGAACGATGTTTTAGAGGTTTAGAATATATGCCACCAATGGGTGATCAGCTACTCCTCCTCTGAAATGAGACATTTCTCAACTAATTCTAATTCCGGAATAACTCATATTCCTATAGACATTAGCCACCGTTGTTCGGTCAAGGATTTGTTAACACTTTTAACTCATCCTCGTAAGTGTAACCCTCCCACTTTCAGATCTCAGAGGCACACACCAACAGGCTACCGAAGGGAAAGACAGCTGTTGGTAATTAGCCTATGAGTTCCTATCCTATTCAGGAGTTCACGATGTTCCGAATCCTATGATCGGGCCCTCCGAAGGGATGGTTGCGCCAGGACAACACGTAGGCGGATCATAGGACTCTCACAGTGTGAACTAGGGGCAGCGACCGAGGGATACGTTGACATGTGTCCCGCTCCCACTTACTTGAGACATTTTTTCCATTCACCTTGTTATTGATCCATGCAAACACTTTCCGAAGGGAGGCCGCTCCTAAGGCGACACGAAGTCGAGCATGAACCTCACGTTGTGAATATAGGGACGTAGGAGCAAAACTTGATTTAAATCTCGTTTTGTAATTTTCCTCCTACTGAAAATGTCCTAAGGTTAATTTAGGGTTATTTAACTTAGATAAATTCGGCTAAGTCAATCTATCTAAGTCTAATCCTATTATAACAATTATGGAAAGGATTCAACCGCAACGTTTTAGTTGAATTAAACTCCTTTAAAAAACCCAACAACATTGCAAGTCAACATGACTATGGTTAATTCAACTCAAGGTTCGGGTCAGTTTTCCAAGGTAGGAGGTGTTCCGTAAACTGTCAACTTAAGTACCCCCAGCCTTAGACAGAACTTTACCGAGAGAGTTCCCTTATAACCATAGTAATGTAAAGTCTTTACTCTAAAGATCTAGGTGCATTAAACTCTTTTAACAAACCTAGTGACATTGCATGCTAACATTTGACTATGATTAATTCAACTCCGATATTTCGGGTTAGTTCCCAGGTTGGTGGTGTTCCGTAAACCGTCAACTTAAATACCCCCAGCCTTAGACAGAACTTAACGGGTGGAGTTCCCTTATAATCATATCAGTGTTTTTCCTACTTAGTCAATTAAAACTATGTTTAATTCTAAGTAAGAAATAATTCTAATCCTATTAGAATCTGATATAGGTCTAATTAATTTTAAACGATTAAAAATTAATCCAATTTATTCTATGATCTTATGTTTGCATGCAATTCTTGATTATAGATTGACGGTTTCTAATCATTAATATTAAAGAACTATTTCAAATTTTAATGATTAATCCTATAATCAAGAATCTAGGGTTTAATTCATTCAACAATCTCATTCAAATTAAATAGTTAAACCATACTAACTGCATCACATGAATAATATAACAATTATATTAATAACTATGGATGTTTCATGCTTCATGCAATATTGATTTTCTTTTAATATAACAATTATAAGCCAATCAAGAAAATCAATCAAACATGCTGCATTCATCACATTAAACATAAACTATTTATATTTAATCTAAGCAATGACATGTTTCATGCTTTATTATTTTCATATAATTAATATACATTTATATTAAAAAAAATGAAAATAATTCCATGCATTTAAAACATACATTATAACAATTAATATATAAATAAATCCATGAGCATGTTTATAACCTAAGGTTTGATTAAATATTCTATATGACATCCATAAAACTTATAAATAGCAACTGAACCGGTTAATTTTGGCCCCTATGATAAAATAAAGCATTAAATTACAATAATTTTAGCTAAATTCTATCTTGAAATCCTTGTGCAGCTCCATAATTTGGTTTTGACATCACGAACCGCCCTGAACAGCCTCGAACTGGCCTTCAAAATCACGAACCATGCTGAAATTCAGCTGAACCGGACCGAATTGGTCCCAGCCCAGCTGAACCGGAGTGGACCGGACCGCCCATGCACTTGAACCGCGCCTGTTGGAACCCTAATTTGCGCCGCCATCGTGATAGCGTCGAGACGCTTGCAACGAAGCGTCCCGACGCTGCGTGAACTTCTAATCTCAGAGCCTGCGGAATCGGGACAGCGTTGAGACGCTTTGTGAACAGCGTCCCGATGCTGTTACGTCTGGAGCTCGGTCTGGGCGAAACAACAGCTTGTTATTCGGTTTTGGCCTCGGTTTTTGTCGCGATTTCTCCGATTTTCATCTCATAAAAACCTATTCTAGACTCGGACTTACAAAGGACTCGATTTTACAAAAAATACCCGAAACACCGGGCCCTTACATGATCAAAATCACATAAAATAAAATCTATGGCCATAAAATTAACCTAAACAGTTCAATGCAAACCGAACATACATTATGCATAAATCCCACCTATTAGAGCCTATCGCAAATTTTAATATCGATTAATAGGGACAGCGAAGGCTCTGATGCCGATTGAAGGGGATGAAAGCCCCGGCGCAGCGGAAGCGCATCGAAAGGACCTTGGGCCGTATAATAATTAATATCAAAATACCGTTACGATTAGGCAAAAAAGAAACTTTAAACATGCTTTAAAGTTGCTGGAAATTTATATAAACATGGTGGAAAAATAAATCTAAATTTGTTTTAATGCTTTTCTAAAGAAACGGGAAAGAACCGTTACAAACCTTGGTTGTAGACTTGACCGTTCTTCGCCAACGACGCTTCACCGAACAAAAACGCAGCAGCCTTCTTGTAGTTTCTTCGCTGGAAATTTCTTCTTCAAAGACACAATAACCACAGAGGTTACACCGGTATGTCTCTAAGTCTAGGAGGCAAAATACTTCTGGGAGTCTTTCTCTAAGAGGGAGGCTAGAGAGAATTCTAGGGTCTTGTCTTGTGAGTCTAAGAGCAAGAGGACTACTAAACCAATTAGGTCTAGTGTTCTATTTATAGAAGAATGACCATGAATAAAATATTCAATTAAATCAATCTTTTCCAAAATTGATTCAATCTTATTCCTCATTTAATCAATCCAAGATCAATCAATTCCATAATTGATTAATCTTTTCCACAAATGACTAATTACTTCCATAAGTGATTAGATCATTTCCAGAAATGATTAATCACTTCCTTAAGTGATTAATTATTTCCATAATTGACTAATTCCCGGTTAATGAATTCTTTAATTAATTAACCACCAATTAAATATCACATATTTAATTTCCGGCCTTGAATTAATTAATTTGCCCAAATAGATTTTAGGCCTTAAAATTAATTAATTTATTATTTGAACTCTTTCAAACTTCCATAAATTTAATGTGACTCAAATTTATATTAATATTTGAATTTCTTCAAATATTAATTTCTCTCATAATAATATATGAATATATATTATATTGTTTCCCTTAGTAAATTGAACATTTTCAATTTACATTTATTACCTAGTTGCCTCAAATTACTTTATGAGCTACCAGTGGGACCTAATGGACCTGCAGATCAGAAGCTCCAACGATGTGAGATTAATTGGTCAAACTCATTCACCAAATTAATCAATATTCGTTAACTGTGTGTACATTCCACTATAGACTCACAGTTGCACTCTTCTCACTGCAGACATATTTTCTGTGTCCACGGATATAGACCAATATCGACTAGTTAGTCCTTCACGAGTGTCCGTAACACTAGCTGGGTCAAATTACCGTTTTACCCCTGGGTTACTTCTATTTCCTTAAGTACCAGTTCTCCTCTAATGAACAACTTGTTTGTGGTCCAACCATCAAACAGAAAACCCTCTCGTGCCATTGAGAGGGTAGGGCCCTTTGTTCAAGACTCGGAGTCACCACTTAAGGGAACACTCATCTGCTCACCTAAAGCCGGGAATGAGTAAATTCCATCTTGTACGATTATGTTCCCAACTCCCCACTCGGTCTTGTTCCCAAAATGGTAGGCATATTGAGTCGGCGTATTGGCCACTCTCACCCATACAAATCAAAGGATAATCCCTCATGAGCAGGAGTCCATAATCAACTCAAGATTAAGACTAAGTTGTCTAGGTCGTCCTAGTGAAATAGAAAACCAACTAGTTAACGGTGTTATAACCAGTGGTTACTATTTCGCGGTCCGGTCTTATGCAAACTCATTGCATACGATACCCCCACTCACATGTCTCCTACACGAACGCGTTGAATCATAGCGTTTGTATCAAATACAAAGTGGGTCGTATCCATAGTGTCATCAGGATAAGGCACCCAGTCTTATCCCTATACAATATACCCTTTAGGCTGTTTCTTGAACAATGATCCCATATGTCGCTACATATAGTTCAAGACTTATTACAACCTAGGATGTCTAGTTTATTGGATTAGGGTTATCTTAGGCAAAGACAAATATAAAATAACTAATAACATTTAATGGAAAAATATATCAATATTATTTCATTAATATCCGGTCAACATTTACATTCACTATCTACGAGTTTTAGGTCATAAAACCCAACAAACTCCCACTTGAACTAAAACACTAGTTAGTGGGATGTAAATGCAATAATCTAAAGCTGGAAATGTCATGTATACTAAAATAATACAATGAACTAGGGCATCCTTGTACCCATTATACATTTCTTCCACTTGCCCTAGATTAAATGGCATACATATCTCGTAGACCTAGACCCTCTAGATGACCCTCAAACACATTAGCCGTGAGAGCCTTCGTAAATGGATTAGCGATGTTGTGCTCTGAAGCGATCTTAGTGACGATCACATCTCCTCCTTGAACAATCTCCCGTATCAGGTGATACTTCCTCTCGATGTGTTTACCCCGTTTGTGGCTTCGAGGTTCTTTTGAGTTGGCTACAGCCCCACTGTTGTCACAGTATAGTGTTATGGGCACGTTCATATTCGGAACAACTTCCAAATCAGTCAAGAACTTTCTAAGCCATACTGCCTCCTTAGCTGCTTCATAAGCTGCTACATACTCAGCCTCCATGGTTGAGTCTGCTACGCATCCTTGTTTGATGCTTCTCCAAACTACTTCTCCTCCATTGAGGGTGAATACTGACCCTGATGTGGATTTCCTTGAATCCTTATCAGCTTGAAAGTCAGAGTCAGTGTATCCAGTAAGAATAAAATCCTTAGCTCCATACACAAGCATGTAGTCCCTCGTTCTCCGAAGATACTTGAGGATATTCTTAACCACTCCCTAGTGGTCCAACCCTGGATTAGACTGATACCTACTGACTACTCCCATTGCATAACATATGTCAGGCCTAGTGCAGAGCATAACATACATTAAGCTGCCCATAGCTGAGGCATAGGGAATGTGTCTCATGTTCTCAAATTTTTGAGGTGTCTTAGGAGACTGTTCCTTAGACAGATGTACCCCATGTCTGAAGGGTAATAGTCCCTTCTTGGAGTTTTGCATTGAATATCGAGACAACATTTTGTCAATATACGTTGCTTGAGACAGTGCTAGCGTTTTGTTCTTACGATCCCTAATGATTTGGATTCCCAAAACATATTGAGCCTCTCCCAGATCTTTCATTTGGAATTGGGCTGCTAGCCATTTCTTAATGTCAGTGAGGTATCCTACATCATTCCCAATGAGTAGGATATCGTCTACATAAAGTATTAGAAAAGCTACTTTTCTTTTGTTGACTTTCTTGTACACACAAGGTTCATCAACGTTTTGGTCAAAACCAAAAGATTTGATCGCAGTATCAAATCTAATGTTCCATGATCTGGATGCTTGTTTCAATCCATAAATGGATCGATTGAGCTTACAAACCTTTTGTTCCTGACCTTGGGCTATGAACCCTTCGGGTTGAGACATGAAGATATTCTCTTCAAGATTACCATTCAGAAAGGCAGTCTTGACGTCCATTTGCCATATTTCATAGTCATAATATGTGGCTATGGACAAGAGAATTGTTATGGACTTTAACATGGCAATAGGAGAAAAGGTTTCCTCATAGTCAACCCCTTCCTTTTGGGTATAACCCTTTGCCACTAGTCTAGCTTTGAAGGTCTGTACCTTCCCAGCTGCATCTCTTTTTCTCTTATAGATCCATTTGCACCCTATGGGTTTTACCCCATCTGGTAGATCTGTGAGTTCCCATACAAAATTGGAGTGCATTTACTCCATTTCCAGGTTCATGGCTTTGACCCATTCATCCTTATCTTCGTCATTCATTGCCTGTCGATAGGACAATGGATGCTCAATGCCATCATTAGGTATGACAACCTGAGTTTCAGTTAAACCCAAGTAGCGATCAGGTTGTAATACAACACTCCCACTGCGTCGAGGCATTTTCAACATTTGACAAGGACGGGATGGATCTGTAGAACTAGTTCCTTCATCAACCCTTGTTGAAGGTCCAGCTTCGTCAACAACTCTTGGTGATTCTTAAGTAGCTTCTCCTAATATCATTTTGCTATGTGGTTTATGATCCCTCATGTGGTCTTCCTCCAAGAAGGTGGCGTTTGTCGATACAATCACCTTATTTTCTTGTGGGTCGTAGAAATAACTACCTCTCGTTTCTTTAGGGTAACCAACAAATTGGCACAGTTTTGAACGAGGTTCCAATTTTTTTTGGATTTGTCACAAGCACGTGTGCTGGACAACCCCAGATGCGAAAGTGATGCAAACTAGGTTTACGCCCCTTCCATAATTCGAAAGGCGTTTCAGAAACACTTTTCGAGGGAACATTGTTCAAGATGTGTACTGCAGTCTCTACTGCATACCCCCAAAACGAGCTAGGCAATCGAGCATAGCTCATCATTGATCGAACCATGTCTAACAAGGTTCTATTTCTCCTTTCTGATTCACCATTTTGCTGAGGTGTACCAGGGGCTGAGAGTTGAGATTGGATTCCATGTTCTATCATATAATCCTGGAATCTTTGATATATATACTCCCCTCCTCGATCAGATCGAAGTACTTTAATACATTTACCTAATAGGTTTTCAACTTCAGCCTTAAACTCCTTAAACTTTTCAAGGGCTTCAGACTTATGTCACATTAGGTACAAGTAACCATATCTTGAATAATCATCTATAAACGAGATGAAATATTCATACCTTTCTCGAGCTTTTACATTCATTGGACCACAGAGATCCGAATGTATTAACTCTAAGGGTTCTTTGGCTCTGTAACCTTTTCCAGTAAAGGGTCTTTTGGTCATTTTTCACTCGAGACAAGATTCACAAGGTGTAGTGAATCATCTTCTAACTTGCTTAGAAGTCCATTCTTTACCAAACGACCGATTCTATCGATGTTTATATGACCAAGTCTAAGATGCCAAAGATGAGTATTGTTACTTGTTGGAGAAATCTTTTGCCTTTTTCTTTGAGTTTCAACAGTTTTAAATAATTCGTGATTTAAAAGTGCTTTGTTTTCGGTTGGTCTTAATACATACAAGTTATTTTCTAATTTGGCTGAACAAATAAGTACACCATTCTTATAAATGAACGCTTCATTCATATTAAAAGTAACTGTATACGATTGTTCAATCAAACATGAAATAGAAATTAAGTTCCTCTTAATCTTGGGAACAATTAACAAACTTTCTAAAAGTAAGAATCTATTTCTAAAAAATAACTTCGCAGCTCCCACTGCTTTAGCTGAAATGACTTCTCCAGTTCCGACACTGAGTGTCATTTCCCCATCGTTCAACTGCCGAGAGGAATTATTTTCCTGAAAAGAAGAGCAAACATGATTAGTTGCTCATGAATCAAGTATCAAGGTAAACTCATCATGTTCTACTAGGTATGTTTCTAAAACTAGTAAATCAAATTTACCTTCATTTTCCTTCTTTTTCTCAGCAAGGTACTTTGGGCAGTTTCTCTTCCAGTGTCCATCTACATTGCAGTGGAAACACTTGCCCTTGTCTGCCACAACTTTGGCTTTTCCCTTGCTTTTAGCAGCAGTAGCGGGAGCTTTCCCCTTATTTCCTTTCTTTTTCTGAATTTTCTTCGAAGAAGTGGCTACAGATTTAGTTCCAGAGGATGAGCCCTTCTCGAACTTTCTTTTAGAGTGAACAACGTTTGCCTCTCCTTCCACTTGTCCCTTGTTCTTAAGAAGAGACTGATAGAGTTGTAGCTCATTCAGGAGGCTAGTCAGGTTGAATGCTATTTTATTCATCATTGCATTTCTTCGAAACTGTAGAAAACTCTTCGGAAGAGATTCTAAGATGAATGCAACCTGACTTCGCTCATCTATGACCGCCCCATTTTCTTCTGCCACGTTGAATTGGACCATCATATCCAGAACATGCTCCCGAACAGACGTGCCCTCTTTCATGCGGCAGCTATAAACGTATTTGAGAGCGTCATGGTGGAGTTGGTAGGACGGTTGTCCAAACATCTCCTGGAGGGAGTTCATAATCTCCCTCGCTGTGACCATGCCCTCGTGCCTTTTAGCCAAAACTTCAGATAAGCTGGCTAGGATATAGACGCGAGCCTTATCGGTCATAAGCATCCTTAATTGCTTGGGATGCATTACGAGCAGGGGTTGGAGGACAATCCTCCGTTAAGACGAATCGCAGATCATCGACAACAAGAATCGTATTCAGGTTCGACTTCCACGTAGCGTAATTTTTGCCGGTTAATTTCTCATTTTTAAGCAGAGAGACTATTGAGGAAGACATTGCTGAAATTTAAACAAACAATGACCGTATTAGTTATCTTTTCCTTAACCCATCATACAAGCAAACAATTGCACACAATCCAATCAATTTAGCAAAACAAGTAATCACACAACCCTAAAACTATTGATTTAGTTTTGCAACGATGTTTTAGAGGTTTAGAATATCAGCCACCGAAGGGTGATCAGATACTCCTCCTCTGAAATGAGACATTTCTCAACTAATTCTAATTCCAGAAAAACTCATATTCCTATAGACATTAGCCACCGTTGTTCGGTCAAGGATTTGTTAACATTTTTAACTCATCCTCGTAAGTGTAACCCTCCCACTTTCAGATCTCAGTGGCACGCACCAACAGGCTACCGAAGGGAAAGACAATTGTTGGTAATTAGCCTAAGAGTTCCTATCCTTTTCAGGAGTTCACGATGTTCCGAATCCTATTATCAGGCCCTCCGAAGGGATGGTTGCGCCAGGACAACCTGCAGACGGATCATAGGACTCTGACGGTGTGAACTAGGGGCGGAGACCGAGGGATACGTTGACACGTGTCCCGCTCCCACTTACTTTAGACATTTTTCCCATTCACCTTATTATTGATTCATGCAAACACTTTCCGAAGGGAGGCCGCTCCTAGGACGACTCGAAGCCGAGCATGAACCTCACGTTGTGAACATAGGGACGTAGGAGCAAAACTTGATTTAAATCTCGTTTTGAAATTTTCCTCCCACTGAAAATGTCCTAAGGTTAATTTAGGGTTGTTTAACTTCGATAAAATTCGGCTAAGTCAATCTATCTAAGTCTGATCCTATTATAACAATTATGGAAAGGATTCAACCGCAATGTTTTAGGTGAATTAAACTTCTTTTAATAAACCCAACATTGCAAGTCAACATTACTATGGTTAATTCAACTCAAGGTTCGGGTCAGTTCCCAGGTAGGAGGTGTTTCATAAACCGTCAACTTAAATACCACCAACCTCAGACAGAACTTTACTGAGAGAGTTCCCTTATAACCACATCAATGTACGGTCTTTACTCTAAAGATCTAGGTGCATTAAACACTTTTTAACAAACTTAGTGACATTGCATGCTAACATTTAACTATGATTAATTCAACTCCGGTATTCCGGGTCAGTTCCCAGGTAGGAGGTGTTCCGTAAACCGTCAACTTAAATACCCCCAGCCTTAAACAGAACTTTACCGATGGAGTTCCCTTATAATCATAGCAATGTTTTTCCTACTTAGTCAATTAAAACTATTCTTAATTCTAAGTAAGAAATAATTCTAATCCTATTAGAAACTGAACTAGGTCTAATTAATTTTAAACAATTTAAAATTAATTCAATTTTTCCTATGATCTTATGTTTGCATGCAATTCTTGATTATAGATTGACGGTTTCTAATCATTAATATTAAAGAACTATTTCAAATTTTAATGATTAATCCTATAATCAAGAATCTAGGGTTTAATTCATTCAACAATCTCATTCAAATTAAAAAATTAAACCATACTAATTACATCGCATGAATAATATAACAATTATATTATTAACTATGGATGTTTCATGCTTCATGCAATATCGATTTTCTTTTAATATAACAATTATAAGCCAATTAAGAAAATCAATCAAGCATGCTTCATTCATCACATTAAACATAACTATTTATATTTAATTTAAGTAATGACATGCTTCATGCTTTCCAATTTTTCATATAATTAATATACACTTATATTAAAAAATATGAAAACAATTTCATGCATTTAAAACATACATTATAACAATTTATAATATATAAATAAATGCATGAGCATGTTTATAACCTAAGGTAGGATTAAAAATTCTATATGACATCCATAAAGCATATAAATAGCAATTGAACCGGTTAATTTTGGCCCCTAGGATAAAATAAAGCATTAAATTACATTAATTTTAGCTAAATTCTATCCTAAAATCCTTCTGCAGCTCCAAAAATTGGTCTAGACAGCACGAATCGCCTCGAACAACCTCGAACCGGTCTTCAAAATCACGAACCAAGCTGAAATTCAGCTGAACCGGACCGAATTGGTCCCAGCCCAGCCGAACCGGATGAACCGGAGCGTCGTCCCTTTGAACCGCGCCTGTTGAAGCCCTAATTCGCGCCGTCATCGTGATAGCGTCGAGACGCTTGCATCGCAGCGTCCCGACGCTGTGCACTTTCCTTACCTGAGCGCCTCCGGTATCGAGACAACGTCGAGATGCTTTTGGAGTAGTGTCCTGACGCTGTTGCGTCTGGAGGCAGAATCTGGGCAGAAACAACACGATTTCTTCGGTTTTTGGCCTCGATTTCAGCGGCGATTTCTCCGATTTTTATCTCATAAAAACCTATTGTAGACCCGGAATTACATAGGACTCGATTTTATATAAAATACCCGAAACACCGGGCCTTACATGATCAAAATAAAGTCTATGGCCATAAAGTTAACCTAAACAGTTCAATGCAAACCGAACATACATTATGCATAAATCCCACCTATTAGAACCTATCGCAAATTTTAATATTAATTAATAAGGACAGGGATGGTGATTGGTTGTCAGTTGTCTTAATATAATCAGAAATATTGTCGTAGATAATAATCAATCCAAGCATAAATTGACTTTAATCAAGTAATACCTGGTGAGTCCAGGGTCGATTCCTCAGGGAAGGGATATTCACAAAGTCTTTTAACAATATTTACTGATCTAAACTCAAGAACGTAAGATATTATTTAAAAGAATAAACAAAAAAATTTGGTATGTTTGAAGAGTGACTAAAAACAACGCATGCGACGAGAATGAAAGGAAAATTTATAAGGAGAATAATCAAGGCTGTTGCGGTTGCAACCTCATGCGTTTATAATAACCTTGTAGCGCATACTTTGATTAATTGATCCATTAATGCCTAAGTGAGAAAATATCATAAGTTTCCCTTCCGGTACTCCTTTGTATCTGGCATAAAACTATCAAGAGATTATTTGGCTAGTTCATGCTTTAGGCGTAGTTCTCTAAAACTTACAAGGGACTGCGTTAGTCACAACACAGTCTAAGCTCATGCGTGCACTATCTTTTAGCGGTAGTGTTTTAACGCTACCAAGACTACATGACATGCGCTAACTTGCTCTACTTAGAGATGTCTGCATGCGTTACCTGTCAGGGATTCAACATGCTGCTACCGTATCCGACTGGCCAAGCGGGAGTTAGTAATGAAAATAGTATCGCAACTAAATAGAAAGCAATTAATGTTTCATTTAACTCAAAATATGCGCTTACAAAGTATACTTATCACCGCATGAGGTGCTTGCGCTAAGCCTTGAAGAAGAATTTAGCTCATGCTAGCAAAACAAGACATCATGAAATAGAACATTACAAACGCAAGATTGCTTCTAATCACAGATCTCTGTGATTTCTTTATTGATCTTCCTTCTTCTCTCTTGATCAAGATCAGAAAAATCCCCCCCCCCCTTTTTCGTTTGCGTATGGTTTCTATTTATAGGTGAGGGAAGATGACTTCTCTAAGTAATTATCAACTTGCGGTAATCATTATTTTAGTCAACTTGCTCATCTTTTCAGCTCTTTTTCTGCCCACTTGCGTTGGCTGCGCCGTTTGCGTCAGAGCTGTCTTTTCATCATCTTATCTGCCTCTTGATCATCTTGGGATGTGTGCCTGCACTGAGAAAAACTTTGGAAAACACTGAATTAGTTGTGTTAGCGCCTTATATTTTATAATTTCTCACCGCATACATGAATATAGCTCGCCGCATGAAATCATTACATTTTCCTCTCTTTTTGTGCGGACGTAAGGCATCTTTGCTTCTTTTGGTCTTGTTTTAGTCTAAGTTTAAAGGATAAATAACTTGCTTTTTGCAAGTTATCAAACCCCCAAACTTAAACTATTGCTTGTCCTCAAGCAATGCCTATTATCCATTCTGCGATAGATACTTAGCTCATCTTTGCTTGCGATCTTAGCATCCTCTTTTCCTCTTTTTCTTGCGCGCATTATTAAACCAGATTAACTTTCGCCAAATTTCCTTCATTGCTTAAAGAAAGTTCCTTGCGCTTAGATTCTTCCTTGCGTTAACTCAGCCAATCTTTCTCTTGCATGGTCTGGGCGCATGTATATATTATTATTATTATCATTCTCTCTCTTCAATTTTTATTTTTATTTTTATTTTTTTTGAAAGAAATTAATGTGAACAATGGACATCAAAACGCATGCTTTCGTTTTGGCTTACCCACATTTGTGATGAAAGGTATCCAACTACGGGCATTACATTTTTTTACTGTCCTCAACGCTCATGGGATGCGCTTGTCTTCGCGCAGTGGCTAACTATGGGTGTCATAAATGCCCCTGGCTACAAACATGCCGCATTCCTAGAGGAACGCATGTATTATTTATTTTAGCGCTGACTCCCCCCAAACTTAAAATGGACAATGTCCCCATTGTCCCCCAAACTTACTTTGAAGCACATGGACTTGCAGCAGAAGACGGCTGAGTTGCGACAAGTCGAAAATGCGAAGGAATTTTCTTTAAGGTCTGAGGAAATGAAGACAAAAGTTAAATTTAGTTAAGTAATGTGCTTAAGAAAATTCAGAAAATTAGAAGCACGGATTTAAAGCAAATGAGCTAACGCAAGGAATTTGCTAGATAAAGACATGTAAGTGTAGGGCAGAGAGAAAAGTGCGATGAGATAAACAGCTGGTTATATTAATGCATTGCAACCAAAAATTATAATCAAGAGCACATTCATTAGAAAGAAAGCAAAAGATGACAAGGAAAGTAGATGATTATTCCTGCGGTGGTGGCGGAGGAGGTGCTCTTGGTTCTCTTGGCGCAGGCGGAGGCATAGCTCCACGCATTTGGGCTGGGCCTGCGCTAGGGGGCCTTTGCTGTCCAGCTGGCCGCGCAAATAGATTGGGCGCAACAGGCAGGCGGCCAAAACTCTCAGTCCATCTCGTGAGAAAGAGGACCAATGCGTTAACTCTTTGCGACAACTCGGTTTGTTGTTGACGCAGCAATTGCTGCTGCTGGCACAACCGTTCCTGCTGCCTTTGCAAAGGCTGAATAACTTCTTGAAGAATCTGCCGCATCTGAGAAAAGATAAGAGCTGCGTCAATATCAACTGTTAATTCAGGAGCAGCGTGACTTGTGCTCGCAGAAGCGGTTGTATGTGGCGTTGATGGGGGAGCAGGTTCTTCATTATTGCGAGGAGGGCTTGGTAAAGTGCCTTCAAGAATCTCCTCTGGTCGCAGATCTTCAGTGGGCTGAGGAGGAGGTGGGTTGAGATCAATCGTTGGTGGTGGTGGTGGCGGCAAATTTTCTGGCAAGGGTCTCTGTGGTTGGGCACAGACAGTAGTTTCCTGTGCTGGTTGAGTGGATTGGGAGGTCCTTGCGGTTGGTTGTGGATATCTGTCCGCAGTCTGCATGCGCCTCTTCGTCTTTTGCGGTGCAGGCGCCTGTGAAGGCTCAGTAGGATGGGGCGCAGGGACTAACTGCGGCATGCTCTCTTGTAGCCGTTTATTGCGCGTGTTGGTGACACGCGCCCACCACTGCTCATCAAAATCCTTTCGCATCGTCCGGATTTCTTCGTCTGCTGCGGGCAATAGGTTCGATGTGTGGCAGAGGGATGTGACTAATCCAGGACAAAATTTAGCGCCCTTTGGTTTTGCAGCTGTCTGGCGCAGGGTGTCTACTAGGATGCGTCCGAGGTTAATTGGAATCCCCTTCATTATGGAATAGACAAGGACTACTCGCTGTAGGCTTAATGTCGCGTCATGCATTGTTGGCATGATGCGATTCTTAACCCAGTGCATCCAAAGTGTGGCCTCAAAGTCGAGTAGTTGCGCTTTGAGTGTCCTTGCTGCTCCATGCCCATCCCATTTGGCACCAGGCCTTGCCACTGCAAGAAGTTCTGCGCTCAGAAAATCATCATCCAGACATTCAAGGAGCGCATTGCCTTCTGCGTTGGGAATGTCTTGTAGTTCATATACGCTGTTTATGTGGGCGGAAGAGAAGGCAATGGCGTGGCCGCGAACCAGGACTTCATCAATTTCTTCTCGCCATTGCGCGTGGTAAAAGTCGTGGACAAGCGCAGGGGCATAGGATCTGGGATTTTCGCAGACTATTTCCCACTTGCGCTGGGAAATTTGATCAGTCATTGCCTGTGGCAGGGGGCAACTAAATCCTCGTTCGTCTTGGAATTTCCCCCAATCTTTGGCTCCTGCCTCTCTGCTTGCGCCCACTTTTTGTTTTCCCTTGTCCTTGGCTGCGGTGGGCGCTTTCCTTTTTCTACTAGGGGCCGCCGCAGGTTGTTCAGACGGTTCTCTGATGACCACCCCTGTAGATTGGATATTGCGGCGACGAGTGAGGGGGATTTCATCCTCCGAATCAGACATCTCTACCTCCATGGCTGCTGCAATGGCAGCGAGGTTGTGCGCAGCAATGTCTGCGGCAAGTGCGGTTTCTGCATTGCTTGATCCTTCGTCTCTGTTTGCCGCACTTGTTACTGCGGCGGCATGCCTTCTTTGTTCTCTTTGGCGCATTTCCTCTCCTTCTTCGCCTAGTTCTTCTAGCAGGTCGTTCCATGCGGCGACCTGTTGCTCTGAGAACTGCGGTAGTGTGGGGCTCGTAGAAGATGATGGTGGAAGAGGAGTGGAAATGGTTTCAGTTGGGACGGAGGAAGGGGAAGGATCGGTGGTTTGGGCTGTAGTAGTGGAAGGGTTTGGAAGTGGAGGGAGGGCAACCGACGGGAATGGTGATGGAAAGGGGGTTAGGTTTCGAGGGGCGGAGACGTTTGGGGTTGCCTGAAGGGTGACAGGTTGGATGGAGAAGGTGGATGTGTCTAATGGGGCGATGTTGAGTACTTCATCTGCACTGGAAGATGATGGAGCGGCGGTGAGTTGAGCGTCTGTGTTAGCAATGGGCGGCTCTCCGTCGACGACTTCTGGCTCATCTTCCTCCATTTGGTCGATATTTTGTGGGTCGCTTCCTTCCTCATCCGAGGAGATAATCACATCTCTGTGCGGCCCTTCCACCTCCGGTGAGGATGGAGGAGCGTCGTCCGCATAACCGGCAATCGAGAGGTTTTGTGAGTCTGACATGGTTGATTGGCTGGTTTTCGAAGAGTTTCAGGGGAAAATTTCCACGAGAAGGAAGGCAAGGAGTTCTAGGGTTTTTTTTTTTTTTTTTTTTTTTGCGAGCAAATGTAGAAGACGAAGTGAAGTCGCATCCCTATTTTATAGCTTAACGCAAAGCATGCGTTCCTGGGGTCTGATGCCCTTTCTCATCCCATGTAAGTGGGTGATCATGATTATTATGGGGGAATGTGAGCGGTTGCCTTGAGTAACGTGATAAGACAAGGATTAGTGCATTTTCTTAAATGCTATCATGATTATGGCTGCGCCTCAAATACGGATGGATTTGGACATGCGATGGGATTTTCCTTCTAAGGTTCTGTTGCGACGAGACTTTACTAACGCAGTGATTCTATGCTATTGAAAAGAAACATACGGGCCAATCATGCGATGAGGTTTTCTTTCTAAAGCTCAACCTATCAAAATATTAAAAATAAAATAAAACATGCGGAGAGAAAATATTTACAACTTCTAACCTGTCATGCTCTTACCTTGCGCTAGGCCCTGACGCAACTGAGAGCATTTTCTCGGGCCTATTTTGTCTTATTGCTTTAAGGTGGATCTTTCAGAAGAATCATCTCTGCTACTCCATTCAAAGTTCCTTCGATGTATGGCTTTACTCTTTGCCCATTGACTTTGAAAATTCTCTCTCCATCAGTAGAATGTAGATCTACTGCCCCATATGGGTATACCTTATGAATGGTATAGGGGCCCGACCATCTGGATTTTAATTTCCCTGGAAAGAGTCGTAAACGAGAATTGAATAGTAATACTTGCATACCTTCTTTGAGTTCCTTTTTGCATATTCTTTGATCATGCCATTGCTTCTGTTTTTCTTTACTTATCTTGGCATTCTCATATGCACACCTTCTGAATTCTTCCAATTCTGACAATTGACGCAATCGTTCTTGTCCTGCGGCTTCTAAATCAAAGTTTAAACGCTTCATTGCCCAATGCGCCTTGTGCTCTAATTCCAAGGGCAAATGACAAGCTTTTCCGAATACTAACGCATATGGAGATGTTCCTATGGGTGTTTTGAAAGCTGTGCGATATGCCCATAGCGCATCATCTAGGTGTTGCGCCCAATCTTTCTTGCTAGTGCTGACAACTTTTTCGAGAATCCTCTTGATTTCCCTATTTGAGACCTCGGCCTGACCATTGCTTTGCGGGTGATATGCTGTTGCGATGTGATGTTTAACATTGTATTTTCGCAATAACTTATCCATGACCTTGTTTATGAAGTGGGTCCCTTCATCACTAATCAGTCTGCGTGGCACTCCAAATCTTGCGAAAATATTCTTTTTGAGAAATTTTGCCACGGTCGCAGCATCGTTCTTAATGCAAGCAATTGCTTCTACCCACTTGGTGACATAATCAACTGCGAGGAGAATGTATTGGTTCCCTTGCGACGATGGGAAAGGTCCCATGAAATCAATGCCCCAGACATCAAACGACTCTATTTCTATTATGTAGTTTTGAGGCATTTCATTTCTTGCGCTGATGTTTCCAGTGCGCTGGCATCTGTCGCAGCTTTCAACATGTCTCCTTGCGTCTTGGAACAAGGTAGGCCACCAATAACCGCTCTGTAGAACTTTGGCTGCAGTGCGTTGTCCTCCAAAATGGCCTCCGTACGGAGCTTCGTGACAATCCTTCAATATCTTTATTGCATCTTTTTGGCCAACGCATCTCCTAATGATTTGGTCAGGTCCTCTGCGATAGAGGTAAGGGTCATCCCAAAAATAAAATTTTACCTCATGAAAGAATTTCTTACGGTGTTGCGCTAAGTATTCTTCTGGCAAGATCCCTGCGACAAGATAATTCGCAATATCTGCAAACCAAGGTTCTTCATTGTTCATCATAAAAAGCTTCTCGTCAGGAAATTCTTCTGTGATTGGGACTCTTGATGCACCTTCCTCCTCATGATTTTCCAAGCGCGACAAATGATCGGCAACTAAATTCTCACTCCCCTTTTTATCTTTAACTTCTAGATCAAATTCTTGTAGCAATAAAATCCATCTAATCAATCTTGGCTTCGCGTCTTTTTTTGTGATCAGATATTTTATCGCCGCATGGTCTGTATAGACTATGACTTTAGAGCCAATCAAATAAGCACGAAATTTGTCAAACGCATAAACAACCGCTAATAATTCCTTCTCGGTTGTTGTGTAATTTGTTTGTGCTTCATTTAATGTTCGGCTGGCATAATAAATGGGGTGCATAATCTTTTCCTTTTTCTGTGCCAACACTGCTCCTACTGCCACGTCACTGGCATCGCACATCAAGACAAAAGGTTCCTTCCAGTCGGGGGTTGCGAGGATGGGTGCACTTACTAGCGCAAGTTTCAGATTCTTGAATGCTTTATCGCATTCTTCTGAAAATTCAAATTTTTTGTTTGACTCTAATAATGCGCATAGTGGCTTTGTAATGTGTGAAAAGTTTCTGATGAACCTGCGATAGAATCCTGCATGTCCCAGGAAGCTGCGGATTCCCTTTACAGATGTAGGAGGTGGTAATTTCTCAATGACGTCAATTTTCGCTTTATCCACTTCAATACCTGCGTTAGATATGCGATGGCCTAAGACAATGCCTTCTTCCACCATAAAGTGGCATTTCTCCCAATTTAGCACGAGGTGGGTTTCTTCGCATCTTTCCAATACTTGCTCAAGCTGCGTTAAACAGTCTGCGAAAGACTTCCCATATACTGAGAAGTCGTCCATAAAAACTTCCACAGATTTTTCCAGAAGTTCTGAGAAGATGGCCATCATACATCTCTGGAATGTTCCTGGTGCATTACATAGTCCGAAAGGCATCCTTCTGAACGCAAAGGTGCCATATGGGCAGGTGAATGTAGTCTTTTCTTGGTCTTCTGGCGCAATGGTAATTTGATTATACCCAGAGTATCCATCGAGAAAACAATAATAAGCTTGTCCTGCAAGTCGATCTAGCATTTGGTCAATGAATGGAAGAGGGAAATGATCCTTCTTGGTATTTGCGTTCAACTTGCGATAATCCATGCAAATGCGCCATCCTGTAGTGGTGCGGGATGGAATCAGCTCATTGTTTGCGTTAGTCACTACTGTCATGCCTCCTTTCTTGGGCACGCATTGGATTGGACTTACCCATCTGCTATCTGCGATAGGGTATATTACGCCTGCGTCGAGCCACTTGGTTATTTCTTTTCGTACTACTTCCATCATTGCCGGATTTAGCCTTCTTTGTCTTTCAACAAATTCATTGGATTCGTCTAATAACCGAATTTTATGCATGCAATATGAAGGGCTAATACCTTTAATATCTGCTAGACTCCACCCAATGACCTTTTTGTGTCTTGCGAGAACTTCCATCAGCATGGTTTCTTGCGATGAATCAAGCTTTGATGAGATCATGACTGGGAGTGATTCTTTTTCTCCCAAGAATCTATACTTCAAATGCGCTGGCAATGGTTTGAGTTCTAGTGCAGGAGGTTGCGCTATAGAGAGCATGGTGGGGGTTCTTCCTTTCAGATCCAGTATGTGGATAACTTCTTCATGCTGCGTTAGGGTGCAGTTTTCTTCCACCTGTTCCTCCTCGTTCCCTTCTTCTATGGGGCTGAACGCATTTGATAGTATATCTTGCGGAGAGCACACGTCTATGCGTGCTACCATGTCGCACTCTTTGGGATTATCAGGATATTTAAGCGAGGAGAGAATATTAAAAACCACCTTCTGATCGTTCATGCGCATTGTCAGTTCTCCTTTTTGTACTTCAATAAGTGTTTGTCCGGTGGCCAGGAATGGTCTTCCCAAAATAATAGGGATTTCTTTGTCAGCTTCATAATCTAGGATAATAAAGTCTGCAGGAAAAATAAATTTGTCAACTTTGACCAAAACATCTTCAATTTTTCCTTCTGGGTGAACGACAGATCTGTCTGCCAATTGGAGTGTCACGGTTGTTGGTCTCGCTTCTCCAATCCCTAGGCGCTTGTAAACAGATAATGGCATTAAATTTATACTTGCGCCCAAGTCACATAATGCTTTACCAACATCGATACCCCCTATCGAACAAGGAATGGTGAAGCTTCCAGGATCTTTCAACTTTGGGGGAAGCTTGTTGGCAAGTATTGCGCTGCATTCATTTGTCAGCGCAACGGTTTCAAATTCTTTCCATGGCCGTTTATTCATCAGAATGTCTTTTAAGAATTTGGCATAACTCGGCATTTTTTTCCAAAGCCTCTACAAGTGGGACGTTGATATGCAGCTCTCGCAAAACATTTAAGAACTTCTTAAACTGGGCCTCATCATTTTTCTTTCGCAACCTTTGAGGAAAAGGTATTGCGGGCTTATATGCGTCAGGCTCTTTTTCTGCGTGAGCTTCCTTCTTTTTTAATTCTTCATCCTCAGCTACTTTTCCATCTTCCGTTTGGTTATGATCTTCTGCGGCTGCATTTTTAGGCAAATTGTCCTGTGTCGGTGCGGGGTCATGCACCTGCAAATACCCGAAACACCGGGCCTTACATGATCAAAATAAAGTCTATGGCCATAAAATTAACCTAAACAGTTCAATGCAAACCGAACATACATTATGCATAAATCCCACCTATTAGAGCCTATCGCAAATTTTAATATTAATTAATAAGGACAGGGATGGTGATTGGTTGTCAGTTGTCTTAATATAATCAGAAATATTGTCGTAGATAATAATCAATCCAAGCATAAATTGACTTTAATCAAGTAATACCTGGTGAGTCCAGGGTCGATTCCTCAGGGAAGGGATATTCACAAAGTCTTTTAAAAATATTTACTGATCTAAACTCAAGAACGTAAGATATTATTTAAAAGAATAAACAAAAAAATTTGGTATGTTTGAAGAGTGACTAAAAACAACGCATGCGACGAGAATGAAAGGAAAATTTATAAGGAGAATAATCAAGGCTGTTGCGGTTGCAACCTCATGCGTTTATAATAACCTTGTAGCGCATACTTTGATTAATTGATCCATTAATGCCTAAGTGAGAAAATATCATAAGTTTCCCTTCCGGTTCTCCTTTGTATCTGGCATAAAACTATCAAGAGATTATTTGGCTAGTTCATGCTTTAGGCGTAGTTCTCTAAAACTTACAAGGGACTGCGTTAGTCACAACACAGTCTAAGCTCATGCGTGCACTATCTTTTAGCGGTAGTGTTTTAACGCTACCAAGACTACATGACATGCGCTAACTTGCTCTACTTAGAGATGTCTGCATGCGTTACCTGTCAGGGATTTAGCATGCTGCTACCGTATCCGACTGGCCAAGTGGGAGTTAGTAATGAAAATAGTATCGCAACTAAATAGAAAGCAATTAATGTTTCATTTAACTCAAAATATGCGCTTACAAAGTATACTTATCACAGCATGAGGTGCTTGCGCTAAGCCTTGAAGAAGAATTTAGCTCATGCTAGCAAAACAAGACATCATGAAATAGAACATTACAAACGCAAGATTGCTTCTAATCACAGATCTCTGTGATTTCTCTATTGATCTTCCTTCTTCTCTCCTGATCAAGATCAGAAAAATCCCCCCCCTTTTTCGTTTGCGTATGGTTTCTATTTATAGGTGAGGGAAGATGACTTCTCTAAGTAATTATCAACTTGCGGTAATCATTATTTTAGTCAACTTGCTCATCTTTTCAGCTCTTTTTCTGCCCACTTGTGTTGGCTGCGCCGTTTGCATCAGAGCTGTCTTTTCATCATCTTATCTGCCTCTTGATCATCTTGGGATGTGTGCCTGCGCTGAGAAAAACTTTGGAAAACACTGAATTAGTTGTGTTAGCGCCTTATATTTTATAATTTCTCACCGCATACATGAATATAGCTCGCCGCATGAAATCATTACATTTTCCTCTCTTTTTGTGCGGACGTAACGCATCTTTGCTTCTTTTGGCCTTGTTTTAGTCTAAGTTTAAAGGATAAATAACTTGCGTTTTGCAAGTTATCAGATGGCTCTGATGCCGATTGAAGGGAATAAAAGTCCCCACGCAGCGGAAGCGCATCGATTGGACCTTATGCCGTATATTAATTAACATTAAAATACTGTTATGAAAAGGCAAAATAAACTTTAAACATGCTTTAAAGTTGCTGGAAATTGCTATAAACATGCTTGAAAATTAAATCTAATTTATTTTCATGCTTTTCTAAAGAACGGGAAAGAACCATTACAAACCTTCGTTGTAGACTTGACCGTTCTTCGCCAACGATGCTTCAACGAACGAAAACGCAGCAGCCTCCTTGTAGTTTCTTCGCTGGAAAATTCTTCTTCAAAGACACAATAACCACAGAGGTTACACCGGTATGTCTCTATGTCTACGAGGCAAAAGACTTGTGGGAGTCTTTCTCTAAGAGGGAGGCTAGAGAGAATTCTAGGGTCTTGTCTTGTGAGTCTAAGAGCAAGATGAGAGTACTAAACCAATTAGGTTTAGTGTTCTATTTATAGAAGAGAGGCCATGAATAAAATATTCAATTAAATCAATCTTTTCCAAAATTGATTCAATCTTATTCCTCATTTAATCAATCCAAGATCAATCAATTCCATAATTGATTAATCTTTTCCACAAATGACTAATTACTTCCATAAGTGATTAGATCATTTCCATAAATGATTAATCACTTCCTTAAGTGATTAATTATTTCCATAATTGACTAATTCCCGGTTAATGAATTCTTTAATTAATTAACCACCAATTAAATATCACATATTTAATTTCCGGCCTTGAATTAATTAATTTGCCCAAATAGATTTTAGGCCTTAAAATTAATTAATTCATTATTTGAACTCTTTCAATCTTCCATAAATTTAATGTGACTCAAATTTATATTAATATTTGAATTTCTTCAAATATTAATTTCTCTCATAATAATATATCAATATATATTATATTGTTTCCCTTAGTAAATTGAACATTTTCAATTTACATTTATTACTTAGTTGCCTCAAATTACTTTATGAGCTACCAGTGGGACCTAATGGACCTGCAGATCAGAAGCTCCAACGATGTGAGATTAATTGGTCAAACTCATTCACCAAATTAATCAATATTCGTTAACTGTGTGTACATTCCACTATAGACTCACAGTTGCACTCTTCTCACTGCAGACATATTTTCTGTGTCCACGGATATAGACCAATATCTACTAGTTAGTTCTTCACGAGTGTCCGTAACACTAGCTGGGTCAAATTACCGTTTTACTCCTGGGTTACTTCTATTTCCTTAAGTACCAGTTCTCCTCTAATGAACAACCTGTTTGTGGTCCAACCATCAAACAGAAAACCCTCTCGTGCCATTGAGAGGGTAGGGCCCTTTGTTCAAGACTCGGAGTCACCACTTAAGGGAACACTCATCTGCTTCCCTAAAGTCGGGAATGAGTGAATTCCATCTTGTACGATTATGTTCCCAGCTCCCCACTCGGTCTTGTCCCCAAAATGGTAGGCTTATTGAGTCGGCGTATTGGCCACTCTCACCCATACAAATCAAAGGATAATCCATCATGAGCAGGAGTCCATAATCAACTCAGGATTAAGACTAAGTTGTCTAGGTCGTCCTAGTGAAATAGAAAACCAACTAGTTAACGGTGTTATAACCAGTGGTTACTATTTCGTGGTTACTATTTGAAATTGTGATTCACATTCACCGGTTTTGAGAAGGAACGCTATGGTTGTCTTATTAATTTTAATATGGGATATTAAAATTGAAATTATTAAATAAATTAGATTTATTTAAAGTTTTCAAAATTAGTTTCATTTAAAATTAATATGATTAATTTGAAATTGAAATCAATTGAATAAAATGAATTTTGGAAATTCATATAAATTCCTAAGTTGAAAAACCCATGAGATGACACCAACTCTTTTTCCTTTTGCCATTGATCCATATGCTGTCACTTTGTAGTGTTGACAAGCTGCACATAACCTCCATATATATATGTTTTAAGAGGTGAAAAAAAATCATGGATGCTGAAAAGTACAAATGAAAAAGCTGGATGTTCATTCTCTCTCAAAGCTGTGGCCTTCACCTTGCTAAAAACTCATGGTTCTCTCAATTTTTCTCTCCTTGAATTCATCATGCTCGGGTTCCCACAAGCCCATTCTAAGGTTGGCATAGCGGGGAAGATCTCGGTGGTCGTCCATGTCAAGTTGGTGAGGAGAAACATCCAAAGAGATCCACGAATTTGAGCTATCATGGTCGGTTTCATTTTCCCCTGTTTTTGTTCTTGTTTTAGCATGCTTTTAATCCACGAAATTAATGAAAATAGGTGCCTAAGATCCGCTAATGCTTCCGCTCGAGTGTTCTTCACTCCATCAAATACCATATATTTAATTAGACATATATTTGAACTCTTTCAAATATATCAATCTCTCAATATAATAAAGTTTGATCTCAAATTAGACTTTATATTTTAATGCATCACTATACATTATATTAATTTGTATCTCATACAATTAACTTAATTCCCAATATGAATTTGAACTATTCAAATTCTCTTAAGATATATTTGTTCCTAATTACTCTTTACGAGCTAGTAGGGGGACCTAATGGACCTACAGATCAGAACCTCCAATGATATGAGGTTAACCGATTAAACTCATTAATCAAGTTAACCAATATTCATTAACTGTGGGTCATTCCACTACAGACCCACAGCTGAACTCTTCTCACTGTAGAACATTTCTGTGTCCATGGATATAGACCTATACCGGTAAGTCAATCCTTCACGAGTGTCCGTAATCACAGCTGGGTCAAATTACCGTTTGACCCCTGTGTTATTTCTGTCTCCTTAAGTACCAGTGCTCCTCTAATGAACAACCTATTTATGGTCTAACCATTAAACAAAAAGTCCCTCTCGGGCTAGTGAGAGGGCGGGATCCCTTTCTTCAAGTCCCGGAGTCACCACTTAAGGGAACACTCATCTACTTCTCCTAGAAGTGGGAGGAAGTGAATTCCTTCTTGTGTTGTCATGTCCCCAGCCTCCCACTCGGTCTTGTCCCCAAAAAGGAGGGCATATTGAGTCGGCGTATTGGCCACTCTCACCCATGCTAATGAAAGGACAATCCCTCATGAGGAGTTCATGACATACTCAGGATTAAGATTGAGTTACCTAGGTCATCCTATTGAAACTTTAACCTAACTAGTTAACGGTGTTATATCTAGTGGTTTACCATTTCATGGTCCGGTTTTATGCAAACTCATTGCATAGGATACCCCCACTTGCATGTCTACTACATGGACTCTTTGGATCAATACGTCTGTATCAAATACAAAGCGGGCCGTATCACATAGTGTTACCAGGATAAGGTACCCAACCTTATCCTTGTACTATAGACCTTTTAGGTTGTTACTTGAACATCGATCCTCGTATGTCCCCACATACTAGTTCAAGTTACATACAAACAACCTTGGATCTTAGTTTATTGGATTTGCGTCAAATTGTGCAATATTTAACAATAACACTTTATTGTAGAAAATCATTAACACTTAATTGAAACAAGTATACAATTTGTTTACATTCACTATCTACGAGTTTTAGGGCATAAAACCCAACATCCACAGCGCAGACGGAGCATAGTTTAGACCCTATTTGTCCAAACAAGATGAAAAACTCTCATTAGGACGAACTCTGGTTTCCAAACTCTCTAAAACTAAAACGGATCAAAGTTTGGACCATGTTCATCCAAACCACCTGAAAGAGCTCTCATTGGGACGAACTTTGGGTTCCAAACTCTCCAAAATGAAGACGGAGCAAAGTTTGGACCCTATTCGTCCAAACTAGATGAAAAACTCTCATTGGGAAAAACTTTTGTTCCCAAACTCTCCAAAACTAAAACATATATAGTTTGGACCATGTTCGTCCAAACCACCTAAAGAACTCTCATTTGGATAAACTTTGGATTCAAAACTCTCCAAATCGCAGACGGAGCAAAGTTTGGACCTATTCGTCCAACCCAGATGAAAAACTCTCATTGAGACGAACTTTTGTTTCCAAACTCTCCAAAACTAAAACAGAGCAAAGATTGGATCATGTTCGTCCAAACCACATGAAAGAACTATCATTGGGACGAACTTTGGGTTCCAAACTCACCAAAACGCAGACGAAGCAAAGCCTGGACCATATTCGTCTAAACCAGATGAAAACCTCTCGTTGGGGTGAACTTTGGTTTTCAAACTCTTCAAAACTAAAACGGAGCAAAGATTGGACCATGTTCGTCCAAGCAACCTAAAAGAACTCTCATTGCGCAAAATTTGGGTTCCAAACTCTCCAAAACGCTGACGGAGAAAAGTTTGGACCCTATTCGTCAAAACATGATGAAAAACTTTCATTGGGACGAACTTTGGTTTCCAAACTCTCCACAACTAAAACAGAGAAAAGTTTGGACCACGTCGTCCAAACCACCTGAAAGAGCTCTCATTGGGACGAACTTTGGGTTCCAAACTCTCCATAACGCAGACGGAGCAAAGTTTGGACCCTATTCGTCCAAACCAGATGAAAAACTCTCATTGGGAAGAACTTTGGTTTCCAAACTCTCCACAACTAAAACGGAGAAAAGTTTGGACCATGCTTGTCCAAACCACCTTAAAGAGCTCTCATTGGGACGAACTTTGGGTTCCAAACTCTCCAAAATGCAGACGGAGCAAAGTTTGGACCCTATTCGTCCAAACCAGATGAAAAACTCTCATTGGGACAAACTTTGCTTTCCAAACTCTCCAAAACGAAAACGGAACAAAGTTTGGACCATGTTCGTCCAAACCACCTGAAAGAACTATCATTGGGACGATTTTTGGGTTCCAAACTCTCAAAAACGCAGACAGAGCAAAGCTTGGACCTTATTTGTCCAAACTAGAAGAAAATCTCTCATTGGGACAAACTTTGGTTTTCAAACTCTTCAAAACTAAAACGGAGCAAAGATTGGACACAGTTCGTCGAAGCAACCTGAAAGAACTCTCATTGCACGAACTTTGGGTTCCAAACACTCCAAAACACAGACGGAGAAAAGTTTGGATCCTGTTCGTCCAAACAGGATGAAAAACTCTCATTGGGAAGAACTTTGGTTTCCAAACTCTACACAACTATAACGGAGAAACGTTTGGACCATATTCGTCCAAACCACCTGAAAGAGCTCTCATTGGGATGAACTTTCGGTTCCAAACTCTCCAAAATACAGACGGAGCAAAGTTTAGACCCTATTCGTCCAAACCAGATGAAAAACTCTCATTGGGACGAACTTTGGTTTCCAAACTCTCCAAAACTAAAATGGATAAGAGTTTGGACCATGTTCGTCGAAACCACTTGAAAAACTCTCATTGGGATAAACTTTGGATTCAAAACTCTCAAAATCGTAGACGGAGCAAAGTTTTGACCTATTCGTCCAAACCAGATGATAAACTCTCATTGAGACTGATGGGTTGTCAGTATGTTCAATAAGTTAATAAAAAATAGTAGTAGATAATAATCAATCCAAGTATAAATTGACAAAATCAAGTAATACCTGGTGAGTCCAGGGTTGAATCCACAGGAAAGGTTATTTGCAAAGTTTTAACAATATTTACTGATCTAAACTCGAAAACGTGTGATATTATATAAAAGAATAAATAAGAGAGTTTGTAAGCTTGAAAAATAAAATTTGCAGAAAGCAAAACATGCGACAAGAGTGAAAGGAAAAATATTAAGGAGAATAGTATCAAGGCTGTTGCGGTTGCAACCTCATGCGTTTATAAGAACCTTGTAGTGCATACTTTGGTTCATTGATCCATTGATGCCTAAGTGAGAAAAAAATCATAAGTTTCCCTTCCGGTACTCCTTCTGCATTTGGCATAAAACTATCAATTGGTTATTTGGCTAGTTCATGCGTAGGGCTTAGTTCTCAAAAACTTCAAGGGATTGCGTAGTCTTAACGCAACCAAAGCTCATGCATGCACTATCTTTTAGCGGTAGTATTTTCATGCTACCAAGACTACATGTCATGCGTTAACTTGTTCCACTTAGAGATGTCTGCATGCATTACCTGTCAGGGATTTAGCATACTGCTACCGCATCCGGCTGGCCAAGCGGGAGTTAGTTATGAAAATAGTATCGCAACTAAGTAGAAGGCAATTAATGTTTCATTAAATAAAAATGTGCGCTTACAAAATATACTTATCACCGCATGAGGTGCTTGCGCTAAGCCTTGAAGAGGAAAATTAGCTCATGCGAGCAAAACAATACATCATGCAATAATACATTGCCAACGCAAGTCTACTCTTAATCACAACTCTCTGTGATTTCTCTTTCTCCTTGATCTTCGTCCTCTCCTCTCATCCCTCAATTCTTGTGAACTATGAGTTCTCCCTGTTTTTAGTGAGCAGATGGCTTCTATTTATAGGCAAAGGAAGCTAACTTCTCCAAGCAACTTACTTCAGTTATCAACGACCAACTTGCAACTTTTCAGCCTACTTGGGTCAGTTGTGTCAGCATTGTCCTTTCATCCATCTTGTCTGTCTCTTGATCATCTTGGGATGTGTGCCTGCGCTGAGAAGAAACTTGGCAAACAACTGAAATAGCTGCGTTAGCACCCTATATTTTTATAATTTCTCACCTCATACATGAATTTAGTCTACCGCAATAAATTATCACATTTTCCTTTCTTATTGCGCTGAAGCAACGCATCATTGTTTCTTTTGGCCTTGTTTTAGCTTAAGTTTAAAGGATGAATAACTTGCTTTTTCCAAGTTATCAAACCCCCAAACTTAAACTATTGTTTGTCCTCAAGCAATGCCTATTATCAACTTTGCGAGAGTTACTTAGCTCTTCAACGCCTGCGATCCTAGCATCCTCTTTTCTCTTTTTCTTGTGCGCATAACCATCCAGGGTTAATTTTGCCAAATTTCCTTCATTGCTTAAGGGAAGTCCCTTGGGCTTAGATTCTATCCTGCGTTAACTCAGTCAATGTTCTCCTGCATGTCCTGGGAGCATAAAAATTTACTCTTATATATATTTATATTTATATGTATGTTTTTTTTAGAAGGCAATTAGACATCAAAACACATGCTTTCGTTTTGGCTTACCCACATTAGTGATGAAAGGTATCCAACTACGGGCATTACATTTTTTTACTATCTTTTGGGCTCATGGGATGCATTTGCGTCTTCACGCAGTGGCAAACTATGGGTGTCATAAATGCCCCTGGCTACAAACACGTCGCATTCCAGAGGAACGCATGCGTTATTTTATTTATGCGCTGACTCCCCCAAACTTAAATTGGACAATGTCCCTATTGTTCCCCAAACTTACACTGGAGCGCATGGACTGAAGGAAATCAAGGCTGAGTTGCAGTAGGGTGAAAATGCGAAGGGATTTTACTTAAGGTCTGAGGAAATGAAGACAAAGGTTAAACCAATTTAACTAATGCTGGCAAGAAAATTAAGAATGTCAATTGTATGGATTTTAAAGCAAAGGAGCTAACGTAGAGAATATGGTAGAGAAAGACATTATATTAAGGCAGAAAGAAAATTGCGATGAGATCGAACGTCAAGTTATATTGATATAATGCGGTAGAAAATTATAAAAACAGGGCGCATACATCTAAAGTAAACAAATGAAGATAAGAGAAAAGATAGAGAAGTGTTTTCTATTCCTGCGGTGGCGGTGGTGGTGGTGGTCTTGGATCCCTCGGTGCAGGCGGAGGCATGGAACCACGCACTTGTGATGGGCCTGCGCCAGTGGGTCTTTGTTGCGCAGCTAGCCGTGCGAACAGATTTGGCGTGATTGGCAGGCGCCCAAAGGATTCAGTCCATCGCAACAAGAAGAGGACCAAGGAGTTTATGCGCGTGGATAGCTCCTTTTGTTACTTGCGCAGTAGCTCTTGCTGCTGGCACATTCGCTCCTGTTGCTGGCGCAAGGACTCCGTAATCTATTGAATCATCTGCCGCAGCTCAGAGAAGATAAGGGCTGAGTCTATATCAAGTAGGGGATCAGCCGCAGGATCGCTTGCGCTCGTAGCAGGTGTGGTTTACGGAAAGGAACTTGGCGCAGGTACTTCCTCATTGATGCGAGGAGGGCTTGGCAATGAGGCTTCAAAATTCTCCTCCTGTCGCAAGCCTTCGTCGTGCTGCGGTGGTGGCAAGGATCCCTGTGGTTGGGTGTAGACAGTGCTTTCCTGCGCTGGTGGAGTAGATTGAGCGATCCTTGCGGCTGGTGGTGGGTTTCTGCCCGTGGTGTGCTTGCGCCTCTTCTTCTTTGTTGCTTCAGATGCCGGCGCAAGTGCTGTTGGTTGAGATGCGGGGGCTGGTTGCTGGTTGCTTCCTTGCAGACGCATATCGTTCCTTGCGCTGATATTACCAGTTCGTTGGCACTTGTTGCATCTATCCGCATATCTCTTTGTGTCCTGGAACAAAGTAGGCCACCAGTAACCACTCTGCAACACCTTTGCCGTAGTGCGTTGGCCTCCAAAGTGTCCTCTATATGGAGCTTCATGGCAAGCTCCCAAAATTTTCAACGCATCTCCTAATGATCTGGTCTGGTCCTCTGCGATAGAGATAAGGGTCATCCCATAAATGAAATTTAAGTTCATGAAAAAATTTCTTACGATGTTTGGATGAGTATTCTTCAGGTAAGACCCCTGCGGCGAGATAGTTTGCGATGTCCGCAAACCATGGTTCTTCTTCTTCAATCATCAGTAGGTTCTGTAAACCCAAGACTTTCCTTAGATAAGTTTCTCTTGTCATCTATTGGTGGTTTCATTGTTGGACTAAGTTGTTGGAAATTATCAATTTAAAAAGAATGGAAATAAAGAAGAAATAAATGGAAAAGGAAAAGAAATCAGCAAAACAAAAGAAAAAAAAAAGAGAAAATGAGTGGGAATGGACAGCACAAAAACCCACCACCGACTAGACTTTTTATCAGCCCATTTTCATTTCATTTCTCATCTTTTTCCACCCAAACTTTCAGAGCACATTAAGGAGAGAGTGAAGGAGGAAGAAGAAGAAGAATTTCGTGGTTTGAGGTTGAAGAAGATAAGAAAAGCTCATGCAAAGCCAGCCATAGACAAACCTGGGTGGAAAACTGTCAACCTCTGGTTTTTTATTCGGTTTGAGCTACACAGAAGGAACTAAGAGGTGAGGTTTTATTTTCTTGAAAGTTAGTTCATTTTCTAGCAAATTTCATGAATGAAGCTTGAGCTAAATCGTAGAAGAAGTTAATGGTTTTTGGAATGGAAAACAGAGCACAGGATTTTCAAGCAAACAAGGAGGATCTCTGGTGTTCTCTGGTGTTTTGAGCATTCGGGGGTGTACAAGTCGAATCAGAAGCTCGATTTGGTATGGTTGGAAAGCTTATTCAATTTCCTACAACCTTCATGAATCTGTGTTGTCTGTGTTCGAGGCAATTCTGGGCAAATCGGTGGGGAATCTAATTTTCATTTCTTCAGGTAAGTTGTAGAGTGTTCTAAAATGAAGAGTTTTATGTGTATTTCATTAATTTTGGTTAAGTATTGAGGAAGTTATGGGTGTTGGAAGTTAGGGTATAAAATCTGGAAAATCTGGAAAAGTAGAATGTGAATGTGATTCTTAATCCAATTGTTTAAAAATTCATGAGCATGGAAGGACAAAGCTATCTATGTTTCTAATGCTCGGTTTTGGTTATTTGATAGGCCAAGAGGAAATAGGTCGAGCCTACAAACCGGGGAACTAGATAAGACAGTGAGTGACAAAATGAATTTCGAAAATGGTTTCCAACGGTTGTTCATGTTTAGATGTTTACATGCTTTTCTATGAATGATACATGGTTTTTATGAACAGTTTCAAACATAAGTTTTGAGCTCAGATTTTCTAACGAGGTTTATATACGAGCACGTGGCTAATGACTTTATGAAAAGTAGCTGAAACGATATCTTTTAAAGTAAAGTATGGATTAGCAAGTACTTTTAAACGATTTCCAGTTTTTCACGAGCAAGCTGAGTAAGCTTAAGTTTTACGAAAGATAACGATAAGCAGACATGTTTTAATGTTTTCATGTGATTTCCTGAGATTTCTATTGACTACATGACTGAGATATTGAGCCCGAGGCTATATGGTACCGTGTGCACACAGGTTATATTTCGTTGTTGACGTTGAGTGTACTCCGTGACAACGATGTTGTCGTGAGTGCTGGGCGGGCCCCACTACGACAAAGACGATGGGAGTGCTGGGCGGGCCCCACTACATCGTAGGACTAGTAAACGTTGGTTGTACTGGGCATGCCCTACACAACTTAGATCGGTCATGTTAGTTAAAACATTTGATGTACTTGATATGCCTTGCTAGATTTTTAATGACGAACTTGCGAGATATTTTAGAAAGCCTTTTTCATTACACGTTTATGTTAAACGCTTTGATTGAGCATATTTATACGTTTAAAGGTTTATCACGTGTTTGACTTCCGGATTTAGAGTTTTAAAGTTAGTCACTCACTGGGCTTCGTAGCTCATTCTTTCAAAATGTTTTTCCACTTTCAGGTAGAGATCGAGCTCCCGGTGCCTGATACACTGCCAACGTCTGCTGAAAGCTCCAGATCAAGCTCCAGTACGTGGGTGGAGTTGTATATTGAGTCTGTCTATATTGTAAATGTCTTGTAAGGATTGGATAATTTTCGGTTGTGTAAGTCCTAGAGGTCGTGGTTGTTTAAACCCCGGTTGTATATGTTTTTGGTTGTGATATCTATATCAGATTATTTTCCAAACCGAGTTATGTCAGGGCGGCACCTCGTGTATGTTAAAAGTGTTTTCATGGATTCTGCAGTGTTATGTTTCATGTAGAATGTTTTATATTTATGATTAGTATGTTTATCAGGATCAGCGTTCAGGAGGATCAGCGGGTATCGTTAGAGGAGGACGATGTCCGTTGGCTTCACGCCATCTTTCGGGCTAAGCTAGCAGGTGGTCTGGGAGGGAGTGTGACAACTTGGTATCAGAGCAGTTAGCTCCATGGGAAATTATGAGACATGGTAATTAGTGTTAAGAAAAATCCAGGAAGTAAATAGTTAGACGTTGGGTCAGTTCAGATAGAACTAGCGGAGTATGGTCCGAGTATTGTCGAGAGTGAGTCCAGTCAGGACTAGAATGTAGGTATAAGTTTAGTATCATGCATTTGAGTGAAGTATCTATAGCATGTTTGATGTGTTGATATGTTATAGGAGTCATGCCACCACGTACCGGCAGACGACGCAGGCAGAATCAGGACGGGATGCAGGATCCTACCCAAAGTCAATCTGAAAGGGGATCCAGTACCCCGAGAGGTCAGAATGAGGCAGGGAGTGAGCAATTTGCTAGATCTTCACAGGAGATTGGTAGGCCAGAGAGAGCAGGGCCCAGTGATCCAAAAAAGATGTATGGGATTGAACGGTTGAAGAAGTTAGGAGCCACAGTGTTTGAGGGTTCCGCAGATCCAGCTGACGCCGAGGTCTGGTTGAATATGTTGGAGAAATGCTTCGACGTGATGAGTTGTCCTGAGGAGCGAAAAGTCAAATTAGCCACATTCCTTTTGCAGAAGGAGGCGGAGGGATGGTGGAAATCCATTTTAGCCAGGCGTAGTGATGCACGTACGTTAGACTGGCAGACATTTAGAGGCATATTCGAGAAAAAGTATTATCCCACCACATATTGTGAGGCGAAGAGAGATGAGTTTTTGGAGCTGAAACAAGGGTCACTTTCAGTGGCCGAGTACGAGAGAAAGTATACCGAGCTTTCACGGTATGCTGAAGTGATTGTGGCATCTGAGAGTGACAGGTGTCGCAGGTTTGAGAGAGGGTTGCGTTTTGAGATACGTACCCCCGTTACCGCTATTGCCAAGTGGACGGATTTTTCCCAGCTAGTAGAGACTGCTTTACGTGTGGAGCAGAGTATTATAGAGGAAAAGTCGGCTGCAGAGCCTAGTCGTGGAGCTCCAACAGCTAGTGGTTTTCGAGGTCGTGAGCAGCGGAGGTTCACACCTGGAGTGAATGTTTCAGGCCGTCAAGACTTCAAGCGCCGATCTGGTGGCCAGTTGTCGAGGCAGATGAGTTCGGGTAGTGCTTATCAGAGGCAGAGGCAGAGAGCCCCCAGTCAGTCTACGAGTTCAGTAGCAAGACCGCGAACGGGTCAGGAGCCCGTTGCTAGTGAATCCAGGAGAACCCCATGTGTAAGTTGTGGCAAGAATCATCGGGGTCAATGTCTTGTTGGCGCCGGTGTATGTTACCAGTGTGGACAACCAGGGCATTTCAAGAGGGATTGTCCACAGCTGAGGGCAGAAGTTCAGAGGGACCAGGGAGTTGAGTCCCACACAGTTGAGCAGCCGAGAGTCTCAGCAGCCGCAGGAGAAGGCACCAGTGGTGCAAGGCAAAAGGGAGTTGTGGGGAGACCTAGGCAGCAGGGAAAAGTCTACGCCATGACTCAACAGGAAGCAGAGGATGCACCAGACGTGATTACTGGTACGATTTTGATTTGTAATGTACCTACACGTGTTTTATTAGATCCAGGCGCTACGCATTCCTTTGTTTCTTATATGTTTATAATTAAGTCGAATAGGATGCTAGAGCCTTTATCTGAGGAGTTAGTCATATACGCACCGGTTGGCGACGTTTTATTAGTCAATGAAGTGTTGCGTGATTGTGAGGTTGTAGTGGAAGGTCTCTGTATGTTAGTGGATCTTCTTCCCCTAGAGTTGCAGGCGTTGGATGTGATTTTGGGAATGGATTTCTTGTTCACTCACTATGCTTCTATGGATTGCCATAGGAAGGAAGTGACTTTTAAGAACCCAGGTTTGACTGAAGTAGTTTTCAGAGGTGAGAGGAAGATTATTCCTACGAGTTTGATTTCAGCTCTGAAAGCTGAAAAGTTGTTGAGGAAGGGTTGTACAGCGTTTCTTGCACACGTAGTAGAGGTGCAAGAAGAAAAGCTGAAACCAGAAGATGTTCCTGTGGTGAACGAATTTCTTGATGTTTTTCCGGCTGATCTATCGGGTTTGCCACCTGATAGAGAGGTGGAGTTCACTATTGAATTGTTATCAGGAACAGCACCTATTTCACAGGGAACCGTACAGAATGGCTCCGAGCGAGCTTAAGGAGCTAAAGGTGCAGTTGCAAGAACTAGTCGACAAGGGATACATCAGGCCTAGCGTATCACCTTGGGGAGCTCCAGTGTTATTCGTGAAGAAGAAAGATGGTACCCTGAGATTATGCATTGATTACAGGCAGTTAAACAAGGTCACGATACGTAACCAGTATCCTCTACCACGCATCGATGACTTGTTTGACCAGTTAAGGGGAGCAGCAGTGTTCTCTAAGATTGATCTGAGGTCAGGATACCACCAGTTGAAGGTTAGGGAATCAGATATTCCTAAGACAGCATTTAGGACGAGGTATGGGCACTATGAGTTTTTAGTGATGCCATTCGGTTTAACGAATGCGCCAGCAGTTTTCATGGACCTCATGAACAGGATCTTCCATCAGTATTTAGATCAGTTTGTGATAGTGTTCTTCGACGAAATTCTAGTTTACTCAATTGACAGGAAAGCCCATGAGGAACATCTGAGGATTGTTCTACAGACACTATGTGATAAACAACTATACGCTAAGTTCAGCAAATGTGAGTTCTGGTTGAATCAAGTGGTGTTCTTAGGGCATGTAGTTTCAGCGGACGGAGTTAGTGTTGACCTGCAGAAAGTGGAAGCTGTTGTCAACTGGGAGAGACCAGCTAGTGCAACAGAGGTTCGTAGTTTCCTAGGTCTGGCCGGGTGCTACAGACGTTTTGTTGAGGATTTCTCACGATTAGCATTACCCTTGACAGCTTTGACAAGGAAGAATGCTAAGTTTGAGTGGTCGGATAAATGCGAACAGAGTTTCCAAGAGCTGAAAAAGAGATTGGTGACAGCACCTATTCTGACACTTCCTGTAACAGGGAAGGAGTATGTGATCTATTGTGATGCTTTGAGGATAGGATTAGGTTGTGTGCTGATGCAGGAAGGAAAGGTAATAGCTTATGCTTCAAGGCAGCTGAAGAAGCATGAGTGTAATTACCCTACCCATGATCTTGAGCTAGCAACAGTAGTTCTAGCACTGAAGATCTGGAGACATTATTTATTCGGTGAGAAGTGCCACATTTTCACAGATCATAAAAGTTTGAAGTACATCTTTGATCAGAAAGAGCTGAATCTGAGGCAGAGGCGATGGCTAGAACTAATCAAAGACTATGACTGTACCATAGAATATCACCCAGGTAAGGCTAATGTGGTAGCAGATGCGTTGAGTAGGAAGTCGAGACTTCCGAAGAATGCCTTGTGTGGTATTCGAACAAGCTTGCTAAGTGAGTTAAGAGGTTTCAAGGCAGTTATGACTGTAGGAAGCTCAGGGAGTCTCTTAGCTCAATTTCAAGTTAGGTCTTCTCTAGTAGCAGAGATTGTGAGAAGACAGCCAGAGGATAATAACTTACAGAAAATGCTTGTAAAGTCCAGGCAAGGCCCAGAGGCAGAATTTGAGCTGAGAGCAGACGGAGCCATAGTTAAGCAGGGAAGACTATGCGTTTCGAGTATTAGTGAGTTTAAGAGTGCTATATTAGAGGAAGCTCATAGTTCAGCTTACGCTATGCATCCAGGAAGCACCAAGATGTATAGAACTCTGAAGAAAACTTATTGGTGGTCTAGTATGAAGCGGGAGATAGCTGAATATGTCGACAGATGTTTGATATGCCAACAGGTTAAACCAGTGAGACAGAGGCCAGGAGGACTCCTTAATCCACTGCCAGTGCCAGAATGGAAGTGAGAGCATATTACCATGGATTTTCTGTTTGGATTACCTCGTACTCCTAGTGGACATGATGGTATATGGGTAATAGTGGACAGACTCACCAAGACAGCACGGTTTATACCGATTAAAGCGACGTCTACACTAGATCAGCTAGCTAAACTATACGTCGACAAGATTGTGAGTCAACATGGAGTTCTAGTGTCCATAGTTTCAGATAGGGATCCGAGGTTTACTTCTAAGTTTTGGCCTACTGTGCAGAAAGCAATGGGAACAAAGTTGAAATTCAGTACAGCGTTCCATCCCCAGACAGATGGTCAGTCTGAGAGGACCATCCAGACCTTAGAGGACATGTTGAGAGCATGTGTCCTTCAGTTTAAGGGAAGTTGGGATACCCACTTATCACTTATGGAGTTCGCTTATAATAATAGCTACCAGTCTAGTATCGACATGGCACCATTCGAGGCTTTGTATGGCAGACCATGCAGGACTCCTGTGTGCTGGAACGAAGTGGGAGAGCGAAAGCTAGTTGGTCCTGAGATGGTACAAGTTACGTCAGACAATATTAAGCTGATTAGGGAGAAGCTGAAAATAGCTCAGGATCGACAGAAGAGCTATGCAGATAAGCGACGAAGAGACTTAGAGTTCCAAGTTGGAGATCGAGTTTTCTTAAAGTTATCTCCGTGGAAAGGTGTTCTTCGCTTTGGGAGGAAAGGTAAGTTGAGTCCTAGATATATTGGTCCTTACCAGATAATAGAACGAGTTGGACCAGCAGCCTATAGACTTGAATTGCCAGCGGAACTCGCTCGAATACATGATGTTTTTCATGTGTCCATGTTGAGGAAATATATTCCAGATCCATCCCATGTGTTGCAAGTGCAACCGGTTGAGCTAAAGGAAGACTTGAGTTATAAAGAGGAAGCGGTTCATATCCTCGACAGAAAGGAGCAAGTTTTGAGGAACAAAACGATCCCACTCGTGAAAGTTCTTTGGCGACATCACGGAGTAGAGGAGGCAACTTGGGAGTCAGAAGATCAGATGAGGAGGAGTTACCCGACACTCTTCACCTAAGGACTTCTAAATTTCGAGGACGAAATTTCATAAGGGGGAGGTAAGCTGTAAACCCGAGACTTTCCTTAGATAATTTTCTCTTGTCATCTATTGGTGGTTTCATTGTTGGACTAAGTCGTTGGAAATTATCAATTTAAAAAGAATGGAAATAAAGAAGAAAGAAAAGGAAAAGGAAAAGAAATCAGCAAAACAAAAGAAAAAAAAAAAAAAAGAGAAAATGAGTGGGAATGGACAGCACAAAAACCCACCACCGACTAGACTTTTTATCAGCCCATTTTCATTTCATTTCTCATCTTTTTCCACCCAAACTTTCAGAGCACATTAAGGAGAGAGTGAAGGAGGAAGAAGAAGAAGAATTTCGTGGTTTGAGGTTGAAGAAGATAAGAAAAGCTCATGCAAAGCCAGCCATAGACAAATCTGGGTGCAAAACTGTCAACCTCTGGTTTTTTATTCGGTTTGAGCTACACAGAAGGATCTAAGAGGTGAGGTTTGATTTTCTTGAAAGGTAGTTCATTTTCTAGCAAATTTCATGAAGGAAGCTTGAGCTAAATCGTAGGAGAAGTTAATGGTTTTTGGAATGGAAAACAGAGCACAGGATTTTCAAGCAAACCAGGAGGATCTCTGGTGTTCTCTGGTGTTTTGAGCATTTGGGGGTGTACAAGTCGAATCAGAAGCTTGCTTTGGTATGGTTGGAAAGCTTATTCAATTTCCTACAACCTTCATGAAGATTTCGTGAGCCAAAAAGGACTTTAAGTAGGGTTAATTTCAGGAGTTAGATAAACGGTAGCAGAGAACCTCGAATCTGTGTTGTCTGTGTTCGAGGCAATTCTGGGCAAATCGGTTGGGAATCTAATTTTCTTTTCTTCAGGTAAGTTGTAGAGTGTTCTAAAATGAAGCGTTTTATGTGTATTTCATTAATTTTGGTTAAGTATTGAGGAAGTTATGGGTGTTGGAAGTTAGGGTATAAAATCTGGAAAATCTGGAAAAGTAGAATGTGAATGTGATTCTTAATCCAATTGTTTAAAAATTCATGAGCATGGAAGGACAAAGCTATCTATGTTTCTAATGCTCGGTTTTGGTTATTTGACAGGCCAAGAGGAAATAGGTCGAGCCTACAAACCGGGGAACTAGATAAGACAGTGAGTGACAAAATGAATTTCGAAAATGGTTTCCAACGGTTGTTCATGTTTAGATGCTTACATGCTTTTCTATGAATGATACATGGTTTTTATGAACAGTTTCAAGCATAAGTTTTGAGCTCAGATTTTCCAACGAGGTTTATATACGAGCACGTGGCTAATGACTTTATGAAAAGTAGCTGAAACGATATCTTTTAAAGTAAAGTATGGATTAGCAAGTACTTTTAAACGATTTCCAGTTTTTCACGAGCAAGCTGAGTAAGCTTAAGTTTTACGAAAGATAACGATAAGCAGACATGTTTTAATGTTTTCATGTGATTTCCTGAGATTTCTATTGACTACATGACTGAGATATTGAGCCCGAGGCTATATGGTACCGTGTGCACACAGGTTATATTTCGTTGTTGACGTTGAGTGTACTCCGTGACAACGATGCTGTCGTGAGTGCTGGGCGGGCCCCACTACGACAAAGACGATGGGAGTGCTGGGCGGGCCCCACTACATCGTAGGACTAGTAAACGTTGGTTGTACTGGGCGTGCCCTATGAAGGTGTTCATATAACACATGCGGAAGCAATTTTAGGATCGGAGGCACTTAACTACATCAATTTTAGAAAATGAAAACATGCTGTCCAAATACCGTAAGGAGAGAGCAGAATCTATCTAAGTCTATGCCTTTTTAAACAAGGTCTTTACACTAAATGTCTAGGTGGATTAAACTCTTTTAATAACCTAGTGACATTGCATGCTAGTAAGACTATGGTTAATTCAACTCAGGTTCCGAACCATTTGCCGGGAGAGTTCCCTTATAACCAAGGTTTTACGTCCTACTTACTCAAATTTTAAAACAATTTTAAAAACTAAGTAAGACATATTTCTAATCCGATCAGAAAAGGCGATCTTAGGTCTATTTCATTTTAAACCATTTAAAGAATGACAAGATCCTAAGATCCTATGTTAGCATGCAACTCTTTGTTATAGGTTTTATGGATTCTATTCATTAACTATTATAACCCTTATAACTTTTAATGAATTAACCCTATAACTTGCTTTCTAATGGTGTTTTAAAGCATATAACAATCAATCATTCAAGTTATAAGAAAAGCACCATTTAGAAACAACCTATGTCTAGGTTTGTATAACGCTTTATACTACGATGTCTGGGTGATAACACTTTAAAACCTCACACCGCTCACGCATGCTCATAAAACTCGTGTTAACTTAACTCAAGAACCGACTCGATGCCCCGGTAGGAGGTGTTCCGTAAACCGTCAACTTAAATACCTCCAGCCTTAGACAGCCTCTTGTCGGGTGAGTTCTCTCGTAACCGTTGTTTTACAAGATATCGACCTAAACTATGCAAGTTGATTGATTTGGAGGTTCATTAACCTAAGTGAGCATGCACTCAATCTTTGTTATAGATTTTAGATTTCTATCTCTTTTTATAACAATTATAAAAACAATCCATAACAAGCCTAATTTGAGTATAACACTTATAATCAAACTAATGAAATTTCATGCTTCATGCTTGGTTAATTTTATCATTTAATAATTATAACTATTATAAGAATTAATCAATTTTAATTAACCATTCAAGCATGAATCTCCCTAAATTAATACAACTCTTATATTAATAAAACATGAAATTTCCCTCATGCATTTGAATTAATAAATAACACTTATTCAAATTAAACAAATGTATGAACATGCTTTCCTATGGTGGGGTTTTAAATATAAATGACATACATTATGCACATAAAATACTATTTAATTAAAACATATATTCAATAATGCATAATTAATTAAATTTACTAAAGTGAATTGGTTTTGGGATTTTTAATCAAGCAAAAATAAAAACTAAAATTATTACAATAATAATTTCAAATAGGGCTTGGACCGCTTCCGCACCATTCGAACCGACCCGAACCACCTTTGGATTGCTTGAACCGGACCATTTTACCGTTACGTGAAGAACGTACATGAGCTGGAACTAAAAAACAACATGCTGGAATTTTCGGCTAGCAGAGAGCAGTCTCCGAATTTCTTCAAATTGACGGCCTAAATGGACTCTATTGGCTCTCAAATTTTACAGACTCCATATGAACACATTAAAGCCCATAAACATGTAGGCAATTACAATTAATTCCAACAAATTGACTGAAAATTAAAATCAATCCCAAAACCAATTTTCTTTAGTTTTTACACAGTTTCATCATATGAAAAGCTACCCACCAAGCTAAAATTAATGCATGTTAGGTGCCTTAATCATGCTCTGATACCAATTGAAGGTGTTCATATAACACATGCGGAAGCAATTTTAGGATCGGAGGCACTTAACTACATCAATTTTAGAAAATGAAAACATGCTGTCCAAATACCGTAAGGAGAGAGCAAAATTTTTACCAACCTTTTGGAGACCGATTCAACAACTCCCTTTGATTCATTTGATCACGAACGATGTGTGGACCACCTCTAGTGTCTTCCCTACTATTCTCCGAGCCAAGAACGACTTGTGGGAGTCTATAGAGATAGGGAATGGGAAGGGAATGCTTGAAGGTTCAAGCACTAGAGAGATATATGAAGATGAGTGAGTTTGAGACCAAAATCAAGCAGCATAACAATATGGAAAATGGCTCTCCTTCATTTGAATCTGATTCATACTCCTTATATAGACATCTTCCATGCAAAGAGAAGCCTCATGACACTAGACACATGGTGAAATTGCAACTCAAAGTGGATTCTAGGTGTTTAATTCACAACACATGCAACTAGTGCATGGTTGTGTGTTTTCCACTATGCATCAACATGCAAGAGTGGGAATGCCACTAAATCCACTTAAAATTGAATCTAAATTCTCAATTTTCAGCTTGCAATTCATTCCTATTTCAATTCAAAATTGAAATTGATTTCTAGGCAATTAATTTGTACAATTCCAAGTAATTTTTACATGATTAATCCAATTAATCTTTATCACCTAGTGCCATGAATTATATATGATTCCTAATACATATATATGGTATTCAAAACACTTTTAAATACTCCATCTCTCATTTTCTAATTTAATTCATAATTAAATTATTGTGTCAAACACAATTTACGATAATACCCGTTTTCCCGATTTTGAACGATTCAAAGCTTCCTATCTTTTTGTTCTAGGCTTTGTTCCGATATGAGCTAGTAGGGGGACCTAATGGACCTATAGATCATGGGCTCCAACGATTCGAGGCTAACCGACTAATCTCATTATCCAAGCTAGCCAACATTCGTTAACTACCGGGACACTCCACTATAGCCCGATAGTTGCACTCCCCTCACTATAGATATATTTCCGTCCACTTGATTTAACAATGATTAGTAAGTCGATCCTTCACAGGTTGTTCGTATCTATAGCTAGGTCAAAAAGCCGTTTCACCCCTATAGTACTTCTAGTTCCTCAAGTCCCACTGATCCTCTAATGAACAATTGGTTTATGGTCCAACCAATAAATCGAGTCCCTCTCGGGCCAATGAGAGGGCGGGATCCCTTTGTTCAAGCCCCGGAGTCAGCACTTAAGGGAACAACCTCTCTACTATCCCTAATTCGGGTAGGAGTGAATTCCTTCTTGCACGACTATGTCCCCAGCTATCTACCCGTTCCTATCCCTGAAATGGGAGGCTTATTGAGTCGGCGATACTGAGCCACTCTCACCTATTCAGATCTAAGGATAAGCCCGAATAAACAGGAGTTCATAGATAGCTCAGGATTAAGATCGAGTTACCTAGGTCATCATATGAAATAGTCAGTCTCATCAGTAAACGGTGTTATAAAGCGAGAGCGACTTATTTCTCGGTCCTGGTCTTATGAAAACTCATTGCATAGGACGCCCCCACTCGCATGTCTCTACATGGACGATTTAGGATCACATCGTCTATACCATCTATAAAGCGGGTCGCGTCTCATAGTGTCCCCAGAATAAGGTATCCAGCCCTATCCCTATACTATAGACTGTTTTGGCTATTACTCGAGCTTGATCCACTTTTATGTCTCTACATAAAGCTCAAGTGTTCATCCTATAGCCATGGATCTTAGTTTATTGGATTTGGGTAATTATATGTGCAATTTACTTTATTCAGTAATAACTTTACTGAATTAGTCTCGATAACGCCTTTATCGAATAAGTATATAATTCGTTTAACATTCACTATCTACGAGTTTTAGGACACCAATCCCAACACCCTACACAACGTAGATCGATCATGTTAGTTAAAACGTTTGATGTACTTGATATGCCTTGCTAGATTTTTAATGACGAACTTGCGAGATATTTTAGAAAGCCTTTTTCATTACACGTTTATGTTAAACGCTTTGATTGAGCATATTTATACGTTTAAAGGTTTATCACGTGTTTGACTTCCGGATTTAGAGTTTTAAAGTTAGTCACTCACTGGGCTTCGTAGCTCATTCTTTCAAAATGTTTTTCCACTTTCAGGTAGAGATCGAGCTCCCGGTGCCTGATACACTGCCAACGTCTGCTGAAAGCTCCAGATCAAGCTCCAGTACATGGGTGGAGTTGTATATTGAGTTTGTCTATATTATAAATGTCTTGTAAGGATTGGATAATTTTCGGTTGTGTAAGTCCTAGAGGTCGTGGTTGTTTAAACCCCGGTTGTATATGTTTTTGGTTGTGATATCTATATCAGATTATTTTCCAAACCGAGTTATGTCAGGGCGGCACCTCGTGTATGTTAAAAGTGTTTTCAGGGATTCCGCTGTGTTCTGTTTCATGTAGAATGTTTTATATTTATGATTAGTATGTTTATCAGGATCAGCGTTCAGGAGGGTCAGCGGGTATCATTAGAGGAGGACGATGTCCGTTGGCTTCACGCCATCTTTCGGGCTAAGCTAGCAGGTGGTCCGGGAGGGGGTGTGACAGGTTCTCATCAGGGAATTCCTCTGTGATTGGGATATGTGACGCATCTACCTTCTCAGGATTCTCCAAGCGCGATAAATGATCTGCGACCAAGTTCTCACTCCCCTTTTTGTCCTTGATCTCTAGATCAAATTCTTGCAACAATAAGATCCATCTAATCAACCTTGGTTTCACATCTTTTTTAGTGATTAGGTATTTTATCGCCGCATGATCTGTGTAGACAGTGACTTTGGAGCCAATTAAATAAGCACGAAATTTATCAAAAGCATAAACAACAACTAATAATTGGTTAAATCAAGTGGACGAACCAACCAACAACCTGTGAAGGAACGACTTACTAAACATGGTTAAATCAAGTGGACAAAAATATATCTATAGTGAGGGGAGTGCAACTATCAGGCTATAGTGGAGTGTCCCGGTAGTTAACGAATGTTGGCTAGCTTAGATAATGAGATTAGTCGGTTAGCCTTGAATCGTTGGAGCCCATGATCTATAGGTCCATTAGGTCCCCCTACTAGCTCATATCGGATTAAAGCCTAGAATATTTTGATAGGAATCTTTGAATCGTTCAAAAACGGGAAATAGGGTTTTATCGTAAAACATGTTCGACACAATGATTTAATTATGAATTAAATTAGAAATTGAGAGATAAGGTATTTAAAAGTGTTTTAAATACCATATATATGTGTTAGGAATCATATATAATTCATGGCACTAGGTGATAAAGATTAATTGGATTAATCATATCAAAATTACTTGGAAATGTCCCAATTAATTGCCTTAAAATCAATTTCAATTTTGAATTGAAATTAGAAATGAATTGCAAGCTGAAAATTCACAATTAGGATTCAATTCATAATGGATTTAGTGGCATTTCCACTCTTGCATGATGATGCATAGTGGAAAACAACACAACCATGCACTAGATGCATGTGTTGTGAATTAAACACCTAGAATCCACTTTGAGATGCATTTTGACCATGTGGCTAGTGTCATGAAGCTTGTCTTCGCATGGGAGAGGTCTATAAAAGGTGCTTGAATCAGATTCAAGAAGGATCAAGCTTTCATCTTAGTGTTATGCTGCAAAATTTCTCCCTCAAGCATTCTCTCATCTCATTTCTTCCTAAAGCTTGTACCTTCAAGCATTCCCTTCCTATTTCTTACTTCTATAGACTCCCACAAGTCTTTCTAGGCCCAAGAGAATAGTAGGGAAGACTCTAGAGGTTGTCCAAGGAGCATAGGAGAGGCAAACACCACAAGGAGTTTCACATAAGTGAGCTACAAAGGTTGGTGTTCTCTCAACTCTATATTCTGTCTTTTATAGAACACGCATGCTTTAGGAGCAAAATTGAATGTCTTAAGTGCTTTCGATCTTCAATTGCTTCCGCATGTGTTATATGAACACCTTCAGCATTACCATCCAGGGTTAATTTTGCCAAATTTCCTTCATTGCTTAAGGGAAGTCCCTTGCGCTTAGATTCTATCCTGCGTTAACTCAGTCAATCTTCTCCTGCATGTTCGGGGCGCATAAAAATTTACTCTTATATATATTTATATTTATATGTATGTTTTATTTTTAGAAGGCAATTAGACATCAAAACACATGCTTTCGTTTTGGCTTACCCACATTGGTGATGAAAGGTATCCAACTACGGGCATTACCTTTTTTTACTGTCCTTTGTGCTCATGGGATGCATTTGCGTCTTCGCGCAGTGGCAAACTATGGGTGTCATAAATGCCCCTGGCTACAAACACGTCGCATTCCAGAGGAACGCATGCGTTATTTTATTTATGCACTGACTCCCCCAAACTTAAATTGGACAATGTCCCTATTGTCCCCTAAACTTACACTGGAGCGCATGGACTTAAGGAAATCAAGGCTGAGTTGCGGCAGGGTGAAAATGCGAAGGGATTTTCCTTAAGGTCTGAGGAAATGAAGACAAAGGTTAAACCAATTTAACTAATGTGGGCAAGAAAATTAAGAATGTCAGTTGCATGGATTTTAAAGCAAAGGAGCTAACGTAGAGAATATGGTAGAGAAAGACATTATATTAAGGCAGAAAGAAAATTGCGATGAGATAGAACGTCAAGTTATATTGATATAATGCGGTACAAAATTATAAAAACAGGGCGCATACATCTAAAGTAAACAAAAGAAAACAAGAGAAAAGATAAAGAAGTGTTTTCTATTCCTGCGGTAACGGTGGTGGTGGTGGTCTTGGATCCCTCAGGGCAGGCGGAGGCATGGAACCACGCACTTGTGATGGGCCTGCGCTAGTGGGTCTTTGTTGCGCAGTTGGCTGTGCGAACAGATTTGGCGTGATTGGCAGGTGGCCAAAGGATTCAGTCCATCACAACAAGAAGAGGACCAAGGAGTTTATGCGTGTGGATAGCTCCTCTTGTTGCTTGCACAGTAGCTCTTGCTGCTGGCACATTCGCTCCTGTTGTTGGCGCAAGGGCTTTGTAATCTCTTGAATCATCTGCCGCAGCTCAGAGAAGAAAAGGGTTGTGTCTATATCAAGTAGGGGGTCAGCCGCAGGATCACTTGCGCTCGCAACAGGTGTGGCTTGCGGAGAGGAACTTGGCGTAGGGACTTCCTCATTGATGCGAGGAGGGCTTGGCAATGAGGCTTCAAAATTCTCCTCCTGTCGCAAGCCTTCATCGAGTTGCGGTGTTTCTTGGACTGGTGGTTGCGAAGGTGGTGGTGGCAAGGATCCCTGAGGTTGGGTGCAAACAGTGCTTTCCTGCGCTGGTGGAGTAGATTGAGGGATCCTTGCGGCTGGTGGTGGGTTTCTACTCGTGGTTTGCTTGCGCCACTTCTTCTTTGGTGCTTCAGATGAAGGCGTAGGTACTGTTGGTTGAGATGCGGGGGCTGGTTGCTGGTTGCTTCCTTTCAGACGCATATCGCGGGTGCGCGTTACGCGCGTCCACCATTGGTGGTCAAAATCTTTCCACAAGGGGCGGATTTCTTCGTCTGCTGCGGGCTGAAGACCTGATGCGCGGCAGAGTCTTGTGACGAGGTGTCACACCCCCTCCTGGACCACCTGCTAGCTTAGCCCGAAAGACGGCGTGAAGCCAACAGACATCATCACCTCTAACGATCCCTGTTGACCCTACTGAAACATTGAACCTGATAAACATACTAATCATAGATATAAAACATTCTATGTGAAACACCACACAGCGGAATCCACGGAAAACTTTCAACATACACATGGTGCAGCCCTGACATAACCTGGTTTGGAAAGTAACCTGATATAGATATCACGACCAAAACATATACAACTAGGGTTATACATCCACGACCTCTAGGAAGATATTATACAACCCTTACAAAACATTTACAATATGAACGGACTCAATATACAACTCCAACCACGTACTGGAGCCTGATCCAGAACTTTCAGCAGACGTTGGCAGTGTATCAGGCACCGGGAGCTCGATCTCTACCTGAAAATGGAAAAACATTTTGAAAGAATGAGCTACGAAGCCCAGTGAGTGACTAACTTTAAAACTCTAAATCCGGAAGTCAAAACACGTGATAAACCTTTAAACGTATAAATATGCTCAATCAAAGCGTTTAACATAAACGTGTAATAATAAAGGCTTTCCAAAACATCTCGTAAGTTCGTCATTAAAAATCTAGCAAGGCATATTAAGTACATCAAACGTTTTAACTAGCATGACCGATTTACGTTGTGTAAGGCACGCCCAGTACAACCAACGTTTACTAGTCCTACGATGTAGTGGGGCCCGCCCAGCACTCCCATCGTCTTTGTCGTAGTGGGGCCCGCCCAGCACTCACGACAGCATCGTTGTCACGGAGTACACTCAACGTCAACAACGGAATATAACCTGTGTGCACACGGTACCATATAGCCTCGGGCTCAATATCTCAGTCATGTAGTCAATAGAAATCTCAAAAAATCACATGAAAACATTAAAACATGCCTGCTTATCGTTATCTTTCGTAAAACTTAAGCTTACTCAGTTTGCTCGTGAAAAACTGAAAATCATTTAGAAGTACTTACTAATCCATACTTTGCTTTAAAAGATATCGTTTCAGCTACTTTTCATAAAGTCATTAGCCACGTGCTCGTATATAAACCTCATTAGAAAATCTGAGCTCAAAACTCATGCTTGAAACCGTTCATAAAAATCATATATCATTCATGGAAAAGCATGTAAAACATATAATCATGAACAACCGTATAAGAACATTTTCGAAATTCATTTTGTCACTCACTGTCTTATCTAGTTCCCCGGTTTGTAGACTCGACCTATTTCCTCTTGGCCTGTCAAATAACCAAAACCGAGCATTAGAACCATAGATGGTCTCATTCTTCCATGCTCATAAATTCTAGACACTTGAATTAAGAACCACATTCACATTCTACTTTCCAGATTTTCCAGATTCTATACCCTAACTTCCAATACCCATAACTTCCTCAATACCAAACCAAAATTAATGAAATACACATAAAACTCTTCATTTTCGAACACTCTACAACTTACCTGAAGAAATGAAAATGAGATTCTCAACCGATTTGCCCAGAATTGCCCCGAACACAGACAACACAGATTCGAGGTTCCCTGCTACCCTTTATCTAACTCCTGAAATTAACCCTAGTTAAAGTCATTTGTGGCTCACGCAATCTTCATGAAGGTTGTAGGAAATTGAATAATATTTCCAACCATACCAAATAGAGCTTCTGATTCGACTTGTACACCCCCGAATGCTCAAAACACCAGAGAACACCAGAGATCCTCTTGGTTTGCTCGAAAATCCTGTGCTCTGTTTTCCATTCCAAAAACCATTAACTTCTCATACGATTTAGCTCAAGCTTCCTTCATGAAATTTGTTAGAAAATGAACTAAATTTCAAGAAAATAAAACCTCACCTCTTTATTCCTTCTGTGTAGCTCAAACCGAATAAAAAACCAGAGGTTGACAGGTTGATCTCAGATCCTGCAATGGCTGGCTTTGCATGGGCTTTTCCCTATCTTCTTCAACCTCAAACCACGAAATTCTTCTTCTTCTTCCTCCTTCACTCTCTCCTTAATGTGCTCTGAAATTTTGGGTCGAAAATGATGGAAAAAGAGCTGGTAATGGGCTGGTAAAAAAAAACTGTCGGTGGTGGGTTCTTCCCAAATCCACTACCCACCGAATGGGTTAGTTCCCATTTCCTCTTTTTTTTTTTATTTTTTTTTTATTTTTTTCTTTTTCCCTTTTCCTTTTCTTTTCCTTTTCTTTTCTTCCATTTTTCCATTCTTTTCTTTCTTTTAAATTAGAGAATGCCAACAACTTAGTCCAACTTCCACTATAGATGACAAGAGAAAATTATCTAAAGAAAGTCTCGGGTTTACAACTTACCTCCCCCTTATGAAATTTCGTCCTCGAAATTTATAAGTCTTAGGTGAAGAGTGTCGGGTAACTCCTCCTAATTTTATCTTCTGACTCCCAGGTTGCCTCCTCTACTCCGTGATGTCTCCAAAGAACTTTCACGAGTGGGATCGTTTTGTTCCTCAAAACTTGCTCCTTTTTGTCGAGGATTTGAACTGCTTCCTCTTTATAACTCAAGTCTTCTTTCAGCTCAATCGGTTGCTCTTGCAACACATGGGATGGATCTGGAATATATTTACTCAACATGGACACATGAAAAACATCATGTATTCGAGCGAGTTTCGCTGGCAATTCAAGTCTATAGGCTGCTGGTCCAACTCATTCTATTATCTGGTAAGGACCAATATATCTAGGACTCAGCTTACCTTTCCTCCCAAAGCGAAGAACACCTTTCCACGGAGATAACTTTAAGAAAACTCGATCTCCAACTTGGAACTCTAAGTCTCTTCGTCGCTTATCTGCATAGCTCTTCTGTCGATCCTGAGCTATTTTTAGATTCTCCCTAATCAACTTAATATTATCTGAGTAACTTGTACCAACTTAGGACCAACTAGCTTTCGCTCTCCCACTTCGTTCCAGCACACAGGAGTCCTGCATGGTCTGCCATACAAAGCCTCGAATGGTGCCATGCCGATACTAGACTGGTAGCTATTATTATAAGCGAACTCCATAAGTGATAAGTGGGTATCCCAACTTCCCTTAAACTGAAGGACACATGCTCTCAACATGTCCTCTAAGGTCTGGATGGTCCTCTCAGACTGACCATCTGTCTGGGGATGGAACGCTGTACTGAATTTCAACTTTGTTCCCATTGCTTTCTACACACTAGGCCAAAACTTAGAAGTAAACCTCGGATCCCTATCTGAAACTATGGACACTAGAACTCCATGTTGACTCACAATCCTGTCGACGTATAGTTTAGCTAGCTGATCTAGTGTAGACGTCGCTTTAATCGGTATAAACCGTGCTGTCTTGGTGAGTCTGTCCACTATTACCCATATACCATCATGTCCACTAGGAGTACGAGGTAATCCAAACAGAAAATCCATGGTAATATGCTCCCACTTCCATTCTGGCACTGGCAGTGGATTAAGGAGTCCTCTTGGCCTCTGTCTCACTGGTTTAACCTGTTGGCAGATCAAACATCTGTCGACATATTCAGCTATCTCCCACTTCATACCAGACCACCAATCAGTTTTCTTCAGAGTTCTGTACATCTTGGTGCTTCCTGGATGCATAGCGTAAGCTGAACTGTGAGCTTCCTCTAATATAGCACTCTTAAGCTCACTAATACTCGGAACGCATAGTCTTCCCTGCTTAACTATGGCTCCGTCTGTTCTCAACTCAAATTCTGCCTCTGGGCCTTGCTTGGACTTTGCAAGCATCTTCTGCAAATTACTATCCTCTGGCTGTCTTCCCACAATCTGTGCTACTAAAGAAGACCTAACCTGAAATTGAGCTAAAAGACTCCCTGAGCTTCCTGCAGTCATAACTGCCTTGAAACCTCTTAACTCACTTAGCAAGCTTGCTCGAATACGACACAAGGCACTCTTCGGAAGTCTCGACTTCCTACTCAGCGCATCTGCTACCACGTTAGCCTTACCTGGATGATATTCTATGGTGCAGTCATAATCTTTAATCAGTTCTAGCCATCGTCTCTGCCTTAGATTCAGCTCTTTCTGATCAAACATGTACTTTAAACTCTTATGATCTGTGAAAATGTGGCACTTCTCACCGAATAAATAATGTCTCCAAATCTTTAGTGCTAGAACAACTGCTGCTAGCTCAAGATCATGGGTAGGGTAATTACACTCATGCTTCTTCAACTGCCTTGAAGCATAAGCTATCACCTTTCCTTCCTGCATCAGCACGCAACCTAATCCTTGCCTTGAAGCATCACAATAGATCACATACTCTTTCCCTGTTACAGGAAGTGTCAGAATAGGCACTGTCACCAATCTCTTTTTCAGCTCATGGAAACTCTGTTCGCATTTATCCAACCACTCAAACTTAGCATTCTTCCTTGTCAAAGCTGTCAAGGGTAATGCTAATCGTGAGAAATCCTCAACAAAACGTCTGTAGTACCCGGCCAGGCCTAGGAAACTACGAACCTCTGTTGCACTAACTGGTCTCTCCCAGTTGACAATAGCTTCCACTTTCTGCGGGTCAACACTAACTCCGTCCGCTGAAACTACATGCCCTAAGAACACTACTTGATTCAACCAGAACACACATTTGCTGAACTTAGCGTATAGCTGTTTATCACGTAGTGTCTGTAGAACAATCCTCGGATGTTCCTCATGGGCTTTCCTGTCAATTGAGTAAACTAGTATGTCATCGATGAACACTATCACAAACTGATTTAAATACTGATGGAAGATCCTGTTCATGAGGTCCATGAAAACTGCTGGCGCATTCGTTAAACCGAATGGCATCACTAAAAACTCATAGTGCCCATACCTCGTCCTGAATGCTGTCTTAGGAATATCTGATTCCCTAACCTTAAGCTGGTGGTATCCTGACCTCAGATCAATTTTAGAGAACACTGCTGCTCCCCTTAACTGGTCAAACAAGTCATCGATGCGTGGTAGAGGATACTTGTTACGTATCGTGACCTTGTTTAACTGCCTGTAATCAATGCATAATCTCAGGGTACCATCTTTCTTCTTCACGAATAACACTGGAGCTCCCCAAGGTGATACACTAGGCCTAATGTATCCCTTGTCAACTAGTTCTTGCAACTGCACCTTCAGCTCCTTAAGCTCGCTCGGAGCCATCCTGTATGGTGCCTGTGAAATAGGTGATGGTCCTGGTAACAATTCAATAGTGAACTCCACCTCTCTATCAGGTGGCAAACCCGATAGATCAGCCGGAAAAACATCAAGAAATTCGTTCACCACAGGAACATCTTCTGGTTTCAGCTTTTCTTCTTGCACCTCTACTACGTGTGCAAGAAACGATGTACAACCCTTCCTCAACAACTTCTCAGCTTCCAGAGCTGAAATCAAACTCATAGGAATAATCTTCCTCTCACCTCTGAAAACTACTTCAGTCAAATCTAGTTTCTTAAAAGTCACTTCCTTCCTATGGCAATCCATAGAAGCATAGTGAGTGAATAAGAAATCCATTCCCAAAATCACATCCAACGCCTGCAACTCAAGGGGAAGAAGATCCACTAACATACAGAGACCTTCCACTACAACCTCACAATCACGCAACACCTCATTAACTAATAAAATGTCACCAACTGGAGTGCATATGACTAACTCCTCAGATAAAGGCTCTAGCATCCTATTCAGCTTAGTTAAAAACATACTAGAAACAAAGTAATGCGTAGCGCCTGGATCTAATAAAACACGTGCAGGTACATTACAAATCAAAATCGTACCAGTGATCACATCTGGTGCATCCTCTGCTTCCTGTTGAGTCATGGCGTAGACTTTTCCCTGCTGCCTAGGTCTCCCCACAACTCCCTTTTGCCTTGCACCACTGGTTCCCTCTCCTGCGGCTGCTGGGATTCTCGGCTGCTCAACTGTGTGGGACTCAACTCCCTGGTCCTTCTGAACTGCTGCCCTCAGCTGTGGGCAATCCCTCTTGAAGTGCCCTGGTTGTCCACACTGGTAACACACACCGACGCCAACAAGACATTGACCCCGATGATTCTTGCCACAACTTACACATGGGGTTCTCCTGGATTCACTAGCAACGGACTCCTGACCCGTTCGCGGTCTTGCTACTGAACTCGCAAACTGACTGGGGGCTCTTTGACTCTGCCTCTGATAGGCACTACCCGAACTCATCTGCCTTGATAACTGGCCACCAGATTGACGCTTGAAGTCTTGACGACCTGAAACATTCACTCCAACTGTGAACCTCCGCTGCTCATGACCCCGAAAACCACTAGCTGTTGGAGCTCCACGACTAGGCTCCAATGCCGCCTTTTCCTCTATAATACTCTGCTCCACACGTAAAGCAGTCTCTACTAGCTGGGAAAAATCCGTCCACTTGGCAATAGCGGTAACTGGGGTACGTATCTCAAAACGTCCCTCTCTCAAACCTGCGACACCTGTCACTCTCCGATGCCACAATCACTTCAGCATACCGTGAAAGCTCGGTATACTTTCTCTCGTACTCGGCCACTGAAAGTGACCCTTGTTTCAGCTCCAGAAACTCATCTTTCTTCGCCTCACAATATGTGGTGGGGTAGTACTTTTCCTCGAATATGCCCCTAAATGTCTGCCAATCTAACGTACGTGCATCACTGCGCCTCGCTATAATGGACTTCCACCATCCTTCCGCCTCCTTCTGCAAAAGGAATGTGGCTAATTTGACTTTTCGCTCCTCAGGACAGCTCATCACGTCGAAGCATTTCTCCAACATATTCAACCAGACCTCGACGTCAGCTAGATCCGTGGAACCCTCAAACACGGTGGCTCCTAACTTCTTCAACCGTTCAATCCCATACGTCTTTTCCGGATCACTAGGCCCTGCTCTCTCTGGCCTACCGATCTCCTATGCAGATCTAGCAAATCGCTCACTCCCTGCCTCATTCTGACCTCTCGGGGTACTGGATCCCCTTTCAGATTGACTTTGGGTAGGATCCTGCGTCCCGTCCTGATTCTACCTGCGTCGTCTGCTGGTACGTGGTGGCATGACTCCTATAACATATCAACACATCAGACATGCTATAGATACTTAACTCAGATGCATGATACTAAACTTATACCACATTCTAGCCTGACTCGACTTACTCTCAACAATACTCGGACCATTCTCCGCTAGTTCTATCTGAACTGACCCAACGTCTAACTATTTACTTCCTGGATTTTCTTAGCACTAACTGCCATGTCTCATTTCCCATGGAGCTAACTGCTCTGATACCAAGTTGTCACACCCCCTCCCGGACCACCTGCTAGCTTAGCCCGAAAGACGGCGTGAAGCCAACAGACATCGTCACCTCTAACGATCCCTGTTGACCCTACTGAAACATTGAACCTGATAAACATACTAATCATAGATATCAAACATTCTATGTGAAACACCACACAGCGGAATCCACGGAAAACTTTCAACATACACATGGTGCAGCCCTGACATAACCTGGTTTGGAAAGTAACCTGATATAGATATCACGACCAAAACATATACAACTAGGGTTATACATCCACGACCTCTAGGAAGATATTATACAACCCTTACAAAACATTTACAATATACAACTCCAACCACGTACTGGAGCTTGATCCAAAACTTTCAGCAGACGTTGGCAGTGTATCAGGCACCGGGAGCTCGATCTCTACCTGAAAGTGGAAAAACATTTTGAAAGAATGAGCTACGAAGCCCAGTGAGTGACTAACTTTAAAACTCTAAATCCGGAAGTCAAAACACGTGATAAACCTTTAAACGTATAAATATGCTCAATCAAAGCGTTTAACATAAACGTGTAATAATAAAGGCTTTCCAAAACATCTCGTAAGTTCGTCATTAAAAATCTAGCAAGGCATATTAAGTACATCAAACGTTTTAACTAGCATGACCGATTTACGTTGTGTAGGGCACGCCCAGTACAACCAACGTTTACTAGTCCTACGATGTAGTGGGGCCCGCCCAGCACTCCCATCGTCTTTGTCGTAGTGGGGCCAGCCCAGCACTCACGACAGCATCGTTGTCACGGAGTACACTCAACGTCAACAACGGAATATAACCTGTGTGCACACGGTACCATATAGCCTCGGGCTCAATATCTCAGTCATGTAGTCAATAGAAATCTCAGAAAATCACATGAAAACATTAAAACATGCCTGCTTCTCGTTATCTTTCGTAAAACTTAAGCTTGCTCAGTTTGCTCGTGAAAAACTGAAAATCATTTAGAAGTACTTACTAATCCATACTTTGCTTTAAAAGATATCGTTTCAGCTACTTTTCAGAAAGTCATTAGCCACGTGCTCGTATATAAACCTCATTAGAAAATCTGAGCTCAAAACTCATGCTTGAAACCGTTCATAAAAATCATATATCATTCATGGAAAAGCATGTAAAACATATAATCATGAACAACCGTTTAAGAACATTTTCGAAATTCATTTTGTCACTCACTGTCTTATCTAGTTCCCCGGTTTGTAGACTCGACCTATTTCCTCTTGGCCTGTCAAATAACCAAAACCGAGCATTAGAACCATAGATGGTCTCATTCTTCCATGCTCATAAATTCTAGACACTTGAATTAAGAACCACATTCAGATTCTACTTTCCAGATTTTCCAGATTCTATACCCTAACTTCCAATACCCATAACTTCCTCAATACCAAACCAAAATTAATGGAATACACATCAAACTCTTCATTTTCGAACACTCTACAACTTACATGAAGAAATGAAAATGAGATTCTCAACCGATTCGCCCAGAATTTCCCCGAACACAGACAACACAGATTCGAGGTTCCCTGCTACCCTTTATCTAACCCCTGCAATTAACCCTACTTAAAGTCATTTGTGGCTCACGAAATCTTCATGAAGGTTGTAGGAAATTGAATACGCTTTCCAACCATACCAAATAGAGCTTCTGATTCGACTTGTACACCCCCGAATGCTCAAAACACCAGAGAACACCAGAGATCCTCCTGGTTTGCTCGAAAATCCTGTGCTCTGTTTTCCATTCCAAAAACCATTAACTTCTCATACGATTTAGCTCAAGCTTCCTTCATGAAATTTGTTAGAAAATGAACTAACTTTCATGAAAATCAAACCTCACCTCTTGATTCCTTCTGTGTAGCTCAAACCGAATAAAAAACCAGAGGTTGATAGGTTGATCTCAGATCCTGCAATGGCTGGCTTTGCATGGGCTTTTCCCTATCTTCTTCAACCTCAAACCACGAAATTCTTCTTCTTCTTCCTCCTTCACCCTCTCCTTAATGTGCTCTGAAAGTTTGGGTCGAAAATGATGGAAAAAGAGCTGGTAATGGGCTGGTAAAAAAAAAACTGTCGGTGGTGGGTTCTTCCCAAATCCACTACCCACTGAATGGGTTAGTTCCCATTTCCTCTTTTTTTTTTTTCTTTTTCCCTTTTCCTTTTCTTTTCCTTTTCTTCCATTTTTCCATTCTTTTCTTTCTTTTAAATTAGAGAATGCCGACAACTTAGTCCAACTTCCACTATAGATGACAAGAGAAAATTATCTAAAGAAAGTCTCGGGTTTACACGAGGCCGGGGCAAAACATTGCGCCCTTGGGTTTTGCGGCAGTCTAGCGCAATGTGGCGACGAGGATTTTACCCAAGTCGAGGGGGATTCCCTTCATGACGCAGTAGACGAGAACAACCCTTTGAAGGCTCAATGTGGCATCATGCGTTGTGGGCATGATGCGATTCTTCACCCAGTGCATCCAGCAAGTGGCCTCAAAGTCCAATGATTGAGACTTCAGGGTTCTCGCAGCTCCATGGTTGTCCCACTTGGACCCAGGTCTGGCCACCGCAAGTAGTGCTGCGTTCAGGAAATCGTTGTCGAGGCAGTTGATGAGCGCATTCCCCTCTGCGTCATGAATGTCTCGCAGTTCGTACACGTTGTTGATGCACGTAGAGGAGAATGCGACTGCGTGGCCTCCCACCAAAACTTCGTCGACTTCCTCTTGCCATTGCGCTCGGTAGAAGTCGTGGACTAGCGCAGGGGCGTAGGTGCGAGGGTTTTCGCAAACCGTTTCCCATCTGCGTTGGAAGATCTGATCTGTCATCGTTTGCAAGAGGGTGCAACTGAACCCTCTTTCTTCTTGAAACTACCCCTTGTCGTCAACCACTTTTTCCTTGCCTGCGCTCACTTTTTCTTTGCCTTTGCCTTTTGGTGCGGTGGGTGCCCCTTTTCTCTTCTTGCTTTGGCCTGCCGCAGGCTTCTCAACTGGCTCTTGGATGACTACCCCTGTGGGCTAGATGTTGCGGCGATGGTTTAGGGGAAGCTCATCCTCAGAATCAGTGGACTCGGAGTCCAATGTTGTCGCAAAGATGTCTAGATTGGTTGCGGCAACTTCTGCGGCGATTTGGTCTTGCGCTGTCTTGCTGGCGCATTCTTTCTCTCTGGCCACGTCTTCATCCGGTTCGGTGAAGCTTCGCGAGGGAGAAAAACAAGGGTTTAGGGTTCTTGGAGAAGATGAAGAAGATGAAGTTTTGAGAGAGAAGACGCATTCCCTTTTATAGCTAACGCAAGGTTTAGCTAGCTTTGGTATTGATGCCTTTTCGCATCCCACGTAGATATGTGATCATGATTATCATGGGGGAATGTGGGCGGTTGCCTCGGGTAATGTGCAAAGACAGGGATTAGTGCGGCTCATTAAATGCAAAATGATTATGGTTGCGCCTCCAATGCGAGTAATATACAGATGAATTGGGACATGCGTTAGGGTTTTCCTTCTAAGGTCTTACCGCAACAAAATTCTAACGCAAATAAATCTAATGCGAGCAGGACATTCGATGGGATCTAACCTATCAAAATAATAACGCAATAAAATAAACATGCGGAAGGAAAGAAAATAATTACAACTTCTAACCTGTTGTGCTCTTACTTTGCGTTAGGTCCTGACGCAGCTGAGAGCACTTTTTGTCATGGACCTACTTTTGTCTTGTTATTTTAAGGCGTATCTTTTAGAAGAATAATTTCAACTACCTCGTCCAAGGTCCCATCAATGTACGACTTTATTCTTTGTCCGTTGACCTTAAAATTTCTCTTTCCGTCAGTAGAATGTAGGTCAACTGCCCCATATGGATATATCTTGTGGATAGTGTATGGGCCCGACCATCTAGATTTCAACTTACCTGGAAAGAGACGTAAGCGAGAGTTGAATAACAATACCTTCATTCCTTCTTTAAGATCCTTCTTGCATATTCTTCTGTCATGCCATTGTTTTTGTTTTCCTCTATTTATCTTGGCATTCTCATATGCGCTTCTTCTAAATTCTTCTAATTCTGACAGCTGGCGCAATCGTTCCAATCCTGTCGCATCTGGATCAAAATTAAGACGCTTTAGTGTCCAATGCGCTCTGTGCTCCAACTCTAAAGGCAAATGACAGGCCTTGCCAAACACCAACGCATAAGGAGACATCCCTATGGGTGTTTTGAAAGCTGTGCGATATGCCCATAACGCATCACCCAGATGTTGCGCCCAGTCCTTTCTGTTTGTGCTGACCACTTTCTCGAGAATTCTCTTTATTTCCCTGTTTGATGCCTCAACCTGTCCATTGCTTTAAGGGTGATAAGCTATTGCGATATGATGTTTGAAATTGTATTTTTGCAACAGCTTAGTCATGACCTTGTTTACGAAATCGGTCCCTTATCACTGATAAGTCTTCGTGGCACACCAAATCTTGTAAAAATATTCTTCCTAAGGAACTTTGCCACGGTAGTCGCATCATTCTTAACGCAAGCGATTGCCTCCACCCATTTAGTGACATAGTCAACTGCGAGGAGGATATATTGGTATCCTTGCGATGATGGAAAAGGTCCCATAAAATCGATTCCCCAGACATCAAACGACTCAATTTCTATTATATAGTTCTGCGGCATCTCGTTCCTTGCGCTGATATTACCAGTGCGTTGACACTTGTCGCATCTATCCACATATCTCTTTGCGTCCTGGAACAAAGTAGGCCACCAGTAACCACTCTGCAACACCTTTGCCGTAGTGCGTTGGCCTCCAAAGTGTCCTCCATATGGAGCTTCATGGAAAACTCCCAAAATTTTCAACGCATCTCCTAATGATCTGGTCTGGTCCTCTGCAATAGAGATAAGGGTCATCCCATAAATAAAATTTAAGTTCATGAAAAAATTTCTTACGATGTTGGGCTGAGTATTCTTCAGGTAAGACCCCTGCGGCGAGATAGTTTGCGATGTCCGCAAACCATGGTTCTTCTTCTTCAATCATCAGTAGCTTCTCATCAGGGAATTCCTCTGCGATAGGGATATCTGACGCATCTACCTTCTCAGGATTCTCCAAGCGCGATAAATGATCTGCGACCAAGTTCTCACTCCCCTTTTTGTCCTTGATCTCTAGATCAAATTCTTGCAGCAATAAGATCCATCAAATCAACCTTGGTTTCACATCTTTTTTAGTGATTAGGTATTTTATCGCCGCATGATCTGTGTAGAAAGTTACTTTGGAGCCAATTAAATAAGCACAAAATTTATCAAAAGCATAAACAACAGCTAATAATTCCTTCTCGGTTTTTGTGTAGTTAATTTGTGCTTCATTCAATGTGTCCTGCTGGCATAATAAATAGGGTGCAGAATTGATAGCGAGCATAGCTAGCTAGTTTTCCCTAATCAATTTAGCTAGTCTTTTATGATTTATTGGCTATTTTATTGCACTTAATGTTTATTTTGTAGGAAATTGTTGATTGGAGCTAAAACGTGATTTTTTGCAAATTAGCATGTTTGATCTTGCTTAGGAGGAAAGAAAAGAATATATGTTTATCATGTTCATAGAGAAAAATCATTCTTGTTGTTACTGTTGAGAAAATAAATTATGTCATGGCCTATGCACAGTTTGCAATGTTTAATAAAGTTTAGGCAAAAAGAGCTACCCCTGTTGTGATCAGTTAGGCCAACCAGAGAAATCTCAGGTTAAGGGTCCCTGCAATAGGTGTGTGAAAGCTAGTGCCACATATAAATGCTAAATTTAATTGCAATTTATAAGCACCTAAGTATGGAGGAAAACAAACTAATTTGTTCCATTAACTCATTAGTGAAACCTTAGTGCCAGTGTAGAGGGAAGATGAGCTGAGAGTTTAATAATCCAATCCCGGGTTAGTAGAGTCTGATCTCGTTGAGTTAGATCTCGCTTATGCAAGTTAATTTTGGAAAAATTTTAATCTGTCTCCCTCATTGGTCCTTATGTGCATGTCTCTTGCTTGCTTGGTTATTGACTTTTGAGCCTTGAGGATTAAGTCATGTTTGTTGCATCCATTCTTCTACTGTATGTTGGATTTTTAGTTTGCTCGAGGACTAGCAAAAGCTTAAGTTTGGGGGTGTTTGATAGCGAGCATAGCTAGCTAGTTTTTCCTAATCAATTTAGCTAGTCTTTTATGATTTATTGGCCATTTTATTGCACTTAATGTTTATTTTGTAGGAAATTGTTGATTGGAGCTAAAACGTGATTTTGGAGTCAATTGGGTGTTCGGGACATGAAAAAGGGCTAAAAGATCGAAAAAGGATAAAGTTGGAAGAAGTCAAATTCAGCCCAGCTGATTTCAAAAAAAAAAAAAAAAAAAAAAACTTCATAGCGTTGCGACGCTATAGGCAAAATTTCCAGATTCGCGGTATCGCGACAGCGTCGCGACGCTGTCCATAGCGTCTCGACGCTACGACGAAAAAATCAGAATATAAGGAAATTTCGGCTAGGTTTTAGGGGACTTCGTTTTGGGACTTTTTGGAGCCGACAACAGAGGAAAAACAGAGCATTTTGGAGCTGAAGCAAATGGAGCAAGTTGGAAATCAACCCATTGTTCGTGGGGATCGTGACGGGGACGTTCGGTCTCGGCCTACAACGAGTTTAATTCCTCTTTCCCTCACTTTAGTTAGTTTTTATGGTTGTTTTAGACTGTTGCTATATTGTAACGTTGTGTATGAGTAGCTAGGCTTTAATTCTTAGGGATTGATGTAGCCGTTGGGCACGTTATGGATTGATTTACAGTTTTTATGCTATTGATGTCATTTATGCATATTTGTGTCCTTAATGCTTTCAATTTACCGGCCATAAATTGATTGATGTTTATGCTTGAATCTAACTCGGGAGAGAGGATTTAAATTAGAAATCAATATGCATAACTAGAATTTAGCTAAAAATCGGGAGATTAAGGTTAATTCTAGAAATTGTTATAAAGGTTAGCCTTATTGCCTTGTATGTTTATTGGATTTAGATAGGGATATCGGGTTCAATTACATATGGGAGAATCATGTATGCTCGGGAGAGATATGTGTGATTTTAGTTGCCAAGATTTATGAATCATAGTATGTGTTAATCCGTTTATTAATCCATAACTCCAATTGGTGAAATCAAATCCCTAAGACCAATTCTTCCCATTAGATTGTCACTTTTTGCTTTAGTTTTGTGTTTGAATCAATTATATTCTCATTCAATTCGATTCCCTAAATAAAATTGGTCAAAAGTATTTTCGGTAATTAAAATTGACTAGACACCAATCCAGAGGACGACATTCGAATTTACATTCACTATATTATAACTTGACCCGTACACTTGCGGTTAGCAATTTGCGCATCAAGAATCTTTTCCTTTTTCTGTGCCAGAACTGCTCCAACTGCCACGTCACTCGCATCACACATCAGGACAAATGGTTCCTTCCTATCAGGAGTTGCGAGAATGGGCGCAGTGACTAGCGCATGCTTCAGATTTTTGAATGCCTTGGCGCATTCCTCTGAAAATTCAAATCTTCTATTTGTTTCCAATAATGCGCATAGTGGCTTTGTAATATGCGAGATGTTCCTGATGAATCTGTGGTAGAAACCTGTGTGGCCCAAGAAACTTCGAATTCCCTTTACAGAGGTAGGTGGTGACAACTTTTCAATAACATCAATTTTTGCCTTATCGACTTCAATACTTGCGCGTGATATGCGATGGCCTAGGACGATGCCTTCTTCAACCATAAAATGGCATTTCTCCCAATTCAGCACTAGGCTAGTCTCCTCGCATCGCTCCAATACTCGTTCCAGCTGTGTTAGACAGTCTGTGAAAGACTTATCATATACTTAGAAGTCGTCCATAAAAACTTCAACTGATTTTTCTAGCAATTCTGAAAAGATGGCCATCAAACATCTCTGGAATGTTCCTGGCGCATTGCATAGCCCAAAAGGCATTCTTCTGAATGCAAAGGTTCCATATGGGCAGGTGAAGGTTGTTTTTTCTTGGTCCTCTGGCGCAATGGATATTTGGTTGTATCCTGAGTACCCGTCAAGGAAACAGTAATATGCCTGTCCGGCAAGTCGATCCAACATTTGATCAATGAATGGAAGAGGGAAATGATCCTTCTTCGTGATTGCATTGAGCTTGCAGTAATCCATGCATATGCGCCACCCAGTAGTGGTGCGTGATGGGATCAATTCATTGTTTGCGTTGGCTACCACTGTCATTCCTCCTTTCTTGGGCACGCATTGCACCGGACTCACCCATCTGCTGTCCGCAATAGGGTAAATCACACCTGCGTCGAGCCATTTGATAATCTCCTTTCTCATAACCTCCATCATTGTTGGATTTAATCTTCTTTGTCGCTCAATAAATTCATTGGATTCGTCCAGCAATCGAATTTTATGCATGCAGTACGAGGGGCTAATTCCCTTAATATATGCGAGACTCCATCCAATGGTCTTCTTGTGCTTTGCGAGGACCTGCATTAAAAGGTGTTCTTGCGGTTGATCAAGCTTTGATGAAATGATAACTGGCAGAGATTTTTCTTTTCCTAAAAATTTATACTTCAAATGCGTTGGGAGTGGCTTGAGCTCTAGCGCAGGTGGTTGCGCTATTGAAGGTAAGTTGGGAATTCTTTCTTTAAGATCTAGCGCATGAATTATTTATGTGGTTTGCGCCAAGATGCAGTTATCCTCAACTTGTTCTTCCTTTGCCTCCTCTCTTGTAGTGCTGAATGTATTTGACTGTAGTACTTCCAGTGGGGAACATACATCAATGCATGCTACCATGTCACATTCTTTGTTGTCATCTGGGTATTTTAATGAGGTGAGAAAATTAAAAACCACTTTTTGATCATTCATGCGCATGGTCAGCTCTCCTTTTTGCACGTCAATCAATGTTTGGCCGGTTGCAAGGAACGGTCTTCCCAAAATAATGGGAACTTCTCGGTCAGCTTCGTAATCAAGTATGATAAAATCTGCAGGAAAAATAACTTTGTCAACTTTTACCAAAACGTCTTCAATTTTTCCTTTGGGGTGGACCACAGATTTATCTGCCAATTGAAGCGTGACACTGGTTAGTCTTGCTTCTCCAATCCCTAGATGCTTGTAGACTGATAATGGCATTAAATTTATGCTTGCGCCAAGATCGCATAATGCTCTGCCAACATCGATTCCTCCTATCGAACAAGGAATCGTGGAGCTTCCAGGATCTTTCAATTTAGGTGGGAGCTTGTTGGCAAGTATTACGCTACATTCACTTGTCAACGCAACAGTCTCAAATTCTTTCCATGGTCTTTTGTTCGTCAGAATGCCTTTCAAGAACTTTTCGTAGCTAGGCATCTTCTCCAATGCCTCCACAAGTGGAATGTTGATGTGCAGCTCTCGCAAGACATTTAAAAATTTCTTGAATTGGGCTTCATCATTTTTCTTCCTTAATCTTTGATGAAAAGGTATTGCGGGCTTGTATGCGTCAGGCTGCTTTTCTGCGTGAGCCTCTTTCTTTTTGGGTTCTTTTTCTTCAGCTGCTTTTTCTTCTTGCGCCTGGTTGCTGTCTCTAGCGGTCGCGGTTGTAGTCAAATTTTCCTGCGTTGGCGCAAGGTCATTTGATTTCAACTGTCTTCCACTGCGAAGAGCTAGAGCATGGCAGTGCTCCTTGCCCTTTGGATCTTCTGTGTTGTTGGGTAACGCTCCCGCAGGTCTATTTTTAAGCTCTGACGCAAGCTGTCCTACCTACATCTCCAGACTGCGCAAGGATGTGGCCTGGCTTTGAACCACTGCATCATTCTTTGCCATATATTCCGTCTGGCTTGCCATAAACTCTTTCATCATTGTTTCCAGCGCATTTGAAGATGATGCTTTTTGGTTTCCACCGTCTGCGTTGATATTGCGCTGATATTTGCCCTGCGATGACTGTTCATTGTTAGAATTAAATAATCTAGGCGCAGGGTTTACATTACCTTGTTGTGGATGTTTATTTGCGCCACCATTCCATGAAAAGTTGGGGTGATTTCTCCATCCTGGGTTGTATGTGTTCGAAAATGGGTTGTTGTGCACAACTCCTTGCGGTCCAACGTAGAAAACTGATTCTAGGTTTGAAGGACACTGGTCATGCGTGTGTCCCTCTCCACAGATCCCGCATCCAACTGCGTTGAGTTGCGCGATCAAAGGTGCTGTGCTAGCCGTAAGCGCATCTATTTTGGTAGTCAACGCATCAATCTTTGCGTTGACTGAAGTCAATGTGTCGACCTCGAAACTTCCCGAGCTGGTTTTAATGGGTCTCCTTCTTCTGTCTTCTGCAGTGTCCCACTCGTAATTGTTGCGCGCAATCCAATCGAGGATTGCGTGAGCTTCATCATACGTTTTCCTGAGTAGCGCACCATTTGCAGATGAGTCCACTATGACTTGCGAGTTTTTGTTAAGTCCCACGTAGAAGGTTTCTAATTGAATGCAGAGTGGTAGTCCATGATGCGGGCAAAAGTCATCTTCCATCTGCGCAAAAGTCATTATTTTCTTCCTCAGTCTGGAGTTTGCGGTGGGTGGAAAGTATTTTTCCAAAAACTTATCGGCCAGATCATTCCATGTTGCGATGGAATTTGCTGGTTGCCGATTTAGCCATACTTTCGCCGCATCTCTTAACGAATAAGGGAATAGGATGACTTGCAGTTGCTCATGCGTTACTCCTGGTATAATGAATTTATTACAAATGTCCAGGAATGACTTTAGACGAGAGTGTGGATCTTCTGTTGGACTTCCTCTGAATTGTCCTGCGGCTGTTAGCATTTGAAACATAACAGGTTTTAATTCAAACCTTTCTGTTTCTAGAGTGGGCTGTATTATCCCTGGATTGAAATTACAATTTGCAGGGGCTGCATAATCTCTAATCCCTCTGGCCCTATCATCGGCCAATTGGATGGGATTTACTGGTCTGTTTGGTTGGTTGGGTGCTGCCATTTCTTCTGATTGTCTTCAGGCTCTTCGATTTCTTCTTCTTCTATGATATGTTCTGTCAGTTTCAAGATCAACTTCGAAATCGATCTATCGAGCAGCACGCATACAATCTCTGGTTAGCTGGAGAAAAAGTACTAAACAGGGAACGCTGTAAATAATATCACACGGAGTGTCAAATCAGAAAGATTATAAAAAATTTGTTGCCTTTCCCCGACAACGGCGCCAAAAACTTGATGGGTTGTGAGTATGTTCAATAAGTTAATCAAAAATAGTCGTAGATAATAATCAATCCAAGTATAAATTGACAAAATCAAGTAATACCTGGTGAGTCCAGGGTCGAATCCATAGGGAAAGGTTATTTGCAAAGTTTTAACAATACTTACTGATCTAAACTCGAAAACGTGTGATATTATATAAAAGAATAAATAAGAGAGTTGGTAAGCTTGAAAAATAAAATTCGCAGAAAGCCAAACATGCGACAAGAGTGAAAGGAAAAATATTAAGGAGAATAGTATCAAGGCTGTTGCGATTGCAACCTCATGCGTTTATAAGAACCTTGTAGCGCATACTTTGGTTAATTGATCCATTGATGCCTAAGTGAGAAAAAAATCATAAGTTTCCCTTTCGGTACTCCTTCTGCGTTTGGCATAAAACTATCAATTGGTTATTTGGCTAGTTCATGCGTAGGGCTTAGTTCTCTAAAACTTACAAGGGATTGCGTTAGTCTTAACGCAACCAAAGCTCATGCATGCACTATCTTTTAGCGGTAGTATTTTCATGCTACCAAGACTACATGTCATGCGCTAACTTGTTCCACTTAGAGATGTCCGCCTGCATTACCTGTCAGGGATTTAGCATACTGCTACCGCATCCGGCTGGCCAAGCGGGAGTTAGTTATGAAAATAGTATCGCAACTAAGTAGAAGGCAATTAATGTTTCATTAAATCAAAATGTGCGCTTACAAAATATACTTATCACCGCATGAGGTGCTTGCGCTAAGCCTTGAAGAGGAAAATTAGCTCATGCGAGCAAAACAATACATCATGCAATAATACATTGCCAACGCCAGTCTACTCTTAATCACAACTCTTTGTGATTTCTCTTTCTCCTTGATCTTCGTCCTCTCATCTCGTCCCTCGATTCTTGTGAACTATGAGTTCTCCCTATTTTTCTTGAGCAGACGACTTCTATTTATCGGCAAAGGAAGCTAACTTCTCCAAGCAACTTACTTCAGTTATCAACGACCAACTTGCAACTTTTCAGCCTACTTGCGTCAGTTGTGTCAGCATTGTCCTTTCATCCATCTTGTCTGTCTCTTGATCATCTTGGGATGTGTGCTTGTGCTGAGGCGAAACTTGGAAAACAACTGAATTAGCTGCGTTAGCGCACTATATTTTTATAATTTCTCACTGCATACATGAATTTAGTCTACCGCAATAAATTATCACATTTTCCTTTCTTATTGTGCTGAAGCAACGCATCATTGTTTCTTTTCGCCTTGTTTTAGCTTAAGTTTAAAGGACGAATAACTTGCTTTTTGCAAGTTATCAAGCCCCCATACTTAAACTATTGTTTGTCCTCAAGCAATGCCTATTATCAACTCTGCGAGAGTTACTTAGCTCTTCAACGCCTGCGATCCTAGCATCCTCTTTTCTCTTTTTCTTGCGCGCATTACCATCCAGGGTTAATTTTGCCAAATTTCCTTCATTGCTTAAGGGAAGTCCCTTACGCTTAGATTCTATCCTGCGTTAACTCAGTCAATCTTCTCCTGCATGTCCTGGGCGCATAAAAATTTACTCTTATATATATTTATATTTAGGGTCGATTGCAAATGTAGCAAAATGGCCCAAACTAATTGTAAAAGTAGCAGCCCGCAGAAATATTTGCAAAAATGGCAAAATCTCACCATCAGAAAACTAAAATTAGTAAACTGCCCATTACTGATAGAAAACTTTCTATCAGTGATAGAAAATTTTTCTATCACTGATAGATTCTATCAGTGATAGAAGTTTCTATCATTGATATTTTCTATCACTGATAGAAAGTTTTTCTATCAGTGATAGAAAATTTTTCTACCCCTGATAGAATCTATCAGTGATAGAAAGACTTTCTATCATAGAAGATTTCTATCAATATATATATATAATTTGACGAGGAAGAAGAAGATGCGCGCGCCGCCAATCAGTTTTTCTATCACTGATAGATTCTATCAGTGATAGAAAAAGTTTCTATCAGTGATAGAAAAAGTTTCTATCAGTGATAGAAAAAGTTTCTATCAGTGATAGAAATCTCCTATCACTGATAGAAACTTTATTCTATTAGTGATAGAAACTTTCTATCACTGATAGAAAATGTTTCTACCACTGATATAATCTATCAGTGATAGAAATAACAGTGATAGAAACTTTATTCTATCAGTGATAGAAACTTTCTATCACTGATAGAAAATTTTTCTACCACTGATAGAAAGAATTTCTATCATAGAAGATTTCTATCATTTTTCTACCACTGATAGAAGATAGAAAGACTTTCTATCATACAAGATTTCAATCAATATATATATATATATAAAATTGACGAGGAAGAAAAATATGCGCGCGCAAATCAATTTTTCTATCACTGATAGATTCTATCAGTGAAAGAAAAAGTTTCTATCAGTGATAGAAATCTTCTATCACTGATAGAAAGCTTTTCTATCAGTGATAGAAACTTTATTCTATCAGTGATAGAAACTTTATTCTATCAGTGATAGAAACTTTATTCTATCAGTGATAGAAACTTTCTATCACTGAGAGAAAATGTTTCTACCACTGATAGAATCTATCAGTGATAGAAATATCAGTGATAGAAACTTTCTATCACTGATAGAAAATTTTTCTACCACTGATAGAATCTATCAGTGATAGAAGATTTCTATCAATATTAAAAAAAAAAAAACTGACGAGGAAGAAGAAGAAGCGCTCACCAATCAGGGGCAGGGGCAATTTAGGAATATAAAAAATTAATTCAAAAATTTTGCCATATTTGCAACTATTTTTAAAAATTGTTATATTTGCCATTATTTACCCTCATGTTGCCACCCATTACATTTATCCTTATATTTATATGTATGTTTTTTTAGAAGGCAATTAGACATCAAAACGCATGCTTTCGTTTTGGCTTACCCACATTGGTGATGAAAGGTATCCAACTACGGGCATTACATTTTTTTACTATCCTTTGCGCTCATGGGATGCATTTGCGTCTTCGCGCAGTGGCAAACTATGGGTGTCATAAATGCCCGTGGCTACAAACACGTCGCATTCTAGAGGAACGCATGCGTTATTTTATTTATGCGCTGACTCCCCCAAACTTAAATTGGACAATGTCCCTATTGTCCCCTAAACTTACACTGGAGCGCATGGACTAAGGAAATCAAGGCTGAGTTGCGGCAGGGTGAAAATGCGAAGGGATTTTCCTTAAGGTCTGAGGAAATGAAGACAAAGGTTAAACCAATTTAACTAATGCGGGCAAGAAAATTAAGAATGTCAGTTGCATGGATTTTAAAGCAAAGGAGCTAACGTAGAGAATATGGTAGAGAAAGACATTATATTAAGGCAGGAAGAAAATTGCGATGAGATAGAACGTCAAGTTATATTGATATAATGCGGTACAAAATTATAAAAACAGGGCGCATACATCTAAAGTAAACAAAAGAAAACAAGAGAAAAGATAGAGAAGCGTTTTCTATTCCTGCGGTGGCGGCGGTGGTGGTGGTCTTGGATCCCTCGGCGCAGGCGGAGGCATGGAACCACGCACTTGTGATGGGCCTGTGCCAGTGGGTCTTTGTTGCTCAGCTGGTCGTGCGAACAGATTTGGCGTGATTGGCAGGCGCCCAAAGGATTCAGTCCATCGCAATAAGAAGAGGACCAAGGAGTTTATGCATGTGGATAGCTCCTCTTGTTGCTTGCACAGTAGCTCTTGCTGCTGGCACATTCGCTCCTGTTGCTGGCGCAAGGGCTCTGTATTCTCTTGAATCATCTGCCACAGCTCGGAGAAGATAAGGGCTGAGTCTATATCAAGTAGGGGGTCAGCCGCAGGATCGCTCGCGCTCGCAGCAGGTGTGGCTTGCGGAGAGGAACTTGGCGCAGGGACTTCCTCATTGATGCGAGGAGGGCTTGGCAATGAGGCTTCAAAATTCTCCTCCTGTCGCAAGCCTTCGTCGAGTTGCGGTGTTTGTTGGACTGGTGGTTGCGAAGGTGGTGGTGGTGGCGGTGGTGGCAAGGATCCTTGAGGTTGGGTACAGACAGTGCTTTCCTGCGCTGGTGGAGTAGATTGAGGGATCCTTGCGGCTGGTGGTGGGTTTCTGCCCGCGGTTTGCTTGCGCCTCTTCTTCTTTGGTGCTTCAAATGTAGGCACAGGTGTTGTTGGTTGAGATGCGAGGGCTGGTTGATGGTTGCTTCCTTGCAGACGCATATCGCGGGTGCGCGTTACGTGCGTCCACCATTGGTCGTCAAAATCTTTCCGCATTGGGCGGAATTCTTCGTCTGCTGCGGGCTGAAGACCTGATGCGCGACGGAGTCTTGTGACGAGGCCGGGGCAAAACATTGCGCCCTTGGGTTTTGCGGCAGTCTGGCGTAATGTGGCGACAAGGATTTTACCCAAGTCGAGGGGGATTCCCTTCATGACGCAGTAGACGAGAACCACCCTTTGAAGGCTCAATGTGGCATCATGTGTTGTGGGCATGATGCGATTCTTCACCCAGTGCATCCAGCAAGTGGCCTCAAAGTCCAATGATTGCGACTTCAGGGTTCTCGCAACTCCATGGCCGTCCCACTTGGCCCCAGGTCTGGCCACCGCAAGTAGCACTACGTTCAAGAAATCATCGTCGAGGTAGTTGACGAGCGCATACCTCTCTGCGTCATGAATGTCTCGCAGTTCGTACAAGTTGTTGATGCATGCAGAGGAGAATGCGACTGCGTGGCCTCGCACCAAAACTTCGTCGACTTCCTCTTGCCATTGCGCTCGGTAGAAGTCGTGGACTAGCGCAGGGGCGTAGGTGTGAGGGTTTTCGCAAACCGTTTCCCATCTGCGTTCGGAGATCTGATCTGTCATCGTTTGTGGGAGGGTGCAGCTGAACCCTCTTTCTTCTTGAAACGTCCCCTTGTCCTCAGCCACTTTTTCCTTGCCTGCGCTCACTTTTTCTTTGCCTTTGCCTTTTGGTGCGGAGGGTGGCCCTTTTCTCTTCTTACTTGGCCTGCCGCAGGCTTCTCAGCTGGCTCTTGGATGACTACCCCTGTGGGCTGGATGTTACGGCGATGGGTTAGGGGAAGCTCATCCTCAGAATCAGTGGACTCGGAGTCCAATGCCGCCGCAATGATGGCTAGATTGGTTGTGGCAACTTCTGCGGCGATATGGTCTTGCGTTGTCTTGCTGGCGCATTCTTTCTCTCTGGCCGCTTCTTCATCCGCTTCGGCCTTGCGCGCAGTTTCTTCTGCGGCAGCATTTTCTTGCTCTTCTCTTTGGCGAATTGCATCGCCCTCTTCACCTAATTCTCCCATCAGGGAGTTCCATGCGGCCACTTGCTGCTCAATAAACTGCGGCGAAGTGGATTGCGTTGAGGTTGATGGTAAGAAGGAAGTGTTTGCGTGAGAGGAAGAAGATGAAGGGTTGGTAGTTGATGCGAGGGAAGCTGAAGAGTCTGGAGGTGGAAGAAGAAGGGGAACAGAGGGGAAGGGGGATGGAAATGGAGTTAGGTTTCGAGTGGCTGAAATGTTTCTGGCAGGTTGGAGGTCTACGGGTTTGATGGTGAAGGTAGAGGTGTCTAGTGGTGCAATATCAAGCACCTCTGCTGTGGAGATGGAAGGTTCGGCCATGGGTGGTTGCTCGACGTCGATGACCTCATGCTCCTCTGTTTCCATGGGGTCTCCCTCGGTTTGGTTCTCATTTTCCTCACTAGGGGAGGAAATGGCGTCTCGGTTAGGGCCTTCAACCTCCGGCGATGAGGGGGGTGCATCGTCTGCATAGCCGGCGATTGAGAGGTTTTGAGAGTCAGACATGGTAAGGTTCGGTGAAGCTTCATGAGAGAGAGAAACAAGGGTTTAGGGTTCTTGGAGAAGATGAAGAAGATGAAGTTTTGAAATATGGAGTTGAATAAAAAGCCATTCAAATCAATTAAAGCAACAATGATAATTATGCTTCCAATCAAATAATAACCCAACAATAACAAAGGTCTAAGACTCAAAGAAAAAAAAAGAAAGAAAAATAAGAACAAAGAAAACAAAATAGAAAAGGAAAAAAAAAACAAAAAAGGAAAAACTAAATATGGCAAGGAAGCAAATATGGAAAAAAATTAAATATAATTTACTAAAGGAAAAGATAAACAAATAAGGAATGAAAAATCAAATATGGCAAAAACAAAATAGAAAACTACCAAATAAGGAAAAATTAATCTACAAAGGATAAAACTAAAAAGGAAATTTTATCTATGGGAAATTCAAACAAATATGGAAAAATCTAAATATGGAAAACAAAACAACAAAGGAAAAATGCAATCTACTTACAAATAACAATAACAAAAATAACAAAAAAATAAAATACACCTTCAACTAAGACCGGACAATTTTTCTATGATATTAAAATTGACTAAATATGCCAATCCCCAGCAACGACGCCAAAAACTTGATGTGCAAATTGCTTACCGCCAGTGTACGGGTCAAGTAATAATATAGTGTTGTCGTGTAAAACGAGTGTCGTCCTCTGGATTGGTTTTCTAGCAAATTAATTACCGTGAATACTTTTGTTCAATTTTATTTAGGGAGCAAAACTTAATGACAAAAATAAATCTAAAGACAAAAAGCATAAAATAAAGGTGGAGACTCAAATGGAAAGACTCTTAGGGAATTGATTTCATTATTTAAAATTGAGGATTGATTAATAGGAATGAATTGATCGTGCAATTATTCTACAAGCCAAGGAAACTTTTATCACGATTACCTATCCCGAGTATAATTGATTCTCATGCATATAACTAACTTGATATCCCTATCTAAGTTCATTAACATGCAAGACATTATTCGATTTAGTCCTTGTTATACTTCTAGAGATTTTCCAAATCCCATCACAAACTTAGAATTTCTACTCTAGTCATGCAATTAAACAAAGGAAGTCTTAGGCCAAATCCACTCTCCCGAGTTAGATTCAACACTTAAATCATTCAATTAGTGATCAAGTAATTGAAAGCGTTACACAAAATTGCATGCATAAAATAACAACACATTCATACCAAAAATCAATCCCACAACTCCGACAACTACATCAAACCCTAAGACAAACAACTAGAAATTCATAGTCTTTAAACCACAAACACTAATTGCAATAAGGGAAAGAGAAAGGAAAACTTGAATCCGTTGAAACCGACACGTCCCCGTCACGACCTCCACGTCTTCTCGCTTGATTCCCGCTCCTTGGCCTTGCTTCAGCTCCCATCAAAGGTCTCTAGTCGAAATTAGGGCTAAAATCTAACTAATTGGACTCCCCTTTCTCGGCCAAAATTGCATTGTTTTAATAGAAAATCTGGGCAGCGTCATGACGCTGTCGCGATATGCAGCTTCTGGAAAAATCAATCGAGAGCGTCGCGACGCTGTAATTTTTTTTTTAATCTCGAACTCCAAATATAGAATGTCAGCGTCGAGACGCTGGTCTGCGGATGGGCCTATCTTCAATCTTCGAACTTTGATTCTTTTTCATTCTTCGGCTTCTTTTCGCATCCCGAACATCCAATTGGCTCAAAACTAAATTTCCTACAAATACAACACATAAATGCATAATTTTGGCCAATAAATTATAAAAGACTAGCTAAATTAATTAGGGAAAACTAACTAGCTATGCTCGCTATCAAACACCTCCAAACTTAAGCTTTTGCTAGTCCTGGAGCAAATTAAAAATCAAGCATACAATGGAAGAATGGATGCAACAAACATGACTCAATCCTCAAGGCTCAAAAGTTAATAATCAAGCAATCAAGAGACATGCACATAAGGATCAATGAGGGAGACAAATCAAAAGTTTTCCAAAATTAACTTGCACAAGCGAGATCTAACTTAACGAGATCAGACTCTACTAGCCCGGGATTGGATTACTAAACTCTCAACTCATCTTCCCTCTACACTAGCCCTAAGGATTCACTAACGTGTCAATGGAACAAATTAGTTTGTTTTCCTCCATACTTAGGTGCTTATAATTGAAAATTACAACATGCATTTTTATGTGGCACTAGCTTTCACACACCTATTGTAGGGACCCTTAACCTGAGTTTTACCCTTTGGTTGGCCTAACTGATCACAACAGGGGTAGCTCTTTTTGCCAAAACTTTATTAAGCATTGCATTGCGCGCATAAGTCATGACTTTCTTTTTGTTTTTTTCTTTCAAATTGTAACAACAAGAATGATTTTTCTTTATGAGCATGATAAGCATATGTTCTTTTATTTCCTCCTAAGCAAGATCAAACATGCTAATTTGCAAAAACTTAACTCTTTAGCTCTTCCCTACACCTATCGAGGTGACAACAAGCATATGAACCTAATAATTCGCTCCTAAGCATTCGAATCCATATCTCGCCAAGACAAATACTCTACTCATGCAAGACATCTCCTAGAAAAAGTTTTAAAAGTCTCCCTTTTTGGGCACTCATGCTTACAACTCATCGAAAGCTTGAAAATTGACAAATTAGTTTGTTTTCCTCCATACTTAGGTGCTTATAATTGAAAATTACAACATGCATTTTGATGTGGCACTAGCTTTCACACACCTATTGCAGGGACCCTTAACCCGAGTTTTACCCTTTGGTTGGCCTAACTGATCACAACAGGGGTAGCTCTTTTTGCCAAAACTTTATTAAGCATTGCATTGCGCGCATAAGTCATGACTTTTTTTTTTTCTTTCAAATTGTAACAACAAGAATGATTTTTCTTTATGAGCATGATAAGCATATATTCTTTTCTTTCCTCCTAAGCAAGATCAAACATGCTAATTTGCAAAAAATTAACTCTTTAGCTCTTCCCTACACATATCGAGGTGACAACAAGCATATGAACCTAATAATTCGCTCCTAAGCATTCAAATCCAAATCTCGCCAAGACAAATACTCTACTCATGCAAGACATCTCCTAGAAAAAGTTTAAAAAGTCTCCCTTTTTGGACACTCATGCTTACAACTCATCGAAAGCTTGAAAATTGACAAGAAAGCCTATCCTAGGAAATCATAGTCATGCAAAAATAGCATCCAGAAAACAACCGTATGATCAATTCAAAGAAAGCTCAAAACTATAGCCCGAACTCAGATGCTCAAGGGCTTCACAAACATGATATTCCACCCCCAAACTTAAAACATGCATTGTTCTCAATGTATAAAGAAAATAAGGCATAATCAAGCATGAGAACAATAAAAGAGTAGGAGGAGTGAACAATACTGTCCTGGAATGACGATGCCCTCTTTTATGGAAGCTTGCAAGCAAAGGAGAAGCTGGAACCAAGACCTACAAAACAAAAACAAACAATAAATCAAAAGCAAAAAGAAAAACACAACTAAACTTACTTGGGTTGCCTCCCATAAGCGCTTGTTTAACGTCTTTAGCTCGACGTGCTCGTCCAGTCTGTCAAGGCACATAAAAATTCTCGTATTTCTTTGGGCCCTTCTTTCTTGAATCAATAAAACTCACAATCGCTAGCAAGCTTACTAGCTTCTCATGGGCCCCTGAAACAAAATTATTTTTGGTATTTTTGGATAAAATAAGCATAAAGGGAGAAAAATCAAAATAAAGAGACTCTGACTCTAGAACTGACGCGTGAGAATAGAAAAAGGAACAATCATATTCTACAAAGGATAGAGAAGATAAAACAGACGAAGGTTGTTCAACCTCAAACTCTACCTCCTGAATTTCCTCTGACACTACAAGCTCATTTTCTTTTCCTTCCTCACAAACATGTTCTTGATAGGTGCTACAACTTTCCAATTCTTCTCCACTATCTATGCAACTCACCCCTAAATGCTCATCCTCAGCAAAATCGAAAGAACTAAGCTCTTGAATGGGTGCCAATGAATCATCGGCCACATTACTCACTAGACAACCTAGGGAAGTGGATCCCACCTCCATAACTTCCTTTGGGGTTTGAAGTCCTTTTATAATTTCATCAAATTTTAAACTCCTCGCTCTAGACTCCTCAATATGATTTTGAACTAAGCTTTTAAAGGAAGAATTTTCTTTTAAAGGGGTATAACTTGAAGATGAAAAATTGGAATATGGAGTTGAATAAAAAACCATTCAAATCAATTAAAGCAACAATGATAATTAGGCTTCCAATCAAATAATAACCCAACAAGAACAAAGGTCTAAGACTCAAAGAAAAAAAAAAGAAAAGAAAGAACAAAGAAAACAAAATAGAAAAGGAAAAAAAACAAAAAAGGAAAAACTAAATATGGCAAGAAAGCAAATATGGAAAAAAATTAAATATAATTTACAAAAGGAAAAGATAAACAAATAAGGAATGAAAAATCAAATATGGCAAAAACAAAGTAGAAAACTACCAAATAAGGAAAAATTAATCTACAAAGGATAAAACTAAAAAGGAAATTCTATCTATGGGAAATTCAAACAAATATGGAAAAATCTAAATATGGAAAACAAAACAACAAAGGAAAAATGCAATCTACCTACAAATAACAATAACAAAAATAACAAAAATATAAAATACACCTTAAACTAAGACTGGACAATTTTTCTACGATATTAAAATTGACTAAATATGCCAATCCCCGGCAACGGCACCAAAAACTTGATGCGCAAATTGCTTACCGCAAGTGTACGGGTCAAGTAATAATATAGTGTTTTCGTGTAAAACGAGTGTCGTCCTCTGGATTGGTTTTCTAGCAAATTAAGTACCGTGAATACTTTTGTTCAATTTTGTTTAGGGAGCAAAACTTAATGACAAAAACAAATCTAAAGACAAAAAGCATAAAATAAAGGTGGAGACTCAAATGGAAAGACTCTTAGGGAATTGATTTAATTATTTAAGATTGAGGATTGATTAATAGGAATGAATTGATCGTGCAATTATTCTACAAGCCAAGGAAACTTTTATCACGATTACCTCTCCCGAGTATAATTGATTCTCATGCATAGAACTAACTTGATATCCCTATCTAATTTCATTAACATGCAAGGCATTATTCGATTTAGTCCTTGTTATACTTCTAGAGATATTCCAAATCCCGTCACAAACTTAGAATTTCTACTCTAGTCATGCAATTAAACAAAGGAAGTCTTAGGCCAAATCCACTCTCCCGAGTTAGATTCAACACTTAAATCATTCAATTAGTGATCAAGTATTTGAAAGCATTACACAAAATTGCATGCGTAAAATAACAACACATTCATACCAAAAATCAATCCGACAACTCAAACAACCACATCAAACCCTAAGACAAACAACTAGAAATTCATAGTCTTTAAACCACAAACACTAATTACAAGAAAAACCATAAAAACTACAAGTGGTAAGGGAAAGAGAAAGGAAAACTCGAATCCGTCGAAACCGGCACATCCCCGTCACGATCTCCACGTCTTCTCGCTTGATTCCCGCTCCTTGGCCTTGCTTCAGCTCCCACCAAAGGCCTCTAGTCAAAATTAGGGCTAAAATCTAACCAATTGGACTCCCCTTTCTCGGCAAAAATCGCATTGTTTTTATAGAAAATCTAGGCAGCGTCGCGATACGCAGCTTCTGGAAAAATCAATCGAGAGCGTCGCGACGCTGTAATTTTTTTTTTTTAAATGACGAACTCCAAATATGGAATGTCAGCGTCGAGACGCCCAGAGAGCAGAGTCTCGACGCTGGTCTGCGGATGGGCCTATCTTCAATCTCCCAACTTTGATTCTTTTTCATTCTTCTGCTTCTTTTCGCATCCTGAACATCCAATTGGCTCAAAACTAAATTTCCTACAAATACAACACATAAATGCATAATTTTGGCCAATAAATTATAAAAGACTAGCTAAATTAATTAGGGAAAACTAGCTCTATGCACGCTATCAAGTTTGCATAAGATCGGACCACGAAATAGTAAACTACTAGATGTAACACCGTTAACTAGTTAGGTTATTGATTCAATAGGATGACCTAGGTAACTCAGTCTTAATCTTGAGTGTGTCATGAACTCCTTCTCACGAGGGATTGTCCTTTGATTAGTATAGGGTTTCTGTGATTGCTTATTTGTTTTTGCAGAATATGATTGGATTAGATGTAATGGGTTAGTGCGATTAATAATACAAGTAATTTGTTACTTCAAAAATTATATAATAATTTGTTGTGCATTGTCTTACGTTATTTTATAAATAACGGTAGTACAACAAGCTTAAACGATAAATTGTGGTAAATAAGTTTAGGGTTAGTCTTAACTGAGGAATGTCCTCATGGCCCATATGTCTAATTCATTAAGAATTGTTCTTAGTGAATATCACATATGACCCTGCTTGGCAAAAGAGAACTTGTCCAGGACTGTAATTTTCATGTACATGTCTTGAAAACGTGATTAGTAAAGAATAGTGATTCTCCCTAAATACTTGATTCAGTGGTCACAAATCACGTGTGTTCTTCTTTTAAAGGAATGAGTTCCTGGCAACAGCTTGTTGTTGATGTAATAACTCTCAAAGTTTAAAACTAGAGAGGTTATTTCGGCTGTAGCAGACGGGAACATTAAGTTATTTTTCCTTAGTGGGAGAAAATACATATTATTAGATAATGTGTATGTATTTCCTAAGATGAACAAAAATTAGATTTTTTTCTCTTTAATTCTAGAACAATGTTGCTCTTTGCCTTTCTCTGCTAACGCGGTTTTATTTCAAGAAATGGAGTTGACATCTGTTCAGCTATACTGAAAAATAACCTATATGTTTTAAGACCAACCGAGAGTAAAACAGTCATGAGCACTGAGCTGTTTAGGACTGCTAATACTCTAAGTGATAAAAAGGCAAAGGATTTCTTCTAAAGGAAAATACGTTTCTCTGGCACTTAAGGTTAGACCATATTAATCTCAATTTGATTGGGAGATTGGTGAAGAGTGTACTTCTAAGTGAGTTAGAAGATGACTCTCTACTACCTTATAGGTCGTGCCTTAAGGGCAATATGACTGATAGGTCTTTTATTGGAAAAGAACTAAGAGCCAAAGAGCCCTTAAGCTTGTACATTTGGATCCTTGTGGTCCAATATGCTAAAGCAGTGGGAGGGCATGAATAATTCGTCTCTTTTATAGATTATTATTCAAAGGTATAAGTATCTCTACCTAATGCAACTTAAGTCTGAAGCTCTTGAGATATTCGAAGGAGCTTCGGACTAAAGTTGAAAACTTGTTAGATGAGATGATAAAAACACTTCGATCTGATCAAAGTGTTGAGTATAGGGACTTGAGATTCCAGGACTATTTGATAGTACATGGGATCACATCCTAAATCTCAGTTAGGAGAAATAGAACCCTATTGGATATGGTTCGATCCATGTTGAGCTATGCTCAATTGCTTGGCTCGTTTTGGGGTCATGCAGTATTGACTGCAGTAGGCAACCCCAGAGGAAATGAGAATTGGATACTTCTTCAATCCACAAGAGAATAGAGAATTTGTATCGACAAATGCTACATTCTCAGAAGAAGACCACGTGAGAAATCATAAGCCACAAAGTAAGGTCAGTTTAAGTGGAAAGCTAATGAAGGTACAGGAACATCCACAAGAGTTGTTGATGAGGCTGGTTGTTCATCAAGAGTTGTTGATGGACTAGTGCATCTGGTCAGTCACATCCATCTCAATAGTTGAGATTACCTCGATGTAGTGGGAGGGTTGTTTTATAACCTGAACGTTACATGGGCTTGATTGAAGCCTAGGTCATCATATTTGATGATGGCATAGAGGATTCATTATCTTGTAGAAAGAAAATGAATGATGTTGACAACGATCATAGAATTAAAGCCATGGACCTAGAAATGAAGTCTTTGCATTTCAATCCAACCTGGGATCTTGTAGATCTGCTTGATGGGTAACACCTATTCGTTACAAGTGGATTTACAAGAGAAAACGAGACATTAAAGGTCTTAACCAGAAGGGTTCATACAGCAAGATCAAAAGCAAAGGGGTTTGCAAGCTTAACTGATCCATTCATGGATTGACCTAAGCATTTCGATCTTGGAATATAAGATTTGATAAAGTGATCAAATTTTTGGCTTTAATCAAGACATTGATGAGTCTTGTGTTGGGCTTTATGCCCTAAAACTCGTAGATAGTTGATGTACTTTTGACCGAACATTAATAAAATGATGTGTTATTCATTTATCTATGTTTGTATTATGCAATCTTGTCTTATTAACCCTAATCCAACAAACTAAACATCCTAGGCTTATAGAATGAGGCTTGAACTAGTATGTATGGATATACGGGGATCAATGTTCAAGTTTTAGCTTAAAGGGTCTGTAGTATAGGGATAAGGCTGGGTACCTTATCCTGGTGACACTATGGATACGACCCGCTTTGTATTTTGATACCAACGCCTTTAAGTAGTTGACATGCGAGTGGGGGTATCCTGTGCAATGAGTTTTCACAAAGACCAGACCGCGAAATAGTTAACCACTAACTGGAACACCGTTAGTTAGCTTGGTTTTTATTTCACTAGGATGACCTAGGCAACTTAGTCTCAATCCTGAGTGGATTATGGACTCCTGTCTGTGAGGGATTGTCTTCTGATTTGTACGAGTGAGAGTGGGCTGCACGCCGACTCAATAAGCCTACCATTTTGGGGACAAGACCGAGTGGGGAGCCGGGAACATAGTCACACAAGATGGAATTCACTCCTTCCCGACTTTAGGGTAAGTAGAGGTGTGTTCCCTTAAGTGGTGTCTCTGGGTCTTGAAGAATGGGCCCTACCCTCTCTATGGCACGAGAGGGAGTTCTTTTTGTTGGTTGGACCTCAAATAGGTTGTTCATTAGAGGAGCACTGGTACTTAAGGATAAAGAGGTAGCCCAGGGGTAAAACGGTAATTTGACTTAGATGGGGTACGAACACACGTGAAGGGCTAACTTGCTGTTGATGGTCGATATCCGTGGACATAGAAATATATCTGCAGTGAGAAGAGTTCAGTTGTGGTTCTATAGTGGAGTGAACCACAGTTAACGAACATTGATTAACTTGGTTAATGACTTTAGCCAATTAGTCTCATATCGTTGGAGCTTCTGATCTGTAGGTCCATTAGGTCCCACCGGTAGCTCACTAGGGGCGTTGAGGTAAAATTCTATGGGAGAACTGAATATTCAAAGGTGTTCGAATATTAAGTTTATAATATGAATTGGATTCATATTAAAACTATAGGTTATAATTAATGCACATTTGATGTACATTAAAACTATAGTTTATATGAGAGAGATATAATTAAATATATGATATTTAATTATAGTATTAATTAATTGTTGAATTAATTAATGTATTGTTTTAATTTAATTCAATTAAATTTTGATTTAATTGAATTACATTAAAACTATAGGTTATGTGGGAACTTTTATGTACATAATGTTTACATTTATTATAATTAGTTTAATTGTTATTATATTATAAATTATTTTTATTTTATTTTAATAATTAATTATTTAGTTAAGGTAACTGATTGAAAGTTTCCTTCCCACTATCCTAGTCCCCACGTTTGGAGAGTCTTTTAAGGGATGATAGTTATTCTTCTGTAGGTTAATCGTGATCAGTTTTTGACGATCCTCCCAAGTCTCTCACACGCAAGCTCTCTCTCTCTCAGTTACGGAATTCTTTACGTTTTCTCTCTAGCATACAGAGACAAAAATTCCAAGAAAATTCCCTAGAATTTCCCTTGCTCCCACAAGCAATCAGCGAATTATACTGGTGAAGATTTTGTGGTTGTGTTCACAAAAATCAGCAAGAACGAACCTTGGAGGTTGCTGAATTTTTCTACATTCCGTTGGAGAAAAGGCGAAACGATCAAGAACGCTTCTTATTAGTAGTTCTTGATCTTGGATCATTAGGATCCCCTTTAGATTAGATCTAGAGGATTTATAATCTATTTTTATGCATGATTATAACCTGTACAGCTTCAATAATATGTTATTTATCTGCTGTGATTATTTTCCCAACGTATCGGTAATCCGATCGTTGTTTTGTTTGAGAAAAGGTCTCTGATTTCTTTCGCTGCCTAGGGCTTTTATCCCTACATCTTGTGCCTACAAGATCATTGTCAATAGTTTAGTAGCTTTCTTAGTGTTGTATATGATTGATATCCTAATCATTAGGAATGATGTAGGTTATCTTACTGACATTAAAAGAGACTAGCAGCTCATTTCCAAATGAAAAATTGGGAGAAGCTGAGCTAGCCTTGTCTTATGTATACAAGATGTTAGTTAGATATAAGATGCAGAATTCCAATAAAGTTTCACTAACTTTCAGGCATGGAATTCTATAGTCTAAGGAACAGTGTCCTTAGCCACCTCAAGAAGTTGAGGACATGAGACGTATGCCCTATACAATAGGGATTGTCAGTAAGTATCAATCCTATCCAGGATTTGATATCCAAAAAGTCGTTATATTATGACATAGTTGTAGTATTGACCATATAGGCCGATAAGCAGTTGCTTATGAAGCAGCGATAGAGACTGTATGACTTAGGAAGTTCTTGACTGTTTTGGAATGTGTTCAAAATGTGAACTTCCAAAACAAGACAAACAGGCACATGAAATTGAAACAATATTGTTGATTCATTCACAAAGGCTCTCTCGACTAAAGTGTGTGAGGGTCATCTAGATGGTCTAGGTCTACATGTTATGTACAAAGATGTAATCTAGGGCAAGTGGGAGAAGTGTAATTGGTATAGTGATACCATTATGTAATGGGTATAGTGATGCCCTAGTTTATTGTATTTGTACATTGTAAATACGTTTTATGTATTATACATGTATTTATACACCCACTGCTAAGATAGATTATTGTACAAGATTTTTAGTCCAAGTGGGAGTTTGTTGGCTTTTATGTCCTAAAACTCGTAGATAGTGAATGTTAATGAACTATGCACTTGTATCAATAAAATGTTATTGAGGAATCTTATACAATAAAGTGTTATTGATAATTTAAGTTGAGAATTGCACAATATAACCCAAATCCAATAAACTAAGATCCAAGGTTGTTGACATGTAACTTGAACTACTATGTGGGGACATACAGGGATCAGTGTTCAAGTAACAACATAAAAGGTCTATAGTACAAGGATGAGGTTGGGTACCTTATCCTAGTAACACTATGAGATACGACCTACTTTGTATTCGATACAAACGTATTGATCCAAGGCGTCCATGTAGGAGACATGCGAGCGGGGGTATCCTATGCAATGAGTTTGCATAAGACCGGACCACGAAATAGTAAACCACTAGATGTAACACCGTTAACTAATTAGGTTAATGTTTCAATAGGATGACCTAGGTAACTCAGACTTAATCCTGAGTGTGTCATGAACTCCTTCTCACGAGGGATTGTCCTTTGATTAGTATGGGTGAGAGTGGCCTGCACGCCGACTCAATAAGCCTACCTTCTTGGGGACAAGACCGAGTGGGGGGCTGGGGACATGACAACATAAGATGGAATTCACTCCTTCGCACTTCTAGGAGAAGTAGATGAGTGTTCCCTTAAGTGGTGACTCCGGGTCTTGAACAAAGGGATCCCGCCCTCTCATTGGCCCGAGACGGACTTTCTGTTTAATGGTTGGACCATAAACAGGTTGTTCATTAGAGGAGCACTGGTACTTAAGGAGCCAGAGGTAACACAGGGGTAAAACGGTAATTTGACCTAGCTATAGTTATGAACACTCGTGAAGGATTGACGTATCGTTATTGGTCAATATCCGTGGACACAAAAACATTCTACAGTGAGAAGAGTGCAGTTGTGGGTCATTAGTGGAGTGAGCCACAGTTAATGAATATTGGTTAACTCGATTAATGAGTTTAGTCAGTTAAGCTCATATCATTGGAGCTTCTGGTCTGTAGGTCCATTAGGTCCCCCTGCTAGCTCGTAAAGAGTAATTGGGAACAAATTATCTTGAAAAGAATTTTAATTGTTCAAATTCAATTTGGGAATCAAGTTAATTGTATGAACTACTATTAATATCATGTATGTTGATACATTACAATATAAAGTTTAATTTGTGATTAAACTTTATTAAATTGAGAGAATTATATATTTGAAATAGTTCAAATTTATAACTAATTAAATATGTGATATTTAATTAGTGAATAAATTAATTAATTGTGAATTAATTAATTATTCAATTAGTATAATTAAATGTGATTTAATTAAACTACAATATATGAGAGATATATTAGATTATGAGGCAGAAAAATATGTCCCAATTATTCTTTGTCGTCCATTTTTGGCTACTGGTAGGGCATTAATAGATGTTCAAAAAGGGGAATTAATAATGAGGGTTTATAATGAGGAAGTGAAATTTAATGTCTTTAAGACCATGAAATATCCAGACGACGTAGAAGATTGTTCTTTCATTAGGATTCTGGAGAACACAATTGTTTTAGATTTGGTTTGTTTAAATTTTGCATGATTTATTTTAATTTGTTGTTGTCTTTAATTGTGTAGATTTTATCTTTGTCCAGTTTAGTTTATATTTAATTTATTTCGATTAGTTTTAGTTAGATTTTAGCTTAGTTTGTATTTTCGGTTATCTAAATTTCTGTTTAGATTTAGATTTTAATAAAGTTTTTTCTGATTTATTTGGTTTCGAATAAAAATAAAAGAGATTTGATTTAAGCAGATAATTTTTTTAAAAAAAAACTTCCTGATTTGATTTTTCTAGATTGATTTAAATTTAAAATTTTTCGTATCCAAGATTCTTCTAGAAGAAAATATTTGTTCAGAGGTTTGTTAGGGTAATTTTAGAGAGGAATCAAATATCTCGTCCGAATAGAAAGGGGTTTTGTTAGGGATTAATTATTTTTACCGTTTGGATTTGAATTTCCCGTGGGCAGGAAAAATGCATGAAGGATCTGATGCTACCACGTGTCGCGCAGGGGAAATCCAATGGTTTAGCCGTTGGACAGCACACCAGCATTTACCATGGGTCATTTGAACTTCAGATTTTACCGTTTGATGGATTTAATTTTTCAGATTGCATGAGATTTGAACGATAATTTTATTTAATGAGGGGCAAAAATCTTTCGGTTATGATTCTATTTGCTGAAGCCCTATTTATTCACAACTTTCGGTAAGTTTTTTTTTTCACTTCATCTTCTTGCTTTCTTCCCTTTCCATTTTTGTTTTTCCTTTTGCTTCTGTTTACTGTAAAATCCTTTGAGTCCGCGATAGCGAAAACGAGAGGAAGAAGGGAAAGAGACACTGAGAAAGAAGAGGTACCAGTTACCCCTGAAGTAAAAAAGACGAAAGCAAAGAAAAAGAAAACGCCGGAGGAAAAGGAAGCTAAAAGAAGGAAGAGACAACAGAAGGCTGAAGTTGATGAGATAGTACAAAAGGTAGTAGAAGATATTGTTGAGGTGGTTGTTGAAGAGAATCCGAAGGAACCTGCGGAACAGAACCTTGGGCAGACTAAGCCGACAGTCGAGAATCCGTAGGAAGTTCAAGAAAAACAGACTGAAGACATGCAAGAAAGAGGCAATGAGCAGGAAGTGCAAGAGCAAGAGCCTCGCGTTGAGGTTATTATGCCGGAGGTGCCCCGTCGTCGTCGTCAGAAGCAGAAAGCAGGTCGTGTCAAGGTAGTCTGGACTGATACCCCTTCACCTCCGACAACTGATTCTGAGAAAGAGAATACAGAGAGAGAAGAACAGGAGAAAAAAGAGGCAGAAGATAAAGCGATGAAAGAAACAGAAAAGAAAATGGTGGAGGAAATTTTGCCCAGACAGAGGGAAGACAAGGGCAAAGGTATTGCTGAAGCATCGGCTGAGGCTGAGAATCTTGATGCTGAGGAGCCACGGTTGTCGTACAACCGCTGAACTCCACTAAAGACCCACAGCTGAACTCTTCTCACTGTAGGATATTTATGTGTCCACGGATATCGACCAATACATGGTAAGTCAATCCTTCACGTGTGTTCGTAACACCAGCTGGGTCAAATTACCATTTTACCCCTAGGTTACCTCTGGATCCTTAAGTACAACTGATCCCTCTAATGAACAACCTGTTTAGGGTCCAACCACTAAAAAGAAATTCCTCTCGGGCCAGGAGAGGACAACGCACTTTTGTTTAAGCCCTGGAATCAGCCCTTAAGGAAACACATATCTACTTACCCCAATAGGGGAAGGAGTGAATTCCATCATGTACTGTTATGTTCCCGGCCCCCGCTCGGTCTTGCCCCTGAAATGGTAGGATTATTGAGTCGGCGAACTGGCCACTCTCACCCATAAAGATCTAAGGACAATCCCTCTTGAAAAGAGGTTCATAACAGACTCACACTACAACAATTTGAGGCTACGATGTCGGATTGTATTTTTTCAACAATGACGGATTGACTCTAAGATGACGGATTGTATTTTTTCAACACGATTGAGATTGAGTTACCTAGGTCATCCTATTGAAATAGAAACCTAAACTAGTCAACGGTGTTACATCTAGTGGTTACTATTTCGTGGTCCGGTCTTATGCAAAGTCATTGCATAGGATACCCCCACTCGCATGTCTCCTACATGGATGCTTTTGATCAATGCATCTGTATCGAATACAAAGTGGGTCGTATCACATAGTGTCACCCGGATGAGGTACCCAACCTTATCCCTATACTATAAACCATTTAGGTTGTTACTTGAACACTGATACCCGTATGTCTCTACATACTAGTCCAAGTTTCATTTAAACAACCTTGGATCTTAGTTTATTGGATTTTAGGGTTATTTAATGCAAACTTGATTATTCAATAACAAATTGCTGAATCACTCAAATAACGCTTTATTGAGATCGATTAATTTGTTTCATTTACTATCTACAAGTTTTAGGGCATAAAACCCAACATAAAGACCCACAGCTGCAGTCTTAACATTGTATAATGCTTTTGTGTCCATAGGTATAAACTAATACCGGTAAGTCAATCCTTAACGAGTGTTCGTAACTACAGCTGAGTCAAATTATCGTTTTACCCCTGTGTTACCTTTATCTTCTTAAGTACCAGTGCTTCTCTAATGAACAACCTATTTATGGTCCAACCATTAAACAGAAAGTCCCTCTCGGGCCAGTGAGAGGGCAGGATCCCTTTGTTCAAGACCCAGACTCACCACTTAAGGGAACACTCATCTACTTCTCCTAGAAATGGGAAGGAGTGAATTTCATCTTGTGTTGTCATGTCCCCAGCCCCCCACTCGATCTTGTCCCCAAAATGGTAGGCTTATTGAGTCGGCGTACTGGCCACTCACACCCATACAAATCAAAGGACAATCCCTCGTGAGAAGAAGTTCATGACTCAGGATTAAGATTGAGTTACCTAGGTCATCCTATTGAAAGAGTAACCTAACTAATTAACGGTGTTACATCTAGTGGTTTATTATTTTGTGGTCCGGTCTTATGCAAACTCATTGCATAGGATACCCCCGCTCGCATGTCTACTACATGGACGCTTTAGATAAATACGTCTGTATCGAATACAAATCGGGTCGTATCACATAGTGTTACGAGGATAAGGTACCCAGCCTTATCCCTGTACTATGGACCTTTTAGATTGGTACTTGAACATTGATCCCCATATGTCCCCACATACTAGTTCAAGTTACATGTAAACAACCTTGGATCTTAGTTTATTGGAATTGGGTCACGTTGTGAAATTGTTAACTTAAAATAACAATAACATTTTATTGTATAAACCTCAATAACATTTTATTGACACAAGTATACATTTCGTTTATCTACGAGTTTTAGGGCATAAAACCCAACAAACTCCCACTTGAACTAAAACTCTACTTTAGTCGGATGTACAATAATCTATAACAGTGGTGGATGTATAAATACATGTATAATACATAAAAGGTAAATATACAATGAACAAATACAATAACTAGGGCATCACTATACCCATTACATAATGGTATCGTATCACTATACCCATTACATTTCTCCCACTTGCCCTAGATTGCATCTTTGTACATATCTTGTAGACCTAGACGTTGTAGATAACCCTCATACACTTTAGGCGTGAGAGCTTTCGTGAATGAATCAGCAATATTTCCTAACATTGTGCTTGCCTCTCTTGTGACTGCGAAGTTCTTTTGAATTTGCCACAACACCACTATTATCACAATATAGTGTGATGGACAAGTTCATATTTGGAACAACTTCAAAATTAGTTAAGAACTTCCTAAGTCGTACATCCTCTTTTGCTGCTTCACAAGCATCTACCTTTTCCGCCTACATGGTCAAGACTGCAATACTGTAGGATTGGAATTCCCTAATTCCGTTAAAGCTGAAGCGTAATTGGGATCGTTCGTAGTTAATTTTGTTTCCACCAAAATACCAATACATTGACAAAATTTAGAAAACTATTCTAAATCAATTATTAAGGCTAAGCAGTCAACCTTAGAACTAATTCTAAAGGGGAGAAGCAAACATACCGCCGTTGTCATCTCTGCAATATCAAGAACGTCTTTTTTGATTTCATAGGGACCAAGCGTCAACAATTGGGACACCACCAATTGATCTTCCCCGCTATGACTCTGAGATTCGGAACGTAGTTGTGGGACTACCTAATCTTGAATGGGGAAAACTCTAGAGAGAAAATTCTCCCTAGAGTTCTTGGGTTGAGAGAATATGAGAGGGAGACTAGAAAAATGCAAGAGTGCATTCCTGTGGCCTTATATTGTAGTACCTAAACCCTAGGTTTGGTGTTCTATTTATAGGAGAAAGACCATGAATAAAATATTCATTTAAAATCATTTAAATTTCCATAACTGATTTAATCTTTTCCATAATTAATCAATTTCATAACCAATCAATTCCATAATTGATTAATCTTTTCCATAAATTATTAATTACTTCCATAAGTGATTAATCATTTCCCTAAATGATTAATTACTTCCATAAGTGATTAATCATTTTCGTAATTGATTAATTTCCAATTAATTAATTGTTTAATTAATTAATCACCAATTGAGTATCATATATTTAATTTTAGACCTTCTATTAGTTAATTAATCAATTACCCAATTAAATATCATATATTTAATTTTAGGCCTTCAATTAATTAATTCTATAATATGAATCAAATCCATATTAAAATTTGAACTCCTTCAAATTCTCTTATATCCTGTAAATTTAATATGAATCAAATTCATATTAATATTTGAACTTCTTCAAATATTTAATTCTCTCATAATAATAAAGTTTAATTTCAAATTAGACTTTATATTTTAATGTTTTACTATACATTATATTAATTTGTATCTCATATAATTAACTTAATTCCCAATATGAATTTGAACTATTCAAATTCTCTGAAGATATAATTGTTCCTAATTACTCTTTACGAGTTAGCAGGGGGACCTAATGACCTACAGATCAGAAGCTCCAATGATATGAGGTTAACCGATTAAACTCATTAATCAAGTTAACCAATATTCATTAACTGTGGGTCATTCAACTAAAAACCCACAGCTGAACTCTTCTCACTGAAGAACATTTCTGTGTCCATGGATATAGACCTATATCGGTAAGTCAATCCTTCACGAGTGTTCGTAATCACAGTTGGGTCAAATTACCGTTGTAGACACCGTACTTGGTCCGGCTTGATTTTCAGTAATAATGTTTGAAGTTTTCCAATATTTGGTGGTCAATTTGTTTTTCTAGTATGCCAATAAGAGTAGCTCAACTGGCATAAAGTCGTATTGATAACCACTAGGTATGTGGTTCAAACCCTTCTCCCCACATATTATCAAAAAATTCGTTTTTTTTTTTTATTTACTTTGTTTATTTATTTATTTATTTTTTTTTGGTCTTCCCCATTCATATTCAAGGGGAAGCTTTCATGAAAAAAGGCTTAGAAACCTCCCCCATTATCACCATTTCCCTATTCTAAAGCTTTTCCCATGGCTATTATTTTTTTTATTTTTTTATTTTTTTTCTTTTTCCCACCATTTTCTCATCCATCTTCCCCCCAAATTAGTAACCCTTCAAGTATAAAAATGGGGAGATGGAGGATGAAGGGGAACAAAAAAAAAAAAAAAAAAAAGAGAAGAAGTTTAGAGTAAAAGTGAGCTTGAGAGAGTTTAGGCATTTGAGCAAGAGCTTAGTTTAGAGAGTTTTTAGAAGAATTTCTTTTGAGGGAGAAAGGAGAAGAAGAAGATTTGAGCATAAGCCTAGTTGAGAGAGTTTTTTTTTTTAGGAAGTGAGCTTAGTTTAGAGAGTGATAGAAAAAGAGAAAAGAAAGTGGAAGAGGAAAAGAGGAAAAGAGAGGGGGAGGAAGGAGTATACGGGGAGAGAGAAAAACATTGGGTAAGAAAGAAGGAAAAACGAAGAAAGAGAAAAGTAAAAAAGGTGGGGTTTTATTTTTTATTTCTTTTGTTTTTTTGTTTTTTTGTTTTTTTTTTTTTTTGTTTTTATTATTACTTTTATTATTATTATTATTATTATTATTATTATCATTATTAATTTCTCTCTCATTTTAGTTCACTTTTGCACTTTGTCAACTTCATTTTTTTTAAACTTTCTAATTTATTTGTTTTTTTTTCTTTCATTCTCCAATTTGCTTTAATCTAATCTTTAATTTTGTTTGGTCAATTTCAATTATTGTTATTGTTTTGATTTTCTTTTGAAAGGGATTATGGGAACTGAGTAATGTGCCGTGGAGTTCAACTCCCGTGTAGGCGTATGAAAATTCTCATTTTCCCTTTTAAAAGAATTTACTCTTTGAATAATTTTCTTCTTTTACATCTATATTTTTTTAAAATTATTTTTAATAAGCATAATCATGTACACCCATGTTTCCTTTAATTAAAAGGGAAATTAGGCATGATTTATATCAAATTGGATATCCAACTCATAATGTTTAATCCTTACTTTATTTCTAAAGTTAAGGTAAAAACGAATTAGACATCTTGTGTTCATTATTGCATTTTGGGTTTTTATTTTCATATTTATCATTTTTTAAGAAAAATAAAAATGAAGGACTGTTTTTATTCACTTAATTGGACAATTTAAGATACTGTGGTAATCGTTTTTTTAAAAACGGGTGTTGTAGGGTGCTAATACCTTCTCTACACTCAAACGACTCCCGAACCTAATTTATGGTTTTCTAAGACTAGTTTTTTTTTTTTTTTTTTTTTTTTTTTTTTTTTAATTTTTTTAATTTTAAAGGTTACCAATCACACCCTCGATGATTGGTGGCGACTCCAATTTTCTTCTTAAAAACCCAAGAAAGGATGTCGGCCGCTCCGCGTCGTGATGACGTTGCGACAGCTTGACGACTCCGCTGGGGATTTTTGAGTGTCAAGCCATTGATATCTTTATTGTCCTTTAATTGAATTTTCTTTTAGGTCCCTTCGTTATTATTTTTGTTATTTTATTTATTTTTTTTCCCTTACTTTATAATATGATTTGTTTGGCATATTGTTTGTTATTCACTTGTCTATTACCATCTTGTTATGTTGTAATTGTACTTTATCTTAGTTATATCATTCATTTGCATGTCATCTTGTCTATTACCATCTTGTTATGTTGTAATTGTACTTTATCTTAGTTTTGTCATTCATTTGCATGTCATCTTATTAATCATGCATTTCACACACTTTCACTAGTCTCCTACCCGGGCTCTACCTTAGGACTAGACTCGGAGACTGAGTAGTGTGACCTTCGTGGAATTTCGATTCCCATGCAGGCGCATGAAATTCTCCACTCAAGCCTACTACATCGTTAAATCGGTGGGTAAGCTTGGGGACCTTTTCTAGGATGCCTTAGAATTAAACTCCACTCATATAGTTCTAGGATTTGACTTATTACATGCATTATTGTCAAAGTTTATTTATTTATTTATTTTTCTTCTTTCCCTTGTATCTTATATCAATTTTCAATTTTCACTCATTGAAAATATCCTTTAAAATCTCTTTTAATGTAGTTAAGAAAATTGTGCAAATTAAATTAACAGAATTTTCGATTCTTTACATTGGCAGAAACTAAAGTATGAGTAAAATAAAATCACCCCCTCCAATACAAGAAATGGGTATAGAAGATCAAGCAACAGTACGTCAATGGTCAGAAAATGTACAACAAGCCCACGGAGATTCTTTAGTAGAAAATGTTGTTTCTTAATTTAAGGATGTCAGTTTTCCAAAAAGTCAATTAGAAACAGTAAAACAGGCTTGGGAAAGTTTAACTGTAGATAGAAAGGCTAAATTTACAAGCAAATATGGCCATCTAGCTCAGCTCATGTATGTACAAGTCAATTATTCTGTATTAAAAGCTCTGGTTCGACATTGGGATCCAACCTACAGATGTTTCACATTTGGCTCAATCGACATGACTCCTACAATATAGGAATATCAATCCCTTCTGCATATGCCAGCACGAACAGAGGTTGAAGCTTATTCTTACGATCAAGAGCTTACAATGAAAATAGCATTATCTACTCTTTTGGGCAAGATTCGTACAAGCGACATTGAGGAACAAGTAAAGATAAAAGGAGAGAACACATGCCTACCCCTGGACTACATTCTTACTCTTCAATGAAAATTTGCAAATGAAGACAAGGAATTAACTTTATTGGCATTGTGTATCTTTAATGTTGTTTTGTTTCCTAAAGTATGTGGATATGTTGAGGAACGCGTGGTCAAGTTGTTTGCTAAGATAGAAATAGAAGTTGATCCCATTATTCCTGTATTGGCAGAAACTTTTCGTTCATTAAATTATTGCAGAACAAAAGGAATAGGAAGATTTATAGGGTGTGCACCATTATTGTACATTTGGGTCCTTAGTCATGTGAAGTGTCCACCAGAATTCAAATGTCCAGAGATCAAATTTTCAAGATCCTGGAATAAGCTGCAAAATCCCATTTCAGAGTTCGTGCAATCAGGTTGGAGTTCATCCTCCCCTGAAAGGAGCGCTTGGGAAGCCTTTTTCTCCGAACTAAAGGTAGAAGATGTAATATGGAGAGCCCCTTCGATGTCAACTAGGCCAATGATCTATAAATGTGGTAAATTTCAAAGTTTACCTCTTTTGGGTCCTTGGGGATGTATAGCCTATGCTCCTTTATTGGTAGTACACCAAATTTGGGTCCGACAATTCATCCCTGCTACGCATGAGTTGAAGGATTTCGAATTTGCTTATGATAAAGGCTTCTGTAAAGATAGAATTCAGAAAATTGTGAAAGCATGGAAAATGATCACTAAAATCCAGAGTGGTCAGTTTCATGATGATACCACAGAGGCGTACAAAACATGGCATGCGAACAGAGCTAAAACCGTGCTTGTGTCACCAAAAATGAAAACCAAGATAAAACTTAATGCAAAGGTGATACCAGATCAACAGACAGAACAGGCAGCACGCGAAAAGGAATGTGATGAATTGAGAAAAGCGAATTCATCATTGGTTCAAGAAAATGAAAGGCTGCAATTGGAGGTAAAGCAAGGTTTGTTGCACAATGTTGAACTAGAAAAAGAGTTGAACTGATTAAAGGAAAGTGTCAGCAAACAAGAACAGTTAGAAAAGGAAATTTCAGCATTAGACACAGAGGCCCGCGACCTAAACAGAAGAATGCATCGATTAAGAAGGGATAATGAAGTCTCCCAAGAAACTCTCAAGTCAAGGAATGACCAAGTTTTGAAGCAACAATCTGAGATTGCCTCACTCCATGAGTTGATGAAAGAGCTCGAAGATCGCATTAGTTTGAGGAACCAAACGATTACTGAGGTAGAAGAAAAGAATGGAACGCTATGTCGAACAATTGACAACCTGCAATTAACGCTCAAGATTAGAGAAGATCAACTAGGGGAGCTCATCAACGACAACAAGGGTCTAAGAGAGTCCGTTCAGTCACTCAATGTTCGCCTCGGTAAGTATCAGGATGCCACTGACAGATTAATGAAAGACTATACCTATTTAAAGGAGCCGTACGACAGATTAAGCGATGATTTTGGGTTTGCGAGACAGAACCACGCGACACTACGAAGTAAAGCAGAACATATGTCACTCAGATTAGGAGAGTCACTCGAAGGGCAGATGAACTAGCCGAAGATGCACGTACTCTCTCTAAAGTCATAGCACCTACACAGCCGAATAGCAAGAATGTGCTCAAGCTTCTGGGAAAACTTCGTATAAGTTTAGAGTATTGGGGGCAATTTTATTAACTTTTTACTTTAGTTTATGTTGTATTTAGATAGTTGAAATATCTTGTAATTCAATTTTGCACAAATTTTGCTGCTACATTGTTTTATCATTTTCCAATTTAATATCAAGGCCATTTTTTATTTTTTTCATTTTTTTTAATGTTTCGTTATGTCTTTCTCTTTTCTTACACTAAAATCTCTTTTCATTAAAAATATAAACATAATCATAAGATAGCTCGATCACCTCGAATCCACCGCACCTACGTCACAAGATACAGGACAAGGATCTGGAAGAGCAAAGTACTGAGATGGTGACAAGGAAAGATATTGAGGAGTTACGAGAAAAAATGGATGCCATTCTTGTCGCCCTGAAAAGAGGCAAAATAATACCTGATATTGCTCAGTCCAGCAATTCAATGAATGACCCTCCAATCCGGCAATCAACAGAGGGTACTACTCCAAAATATCATCCATTGTACAATATTCCAGTAGAGCAGCACCCATTTCCATTTTTCAAGAATGAGCTTGCCTGTACACAATCAACTTGGATTTTCACTACCCACAGAGGTACCTCCCAAGGTGACCATTACAGTTCCCAATTTAGATGATCCTGAAATCAGAATAGAGCTAACAGGAGGTGAGAAAGTCTCTTCTAGTGAAAAGCTTGCAGTCCTGGAGAAAGATTAAGGGCAGTAGAAGGAACAGACGTCTTCGGAAATATAGATGCGACCAAGCTATGCTTGCTACCAGATGTAATCCTCCCTCCAAAATTCAAGGTGCCCGAGTTTGAAAAGTATGATGGAGCATCCTTGATAACTTGCAAAAAGCAAGTTATTTGTTCTTTAAACTTAAGCTAAACCAAGGCTGAAAGATCCTAAGATGCGTTATCTCAGCGCAAAAAGAAAGAGAACAGTGATTGTTATAAGCGGCGAGCTATATTCATGTATGCGGCGAGAAATTATAAAATATAGAGTGCAAACGCAAGCTAATTTAGTTGTTTGTTTTAAGTTTTTCTCAGCACAGGCACACATCCCAAAATGATCAAGAGACAGAAAAGATGGATAAAAAGACAGCGCTGACACAACTGACGCAAATAAGCGAAAAAAGGGGCTGAAAAGACGCAAGTTGGCTAATAATGATCAAACACAAGTTGCTAAATTACTTGGAGAATTCATCTTCCTCGCCTATAAATAGATGCCAAGAACATTGATAAAGGGGGAGACAGAGGGGATCACAAAGAAATCTCAAGAAGCTGCGATTAGAAGCAAACTTACGTTCATAATGTTTCATATCATGATGTCTTATTTTGCTCGCATGAACTAATTTTTCTTCTTCAAGGCTTAGCGCAAGCACCTCATGCGGTGATAAGTATATTTTGTAAGCGCATATTTTGATTTAAATGAAACATTGATTGCTTTCTACTTAGTTGCGATAATCTTTTCATTACTAACTCCCGCTTGGCCAGCCGGATGCGGTAGCAGTGTGCTAAATCCCTGACAGGTAATGCATGCGGACATCTCTAAGTAGAACGAGTTAGCGCATGACATGTAGTCTTGGTAGCGTGAAAATACTACTGCTAAAAGATAGTGCATGCATGATGTCCACCCCCTCCCGGACCACCTGCTAGCTTAGCTCGAAAGATGGCGTGAAGCCAACAGACATCGTCTCATCTAACGATCCCTATTGACCCAACTGAAACGTTAAACCTGATAAACATACTAATCTTGGATATCAAATATTCTACGGGAAGCACAACACAGCGGAATCCCTGAAAACCTATAGACATACATGGGGTGCAGCCCTGACATAACTTGGCTAGGAAAATAACCTGATATAGATATCAGGACCAAACCATATACAACTGGGGTTTATACAATCACGACCTCTATAACTTACACAAACCGTGAACTATTCAATCCTTACAAAAACATTCACAATATAGACAGATTCAATACAGAACTCCACCCACGTACTGGAGCTTGGTCTGGAACTTTCAGCAGACGTTGGCAGTGTATCAGGCACCGGGAGCTCGATCTCTACCTGAAAAGTGGAAAAACATTTTGAAAGAATGAGCTACGAAGCCCAGTGAGTGACTAACTTTAAAACTCTAAATCCGGAAGTCAAAACACGTGATAAACCTTTAAACGTATAAATATGCTCAAACCAAAGTGTTTAACATAAACGTGTAATGATAAAGGCTTTCTAAAATATCTCGCAAGTTCGTCATTAAAAATCTAGCAAGGCATATCAAGTACATCAAACGTTTTAACTAACATGACCGATCTACGTTGTGTAGGGCACGCCCAGTACAACCAACGTCTACTAGTCCTACGATGTAGTGGGGCCCGCCCAGCACTCCCATCGTATTTGTCGTAGTGGGGCCTGCCCAGCACTCACGACAGCATCGTTGTCATGGAGTACACTCAACGTCAACAACGGAATATAACCTGTGTGCACACGGTACCATATAGCCTCGGGCTCAATATCTCAGTCATGTAGTCAATAGAAATCTCAGAAAATCCCATGAAAACATTAGAACATGCCTGCTTATCGTTATCTCTCGTAAAACTCAAGCTTATTCAGCTTGCTCGTGAAAAAACCGAAACCCTTTAAATAATTCTTGCTAATACATGCTTGACTTAAAAGGATGTCGTTTCAACTATTTTTTTGAAACTCAGTAATCACGTGCGCATTTATAAATCTCATTAGAAAATCTAAGCTCAAAACTTATGCTTGAGACCATTCATAGAAATCATGTATCATTCATAGAAAAGCATATAAAACGTCTAAACATGAACAACCGTTGGAAACAATTTTCGAAATTCATTTTGTCACTCACTGTCTTATCTAGTTCCCTGGTTTGTAGACTCGACCTACTTCCTCTTGGCCTGTCAAATAACCAAAACCGAGCATTAGAACCATAGATAGCTTTGTCTTTCCATGCTCATGAATTTTTAAACAATTCGATTAAGAATCACATTCACATTCTACTTTCCAGATTTTCCAGATTCTATACCCTAACTTCCAACACCCATAACTTCTTCAATACTTAACCACAATTAATGTACTATACATCAAACTCTTCATTTTTTAACACTCTACAACTTACCTGAAGAAATGAAAACGCGATTCCCAACCAATTTGTCCATAATTGCCCCGAACACAGACAACACAGATTCGAGGTTCTCTGCTACCCTTTATCTTTCTCCTGAACTTAAACCTACTTAAATTAATTTTTGGCTCACAAAATCTTCATGAAAGTTGTAGGAAATTGAATAAGCTTTCCAACCATACCAAATAGATCTTCTGATTCAACTTGTACACCCCAGAATGCTCGAAAAATCAGAGAAAACTAGAGATCCTCCTGCTTTGCTCGAAAATCCTCTGCTCTGTTTTCGATTCCAAAAACCATTAACTTCTCATACGATTTAGCTCAAGCTTCCTGCATGAATTTGTTAGAAAATGAACTAAATTTCAGGAAAATCAAACCTCACCTCTTAGTTCCTTCTGTGTAGCTCAAACCGAATAAAAAACCAGAGGTTGACAGGTTGATCTCAGATTCTGCTATGGCTGGCTTTGCATGAGCTTTTCCTATCTTCTTCAACCTCAAAACCACGAAAATATTCTTCTTCTTCCTCCTTCACTCTCTCCCTCAAGTGCTCTGAAAATTTGGATGGAAAATGATGGAAAAATGGATGGTAATGGGCTGGTAAAAAAGGCTGTCGGTGGTGGTGTCTTGCTGTCCATTCCCATTTTCCTTTTTTTTTTTTTTTTTTCACTTTTGTTCTTTTTACTTTTCCTTTCCTTTTCTTTTCTTCCTTCTTTTAACTTGGTAAATCCCTACAACTTAAGTTTAACCATGAAGCCACAATAGATGACAAGAGTAAATGATCCAAGGAAAGTCTCGGTTTACAACTTACCTCCCCCTTATGAAATTTCGTCCTCGAAATTTAGAAGTTCTTAGGTGAAGAGTGTCGGGTAACTCCTCCTCATTTGATCTTCTGACTCCCAGGTCCGTTTTTCAGTTTTTCTCTCTGTTAAATCGAAGCCTGTGTCAATCCAGGTCCGTTTTTCAGTTTTTCTCTCTGTTAAATCGAACTCGACTATTCAGTCAAGGTCGAAGCATGTGTCAATCCAGGTCCATTTTTAGCTTTTCTCTCGGTTAAATCGAACCCGAATTTTCAGTCGAGGTTGAAGCCTGTGTCAATCCAGGTCCATTTTCAGTTTTTCTCTCTGTTAAATCGAACTCGACTATTCAGTCGAGGTCGAAGCCTGTGTCAATCCAGGTAAATTTTCATTTTTTCTTTCGGTTAAATTGAACCCGACTATTCAGTCAAGGTCGAATCCTGTGTCATTCTAGGACCGTTTTCAGTTTTTTCTCTCGTTTAAATCGAACCCGACTATTCAGTCGAGGTCGAAGCCTGTGTTAATCCAGGTCCGTTTTCAGTTTTTCTCTCTATTAAATCGAATTCGACTATTCAGTCGAGGTCGAAGCATGTGTCAATCCAGGTCCGTTTTCAGTTTTTCTCTCGTTTAAATCGAACCCGATTTTTCTGTCGAGGTCGAAGCCTGTGTCAATCCAGGTCCGTTTCAGTTTTTCTCTCTGTTAAATCGAACTCGACTATTCAGTCGAGGTCGAAGCCTGTGTCAATCCAGGTCAATTTTCATTTTTTCTTCCGGTTAAATTGAACCTGACTGTTCAGTCGAGGTCGAAGCCTGTGTCATTCTAGGACCGTTTTGAGTTTTTTCTCTCGTTTAAATCGAACCCGACTATTCAGTCGAGGTCGAAGCCTGTGTCAATCCAGGTCCGTTTTCAGTTTTTCTCTCAGTTAAATCAAACCCGACTTTTCAGTCGAGGTCGAAGCCTGTGTCAATCCAGGTCCGCTTTCAGTTTTTCTCACTGTTAAATCGAACTCGACTATTCAGTCGAGGTCGAAGCATGTGTCAATCCAGGTCCATATTTAGTTTTTCTCTCGGTTAAATCGAACCCGAATTTTCAGTCGAGGTGGAAGCCTGTGTCAATCCAGGTCCATTTTCAGTTTTTCTCTCTGTTAAATCGAACTCAACTATTCAGTCGAGGTCGAAGCCTGTGTCAATCCAGGTCAATTTTCATTTTTTCTTTCGGTTAAATTGAACCCGACTATTCAGTCAAGGTCGAAGCCTGTGTCATTCTAGGACCGTTTTCAGTTTTTTCTCTCGTTTAAATCGAACCCGACTATTCAGTCGAGGTCGAAGCCTGTGTTAATCCAGGTCTGTTTTAAGTTTTTCTCTCTATTAAATCGAATTCGACTATTACGTCGAGGTCGAAGCATGTGTCAATCCAGGACCGTTTTCAGTTTTTTCTCTCGTTTAAATCGAACCCGATTTTTCAGTCAAGGTCGAAGCCTGTGTCAATCCAGGTCAATTTTCATTTTTTCTTTCGGTTAAATTGAACCCGACTATTCAGTCAAGGTCGAATCCTGTGTAATTCTAGGACCGTTTTCAGTTTTTTCTCTCGTTTAAATCGAACCCGACTATTCAGTCGAGGTCGAAGCCTTTGTTAATCCAGGTCCGTTTTCAGTTTTTCTCTCTGTTAAATCGAACTCAACTATTCAGTCGAGGTCGAAGCCTGTGTCAATCCAGGACCGTTTTCAGTTTTTTCTCTCGTTTAAATCGAACCCGATTTTTCAGTCGAGGTCGAAGCCTGTGTCAATCCAGGTCAATTTTCATTTTTTCTTTCGGTTAAATTGAACCCGACTATTCAGTCAAGGTCGAATCCTGTGTCATTCTAGGACCGTTTTCAGTTTTTTCTCTCGTTTAAATCGAACCCGACTATTCAGTCGAGGTCGAAGCCTGTGTTAATTCAGGTCCGTTTTCAGTTTTTCTCTCTATTAAATCGAATTCGACTATTCAGTCGAGGTCGAGGCATGTGTCAATCCAGGTCCGTTTTCAGTTTTTCTCTCGTTTAAATCGAACCCGATTTTTCAGTCGAGGTCGAAGCCTGTGTCAATCCAAGTCCGTTTTAAGTTTTTCTCTCTGTTAAATCAAACTCGACAATTCAGTCGAGGTCGAAGCCTGTGTCAATCCAGGTCAATTTTCATTTTTTCTTTCGGTTAAATTGAACCTGACTATTCAGTCGAGGTCGAAGGCTGTGTCATTCTAGGACCGTTTTGAGTTTTTTCTCTCGTTTAAATCGAACCCGACTATTCAGTCGAGGTCGAAGCCTGTGTCAATCCAGGTCCGTTTTCAGTTTTTCTCTCAGTTAAATCAAACCCGACTTTTCAGTCGAGGTCGAAGCCTGTGTCAATCCAAGTCCGTTTTAAGTTTTTCTCTTTGTTAAATCGAACTCGACTATTCAGTCGAGGTCGAAGCATGTGTCAATCCATGTCCGTTTTCAGTTTTTCTCTCGTTTAAATCGAACCCGATTTTTCAGTCGAGGTCGAAGCCTGTGTTAATCCAGGTCCGTTTTCAGTTTTTCTCTCTGTTAAATCGAACTCGACTATTCAGTCGAGGTCGAAGCATGTGTCAATCCAGGTCCATTTTTAGTTTTTCTCTCGGTTAAATCGAACCCGAATTTTCAGTCGAGGTTGAAGCCTGTGTCAATCCAGGTCCATTTTAAGTTTTTCTCTCTGTTAAATCGAACTCGACTATTCAGTCGAGGTCGAAGCCTGTGTCAATCCAGGTGAATTTTCATTTTTTCTTTCGGTTAAATTGAACCCGACTATTCAGTCAAGGTCGAAGCCTGTGTCATTCTAGGACCGTTTTCAGTTTTTTCTCTCGTTTAAATCGAACCCGACTATTCAGTCGAGGTCGAAGCCTGTGTTAATCCAGGTCCGTTTTCAGTTTTTCTCTCTATTAAATCGAATTCGACTATTCAGTCAAGGTCGAATCCTGTGTCATTCTAGGACCGTTTTCAGTTTTTTCTCTCGTTTAAATCGAACTCGACTATTCAGTCGAGGTCGAAGCCTGTCTCAATCCAGGACCGTTTTCAGTTTTTTCTCTCGTTTAAATCGAACCCGATTTTTCAGTCGAGGTCGAAGCCTGTGTCAATCCAGGTCAATTTTCATTTTTTCTTTCGGTTAAATTGAACCCGACTATTCAGTCAAGGTCGAATCCTGTGTCATTCTAGGACCGTTTTCAGTTTTTTCTCTCGTTTAAATCGAACCCGACTATTCAGTCGAGGTCGAAACCTGTGTTAATCCAGGTCCGTTTTCAGTTTTTCTCTCTATTAAATCGAATTCGACTATTCAGTCGAGGTCGAGGCATGTGTCAATCCAGGTCCGTTTTCAGTTTTTCTCTCGTTTAAATCGAACCCGATTTTTACGTCGAGGTCGAAGCCTGTGTCAATCCAAGTCCGTTTTAAGTTTTTCTCTCTGTTAAATCGAACTCGACTATTCAGTCGAGGTCGAAGCCTGTGTCAATCCAGGTCAATTTTCATTTTTTCTTTCGGTTAAATTGAACCTGACTATTCAGTCGAGGTCGAAGCCTGTGTCATTCTAAGACCGTTTTGAGTTTTTTCTCTCGTTTAAATCGAACCCGACTATTCAGTCGAGGTCGAAGCCTGTGTCAATCCAGGTCCGTTTTCAGTTTTTCTCTCAGTTAAATCAAACCCGACTTTTCAGTCGAGGTCGAAGCCTGTGTCAATCCAGGTCCGTTTAAAGTTTTTCTCTCTGTTAAATCGAACTCGACTATTCAGTCGAGGTCGAAGCATGTGTCAATCCATGTCCGTTTTCTGTTTTTCTCTCATTTAAATCGAACCCGATTTTTCAGTCGAGGTCGAAGCCTGTGTGAATCCAGGTCCGTTTTTAGTTTTTCTCTCTGTTAAATCGAACTCGACTATTCAGTCGAGGTCGAAGCATGTGTCAATCCAGGTCCATTTTTAGTTTTTCTCTCGGTTAAATCGAACCCAAATTTTCAGTCGAGGTTGAAGCCTGTGTCAATCCAGGTCCATTTTCAGTTTTTCTCTCTGTTAAATCGAACTCGACTATTCAGTCGAGGTCGAAGCCTGTGTCAATCCAGGTAAATTTTCATTTTTTCTTTCGGTTAAATTGAACCCGACTATTCAGTCAAGGTCGAATGCTGTGTCATTCTAGGACCGTTTTCAGTTTTTTCTCTCGTTTAAATCGAACCCGACTATTCAGTCGAGGTCGAAGCCTGTGTTAATCCAGGTCCGTTTTCAGTTTTTCTCTCTATTAAATCGAATTCGACTATTCAGTCGAGGTCGAAGCATGTGTCAATCCAGGTCCGTTTTCAGTTTTTCTCTCGTTTAAATCGAACCCGATTTTTCTGTCGAGGTCGAAGCCTGTGTCAATCCAGGTCCGTTTTCAGTTTTTCTCTCTGATAAATCGAACTCGACTATTCAGTCGAGGTCGAAGCCTGTGTCAATCCAGGTCAATTTTCATTTTTTCTTCCGGTTAAATTGAACCTGACTGTTCAGTCGAGGTCGAAGCCTGTGTCATTCTAGGACCGTTTTGAGTTTTTTCTCTCGTTTAAATCGAACCCGACTATTCAGTCGAGGTCGAAGCCTGTGTCAATCCAGGTCCGTTTTCAGTTTTTCTCTCAGTTAAATCAAACCCGACTTTTCAGTCGAGGTCGAAGCCTGTGTCAATCCAGGTCCGCTTTCAGTTTTTCTCACTGTTAAATCGAACTCGACTATTCAGTCGAGGTCGAAGCATGTGTCAATCCAGGTCAATTTTCATTTTTTCTTCCGGTTAAATTGAACCTGACTGTTCAGTCGAGGTCGAAGCCTGTGTCATTCTAGGACCGTTTTGAGTTTTTTCTCTCGTTTAAATCGAACCCGACTATTCAGTCGAGGTCGAAACCTGTGTTAATCCAGGTCCGTTTTAAGTTTTTCTCTCTATTAAATCGAATTCGACTATTCAGTCGAGGTCGAGGCATGTGTCAATCCAGGTCCGTTTTCAGTTTTTCTCTCGTTTAAATCGAACCCGATTTTTACGTCGAGGTCGAAGCCTGTGTCAATCCAAGTCCGTTTTAAGTTTTTCTCTCTTTTAAATGAACTCGACTATTCAGTCGAGGTCGAAGCCTGTGTCAATCCAGGTAAATTTTCATTTTTTCTTTCGGTTAAATTGAACCCGACTATTCAGTCAAGGTCGAATGCTGTGTCATTCTAGGACCGTTTTCAGTTTTTTCTCTCGTTTAAATCGAACCCGACTATTCAGTCGAGGTCGAAGCCTGTGTTAATCCAGGTCCGTTTTCAGTTTTTCTCTCTATTAAATCGAATTCGACTATTCAGTCGAGGTCGAAACATGTGTCAATCCAGGTCCGTTTTCAGTTTTTCTCTCGTTTAAATCGAACCCGATTTTTCTGTCGAGGTCGAAGCCTGTGTCAATCCAGGTCCGTTTTCAGTTTTTCTCTCTGATAAATCGAACTCGACTATTCAGTCGAGGTCGAAGCCTGTGTCAATCCAGGTCAATTTTCATTTTTTCTTCCGGTTAAATTGAACCTGACTGTTCAGTCGAGGTCGAAGCCTGTGTCATTCTAGGACCGTTTTGAGTTTTTTCTCTCGTTTAAATCGAACCCGACTATTCAGTCGAGGTCGAAGCCTGTGTCAATCCAGGTCCGTTTTCAGTTTTTCTCTCAGTTAAATCAAACCCGACTTTTCAGTCGAGGTCGAAGCCTGTGTCAATCCAGGTCCGCTTTCAGTTTTTCTCTCTGTTAAAACGAACTCGATTTTTCAGTCGAGGTCGAAGCCTGTGTCAATCCAGGTCAATTTTCATTTTTTCTTTCGGTTAAATTGAACCCGACTATTCAGTCAAGGTCGAATCCTGTGTCATTCTAGGACCGTTTTCAGTTTTTTCTCTCGTTTAAATCGAACCCGACTATTCAGTCGAGGTCGAAACCTGTGTTAATCCAGGTCCGTTTTAAGTTTTTCTCTCTATTAAATCGAATTCGACTATTCAGTCGAGGTCGAGGCATGTGTCAATCCAGGTCCGTTTTCAGTTTTTCTCTCGTTTAAATCGAACCCGATTTTTACGTCGAGGTCGAAGCCTGTGTCAATCCAAGTCCGTTTTAAGTTTTTCTCTCTTTTAAATCGAACTCGACTATTCAGTCGAGGTCGAAGCCTGTGTCAATCCAGGTCAATTTTCATTTTTTCTTTCGGTTAAATTGAACCTGACTATTCAGTCGAGGTCGAAGCCTGTGTCATTCTAAGACCGTTTTGAGTTTTTTCTCTCGTTTAAATCGAACCCGACTATTCAGTCGAGGTCGAAGCCTGTGTCAATCCAGGTCCGTTTTCAGTTTTTCTCTCAGTTAAATCAAACCCGACTTTTCAGTCGAGGTCGAAGCCTGTGTCAATCCAGGTCCGTTTAAAGTTTTTCTCTCTGTTAAATCGAACTCGACTATTCAGTCGAGGTCGAAGCATGTGTCAATCCATGTCCGTTTTCTGTTTTTCTCTCATTTAAATCGAACCCGATTTTTCAGTCGAGGTCGAAGCCTGTGTGAATCCAGGTCCGTTTTCAGTTTTTCTCTCTGTTAAATCGAACTCGACTATTCAGTCGAGGTCGAAGCATGTGTCAATCCAGGTCCATTTTTAGTTTTTCTCTCGGTTAAATCGAACCCAAATTTTCAGTCGAGGTTGAAGCCTGTGTCAATCCAGGTCCATTTTCAGTTTTTCTCTCTGTTAAATCGAACTCGACTATTCAGTCGAGGTCGAAGCCTGTGTCAATCCAGGTAAATTTTCATTTTTTCTTTCGGTTAAATTGAACCCGACTATTCAGTCAAGGTCGAATGCTGTGTCATTCTAGGACCGTTTTCAGTTTTTTCTCTCGTTTAAATCGAACCCGACTATTCAGTCGAGGTCGAAGCCTGTGTTAATCCAGGTCCGTTTTCAGTTTTTCTCTCTATTAAATCGAATTCGACTATTCAGTCGAGGTCGAAGCATGTGTCAATCCAGGTTCGTTTTCAGTTTTTCTCTCGTTTAAATCGAACCCGATTTTTCTGTCGAGGTCGAAGCCTGTGTCAATCCAGGTCCGTTTTCAGTTTTTCTCTCTGTTAAATCGAACTCGACTATTCAGTCGAGGTCGAAGCCTGTGTCAATCCAGGTCAATTTTCATTTTTTCTTCCGGTTAAATTGAACCTGGTTGTTCAGTCGAGGTCGAAGCCTGTGTCATTCTAGGACCGTTTTGAGTTTTTTCTCTCGTTTAAATCGAACCCGACTATTCAGTCGAGGTCGAAGCCTGTGTCAATCCAGGTCCGTTTTCAGTTTTTCTCTCAGTTAAATCAAACCCGACTTTTTCAGTCGAGGTCGAAGCCTGTGTCAATCCAGGTCCGTTTTAAGTTTTTCTCTCTGTTAAATCGAACTCGACTATTCAGTCGAGGTCGAAGCATGTGTCAATCCAGGTCCATTTTTAGTTTTTCTCTCGGTCAAATCGAACCCGAATTTTCAGTCGAGGTCGAAGCCTGTGTCAATCCAGGTCCGTTTAAAGTTTTTCTCTCTGTTAAATCGAACTCGACTATTCAGTCGAGGTCGAAGCATGTGTCAATCCATGTCCGTTTTCTGTTTTTCTCTCATTTAAATCGAACCCGATTTTTCAGTCGAGGTCGAAGCCTGTGTGAATCCAGGTCCGTTTTCAGTTTTTCTCTCTGTTAAATCGAACTCGACTATTCAGTCGAGGTCGAAGCATGTGTCAATCCAGGTCCATTTTTAGTTTTTCTCTCGGTTAAATCGAACCCAAATTTTCAGTCGAGGTTGAAGCCTGTGTCAATCCAGGTCCATTTTCAGTTTTTCTCTCTGTTAAATCGAACTCGACTATTCAGTCGAGGTCGAAGCCTGTGTCAATCCAGGTAAATTTTCATTTTTTCTTTCGGTTAAATTGAACCCGACTATTCAGTCAAGGTCGAATGCTGTGTCATTCTAGGACCGTTTTCAGTTTTTTCTCTCGTTTAAATCGAACCCGACTATTCAGTCGAGGTCGAAGCCTGTGTTAATCCAGGTCCGTTTTCAGTTTTTCTCTCTATTAAATCGAATTCGACTATTCAGTCGAGGTCGAAGCATGTGTCAATCCAGGTCCGTTTTCAGTTTTTCTCTCGTTTAAATCGAACCCGATTTTTCTGTCGAGGTCGAAGCCTGTGTCAATCCAGGTCCGTTTTCAGTTTTTCTCTCTGTTAAATCGAACTCGACTATTCAGTCGAGGTCGAAGCCTGTGTCAATCCAGGTCAATTTTCATTTTTTCTTCCGGTTAAATTGAACCTGACTGTTCAGTCGAGGTCGAAGCCTGTGTCATTCTAGGACCGTTTTGAGTTTTTTCTCTCGTTTAAATCGAACCCGACTATTCAGTCGAGGTCGAAGCCTGTGTCAATCCAGGTCCGTTTTCAGTTTTTCTCTCAGTTAAATCAAACCCGACTTTTCAGTCGAGGTCGAAGCCTGTGTCAATCCAGGTCCGCTTTCAGTTTTTCTCACTGTTAAATCGAACTCGACTATTCAGTCGAGGTCGAAGCATGTGTCAATCCAGGTCAATTTTCATTTTTTCTTCCGGTTAAATTGAACCTGACTGTTCAGTCGAGGTCGAAGCCTGTGTCATTCTAGGACCGTTTTGAGTTTTTTCTCTCGTTTAAATCGAACCCGACTATTCAGTCGAGGTCGAAGCCTGTGTCAATCCAGGTCCGTTTTCAGTTTTTCTCTCAGTTAAATCAAACCCGACTTTTCAGTCGAGGTCGAAGCCTGTGTCAATCCAGGTCCGCTTTCAGTTTTTCTCTCTGTTAAATCGAACTCGATTTTTCAGTCGAGGTCGAAGCCTGTGTCAATCCAGGTCAATTTTCATTTTTTCTTTCGGTTAAATTGAACCCGACTATTCAGTCAAGGTCGAATCCTGTGTCATTCTAGGACCGTTTTCAGTTTTTTCCCTCGTTTAAATCGAACCCGACTATTCAGTCGAGGTCGAAACCTGTGTTAATCCAGGTCCGTTTTAAGTTTTTCTCTCTATTAAATCGAATTCGACTATTCAGTCGAGGTCGAGGCATGTGTCAATCCAGGTCCGTTTTCAGTTTTTCTCTCGTTTAAATCGAACCCGATTTTTACGTCGAGGTCGAAGCCTGTGTCAATCCAAGTCCGTTTTAAGTTTTTCTCTCTTTTAAATCGAACTCGACTATTCAGTCGAGGTCGAAGCCTGTGTCAATCCAGGTCAATTTTCATTTTTTCTTTCGGTTAAATTGAACCTGACTATTCAGTCGAGGTCGAAGCCTGTGTCATTCTAAGACCGTTTTGAGTTTTTTCTCTCGTTTAAATCGAACCCGACTATTCAGTCGAGGTCGAAGCCTGTGTCAATCCAGGTCCGTTTTCAGTTTTTCTCTCAGTTAAATCAAACCCGACTTTTCAGTCGAGGTCGAAGCCTGTGTCAATCCAGGTCCGTTTAAAGTTTTTCTCTCTGTTAAATCGAACTCGACTATTCAGTCGAGGTCGAAGCATGTGTCAATCCATGTCCGTTTTAAGTTTTTCTCTCATTTAAATCGAACCCGATTTTTCAGTCGAGGTCGAAGCCTGTGTGAATCCAGGTCCGTTTTCAGTTTTTCTCTCTGTTAAATCGAACTCGACTATTCAGTCGAGGTCGAAGCATGTGTCAATCCAGGTCCATTTTTAGTTTTTCTCTCGGCCAAATCGAACCCAAATTTTCAGTCGAGGTTGAAGCCTGTGTCAATCCAGGTCCATTTTCAGTTTTTCTCTCTGTTAAATCGAACTCGACTATTCAGTCGAGGTCGAAGCCTGTGTCAATCCAGGTAAATTTTCATTTTTTCTTTCGGTTAAATTGAACCCGACTATTCAGTCAAGGTCGAATGCTGTGTCATTCTAGGACCGTTTTCAGTTTTTTCTCTCGTTTAAATCGAACCCGACTATTCAGTCGAGGTCGAAGCCTGTGTTAATCCAGGTCCGTTTTCAGTTTTTCTCTCTATTAAATCGAATTCGACTATTCAGTCGAGGTCGAAGCATGTGTCAATCCAGGTCCGTTTTCAGTTTTTCTCTCGTTTAAATCGAACCCGATTTTTCTGTCGAGGTCGAAGCCTGTGTCAATCCAGGTCCGTTTTCAGTTTTTCTCTCTGTTAAATCGAACTCGACTATTCAGTCGAGGTCGAAGCCTGTGTCAATCCAGGTCAATTTTCATTTTTTCTTCCGGTTAAATTGAACCTGGTTGTTCAGTCGAGGTCGAAGCCTGTGTCATTCTAGGACCGTTTTGAGTTTTTTCTCTCGTTTAAATCGAACCCGACTATTCAGTCGAGGTCGAAGCCTGTGTCAATCCAGGTCCGTTTTCAGTTTTTCTCTCAGTTAAATCAAACCCGACTTTTTCAGTCGAGGTCGAAGCCTGTGTCAATCCAGGTCCGTTTTAAGTTTTTCTCTCTGTTAAATCGAACTCGACTATTCAGTCGAGGTCGAAGCATGTGTCAATCCAGGTCCATTTTTAGTTTTTCTCTCGGTCAAATCGAACCCGAATTTTCAGTCGAGGTTGAAGCCTGTGTCAATCCAGGTCCATTTTCAGTTTTTCTCTCAGTTGAATCGAACTCGACTATTCAGTCGAGGTCGAAGCCTGTGTCAATCCAGGTCAATTTTCATTTTTTCTTTCGGTTAAATTGAACCCGACTATTCAGTCAAGGTCGAATCCTGTGTCATTCTAGGACCGTTTTCAGTTTTTTCTCTCGTTTAAATCGAACCCGACTATTCAGTCGAGGTCGAAGCCTGTGTTAATCCAGGTCCGTTTTCAGTTTTTCTCTCGATTAAATCGAATTCGACTATTCAGTCGAGGTCGAAGCATGTGTCAATCCAGGTCCTTTTTCAGTTTTTCTCTCGTTTAAATCGAACCCGATTTTTCAGTCGAGGTCGAAGCCTGTGTCAATCCAGGTCCGTTTTCAGTTTTTCTCTCTGTTAAATCGAACTCGACTATTCAGTCGAGGTCGAAGCCTGTGTCAATCCAGGTCCGTTTTCAGTTTTTCTCTCAGTTAAATCAAACCCGACTTTTTCAGTCGAGGTCGAAGCCTGTGTCAATCCAGGTCCGTTTTAAGTTTTTCTCTCTGTTAAATCGAACTCGACTATTCAGTCGAGGTCGAAGCATGTGTCAATCAAGGTCCATTTTTAGTTTTTCTCTCGGTCAAATCGAACCCGAATTTTCAGTCGAGGTTGAAGCCTGTGTCAATCCAGGTCCATTTTCAGTTTTTCTCTCTGTTAAATCGAACTCGACTATTCAGTCGAGGTCGAAGCCTGTGTCAATCCAGGTCAATTTTCATTTTTTCTTTCGGTTAAATTGAACCCGACTATTCAGTCCAGGTCGAATCCTGTGTCATTCTAGGACCGTTTTCAGTTTTTTCTCTCGTTTAAATCGAACCCGACTATTCAGTCGAGGTCGAAGCCTGTGTTAATCCAGGTCCGTTTTCAGTTTTTCTCTCTATTAAATCGAATTCGACTATTCAGTCGAGGTCGAAGCATGTGTCAATCCAGGTCCGTTTTCAGTTTTTCTCTCGTTTAAATCGAACCCGATTTTTCAGTCGGGGTCGAAGCCTGTGTCAATCCAGGTCCGTTTTCAGTTTTTCTCTCTGTTAAATCGAACTCGACTATTGAGTCGAGGTCGAAGCCTGTGTCAATCCAGGTCAATTTTCATTTTTTCTTCCGGTTAAATTGAACCCGACTATTCAGTCAAGGTCGAAGCCTGTGTCATTCTAGGACCGTTTTCAGTTTTTTCTCTCGTTTAAATCGAACCCGACTATTCAGTCGAGGTCGAAGCCTGTGTTAATCCAGGTCTGTTTTAAGTTTTTCTCTCTATTAAATCGAATTCGACTATTACGTCGAGGTCGAAGCATGTGTCAATCCAGGACCGTTTTCAGTTTTTTCTATAGTTTAAATCGAACCCGATTTTTCAGTCAAGGTCAAGCCTGTGTCAATCCAGGTCAATTTTCATTTTTTCTTTCGGTTAAATTGAACCCGACTATTCAGTCAAGGTCGAATCCTGTGTCATTCTAGGACCGTTTTCAGCTTTTTCTCTCGTTTAAATCGAACCCGACTATTCAGTCGAGGTCGAAGCCTGTGTTAATCCAGGTCCGTTTTCAGTTTTTCTCTCTATTAAATCGAATTCGACTATTCAGTCGAGGTCGAAGCATGTGTCAATCCAGGTCCGTTTTCAGTTTTTCTCTCTGTTAAATCGAACTCGACTATTCAGTCGAGGTCGAAGCCTGTGTCAATCCAGGTCAATTTTCATTTTTTCTTCCGGTTAAATTGAACCTGACTGTTCAGTCGAGGTCGAAGCCTGTGTCATTCTAGGACCGTTTTGAGTCTTTTCTCTCGTTTAAATCGAACCCGACTATTCAGTCGAGGTCGAAGCCTGTGTCAATCCAGGTCCGTTTTCAGTTTTTCTCTCAGTTAAATCAAACCCGACTTTTTCAGTCGAGGTCGAAGCCTGTGTCAATCCAGGTCCGTTTTAAGTTTTTCTCTCTGTTAAATCGAACTCGACTATTCAGTCGAGGTCGAAGCATGTGTCAATCCAGGTCCATTTTTAGTTTTTCTCTCGGCCAAATCGAACCCGAATTTTCAGTCGAGGTTGAAGCCTGTGTCAATCCAGGTCCATTTTCAGTTTTTCTCTCTATTAAATCGAACTCGACTATTCAGTCGAGGTCGAAGCCTGTGACAATCCAGGTCAATTTTCATTTTTTCTTTCGGTTAAATCGAACCCGACTATTCAGTCAAGGTCGAATCCTGTGTCGGTCTAGGACCGTTTTCAGTTTTTTCTCTCGTTTAAATCGAACCCGACTATTCAGTCGAGGTCGAAGCCTGTGTTAATCCAGGTCCGTTTTCAGTTTTTCTCTCTATTAAATCGAATTCGACTATTCAGTCGAGGTCGAAGCATGTGTCAATCCAGGTCCGTTTTCAGTTTTTCTCTCGTTTAAATCGAACCCGATTTTTCAGTCGAGGTCGAAGCCTGTGTCAATCCAGGTCCGTTTTCAGTTTTTCTCTCTGTTAAATCGAACTTGACTATTCAGTCGAGGTCGAAGCCTGTGTCAATCCAGGTCAATTTTCATTTTTTCTTCCGGTTAAATTGAACCTGACTATTCAGTCGAGGTCGAAGCCTGTGTCATTCTAGGACCGTTTTGAGTTTTTTCTCTCGTTTAAATCGAACCCGACTATTCAGTCGAGGTCGAAGCCTGTGTCAATCCAGTTCCGTTTTCAGTTTTTCTCTCAGTTAAATCAAACCCGACTTTTCAGTCGAGGTCGAAGCCTGTGTCAATCCAGGTCCGCTTTCAGTTTTTCTCTCTGTTAAATCGAACTCGACTATTCAGTCGAGGTCGAAGCCTGTGTCAATCCAGGTCAATTTTCATTTTTTCTTTCGGTTAAATTGAACCCGACTATTCAGTCAAGGTCGAAGCCTGTGTCATTCTAGGACCGTTTTCAGTTTTTTCTCTCGTTTAAATCGAACCCGACTATTCACTCGAGGTCGAAGCCTGTGTTAATCCAGGTCTGTTTTAAGTTTTTCTCTCTATTAAATCGAATTCGACTATTACGTCGAGGTCGAAGCATGTGTCAATCCAGGACCGTTTTCAGTTTTTTCTCTCGTTGAAATCGAACCCGATTTTTCAGTCAAGGTCGAAGCCTGTGTCAATCCAGGTCAATTTTCATTTTTTCTTTCGGTTAAATTGAACCCGACTATTCAGTCAAGGTCGAATCCTGTGTCATTCTAGGACCGTTTTCAGTTTTTTCTCTCGTTTAAATCGAACCCGACTATTCAGTCGAGGTCGATGCCTTTGTTAATCCAGGTCCGTTTTCAGTTTTTCTCTCTGTTAAATCGAACTCAACTATTCAGTCGAGGTCGAAGCCTGTGTCAATCCAGGACCGTTTTCAGTTTTTTCTCTCGTTTAAATCGAACTCGATTTTTCAGTCGAGGTCGAAGCCTGTGTCAATCTAGGTCAATTTTCATTTTTTCTTTCGGTTAAATTGAACCCGACTATTCAGTCAAGGTCGAATCCTGTGTCATTCTAGGACCGTTTTCAGTTTTTTCTCTCGTTTAAATCGAACCCGACTATTCAGTCGAGGTCGAAGCCTGGGTTAATCCAGGTCCGTTTTCAGTTTTTCTCTCTATTAAATCGAATTCGACTATTCAGTCGAGGTCGAGGCATGTGTCAATCCAGGTCCGTTTTTAGTTTTTCTCTCGTTTAAATCGAACCCGATTTTTCAGTCGAGGTCGAAGCCTGTGTCAATCCAAGTCCGTTTTAAGTTTTTCTCTTTGTTAAATCGAACTCGACTATTTAGTCGAGGTCGAAGCCTGTGTCAATCCAGGTCAATTTTCATTTTTTCTTTCGGTTAAATTGAACCTGACTATTCAGTCAAGGTCGAAGCCTATGTCATTCTAGGACCGTTTTCAGTTTTTTCTCTCGTTTAAATCGAACCCGACTATTCAGTCGAGGTCGAAGCCTGTGTTAATCGAGGCCCGTTTTCAGTTTTTCTCTCTATTAAATCGAATTCGACTATTCAGTCAAGGTCGAATCCTGTGTCATTCTAGGACCGTTTTCAGTTTTTTCTCTCGTTTAAATCGAACCCGACTATTCAGTCGAGGTCGAAGCCTTTGTTAATCCAGGTCCGTTTTCAGTTTTTCTCTCTGTTAAATCGAACTCAACTATTCAGTCGAGGTCGAAGCCTGTGTCAATCTAGGACCGTTTTCAGTTTTTTCTCTCGTTTAAATCGAACCCGATTTTTCAGTCGAGGTCGAAGCCTGTGTCAATCCAGGTCAATTTTCATTTTTTCTTTCGGTTAAATTGAACCCGACTATTCAGTCAAGGTCGAATCCTGTGTCATTCTAGGACCGTTTTCAGTTTTTTCTCTCGTTTAAATCGAACCCGACTATTCAGTCGAGGTCGAAGCCTGTGTTAATCCAGGTCCGTTTTCAGTTTTTCTCTCTATTAAATCGAATTCGACTATTCAGTCGAGGTCGAGGCATGTGTCAATCCAGGTCCGTTTTCAGTTTTTCTCTCGTTTAAATCGAACTCGATTTTTCAGTCGAGGTCGAAGCCTGTGTCAATCCAAGTCCGTTTTAAGTTTTTCTCTCTGTTAAATCGAACTCGACTATTCAGTCGAGGTCGAAGCCTATGTCAATCCAGGTCAATTTTCATTTTTTCTTTCGGTTAAATTGAACCTGACTATTTAGTCGAGGTCGAAGCCTGTGTCATTCTAGGACCGTTTTGAGTTTTTTCTCTCGTTTAAATCGAACCCGACTATTCAGTCGAGGTCGAAGCCTGTGTCAATCCAGGTCCGTTTTCAGTTTTTCTCTCAGTTAAATCAAACCCGACTTTTCAGTCGAGGTCGAAGCCTGTCTCAATCCAGGTCCGTTTTAAGTTTTTCTCTTTGTTAAATCGAACTCGACTATTCAGTCGAGGTCGAAGCATGTGTCAATCCATGTCCGTTTTCAGTTTTTCTCTCGTTTAAATCGAACCCGATTTTTCAGTCGAGGTCGAAGCCTGTGTTAATCCAGGTCCGTTTTCAGTTTTTCTCTCTGTTAAATCGAACTCGACTATTCAGTCGAGGTCGAAGCATGTGTCAATCCAGGTCCATTTTTAGTTTTTCTCTCGGTTAAATCGAACCCGAATTTTCAGTCGAGGTTTCAGCCTGTGTCAATCCAGGTCCATTTTAAGTTTTTCTCTCTGTTAAATCGAACTCGACTATTCAGTCGAGGTCGAAGCCTGTGTCAATCCAGGTCAATTTTCATTTTTTCTTTCGGTTAAATTGAACCCGACTATTCAGTCAAGGTCGAAGCCTGTGTCATTCTAGGACCGTTTTTCAGTTTTTTCTCTCGTTTAAATCGAACCCGACTATTCAGTCGAGGTCGAAGCCTGTGTTAATCGAGGTCCGTTTTCAGTTTTTCTCTCTATTAAATCGAATTCGACGATTCAGTCAAGGTCGAATCCTGTGTCATTCTAGGACCGTTTTCAGTTTTTTCTCTCGTTTAAATCGAACCCGACTATTCAGTCGAGTTCGAAGCCTTTGTTAATCCAGGTCCGTTTTCAGTTTTTCTCTCTGTTAAATCGAACTCAACTATTCAGTCGAGGTCGAAGCCTGTGTCAATCCAGGACCGTTTTCAGTTTTTTCTCTCGTTTAAATCGAACCCGATTTTTCAGTCGAGGTCGAAGCCTGTGTCAATCCAAGTCCGTTTTAAGTTTTTCTCTCTGTTAAATCGAACTCGACTATTCAGTCGAGGTCGAAGCCTATGTCAATCCAGGTCAATTTTCATTTTTTCTTTCGGTTAAATTGAACCTGACTATTCAGTCGAGGTCGAAGCCTGTGTCATTCTAGGACCGTTTTGAGTTTTTTCTCTCGTTTAAATCGAACCCGACTATTCAGTCAAGGTCGAAGCCTGTGTCAATCCAGGTCCGTTTTCAGTTTTTCTCTCAGTTAAATCAAACCCGACTTTTCAGTCGAGGTCGAAGCCTGTGTCAATCCAGGTCCGTTTTAAGTTTTTCTCTCTGTTAAATCGAACTCGACTATTCAGTCGAGGTCGAAGCATGTGTCAATCCATGTCCGTTTTCAGTTTTTCTCTCGTTTAAATCGAACCCGATTTTTCAGTCGAGGTCGAAGCCTGTGTTAATCCAGGTCCGTTTTCAGTTTTTCTCTCTGTTAAATCGAACTCGACTATTCAGTCGAGGTCGAAGCATGTGTCAATCCAGGTCCATTTTTAGTTTTTCTCTATGTTAAATCGAAGCCGAATTTTCAGTCGAGGTTGAAGCCTGTGTCAATCCAGGTCCATTTTCAGTTTTTCTCTCTGTTAAATCGAACTCGACTATTCAGTCGAGGTCGAAGCCTGTGTCAATCCAGGTCAATTTTCATTTTTTCTTTCGGTTAAATTGAACCCGACTATTCAGTCAAGGTCGAAGCCTGTGTCATTCTAGGACCGTTTTCAGTTTTTTCTCTCGTTTAAATCGAACCCGACTATTCAGTCGAGGTCGAAGCCTGTGTTAATCTAGGTCCGTTTTCAGTTTTTCTCTCTATTAAATCGAATTCGACTATTCAGTCGAGGTCGAAGCATGTGTCAATCCAAGTCCGTTTTCGGTTTTTCTCTCGTTTAAATCGAACCCGATTTTTCGGTCGAGGTCGAAGCATGTGTCAATCCAGGTCCGTTTTAAGTTTTTCTCTCTATTAAATCGAACTCGACTATTCAGTCGAGGGCAAAGCTTGTGTCAATCCAGGTCAATTTTCATTTTTTCTTTCGGTTAAATTGAACCTGACTATTCAGTCGAGGTCGAAGCCTGTGTCATTCTAGGACCGTTTTGAGTTTTTTCTATCGTTTAAATCGAACCCGACTATTCAGTCGAGGTCGAAGCCTGTGTCAATCCAGGTCCGTTTTCAGTTTTTCTCTCAGTTAAATCAAACCCGACTTTTTCAGTCGAGGTCGAAGCCTGTGTCAATCCAGGTCCGTTTTAAGTTTTTCTCTCTGTTAAATCGAACTCGACTATTCAGTCGAGGTCGAAGCATGTGTCAATCCATGTCCATTTTCAGTTTTTCTCTCGTTTAAATCGAACCCGATTTTTCAGTCGAGGTCGAAGCCTGTGTTAATCCAGGTCCGTTTTCAGTTTTTCTCTCTGTTAAATCGAACTCGACTATTTAGTCGAGGTTGAAGCATGTGTCAATCCAGGTCCATTTTTAGTTTTTCTCTCGGTTAAATCGAACTCGAATTTTCAGTCGAGGTTGAAGCCTGTGTCAATCCAGGTCCATTTTCAGTTTTTCTCTCTGTTAAATCGAACTCGACTATTCAGTCGAGGTCGAAGCCTGTGTCAATCCAGGTCAATTTTCATTTTTTCTTTCGGTTAAATTGAACCCGACTATTCAGTCAAGGTCGAAGCCTGTGTCATTCTAGGACTGTTTTCAGCTTTTTCTCTCGTTTAAATCGAACCCGACTATTCAGTCGAGGTCGAAGCCTGTGTTAATCCAGGTCCGTTTTCAGTTTTTCTCTCTATTAAATCGAATTCGACTATTCAGTCGAGGTCGAAGCATGTGTCAATCCAGGTCCGTTTTCAGTTTTTCTCTTGTTTAAATCGAACCCGATTTTTCAGTCGAGGTCGAAGCCTGTGTCAATCCAGGTCCGTTTTAAGTTTTTCTCTCTGTTAAATCGAACTCGACTATTCAGTCGAGGTCGAAGCCTGTGTCAATCCAGGTCAATTTTCATTTTTTCTTTCGGTTAAATTGAACCTGACTATTCAGTCGAGGTCGAAGCCTGTGTCATTCTAGGACCGTTTTGAGTTTTTTCTCTCGTTTAAATCTAACCCGACTATTCAGTCGAGGTCGAACCCTGTGTCAATCCAGGTCCGTTTTCAGTTAAATCAAACCCGACTTTTCAGTCAAGGTCGAAGCCTATGTCAATCCAGGTCCGTTTTCAGTTTTTCTCTCTGTTAAATCGAACTCGACTATTCAGTCGAGGTCGAAGCATGTGTAAATCCATGTCCGTTTTCAATTTTTCTCTCGTTTAAATCGAACCCGATTTTTCAGTCGAGGTCGAAGCCTGTGTTAATCCAGGTCCGTTTTTAGTTTTTCTCTCTGTTAAATCGAACTCGACTATTCAGTCGAGGTCGAAGCCTGTGTCAATCCAGGTCAATTTTCATTTTTTCTTTCGGTTAAATGGAACCCGACTATTCAGTCAAGGTCGAAGCCTATTTCATTCTAGGACCGTTTTCAGTTTTTTCTCTCGTTTAAATCGAACCCGAATATTCAGTCGAGGTCGAAGCCTGTGTTAATCCAGGTCCGTTTTCAGTTTTTCTCTCTATTAAATCGAATTCGACTATTCAGTCGAGGTCGAAGCATGTGTCAATCCAGGTCCGTTTTCAGTTTTTCTCTCGTTTAAATCGAACCCGATTTTTCAGTCGAGGTCGAAGCCTGTGTCAATCTAGGTCCGTTTTCAGTTTTTCTCTCTGTTAAATCGAACTCGACTATTCAGTCGAGGTCGAAGCCTGTGTCAATCCATGTCAATTTTCATTTTTTCTTTCGGTTAAATTGAACCTGACTATTCAGTGGAGGTCGAAGCCTGTGTCATTCTAGGACCGTTTTGAGCTTTTTCTCTCGTTTAAATCGAACCCGACTATTCAGTCGAGGTCGAAGCCTGTGTCAATCCAGGTCCGTTTTATGTTTTTCTCTCTGTTAAATCGAACTCGACTATTCAGTCGAGGTCGAAGCCTGTGTCAATCCAGGTCAATTTTCATTTTTTCTTTCGGTTAAATTGAACCCGACTATTCAGTCAAGGTCGAAGCCTGTGTCATTCTAGGACCGTTTTCAGTTTTTTCTCTCGTTTAAATCGAACCCGACTATTCAGTCGAGGTCGAAGCCTGTGTCAATCCAGGTCCGTTTTCAGTTTTTCTCTCAGTTAAATCAAACCCGACTTTTCAGTCGAGGTCGAAGCCTGTGTCAATCCAGGTCTGTTTTCAGTTTTTCTCTCTATTAAATCGAACTCGACTATTCAGTCGAGGTCGAAGCCTGTGTCAATCCAGGTCAATTTCCATTTTTCTTTCGGTTAAATTGAACCCGACTATTCAGTCGAGGTCGAAGCCTGTGTCAATCCAGGTCCGTTTTTAGTTCTTCTCTCGGTTAAATCGAACCCGACTATTCAGTCAAGGTCGAAGCCTGTGTCAATCCAGGTCCGTTTTCAGTTTTTCCCTCGGTTGAACCAAACCTGACTATTGAATTGTGGTCGAGACCTGATTAGGTCAAGTTCATTTTCCTTTCTAAATTCAAATTCTTACCAAACAAATCTTCGCCTCCCCAATACTTAGTCTCTTTCCTTTGTCTACCCTTTCAATCCTTCAAGGATACACGAAGGGGGGCAAACTATAAACACCGCATTTGGTCCGGCTTGATTTTCAGCAATAATGTTTGAAGTTTTCCAATATTTGGTGGTCAATTTGTTTTTCTAATATGCCAATAAAGGCATAGCTCAACTGGCATAAAGTCGTATTGATAACCACAAGGTCTATAGTTCAAACCCCTTCCCCACATATTATCAAAAAATTTGTTTTTTATTTTATTTTATTTTATTTTATTTTTTTATTTTTTTATTTTTTTTTTGGTCTTCCCCATTTCTATTCAAGGGGAAGCTTTCATGAAAAAAGGCTTAGAAAGCTCCCCCATTACCACCATTTCCCTATTCTAAAGCTTTTCCCATGGCTATTATTTTTTTTTTATTTTTTTCTCTTTTTCCCACCATTTTCTCATCCATCTTCCCCCCAAATTAGTAACCCTTCAAGTATAAAAAGGGGGAGATGGAGGATGAAGGGGAAAAAAAAAAAAAAAGAGAAGAAGTTTAGAGTAAAAGTGAGCTTGAGAGAGTTTAGGCATTTGAGCAAGAGCTTAGTTTAGAGAGTTTTTAGAAGAATTTCTTTTGAGGGAGAAAGGAGAAGAAGAAGATTTGAGCATAAGCCTAGTTGGGAGAGTTGTTTTTTTTAGGAAGTTAGCTTAGCTTAGAGAGTGATAGAAAAAGAGAGAAAAGAAAGTGGAAGACGAAAAGAGGAAAAGAGAGGGGGAGGAAGGAGTATACGGGGAGAGAGAAAAACATTGGGTAAGAAAGAAGGAAAAACGAAGAAAGAGGAAAGTAAAAAAGGTGGGGTTTTGTTTTTTATTTCTTTTGTTTTTTTGTTTTTATTATTACTATTATTATTATTATTATTATTATTATTATTATTATTATCATTATCATTATTAATTTCTCTCTCATTTTAGTTCACTTTTGCACTTTTCCAACTTCATTTTTTTAAAACTTTCTAATTTATTTGTTTTTCTTTCATTCTCCAATTTGCTTTAATCTAATCTTTAATTCTGCTTGGTCAATTTCAATTATTGTTATTGTTTTGATTTTCTTTTGAAAGGGATTATGGGAACTGAGTAATGTGCCTTCGTGGAGTTCAACTCCCGTGTAAGCGTATGAAAATTCTCATTTTCCCTTTTAAAAGAATTTACTCTTTGAATAATTTTCTTCTTTTACATCTATTTTTTTTAAATTATTTCTAATAAGCATAATCATGTACACCCATGTTTCCTTTAATTAAAAGGGAAATTAGGCATGATTTATATCAAATTGGATATCCAACTCATAATGTTTAATCCTTACTTTATTTCTAAAGTTAAGGTAAAAACGAATGAGACATCTTGTGTTCATTATTGCATTTTGGGTTTTTATTTTCATATTTATCATTTTTTCAGAAAAAAAGAAGAAGGACCGTTTTTATTCACTTAATTGGACAATTTAAGATACTGTGGTAATCGTTTTTTTTAAAAACGGGTGTTGTAGGGTGCTAATACCTTTCCTACACTCAAACGACTCCCGAACCTAATTTCTGGTTTTCTAAGACTGGTCTTTTTTTATTTTATTTTAAAGGTGACCAATCACACCCTCGATGATTGGTGGCGACTCCAATTTTCTTCTTAAAAACCCAAGAAAGGATGTCGGCCGCTCCGCGTCGCAATGACGTTGCGACAACCGTTTTACCCCTGTGTTAGATCTGTCTCCTTAAGTACCAATGCTCCTCTAATGAACAACCTGTTTATGGTCCAACCATTAAACAGAAAGTCCCTCTCGGGCCAGTTAGAGGGTGGGATCCCTTTGTTCAAGCCCCGGAGTCACCACTTAGGGGAACACTCATCCACTTCTCGTAGAAGTGGGAAGGAGTGAATTCCTTCTTGTGTTGTCATGTCCCCAGCCTCCCACTCAGTCTTGTCCCCAAAAAGAAAGGCATATTGAGTAGGCGTATTGGCCACTCTCACCCATGCTAATGAAAGGACAATCCCTCATGAGAAGGAGTTCATGTCACACTCAGGATTAAGATTGAGTTACCTACGTCATCCTATTGAAACAGTAACCTAACTAGTGAACGTTGTTATATCTAGTGGTTTACTATTTCATGGTTCGGTCTTATGCAAACTCATTGCATAGGATACCCCCACGTGCATGTCTACTACATGGACGCTTTGGATCAATACGTCTGTATCAAATACAAAGCGGGCCATATCACATAGTGTTACAAGGATAAGGTACCTAGGGGCTTATCCTTGTAATATAGACCTTTTAGGTTGTTACTCGTGTTGGGTTTTATGTCCTAAAACTCGTAGATAGTGAATGATTAACGAATTATACACTTGTATCAATAAAGTGTTATTGAGGTTTATGCAATAAAGTGTTATTGTCATATTAAGTCTAGAATTGCACAATATGACCCAAATCCAATAAACTAAGATCCAAGGTTGTTTACATGTAACTTGAACTAGTATGTGGAGACATACGGGGATTGGTGTTCAAGTAACAACCTAAAAGGTCTATAGTACAAGGATAAGGCTGGGTACCTTTTATTCGATACAGACGTATTGATCCAAGGCGTCCATGTAGGAGACATGCGAGCGGGGGTATCCTATGCAATGAGTTTGCATAAGATCGGACCACGAAATAGTAAACCACTAGATGTAACACCGTTGACTAGTTAGGTTACTGTTTCAATAGGATGACCTAGGTAACTCAATCTTAATCCTGAGTGTGTCATGAACTCCTTCTCACGAGGGATTGTCCTTTGATTAGTACGAGTGAGACTGGCCTGCACGCCGACTCAATAAGCCTACCTTCTTGGGGACAAGACTGAGTTGGGGGCTGGGGACATGACAATACAAGATGGAATTCAGTCCTTCCCCTATTGGGGCAAGTAGATGTGTGTTCCCTTAAGGGCTGATTCCAGGGCTTGAACAAAGGCGCGTCGTCCTCTCCTGGCCCGAGAGGAACTCTTGTTTAGAGGTTGGACCCTAAACAACTTGTTCATTAGAGGGATCAGTGGTACTTAAGGAACCAGAGGTAACCCAAGGGTAAAACGGTAATTTGACCCAGCTGGTGTTACGAACACACGTGAAGGATTGACTTACTGCATTGGTCGATATCCGTGGACACATAAATATTCTACAGTGAGAAGAGTGCAGTTGTGGGTCTTTAGTGGAGTGACGCACAGTTAACGAATGTTGATTGACTCGGTTAATGAGTTTAGCTGATCAATCTCGTTTCATTGGAGCTTCTGATCTGTAGGTCCATTAGGTAATAACTCCCTCCCCACTTATCTTACAGGGGAGAGGGAGTTCCCCAACTGATCACTCATTCCTCTCATTCACGAAAGTTAGAGAGAAAGAAAGTTCTTTCTTTTCTCTCTTCCTCTCTCAAATTCCAGCACTTTACCTTGCTGAAAATTCCCTTCCAAGACCAAAGTTGGTTCCCACAAGCCGGGATCTCAAGTCCCAAGAGTCATAGCGAGTGATCCAACGTGGTGGTGTTCATTGGGAGGAAGAAGAACGCGAATTGGAGCATAGTGCTGATCGTTCTTCAAGTCCATGTAAGTTTTTCTAGATCTAAATAGGTTTTAGATCTAATTTACAACATGCTTAATCTGATCTAGTTTAATTTAGAAATTGTTTCTAATTTTGATTTGCCAACGTATTAGTTTTTCTAAAATTGAAATTAAAACGAGATCGTTCTTGATTGCTTCCGCTGCCAAAAGGAATTTTAATCCTTCAACTCGAACATTGATCCTCGTATGTCCCCACATACTAGTTCAAGTTACATACAAACAACCTTGGATCTTAGTTTATTGGATTTGGATCAAATTGTGCAATATTTAACAATAACACTTTATTGTAAAAACTCAATAACACTTTATTGAAATAAGTATACGATTTGTTTACATTCACTATCTACGAGTTTTAGGGCATAAAACCCAACAAATACATCCTTGTTTGATTCTACGCCACACTATAGCTCCTCTGTTAAGAGTGAACACTAATCCTGATGTAGACTTCCTAGAATCCCTATCAGTCTGAAAATTAGTGTCAGTGTATCGTGTAAGGATCAAATCCTTAACGCCATAGACGAGCACATAGTCTCTCATTCTCCTAAGATACTTGAGGATATTCTTAACGGTTGTCCAGTGATCAAATCCTGGATTTGATTGATACCTACTGTGTTGGGTTTTATGTCCTAAAACTCAAAGTTTGTAATCCTTTTGCAATAAAGATGTTATTTAGTGAATTGTTTGCTTATATAATCTAAATCCAATACATAAACATCCTTGGTTATGATATGAAATACTCGAACTATATTTGTAAATATGGACAGGGATCAAGTTCTAGTATATAACCTAAATGGTCTAGTATAGGGATAAGGTTGGGTACCTTATCCTTGTGACACTATGGATGCGGCCTACTTTACGAACAAGGCAAACGACGTGATCCTGGATTGTTCATGTAGAGACATGCGAGTAGGGGCATCTTGTGTAAAAGAAGTCTACACAAGATCGGACCAACAAATAAGTCACTCTTACTTTATAACACCGTTTACTATTAAGACTGACTATTTCATGCGATGACCTAGGTAACTCGATCTTAATCCTAAGCTTACTACGAACTCCTGTTTGTTCAGGATCATCCTTTGATCTGCATGGACGAGAGTGGCCACACAGTGTCGCTCAATAAGCCTACCATTTTGGGGATAAGACTGGATGAATAGCTAGGGACATAGTATTGCAAGATGGAATTCACTCCTACCCGTATTAGGGATAGTAGAAAGGTTGTTTCCTTAAGTGCTGACTCTAAGGCTTGAACAAGGGGCGTTGACCCAAGAGGGACTTTGTTTAGTGGTTGGACCATAAACAAATTGTTCATTAGAGGACCAGTGGACTTAAGGAATCAAGAAGTGCTATAAGGGGTAAAACAAACTTTTGACCTAGCTATAGTTACGAATGACCTGTGAAGAATTGACTTACTAATCATGGTTATATCGAGTGGACAAAAATATATCTACAGTGAAGGGAGTGCAACTGCTAGGCTATAGTGGAGTGACCCGATAGTTAACGAATGTTAGTTAACTAGGTTAAAAGAGTTTGGTCGGTTAAACCTCGAATCGTTGGAGCCCATGATCTGTAGGTCCATTAGGTCCCCTTGCTAGCTTAAGGAATAAAATTTGGAACAATATGGTGGAAAGAATTCGAATAGTTCAAATTCGGTTTAGGGAATACATTGGTCATATTGGATATTACCGACACGTCAGGTTTTTGGTTAAACCTAATTTTGAGAGTTTGATATATTTAAATATGATTTAAATATCGAGCACGTGAATAGGGATTCATGGTTGAATGATTACATTTTGGAAATGGTCGGGAGTGGTAGAAAAATATTAATTTAATATTAGATATTAAATTAATTATATATTTGATTATTTAATTAATAATTATTTTAAATTAATTATGAATTAATTTAAAATTGAAAATTCAAATTTTGGAATTTATTTATTTTTAGATTATTAATTAAACAAAATTAAATTAACTAAAATTCAAAAGAAATTGAATTTTAGGAGGTGGAGTGCATGGTGACTAAAACCATGCACTCCTCCTCATTTAGCCAACTAATCCCACCCAAAATTGAGATTAGTTTTGTGTCAATTCTTGGTGCTTCAACTGAGCTTATCTTCCTCTTTAAATAGAGGATGGATTGCTAAAGAAAGAAGGCTGGAAAATCTAGTGTTATGTGGCCAAATTCATCCCTCAAGCTCAAAAACTCAAAACCTCTCTCAAGCTTGTAACCCAAGCATTTTCCCTCTCAAATTCCATCACTAGAGGATCCCACAATCCGTTCCAAAGGCCTGAGAATAGTAAGGAAGATCCAGTGGTGGTTCGTGACAAGTTGGTGAGGAAAAACAACAAACCAATTCGTTCAACTTTGAGCTACAAGAGGTTGGTACACATGAACTCTATTTTTCCTCTTATGGACAGCATGCTTTGTATGATCAAACTGATGCTATTATGTGCCTAAATCTGTAATTGCTTCCGCATGTTAGATATTAACACCTTCATACTGATTATCCCTACTGCATAGGGTATGCGTGTCATGTCCTCAACTTCTTGAGGTGTCTTAGGACACTGTTCCTTAAACAAAAGAATTCCACACTTGAAAGGTAGTGAACCCTTCTTGGAATTTTGCATCTCATATCTAACTAACATTTTTCTAGATATAAGATGCTTGAGACAGGGCTAACATTTTTTTCTTATGGTTCCTAACAATTTGGATCCCAAGAACAAACTAAGCTTCTCCCAAATCTTACATTTGGAAATGAGCTACTAGCCACTTTTAATGTCAGTAAGATAACCTACATCATTCCCAATGAGTAGGATATCAATCACATACAACAATAAGAAAGCTATTGAATTGTTGATCATCTTCTTTTATACACAAGGCTCATCAATGTTCTGATCAAAACCAATAGATTTGGTCGCAGGTTGATTTATAAGATCCCAGACAGAATTTAAGTGCATAGACTCCTTTTCCAGGTCCATGGCTTTAATCCATTGGTCCTTGTCAATATCATTCATTGTCTGTCTGTAAGACAATGGATCCTCTATGTCATCATCAAGTATGATAATCTGGGCTTCAGGTAAACTCATGTAATGGTTAGACTGTATAACAACCCTCCCACTACGTTGAGGCACTCTCAACTCTTGAGATGGATGTGACTGACATGATGCACTAGCTTCATCAACAACTCTTGTTAAAGGGTCAGCCTTATCAAAAACTCTTGTTGACGTTTCTATAGCTTCATTAGTTAATTCGCTTAACACGACATTACTTCGTGGCTTATGATTTCTCATGTGGTCTTCTTCCAATATTGTAGCATTTGTCGATACAAATACTTTATTCTCTTGTGGATTGAAGAAGTATCCTCTTCTCGTTTCCTAGGGGTAGCCTACAAATAGACGGAATTTTGAACGGGGTTCCAGTTTCTTTTGGGTTAGTCACAAGCACGTGTGTTGGACACCCCCAAATCCTGAAGTGACGTAAACTACCTTTACGCCCTCACCTCAACTCAAAAGATGTTTCAGAAACACTTTTGAAGGAATGTTATTCAAAATATAAACAACAGTCAACACTAAATGACCTTAAAACAAGTCAGACAAATGAGCGTTGTTCATTATGAATTGAACCATATCCAATAAGATTCTATTTCTCCTTTCTAATACACCGTTCTACGGAGGTGTACCAGATATCGAGAGTTGGGAAGTGATTCCATGTACTATCAAATAGTCCTGGAATCTCAAGTCCCATATACTCTCCACCTCGATTAGATCGAAGTGTTTTTATCATCTTACCTAACAAGTTTTCAACTTTAGTCTTAAACCCCTTAAATCTCTCAAGAGTTTCAGACCTAAGTTGCATTAGGTAGAGATACATATACCTTGAATAATCATCTATAAAAGAGATGAATTATTCATACCCTTCCACTGCTTTAACATTCATTGGACCACAAAGATCCGAATGTATAAGCTTTAAGGGCTCTTTGGCTCTATAGCCTTTCCAATAAAAGGCCTTTTAGTCATCTTGCCCTCAAGGCATGACTCACAAGGTGGTAGAAAGTCATCTTCTAACTCGCTTAGGCACTCTTGACCAATCTCCTAATCATATTGAGATTAATATGGCCTAACCTTAAGTGCCAAAGAAAGGTATTTTCCTTTAGGAGAAGTCCTTTGTCTCTTACTACTTTGTGTAGTAGTAGTCTTAAACCACTTAGTGTCCATGACTACTTTACTCTCGATTGGTCTTAAAACATGTAGGTTATTTTCCAGTCTAGCTGAACAAATGTCAACTCCCTTTCTAGAAAAACTGCGTTAGCAGAGAAAGATATGGAGTAGCATTGTTCCAACATTCAAGATACAGAAATCAAATTTCCTCTAATCTTAAGAACTATATACACATTATCTAATAATATGTATTCGCTCCCACCAGAAAAAATAACTTAATATTCCCCAATGCTACAGCTGAGATAACCTCTCTAGTTCCAACTTCGAGAATCATCTCACAACATCGAGCTGTTGCCAGGAACTCATTCCTTTAAATAAGAACAAACGTGATTAGTGGACCCTGAATCTAATATCCAGGCAGAATCATCATTCTCCACTAAACGCTTTCACAAGACAAGTAAATCAAATTTACAGTCTTTGGACAAGTACTCTTTAGCTAAGAAGGGTCCAATGTCATATTCATTAGGAACATTTCTTAATGAATTAGACATTTGGGGCATGAGGACATTCCTCAGTTAAGACTAATCCTAAACCATTTACCACAATTTTATCGTTTAAGCTAGTTGTATTCGCGTATTATTATAGGCAACAGACAAAGCACAAAAATGATTTTCGAATTGCTGAAATAACAAATTACTTGTCTTATTTAATTGCAATAACCCATTACATCAAATTCGATCAGATTCAACAAAAAAAAAAGCAATCAAAGAAAACCCTAATAAACTATTGATTTAGTTTTTGCAACGATACTTCAGAGGTTTAGAGCAACAACCACCGAAGGGTGGTCAGCTACTCCTCCCCTGAATTGAGATAATCTCAACCAAACCCTAACACCAGGGTTGATTCCTTTAAGGGCTGATTCCGAGTCTTGAACAAAGGCTCGTCGTCCTCTCCTGGCCTGAGAGGAACTTCTGTTTAATGGTTGAACCATAAACAGCTTGTTCATTAGAGAAATCGGTGCTACTTAAGGATCCATAGGTAACCTAGGGGTAAAACGGTAATTTGACCAAGCTGGCGTTACGAACACTCGTGAAGGATTGACTTACTGATATTGATTGATATTCGTGGACATAGAAATATTCTACAGTGAGAAGAGTGCAGCTGTGGGTCTTTAGTGGAGTGATCCATAGTTAACGAATGTTAATTAACTTGGTTAATGAGTTTAGCCAATTAATCTCGTACCGTTGGAGCTTATAATCTTTAGGTTCATTTGGTCCTCTTGCTAGCTCGTAAATGTAGGAGTGTACGAGACACTAGAGGAAGTGATTTGGATCGAAGCAACTCAAATTTCGTTTAATTTTAGAAAGAAAACGTGCACAAATATAAACCGAAAAACAGAGGAGAAAAATTCACCAACCTTTAGATCGAATCGAGCTTCTCCTTTACTATTTTCTTCTCACGAACGACCTCGGGATAACCACCATGATCTTCCCGCTATCCTCCGGCCTTATAACAAGTTGTGGGACTCGAATTTGTGATGAACTAGGGAGAGAAAAGACTAACTTTTGAGAGTTTTAGCCTCAAGAATTTTGGAGAGACATCACCTCTTCTTTCAACAGCCTTCTCTTCACGTTTTTCTCTTCTTTTAAAGAGAAGATACATGCATCCAGCTGATGAAGACAAAAATATTGTCAATGGATAGTGGTTGGAATTGTATTCACTTCTAATTATATTGAATTAACTAAAGAATATATCGTTGTTGTGCATTAATCCAAGTATAAATTTTGCACTACCAAGTAATACCTGGAGTATTTGAGGGTCAGAACACAGGGAAGGGGCGAGTAGTGAAAATGTCTTTCTTGAAATCCTATCCTAATGCGGTGGAGCTGAGAGTTTTTAAAGAAGTTGAGATGCGGTATGAACATCTGATGATATAAAGCATAAACTAATGCGTTAGAGGAAAAACAATGGGTGATGAGCTATCAAGACTTTCACCACAGCAACCACATGCGGCAAATAAGATATTAATGTAGCGCATAACAATGAATCGACAGAATACTAATGCCTAAGCGAGAAATAAACATGTGATTCCCTCCTGGTATTACACATCCAATGAACTAAGAATATTCCTATTGCTTAATTCATGCGTTTAATCAGTTCTCTATATGCTTGCAAGCGGTTGAATTATCCCTAAAACAATCCAAACACATCCATGAAGTATCCTAAGCAATTGAGCTATTCCTAACACAACCAGACTACATATAATGCGTTATCTTGCTCTACTTAGATATTTCCACATGCGTTACCCTTCCTGGATTTATCATGCTGCTACCTCTATCGGTTGATCAAACGAATATTAGTAATGAAAGAATTATAACATCTAAGTAGAAAACATCAATATCATTGATTCATTGCATTGCATACAAAAATAATCTTAATGCCTCATGGGCGCCTAGGCTAAGCCTTGATAAAAAGAAATTCGTTCATACTACAAAATAAAGCATACAATAAAACATAAAAATGTAAGAATGCCTTGGATCCTTGGATCCTTGGATGATTTTTCTCCTTTCACCTCCCCTCTATTTATAATTTCCTCTTACTTGGAGCCAAAGGATCAAACTTGGAGCCAAAGGATCATCATTTGGATGAAAACTTGCTCCCTACTCAAACTTGCTTTCTACTCAACACAAACTTGCTCTACACTCAATATCAATTTTCTAGCTCATCATGCTCTAGCTCATCATGCTCCAAGCTTCTAACTCATCATGCTCTAGCTCATACGCTCTAGCTCATCATGTTCTAGCTCATAAGCTTCCATGCTTTTCCTGATGCAACAATTAAGTAGAATTAGTGCGGTTTTGTATGAATTTCAAAGATAATAATCAATATGAGCACATTAATACAATAAATCAATATTACTGCACCTAGCATATAAATTAGTTAAAACTTTGGTATTTTCACTCTCTTGAACCTCACAATAAGCTTAAATTAGGCACCTAATAACTTGATATTTTCAAGTTATCAGATAGGTGTTGATCTTGGATGCATTTGGTGTGCTTAATAATGAAGTGAGCCAAAAGACCACCACCTCCAAAAAAAAACATGTAATTTTCAATTTTTCTTTAATTAGATTAAAACGAAATTAGTTCAACTAATTAATTTCAATTCTTTAAACTAATTTCCAAAATTGAATATTCTTATATTTAAATAAAATTAATTCAATTAATTAATTTTATATAATTAATTAAATAATTTTAATTAATTAATTTAATATCAATTACACCAAACCCGATCTTTCTCCACACCAATCTCTCGAACGTGAATCCTTATTCACGTATACAATATTTAAATCATATTTAAATATTTCCAACTCTCTGAAAATATAGTTCAATTCGTAATTAAACTATGACGTTAATGATATCACATACAATTGACGTTAACTCTCTAAATCGAATTTGAACGTTTAAAACTTTCTCATCACTATGTTCTAAGGTTTATTCCGTATGAGCTAGTAGGGGGACCTAATGGACCTACAGATCATGGGCTCCAACAATCCGAGATTAACCAGCTAAAACTCATTAACCTAGTTAACCAACATTCGTTAATTACCGGGACACTCCACTATAGCCCATAGTTGCACTCCCTCACTGTAGATATATTTCTGTCCACCCTGTTGGGTTTTATGTCCTAAAACTTGTAGATAGTGAATGTCAATGAATTATATATTTGTATCAATAAAGTGTTATTGAGGTTTATGCAATAAAGTGTTATTGTTAATTTAAGTCTAAAATTGCACAATATGGCCCAAATCCAATAAACTAAGATCCAAGGTTGTTTACATGTAACTTAAACTAGTATGTGGGCACATACGGGGATTAGTGTTCATGTAAGACCTAAAAGGTCTATAGTACACGGATAAGGTTGGGTACCTTATCCTGGTAACACTATGAGATACGACCCGCTTTGTATTTGATACAGACGTATTGATCCAAGGCGTCCATGTAGGAAACATGCGAGCGGGAGTATCTTATGCAATGATTTTGCATAAGAAAAAACCACGAAATAGTAAACCACTAGATGTAACACCGTTACTAGTTAGGTTACTGTTTCAATAGGATGACCTAGGTAACTCAGTCTTAATCCTGAGTGTGTCATGAACTCCCTCTCATGAGGGATTGTCCTTTGATTAGTACGGGTGAGAGTGGTATGCACACCTACTCAATAAGCCTACCTTCTTGGGAACGAGACCGAGTGGGAGGCTGGGGACATGACAACAAAAAATGGAATTCACTCATTCCCGCTTCTAGGAGAAGTAGATGAGTGTTCCCTTAAGTGGTGACTCCGAGGCTTGAACAAAGGGATCCCGCCCTCTCACTAGCCGGAGAGGGACTTTCTGTTTATTGGTTGGACCATAAACAGGCTGTTCATTAGAGGAGCACTGGTACTTAAGGAGACAGAGGTTTAGAATAACAGCCACCATAGGGTGATCAGCTATTCCTCCACTGAATTGAGACTTGTCTCAACCAGTATCTAAAACCAGAACATCTCATATTCTTTTAGTTACTAGCTACCGTTTTGTTTGGTTAAGAACTCATTCTTGTAAGTGTGACCCTCCCACTTTCAAATCCCAGAGGTATGCACCAACAGGCTACCGTTAGGAAAAGACAACTGTTGGTGACTGACCTAAGAGACCCTATCCAATTCTGGAGTTTTCTGTGTTCTGAATCCTATGATCAGGCCCTCCGTAGGGGTGGTCGCTCCCAGGGCGACACGCAGGCGGATCATAGGAATCTCATGGTGCAACCTAGGGGTGGAAACCACAGGATACGTTGTCACACGTCCTTCTCCCACTTACTATGAACACTTTTCCCATTCACCTTGGTATTGATACATGCTTAATGCTCTCCATAGGGAGGTCGCTCCCAGGGCGACACGAAGCTGAGCATGTATCTCACGGCATGAACACAGGGGAACGTGAGAGTAAAAACTTGATTAAAACATCTCGTTTTTATTACTTTTCCTCCCACTAAAGTGTCCTATTATATTTTTAGGGTTTAATTTTTGACTTAGATAGAATCCGGCTAATAAACTTTACCTAAGTCTAGGTGATACGTCCGTAAAAGGACTGATCCTACGATGTCTAGGTGAAAAAAATCATATTATAACCTCACATCGCTCATGCATGCTCATAAAATCGGGTTAACTTAACTCAAGTATCGACTTGATGCCCAGGTAGGAGGTGTTCCGTAAACCGTCAACTTAAATACCTCCAGCCTTAGACAGCATCTAACCGGGTGAGTTCTCTTGTAACCTTAACTTTACGAGTTATCGACCTAAAACTATTTTGAATCGATTGATCTTTGAGTTCCTTTTAACCCTAAGTGAGCATGTTTTTATATTTGTTATAGATTTTAAATGTCTATGTCGGTTTTATATTAATAAAAACGACATTAGCCTATAACATGCATTTATTCGATTGAAACACTTTAAATCGAGCTAAGGAAGTTTCATGCAACATGCTTTGTTCGTTTTCGTTTAGCTAATATAACGATTATATAATCAAACGATAACATAATTACTTCATTCAACATGCATCTATCATGAAACCTAAACATGCATTTTAATATTATAACTTAATTATAACATACTTAATCCATGTAACATGCTTCCTATGGTGGGATTTTAAATTTATATGACATGCTTTATTTTAAATTTGTAAAATGGACTGGTTTTGGCAATTTCTAGCAAGCAACAACTAAATTATTGCATTTAATAATGAAAAAACTGCTTAAATTATCCCTGTCTGGTCAGCCCGTCTGGTCAGCCCGACAACCATCTGGTCAGCCCGATTGGTCAACCCGTCTGGTCAGCCTGTCAACCATCTGGTCAGCGCAAATGGTCAGGTTGTCAACCATCTGGTCAGCCCGTCTGGTCAGCCTGCTGTCATTTGGCCAACTTGAGTTCTTCCTCTTCTTTCGAGCAATTACAGTACTAAATGGACTCTAATGACTCTCAAATTTTATAAACTCAATATTAACTCATTAATGCCCATAAACATGTAGGCAATTACAAATTATTTCAACAAATTTGAGAGAATTAAATTGCCAAAACCGTAATATATCCACTTTAGCAACCAGAAAAATTCAATATGCAAATGCTACCCACCATGATCAAATTAATGCAAATTGGGTGCCCAAACCATGCTCTGATACCAATTGTAGGTGTTAATATCACACATGCCAAGCAATTTTGGATCTTAGGCACACAATTTGATCAATTTAATCCTTGAAGTCATGTTGTTCATAAGAACAAAAAACAGAGTAATAAGGTACCTACCTCTTGAAGCTCCCAATTTGTGTAATCCGGTGCTTTATAATTCACACCAACAACTTTTGGACAACCACTTGGATCTTCTCTACTATCCTCAGGCCTTGGAACGGATTGTGGGATCCTCAATTAATAGGAATTGGACAGGAAGGCTTATGGGTATAAGCAAATTTGAGAGTTTGAGCTATGGAGGTTTTGGGAGAATTTCGGCAGCATTTTAGGTTGAATTGTACTTCTAATTTTCATCAGCTCATCCTCTATATATAGAGGAAAATCATGCAAAAGAATTGCACAAAAAATTGACAGCAATTTGGGAGTGATTTGAGTCATGGATTAGGTGGTGCAAGAAGGCAAATCTAAGGTGATTAGTCATTAAGCACCACCTCCAAAAATTACCAAAATTTGAATTTCTTTCAAATTCAAAAAATTTGTAATTTTAAATATAAAATCTAAACAATCCCACTCAATTATTATAATTTTATTTTAATTTAAATAAAACTTATTTAATTTAAAATAAAATCATTTAATTTAATATCTTATATTAAATTAATACCACTTGTGCAATCTTGGTTTTTCTTCCAACGAAATTTCTCGAACACGAATATTTATTCACGTGTTTAATATTTAAATTATATTTAAATATATCCAACTCTCATTGTAAGTTTAATTCGTAATTAAAGTAATATGTCGTTAAATATTGCATATAACCGACTTTTGTATCATTTTACAATTTTGAACGTTTCAAATACTAACCTATCATATTGTTCCAAGTTTTATTCCTATTGAGCTAGTAGAGGGACCTAAGGGACCTACAGATCATGGGCTCCAACGAAATGATGATAACCGGTTAATCTCATTAACTTAGTCATTCATCGTTCGTTAGCTTCTGAGATACTCCACTATAGCCCGTAGCTGCACTTTAGATAACCATGATTAGTAAGACGACCCTTCACCGGTTTGTTCGTAACTAGAGTTGGGTCAAATGTCCGTTTTACCCCTATAGTTACATCTTATTCCTTAAGTTTCACTAATCCTCTAATGAACAATTAGTTCGTGATACAATCACTGAACCAAGTCCCTCTCAAGGTTATGAGAGGACGGGGCCCCTTTGTTCAAGACTCGGAGTCAGTACTTAAGGGAACAACCTCTTTACTAACCCTAAAACGGGTAGTAGTGAATTCCGTCTTGCAAAGCTATGTCCCTAACTATCTATTTAGTCTTATCCCCAAAATAGTAGGCTTATTGAGTCGGCGATGTTTGGCCACTCTCACCCATGAAAATCAAAGGATAATCCTATATAAACAGGAGTTCATAGCTAGCTCAAGATTAAGATCGAGTTACCTAGGTTATATGTATGAGATGCTCAGTTTCAACAGTAAACGGTCTTGTAAAGTGAAAGTGACTTATCTCTTGGTCCGATCTCTATGCAAACTCTTTGCATAGGACGCCCTCACTCACATGTCTTATACATGAACGATTAGGATCACATCGTCTGTCTTTAAAGAACAAAGCGAGCCGCGCCAATAGTGTCTCCAGGATTAAAGTACCCAACCCGAGTTAATGAGTTTAGTCAGTTAACCTCATATCATTAGAGCTTCTGATCTGTTGATCCATTAGGTCCCCCTGCTAGCTCCTAAAGAGTGATTGGGAACAATTTATCTTGATGGAATTTGAATGGTTCAAATTCATCTTGGGAATCAAGTTAATTGTATGAGATACAATTAGTATAATGTATGGTGATGCATTATAATATAAAGTTTAATGTAAGATTAAACTTTATTAAATTGAGAGAATAATATATTGGAAGGAGTTCAAATATATAATTAATTAAATATGTGATATCTAATTAATTAATTATTCAATTTAGTTTAAATTAAATGTGATTTAATTAAACTATATATTATATGAGAGATTAAATTAGAATGTGATTCTAATATGTAATTAATTAAATATGTGATATTTAATTAATCACAATAATTAATTAATCGTCCAATTTAATTTAGTTAATTATGATTTAATTAAATTAAATCTATAGTTTAATTTTAATGTGAATTTGATTCATATTAAAACTATAGGTTATAAAAGTGAGAAACACATTTGAATATGATTCAAATGTTTGGTTAATTGAATATATAATATTTAATTAGCCATTGGATTAATTAATTATGAATTAATTATTCAATTAGTTTAATTAATTTGTTTAAATTTGATTGAATCAAATTAAATTAAAACTATATACTATGTGAGGTAAGTGCGTTTAAATACGATTAAAATGCATATCAATTAAATATGAGATACTTCATTGTGGTTAATTAATATGATTAATTAATACATTTAATTAAATATATTTTAATTATGATTATTGTTTATGTAATTAAAAGAAAATATAAAATAAAATAAATATAACCATAAGTTGGTTATACTTCCTCACGCCAGAGGGGTCTTTAGAAGATCTTCTCATTCGTAGGATTTTGATCATGATATTGTTAGGTTTTATGCCCTAAAACTCGTAGATAGTAAATGTAACATTTGACCGAACATTAATAAAATGATGCATTTGTTGGGTTTTATGCCCTTAAACTCGTAGATAGTAAATGTAACATTTGACCAAACTGAAGGTGTACATATTACACATGCGGAAGCAATTGAAGATCGAAAGCACTTAAGACATTCAATTTTACTCCTAAAGCATGCATGTTCTAGAAAAGACAGAATAGAGAGTTTAGAAAACACCAACCTTTGTAGCTCACTTATGTTGGACTCCTTGTGGTGTTTTCCTCTCCTATGCTCCTTGGACAACCTCTAGAGTCTTCCCTACTATACTCCGGGCCAAGAACGACTTGTGGGAGTCTATATAAGATAGGGAATGGGAAGGGAATGCTTGAAGCATCAAGCAATGGAGAAGAATGAGAGATGAGAGAACTTTGAGTCCAAATTCCAGCAGCATAACATTAAGGAAAAATGGCTCTCATCACTTTGAATCTGATTCAAGCTCCTTTTAAAGACATTCTCCATGCAAAGCCAAGCCTCAAGACACAAGACACATGGTGTATTTGCAAGTTCAAGTGGATTCTAGGTGTACATCTCACAAGACATGCAACAATGCATGAGTGAGTTGTCTTTCCACTTTGAATGTTCATGCATAAGTGGATTTCCAACTAAATCCACCAATTACAAATTGAAATCTAATTTCAATCTTGCAATTTAATGTTCATTTCAATTCCAAATTGAATTTAACATTAGGTAATTGATTTTGAGGCATTACAAAATGATTTCTTATGATTAATCCAATTAATCATTCTAATCTTGTGCAATAAATCATATATGATTCCTAATACATATATATGGTATTCAAAACACTTTTAAATACTCCATCTCTCATTTTCTAATTTAATTCATAATTAAATTATTGTGTCAAACACAATTTACGATAATATCATTTTTCCCGATTTTTGAACGATTCAAAGCTTCCTATCTTTTGTTCTAGGCTTAATTCCGATATGAGCTAGTAGGGGGACCTAATGGACCTATAGATCATGGGCTCCAACGATTTGAGGCTAACCGACTAATCTCATTATCCAAGCTAGCCAACATTCGTTAACTACCGGGACACTCCACTATAGCCTGATAGTTGCACTCCCCTCACTATAGATATATTTCCGTCCACTTGATTTAACCATGATTAGTAAGTCGATCCTTCACAGGTTGTTCGTAGCTATAGCTAGGTCAAAAGCCCGTTTTACCCCTATAGTACTTCTAGTTCCTTAAGTCCCACTGATCCTCTAATGAACAATTGGTTTATGGTCCAACCAATAAACCGAGTCCCTCTCAAGCCAAATGAGAGGGTGGGATCCCTTTGTTCAAGCCCCGGAGTCAGCACTTAAGGGAACAACCTCTCTACTATCCCTATTTTGGGTAGGAGTGAATTCCTTCTCGCACGACTATGTCCCCAGCTATCTACCCGTTCCTATCCCTGAAATGGGAGGCTTATTGAGTCGGCGATACTGAGCCACTGTCACCCTTGCAGATCTAAGGATAAGCCCGAATAAACAGGAGTTCATAGTTAGCTCAGGATTAAGATCGAGTTACCTAGGTCCTCATATGAAATAGTCAGTCTCATCAGTAAACGGTGTTATAAAGCGAGAGTGACTTATTTCTTGGTCCTGGTCTTATGCAAACTCATTGCATAGGACGCCCCCACTCGCATGTCTCTACATGGACGATTTAGGATCACATCGTCTATACCATCTATAAAGTGGGCCGCGTCTCATAGTGTCCCCAGAATAAGGTACCCAACCCTATCCCTATACTATAGACCGTTTTGGCTATTACTCAAGCTTGATCCACTTTTATGTCTCTACGTAAAGCTCAAGTGTTCATCCTATAGCCATGGATCTTAGTTTATTGGATTTGAGTTATTATATGTGCAATTTACTTTATTCAGTAATAACTTTACTGAATTAATCTCGATAACGCCTTTATCGAATAAGTATATAATTCGTTTAACATTCACTATCTACGAGTTTTAGGACACCAATCCCAACACAAACATTAATAAAATGATGCATTTGTTGGGTTTTATGCCCTAAAACTCGTAGATAGTAAATGTACTTTTGACCGAACATTAATAAAATGAAGTATTATTCATTTGTCTATGTTTGTATTGTGTAATCTTGTCTTATTAACCCTAATCCAATAAACTAAACATCCTAGGCTAATAGAATGAGGCTTGAACTAGTATGTAGGGACATACGGGGATCAATGTTCAAGATTTAGCCTAAAGGGTCTGTAGTATAGGGATAAGGTTAGGTACCTTATCCTGGTGACACTATGGATACGACCCGCTTTTTATTTTGATACAAACGTAATGATCCAACGCGTTCATGTAGTTGACATGCGAGTGGGGGTATCCTGTGCAATGAGTTTGCACAAAGACCGGACCGCGAAATAGTTAACCACTAACTGTAACACCGTTAGTTAGTTTGGTTTCTATTTCACTGGGATGACCTAGGCAACTTGGCCTTAATCTTGAGTGGATTATGGACTCCTGTCCATAAGGGATTGTCTTTTGATTTGTACAGGTGAGAGTGGCCTGCACGCCTACTTAATAAGCCTACCATTTTGGGGACAAGACCGAGTGTGGAGCTGGGAACATAGTCACACAAGATGGAATTCACTCCTTCTCGGTTTTAGGGTAAGTAGAGGTGTGTTCCCTTAGGTCGTGTCTCTGGGTCTTGAACAATGGGCCCTGCCCTCTCTATGGCACGAGAGAGACTTTTGTTTGTTGATTGGACTTCAAACAAGTTGTTTATTAGAGGAGCACTGGTACTTAAGGATGAAGAGGTAGCCCAGGGGTAAAACGGTAATTTGACCTAGCTGGGGTACGAATACATGTGAAGGGCTGACTTGCTATTGATGGTCAATATCCGTGGACACAGAAATATATCTACAGTGAGAAGAGTGCAGTTGTGGTTCTATAGTGGAGTGAACCACAGTTAACGAACATTGATTAACTTGGTGAATGAGTTTAACCAATTAATCTCATATCGTTGGAGCTTCTGATCTGTAGGTCCATTAGGTCCCACCGGTAGCTCATTAAGGGCGTTGAGGTAAATTTCTAAGGGAGAATTGAATATTCGAAGGGGTTCGAATATTAGATTAAAATATGAATTTGATTCATATTAAAACTATAGGTTATAATTAATGCACATTAGATGTACATTAATACTATAGTTTATTTGAGAGAAATATAATTAAATATATGATATTAAATTATAATATTAATTAATTAGAGAATTAATTAATTTTTTGTTTTAATCTAATTTGATTAAATTTTGATTTAATTCAATTATATTAAAACTAGAGGTTATGTGGAACATTTATATAAAAGTGTTTTATATAAGTGATTTTAAATTAAATATTAGTTTAATTTAATTAAAGTTAGTTAATGACTTTGAATTATTAATTAATTTTATTTATCAGTTAATTGAACTGATAAAGTCATCCACTAACCTAGGGTTTATGCGTGAAAGGGAGTCTTTTTAAGGAGTGGGAAGTTTTCATCCGTAGGGTAACCACTCCCTCAATTTAATCACGATCATTCAATTTGTTGCTCTCTCTCCAAGCCCTTACACGCAAAAGCTCTCTCTCTCTCACCCCGAGTTCAATGTGTTTTCTCTCTAGCGATACAGATGCCAAAAGTTCTCTCCAACCCTTAGAAATCACGCTCCCACAAGCTCCAAACGCAATATCCTTCAAGAGGATACCGGTGAAATCTTTTGGTGGTGTTAGTGACAATTTTCCAACAACAAAAGGTGTGTTTTTGCTGCTGTTTTTTGGGTTTACCTAGGGATTTTGGCGAAACGACCAAGAACGCTCCTAACGGTAAGTGTTTCTTGATCTTGGATCATTAGGATCCAATCTAGATTAGATCTAGATGTTTATACATGTATTTCCAGCATGCTTTATTCATGTATTGCACCATGTTTACAGTAGATTAAATTGTATTTTTTGCTGTAATTTATTTTTCCAACGTATCGGTATTTTAATCGAAATTAGAATCTGAGTTAAGGTTCTGAACGTTTCCACTGCGCTAGGGCTTTTATCCCTACAACATTGTTCATTTATCTTGTTTGTATTGAGTAATCTTGTCTTATTAACCCCAATCCAATAAACTAAACATCCTAGGCTGTTAGTATGAGGCTTGAACTAGTATGTAGGGACATACGGGGATCAATGTTCAAGATACAACCTAAAGGGTCTATAGTATAGGGATAAGGCTGGGTACCTTATCATGGTGACACTATGGATACGACCCGCCTTGTATTCTGATACAAACGTAATGATCCAACGCGTTCATGTAGTGGACATGCGAGTGGGGGTATCTTATGCAATGAGTTTGCATAAGACCGGACCGCGAAATAGTTAACCACTAGCTATAACACCGTTAGCTAGCTAGGTTTCTATTTCACTAGGATTACCTAGGCAACATGGTTACAATCCTAAGTGGATTATGGACTCCTGTTCATGAGGGATTGTCCTTTGATTTGTATGGGTGAGAGTGGCCTACACGCCGACTCAATAAGCCTACCATTTTGGGGACAAAACTGAGTGGGGAGCTGGGAACATAATCACACAAGATGAAGTTCACTCCTTCCTAACTCTAGGGTAAGTAGAGGTGTGTTCCCTTAAGTGGTGTTTCCGGGTCATGAACAATGGGCCCTGCCCTCTCAATGGCACGAGATGGACTTCTGTTTGTTGGTTGGACCTCAAACAGGTTGTTCATTAGTGGAGCACTGGGACTTAAGTATCAAGAGGTAACCTAGGGGTAAAGCGGTAATTTGACCTAGCTGGGGTACGAACACATGCGAAGGGCTGACTTGCTGTTATTAGTCAATATCCGTGGAGATAGAAATATATCTGTAGTGAGAAGAGTTCAGCTGTGGTTCTTTAATGGAGTGAACCACAGTTAACGAACATTGATTAACTTGGTTAATGAGTCTAGCCAATTAATCTCATATCGTTGGAGCTTCTGATCTGTAGGTCCATTAGGTCCCACTAGTAGCTCATTTAGGGCGTTGAGGTAAATTTCTTAGGGAGAATTGGATACTCGAAGGTGTTTGATTATTAAGTTTAAAATATGAATTTGATTCATATTAAAACTATAGGTTATAATTAATGCGCATTAGATGCACATTAACACTATAATTTATCTGAGAGAAAAGAATTGGATATGTGATATTCAATTATACAATTAATTAATTATTGAATTGATTAATTGTTAGTTTTAAGTTATTTTAATTAAATTAAATTTAATTGGAAATAAAATTAAAACTATGGGATATTAAGGATTGTTCATTTAATTAACTGTGTTAATTTAATTAATAATGATTAATTAAATTGGTTTTAATTTTATTTTTATTTTTATTTTTTGAAATTAAAATTAATTAAATTTTGAAAACTGATTTGATCAGTTGGTTATCCTAATCGTGGGTCTTAGCACGATTAAGTCTTCCTTAATAATCTCTAGCCCTCTCTCGATTTCTTGTCTCTCTCTCACTCTCTAGTGATCGATTTTTGCTTCACAGAGAAAGATACCTCTCCCAATCTCTGAGAAATTTTGTGTGTTCCCACAAACCACTCAACCAATATACCTGTGAGGATACCGGTGTTTCCTTGGGGTGTTGTTCACGTTTTTGGGAGATTTTCCAACAAGGGAACTTTCTTGTTTGCTGAATTTTCTGCAAATTTTTGGAGAAAAGGCGAATCTCGATCAAGGCTTCTTCCAATAGTAAGTATTTCGAACCTTGATCATTAGGATCAATTATAGAATTGATCTAGGAAATTTCTTATTGATTTATGCACGTTTTATAGCCACTTTACAGTAGTTTTGAATTAGTTTTACTGTTGTGATTGTTTTTGCTGTCGTATTGGTATTCCAATCGACGTTTAATTTGATTTGGTCCTCTGATCGTTTCCGCTGCGCTAGGGCTTTAATCCCTGCAGATCTCTTCTCTTCATTATTCCCAACCAAGAAACCAGTCCCACAACTGAGTTCCCAATCTCAGAGAATAGCGGGGAAGGCCATGGAATGGTGTCCCAATTGTTGGAGGTTTCACTTTTGATTTCTGCACAATCAAGAACACGTTCTTTATTTCAGAGTCGTCAAACGATGGTACGCTTCTCTTATTCATTAGATTTAGAACTAAAATTATTTATGCTTAGCCTATTGAATTTAGAATTCTGTAATTTTTTTGGCAATGTACGGTATTTTGATTGAACAAAATTAACTACGTTTCGGTCCAATTGTGCTTCTGCTTTAATGGAATTGGGAATTCCAATTCTTTAATTGGTATCATAGTCGATCGTGCGTTTAATTTTGTTTTACAAAATTTGCATTGGTTGAATGGTGGGATTTAATTTATGCATTGGATGTATGAATTTTGCTGGTAGATGGTTTGGGTTCTTGGTATTTAGATTTGCAATTTTCATTGATTCGATCGATGTAAGGGCCCGGTGTTTTGGGCATTTTCTTGCAATTTTTTCGTTTCAAGTCCGTATAGTTGGTTCTGTATGAAATTTGATGAAAATCGGTGTAATTTGAGGCCAAAACGGATGAGTATTGCGCTGGAAATTGACGAAATTGCGAAAGGCTGAGAGCCAGCGTTGAGACGCTGCTCAACGACATCTTGACGTCGACGGAATTGCCTACAAATCGAACGAAAACGCGCGGATTAATTAAAAAAAAGTGAAAAGCTTTTCACATTCGCTACGCCTCGAACTCCAATACGCGTGGGTCGTTTTCGTGTGCAAAAACCTTCGTCGCGGTTTCTCGGTTTCGCGCGCATGAACGTAGGTTGAAGCGTGAGGATCGTGGGTTATTCAAAATCGTGAGCTGTTATTTGAATTTGTGGGTCGTTGCCGTCAGCGTTTTCGTGGGCCGTTAATTGAAGTTGTCCAGTTTGTCAGTTGTAGAAGCGTTTTCAGTCTGGTATGAGCAGTTAGTGGCGCTTCAGTCCGATCAGTTACGGTTCAAGCGCAGTTTAAGGAATGTTGACCGGTTCACGGTGGTTCCACGCGGTTGAGGCAAAAGTTGACCGGTTCATCTGGGGTTTGACCTTGTTCAAGCGGTCTGCACGAATTTCAGGCCGATTCAAGCTTATTTTGAGCTAGTTCTACACGGTTCATCTTGGTTCAGCCAGTTTTGTTGCCGGTTCGAAGGGTTTAGACGCGATTCGGGCTGGTTCACGGCAAGATAGGGCTTTCTTAGATGAATTAATGTAATTTTTCTAATTTTTCGAGTCCTAGGATGCCAAAACCTGTCTACTTAGCTATTTATTTGCTTTATGAATGTCATATAGTTTAAATAAATCCCACCATAGGTTAAGCATATTCATGCATATTTATTATTATAAATGTTATAATTATGTAATATGTATGGATTTAATTTTCACGGGTATTTAATGTAAAATGTTATGTTAACTGGTCGAAAATTGAGAAGCATTGAGCATGCAATTGCTTTAGTAAAAAAAAATATAAGAGTTATATTTATGTAAGTAATTAACATGCTTAATTATTTTTCATGAGCAATTAATATAAAGGGTTATATTAATGTATGAAAATGGCAATGCATGTTTTAATTTTTCTTGTATAATTAATTTAAGAGTTAATAGAAATGTTATATTATTTAATGTCATGAATGCTATTGTGTGGTTGATAAATTAATTGGAATTAGATTGTTAATTTATTTCACCATAGTAGCATGTTATCGGTCTAATTCATTAAAATTTATAAGTGTTATAAAATTAATGAATAGAAACCATTAACCTATAACAAAGAGTTGCATGCAAACATAGGATCTTAGGAACAAGGAATTAATTTTTAAATTGTTAAAAATTAATTAGACCTAAGATCACAATTTCTAATAGGATTAGAAATTATGTCTTGCTTAGTATTTTAATAGATTTAAAATATTGTAAGTAGGACAAATAGGATTTTTGTTATAAGGGAACTCTCGCGGTGAGGTTCTGTCTAGGCTGGAGTTACCTTCTACCTGGGAACTGACTCGGTACCTGAGTTGAATTAACCAATGTCCTATTAGCATTCAATGTCACTAGGTAATTAAAAGGGTTTAATTAACCTAGGCACTAGTGTAAAGACCTAATTATAAGAGTTATAATAGGCATAGACTTAGATAGATTGACTTAGTCATGTTTATCTATGTTAAATAACACTAAAATATGGTAGGACATTTCAGTGGGAGAAAATATATAAAAACGAGATTTTTATATCCAGTTTTTACTCTCACGTCCCCCTGTGTTCACACCGTGAGATCCATGATCAGCTTCGTGTCGCCTTGGGCCCGGCCTCCCTTCGGAAAGTGTTTGCATGGGTCAATAAGAAGGTGAATGGGGAGAATGTCTATAGTACGTGGGAGCAAGATGCGTGTCAACGTATCCTACGGTCTCCACCCCTAGGTCGCACCGTGAGATTCTTATGATCCGCCCGCATGCTGTCCTAGAGTTCGACCATCCCTTCGTAGTGCCTGATCATAAGTTTCAGAACACCGCGAACTCCAAAAATGGATAAGGTCACTTAGGTTAATTACTGACAGTTGTCTTTCGTTTCAATAGCCTGTTGGTGCGTACCTCTGGGATCTGAAAGTGGGAGGGTTACACTTACGGGAATTAGCTAAGTGAGTTAACGAATCCTTGACTGAACAATGGTAACTAAACACTAATGAAATGTGAGTTATTATAGTGTTAGGGTTTGGTTGAGATTGTCTCAATTCAGAGGAGTAGTTGACCACCCTTCGGTGGTTGTTGTTCTAAACCTCTGAAGTATTGTTGCAAAAACTAAATCAATAGTTTTATAGGGTTTCTTTGATTGCTTGTTTGTTTTTGTAGAATCTTATTGGATTAGATGTAATGGGTTAGTGCGATTAATAATACAAGTAATTTGTTGTTTCAGAGATATGTATAATATTTTATGTGCATTGTCTTACGCTATTTTATAAATAACGGTAGTAATACAACAAGCTTAAATGACAAATTGTGGTAAATAAGTCTACGATTAGTCTTAACTGAGGAATGTCCTCATGCCCCATATGTCTAATTTATTAAGAATTGATCTTAATGAATATGACATAGAACCCTGCTTAGCAAAAGAGAACTTTTCAAAGACTGTAATTTTCATTTACTTGTCTTTAAAACGTGATTAGTGAAGAACAGTGATTCTCCCTAAATACTTGATTCAGAGGTCACAAATCACGTGTGTCCTTCTTTTAAAGGAATGAGTTCTTGGCAACAACTTGTTGCTGGTGTAATAACTCTCATAGTTAGAACTAGAGAGGTTATCTCAGCTGTAGCAGTGGGGAACATTAAGTTATATTTCCCAGTGGGAGCAAATACATATTATTAGATAATGTGTATGTAATTCCTATGATCAAAAGGAAATAAATTTTTGTATCTTACATGCTAAAACAATGTTGCTCTTTACCTTTATCTGCTAATGCAGTTTTCATTTCTAGAAAGGGAGTTGACAATTGTTCAGCTAGACTAGAAAATAACCTTATGTTTTAAGACTAATCGAGAGTAAAGCAGTCATGAACACTGAGCTGTTTAAGACTGCTACTATTCAAAGTGATATGAGGCAAAGAATTTCTCCAAAAAGAAAATACCTTCTTTTGACACTTAAGGTTAGACCATATTGATCTCAATATGATTGGGAACTTGGTTAAGAGTGTACTTCTAAGCAAGTTAGAATATGACTCTCTACTACCTTATAGGTCATGCCTTAAGGGCAATATGACTGATAGGTCTTTTACTGGAAAAGAGCTAAAAAGCCAAAGAACCCTTGGAGCTTATGCATTTGGATCCTTGTGGTCCAATATGTTAAGCAGTGGGAGGGCGTGAATAATTCATCTCTTTTATAGATGATTATTCAAGGTATGAGTATCTCTACCTAATGCAACGTAAGTTTGAAGCTCTTGAGAAATTCGAAGGGGCTTAGAACTGAAGTTGAAAACTTGTTAGGTGAGATGATAAAAACACTTTGATCTGATAAGAGTGTTGAGTATAGGGACTTGAGATTCCAAGATTATTTGATAGTTCATGGGATCACATCCTAAATCTCAGTTAGGAGAAATACAACCCTATTGGATATTGTTTGATCCATGTTAAGCTACGCTTCATTGCCTCACTCGTTTTGGGGTCATGTAGTGTTGACTGCATTGAAAATTTTGAACAAAGTTCCATAAAAAAATGTTTCTAAAACATCTTTTGATTTGTGGATAAGGCGTAAAGGTGGTTTACGTTATTTCAGTTTTTGTGGTGTCCAGCACATCTGCATTTGACTAACCCAAAGAAGATTGGAACATCGTTCAAAGTTATACCTATTCGTAGGCAACCCCAAAGGAAATGAGAAGTGGATACTTCTTCAAACCACAAGAGAATAAAGAATTTGTACTGAAAAATGCTACATTCTCAGAAGAAGTCCACATCAAAAATCATAAGCCACAAAGTAAGGTCTGTTCGGTTTTATGCCCTAAAACTGGTAGATAGTGTATGTAAACAAATTGTATACTTGTTTCAATAAAGTGTTATTGAGTTTCTACAATAAAGGGTTATTCTTAAAGATTGCATAATTTGATCCAAATCCAATAAACTAAGATCCAAGGTTGTTTGTATGTAACTTGAACTAGTATGTGGGGACATACGGGGATCGATCTTCAAGTAACAACCTAAAAGGTCGATAGTACAAGGATAAGGTTGGGTACCTTATCCTTGTAACACTATGAGATACGACCTGCTTTGTATTTGATATAAACGTATTGATCCAAAGTGTCCATGTAGTAAACATGCAAGCGAGGGTATCCTATGCAATGAGTTTGCATAAGACTGGACCACAAAATAGTCAACCACTAGTTATAACACTGTTAACTAGTTAGGTTACTGTTTCAATAGGATGACCTAGGTAACTCGGTCTTAATCCAGAGTGTGTCATGAACTCCTTCTCACGAGGGATTTCCCTTTGATAAGTATGGGTGAGAGTGGCCTGTACGCCGACTCAATAAGCCTACCTTGTTGGGGACAAGACCGAGTGGGGGGCTGGGGACATGATAACACAAGATGGAAACTCCTTCCCGATTCTAGGAGAAGTAGATGAGTGTTCCTTTAAGTGGTGACTCCGGATCTTGAACAAAGGAATCCCACCATCTCACTGGCCGAAGAGGGACCTTCTTTTTATTGGTTGGACCATAAACAGGTTGTTCATTAGAGGAGCACTGGCACTTAAGGAGACAGAGGTAACACAGGGGTAAAACGGTAATTTGACCAAACTGTAGTTACGAACACTCGTGAATGATTGACTTACCGTTATTGGTCTATATCCATGGACACAGAAATGTTCTATAGTGAGAAGAGTTCAGTTGTGGGTCTTTAGTGGAATGACCCATAGTTAATGAATATTGGTTAACTCGATTAATGAGTTTAGTCAGTTAACCTCATATAATTGGAGCTTCTGATCTGTAGGTCCATTAGGTCCCCCTGCTAGCTCGTAAAGGGTAATTAGGAACAATTAGCCTTGAAAGAAATTTGAATTGTTCAAAATCCATTATGGGAAATCAAATTAATCGTATGAGATACAATTATTATAATGTATTTGATACATTATAATATAAAGTCCAATTTAAGATTAAACTTTATTGATTGAGAGAAATACAATTAAATACGATTTAATTGTAGGCTTAAGTTAAATATGAGATATTTAATTTAGCAATTAATTAATTGGAGAATTAATTAATTATTAATTTAATTAAATTTGATTTAATTAAAAACAATAGGTTATGTGGGAGATATTCATTTAAATATGATTTAAATGAAATTAATTAAATTTGATTTAAATATTGATTTAATTAATTAATTAAATGAATCCCCATCCTATTAGAATTGGGAAGAGTAATTAATTATTAATTAAATAAATATATCCCTAACCTATTATGAATAGGAAAGGGATATGACACTCTATATAAAGAACATAATGTCTTCCCAATTGAGATAACTCTCTCAACTCAAGACTTTGCTCTCAAGCAAAAATTTCTCTCTAATAATTTCACAACATTCTAGCGAAATTTGTTTTCTCAAAATTCAAGAACACCAAGTTCCACAACTTGGTTCCCAGTCCTAGAGATATAGCATTGGAAGATCTTGGTGGTAGTGTCCCTACTGTGATCATATTACTCTTGGTGGGAGTTCATTGTGTTGGGTTTTACGCCCTAAAACTCGTAGATAGTAAATGTAACATTTGACCGAACATTAATAAAATGATGGATGATTCATTTATCTTGTTTGTATTGAGTAATCTTGTCTTATTAACCCTAAATCAATAAACTAAACATCTTAGGTTGTTGGTATGAGGCTTGAAATGGTATGTACAGATATACGGGGATCAATGTTCAAGATACAGCCTAAAGGGTCTATAGTATAGGGATAAGGTTGGGTACCTTATCCTAGTGACACTATGGATACGGTCCGCTTTGTATTATGATACAAACAAAATGATCCAACGCGTTTATGTAGTGGACATGCGAGTGGGGGTATCCTGTGCAATGAGTTTGCATAAGACCGGACCGCGAAATAGTTAACCACCAGCTGTAACACCGTTAGCTAGCTAGGTTTCTATTTCACTAGGATGACTGATAACTCTCCAAAAGGGAGTTATTTAGGCCTTAATTCTATAGGAATTTGTGTCTTTTATGCTTAATAGGGTTGCTTTTAGATGAATATTGCATGTTCTAACCCATTTGGAAGAATGGAAGTTTTGGAAATTATTTTGTGTAGAATATGTTGCTGGGCGACTTAAGGGAGCAAAATCTGTGCTGGCGCAAAGTTGGGAGCAAAAACTGCCACGTCACAGCTCGTTAGCATTTTTAACAAACTGAATTCTGTTAAGATATTCTCGGATTTATGGAGCAAGGAGAGCCATCCACGTGTCTAGGTCAACCTAATTCAAGCCTCTTATCACTCTATAAAAGGAGATAGCCGTCCAAGTAAAATTCATTCCACATTTTGGAAGGGGATCATTTCTCATTTCCATTTTGGGAGCCAAATAGAGAAGAAGGATTGGAGACCATCAAGAAGACCATCAGTTGCAAGCTGATCAAGGGAATTAATATTTTCTTGCATTATTTTGTAGTTATGGATATGCTTACTCAGATTGTAACGTGTGTTTCCATGCATTTTATGAACTAAGTAGCTTTAGGCGTTTGTTGTGGAACATGTAGTTGACGTGCTTAATTTCTAGTAGTAATTACTGATTTGATGCATCTTGATTAATTGTTGTGTTCATTTCTATTTTATGCCCTCCTGGCCAGCCGGTATGAATATCTCTCTCTAGTTTCAGGGATGATTTAGAGAGTGTGTGGCGGTTAATCACACTAGATCATTGTGTATTGGTGAACGCTAGTGACTGAGCTAGGGATAGCCAGTTGCCTAGTGCTTGATCGGTAGTGCTTCATTGGAGTTGAAACATATTCTAAAAAATCCGAAGTTCCGGGAGGAATCCGCTAATAAGACTGCGAGAGTTTTGCATAATCAATAATATTGCTAGAGCATCTTTTAAAACAATTACTAAATCCTGACCAACGCCTGTTTCTAATATGTCTGCCTATTTGTTTACTTACTATTCTGTCATTTCTTTTGCTTCAGCATTATATCAAAACTAATCATTTTAACCATTCTTGAAACCATTAAAGAGTTACATAAGATAGATAAAGTGAGAATTATTCAGGCCCGCGGATTCGATAAATACTTATTACTTGCTGCGGACTGTGTATACTTGCATAGAGTTCTAGAGTCTTTTTATACCTTATTTTTACTCACTCTGGAAACCCAACAAGTTTTTGGCGCCGTTGCCGGGGATTGAATAAGTTTTCATCTGATCTGTTTTGTGTATGTGTTGTAGTGGTTTGGTGCTAGAACTTTTTGATTGTTTCTTTTGTTTTTGCAGGTGTGAGTTTGGTGCATGAGTGGTCCGCCTGGGGTAAGGTTCGAGCTTGATGCAGAAATCGACAGGACATTCAGGAGAAGAAGGAGAGAGCAGCATAGAAACCAACATTCAATGGTTGACATGCCTCGTCTTCCGCAAGGTCCTGAAGATCCAGCGAACCCCCAGCAGAATCGTGTGCTGCAGCAAAATCAACCGTTGGAGCGAAATGAACAGAAAAATAATCAGGCTGAGAATCCTATCTTGGTAGCAAATGATAGGGCCAGAGCCATTCGAGCGTATGCTTTTCCAATGTTTGATGAGTTAAATCCAGGGATTGCACGTCCTCACATTGAGGCAACAAATTTTGAAATGAAATCGGTAATGTTTCAGATGTTGCAAATAGTGGGGCAATTCCATGGTTTGTCATCTGAAGACCCTCATTTACATCTTAAGTCTTTTTTAGGAGTTAGTGATTCTTTTGTAATTCAAGGAGTGCCTAGAGATGCCCTTAGATTAACTTTGTTCCCGTATTCTCTTAGGGATGGAGCAAAGGCGTGGTTAAATTCTTTTGCTCCAGGATCAATTAGGACATGGAATGAGTTAGCAGAAAATTTTTTGAGTAAATATTTCCCACCAAATAGAAATGCTAAATTGAGGAGTGAAATAGTAGGGTTTAGGCAACTTGAAGATGAAACTTTTAGTGAGGCTTGGGAGAGGTTTAAGGAGCTTTTGCGAAAGTGTCCCCACCATGGTTTACCACATTGTATCCAAATGGAAACATTTTACAATGGGTTAAATGGAGCAACCCAAGGTATGGTTGATGCTTCGGCTGGAGGGGCCCTTTTCGCAAAAACTTTTAATGAAGCCCATGAAATTTTATAAAGGATATCAACTAATAGTTGTCAGTGGTCGGATGTTAGAGGCACGAATAAAAAGGTTAAGAGTGTGTTAGAGGTTGATGGTGTGTCCACCATTAGGGCTGATATTGCAATGTTAGCTAACGCTCTTAAAAATGTGACAGTGGTTAGTCATCAACAGTCGCCAGCTGTGGAGCCTGCTGCAGTGGTGAACCAAGTTGCAGAGGAAGCATGTGTCTATTGTGGTGAAGATCACAACTACGAGTTTTGCCCCAACAATCCAGCTTCTGTGTTTTTTGTAGGTAATCAGAGGAATAACCCTTATTCTAACTTTTATAATCCAGGTTGGCGCAACCACCCCAACTTCGCATGGGGAGGACAAGGAAGCAATGTGCAAGCACAGCCAAAGGTGAACCAATCGGGATTTGCTAAAGCGCAGGTATTGCCCCAGCAAAATAAGCAGGCTTTGCCCCAGCAAAGTTCGGAGAGTTCTCTTGAGGCAATGATGAAAGAATATATGGCTCGTACAGATGCTGCTATTCAAAGTACTCAAGCTTCAATGAGAGCCCTAGAATTGCAGATGGGCCAGCTAGGTAATGAGCTGAAGGCAAGGCCTCAGGGGAAACTTCCTTCAGATACCGAACACCCTAAGAGGGAAGGTAAGGAGCAGGTAAAGGCAGTAACTCTTAGGAGTGGTAAGCCACTAGAAGAAAGAAAATAGCCTAGTAAACCCCAGAATGTAGAAAATAATTGTGATAAAAATGTTGTTGTTGAGAAAGAATTGGAGTCTGGTCAGGGTGTTGGAGGCAACAATAATGATGCTGGAGCATCTGGTTCTGTTCCAGATGTGAAACCACCTTATGTGCCGCCCCCACCTTATGTACCACCTCTACCTTTTCCACAAAGGCAATGACCTAAGAATCAGGATGGTCAATTTAAGAAGTTTTTAGAGATTCTTAAGCAATTGCACATAAATATCCCTTTAGTAGAAGCTAATGAGCAAATGCCTAATTATGCTAAATTTCTTAAGGATATTTTAACTAAAAAGAAAAGGTTAGGTGAGTTTGAAACTGTATCTCTTACTGAGGAATGTAGTGCTATTCTTAAGAATGGGCTATCGACCAAGGCTAAGGATCCAGGATCATTTACTATACCTGTGTCTATAGGAGGGAAAGAGTTAGGTAGAGCACTTTGTGACTTAGGTGCAAGCATTAACCTTATGCCTCTTTCGGTCTATCAGAAGTTAGGTATTGGTGAAGCTAGGACTACCACAGTCACACTCCAACTAGCTGATAGGTCTATCACATATCCAGAGGGTAAAATTGAGGATGTCTTAGTGAAAGTAGATAAATTCATATTTCCTTTTGATTTTATTATCTTGGATTATGAAGCAGATAAAGATGTCCCAATTATTCTTGGTCGTCCATTTTTGGCCACTGGTAGGGCGTTGATAGATGTTCAAAAAGGGGAATTAACAATGAGAGTCTATAATGAGGAAGTAAAATTTAATGTGTTTAAGGCCATGAAGTATCCAGACGAAATGGAAGATTGCTCTTTCATTAGGATTCTGGAGAACACAATTGTTGAGACAGCAATTCAGGATTCGGCAAACAAACATTTGGAAGATCATGGAAAGGTTAGTGTAGAGGATTTAGAAGTTTGTTCTTTAGAGAGAAAAAACGAAAAAGAGGTGTTTAAGTGTGAGGATGTTTTTGAGTCTTTAGATTTAGATCAAAGGAAGGCTCCTCCTATTAAGCCATCCCTAATGGAGGCACCCACTTTAGATTTGAAGCCCTTGCCGGATCATCTAAAGTATTTGTATCTTGGGGAGGGTGAGACGTTGCCCATTATTGTTGCATCAGATTTAATGCCAGAGCATGAAGAGACCTTAATAAAGTTGCCTTTGTGTATTCTTCTCAAATCAGTGTTCCAAGTGTGCTTCATTGATGAGCGGTTATTTACAGTAGCTCATATTAAGGCAGTGAAAACACCTTGGTATGATGACTTTTCCAATTACCTTGATTTTGGAAACTTGCCTCATGGTTTATCAAAAGAACAGATGAAATTTTTTTTCCATGGGGTGAACTTTTATTTATCAAATTATGCATCTAGGGTTAGACAATGTGTTGATTATGGCCGTGTGTTCAAGGTTAATGGACAGCGAGTCAAGCATTATTGGGGAGAGGAGTTCCAGACGAAACATCCTTCCCTAAAGCTAGTTGATGATTGAGAGAGCAAGATTTTTGCGGGAGCGTTTCGTAAAGCAATATTTTGAGCTCCCAATGTTTGTTTTAATTTTATTTCTCGCTAAGTTGATTTTATTTTAATGCAGGTATGTGAGGTTTAGATTGTTTAAATCTTTCATGATTTATCTTAAATTCGTTGTTTTTGAATTTCGTAGATTTTATCGTAATTCTAAATATTTTTATTATTTCTGGTAATTTAGTTTTTATTTAATCTGGTTAGTTTAGATTAGATTTTGGATTTTATTTTCAGTTATTTTAAATTCTGTTTAGATTAGATTTAATTACTATTTATCTGATTTATTCGGCTTCAAATAAAAATAAAAGATAAGATTTGATTTGAGCGGTTGATTTATATTTGAATTTTTGGATTTGATTTTTCTATTTTTAAATTTGAATTCCGTATCCAAGATTCTTCAGGCAATCTTTTGTTCAGAAGGTTGTTGCGGCAAAGTTATGGCCGAAGCAAATCTTTCGTCCGAATAGGAAGGGTTTTTTGTGAATTAATTACTTTTACCGTTTGGATTTTGAATTTTCTGTGGGCAGATAAATTGCATGAAGAATTCTGATGCTGCCACGTGTCGCGCAGGGGTAATCCAACGGTTTAGCCGTTTGACAGCACAATTATTTACCATGGGCTATTGAAATTCAAGATTTTACCGTTGATGGATTTGATTTACAGATTGCATGAGATGTGAACGGTAATTCCAATTAATGAGGGGCAAAATCTTTCGGTTACGATTCTTTTTGCTGAAGCCCTATTTATTCACAAGCCTTCGGTAAGTTCTTCTCACTTCATCTTCTTGTTCATCCCTTGCTGTTTGTATTTTTCTTCTTTTTCTGTGTGCGGTAAAATTCCTTTGAGTCTCCAATGGCGAAAACGAGAGCAAGAAAAGAGAGAGACAATGAGGAAGAGGAGGTACCTATTACCCCTGAAGTACAGAAAGCTAAGGCAAAGAAAAAGAAAACACCAGAAGAGAAAGAGGCTAAGAGGAGAAGAAGACAGCACAGAGGGCTGAGGATCAAGAAATAGTGCAGAAGATAGTGGATGAGGTTGCTACCGAGGCAGTCGAGGAAGAGAATCCGAAGGAACCAGAAGTACAAAACCCAGAGCAGACTGAGGCGAGAGTTGTGAATACAAAGGAAGTTCGAGAAGAAAATACAGAGGAAGTTCAAGAAAAGCGGACTGAGGATGTGCAAGAAGAACAGGCAGAGGTTGCGCCTGAAAAGGTAATGAGCCAATACAGGAGGCTCGAGTAGAGGTAATCATGCCGAAAGTGCCCCAGCGTCGCGGCGTAAAGCGAAGGCCGATCGCGTCAAGGTAGTCCGAACTGATACTCCCTCGCCGCCAACCATTGACTCTGAGAGAGAAAATGCAGAAAGAGAGGAACATGAGAAAAAAGAGGCCGAGGCCAAAGAAAGAGAGGAAGCAGAGAAAAAGGCTGAAGAAGAAAGGTTGCTCAAGCAAAGGGCAGAAAAGGGCAAGAGTGTTGCTGCAGCATCGGAGGAACCTGACGAGATAGAAGAGCCACAGTTACCGTATGTTCGCTTCGTCAACAATCTTGCCAGAGCGAAATATGCTGAGTTGCTGAAAAGAGACTTCCTGTTTGAAAGAGGATTTAGTGGTGATCTTCCACATTTTCTGAGGGTCGGCATTACGAACCACGGCTGGGAGTTGCTTTGTTCAAAGCCTGAATATGTGAACGCGCAGGTAGTGCGCGAGTTTTATGCAAATATTGACAAAGAAGACGATTTCCAAGTGATAGTTCAAGGCGGTCGACCGGAGTCCTGGTGCTATTAACGCACTGTATAACCTTCAAGACTTCCCACACGCAGGATACAATGAGATGGCCGTCGCACCATCTAATGAACAGCTGAGCGATGTTGTGCGGGAAGTTGGTATTGAAGGGGCACAGTGGAGGCTTTCAAAAACTGAGAAAATGACGTTTCAGTCAGCCGATCTAAAAAGGGAAGGAAATACATGGATGGGGTTTATCAAACAAAGGTTGCTTCCAACGACTCATGACTCGACTGTTTCTAGGGAACGGGTTCTTCTGGGTTTCGCGATTTTGAGGTCTCTCAGCATTGATGTAGGGAAGATTATTGCTAGTGAAATATCTGGATGTTGGAAAAAGAAAGTGGGGAAGCTGTTTTTCCCGAATACAATTACAATGCTTTGCAAGCGTGCAGGGGTTCCAGAGAATGAAGGTGATGTTATTTTATTTGACAAAGGGATCATTGATACACCCAACTTGGCACGGCTTCAGCGTACGCAAGAGGCACGCCAGGGTGGGCTTGTTTTTGGAATTCACAACATTTTAGAACAACTTGCACTTTCGGCCAGCAGGGAAGAGTTTGCTGAGAGGCAATCTCTAACTTTCTGGAGCTATGTTAAACGTCGTGATGCCAACTTGAAGAAGGCGCTAGCGGAAAATTTTTCCAAACCATACCCAGCCCTTCCAGTGTTCTCTGAGGATTTGTTGAACCCCTGGATTCCGCCCCCACCTGTGGAAAGAGAAGAAGATGATGATGAAGAGCAGGGTCAGGAAGATTGATGGTTGTGGTGATCTTTAGCGAGCATTACTTTTGCTTTCTATATTTTTGTTTGCTCGCATATATCTGACCCTGCTTTCTGCTGTTGTTATGTTTTATTTTCTTGTTTTTAATTTTTCTGTCTTCAGGCCACCAAAACATATGCTTTTGTAATTTCCTTCTATGTTTTTTATGAAATTTCCGGAGTTGTTCATGATTCTATGACACTGAGTAATTCTAACTTAACTGATTTCTTCTGAATTTTTGAAGCTTGGACTGGTTAAGCTTAATTAGACCAAGGTATTCTAATCTCTAGAAACCTTTTGCTTGAGCATTTCTTCTGGCCTGGGCGTTGCTGCGGCAAGAAGATTTTGGAGGTAGTGTTGACTTATTTGATCCACTTTAAGCTTAGTCCTAGTCCCACGCTTAGGTTGAAAATTCAGATAGAAAAATTTAAGTTTGGGGGTATACTTCACAAAATTAATGATTCATAGGGGATAATGAATAATTCAAGTTTGGGGGACTTTTTGCTACTCCAATTGTTTTGCTCGAGCATTCCTCTCCTTCATTAATAATTTGCTAGGTTATTGAGTAACCAGGGACATTTGTGACACCCACAGTTTGTCTTTGCGTCAAAAGGTAACCTAGGAAATGTGAAAAATGAAAAAATGATTATTTGCTGAAAAAAGTGATTGTTGAAAATTTTGCTGAGAAAATTCATGGAGCAAAAGTTTTGAAGGATGAATGATAATCCATCAGTTTTTCTGTCTCCCAGAACTTAGGTGAGCTTCATCATAAAATGTCGCCATTCTGAGGGGCAAGAGATAGAATAACTAAGGATTTTTTAGCTTTACAACGAGTATTTAGCCTAGTTGGTGATGAGTTTGAGGCAAGGGTATACTGCATCATAAAGTGGGTCATCCCATGCTTAAGAGCTTATGACTTTAGGGCTGCTTAAGGTCTGAAAAACAAAAATATAAACCCCTTGAAAATGTGTTTTAAAATGTTTGATAATAGAGTTAGGCTGTGGCAAGTTCTTAGAATTGAGTTAAAAGTGGTGATTATTTGTCCATGCCGAAAGAACTATTTTGCTGCAGCAGAGCTTCGTTTTGCAGAATGCTCAGGTAAAGGTTGAAAGTAATGTTGGATTATCTGGTTTGATTAAGCTATGCTTTGTCTAATGTTTTGAATTCTTAAGAGAAGGTTGGTTAGTATTGCTCGGGACGCGCAATAGTTCAAGTTTGCGGGTGTGATAACTCTCCAAAAGGGAGTTATTTAGGCCTTAATTCTATAGGAATTTGTGTGTCTTTTATGCTTAATAGGGTTGCTTTTAGATGAATATTGCATGTTCTAACCCATTTGGAAGAATGGAAGCTTTGGAAATTATTTTGTGCAGAATATGTTGCTGGGTGACTTAAGGGAGCAAAATCTGTGTTGGAGCAAAGCTGGGAGCAAAAACTGCCACGTCACAGCTCGTTAGCCAATTTAACAAACTGAATTCTGTTAAGCTATTCTCGGATTTATGGAGCAAGGAAAGCCATCCACGTGTCTAGGTCAACCTAATCCAAGCGTCCTATCACTCTATAAAAGGAGATAGCCGCCCAAGTCAAATTCATTCCACTTTTTGGAAGGGGATCATTTCTCATTTCCATTTTGAGAGCCGGATAGAGAAGAAGGATTGGAGACCATCAAGACGACCATCAATTGCAAGCTGATCAAGGGAATTAATATTTTCTTGCATTATTTTGTAGTTATGGATATGCTTACTCAGATTGTAATGTGTGTTTCCATGCATTTTATGAACTAAGTAGCTTTAGGCGTTGGTTGGGGAACATATAGTTACCGTGCTTAATTTCTAGTAGTAAATATTGATTTAATGCATCTTGATTAATTGTTGTGTTCATTTCTATTTTATGCCCGCCTGGCCAGGTGGTATGAATATCTCTCTCTAGTTTCAGGGATGATTTAGGGAGTGTGTGGCGGTTAATCACACTAGATCATTGTGTATTGGTGAACGCTAGTGACTGAGCTAGGGATAGCCAGTTGCCTAGTGCTTGATCGGTAGTGCTTCATTGGAGTTGAAACATATTCTAAAAAATCCGAAGTTCCGAGAGGAATCCGCTAATAAGACTGCGAGAGTTTTGCATAATCAATAATATTGCCAGAGCATCTTTTAAAACAATTACTAAATCCTGACCAGCGCCTGTTTCTAATCTGTCTGCCTATTTGTTTACTTACTGTTCTGTCATTTCTTTTGCTTCAGCATTATATCAAAACCAATCATTTTAACCATTCTTGAAACCATTAAATATTTACATAAGATAGATAAAGTGAGAATTATTCAGGCCCGCGGATTCGATAAATACTTATTACTTGTTGCGGACTGTGTACACTTGCACAGAGTTCTAGAGTCTTTTTATACCTTATTTTTACTCACTCTGGAAACCCAACAATGACCTAGGCAACTTGGTCTCAATCCTGAGTGGGTTATGGACTCTTGTTCACGAGGGATTGTTCTTTGATTTGTATGGGTGAGAGTGGCTTGTTCGCCGACTCAACAAGCCTACCATCTTGGGGACAAGACCGAGTGAGGAGCTGGGAACATAATCACACAAGATGGAATTCACTCTTTCACGGCTCTAGGGTAAGTAGAGGTGTGTTCCCTTAAGTGGTGTCTCTAGGTCTTGAACAATGGGCCCTGCCCTCTCTATGGCATGAGAGGGACTTCTGTTTGAAGGTTGGACCTCAAACAGGTTGTTCATTAGAGAAGCATTGTGACTTAAGGATAAAGAGGTAACCCAGGGGTAAAATGGTAATTTGATGGACTAACTTGCTGTTATTGGTCGATATCCGTGGATATAGAAATATATCTGCAGTGAGAAGAGTGCAGCTGTGGTTCTTTAGTGGAGTGAACCATAGTTAACGAACATTGTTTAACTTGGTTAATGAGTTTAGCCAATTAATCTCATATCTTTGGAGCTTCTGATCTATAGGTCCATTAGGTCCCACAGGTAGCTCATTTAGGGAATTGAGGTAAATTTCTAAGGGAGAATTGTATATTCGAAGACGTTCGAATATTCAATTTAAAATATGAATTGGATTCGTATTAAAACTATAGGTTATAATTAATGTGCATTAGATGCACATTAATACTATAGTTTATTTTAGAGAAATATAATTAAATATATGATATTTAATTATAATATTAATTAATTGGTGAATTAATTAATTATTTGTTTTAATTTAATTTAATTAAATTTGATTTAATTGAATTACATTGAAACTATAGGTTATGTGGAATATTTAAATAATTAATTAATAATTTTAATTATTAATTAATTTATTTTTATCAGTTATGTCAACTGATCAAAACGCAATCAGCCACTAACCTAGGTTTTTGCGTGAATGGGAGGGTTTTTTTTAGGAGAGGGTGGTTTTCATCCGCTAGATAACCCCCTCCCAATCGTGTATCTCTCCCATTCTCACGTTAAGAAAAAATTCTCTCAAGTTCTCTCACTCTGATTCTCTCTTTTTTTCCAGAGAAAAAGTTACAGAGAACTTCAATTCCCTTAGTAATCTATTGCTCCCACAAGCAACCTTTAACAATATTCCAGTGAGGATACCGGTGTGAGCGATTGGTGGTGTTCATGGAGAAAAAACCAGCAAAGGATATCAAAGAACGTTGCTGGAATTTTCTGCAAGATCAAGGAATTTGGCGAATTTCGATCAAGAACGACTACGGTAGTGAGTATTTCGATTCTCTATCAATAGGCTCTCAAAATCTAGATTAGATCTAAGATTTATAATTTATTTCCAGCATGTTTTTTAGCTTTTGCAGTAGTTTTAATCTTGTTTTTACTGCTGTGAATTTATTGCCAACGTATCGGTATTCCGATCGTTGTTTAAACTGAGATTGGTCCTTTGAGGTTTTCCGCCGCGTTAGTGATTTTATCCCTACAATTGGTATCATAGCCATCTCAGGTTTTAAACTTCGTTTTTGGAATTTGTGTTTGGCTTGTCTGGTGGGATTTAATTTTTGCATTATGAATGTAAATTTTTACGTTGAACTAGTTAGGTTTAATTAGCCATAGATTTACATTATTTTACTGATTTGATCATGTAAGGCCCCTGCGTTTTTGGACATTAATGTGTAAATCGAGTCTGTAAGTCCGGGTCTAGAATAGGCTTGAAGATCAGTGCAAATCGCGGAAGAAATCGATCTTTTTTCGTGCAGTACAATCGTTGTTTTCCCAGAATTTTGCTCCAGACGCTGTCGCGATTTCGCGCAGCGGACAGTTACGATCGCGCCAGCGTCGCGACGCTGCTTAGCAGAGTCTCAACACTGTCGCGATTTCATGCGGCGGTTAGGGTTTCGTGGAGACGTGCATTTTCAGCCCTACTTCTGGTACGGTTCACGTGGTTTGGTTGAGCTGGCACCGGTTTGGTCGGGTTCAACCTGCTTATGGTTTGATTTGCGATTTTCAAGCCCGGTTCGAAGTAGTTCGGGTTGGTTCGTGCATTCTGGTCTGGTTCTGGAGCTGCAGTTTAATGTAATAGGATAGGTTATAGGCTTTACTAATGTAATTTAGCTTTAATTTATCTTAGGGGCCAATTAAGTCGGTTCAATTGCTATTTAAATGCTTTATGGATGTCATTTAGATATTAATCCCACCTTAGGCTAAAAAGCATGCTCATGCATTTATGTGAAGGTGTTCATATAACACATACGGAAGCAATTGAAGATCGAAAGCACTTAAGACATTCAATTTTGCTCCTAAAGCATGCATGTTCTATAAAAGACAGAAAAGAGAGTTTAGAGAACACCAACCTTTGTAGCTCACAAATGAGGAACTCCTTGTGGTGTTTTCCTTCTCCAACTTCTCTTGGACAACCTTTAGAGTCTTCCCTACTATTCTCCGGGCCGAGAACGACTTGTGGGAGTCTATAGTGATAGGGAATGGGAAGGGAATGCTTGAAGGTTCAAGCTCTATGGATATATGAGATGAGAGAGTGATTGAGGAAGAAATTCAGCAGCATAACATTAAGGTAAATGCTGTTATTTTCCACAATCTGATTCTTCCTCTATATATAGAGAGAATCCATACAAGAAGGACCTTCAAAATGCAAGACACTTGGTGGTCTTGATGGTGAAAGTGGAAGCTAGGTGTTCAAGCAACACAACATGCACTATTGCATGAATGTGGTGTAATTCCACTTTGAGTCTTCATGCAAGAGTGAATTTCCAAGTTTTTCCACTTACTTTTGATTCAAAATCAATTATATTTTCAGCATGAATGATATTAATTTCAATTCTTAATTGAAATTAATCACAAATTCAATTTTGAAGCTTGCCTCACAAATTGTAAATGATTAATCAAATTAATCATCCTTTTATTGTGTATTCTTTATATATGAATCTCAATTCATGTATATTGTATTTAAACCCTTTTAAATACCTTATCTCTCATTTTCTAATTTAATTCATAATTAAATTATTGTGTCGAACACAATTTTACGATAATTCCCTATTTCCCGATTTTGAACAATTCAAAGATTCCTATCAATATGTTCTAGGCTTTAATCCGATATGAGCTAGTAGAGGGACCTAATGGACCTATAGATCATGGGCTCCAACGATTCGAGGCTAGCCGACTAATCTCATTATCTAAGCTGGCCAACATTCGTTAACTACCGGGACACTCCACTATAGCTCGATAGTTGCACTCCCCTCACTATAGATATATTTCCGTCCACTTGATTTAACCATGTTCAGTAAGTCGTTCCTTCACAGGTTGTTTGTAGCTATAGCTAGGTCAAATAACCGTTTTACCCCTATAGTACTTCTTGTTCCTTAAGTTCCACTAATCCGGTTTGTGGTCCAACCATCAAACCTAAGTCCATCTCGATCCAACGAGAGGGTGGGGCCCCTTGTTCAAGTCCTGGAGTTAGTACTTAAGAGAACAACCTCTCTGCTATCCCTGAATTGGGTAGGAGTGAATTCCGTCTTGCAAAACTATGTCCCCAGCTATCTATTCGATCTCATCCCCAAAATGGTAGGCTTGTTGAGTCGGCGATGCTGGCCACTCTCACCCATGCAGATCAAAGGATAATCTCGTATAGACAGGAGTTCATAGTTAGCTCAGGATTAAGAACGAGTTACCTAGGTCATCTATGAGAAATAGTCAGTTTCTTCAGTAAACGGCGTTATAAAGAGAAAGTGACTTATTTTGTGGTCCTGTCTTATGCAAACTCATTGCATAGGACGCCCCCACTCGCATGTCTCCACATGAACGACTTAGGATCTCATCGTTTGTACTTAATACAAAGTGGGCCGCGTCCATAGTGTCACCAGGATAAGGCACCCAACCGTATCCTTATACTATAGACTATTTTGACTATAAACTTGAACTTGATCCTACGATATGTCCCTACATATAGTTTGAGTATTCATTTTATAGTCAAGGATCTTAGTTTATTGGATTTAGGTTAATCATTCGCAATGTACATATTCAATAACATCTTTTACTGAATAACCTCAATAACGCCTTTATTGAAAATAGAATATGTTTAATGATTTACAAACTACGAGTTTATAGGACATTAAACCCAACAAACTCCCACTTGGACTAGAAACTCTAGTGGGGCACATGAAGTTAGGTGTGAGAGAAGTATAAAGACAATAAACTAGGGCATCATCCATACCCTTACATTTCTCCCACTTGCCCTAGTCTAACAAAGCTCGTAAACCTAGATTAACTAGGTGACCCTCAAATACTTTAGCCGTGAGGGGTTTTGTAAACGGATCAGCTATGTTGTGCTCCGAAGCAATCTGCGTGACGATCACATCTCCTCGTTGCACGATCTCCCTGATGAGATGGTATTTGCGCTCAATATGCTTTCCTCGCTTGTGACATCGAGGTTCCTTAGAGTTTGCAACTGCTCCACTGTTATCACAATAGAGGGTGATAGGCAGTTGCATATTTGGAACAATTTCCAACTCTGTTAGGAATTTTCTTAGCCATACTGCCTCTTTTGCTGCTTTGCAGACGGCTACGTACTCTGCTTCCATGGTAGAGTCAGCAATGCAACCTTGCTTAATACTCCTCCATACTATTGCTCCTCCATTTAGAGTAAACACAGATCCCGATGTTGATTTTCTTGAATCTATATCGGTCTGAAAATCTGAGTCAGTGTATCCTGTAAGGATCAGATCCTTAGCTCCATACACGAGCGTATAATCCCTAGTTCTCCTTAGATACTTAAGGATGTTTTTAACAGCAGTCCAATGCGCATGTCCAGGATTGGACTGATATCTGCTGACAATTCCTACGGCATAGCATATGTCGGGTCTGGTACACAGCATTGCATACATCAAACTACCAACTGCTGATGCATACGGAATACGTCTCATTTCCTCACTTTCTTGAGGTGTCTTAGGACTTTGTTCCTTCGTCAGATGAACCCCGTGCCTAAAAGGTAATAACCCTTTCTTGGAGTTCTGCATCGAATATCGTATCAACATTTTGTCGATATATGATTGCTTGAGACAGTGCTAGCGTTTTGTTCTTTCTATTTCTAATGATTTAAATGCCCATAACAAATTGAGCCTCACCCAAATCTTTCATTTGGAATTGAGTCGCTAGCCATTGTTTTACGTCAGTCAGGAATCCTACATTATTCCCAATAAGTAGGATATCATCTACGTATAGAACTAGAAAAGCTACAGTGTTTTTGACGATTTTCTTGTAAACACAAGGTTCGTCAACATTCTGCTCAAAGCCATACGTTTTGATCGCAGTGTCAAAACGTATATTCCAGGATCTTGATGCTTGTTTTAATCCATAAATGGATCGTTTAAGTTTGCAAACCTTTTGCTCATCACCCTGGACTATGAATCCCTCTGGTTGAGCCATATAGATAGTCTCTTCAAGATTGTCGTTCAAAAAAGCTATCTTGACATCCATTTGCCATATTTCATAATCATAATATGTGGCAATGGATAAGAGTATTCTAATCGACTTAAGCATGGCAACAGGGGAAAAAGTTTCTTCAAAATCAACTCCTTCCTGCTGGGTAAAACCCTTTGCCACAAGTCGAGCCTTAAAGGTTTGAACCTTACCGGCTTGGTCTCGTTTTCTCTTGTAGATCCATTTGCAACCAACAGGTTTTACCCCATCTGGCTGCTCTACAACATCCCAGACCGAATTGAAGTACATTGACTCCATTTCGAGATCCATGGCTTTGATCCACTGGTCCTTATCAACATCATTCATTGCCTGATTAAAGGACAATGGATCCTCTATTCCATCATCAGATATGATGGTTTGAGTTTCTGTTAAACCCATGTAGCGGTCTGGTTGTATTATAACTCTCCCACTACGTCGAGGCTCTCTCACTATTTGAGATGGATGTGTTTGATCAACAACTTTTGATGGACCAGCTTGATCTACAATTTTTGTAGATTCTTTTGTAGTTTTTCTTGAAATCTCATCTAATACTAGTTTACTGCGAGGTCGATGATCTTTTAGGTGATCTTCCTTAAGGAAAGTAGCATTTGTCGATACAATCACTTTATTATCTTGAGGGTCGTAAAATAGACCACCTTTCGTTTCTTTAGGATATCCTACAACGATGTTAAAAAACTACATTTTTTAACATCGTTCCAATTTCTTTGGGTTTTGCACCAACACGTGTGCCGAGCATCCCCAAATTCTGAAGTGACGTAAACTACCTTTACGCCCTTTCCATAGCTCATAAGGTGTTTCAGAAACACTTTTAGAGGGAACCATGTTCAAAATGTATACGACAGTCTCAACTGCATATCCCCAGAACGAATCAGGCAACTGAGCATAGCTCATCATTGATCGAACCATGTCTAACAAAGTTCGGTTTCTCCTCTCTGATACACCATTTTGTTGTGGTGTAGCAGGGGCTGAGAGTTGAGACGTAATTCCATGTTCTATCAAATAGTCTTGGAATTGTAAGTCCATATATTCTCCACCTCGATCTGATCGTAGTGTTTTAATTGTTTTACCTAATTGGTTCTCAACCTCGGTCTTGTACTCTTTGAACTTTTCAAGGGCTTCAGACTTGTGATGCATTAGGTAAAGGTAGCCATACCATGGTTATAAGGGAACTCTACCACTAATGTTCTGTTTAATTAACTAAGTAGCACCAACATTCAATCTTCCCATCTCTGGCTTTTAATTCGGTTTGAGCTACACAAGATGAACTAAGAGGTGAGGCCTAACTTTCTTGAAAGTTAATTCATTTTCTAACAACTTTCATGAAGGAAGCTTGAGCTAAATCTGATGTTAAGTTAATGATTTTGGAAGAGAAAAACAGAGCACAGAATTTTCGTGCAAATCAGAAGGATTTCTGGTTTTCTCTGGTTTTTCAAACATTCTAGGGTGTACAGGTTGAATTAGAAGCTCAATTTGGTATGGTTGGAAAGCTTATTTAATTTCCTATGACTTTCATGCAGAATTCATGAGCCAAAAATGACTAGAAGTTTTGAGCTTAGATTTCGAAAATGGTTTCTAAACTGTTATTTATGCTCAAATGGTTTACATGCTTGAATCCGAACTTATGAATGATACATGTTTTCTATGAATGGTTTCAAGCATAAGTTTTGAGCTTAGATTTTCTAATGAGATTTATATACGAGCACGTGATTATTGACTTTATGAAAAGTAGTTGAAATGATATCATTTTAAGCAAAGTATGTATTAGCGAGTATTGTTTAAAGATTTTCAGTTTTTCACGAACAAGCTGAGTAAGCTTGAGTTTTACGAAAGATAAAAATAAGCACGCATGTTTTAATGTTTTCAAGTGATTTTTTGAGAATTCTATTGACTACATGACTGAGATATTGAGCCCGAGGCTATATGGTACCGTGTGCACACAGGTTATATTTCGTTGTTGACGTTGAGTGTACTCCGTGACAACGATGCTGTCGTGAGTGCTGGGCGGGCCCCACTACGACAAAGACGATGGGAGTGCTGGGCGGGCCCCACTACATCGTAGAAGTAGTAAATGTTGGTTGTACTGGGCGTGCCTTACACAACATAGATCTATTATGTTAGTTAAAATGTTTGATATATTTGATATGCCTTGCTAGATTTTAATGACTACTTGTGGAGTATTTGAGAAAGATTTTATCATTACACGTTTATATTTAACGCTTTGACTAAACAGATTTATATGTTAAAGGTTTATCATGTGTCCTGATTTGCGGATTAACAGTTTTAAATTTAGTCACTCACTGGGCTTCATAGCTCACTCTTTCAAAATGTTTTCCCCACTTTTTAGGTAGAGATCGAGCTCCAGGTGCCTAATAAACTGCCAAAGTCTGCTATAAGCTTCCAAATCAAGCTCCAATACGTGGGTGGAGTTGTACATTGTGTCTGTTTGTATTGTAAATGTCTTTGTAAGAAATGGATAGTTTATGGTTTGTGTAAGCTCTAGATGTTCTGGTTGTGTAAACCGTAGTTGGATATGCTTTGGTTGTGATGTCTCTATCAGGTTATTTCCGAAAATGAGTTATGTCAGGGTTGCACTTCATGTATGTCTATAGGTTTTCAAGGATTCCGCTGTGTTGTGTTGCTTGTAAAGTATTCCATATATATTATCAGGTTCAACGATTTAGCAGGGTCAACAGGTATCGTTAGAGGAGGACGATGTCTGTTGGCTTCACGCCATCTCTCGGACTAAGCTAGCAGGTAGTTCGGGAGGGGGTGTGAAAACTTGGTATCAGAGCACTTAGCTCCATGGAAAATGAGACAGAGCAGTTAGTGCTAAGAAGAAACTAGGGAGTAAATAGTTAGACGTTGGGTCAGTTCAGATAGAACTAGCAGAGTATGGTCCAAGTATGGATAAGAGTAAGTCCAGTCAGGACTAGAATGTGGGTAGAAGTTTAGTATGTATCTATAGCATGTTTGATGTACTGTTATGTTATAGGAGTCATGTCACCACGTACTAGGAGACGACCCAGGCAGAATCAGGACGGGACGCAAGATCCTACCCAGGGTCAATCTGAAAGAGGATCCAGTACCTCGAGAGTTCAGACTGGGGCAAGAAACGAGCAGTTTTCTGGATTTGCACAGGAGGTAGGTAGGCCATAGAGAGTAGGGCCTAGTGATCCGAAAAAGATGTATGGAATAGAAAGGCTGAAGAAATTAGGAGCCACAGTGTTTCAGGGTTCCACAGATCCGGCTGACTCCGAGGTTTGGTTAAATATGCTTGCGAAATGCTTTGATGTGATGAGCTGTCCTGAGGAACGGAAAGTCAGATTGGCCACATTCCTACTGTAGAAAGAGGCAGAGAGAAGGTGGAAATCCATATTAGCCAGGCGCAGTGATGCATGTACCTTAGACTTGCAGACTTTCAGAGGCATATTCAAAGACAAATATTATCCCAGCAAATACTGTGAGGCAAAGAAGTATGAGTTTCTAGGGTTGAAGCAAGGGTCACTTTCAATGGCGAGTACGAGAGAAAGTATATCGAACTTTCACGGTATGCTGATGTGATTGTGGCATCTGAGAGTGACAGGTGTTGAAGGTTTGAAAGAGGGCTGCGTTTTGAGATACGTACCTCGGTTACAACTACTACTAAGTGGACGGATTTTTCTTAGTTAGTAGAGACTGCCCTACGTGTGGAGCAGAGTATAATAGAGCAGAAGTTAGCAGTGGAGCCTAGTCGTGGGGCTTCAACAGCCAGCGGTTTCCGAGGTCGTGAGCAGCTGAGGTTCACACCTAGAGTGAATGTTTCAAGCCGCCAAGACTTTAAGAGTCGGTCTGGTGGCCAGTCATCGAGTAGTATGTTTCTAACAAAGCTGAATAGGATGCTAGAGCCTTTATCTGAGGGGTTAGTTATTTACACTCCAGTTGGTGACATTTTACTAGTCAATGAAGTGTTGCATGATTGTGAGGTGTTAGTAGAAGGTCATAGTATATTAGTGGATCTTCTTCCACTAGAGTTGCAAGTGTTGGATGTAATCTTGGGAAGGGATTTCTTATTCACTCATTATGCTTCTATGGATTTCCATAGGAAGGAAGTGACTTTTAGGAAACCAGGTTTGGCTGAAGTGGTTTTCAGGGGTGAGAGGAAGATTATTCCTACGAGTTTGATTTCAGCTCTGAAAGCTGAGAAGTTGCAGAGAAAGGGTTGCACAGCGTTTCTTGTACACGTAGTCGAGGTGCAGGAAGAGAAGCTAAAACCAGAAGATGTTCCTGTAGTGAACGAATTTCTTGATGTTTTTCCAGCTGATCTGTCAAGTTTGTCACCTGATAGAGAGGTGGAGTTCACTATTGAATTGTTACAAGGAATAACACATATTTCACAGGCGTCGTACGGAATGGCTCCGAGCGAGCTTAAGGAGCTGAAGGTGCAGTTACAAGAACTAGTTGACAAGAGATACATCAGGCCTAGTGTATTGCCATGGGGAGCCCAGTGTTATTAGTGAAGAAGAAAGATGGTACCCTAAGATTATGCATTGATTACAGGTTAGGGAATCAGATGACTTGTTTGACCAATTAAGGGGAGCAGCAGTGTTCTGTAAGATTGATTTGAGGTCAGGATACCATCTGTTAAAGGTTAGGGAATCAGATATTCCTAAGACAGCATTCAGGACGAGGTATGGACACTATGAGTTTTTAGTGATGCCATTCGGTTTAACGAATGCGCCACCAGTTTTCATGGACCTCATGAACAGGATCTTTCATCATTACTTAGATCAATTTGTGATAGTGTTCATCGATGACATACTAGTTTACTCAATTGACAGGAAAGCCCACTACAGACACTACGTGATAAACAGTTGTACGCTAAGTTCAGCAAATGTGAGTTCTGGTTGAAACAGGTAGTGTTCTTAGGGCATGTAGTTCCAGCAGACGGAGTTAGTGTTGATCCGCAGAAAGTGGAAGCTGTTGTCAATTGGGAGAGACCAGCTAGTGCAACAGAGCTTTGACAAGGAAGAATGCTAAGTTTGAGTGGTCGGATAAATGCGAACAGAGTTTCCAGGAGCTGAAGAAGAGATTAGTGACAACACCTATTCTGACACTTCCTGTAACAGGGAAGGAGTATGTGATCTATTGTAACGCTTCGAGACAAGGATTAGGTTGTGTGCTTATGCAGGAAGGAAAGGTAATAGCTTATGCTTCAAGGTAGTTAAAGAAGCATAAGTGTAATTACCCTAGCTACCCATGATCTTGAGCTAACAGCAGTTGTTTTAGCACTGAAGATCTGGAGACATTATTTATTCGGTGAGAAGTGCCATATTTTCAAAGATCATAAGAGTCTGAAGTATATCTTTGATCAGAAAGAGTTGAATCTGAGACAGAGGCGATGGCTAGAACTGATTAAAGACTATGATTGTACCATAGAATATCATCCGGGTATGGCTAACGTAGTAGCAGATGCATTAAGTACGAAGTCGAGACTTTCGAAGAGTGCCTTGTGTGGTATTCGAGCAACCTTGCTAAGTGAGTAAAGAGGTTTCAGGGCGGTTGTGACAGTAGAGAGTTGAGGGAGTCTTTTAGCTCAATTTCAGGTTAGGTCTTCTCTAGTAGCGGAGATTGTGAGAAGACAGCCAGAGGATAGTAATTTACAGAAGATGCTTGAAAAGTCCAAGCAAGGCCCAGAGGCAGAATTTGAGTTGAGGGCAGACGGAGCCATAGTTAAACAAGGATGACTATGCGTTCCGAGTATTAGTGAGCTTAAGGATGATATATGAGAGGAAGCTCACAGTTCAGCTTACGCTATGCATTACGCTATGCATCCAGGAAGCACCAAGATATACATAACTCTGAAGAAAACTTATTGGTGTCCTGGTATGAAGCGGGAGATAGCCGGATATGTTGACAAATGTTTGATCTGCCAACAGGTTAAACTAGTGAGACAGAGGCCAGGAGGACTCCTTAATCCACTGCCAGTGCTGGAGTGGAATTGGGAGCATATTACCATGGATTTTTCTGTTTGGATTACCTTGTACTTCTAGTGGACATGATGGTATATGGGTAATAGTAGACAGACTCACCAAGATTGCGTGGTTTATACCGATTAAAGCGACATCTACACTAGATCAGCTAGCTAAGTTACTCAGGTTTACTTCTAAGTTTTGGCCTAGTGTGCAGAAAGCAATGGGAACAAAGTTGAAGATCAGTACAGCGTTCCATCCCTAGACAGATGGTCAGTCATAGAGGACCATCCAGACCATAGAGGACATGTTGAGAGCATGTGTCCTTCAGTTTAAGGGAAGTTGGGATACCCACTTATCACTTATGGAGTTTGCTTATAATAAAAGCTATCAGTCTAGTATCGACATGGCACCATTCGAGGCTTTGTATGGCAGACCATGCAGAACTCTTGTGTGCTGGAACGAAGTGGGAGAGCGGAAGCTAGTTGGTCCTGAGTTGGTACAAGTTACTGTTGGGTTTTATGCCCTAAAACTCGTAGATAGTAAATGAAACAAATTAATCGATCCTAATAAATCGTTATTTGTAGTGATTTAGTATTTTGGTTGTTGAATAATCGAGTTTGCATTAATAAACCGTAAATCCAATAAACTAAGATCCAAGGTTGTTTAAATGAAACTTGAACTGATATGTAGTGACATACGGGGATCGGTGTCCATGTAACAACCTGAATGGTCTATAGTATAGGGATAAGGTTGGGTACCTTATCCTGGTGACACTATGTGATACGACCCACCATGTAAACCCGAGGCTTTCCTTGGATCATTTACTCTTGTCATCTATTGTGGTTTCATGGTTGAATCTAAGTTGTTGGGACTTGCTAATTGAAAAGAAGAAAAGAAAAGAATGGAAATAAAGAAGAAAAGAAAAAGAAAATGAAAAGGAAAAGGAAAAACAAAAGATAAAAAAAAAAAAGAAAAAGGAAAGAAAGAAGATGGGAAATGACAGCAAGACACCCACCACCGACAAGCTCACTTTTCAGCCCATTTTCAGTTCATTCCTCGATCATTTTCCATTCAAATCTTCAGAGCACTTGAGGGAGAGAGTGAGGGAAGAAGAAGAGGAAGAATTTCGTGGTTTTGAGGTTGAAGAAGATAGGAAAAGCTCATGCAAAGCCAGCTATAGCAGAATCTGAGTTCAACCTGTCAACCTCTGGTTTTAATTCGGTTTGAGCTACACAGAAGGAACTAAGAGGTGAGGTTTGATTTTCTTGAAAGTTAGTTCATTTTCTAGAAACTTTCATGAAGGAAGCTTGAGCTAAATCGTATGAGAAGTTAATGGTTTTTGGAATGGAAAACAGAGCACAGGATTTTCGAGCAAAGCAGGAGGATCTCTGGTGTTCTCTGGTGTTTTGAGCATTCAGGGGTGTACAAGTCGAATCAGAAGCTCTATTTGGTATGGTTGGAAAGCTTATTCAATTTCCTACAACCTTCATGAAGATTTCGTGAGCCAAAAATGACTTTAAGTAGGGTTAATTTCAGGAGTTAGAAAAAGGGTAGCAAAGAACCTCGAATCTGTGTTGTCTGTGTTCGGGGCAATTCTGGGCACATCAGTTGGGAATCTCATTTTCATTTCTTCAGGTAAGTTGTAGCGTGTTCGAAAATGAAGAGTTTGATGTGTATTTCATTAATTTTGGTTCAGTATTGAGGAAGTTATGGGTGTTGGAAGTTAGGGTATAGAATCTGGAAAAGTAGAATGTGAATGTGATTCTTAATCCAATTGTTTAAAAATTCATGAGCATGGAAAGACAAAGCTGTCTATGGTTCTATTGCTCGGTTTTGGTTATTTGGCAGGCCAAGAGGAAGTAGGTCGAGTCTACAAACCGGGGAACTAGATAAGATAGTGAGTGACAAAATGAATTTCGAAAATTGTTTCCAACGGTTGTTCATGTTTAGACGTTTTATATGCTTTACCATGAATGATATATGATTTTTATGAACGATTTCAAGCATAAGTTTTGAGCTCAGATTTTCTAACGAGGTTTATATACGAGCACGTGGCTAATGACTTTATGAAAAGTAGCTGAAACGATATCTTTTAAAGTAAAGTATGGATTAGCAAGTACTTTTAAACGATTGCCAGTTTTTCACGAGCAAGCTGAGTAAGCTTAAGTTTTACGAAAGATAACGATAAGCAGGCATGTTTTAATGTTTTCATGTGATTTTCTGAGATTTCTATTGACTACATGACTGAGATATTGAGCCCGAGGCTATATGGTACCGTGTGCACATAGGTTATATTCCGTTGTTGACGTTGAGTGTACTCCGTGACAACGATGCTGTCGTGAGTGCTGGGCGGGCCCCACTTCGACAAAGACGATGGGAGTGCTGGGCGGGCCCCACTACATCGTAGGACTAGTAAACGTTGGTTGTACTGGGCGTGCCCTATACAACGTAGATCGGTCATGTTAGTTAAAACGTTTGATGTACTTCATATGCCTTGCTAGATTTTTAATGAAGAACTTGCGAGATGTTTTGGAAAGCCTTTATTATTACACGTTTATGTTAAACGCTTTGATTGAGCATATTTATACGTTTAAAGGTTTATCACGTGTTTGACTTCCGGATTTAGAGTTTTAAAGTTAGTCACTCACTGGGCTTCGTAGCTCATTCTTTCAAAATGTTTTTCCACTTTCAGGTAGAGATCGAGCTCCCGGTGCCTGATACATTGCCAACGTCTGCTGAAAGTTCCAGAACAAGCTCCAGTACGTGGGTGGAGTTGTATATTGAGTCTGTTCATATTGTAAATGTTTTGTAAGGATTGGATAATATAGTCCTAGAGGTCGTGGTTGTATAAACCCTAGTTGTATATGTTTTTGGTTGTGACATCTATATCAGGTTATAATCCGAACCAAGTTATGTCAGGGCGACACCTCGTGTTTGCTGAAAGTTTTTTCCAGGGATTCCGCTGTGTTCTGTTTCATGTAGAATGTTTTATATCTATGATTAGTATGTTTATCAGGTTCAGCGTTCAGGAGGGTCAGCGGGTATCGTTAGAGGAGGACGATGTCCGTTGGCTTCACGCCATCTTTCGGGCTAAGCTAGCAGGTGGTCCGGGAGGGGGTGTGACACACCATGTATTCGATACAGATGCAATGATCCCAAGCATCCATGTAGGAGACATGCGGGTGGGGGTATCCTATGCAATGAGTTTGCATAAGACTGGACCGCGAAATAGTAACCACTAGATGTGACGTCGTTGACTAGTTTAGGTTTCTATTTCAATAGGATGACCTAGGTTACTCAATCTCAATCCTGAGTGTGTTATGAACTTCTTTTCAGGAGGGATTGTCCTTAGATTTGTATGGGTGAGAGTGGCCTGCTCGCTGACTCAATAATCCTACCATTTCAGAGGCAAGATCGAATGGGGGCTGGAAACATAACAGTACAAGATGGAATTCACTCCTTCCCCTATTGGGGCAAGTAGATATGTGTTCCCTTAAGGGCTGATTCCGGGTCTTGAACAAAGGTGCGGCGTCCTCTCCTGGCCTGAGAGGAACTCCTGTTTAGTGGTTGGACCCTAAACAACTTGTTCATTAGAGGGATCAATGGTACTTAAGGATCCAGATGTAACCCAGGGGTAAAACGGTAATTTGACCCGCTGGTGTTACGAACACACGTGAAGGATTGACTTACTGCATTAGTCGATATCCGTGGACACAGAAATATTCTACAGTGAGAAGAGTGCAGTTGTGGGTCTTTAGTAGAATGACCCACAGTTAACGAATGTTGATTGACTCGGTTAATGAGTTTAGCTGATCAATCTCGTATCGTTGGAGCTTCTGATCTGTAGGTCCATTAGGTCCACCTGCTAGCTCATAACGGGTTTTGAAATAATATAGTCTTGAATATTAAAAGGAATTTAAGTTAATTGTATTCTGATGCAATTAATATAATGTATGGAGATACATTATAGTATAAGTTTAATTAATGAATTAAACTTTATAATAAAATTAATTTTGGATATGATTCAAAATTAATTAATGAGAGAATTATAAAATTAACTAAATATGTGATATTTGATTAATTCATGAATTAATTAATTGGGAATTAATTAATTTAATTTTGTTAAATATGATTTAATCAAATTAATACTATAGTTAAGATTAATGTACACTTTGATGCACATTGAAACTATAGGTTAAATGAGAGAGATAAAATTGAATATGATTCAATTATAAAATTAATTAAATATTTGATATTTAATTAGTGTAGGATTCAATTAATTAAGAATTAATTAATTGAATGGCCAATTTAATTCAATTAAATATGATTTAAATTGAATTAAAAACCTTATGTTATAATTGATTTAATTAATATTGATTTAATTAAATTAATTATAATTAATTAGTTAATTAAATGATTATTATTATTTAATTAATAGACGACCAAGTTCGTTTTGATTATATCCAACGATCAAGATTAAGTAGGGTTTTAACTCCCTCCACACTTATCGTTAAGTGGAGAGGGGGTTACCCAACTTATCGATGAATTCTCTCATTCACGCAAAAAACACAGAGCAAGTTCTCTTCTTGTGCTCTCTCAGTTTTTCTCTCAAAATACAGTATTTTGCTTGCTGAATTTTTCCCTTCCAAGACAAGTTTTTGGGTTCCCACAAGCCAATCTATGAGATCCAAGAGCATAGTGGGTGTTCTTGCGTGGTGGTGTCCATTTGGGGATCAAAGAATAATTTTTGGAAGCATTGTGCAGAATTTTCGAGCACTGTTCATGTAAGTTTTCGGATCTAAAACTAGTTTAGATTGCATGCCTAATCTTAGGAATTGTTTTTGAATTATTGCCAACGTATCGGTTTTTCTAAAATTGAAATTTAATTCGAGATCGTTCTTGATTGCTTCTGCTGTCAAAAGGGATTTCAACCCTTCAGTTACGACAGGCAGTATTAAGCTGATTAGAGAGAACCTGAAAATAGCTCAAGATCGACAGAAGAGCTATGCAGATAAGCGACGAAGAGACTTAGAATTCCAGGTTGGAGATCAAGTTTTCTTGAAGTTGTCTCCGGAAAGAGGTGTTCTTCACTTTGGAGGAAAGGTAAGCTGAGTCGTAGATATATTGGTCCTTATCAGATAACAGAATGAGTTGGACCAGCGACCTATAGACTTGAGTTGCCAGAAGAACTTGCTCGAATACATGATGTTTTTCATGTGTCCATGATGAGGAAATATATTCCAGATCCATCACATGTGTTGCAAGCGCAACCGGTTGAGCTGAAACAAGACTTGAGTTATGAAGAGGAAACGGTTCAAATCCTCAACAGAAAAGAGCAAGTTTTGAGGAACAAGACGATCCCACTCGTGAAGGTCCTTTGGAGACATCACGGAGTGGAGGAGGCAACCTGGGAGTCAGAAGACCAAATGAGAAGGAGTTACCCGACACTCTTCACCTAAGGACTTCTAAATTTCGAGGATGAAATTTCATAAGGGGAGGTAAGTTGTAAACCCGAGACTTTCCTTGGATTATTTGCTCTTGTCAATTATTGTAGGAAGTTGGATTTAAGTTATAATGTTTCATTGTTGAAGAAAAGTGGCAAAGCTTTGTGGTTTCATTATTGGATTAAAGTTGTTGGAATTTATTAATCTAAAAAAAAAAAGAAATGAAATAAAGAAAAGAAAAGAAGAAAAGAAAAGGAAAGATTAAAAGGAAAAAGAAGGAAATGAAAAAACAATGTTGTCGGTTGCTAGTGGTTTTAAGACAAGGAATCCACCGCCTATTCATTTCAACCCATTATCTCTTCATTTCCCATCAGATTTTCAGATCCTTTCGAGAGAGAGAGTGAAGGAAGAAGAAGAAGAAGCTCGCTGGAGGTTTGAGGTTGAAGAAGAAAGGGGAAAGTTCATGCAAGTGCAACCATGGTAGAATCTTGGTTCAATCTGCCCATCTCTGGTTTTTAATTCGATTTGAGCTACACAAGATGAACTAAGAGGTGAGGCCTAACTTTCTTGAAAGTTAATTCATTTTCTAACAAATTTCAAGAAGGAAGCTTGAGCTAAATCTGATGTTAAGTTAATGGTTTTGGAAGAGAAAAACAGAGCACATAATTTTCGTGCAAATTAGAAGGATCTCTGGTTTTCTCTGGTTTTTCGAACATTCTGGGGTGTACAGGTTGAATTAGAAGCTTAATTTGGTATGGTTGGAAAGCTTATTTAATTTCCTATGACTTTCATGCAGAATTCGTGAGCCAAAAATTACTAGAAGTTTTGAGCTTAGATTCCGAAAATGGTTTCTAAACTGTTATTTATGCTTAAATGGTTTACATGCTTGAATCTGAACTTATGAATGATACATGTTTTCTATGAATGGTTTCAAGCATAAGTTTTGAGCTTAGACTTTCTGATGAGATTTATATACGAGCACGTTATTATTGACTTTCTGAAAAGTTGTTGAAATGATATCATTTCAAGCAAAGTATGTATTAGCGAGTATTGTTTAAAGATTTTTCAGTTTTTCACGAGCAAGCTGAGTAAGCTTGAGTTTTACGAAAGATAAAGATAAGAAGGCATGTTTTAATGTTTTCAAGTGATTTTCTGAGAATTCTATTGACTACATGACTGAGATATTGATCCCGAGGCTATATGGTACCGTGTGCACACAGGTTATATTCCATTGTTGACGTTGAGTGTACTCCGTGACAACGATGCTGTCGTGAGTGTTAGGCAGGCCCCACTACGACAAAGACGATGGGAGTGCTGGACGGGCCCCACTACATCGTAGAGCAAGTAAACGTTGGTTGTACTGGGCGTGCCCTACACAACGTAGATCTGTCATGTTAGTTAAAATGTTTGATATACTTGATATGTCTTGCTAGATTTTAATGACTACTTGCAGAGTATTTGAGAAAGCTTTTATCATTACACGTTTATATTTAACGCTTTGACTAAACAAATTTATATGTTAAAGGTTTATCATGTGTTCTGATTTGCGGATTAACAGTTTTAAATTTAGTCACTCACTGGGCTTCATAACTCACTCTTTCAAAATGTTTTCCCCACTTTTCAGGTAGAGATCGAGCTCCAGGTGCCTAATAAACTGCCAAAGTCTGCTATAAGCGTCCAGATCAAGCTCCAGTACGTGGGTGGAGTTGTACATTGTGTCTGTTTGTATTGTAAATGTCTTTGTATGAAATGGATAGTTTATGGCTTGTGTAAGCTCTAGATGTTCTGGCTGTGTAAAGCCTAGTTGGATATGCTTTGGTTGTGATGTCTCTATCAGGTTATTTCCTAAACTGAGTTATGTCAGGGCTGCACTTCATGTATGTCTAAAGGTTTTCAAGGATTCCGCTGTGTTGTGTTGCTTGTAAAGTATTCCATATCTAAGATTAGCATATTTATCAAGTTCAACGATTTAGCAGGGTCAACAGGTATCGTTAGAGGAGGACGATGTTTGTTGGCTTCACGCCATCTCTCGAACTAAGCTAACAGGTAGTTTGGGAGGAGGTGTGACACACTAGGTTTATTAAATTTGTTTAATTCACCTAGACTTTAGATCTTATTATAATAGTTATAATAGGACTAGACTTAGATAAATGACTTTGCTGGATTTATCTAGGTTTAATCAAACCCTAAAATATACGATAGGTCACTTTAGTGGGAGGAAAATTACAAAACTTGATTTAAATCGAGTTTTGCTCCCACGCCCCTATGTTCACAACGTGAGATCCATGCTCGGCTTCGCGTCGTTTTAGCGCAGCCTCCCTTCGGAAAGTGTTTGCATGGATCAATAACAAGGTGAATGGGGAAAGTGACCATAGTAAGTGGGAGCGGGACACGTGTCAACGTATCCCTCGGTCTCCACCCCTAGGTCACAACGTGAGATTCCTATGATTCGCCTGCGTGTTGCCTTGGAGCAACCACCCCTTCGGAGGGCCTGATCATAGGATTCGGAACACCGTGAACTCCTGAAAAGGATAGGGTCACTTAGGCTAATTACCAACAGTTGTCTTTCCTAACGGTAACCTGTTGGTGCGTGCCCTTGCGATCTGAAAGTGGGAGGGTTACACTTACGGGGATAAGTTAATTTGTTAACAAATCCTTGACCGAACAACGGTGGTTAATGTCTATAGCAATATGAGTTATTCTGAAATTAGAATTGACTGAGAAGTGTCTCATTTTAGAGGAGTAATTGATCACCCTTCTGTGGTTGTTCCTCTAAACCTCTAAAACATCGTTGCTAAACACAATCAATAGTTTTATTAGGGTTCTTTGATTGATTGTTTGCAAAATTGATTGGATTTATGCAATTGTTTGTATTGCTTGTGTGATGGGTTAAGGCAAAGATAACTAATACGGTCAATGTTTGTTTTTTCAGCAATGTCTTCCTCTATCATCGCTGATAACTTGCAAAAAGCAAGTTATTTATCCTTTAAACTTAAGCTAATACAAGGCCAAAAGAAACAAAGATGCGTTACTTCAGCGATAAAAAGGAAAGGAAAATGTGATAATTTTATGCAGCAAGCTATATTCATGTATGCGGTGAGAAATTATAAAATATAGGGCGCTAACGCAACTAACTCAATTGTTTTTCAAAGTTTCTTCTCAGCGCAGGCACACATTCCAAGATGATCAAGAGACAGATAAGATGATGACAAGACAGCGCTGAGACAACTTTTGCAACTATCGCAAGTGGATGGAAAAAGGGCTAAAAAGTGAGCAAGTTGTCTAATGATGATTAACCCAAGTTGCTAATAACTTGGAGAAGTCTCCTTCCCTCGCCTATAAATAGAAGCCCCATATTCCAAGAAAGGGGCATTCGAGAGAGGAGAAAGAAAAGAAGAACGAAGGAGAAAGAAAGAGATCACAGAGAAATGTGATTAGGAGCAGCTTGCGTTTGTAATGTTCTATTTCATAATGTCTTGTTTTGCTCGCATGAGCTAAATTCTTCTTCAAGGCTTAGCGCAAGCACCTCATGCGGTGATAAGTATATTTTGTAAGCACATATGTTGAGATAAATGAAACATTATTTGCCTTCTACTTAGTTGCTATAATCTTTTCATTACTAACTCCCGCTTGGCCAGCCGGATGCGGTAGTAGTATGCTAAATCCCTGACAGGTAATGCATGCGGACATCTCTAAGTAGAACAAGTTAGCGCATGACATGTAGTCTTGGTAGCACAGAAATACTACTGCTAAAAGATAGTGCATGCATGAGCTTTGATTGCATTGTGACTAACGCAGTCCCTTGTAATTTTTTAGAGAACTAAGCCTCACGCATAAACTAGCCAAATAACCAATTGATAGTTTTGTGCTAAACGCATACAGAGTACCGGAAAGGAAACTTATGAATTTTTCTCACTTAGGCATTAATGGGTCAAGAAAACAAAGTTTTTGTATCGACGAACGCTACTTTCTTGGAGGAAGACTACATTAGAGATCACAAACCACGTAGTAAATTAGTGTCAGGAGAAGCTACAGAAGAGTCAGTAAGAGTTGTTGATGAAGTTGGTCCTTCAACAAGAGTTGATGTAGGAGCCAGCTCTTCACGTTAATCTCATCCTCCTCACATAGTGGGGCAGCCTCGACACAGTGGGAGGGTTCTGATACAACCTGACCGTTACTTGGGTTTAATTGAAACACAAGTAGTCATACCTGATGACGGTGTTGAGGATCCATTGTCTTATCGTTAGGCAATGAATGATGTAGATAAAGACGAATGAGCCAAAGCAATGGACCTTGAGATGGAGTCTATGTACTTCAATCAAGTTTGGGAACTTGTAGATCCACTTGAAGGGGTCAAACCCATAGGGTGTAAATAGATCTATAAGAGAAAAAAAGAAAGTACAGACTTTCAAAGCTAGACTTGTAGCAAAGGGTTATACCCAAAGAGAAGGGGTTGACTATGAGGAAACCTTTTCTCCTGTTGCTATGTTAAAGTCAATAAGAATTCTCTTATCCTTAGCCACATATTATGACTATGAAATATGGCAAATGGATGTCAAGACTGCTTTTCTGAATGGTAGTCTTGAAGAGAATATCTTTATGTCTCAACCCGAAGGGTTCATAACCCAAGGTCAGGAGCAAAAAGTTTGTAAACTGAATCGATCCATTTATGGGTTGAAACAGACTTCCAGATCTTGGAATATCAGATTTGCTACTGCGATCAAATATTTTGGCTTTGACCAAAATGTTGATGAGTCTTGTGTTTTGATAACTCTCCAAAAGGGAGTTATTTAGACCTTACTTCTATATTGATTTGTGTGTCTTTTGTGCTTAATAGGGTTGCTTTTAGATAGATATTATATGTTTTAACCCATTTGGAAGAATGGAAGCTTTGGAAATTATTTTGTGCAGAATATGTTGCTGGGCGACTTGAGGGAGCAAACTCTGTGCTGGAGCAAAGCTGGGAGCAAAAACTGCCACGTCACAACTCGTTAGCCAATTTAACAAACTGAATTCTGTTAAGCTAATCTCGGGATAAAGGAGCAAGGAGAGCCATCCACGTGTCTAGGTCAACTTGATTCAAACTTTCCTCAACTCTATAAAATGAGATAGCTGCCCAAGTCAAAATTCATTCCATCTTTGGGAGAAACATTCCATTCTTGGAAAGGTTACTTCAACCTTTGGGAGCCGAATAGAGGAGAGATTGGAGACCATCAAGGAAACCATCATTTGCAACCTGATCAAGGGAATTAATATTTTCTTGTATTATTTTGTGAATATGGATATGCTTACTCAGATTGTAACGTGTGTTTCCATGCATTTTATGAACTAAGTAGCTTTAGGCGTTGGTTAGGAACATGTGATTGTTGTGCTTAATTTCTAGTAATAAATATTGATTCTATGCATCTTGATTAATTGTTGTGTTTATTTCTATTTTATGCCCGCCTGGCCAGCCGGTATGAATACCTCTCTCTAGTTTCAGGGATGATTTAGAGAGTGTGTGGCGGTTAATCACACTAGATCATTGTGTATTGGTGAACGCCAGTGATTGAGCTAGGGATAGCCAGTTGCCTAGTGCTTGATCGGTAAAGCTTCATTGGAGTTGAAACATATTCTAAAAAAACCGGAGTTCTGGGAGGAATCCGTTAATCAGACTGCGAGAGTTTTGCATGATCAATAATATTGCTAGAGCATCTTTTAAAACAATTACTAAAACCTGACCAGTGCCTGTTTCTAATCTGTCTGCCTATTTGTTTATTTTCTGCTCTGTCATTTCTTTTGCTTCAGCATTCTATAAAAACCAATCATTTTAACAATTCTTGAAACCATTGAAAAACTAAACAAAATAGATAAAGTGAAAGCTAATTCAGAACTTGGATTCGATAAATACTTATTACTTGCTGCGGACTGTGTATAATTGCACAGAGTTCTAGAGCATTTTTATAACTTATTTTTACTCACTCTGGAAACCCAATAAGTTTTTGGCGCCGTTGCCGGGGACTTGAATAAGTTTTTATCTGATCTGTTTTGTGTATGTGTTTTAGTGGTTTGGTGCTAGAACTTTTTGATTGTTTCTTTTGTTTTTGCAGGTGTGAGTTTGGTGCATGAATGATCCGTCTGGGGTAAGGTTCGAGCTTGATCCAGAAATCGAGAGGACATTCAGGATAAGGAGGAGAGAGCAGCGTAGACAGCAAAATCAAATGGCTGACGTGCCGCGTCTCCCACAGGGTCCAGAAGATCTAGTTGATCCCAAGCAGAATCGTGTGCTGCAGCAAAACCAGCCGCCGGAGCAAAATAGACAGCAAAATAATCAGGCTGAGAATCCTATCTTGGTAGCGAACGATAGGGCCAGAGCCATTCGAGCGTATGCTTTTCCAATGTTTGATGAGTTAAATCCAGGGATTGCACGTCCTCACATTGAGGCAGCAAATTTTGAAATCAAAACGGTAATGTTTCAGATGTTGCAAACCGTGGGGCAATTCCATGGTTTGTCATCTGAAGACCCTCATTTACATCTTAAGTCTTTTTTAGGAGTTAGTGATTCTTTTGTAATTCAAGGAGTGCCTAGAGATGCCCTTAGATTAACTTTGTTCCCGTATTCTCTTAGGGATGGAGCAAAGACGTGGTTAAATTCTTTTGCTCCAGGATCAATTAGGACATGAAATGAGTTAGCAGAAAATTTTTTGAGTAAATATTTCCCACCAAATGGAAATGCTAAATTGAGGAGTGAAATAGTAGGGTTTAGGCAACTTGAAGATGAGACTTTTAGTGAGGCTTGGGAGAGGTTTAAGGAGCTTTTGCGAAAGTGTCCCCACCATGGTTTACCACATTGGATCCAAATGGAAACATTTAACAATGGGTTAAATGGAGCAACCCAAGGTATGGTTGGCTGGAGGGGCACTTTTGGCAAAAACTTTTAATGAAGCCCATGAAATTTTAGAAAGAATATCAACTAATAGTTGTCAGTGGTCGGATGTTAGAGGCACAAATAAAAAAGTTAAGAGTGTGTTAGAGGTTGATGGTGTGTCTACCATTAGGGCTGATATTGTAATGTTAACTAATGCTCTTAAAAATGTGACAGTGGTTAGTCATCAGTAGCCACCAGTTGTGGAGCCTGCTGCATTGGTGAACCAAATTGCAGCGGAAGCATGTGTCTATTGTGGTGAAGAGCACAACTACGAGTTTTGCCCCAGCAATCCAGCTTCTGTGTTTTTTGTAGGTAATCAGAAGAACAACCCATATTCTAACTTTTATAATCCAAGTTGGCGCAACCACCCCAACTTCGCATGGGGAGGACAAGGAAGTAATGTGGAAGCAAAACAAAAGGTGAACCAGTTAGGATTTGCTAAAGCGCAGGTATTGCCCCAGCAAAATAAGCAGGCTTTGCCCCAGCAAAGTTCGGAGAGTTCTCTTGAGGCAATGATGAAAGAATATACGGGTCGTACAGATGCCGCTATTCAAAGTAATCAAGCTTCAATGAGAGCCCTGGAATTGCAAATGGGCCAGCTAGCTAATGAGCTGAAGGCAAGGCCTCAAGGGAAACTTCCTTCAGATACTGAACACCCTAAAAGGGAAGGTAAGGAGCAGGTAAAGGCAGTGACTCTAAAGAGTGGTAAGCCACTAGAAGAGAGAAAAGAACCTAATAAAACCCAGAATGTAGAGAAAAATTGTGATAAAAATGTTGTTGTTGAGAAAGAGTTGGAGTCTGGTCAGGGTGCTGGAGGCAGCGATAAAGATGCTGGAGCATCTGGTTCTGTACCAGATGTGGAACCACCTTATGTGCCGCCCCCACCTTATGTGCCACCTCTACCTTTTCCACAAAGGCAAAGGCCTAAGAATCAGGATGATCAATTTAAAAAGTTTTTAGAGATTCTTAAGCAATTGCATATAAATATCCCTTTAGTAGAAGCTATTGAGAAAATGCCTAATTATGCTAAATTTCTTAAGGATATTTTAACTAAAAAGAAGAGGTTAGGTGAGTTTGAAACTGTATCTCTTACTGAGTAATGTAGTGCTATTCTTAAGAATGGGTTACCAACCAAGGCTAAGGATCCAGGGTCATTTACTATACTTGTGTCAATAGGTGGAAAAGAGCTAGGTAGAGCACTCTGTGATTTAGGTGCAAGCATTAACCTTATGCCTCTTTCGGTTTATCGAACGCTAGGTATTGGTGAAGCTAGGCCTACCACAGTCACACTCCAATTAGCTGATAGGTCTATCACATATCTTGAGGGGAAAATTAAGGATGTCTTAGTAAAGGTAGATTAATTCATATTTCCTGTTGATTTTATTATCTTAGACTATGAGGCGGATAAAGATGTCCCAATTATTCTATGTTGTCCATTTTTGGCTACTGGTAGGGCATTGATAGATGTTCAAAAAGGGGAATTAACAATGAGGGTTTGTAATGAGGAAGTAAAATTTAATGTGTTTAAGGCCATGAAGTATCCAAACGAAATGGAAGATTGCTCTTTCATTAGGATTCTAGAGAACACAATTGTTGAGACAACAATGCAGGATTCGGCTAGCAAACATTTGGAAGATCTTGGAGAGGTTAGTGTAGAGGATTTAGAAGTTTGTTCTTTAGAAAGAAAAAATGAAAAAGAAGTGTTTAGGTGTGAGGATGTTTTTGAGTCTTTAGATTTAGATCAAAGAAAGGCTCCTCCTATTAAGCCATCCCTAATTGAGGCACCCACTTTAGATTTCAAGCCCTTGCCGGATCACCTAAAGTATGTGTATCTTGGGGAGGGTGAGACGTTGCCCATTATTGTTGCATCAGATTTAATGCCGGAGCATGAAGAGACCTTAATAAAGTTGTTGCAGCAATACCGCAAGGCAATAGGTTGGACATTGGCTGACATTCAGGGTATTATCCCATCTTTTTGTATGCACAAAATCACTCTAGAGGAGGGATCCTTTAGAAGTATTGAGCAACAGAGAAGGTTTAACCCTGCAATGAAAGAGGTTGTTAAAAATGAGGTGATTAAATGGTTGGATGCGGGTATTATTTATCCGATTGCAGACAGTAATTGGGTAAGCCATGTCCAATGTGTTCCTAAGAAAGGAGGTGTCACGGTAGTGAGCAACAAAGATAATGAATTGATCCCAACCAGGACAGTAACTCGCTGGAGGGTTTGCATGGATTACAGGAGGCTTAATAAAGCCACCCGTAAGGACCACTTCCCTCTACCATTTATTGACCAGATGTTGGATAGATTGGCTGGTCAGGCCTACTACTGTTTCTTAGATGGTTATTCTGGGTATAACCAGATTACTATTGCATTTTATGAACTAAGTAGCTTTAGGCGTTGGTTAGGAACATGTGATTGTTGTGCTTAATTTCTAGTAATAAATATTGATTCTATGCATCTTGATTAATTGTTGTGTTTATTTCTATTTTATGCCCGCCTGGCCAGCCGGTATGAATACCTCTCTCTAGTTTCAGGGATGATTTAGAGAGTGTGTGGCGGTTAATCACACTAGATCATTGTGTATTGGTGAACGCCAGTGATTGAGCTAGGGATAGCCAGTTGCCTAGTGCTTGATCGGTAGAGCTTCATTGGAGTTGAAACATATTCTAAAAAAACCGGAGTTCTGGGAGGAATCCGTTAATCAGACTGCGAGAGTTTTGCATGATCAATAATATTGCTGGAGCATCTTTTAAAACAATTACTAAAACCTGATCAACGCCTGTTTCTAATTTGTCTGCCTATTTATTTATTTTCAGCTCTGTCATTTCTTTTGCTTCAACATTCTATAAAAACCAATCATTTTAACCATTATTGAAACCATTGAAAAACTAAACAAAATAGATAAAGTGAAAGCTAATTCAGACCTTGGATTCGATAAATACTTATACTTGTTGCAGACTGTGTATACTTGCACAGAGTTCTAGAGCATTTTTATAACTTATTTTTACTCACTCTGGAAACCCAACATGTTTACAAGAAAATCAACAAAAACAAAGTAGCTTTCCTGGTACTTTATGTTGATGACATCCTACAAATTGGGAATGATGTAGGATATTTGTCTGACGTAAAAGAATGGCTAGCGACCCAATTCCAAATGAAAGATTTAGGAGAGGTCCAATATGTTCTTGGAATCCAAATTATTCGGGATCGAAAGAACAAAACGCTAGCCCTGTCTCAAGCAACGTATATCGACAAAATGTTTTCTTTGTTGGGTTTTATGCCCTAAAACTCGTAGATAGTGAATGTAACCGTTGACCGGATATTAATGAAATAATATTGATATATTTTTTCATTAAATGTTATTAGTTATTTTATATTCGTTTTTGCCTAAAAATAACCCTAATCCAATAAACTAGACATCATAGGCTGTAATATGAGTCTTGAACTATATGTAGCGACATATGGGATCATTGTACAAGAAACAGCCTAAAGGGTCTATAGTATAGGGATAAGACTGGGTGCCTTATCCTGGTGACACTATGGATACGGCCCACTTTGTATTTGATACAAACGCTACGATCCAACGCGTTCGTGTAGGAGACATGCGAGTGGGGGTATCCTATGCAATGAGTTTGCATAAGACCGGACCGCGAAATAGTAACCACTGGTTATAACACCGTTAACTAGTTGGTTTTCTATTTCACTAGGACGACCTAGACAACTTAGTCTTAATCCTGAGTTGATTATGGACTCCTGCTCATGAGAGATTGTCCTTTGATTTGCATGGGTGAGAGTGGCCAATACGCCGACCCAATAAGCCTTCCATTTTGGAGACAAGACCGAATGGGGAGCTGGGAACATAATCGTACAAGATGGAATTCACTCCTTCCCGACTTTAGGGAAGCAGATGAGTGTTCCCTTAAGTGGTTACTACGAGTCTTGAACAAAGGGCCCTACCCTCTCAATGGCACGAGAGGGTTTTCTGTTTGATGGTTGGACCACAAATAGGTTGTTCATTAGAGGAGAACTGGTACTTAAGGAAATAGAAGTAACAGATGGGTAAAACGGTAATTTGACCCAACTGGTGTTACGGACACTCGTGAAGGACTAACTAGTCGATATTGGTCTATATTCGTGGACACAGAAAATATGTCTGCAGTGAGAAGAGTGCAACTGTGAGTCTATAGTGGAATGTACACACAGTTAACGAATATTGATTAATTTGGTTAATGAGTTTGACCAATTAATCTCATATCGTTGGAGCTTCTGATCTGCAGGTCCATTAGGTCCCACTGGTAGCTCATAAAGTAATTTGAGGCAACTAAATGTAAATTGAAAATGTTCAATTTACCAAGGGAAACAAATATGATATATATTGATATATTATTATGAGAGAAATTAATATTTGAAGAAATTCAAATATTAATATAAATTTATGGAAGTTTGAAAGAGTTCAAATAATGAATTAATTAATTTAAGGCCTAAAATCTATTTGGGCAAATTAATTAATTCAAGGCCCGAAATTAAATATGTGATATTTAATTGGTGGTTAATTAATTAAAGAATTCATTAACCGGGAATTAATCAATTATGGAAATAATTAATCACTTAAGGAAGTGATTAATCATTTATGGAAATGATCTAATCACTTATGGAAGTAATTAGTCATTTGTGGAAAAGATTAATCAATTGTGGAATTGATTGATCATGGATTGATTAAATAAGGAATAAGATTGAATCAATTTTGGAAAAGATTGATTTAATTGAATATTTTATTCATGGCCTCTCTTCTATAAATAGAACACTAGACCTAATTGGTCAGAGATACTCTCCTCTTGCTCTTAGAATCATAAGACAAGACCTAGAATTCTTTCTAGCCTCCCCCTTAGAGAAAGACTCCCACAAGTCTTTTGCCTCCTAGACTTAGAGACATACCGGTGTAACCTCTGTTGTTATTGTGTCAATCAAGAAGAAATTTCCAGCGATTATAAGACAAGGAGGCTGCTGTGTTCTCGATCGTTGGAGCGTCGTTGGCGAAGAACGGTCAAGTCTACAACGGAGGTTTGTAACGATTCTTGCCCTTTTCTTTAGAAAAGCATGAAAATAAATTTAGATTTATTTTTCAGCATGTTTAAACCAATTTTTCAGCAACTTTAAAGTGTGTTTAATGTGTATTTGAGTTTTTCGTAACGGTATTTTAACGTTAATTAATATACGGCGTAAGATCCTTTCGATGCGCTTCCGCTGCGTGGGGACTTTTATTCCCTTCAATCGGCATCAGAGCCATCGCTGTCCCTATTAATTAATATTAAAATTTGCGATAGGCTCTAATAGGTGGGATTTATGCATAATGTATGTTCGGTTTGCGTTGAACTGTTTAGGTTAATTTTATGGCCATAGATTTTATTTTTATGTGATTTTGATCATGTAAGGCCCGGTGTTTCGGGTATATTATGTAAAATCGAGTCCTTTGTAAGTCCGGGTCTAGAATAGGTTTTTATGAGATGAAAAACGGAGAAATCGTCGCTGAAATCGGAAGAAAAATCGAAGAAACGATGCTGCCACTGCCCAGATTCTGCCTCCAGACGCAACAGCGTTGGGACGCTACTCCAACAGCGTCTCGACGCTGTCTCGATACCACAGGCGCTCAGATAAGGAAAGCGCACAGCGTCGGGACGCTGCGATTATAGCGTCTCGACGCTGTCACGATGGCGGCGCTCGTTAGGGCTTCAACAGACGCGGTCCAAGCTGGTGGGCGGTTCGGTTCGTTCCGGTTCGGCTGGGCTGGGACCTATTTGGTCCAGTTCAGCCAATTTTTTGCATGGTTTGTGATTTTGGAAGCCGGTTCGAGGTTGTTCGGGGCGGTTCGTGCTGTCTAGACCAACTTTTGGAGCTGCAGAAGGATTTTAGGATAGAATTTAGCTAAAATTATTGTAATTTAATGCTTTATTTTATCCTAGGGGCCAAAATTAACCGGTTCAATTGCTATTTATATGCTTTATGGATGTCATATAGAATTTTAATCCCACCTTAGGTTATAAACATGCTCATGCATTTTTTTTATATATATTATAAATTGTTATAATGTATGTTTAAATGCATGGAATTATTTTCATATTTTTTAATATAAGTGTATATTAATTATATGAAAAATTGGAAAGCATGAAGCATGTCATTACTTAAATTAAATATAAATAGTTATGTTTAATGTGATGAATGAAGCATGCTTGATTGATTTTCTTGATTGGCTTATAATTGTTATATTAAAAGAAAATCAATATTGCATGAAGCATGAAACATCCATAGTTAATAATATAATTGTTATATTATTCATGCAATTAGTATGGTTTAATTATTTAATTTGAATGAGATTGTTGAATGAATTAAACCCTAGATTCTTGATTATAGGATTAATCATTAAAATTTGCAATAGTTCTTTAATATTAATGATTAGAAACCGTCAATCTATAATCAAGATTTGCATGCAAACATAAGATCATAGGATAAATTGGATTAATTTTAAATTGTTTAAAATTAATTAGACCTAAATCAGTTACTTATAGGATTAGAATCTTTTCTTACTTAGAATTAAAAATAGTTTTAATTGACTAAGTAGGAAAAACATTGCTGTGATTATAAGGGAACTCCACCGATAAAGTTCTGTCTAAGGTTGGGGGTATTTAAGTTGACGGTTTACGGAACACCTCCTACCTGGGAACTGACCTGGAATACCGGAGTTGAATTAATCATAGTTAAATGTTAGCATGCAATGTCACTAGGTTTATTAAAAGTGTTTAATGCACCTAGATCTTTAGAGTAAAGACCTTACATTACTGAGGTTATAAGGGAACAATCTCGGAAAGGTTCTGTCTAAGGTTGGGGGTATTTAAGTTGACGGTTTACGGAACACCTCCTACCTGGGAACTGACCCGAACATTGAGTTGAATTAACCATAGTAGTGTTGACTTGCAATGTTGGGTTTATTAAAAGAAGTTTAATTCACCTAAAACATTGCGGTTGAATCCTTTCCATAATTGTTATAATAGGATCAGACTTAGATAGATTGACTTAGCCGAATTTTATCTAAGTTAAACAACCCTAAATTAACCTTAGGACATTTTCAGTGGGAGGAAAATTACAAAACGAGATTTAAATCAAGTTTTGCTCCTACATCCCTATATTCACAACGTGAGATTCATGCTCGGCTTCGAGTCGCCTTAGGAGCGGCCTCCCTTCGGAAAGTGTTTGCATGAATCAATATCAAGGTGAATGGGAAAAATGTCTAGAGTAAGTGGGAGCGGGACACATGTCAATGTATCCCTCGGTCTCCACCCCTAGTTCACACCGTGAGAGTCCTATGATCCGCCTGCAGGTTTTCCTGGCGCAACCATCCCTTAGGAGGGCCTGATCATAGGATTCGGAACATCGTGAACTCCTGAATAGGATAGGAGCTCTTAGGTAATCACCAACAGTTCTCTTTCCCTTCGGTAGCCTGTTGGTGCGTGCCTCTGAGATCTGAAAGTGGGAGGGTTACACTTACAAGGATGAGTTAAAAGTGTTAACAAATCCTTGACCGAACAACGGTGGCTAATGTCTATAGGAATATGAGTTATTTTGGAATTAGAATTAGCTGAGAAATGTCTCATTTCAGAGGAGGAGTGCCTGATCACCCTTCGGTGGCTGATATTCTAAACCTCTGAAACATCGTTGCAAAACTAAATCAATAGTTTTAGGGTTCTGTGATTGTCTGTTTTGCTAAATTGATTGGATTGTGTGCAATTGTTTGCTTGTATGATGGGTTAAGGCAAAGATAACAATACGGTCATTGTTTGTTTAAATTTCAGCAATGTCTTCCTCAATTGTCTCTCTGTTTAAAAAAGAGAAATTAACCGGCGAAAATTACACTACGTGGAAGTCGAACCTAAATACGATTCTTGTTGTCGATGATCTGCGGTTCGTCTTAACGGAGGATTGTCCTCCATCCCCTGCTCGTAATGCATCCCAAGCAGTTAAGGATGCTTATGACCACTGGACAAAGGCCAATGATAAGACTCGCGTCTATATCCTAGCCAGCTTATCTGAAGTCTTGGCTAAAAGGCATGAGGGCATGGTAACAGCGACGGAGATTATGAACTCTCTCCAGGAGATGTTTGGACAACCGTCCTACCAACTCCACCATGACGCTCTCAAATACGTTTATAGCTGTCGCATGAAAGAGGGCACGTCTGTTCGGGAGCATGTCTTGGATATGATGGTCCAATTCAACGTGGCATAAGCAAACGGGGCGGTCATAGATGAGCGTAGTTAGGTTGCATTCATCTTAGAATCTCTTCCGAAGATTTTTCTACAGTTTCGAAACAATGCAATGACGAATAAAATAACATTCAACCTGACTAGCCTCCTGAATGAGCTACAACTCTATCAGTCTCTTCTTAAGAACAAGGGACAGATAGAAGGAGAGGCAACCGTTGTTCACTCTAGAAGAAAGTTCGAGAAGGGTTCATCCTCTGGAACTAAATCTGTAGCCACTTCTTCAAAGAAAACTCAGAAGAAGAAAGAAAACAAGGGGAAAGCTCCCGGTACTGCTGCTAAAAGCAAGGGAAAAACCAAAGCTGTGGCAGATAAGGGCAAGTGTTTCCACTACAATGTAGATGGACATTAGAAGAGAAACTGCCCAAAGTACCTTGCTGAGAAAAAGAAGGAAAAGGAAGGTAAATTTGATTTACTGGTTTTAGAAACATGCCTAGTAGAACATGATGAGTTTACCTGGATACTTGATTCAGGATCAACTAATCATGTTTTCTCTTCTTTTCAGGAAAATAGTTCCTTTCGGCAGTTGAACGATGGGGAAATGACACTCAGGGTCGGAACTGGAGAAGTCATTTCAGCTAAAGCAGTGGGAGCTGCGAAGTTATTTTTTAGAAATAGATTCTTACTTTTAGAAAGTTTGTTAATCGTTCCCAAGATTAAGAGGAACTTAATTTCTATTTCATGTTTGATTGAACAATCGTATACAGTTACTTTTGATATGAATGAAGCGCTCATTTATAAGAATGGTGTACTTATTTGTTCAGCCACATTAGAAAATAACTTGTATGTATTAAGACCAACCGAAAACAAAGCACTTTTAAATCACAAATTATTTAAAAATGCTGAAACTCAAAGAAAAAGGCAAAAGATTTCTCCAACAAGTAACAATACTCATCTTTGGCATCTCAGACTTGGTCATATAAACATCGATAGAATCGGTCGTTTGGTAAAGAATGGACTTCTACGTAAGTTAGAAGATGATTCACTACCACCTTGTGAATCTTGTCTCGAGGGAAAAATGACCAAAAGACCCTTTACTGGAAAAGGTTACAGAGCCAAAGAACCCTTAGAGTTAATACATTCGGATCTATGTGGTCCAATGAATGTAAAAGCTCGAGGAGGGTACGAATATTTCATCTCATTCATAGATGATTATTCAAGATATGGTTACTTGTACCTAATGGGACATAAGTCTGAAGCCCTTGAAAAGTTTAAGGAGTTTAAGGCTGAAGTTGAAAACCTGTTAGGTAAATCTATTAAAGTACTTCGATCTGATTGAGGAGGGGAGTATATGGATCAAAGGTTCCAGGATTATATGATAGAACATGGAATCCAATCTCAACTCTCAGCCCCTAGTACACCTCAGCAGAATGGTGTATCAGAAAGGAGAAATAGAACCTTGTTAGACATGGTTCGATCAATGATGAGTTATGCTCAATTGCCTAGCTCGTTTTGGGGGTATGCAGTCGAGACTGCAGTATACATCTTGAACAATGTTCCCTCGAAAAGTGTTTCTGAAACACCTTTCGAATTATGGAAGGGGCGTAAACCTAGTTTGCATCACTTTCGAAACTGGGGTTGTCCAGCACACGTGCTTGTGACAAATCCTAAGAAACTGGAACCTCGTTCAAAACTATGCCAATTTGTTGGTTACCCTAAAGAAACGAGAGGTGGTTATTTCTACAACCCACAAGAAAATAAGGTGATTGTATCGACAAACGCCACCTTCTTAGAGGAAGACCACATGAGAGATCATAAACCACGCAGCAAAATAATATTAGGAGAAGCTATTGAAGAGTCACCAAAAGTTGTTGATGAAGCTGGACCTTCAACAAGGGTTGATGAAGGAACTAATTCTTCAGATCCATCCCGTCCATCTCAAACGTTGAGAGTGCCTCGACGCAGTGGGAGGGTTGTATTACAACCTGATCGCTACTTGGGTTTAACTGAAACTCAAGTTGTCATACCTAATGATGCCATTGAGGATCCATTGTCCTATCGACAGGCAATGAATGACGAAGATAAGGATGAATGGGTCAAAGCCATGAACCTGGAAATGGAGTCAATGCACTCCAATTCTGTATGGGAACTCGCAGATCTACCAAATGGGGTAAAACCCATAGGGTGCAAATGGATCTATAAGAGAAAAAGAGATGCAGCTGGAAAGGTACAGACCTTCAAAGCTAGACTAGTGGCAAAGGGTTATACCCAAAAGGAAGGGGTTGACTATGAGGAAACTTTTTCTCCTGTAGCCATGTTAAAGTCCATAAGAATTCTCTTATCCATAGCCACATATTATGACTATGAAATATGGCAAATGGACGTCAAGACTGCCTTTCTGAATGGTAATCTTGAAGAGAATATCTTCATGTCTCAACCCGAAGGGTTCATAGCCCAAGGTCAGGAACAAAAGGTTTGTAAGCTCAATCGATCCATTTATGGATTGAAACAAGCGTCCAGATCATGGAACATTAGATTTGATACTGCAATCAAATCTTTTGGTTTGACCAAAACGTTGATGAGCCTTGTGTGTACAAGAAAGTCAACAAAAGGAAAGTAGCTTTTCTAATACTTTATGTAGACGATATCCTACTCGTTGGGAATGATGTAGGATACCTCACTGACGTTAAAAAATTGCTAGCAACCCAATTCCAAATGAAAGATCTGGGAGAGGCTCAATATGTTCTGGGAATCCAAATCATTAGGGATCGTAAGAACAAAACGCTAGCACTGTCTCAAGCAACGTATATTGACAAAATGTTGTCTCGATATTCGATGCAAAACTCCAAGAAGGGACTACTACCCTTCAGACATGGGGTACACCTGTCTAAGGAACAGTCTCCTAAGACACCTCAAGAAATTGAGAACATGAGACACATTCCCTACGCCTCAGCTGTGGGCAGCTTAATGTATGTTATGCTCTGCATTAGGCCTGACATATGTTATGCAGTGGGAGTAGTCAGTAGGTATCAGTCTAATCCAGGGTTGGACCACTGGAGAGCGGTTAAGAATATCCTCAAGTATCTTCGGAGAACGAGGGACTACATGCTGGTGTATGGAGCTAAGGATTTGATTCTTACTGGATACACTAACTCTGACTTTCATGCTGATAAGGATTCAAGGAAATCCACATCAGGGTCAATATTCACCCTCAATGGAGGAGCAGTAGTGTGGAGAAGCATCAAACAAGGATGCATAGCAGACTCAACCATGGAGGCTGAGTATGTAGCAGCTTGCGAAACAGCTAAGGAGGTAGTATGACTTAGAAAGTTCTTGACTGATTTGGAAGTGGTTCCGAATATGAACGTGCCCATAACACTATACTGTGACAACAGTGGGGCTGTAGCCAACTCAAAAGAACCTCGAAGCCACAAATGAGGTAAACACATCGAGAGGAAGTATCACCTGATACGGGAGATTGTGCAACGAGGAGATGTGATCGTCACTAAGATCGCTTCAGAGCACAACATCGCTGATCCATTTAGGAAGGCTCTCACGGCTAAAGTGTTTGAGGGTCATCTAGAGGGTCTAGGTCTACGAGATATGTATGTCATCTAATCTAGGGCAAGTGGGAGAAATGTATAATGGGTATAAGGATGCCCTAGTTCATTGTATTATTTTAATATACATGACATTTCCAGCTTTAGATTACTGCATTTACATCCCACTAACTAGTGTTTTAGTTCAAGTGGGAGTTTGTTGGGTTTTATGCCCTAAAACTCGTAGATAGTGAATGTAACCGTTGACCGGATATTAATGAAATAATATTGATATATTTTTTCATTAAATGTTATTAGTTATTTTATATTTGTTTTTGCCTAAAAATAACCATAATCCAATAAACTAGACATCCTAGGCTGTAATATGAGTTTTGAACTATATGTAGCGACATATGGGATCAATGTTCAAGAAACAGCCTAAAGGGTCTATAGTATAGGGATAAGACTGGGTGCCTTATCCTGGTGACGCTATGGATACGGCCCACTTTGTATTTGATACAAACACTATGATCCAACGCATTCGTGTAGGAGACATGCGAGTGGGGGTATCCTATGCAATGAGTTTGCATAAGACCAGACCGCGAAATAGTAACCACTGGTTATAACACCGTTAACTAGTTGGTTTTCTATTTCACTAGGACGACCTAGACAACTTAGTCTTAATCCTGAGTTGATTATGGACTCCTGCTCATGAGAGATTGTCCTTTGATTTGCATGGGTGAGAGTGGCCAATACGCCGACTCAATAAGCCTACCATTTTGGGGACAAGACCGAATGGGGAGCTGGGAACATAATCGTACAAGATGGAATTCACTCCTTCCCGACTTTAGGGAAGCATATGAGTGTTCCCTTAAGTGGTTACTCCGAGTCTTGAACAAAGGGCCCTACCCTCTCAATGGCACAAGAGGGTTTTCTGTTTGATGGTTGGACCACAAACAGGTTGTTCATTAAAGGAGAACTGGTACTTAAGGAAATAGAAGTAACACAGGGGTAAAACGGTAATTTGACCCAGCTGGTGTTACGGACACACGTGAAGGACTAACTAGTCGATATTGGTCTATATTCGTGGACACAGAAAATATGTCTGCAGTGAGAAGAGTGCAACTGTGAGTCTATAGTGGAATGTACACACAGTTAACGAATATTGATTAATTTGGTTAATGAGTTTGACCAATTAATCTCATATCGTTGGAGCTTCTGATCTGCAGGTCCATTAGGTCCCACTGGTAGCTCATAAAGTAATTTGAGACAACTAAATGTAAATTGAAAATGTTCAATTTACCAAGGGAAACAAATATGATATACATTGATATGTTATTATGAGAGAAATTAATATTTGCAGAAATTCAAATATTAATATAAATTTATGGAAGTTTGAAAGAGTTCAAATAATGAATTAATTAATTTAAGGCCTAAAATCTATTTGGGCAAATTAATTAATTCAAGGCCCGAAATTAAATATGTGATATTTAATTGGTGGTTAATTAATTAAAGAATTCATTAACTGGGAATTAATCAATTATGGAAATAATTAATCACTTAAGGAAGTGATTAATCATTTATGGAAATGATCTAATCACTTATGGAAGTAATTACTCATTTGTGGAAAAGATTAATCAATTGTGTAATTAATTGATCATGGATTGATTAAATAAGGAATAAGATTGAATCAATTTTGGAAAAGATTGATTTAATTGAATATTTTATTCATGGCCTCTCTTCTATAAATAGAACACTAGACCTAATTGGTCAGAGATACTCTCCTCTTGCTCTTAGAATCATAAGACAAGACCTAGAATTCTCTCTAGCCTCCCCCTTAGAGAAAGACTCCCACAAGTCTTTTGCCTCCTAGACTTAGAGACATACCGGTGTAACCTCTGTGGTTATTGTGTCAATCAAGAAGAAATTTCCAGCGATTATAAGACAAGGAGGCTGCTGTGTTCTCGATCGTTGGAGCGTCGTTGGCGAAGAACGGTCAAGTCTACAACGAAGGTTTGTAACGGTTCTTGCCCTTTTCTTTAAAAAAGCATGAAAATAAATTTAGATTTATTTTTCAGCATGTTTAAACCAATTTTCCAGCAACTTTAAAGTGTGTTTAAAGTGTATTTGAGTTTTTCGTAACGGTATTTTAACGTTAATTAATATACGACGTAAGATCCTTTCGATGCGCTGCCGCTGCGTGGGGACTTTTATTCCCTTCATTCTCGATATTCGATGCAGAACTCCAAGAAGGATTTATTTCCTTTTAGGCATGGGGTTCACTTGTCTAAGGAACAGTGTCCTAAGACACCTCAAGAAATTGAGGATATGAGACTGATTCCCTATGCCTCAGCTATGGGCAGCTTAATGTATGTGTATGCTCTGCACTAGGCCTGACATTTGTTATGTAGTAGAGATAGTCAGCAGATATCAGTCAAATCAAAGGTTAGACCATTGGACCGTCGTTAAACGAATCCTCAAGTATCTTAGGAGAACGAGGGGCTACATGCTGGTGTTTGGGGCTAAGGAGTTAGTTCTTACTGGATACACCGACTCTAACTTCCAGTTTGACAAGGATTCGAGAAAATCCACGTCAGGGTCAGTGTTCACCCTTAACGGGGGTGCTGTAGTTTGGAGAAGCATCAAACAAGGATGCATAACGAACTCAACCATGGAGGCTGAGTATGTAGCTGCTTGTGAAGCAGCTAAGGAAGCGGTTTGGCTAAGGAAGTTCTTGATGTTGGGTTTTATGTCCTAAAACTCGTAGATAGTAAATGAACAAATTAATCGATCTCAATAAAGCGTTATTTGAGTGATTCAATAATTTGGTTATTCAATAAATCGAGTTTGCATTAATAAACCCTAAATCCAATAAACTAAGATCCAAGTTTGTTTCAATGAAACATGGACTAGTATGTGGGGACAAACGGGGATCGGTGTCATAGTAACTGTTGGGTTTTATGCCATAAAACTCGTAGATAGTGAATGTAAACAAATTGTATACTTGTTTCAACAAAGTGTTATTGAGTTTTTACAATAAAGTGTTATTGTTAAATATTGCACAATTTGACCAAAATCCAATAAACTAAGATCCAAGGTTGTTTGTATGTAACTTGAACTAGTATGTGGGGACATACGGGGATCGATGTTCAAGTAACAACCTACAAGGTCTGTAGTACAAGGATAAGGTTGAGTACCTTATCCTGGTAACACTATGAGATACGACCCACTTTGTATTTGATACAAACGTATTGATCCAAAGCGTCCATGTAGTAGACATGTGAGCGGGGGTATCCTATGTAATGAGTTTGCATAAGACCGAACCATGAAATAGTAAACCGCTAGATATTACACCGTTAACTAGTTAGGTTACTGTTTCAATAGGATGACCTAGGTAACTCAGTCTTAATCCTGAGTGTGTCATGAACTCCTTCTCATGAGGGATTGTCCTTTGATTAGCGTGGGTGAGAGTGGCTAATACGCCGACTCAATATGCCTTCCTTTTTGGGGACAAGACCGAGTGGGAGGCTGGGGACATGACAACACAAGAAGGAATTCACTTCTTCCCACTTTTAGGAGAAGTAGATGAGTGTTCCCTTAAGTGGTGACTCCGGGACTTGAACAAAGGGATCCCACCCTCTCACTGGCCCGAGAGGGACTTTCTGTTTATTGGTTGGACCATAAACAGGTTGTTCATTAGACAGATGTAACACAGGGGTAAAACGGTAATTTTCCCCAGCTGTAGTTACGGACACTCGTGAAGGATTGACTTACCGGTATAGGTCTATATCCGTGGACACTTAAATGTTCTACAGTGAGAAGAGTTCAGTTGTGGGTCTTTAGTGGAATGACCCACAGTTAATGAATATTGGTTAACCTGATTAATGAGTTTAGTCAGTTACCCTAATATCATTGGAGCTTCTGATCTGTAGGTTCATTAGGTCCCCTGCTAGCTCGTAAAGAGTAATTAGGAACAATTATATCTTGAGAGAATTTGAATACTTCAAATTCATATTGGGAATTAAGTTAATTATATGAGATACAAATTAATATAAGGGCCGGTTGCAAATATAGCAAACCGGCCCAAAATATTTGCAGATTTAGCGGCCCGCAAAAAATTTTGCAAAAATGGCAAAATTTTAAGTTTTGAAATGTGTATTTACTAAAATGCGCTTTCTATCTGATAGAAAGTTTTTCTATCACTGATAGAATATATTAGTGATAGAAATAGATTCTATCTGATAGAAAGACTTTCTATCTGATAGAAAGTCTTTCTATCAGTGATAGAAGCTTTTTATCACTCATAGAGATAGATTCTATCAGATAGAAAGATTTTCTATCAGTGTTTGGTAGGTGTTTGGTTTCTATCATTTCTATCACTTTTATCCTATAGGTGTTTGCTTTCTATCATTTCTATCACTTCTATCCTATTAATCCTATCTGTGTTCTTTTTTATAAGGTGGTTGGTTGTTGTTGTTTGGTAGGTGTTTGGTTGGTGTTGTTTGGTAGGTGTTTCGTTTCTCATATTTTCTATGAGATTCTATCTGATAGAAAGACTTTCTATCTGATAGAAATAGAAGCTTTCTATCACTAATAGAGATAGATTATATCTGATAGAAAGTTTTTCTATCAGATAGAATTTCTTTCTATCAGTGATAGAAAGTCTTTCTATCACTAATAGAGATAGATTCTATCCTTCTATCCTATTTCTATCAGTATTTGGTTGTTATATCCTATTTCTATCTGATAGAAAGTTTTTCTATCTGTGATAGAATGCTTCTATCAGTGATAGAAAGACTTTCTATCACTGATAGAATCTATCAGTGATAGAAAAACTTTCTATCGTAGATAGAAAAAACTTTCTATCAGAAATAGAAAGTCTTTCTATCACCGATAGAAAGCTCCTATCAGTGATAGAAAAAACTTTCTATCACTTTCTATCAGTGATAGAAAGACTTTGTATCAGTGATAGAAGATTTTTATTACTGATAGAAACCTTCCTATCACTATAAGCTTTCTATCATAGGAAACTTTCTATCAATGATAGAACTACTGCTCTGATAGAATTCTATCCCTGATAGAACTCTTTTCACTAATAGAACTCTTTTCACTGATAGATAGATTCTATCACTATAGTAACAGAATTCTATCAGATAGAATTATATTATTGTTGATAATAATAGAATTCTATCACTACATTAGAACATACAATAGAATTCTATAGATAGATTTTATCACTAGAGTGACAGAAATCTATCTGATAGAATCCTATAGATAGGACAGAATTCTATCTGATAGAATTCTATACCTGATAGAACTCTTTTCACTAATAGATAGATTCTATCCCTATAGTAACGGAATTCTATCAGATAGAATTATATTATTGTTGATAATAATAGAATTCTATCACTACATTAGAACATACAAATAGAATTCTATAGATAGATTTTATCACTAGAGTGACAAAATTCTATCTGATAGAATCCTATAGAGGACATAATTCTATCTAATAGAATTCTATCCCTGATAGAACTCTTTTCAATGATAGATAGATTCTATCACTAGAGTAATGGAATTCTATCAGATAGAATTCCATTATTGTTGATATCTATTCTATCAGATAATAGAAAGTTGATAGAAAGAAACTGATGCGCGCGCAATTAGGGGCAAAACGGGGATAAAAAAAATTAATTCAAAATTTTTGCCATATTTGCAAATATTTTTAAAAATTGCTATATTTGCCATTATTTAGACTGATATTGCCACCCATTACAAATATCCTTAATATAATGTATAGTGATACATTAAAATGTAAAGTCTAATTTGAAATTAAACTTTATTATTATGAGAGAAATAAATATTTGAAGAAGTTCAAATATTAATATGAATTTGATACATATTAAATTTATAGGATATAAGAGAATTTGAAGGAGTTCAAATTTTAATATGAATTTGATTCATATTATAGAATTAATTAATTAAAGGACTGAAATTAAATATATGATATTTAATTGGGTAATTAATTAATTAACTAATAGAAGGTCTGAAATTAAATATATGATATTTAATTGGTGATTAATTAATTGGAAATTAATCAAATATGGAAATGATTAATCACTTATGGAAGTAATTAATCATTTATGGAAATGATTTAATCACTTATGGAAGTGATCAATCATTTATGGAAAAGATTAATCAATTATGGAATTGATTGGTTATGGAATTGATTAATTATGGAAATGATTAAATCAGTTATGGAAATAATTGATTTTAAATGAATATTTTATTCATGGCCTTTCTCCTATAAATAGAACACTAAACCTAGGGTTTAGGTGATACAACATAAGGCCACAAGAATGCACTTTTGCATTCTCTCTAGCCTCCCTCTCATATTCTCTCAACCCAAGAACTCTAGGGAGAATTCTTTCTAGAGTTTTTCCCATTCAAGATTAGGTAATCCCACAACTACGTTCCTAATCTCAGAGTTATAGTGGGGAAGATCAATTGGTGGTGTCCCAATTGTTGACGCTTGGTCCAAAATCAAGAAAGGCGTTCTTGACATTTCAAAGACGACAACGACGGTATGTTTGCTTCTCCCCTCTAGAATTAGTTCTAAGGTTGTATGCGTAGCCTTAATAATTGATTTAGAATTGTTTTCTGAAATTTTCCAATGTATTGGTATTTTGGTATAAACAAAATTAACTACGAGTCGGTCCCAATTATGCTCCGCTTTAACGAAATTAGGGAATTTCAATCCTATCGTAACAACCTAAAAGGTCTATAGTATAGGGATAAGGTGGGGTACCTTATCCTGGTGACACCATGTGATACGACCCACCCTGTATTCGATACAGATGCAATGATCCAAAACATCCATGTAGGAGAAATGCGGGTGGGAGTATCCTATGCAATGAGTTTGCATAAGACCGGACCGCGAAATAATAACCACTAGATGTAACGCCGTTAACTAGTTTAGGTTTCTATTTCAATAGGATGACCTAGGTAACTCAATCTCAATCCTGAGTCTGTTATGAACTCCTTTCAGGAGGGATTGTCCTTAGATTTGTATGGGTGAGAGGGGCTAGTTTGCCGACTCAATAATCCTACCATTTCACGGGCAAGACCAAATGGGGGCTGGGAACATAATAGTACAAGATGGAATTCACTCCTTCCCCTATTGGGGTAAGTAGATGTGTGTTCCCTTAGGGCCCGTTTGGTACAAGGTTTTTGGAGATGGGAATGGGCAAGGGTTTCTAATACCCTTGTTTGTTTCAAGATTTCTGTGGTGGGCCCAGGAAATAACGTATTCACAGGCATCATTTATGCCATAAGCAAGGGTTTTCTATGCCATTGCAAAAGCATGGGTTCTCTTTTCCCATCTCTTCTTTTTTATTTTTATATGCAATTTTATTTTGAATATAGTTAATTAATTAACTAATGGATATTAAATTAAAAATAATATAATAAATTATTTAATTAGATTAAATAATAATTTGTCAAGAATTTCATTTTTTTTAAACAAATACTTTTTTCTAGGACTTTTAAACAAATACTTAGTCCAAGTTTATTAAAGGGATGTAATTACATATTTACTAAAATTATAATTAATTAGTCAATATTATCGAAAATATATTTAATTATTGAATTAAAATCATTTAAATGAATTTAGTATAAAAATTCATTTTTCAATAATTATAATTAATTACTTATCGATTATTTATAATCAATTAATTACTTTTTTAAATTTCCTTATAATAAATAAATAATCATATTATTATTAAATATTTATCTAATTAATTTTTATGGATACAATATATTAAATTATTGTAGTTAAAAATATTTATTAAAAAATTAATTAAATAATTTTAGTTTGTTAAATTAACATAGTTTATCCCATTAAAATCATTTCATGATTATTATTTCATTAATTTTTATTAATAGTTTGAATTAATTTTGATTATTTTATTGATTATTTTATTAAAATTACATAAAGTTTACCGGATTAATTCTAAAAAATAAATACAGACATAATTTGTTCTCATAAAATCCTGATGACATTCCCATGCACAACCAAACACAGTTATCTTTGATTCCCAGCAATCTTATTCCCAGGCATAGTATTCCCAGGTATCATGTATTCCCAGGCATCTATAAGACCTTATGCCAAACGGGCCCTTAAGGGCTGATTCCGGGGCTTGAACAAAGGCGCGTCGTCCTCTCCTAGCCCGAGAGGAACTCCTGTTTAGTGGTTGGACCCTAAACAACTTGTTCATTAGAGGGATCAATGGTACTTATGGAACCAGATGTAACCCAGGAGGAAAACGATAATTTGACTCAGCTGGTGTTACGAACACACGTGAAGGATTGACTTACTGCATTGATCGATATCCATGGACACATAAATATTCTACAGTGAGAAGAGTGTAGCCTTGGGTCTTTAGGCGAGTGACCCATAGTTAACGAATGTTGACTAACTTGGTTGATGAGTTTAGTCAATTAGTCTCATATCGTTGGAGCTTCTGATATGTAGGTCCATTAGGTCCCACTGGTAGCTCGTAAAGAGACTTGAGGCAATTAAGTATAAATTGTAAATTGAAAGTGTTCAATTTATTTAGGGGAATCATATAATGTATATTGATAAATTATAATATAAAGTTTATGAAACTTTATAATATAATTTTGAATTAATTTCAAAATTAATTCTTGAGAGAAAATATTTCAAAGAGTTCAAATAATTAATAAGATTGGATTCATGTTAATATAAATAATTTTAAAAAATCCCTAAGATTAAATATGTGATATTTAATTGGGTAATTAATTAATAATGAAATTAATTAATTATTTGTTAAAATTAGATATGAATAAGATAATATATTTGATCTTATTCATGACCTTTTACTATTAGGAAAAGGTCTTGGCCTTTTTCCTATAAATAGGACCTCTGGGGTGGGGTGAAAGACATCCCATTCATTCTCCTACTCTCAGAGAATTCCCTTGAAGGCTCCCTCTAGACTCCCACCAGTCTCCTGCCTCTAGAAGTCTCAGAGTCATACCGGTGTAGCCATAGTGGTGGTGTTCGCAGTAGTTCGTGATTATTTCACAAGTAGTTGGTGAATTTAATTTGAGTCGTCAACGAGAGTAAGTAATTTGTTACTATATAAATTAGATTTAGATCTAATATATTTTGTATGCTTAGCCTTAATATAAATTTAGAATAGTTCTAAGATTATTGCCAATGTATTGGTATTTAAGATTAAACAAAATTAATTACGAATCGGTCCCAAACATGCTTCCGCTTTACAGAATTACGGAATTAGATCCTTCACCTGACAAATTTGGAAGTTGTTCCAAATATGAACTTGCCCATAACATTATACTATGACAACAGTGGGCCTGTAGCCAATTCTAAGGAACCTCGCAGCCAAAAATGAGGAAAACACATCGAAAGGAAGTATCACCTAATACGGGAGATTGTGCAACGAGGAGATGTGGTCGTTACCAAGATCACTTCGGAGCACAACATTGTTGATCCATTTACGAATGCCCTCTTGGCTAAAGTGTTTGAGGGGTCATCTAGAGAGTCTAGGTCTGCGAGACATGTATATAGTATAATCTAGGGCAAGTGGGAGATGAGTAATGGGGTGTAAGGATGCCCTAGTTTATTGTATTTTGTATATTTACCTTTTATGTAATGTACAATATACATTTACCATTTCCAGCTTTGGATTATTTTGTATATACTTTTCCCATTATCTTGCGTTTTAGTTCAAGTTGGAGTTTGTTGGGTTTTATGCCCTAAAACTCGTAGATAGTAAATTTAACATTTGACCGAACCTTAATAAAATGATGGATGAGGCTTATATTGAGCAATCTTGTTTTATTAACCCTAATCCAATAAACTAAACATCCTAGGCTGTTGGTATGAGGCTTGAACTGGTATGTAGGGACATACGGGGATCAATGTTCAAGATACAGCCTAAAGGGTCTATAGTATAGGGATAAGGTTGGGTACCTTATCCTAGTGACACTATGGATACGACCCGCTTTGTATTATGATACAAACGCAATGATCCAACGCGTTCATGTAGTGGACATGCGAGTGGGGGTATCCTGTGCAATGAGTTTGCATAAGACCGGACCACGAAATAGTTAACCACTAGCTGTAACACCGTTAGCTAGCTAGGTTTCTATTTCACTAGGATGACCTAGGCAACTTGGTCTCAATCCTGAGTGGGTTATGGACTCCTGTTCACAAGGGATTGTCCTTCGATTTGTATGGGTGAGAGTGGTCTGTTCGCCGACTCAACAAGCCTACCATCTTGGGGACAAAACTGAGTGGGGAGTTGGGAACATAATCACACAAGATGGAATTCACTCCTTCCCGGCTCTAGGGTAAGTAGAGTGTGTTCCCTTAAGTGGGTTGTCCGAGTCTTGAACAATGGGCCATGCCCTCTCTATGGCACGAGAGGGACTTTTGTTTGATGGTTGGACCTCAAACAAGTTGTTCATTAGAGGAGCACTGAGACTTAAGGATAAAGAGGTAACCCAGGGGTAAAACGGTAATTTGACTTAGCTGGGGTACGAACACACGTGAAGGACTGACTTGCTGTTATTGGTTAATATTCATGGACACAGAAAATATATCTGTAGTGAGAAGAGTGCAGTTGTGGTTATTTAGTGGAGTGAACCATAGTTAACGAACATTGATTAACTTAGTTAATGAGTTTAGCCAATTAATCTCATATCTTTGGAGCTTCTGATCTGTAGGTCCATTAGGTCCCACCGGTAGCTCATTTAGGGTGTTGAGGTAAATTTCTAAGGGAGAATTGTATATTCGAAGATGTTCGAATATTAAGTTTAAAATATGAATTGGATTCGTATTAAAACTATAGGTTATAATTAATGCGCATTAGATGCACATTAATACTATAGTTTATTTGAGAGAAATATAATTAAATATATGATATTTAATTATAATATTAATTAATTGGTGAATTAATTAATTATTTGTTTTAATTTAATTTAATTTAATTTAATTACATTGAAACTATAGGTTATGTGGAATATTTATATAAATGATATTAAATTAAATTTTAATTTAATTAAATAATTAATTAATAATTTTAATTATTAATTAATTTATTTTTATCAGTTATGTTAACTGATCAAAAGGCAGTCAGCCACTAACCTAGGTTTTTGCGTGAATGGGAGGGTTTTTAGGAGAGGGTGGTTTTCATCTGTTGGATAACCCCCTCCCAATTGTGTATCTGTCCCATTCTCACGTTAAGAAAAAATTCTTTCAAGCTCTCTCACTCTGATTCTCTCGTTTTTCCAGAGAAAAAGTTACAGAGAACTCCAATTCCCTTAGTAATTTATTGCTCCCACAAAAAACCTCTAGCAATATTCCAGTGAGGATACCGGTGTGAGCGATTGGTGGTGTTCATGGAGAAAAAACCAGCAAGGACATCAATGAACGTTGCTGGAATTTTCTGCAAGATCAAGCAATTTGGCGAATTTCGATCAAGAACGACTACGGTAGTGAGTATTTCGATTATTGATCAATAGGGTCTCAAAATCTAGATTAGATCTAAGATTTATAATTTATTTCCAGCATGTTTTATAGCTTTTGTAGTAGTTTTAATGTTGTTTTTACTGCTGTGAATTTATTGCCAACGTATCGGTATTCCGATCGTTGTATAAACTGAGATTGGTCCTTTGAGGATTTTCGCTGCGTTAGGGCTTTTATCCCTACACATTGAAGAAAGTCTTCAACAAGTAAGTATTTTATTCTTTAATTATTAGATTTAGATCTAATGCATGCTTAGCCTAGTTTATATATAGTATTATTCTGTATGATTTGCCAATGTACTGGTATTTTAGAAAACCTAATTAAAATACGAATCGGTCCAATTCGCTTCCGTTAACGGAATTGGGGAATTCCAATCCTTCAATTGGTATCAGAGCCTTTTTCGTATGTTTAATTTTAGTTTTCTAAAATTTGCATTGGTTCGGTGGGACCAATTGCATGGTGGATGTAATTTTGCGAATGAATGTTTTCGATAAATTTGGCCTTAGAATTTTCTACTTTGATATGATCAAAATTGTAAGGGCCCTTGTGTTTTTGGGCAATTATATGTAAATTCGAGTCAATTGTAAGTCCGGGTCTAGATTAGGCTTAAAAATCGATGAAGATCGAGACCAAATTTAGCCAAAAACAGAAGAGCAGCCGCGGAGTTCTCCAGATTACTCCTCCAGTCGCAACAGCGTCGAAACGCTGTCTCAAAATCCCAGCAACGCCCTGCGTCGAGTTCCACTGGCGATGCTAGGGTTTTCAAGAGGTGTAGACGGTTCGGTTCGGTCCAGTTCAAGGTGGTTGACTCCGATTCGTGCTGGGATGGCTTGGTTCAAGTTTTTGGAGGTCGGTTCGAGATGGTTCGGGTCTGTTCGGGTCATTTTGGTCCAGTTCTGGAGCGGCAGAAGACTTATTAGGATAAAATTATGCTAAATTAATGTAATTTATTGCTTTATTTTATCCTAGGGGCCAAATTATCGGTTCATTTGCTATTTAAATGCTTTGTGGATGTCATTTAGATTAAATCCCACCTTAGGTTAAGCATGATCATGCATTTTAATATATTATAAATGTTATAATGTATGATATTAATGCATGATGGATGAATTTCATGAGTAATTTAATATAATGGTTATGTTAAATATATGAAATACAATAAGCATGTGGCATGACATTACATAGCTTAAATATAAAGAGTTATATTTAATTTAATGTCTTATGGATGCTTGGATGATTTTCATGATTTGCATGATATAAGGAGTTATATTAATAAAATATGAAAATCAATTTTCATTAAGCATGATACATCCATAGTTTAATATAATTGTTATATTAAGTTGTGAAATGCAAATGTTATGGTTTATTGGTTAATTTGAATTTGATTGTTAATTAATTAAACCATATAAATTTTATTATAGGGATAATCATTAAAAATTATAAGAGTTATAAAAATTAATGATTAGAAACGGCCAACCTATAATAAAGATTGCAAGCAAACATAGGATTGATAGCGAGCATGACAAGCTATTTTTCCCTATTTATTTTAGTTAGTCTTTGATATTAAATTGACCAAATTCATGCATTTTGCTGTTCTATTTGTAGGAATCATGTATTGGAGCTAAATTGAGAAAATGGGATTGATCGGGTGTTCGAGACGTGAAAAGAGGCCAAATAATGGAAGTTGAATCGAAGTTGGAAGCTTATAATTGAGTTCACTCCGAGAGCCAACGTCGAGACACTAGTTTCTGGGCGTCTCGACGCTGGAGTTTCCTTATTTGATTCAAGCGGCAAAAGAGCACAGTGTCGAGACGCTGTGCTATAGCGTCTCGACGCTCTCGAGTTTTTCCTAAACAGAATGCTCGGTATGCGACAGCGTCGCGACGCTGTGCCTATAGCGTCTCGACGCTGTCGACAAAATCCCTATAAATAGAATGCGATTAGGGCTGGCCAAGGGGACTTCTTTTGATGAAATTTTAGCCTAAAACTCGACTAAAAACCTTCTGTGGGAGCTGAAGCAAGTGGAGAGGAGCGGGATTCAAGGCTTGGCTCATGGAGATCGTGACAGGGACGTGCGGTTTCGGTGGCTTAGCGTTTAATCTTCTTTCCCTTTTACTTTAGTTGTTTTAATGGTTGTTTTAGACTTAGTTTATATCGTAACGCTTTGTATGAATAGTGAGGTTTTTTATCTTAGGGATTGATGTAGCCCTTTGAGCAATTATGAATTGATTTTTTGGATGTATGCTATGCTTTCATTTATGCATAATCTTTACTTAATGCTTTCAATTTATTGGCCATGAATTGAATGATGCTTTGCCTAAATCTTGCTCGAGAGAGGCGTTTTAGCTTAGATCTTGTTATGCATAACTAGGATAGTCTTGAGAACGGGAGATGAAAGATAATCTTAGAAATCGCTAAAAAGGATTAGACTTAAGGCCTTGCATGTTAATGAATTTAGATAGGGATATTGGATTCATTGCATGTGAGAAAATTATTTATGCTCGAGAGAGATAAATATGATTTAAGTATTCCTAGATTTATGAACCATAGCATGTTAATCATCCATAAATTAATTCATAATCCCAATTGGTGAAATCAACTCCCTAAGAATTTTCCATCATTGGAGTTTCATATTTTTAGCTTTGTGTTAATTTTTCATTCTATCTCACTAAGTTTGGTTCCCTAGATAAAATTGGAATTGAGTATTTCCGGTAATTAAAATTGATTAGAAAACCAATCCAGAGGACGACATTCGATTTTTAATCACTATATTATAACTTGGGCCCGTACACTTGCGGTTAGCAATTTGTGCATCAAGTTTTTGGCGTCGTTGCCGGGGATTGGCATATTTAATCAAATTAATATTGTAGAAAAATTGTCTGGTCTTAATTTAGGGTGTATTTTTATTTTTGTTATACTTTCTTAGGTAGATTGCATTTTTTTTTCCTTAGTTGCTTTCTCTCCATATTTAGTTTTTCCTTATTTACATAATTTTTCCATAGTTATAATTTTCCTTTTTTGTTCTTTCCTTATTTCATAATTCTTTAACATATTTGTTAGTTTCCTAAATTGTTTTTTATTTTTGCCATATTTGTTTTCTTGCTTCCGTATTTGTGTGCCTTTTCCTTTTCTAGAATTTATTTTCTTTATTTAGATTTAGTTCTTTCATGTTCTAGTTTCTTTCCTTATTTGTTTCTTTCATTTTCTTTTGTTTTCCTTTTTAGGTTAGATTAGATTGTGCATGCGAAAGGTTAGGGAGTTGACCTTAGTTTCCTTTGACCCGGAGATAGAAAGGACTTATAATAGACTTCGAAGGGAGAATCAAGAAAATCCAATCCAAATGGCCAATCCTAACCCTGAGGAGCCTAAGCCAATTAGGGACTATTTTCAGTCGATCTTTCAGGAGCAACAATCGGGGATTGTCTACGCACCGATCAATGCTAACAATTTTGAGCTGAAAACTGGTCTCATTCAAATGGCTAGAGACTGCGCTTACAGAGGATCACCCAGGGAGGACCCAAACTCACACTTGAAATCCTTCCTAGACATCTGTGGGACGATAAAGTTAAATGGAGTGTGTGAAGATGCTATACGCTTACGTCTCTTCCCTTTCTCTTTGCAGGATTAAGCTCGTGACTGGCTGCAATCTATTCCACCTGGAAGCATCACTACATGGGATGCTTTGGTCCAAGCATTTTTAAAGAAATTCTTCCCTCCTGCTAAGACGGTCAAGCTGAGGACCGAAATTGGACCGTTCCAGCAGCAGTTTGATGAGTAGCTGTTCGAGGCATGGGAGTGTTACAAAGAGTTGTTGAGGAAGTTCCCTCAGCATGGTTATCCTGACTGGTTACAAATCCAACTCTTTTATAACAGTCTGAATCCCAGTATTAAAACCATTGTTGATGCAGCTGCAGGTGGGACTCTGTTGTCCAAGACCATGGAAAACGCGCGCAGACTACTGGAGGATATGGCCACCAACAACTATCAGTGGCCAGCAGAGCGGTTTACACCGAAAAAGATTGTTGCTGGAGTATTTGAAATTGACAACGTAAGTGCACTCCAAGCCTAGATGTCTACCCTTGCTAATGCTTTTCTGAAATTTTCAGGTACAGGAAGTGCTCGATCTATCGAGTCAGTAACGACCCTTGCATCTCAGTCTCAAGAGGAGACTTTAGAACAGGTTCAATATGTTTCTAATTCTAACTTTAGGGGGTATAGTAATAATTCTACACCTACACATTATCACCCTAGCAATAGAAATCATGAGAACTTCTCATACACTAATAATAAAAATGTTTTAAATCCCCCTGGTTTTGCCCCTCCTAAGCAAGAAAATAAACAATCGTTAGAAGATCTTATTTGAGCCTTCATTGCAAAATCTAGTAACAGAACGAACAAGCTGGAAGAGGCGTGATCGCCATAAACACCAAAGTAAATGGCCATAGTGCAGCAATAAAGAACATCGAAACTCAGCTGGGACAGCTGGTAAGTGTTATTAATTCCATGAACAAGGGTAAGGCCCCAGCTGAACAGGAGAAATCTCATATGGAGTACTGCAAAGCCATCACTGTGCATCACAAGGAGGAAACTCAAGTAGTTGAGAAGTAGGAGACTACTGAATCCGAGGACCTCACAGGAGAAGCTGAAGAGGGCACATCTCCAAATGAAGTTGAGAAGCTTAATCCTGAGCCTTCTATCCCTTCTCCTACTGTACTAATTCCTAAATTGAGGAAAAAGAAAAAAAAGAATTCAAAAGCTCAGTTGAAAAGTTTTTAGATGCTTTTATGGGATTGAATGTTAATATTCCTTTTGCAGATGCCTAACTACAAGAAGTTTATGAAGGAATGACTCATCAAGAAGAAGAAGGAAAAGCAGATGGAGACAGTGTACCTCGCATCGACATGCAGTGCTCGCCTGCAACAGAAAGTACCTGAGAAACTGGCTTAATTTTGGTACTTACTCTTGTAGAGCATTATGTGATCTAGGTGCCAGCATAAATATTATCCCTTTGTCATTATGCAAGAAACTAAACATAGGAGAAATAAAATCTACTTCTGTTAGGCTCCAGTTGGCTGACCAGTCTGTGGTTAGTCCATATGGAATTGTAAAGAATGTGTTAATTAAAGTAGGTAAATTTTTCCTTCATGTTGATTTCTTTGTGATGGATATCAAAGAGAATCCTACAATGCCCATCATATTTGGGAGACCATTCCTTGCTACAGGGCGAGCTATAATTGATATTGCGTGCAGGGAGCTTATCATTAAGGTCCAACAGGAGAAAGAGATACTAAAAGCTTTTGAGAACACATCAGAGACAATAGTAGTGGGCTATAGCAAAGGTGCAAGGAAGAGCACCATTGATGGAACAGCTGACATTTGACCTCAATGATGCTGATTCGGTCAACATGTCGAGCTAAAGACGTTAAACAAGCGCTTATGGGAGGCAACCCAAGTAAGCTTATTTTTGTTTTATGCTTTTGATTTGCTTTTTGTTTTTGTTTTGTAGGTCTTTGGTTCCTGTGGCTCTTGGCTTCCAAACATCCATGAGAAGGTCATCATCATTCCAGGGCAGTATTGTTCACCCTTTTCATTATTTTCTTGTTCTCATGCTTGATTATGCTTTTCTTTTATAAACATTGAGGACAATGCATGTTTTAAGTTTGGGGGTGGAATGCTTTTCTTGTTGAGCCCTTGAGCATCTGAGTTTGGGCTATATTTTTTAGCTTTCTATGAATTTAGCATATGGTTTTTTTGTGGATGCTATTTTTGCATGATTATGATTTCCTAGGATAGACTTTCTTGTCAATTTTCAAGCTTTTGATGAGTTGTAAGCTTCATTGCCCAAAAAGGGAGACTTTTTAAACTGTTTCTAGTAGATGTCTTGCATTAGTAGGGTATTTTCCTTGGTTAGAATATGACTTGAATGCTTAGGAGCGAATTATTAGGTTCATATGCTTGTTGTCACCTCGATAGGTGTAGGGAAGAGCTAAAGAGTTGATTTTTTTGCAAATTATCATGTTTAATCTTTCCTAGGAGGAAATAAAAGAATATATCCTATCATGATCATAAAAGAAAGATCATTCTTGTTTTCACTATGAAAGAAAAATTATGCAATGACTTGTGCACAATATGCAATGTTTAGTAATGTTTTAGGCAAAAAGAGCTACCCCTGTTGTGAACAGTTAGGCTAACCAAGGGTTAAACTCAGGTTATGGGTCCCTACAATAGGTGTGTGAAAGCTAGTGCCACTTTTAATTGCTTGATTCAATTTAATTTAAAAGCACTTAGGTATGGATGAAAACAAACTAATTTGTTCCATTGGCTCATTAGTAAATCCTTAGTGCCAGTGTAGGGGGGAAGATGAGTTGAGAGTTTAATAATCCAATCCAGAGCTATTAGAGTCTAATCTAGCTAAGTTAGATCTCGCTTATGCAAGTTAATTTTGGAAAACTTCTAATTTGTCTCCTTCATTAAGCCTTATGTGCATGTCTCTTGATTGCTTGTTTATTGACTTTTGAGCCTTGAGGAGTGAGTTATGTTTGTTGCATCTATTCTTCAACCATTGCTTGATTTTTAGTTTGCTCGAGGACTAGCAAAAGCTTAAGTTTAGGGGTGTTTGATAGCGAGGTTAGCAATCTATTTTTTCTTATTTATTTTAGTTAGTCTTTGATATTAAATTGGCCAAATTCATGCATTTTGATGTTCTATTTGTACGAATCATGTAATGGAGCTAAATTGAGAAAATGAGATTGATCGGGTGTTCGGGACGTGAAAAGAGGCCAAAGAACCGAAGTTGAATCGTAGTTGGAAGCTTATTGAAGTGTTCAAGCCGAGAGCCAGCATCGAGACGCTAGTTTCTGAGCGTCTCGACACTGGAGTTTCCTTATTTGATTAAAGCGGCAAAAGAGCACCGCATCGAGACGCTGAGCTATAACATCTCGAAACTCTCGGGTTTTTCCTAAATAGAATGCACGGTATGCGACAGCGTCGCGACGCTGTGCCTATAGTGTCTCGACGCTGTCCAGAAAATCTCTATAAATAGAATGCGATTAAGGCTGGCCAAAGGGACTTCTTTTGATTAAATTTTAGCCTAAAACTCAACGAAAAACCTTCTGTAGGAGCTGACGCAAGTGGAGAGGAGCGGGATTCAAGGCTTGGCTCGTGGAAATCGTGATGGGGACGTGCGGTTTTGGCGACTTAGCGTTTAATCTTCTTTCCCTTTTACTTTTGTTGTTTTAATGGTTGTTTTAGACTTAGTTTATATCGTAACCCGTGTATGAATAGCTAAGTTTATTATCTTAGGGATTGATGTATCCCTTTGGGCAATTATGGATTGATTTTTTGGATGTATGCTATGCTTGTTGGGTTTTATGCCCTAAAAATCGTAGATAGTGAATGTAAACAAATTGTATACTTGTTTCAATAAAGTGTTATTGAGTTTCTACAATAAAATGTTATTGTTAAATATTTCAAAATTTGACCCAAATCCAATAAACTAAGATCCAAGGTTGTTTGTATGTAACTTGAACTAGTATGTGGGGACATACGGGGATCGATGTTCAAGTAACAACCTAAAAGGTCTATAGTACAAGGATAAGGCTGGGTAGCTTATCCTGGTAACACTATATGATACGACCCGCTTTGTATTTGATACAGACGTGTTGATCCAAAGCGTCCATGTAGTAGACATGCAAGCGGGGGTATCCTATGCAATGAGTTTGCATATGACCGGACCATGAAATAGTAAACCACTAGATATAACACCGTTAACTAGAAAGGTTATTGTTTCAATAGGATGACCTAGGTAACTCAGTCTTAATCTTGAGTGTGTCATGAACTTCTTCTCATGAGGGATTGTCCTTTGATTAGGATGGGTGAGAGTGGCCAATACGCCAACTCAATATGCCTTCCTTTTTGGGGACAATACCGAGTGGGAGGCTAGGGACATGACAACATGATAGCGAGCATAGCAAGCTATTTTTTCCTAATTAATTTAGTTAGTCTTTAATATTAAATTGGCCAAATTCATGCATTTTTATGTTCTATTTCTAGGAATTATCTATTGGAGCTAAATAGAGAAAATGGGAATGATCGGGTGTTCGGGACGTGAAAAGAGGCCAAAGAACCGAAGTTGAATTGAAGTTGGAAGCTTATTGAAGTGTTCAAGCCGAGAGCTAGCATCGAGACCCTAGTTTCTAGGCGTCTCGACACTGGAATTTTCTTATTTGATTCAGGCGGCAAAAGAGCACAGCGTCAAGACACTATGCTATAGCGTCGAGACGCTCTCGGAATTTTCCTAAACAGAATGCACAGTTTGCGACAGCGTCGCGACGCTGTGCCTATAGCGTCTCGACGCTGTCGACTAATTTCCTATAAATAGAATGGATTAGGGCTGGCCAAGAGGACTTCTTTTGATGCAATTTCTGCCTAAACTCGACTAAATACCTTCTTTGGGAGCTAAAGCAAGTTGGAGGAGTGGGATTTGAAGGCTTGGCTCGTGTAGATGTGACGGGGACGTGCGGTTTCGACGACTTAGCGTTTAATCTCCTTTCCCACTTGATTTTAGTTGCTTTCAATGGTTGTTTTAGACTTAGCTTATATCGTAACTCGTTGTATGAGTAGCTAAGTTCGTTATCTTAGGGATTGATGTAGCCCTTTGGGCAATTATGAATTGATTTTTGGATATTTGCTATGATTTCAATTATGCATAATGTTTCCTTAACGCTTTCAATTTACTGGCCATGAATTGATTGATGATTGTGTTTAAATCTTGCTCGGGAGAGGGGATTTAGCTTAGATCTCGTTATGCATAACTAGGATAATCTTGAGATCGGGAGATAAAAGATAATCTTAGAAATCGTGAAAAGGGATTAGCCTTAAGGCCTTGCATGTTAATGAATTTAGATAGGGATATCGGATTCATTGCATGTGAGAGAATTATTTATACTCGGGAGAGATAAATATGAGTTATGTTATTCCCAGATTTATGAAACATAGCATGTTAATCATCCATAAATTAATTCATAATCCCAATTGGTGAAATCATCTCCCTAAGAATTTGCCATCATTTGATTTCCATATTTTTAGCTTTGTGTTAATTTTCCATTCTTTCTCACTAAGTTTAGTTCCCTAGATAAAATTGGACTTAAGTAATTGCGGTAATTAAATTGATTAGAAACTTAATCTAGATGACGACATTCGATCTAAAAATCACTATATTATAACTTGGCCCGTACATTTGCGGTTAGGAAATTGCGCATCACAACACAAGAAGGAATTCACTCCTTCCCACTTATAGGAGAAGTAGATGAGTGTTCCCTTAAAGTGGTGACTACGGGACTTGAACAAAGGGATCCCACCCTCTCACTGGCCCGAGAGGGACTTTTTGTTTTTTGGTTGGACCATAAACAGTTGTTCATTAGAGGAGCACTGGTACTTAAGGAGAAAGATGTAACACGGGGGTAAAATGATAATTTAACCCAGCTGTGATTACGGACACTCATGAAGGATTGACTTACCGGTATAGGTCTATATCCGTGGACACAAAAATGTTCTACAGTGAGAAGAGTTCAGTTGTGGGTCTTTAGTGGAATGACACACAGTTAATGAATATTGGTTAACCTGATTAATGAGTTTAATCAGTTAACCTCATATCATTGGAGCTTTTGATCTATAGGTCCATTAGGTCCCCCTGCTAGCTCGTAAAGAGTAATTAGGAACAATTATATCTTGAGAGAATTTGAATACTTCAAATTCATATTGGGAATTAAGTTAATTGTATGAGATACAAATTATTATAATGTATAGTGATACATTAAAATATGGAATTCACTTCTACCCTATTTAGGGATAGTAGAGAGGTTGTTCCCTTAAGTGCTGAATCCAAAACTCGAACAAGAGGCCCCACCCTCTCATTGGCCCGAGAGGGATCTTGTTTAATGGTTGGACCATGAACAAAATTGTTCATCAGAGGAACAGTGGACTTAAGGAACTAAGATGTGCTATAGGGGTAAAACGGACTTTTGACCTATCTATAGTAACGAACGACATGTAAAGGATTGACTTACTAATCATGTTTACATCGAGTGGACACAAATATATCTCCAGTGAGGGGAGTTCAACTACTAGGCTATAGTGGAGTGTCCCGGTAGTTAACGGATGTTGGTTGACTAGGTTAAAAGAGTTTGACTAGTTTAACCTCGTACTGTTGGAGCCCATGATCTGTAGGTCCATTAGGTCCCCTTGCTAGCTCGAGACTAACCTTTAGAACAATATGATGGATAAAATATGGATTACTTTAAGTTCATGTTGAGAAAGATGAGTAGAGGTGATGAGCGTTGTCGATACATCGAGTTTTTTGTGGAAACCGTTAGGTGAGTATTTAATATTTAAATATGATTTAAATACCGATAACATGAATAGGGATTCGTGATTGAAAATAACATTTAGGAAATGTTCGAGATTGGTGGAAAAATATTAATTTAATATTTAATATTAAATTAATTTAAAATTGAAAAATTGAAATTCAATTTAAAATTTTCAGATTATTAAAGTTCAAATAACTATCCAACTAAATTAGGATAATTATGGATTTAATTAAATTAAAAAATGATTGAATTTTTGGAGGTGGAATGCATGGTGACTAAACCCATGCACTCACCCCAAATTGGACACCAAAATTTCCACTAATCTTTTGTTAATTGAGTGTCAATAGCTGGAGCATTCTGGCATCTCTAATCCCTCTATAAAAGGGAAGAAGATGGCTGAAGAAATTATGCTTGAAAGATAAAGAAATGCTGCCAAATTGAAAACTCACCAAAACTCACCTTGCAAGCTTGTTCTTCATACTTTCCTTCTCAAATTCCAACTTGAGGATCCCACAATCCGTTCTAAAGGCTTGAGGATATCAAGGAAGATCCTTTGGTGGTTCGTGACTCATAGGTGAAGAAAAACAATAAAGAAATCCAACCAATTCTCCATTGATACAAGGTTGGTAAACAATACTCTGTTTTTCTTCTTCTTGGACAACATGCAATGTTTGATCAAATTGAACAAATTATGTGCTTAAGATCCAAAATTGCTTTCGCTTTTTAGATATTAACACCTTCAAAGGGAACACTCATCTACTTCTCCTAGAAGTGGGAAGGAGTGAATTCCATCTTGTGTTGTCATGTCCCCAGCCCCCCACTCGGTCTTGTCCCCAAGAAGGTAGGCTTATTGAATCTGCGTACAGGCCACTCTCACCCATACTAATCAAAGGACAATCCCTCGTGAGAAGGAGTTCATGACACACTCAGGATTAAGACTGAGTTACCTAGGTCATCCTATTGAAACAGTAACCTGACTAGTTAACGGTGTTACATCTAGTGGTTTACTATTTCGTGGTCCAGATTTATGCAAACTCATTGCATAGGATACCCCGCTCGCATGTCTCCTACATGGACGTCTTGGATCAATACGTCTGTATCGAATACAAAGCGGGCCGTATCACATAGTGTTACCAGGATAAGGTACCCAGCCTTATCCCTGTACTATAGACCTTTTAGGTTGTTACTTGAACACTGATCCCCGTATGTCCCCACATACTAGTTCAAGTTACATATAAACAACCTTGGATCTTAGTTTATTGGATTTTGGTCATATTGTGCAATTTTAGACTTAAAATGACAATAACACTTTATTGCATAAACCTCAATAACACTTTATTGATACAAGTATATAATTCGTTAACATTCACTATCTACGAGTTTTAGGACATAAAACCCAACAAACTCCCACTTGGACTAAAAATCTAGTTTAGTGGGATGTACTGATCTATGCCAGCAGTGGGTGTATAAATACAGGTATAATACATAAAACGTATTTACAATGTACAAATACAATAAACTAGGGCATCATTATACCCATTACATAATGGCATCACTATACCCATTACAGTTCTCCCACTTGCCCTAGATTACATCTTTGTATATAACTCGTAGACCTAGACTAACTAGACGACCCTCATACACTTTAGCCGAGAGAGTCTTCGTGAATGAATCAGCAATATTTCATTCAATTTCATGTGCCTGTTTGTCTTGTATTAGGCACGTTCATATTTGGAACACCTTCCAAATTAGGCTTGAACTTCCTAAATCATACATTCTCTATCTCTATTTCATAAGCAACTGTTTATCGGCCTATATGGTCGAGACTGTAGATAAGTCATATTATAGCTCCTCCATTAAGAGTGAACACAGATACTGATGTAGATTTCCTCAAATCTTTATCAGTTTGAAAAATTGTGTCAGTGTATCTTATAAGGATCCAAACCTCAACACTACGAGCATATAGATCCTCGTCCTCCTAAGATACTGGAGGATGTACGTAATAGCTCTCCAGAGATCAAATCCTGGATTTGATTGATACTTACTGACAATCCCTACTGTATAGGGTATACGTCTCATGTTCTCAACTTCTTGAGGTGTCTAAGGACAAAGTTCCCTTAGATTATTTTCTCTTGTCATCTATTGTGGAAGTTGAATTAAAGTTGTTGTTGTTCATTGTTGAAGAAAATGGCAAAGTTTTGTGGTTTCATTGTGGTTCCATTGTTGGATTAAAGTTGTTGGAATTTATTAATTTAAAATAAAAAGAAACAACAACAACAAAGAAAAAGAAAATGAAAGGAAAAGGAAAAACAAAAAAAAAAAAAAAAGAAAGAAAATGAAAATGGGAAAAACCCATTTGGTGCTTAATGGTATAAAGATAGAACCCACCACCGCCTAACTTATTTCAGCCATTTTCTCCATCATTTCCATCAGATTTTCAGAGAATTTTGAGGGAGAGAGTGAAGGAAGAGGAAAAAGAAGTTTTTTTGCAGGTCCGAGGTTGAAGAAGAAAGGAAAAGCTCATGCAAGTGCAACCATGGCAGAATCTGGGTTCAACCTGCCTATCTCTGGTTTTTAATTCGGTTTGGGCTACAAAAGAAGAACTAAGAGGTGAGGCCTGACTTTCTTGAAAGTTAATCCATTTTCTATCAAATTTCATGAAGGAAGCTTAAGCTAAATAGGATGTTAAGTTAATGGTTTTTGAAATGGAAAACAGAGCACAGAATTTTCGTACAAATTAGGAGGATCTCTGGTTTTCTCTGGTTTTTCGATCATTATGGGGTGTACAGATTGAATTAGAAGCTCCATTTTGTATGGTTGGAAAGCTTATTCAATTTACTATAACTTGTATGAAGAATGTGTGAGCCAAAAATGACTAGAAGTAGGTTTAATTTCAGGAGAAAGGTGGAGGGTAGCAGAGAAGCATGAATCTATATTTGTTGTGTTCGGGGGATTTCTGGACAAATCTGTTGGGATTCTCGTTTTCATTCCTTCAAGTAAGTTGTATAGGGTTCGAAAATGAAGAGTTTGATATATAGTACATTAAGTTTGGGCATGTATTGAGGACGTTATGAGTATTCGAAGTTAGGGTATTGAATCTGGAAAATCTGGGGAAAATGTGGAATGTGATTTTAATTCTAGAGTTTAGAATTCACGAGCATGGAAAGCCAAGACTACTTATGGTTCTGATGCTCGGTTTTGTTTTGTTTCACAGGCCAAGAGAAAATAGGCCGAGTCTACAGGCCAGGGAACTAGCCAAGACTGTGAGTGACAAAACAAATTTCGAAAATTATTTCTAAACTGTTGTTTATGAGTTGACGTTTTACATGCTTTTCTAAGAATGGTTTCAAGCATAAGTTTCGAGCTTAGATTTTCTACTGAAATTTATATGTGAGCACGTGATTATTGATTTTCTGAAAAGTAGTTGAAATGATATCATTTAAAGCAAAGTATGTATTAGCGAGTACTGTTTAAAGATTTTCAGTTTTTCACGAGCAAGCTGAGTAAGCTTGAGTTTTACGAAAGATAAAGATAAGCAGGCATGTTTTAATGTTTTCATGTGATTTTCTGAGACTTTCATTGACTACATGACTGAGATATTGAGCTCGAGGCTATATGGTACCGTGTGCACACAGGTTATATTCCATTATTGACGTTGAGTGTACTCCGTGACAACGATGCTGTCGTGAGTGCTGGGCGGGCCCCACTACGATAAAGACGATGGGAGTGCTGGGCGGGCCCCACTACATCGTAGAGCTGGTAAACTTTGGTTGTACTGGGCGTGTCCTACACAACGTAGATCGATCATGTTAGTTAAAATGTTTCATATACTTGATATGCCTTGCTAGATTTTTAATGACGTACTTGTGGAGTATTTGAGAAAGCTTTTATCATTACACGTTTTGAATGGATGTCAAGACTACCCTTTATGAATGGTAATCTTAAGAAGAGTATTACATATCTCAAACAGAAGAGTTCATACAGCAAGATCAAGAGCAAACGGTTTGTGAGTTTAATCGATCCATTCATGGATTGATTGGAGCATTTTGATCTTGGTATAGAAGATTTTATACTGCGATCAAATCTTTTGGGCTTTAATCAGAACATTGATGAGTCTTGTGTCTATAAGAAGATCGTCAATAATTCAGTAGCTTACTTAGTGTTGTATATGAATTATATCCTAGTCATTGGGAATGATGTATGTTATCTTACTGACTAGTAAAATGAGCTAGCAACTCATTTCCAAATTAAAATTTGGGAGAAGTAGATGAGTGTTCCCTTAAGTTGTGACTCTAGGTCTTGAACAAAGGGATGCCACCATCTCACTGGCCCGAGAGTGACTTTCTGTTTATCGGTTGGACCATAAACAGGTTGTTCATTAGAGGAGCACTGGTACTTAAGGAGACAGAGGTAACACAAGGGAAAAATGGCAATTTGACCCAGCTGTAGTTATGAACACTCGTGAAGGATTGACTTACCGTTATTGGTCTATATCCATGGACATAGAAATATTCTACAATGAGAAGAGTTCAACTGTGGGTCTTTAGTGGAATGACCTAGTTAATGAATATTGGTTAACTCGATTAATGAGCTTAGTCAGTTAACCTCCTATCATTGGAGCTTCTGATCTGTAGGTCCATTAGGTCCCCCTGCTCGCTTGTAAAGGCTAATTAGAAACAATTAGTCTTGAAAGGAATCTGAATAGTTTAAAATCCATTATGGGAAATCAAATAAATCGTATGATATACAATTAATATAATGTATGTGATACATTATAATATAAAGTCTAATTGAAGATTAAACTTTATTGATTGAGAGAAATACAATTAAATACGATTTAAGTGTAGGCTTAAATTAAATATGAGATATTTAATTTAGTAATTAATTAATTGGAGGATTAATTAATTATTAATTTATTAAAATTTGATTTAATTAAAAACAATAGGTTATGTGGGAGATATTCATTTAAATATGATTTAAATGAAATTAATTAAATTTGATTTAATTATTGACTTAATTAATGAATTAATATTAATTAATTAAATGAATCCCCATCCTATTAGAATTGGGAAGAGTAATTAATTAAATATATCCCTAACCTATTATGAATAGGAAAGGGATATGACACTATATAAAGGACATAATGCCTTCCCAATTGAGATAACTCTCTGACCTCAAGACTTTGCTCTCAAGCAAAAATTTCTCCGTAAGAATTTCACAACATTCTAGTGAAATTTGTTTTCCCAAAATTCAAGAACACCAAGTCCCACAACTTGGTTCCTAGTCCCAGAGATATAGCAGTGGAAGATCTCAGTGGTAGTGTCCCTACTGTGATCATATTACTCTTGGTGGGAGTTCATTGAAGAAATTCTTCAACAAGTGCTTTATTCTTTTAATTATTAGATTTAGATCTAATGCATGCTTAACCTAATTTATATATAGAATTATTCTGTATGATTTGCAGATGTACTGGTATTTTAGAAAACTTAATTAAAATACAAATTGTTCCCAATAGTTTAGAGTGCCTCGATGTAGTGGGAGGGTTGTTCAACAACCTGACTGTTACATGGGCTTAGTTAAAGTGTAGGTCTTTATATCAGATGATCACATAGAGGATTCATTGCCTTTTAGAAAGAAAATGAATGATGTTGACAACAATCAGAGGATTAAAGTCATGGACCTGAAGATGAAATCTTTGCATTTCAATTCCATCTGGGATCGTGTAGATCTGCTTGATAGGTAATACCTATAGATTACAAGTGGATTTACAAGAGGAAATGTGACGTTAAAGGTCGTAACCAGAAGGGTTCATGTAACAACCCAAATTGAAAAAAAAAAAGGAAGTGGGTTGGTTACTTTTGCCCGGTCAAGAAGGGAAAAGGGGGGGACTTTCCCCCCCCCCCCAAATTTTCGGGCAAAAGAGAGTGTTAAAAAAAAAAGCTATTCTCTCTCTCTCCCCCCGATTTTCCCCCTCTCTCATGCCCTCATCTCCATCTCTCACTCTGTTTTCTCTCGGACTGCAGAACCGCACGCCACAATCACCCCTCCGCCGTCGCCTTTCGCCGCGCCGCCACCGTTTACAGCCACCCACGACGCCGCCGCTGCCGGTAAGCCCTTTTTCGTGCTTTCTCTTCTGTCTCCTTCTCCCTCTTCACGTTTTGGTGACTGGCACGACAGGCAGCAACTTTCTTCCTCAAATTTTGACGATCCAACAACGTTTTTTGGGCTGTTTTTAGCATTTTCTGGTGAGCTTCAGCAATGGCTAAGTGAATTAAGTATATTTTTGGTTGTTTAAAGTGATTTAGAGAAATACCCATTGAGTTTGGCTAATGATTTCGAGGTGCCCATAGTGATGTAGGTTGAATTTTTGAATTAGGGTGAAAATGGAAGCTCAGACAGTAAGCATGGATCTCTTTCTGGTGAGTTTCGACCTCCTTATTTTAAATTGGATCTAAAGAAAATTATGAGAATTGGATGCCTCTAATTTTAAGACTTTTTTTGTGATTTTAGATTTGAGTTGCTTGTGGCGTGAGCGGTGTTGCAATTCTGAAGTGGTTTAAATTATAGATAGAATTCACCTCGAAATATTGTGCAAGTATACACAATCTAGCAGCAAGTGATAAGTATTTATCGTATCCACAGGGTCTTGAAAATGCCTACCTCTATTGATTTAATTTGCCTTTTTAGTGATTTCAAATGGTTGGTTAAATTGATTGGGTTTTTGAAATGCTGAAACAAAATAAATAAGAAAGTAGTAAATGATTACGACTAGAGAAAACATAATGGAAACAGACATAGGTTAAGACTTCTGTAGTTGTTTATAAAGATGATCCAGCAATTCTTTTGATCAGTCAATCTCATGCAATCTTATTAGCGGGATCCTCCCGAAACTCCGGATTTTTTGGAATATGTTTCAACTCCAATGAAGCTCTACCGATCAAGCGTTAGGCAATTGACTATCCCTAGTTCAACTGCTGGTGTGCACCAACTCATAACGGTCTAATGTGAATTATCGCCACACAACTCCTAAATCATCCCTGAAACTAGGAAAAGCTATACATACCGGCTAACTAGGCGGGCACATAATGAAATTGAAGAACAACGATAACTTAAGATGACCTAATCAAATAGAATTTCAAGATTTTATAAATATAACAATCACATAATTCTTAACCCATGCCTACAAAGATATTGGTTCATGATTGAAAACATAAAACACGTTACAATCTCAATAAGCACATCCATAATACAAAATACACAAGAAATACTAATCCTTTTAGTAATTGGAGAGATGAAACGGCTGCTCAAAACCACCAAGAACATGGAAGAACTTCGTCTTCTTGAGTGGAATCGCAAATGGTCTTCTTAGATCTCCATTCTACCGTTAATTCGGCCTCCAGCCGATTGATTCGGTCTCCCAATCGTGAATGAATTTATCTATGACGACTCTTCCTTTTATAAGACGAGGTTTAACCTAATTAGATTAATTTAGACACGTGGAGTGACTTCCAAGCCGGATTAGTCCGAGATCTATGCTTAAAACGCCACCTCATTTAATGAATCACGTGCAGCTCACGAGGCCCGTTTTGCTGATATTTTGCTGGATCATCAACTTTGCTCTCTTAAACTTGTCAGGATTCATTTTTCTGCAAAAAAAACTCCAAAGCATCAATTCTTATAATTAAGCTAAAACATAAGAAATTCATCTAATAACCTCATCCAAATGGCACAATTAAGATATAAATCAATAGATAATGGACTATAAATAACTCCCTTTTGGAGAGTTATCACACCCCCAAACTTGAACTATTACTCGTCCCGAGTAATACCAACTCACATTCTTAAAAAATTCAAAACAATGGACATAGCACAACTTGATCAGATTCAGATAATCTAACACTACCTTTTTCTTTTACCTGAGCATCCTGCAAAACCACGCATTGCTACAACAAAATAGTTCTTTCAGCACTGAACAAATAGTCACCACCTTACCTCAATCCTAAGAACTACCACAACTTAGCAACATTAAAAGATTTTATCATAAATTTAAGGGGATTTTTCTTTTGTTTTTCAGACTTAGAGCTGCCCTTTAGTCATAAACTCTTATGCATGGGATGACCCATTTTATGATGCAGTATACCCTTGCCCTCAAGCTTATCACCAATTAGGCTAGACACTCATTGCTCAGCACTAAAAGTCTTTAGTTATCTATCTCTTGCTTCTCAGAATGGCGACATGTTATGATGAAGCTCACCTAAACCCTGGGAGATAGAAAACTACTAGACCATCATTCATCCTTCAAGAGTTTTTCTTTTTCAATCTTTTCAGCAAAATTCTTTTCTTTTGAACACATTTTTTTTTTCTCTTTTCTCTTTTTTCTTTCACAATTTTCCTTGGTCATCTTTTGACACAAATGTCCCTGGTTACTCAACAACCTAGAAAAATTATGAAGGAGAGGAATGCTCGGTGAAAACAAGAGGAGTGCCTCTAAGTCCCCCAAACTTAAATTATTCATTGTCCTCAATGAATTTTCAAAATTTAAATGAACTCCCCCAAACTTACTTTTTCTCTGAATGGAAACTAAGCGTGGGACTAGGACTAAGCTTAAGGTGGATCAAATAAGACAATGCTACCTCAGAACATTTGCTGCAGTCATGACTAGGCTAGAAGGAATGCTCAAGCAAAAGGTTTCTGGATATCAGAATACCTTGATCTAACTAAGCTAACTAGTCCAAGCTTCCAAAAATTCAGAAGAAAAATAAGTTAGTAACTTAGTTGTGCCAAACAAAACAATATTTGATTTCTTTAAAAATCAAGATCACAGATTTACGTAATCATGACAAAGATAGATTTTAAAGCAACGAATAAAAACAAAGAAGCAAAACGTAACATAAGCAAAAAAAAACAAAACACAAGCAAGACGAGCACACAAAATTATTCATCAAAATATTTGCTTGAAGAAACTGAAACTTCCCTTTAATTCTTCTTCATGTTCAGGTTTAGGGTTTTCTTCTTCCTCTCAAATGATGGGCGGGGGTGGAATGCATGGGTTCATAAGATCATCAAGGAAAATTTGGGAAGGCTTGATATGACTTAGAAAAATTCGCTTGCATAGCCCTCTTCAGTGTGGTGCCTCTTCTAAGATCATAGCTCTAGTAGGTTTGAAGTTGTCTCTCAGTAAATTCTAGCCTACTGAGAACCATCTCAAGTTGCTCCAACACTCTATAGACACCTCACGACAAACCACCCTGGCGCGACTCACCTCTCTGAACTCTAGCTAGATTGGCAGTGTCAATAATCCCCTTGTCAAACAAGTTTATATCATTGGAACTCTTTGGGACTCTGAACCTTCAAGTGCACTCGATCACGGGGGATAGTGGAGGCGTACGTTGTAGGCAATTATCTCTGCTTGACAAAGTTAAACCAAGTGTTAGCCTCACACTTCAGGTATGCTGACTGAAATGTTCTTGCCCTCATCTTAGACAACCTCCACTGGGCATTCAGTTGCTCGTTTGAGGAAGCAACTAATATTTCGTTGAAAACAGCGTGTGGGAAGTCTTGCAAATTAAATAGAGAATTAATCACTCCATGACTCTAGTCTAGAGCAACTCCATGAACAATAACCAAGAGTTCTTCATTTTCACCAATGTTGGCGTAGAACTCCCGTACTAGCTGAGCAACAATGGGCTCCGGCTTTGCGCACAACCGTTTCCAACCATGATTAGTGATGTCCGCTTAAAGAAAATGTGGGAGCTCTTTGCCACCATCGAAGTCGCGCTCCATTAGAGCATCTCGCTTCAAGACTTCTTGATATTTTTGTCTTGCCTCTTCATAAATGAACCTCTCGTACCGAAATCTTTCATCAAGCTCAACTTCTTCACTCAGTTCTATCTCAGTCTCAACTTTGTTTCCCTTATCTTGTTTTCTTCTTCTGGCTTTTCTTTTTCAAAAACATATGGTCAAGAGAAGAGGTTGGGGTAGGGGTTCTTACTTTTTTTTTTCTTTCTCATACCTCTTCTTCTTTATCTTTAGTCTCTACGAAGCCTCTTCGACCCTCTCTTCCATCGTATCCTTATCCATTGGGACTTCTTCTTCCCCTTCAAGATTCTGATCAGTTAGTACTTCAACTTGTGAGACTACTTCCTCAGGGGTCTTATCTTTTTTTCCTTGCTCGTGTTTTTTCCCTCACAATAATAATATACACAAGGGAAAAAATCACATCGGTAGTAATAAAAGATAAGAGTGAAAAACGTACTTGATGGGAGATCGTATAAATAGGGAACTAACTCAAAGATCTTCAACAAATAATTAGCCCCTAATTATCTCCTAATTAATTTAAGTTACCGTTTTAACTTCATGATTTCGTGAAAAATTTTGATCGGTCAAACGGTAAGATCTTCCCATCTGTGTCTAACAACCATAATGCCCGTTGTCATCTGCTCAATGCGTGACATCTTTGGTAATTAACTGCATGCCCACTTAATTATCCTGCTAATTAAAATAAAATCTCAATGGTAAAATTATAATCTTATCTCACAAAATATCTTAACCGAATAAAATCTCTGATCTTCTCAACAAAATTACGAAATCAAATCTTTTAAAAATAAAATTCACAAGATATATATATTTTTATTATTTAAATCTGGAAAAATCTTTTGAAAATAAAATTCTTCAAAATCAAATCTAAACTAACCAACAAAATGAAAATAAAAAATAATAAAAATCTAATCGAATAAAAATCATATTAAATCAAAACAATATCAAAACATAAAATAAATCAAAATTAATACAAAAAAAAACGAAATCAAATAATGGGAGCTTCTGATTAGAATGCTGAAATTTTTGCTCCCTCAAAACCTGTGCTCCCTTAAGCTGCCAGCAACTTTAGAGAGAGATATTTGGAACTAAGCTCCTCTCCGCAGTAATGTTTTATTCACTGCCCTTTTACTTTAAACTCACAGCCATCATCAACACATTGTCTAACCATAGATGCATCATTCGATAAATAAAACTTCACCTCATGGAAAAATTATTTCATTTGTTGCTTTGATAAACCAGGAGGCAAATTTCCAAAATCAAGGTAATTGGAAAAGTCATCATACCATGGTGTTTTGACTACTTTAATATGAGCTACTGTAAATAGCTCATCAAGGAAGGATTTCCTAATCTCAGGTTGTTGGAGCAATGTCAATGAATTACAAGGTTGCATAGGTTTGGATTTCTTAACAATTGGCTTTAAGGATTCAAAAGTCCTCTTAAAACTAGAAATCTCACCTGCATCTTTATGCTCATACTCCAATCTACCTATTTCCAAATCCTAAATTTGGATTTCTCCAAATTTTTGGGTATGGTACTCCATCAATTCCTTCTCAAAGTGATCCTCAAAAATCTCATCCAAGACCTGAATGCACGAGCAATCCTCAAGATCACTAGGATATTTCATTGCATCAAACACATTGAACTTCACCTTTTGGTCATGCACCTTGATTGTAAACTCCCCCTGTTGGACATCCATCAATGATCTACCAGTTGCCAAAAATGGACGACCAAGAATAATTGAGACATTCTTATCTGCCTCAGAATCTAGAATAATGAAATCGACAGGAAAAATAAATTTATCTACCTGGACTAGAACATCCTCAATCTTACCCTCAGGATATGTGATAGACCTATCTGCTAATTGGAGTGTGACTGTGGTTGGTCTAGCTACACCAATACCTAGCTTTCGATAGAGACATAAGGTTTATGCTCACACCTAAATCACAAAGTGCTCTCCCCAACTCCTTTCCACCTATAGAGACAGGAATAGTGGATGATCCCGGATCCTTAGCCTTGGAAGGTAGCTGATACGGGTCAAAAATATACTTATTTTACCCTTATATTTAGCTCATTTCTTTGTCAAATATTGCATGTTTAGATCAATTTTACCATTCCCGAGCTCAAAATATGTTAAAGTTGATAAGTTAGGGTGTTGAGATTCACTTTTGTCAAAATGTGCTCATTTGTGCTTAAAAAGACTTGATTTTAAGAGAATTTGGCTAAGTTTATTGCTGTGCAGGAAAACAAAGGAAAAGCTGGATTCTGCCCAGAAATGCGACCGTATTTCTGGGAAGGCAAAATGAAATGTGACCGCATTTCTGGAAAAACCCAGACCGTTCTAAGTCATTCGCGGGTCGTTGTTGACGAGTCTTCTTTGCACCTAACCGGCTGTTTTGACCTCGAAACTGACTGGGCTACCTTCCAGCACCTATTTCACAACTCCTCAACCATTTCCCACACTATATAAGCTTGAGATTCGAAGTCAAATTCAACCAAAACTCATTTGGAAGAAGAGGGTGGTGACAGAACCCTAGTTGACGCCTATGAGTAGGGATGCCCGAGGTCCTTCTTAGATGACTGAATTATAACCTTAGTTAGACATCAAACCTTAGGGTTTGTAGGGATTTTCACCCATTCCCACTTGTAAAAGCGAGAGAGTGGAGTGTCTTATCAAACTTTAGAAGGATTGAGTAAATAGAAAACCCATAATATTATTTTCCAACTCTTGATTACTTTTCATTATTCTGTATTCTTTACATTCTTATTTCAATGAATATGTATTCATTTGCACTTTATCTCACCATGAGTAGCTCAATTCCGTTGAGGGGTTCAATATGGTGAATTCCCTTATGGTTCAATAGCTTGAAAGTGTTTTATTTGCTTAAGTTTTGTTCAATGCATGTCATTCTTTATTGAAAATCATTCTGATCTTGCTGAGTTTAACTTGATCACTTAGACTTTGCATGCTATGTGAGTTTGATCTCGAAAGGGACAAACGATATCGGTTCTCATAAAGGTGACATAGGAGAAAAAGCTCGAAAGAGATTGTTAGACTGTATAGGGCAAGCTGCCTAAGGCACCCTATATCGACTATAGGGTTATAGGTTGCATTCGTGAATTATCTATGTCGGAGTCGAGTCACAGAAATGTGCATAACGGTACTCGCTTAGCCTTCTAACGGTTCTTGGGAGCAAGGCCAAATAGAAGTTAAATCTGACCCAATGCATTGAATAGGCTTAAGTTAAATACTTCATGATTAAGGTTATTGCCTTTGGGATGAATCCATGTTGAATACCTCATTTTATTTTATTGTTATTCTTTTATTCAATTGCTTGTTTTATTTATCTTTTCTAAAAACCAATCAATCAGACTTATTTCTTTAGTTACCTATTTTTAAGCAATCGAGTTGAGCAGTTTCTTCTTCAAATCTGAATTTCCAGTTTAGTCCTCGTGGGATCGATACCCTTGGAATACTTCTAAGGTTTTTTATTACTACGTGCGACAGTGTATACTTGCACTAGGGTTGGCTGAATTTATCTTTATTCTTATTTATCATCTTGTCTCACATCCATCTATTCAGCTTACGACGCACCAGTAGCCCATTCTTAAGAATAGCACTACATTACTCAATAAGAGTCACAGTTTCAAATTCTCCTATTCTCTTCTTTTTAGTCAAAATGTCCTTAAGAAACTTTGCATAATTTGGCATTTGTTCTAAAGCCTCTACTAAAGGTATATTTATATGCAACTGTTTAAGAATCTCTAAGAACTTCTTAAATTGAACATCCTGGTTCTTAAGTTTCTGCCTTTGTGGAAAAGGTAAGGGTGGTACATAAGGTGGGGGCAGTACATAAGGTGGGGGTTCTACATCTGGAATAGAACTAGATGCTCCAGCATCTTTACTGCCGCCTCCATCACTTTTACCAGACTCCAACTCTTTTTCAACAACATTATTTTTATCACTACTTTTCTCTACCTCCTCAGGTTTACTAGGCTCTTTCCTCTCTTCTAGTGACTTCCCACTCCTCAAAGTTATTGCCTGCATCTGCTCCTTATCTTCCTTTCTAAGGTGTTCAGTATCCGAAGGAAGTTTCCCTTGAGGTCGTGCCTTCAGCTCATTAGTTAGTTGACCCATTTGCAATTCCAGGGCTCTCAATGAAGCTTGATTACTCTGAATTGCGGCATCTCATACTGACAAATCATCAAGTTTTTGGCTCCGTTGGCGAGGAAGGGCAACAAAATATTTTTGATAATTTTTCTGATCTGACACTCCGTCGATATTATTTACTGTGTTCCATGTCGAGTACTTTTTCTCCAAGTAACCAGAAGTTGTATGCGTGCCGCCCGACAAATCGAATTGGAAGTCGATCCTGAAATCGATAGAACATATCATAGAAGAAGAAGAAATCGAAGAACTCGAAGACAATCAGGAGAAATGGCAGCACCTAACAAACCAAACAGACCATTGAATCCCATCCAAATGGCCGATGATAAGGCCAGAGGGATAAGAGATTATGCAGCCCCTGCGAATTGTAATTTTAATCCAGGGATAGTTCAGCCCACTCTAGAAACAGAAATGTTTGAATTAAAACCAGTTATGTTTCAAATGCTGACAGCTGCAGGACAGTTTGGAGGAAGTCCAACAGAAGACCCACACTCTCACCTAAAGTCATTTTTGGACATTTGTAATAAATTTATTATCCCAAGAGTAAAGCATGAGCAATTGCAAGTCATCTTATTTCCTTATTCATTAAGAGATGCGGCGAAAGTTTGGCTCAATCAGCAACCAGCCAATTCCATCGCAACATGGAATGATCTGGCCGAGAAATTTTTGGAAAAATACTTTCCACCCACCGCAAACTCTAGATTGATGAAGGAAATAATGACTTTCGCGCAAATGGAAGACGAAACATTGAGTGAGGCGTGGGAACGTTTCAAGAGCTTGCTACAGAGGTGCCCGCATCATGGACTACCTCTCTGTATTCAATTAGAAACCTTCTACGTGGGACTTAACAAGAATTCGAAAGTCTTGGTGCACTCGTCCGCAAATGGTGCACTACTCAGAAAAACGTATGACGAAGCTCATGCAATCCTCAATCGGATTGCACGCAACAATTACGAGTGGGGCACTACGGAAGATAGAAGAAGGAGACCCATTAAAAATAGCTCGGGAAGTTTTGAAATTGATCCAATAACCTCAGTAAACGCAAAGATAGATGCATTGACCACGAAGATGGATGCGCTCACTGCTAGCACGACACCTCTAATTGCGCAAGTCAACGCAGTTGGGTGAGGGATCTGCGGGGAAGGACACACGCATGACCAGTGCCCTTCAAACCCAGAATCTGTTTTCTACGTGGGACCGCAAGGGGCTGTGCACAACAACCCATTTTCAAACACTTACAACCCACGATGGAGAAATCACCCGAACTTTTCATGGAATGGTGGCACAAATAAACAGCCACAACAAGGCAATGTAAACCCTGCACCCAGATTATTTAATTCTAACAATGAACAATCCTTGCAGGGAATGTTTCAACACAACATCAACTCGGACAGTGGAAACCAAAGAACATCATCCTCGAATGCGTTGGAAACAATGAGGAAAGAGTTTATGGCGAGTCAGAAAGAGTATATGGCAAAAAATGATGCAGTAGTTCAGAGCCAGGCCGCATCCTTGTGCAGTCTGGACATGCAGATGGGACAACTTGCGTCAGAATTAAAGAATAGACCTGCGGGAGCATTGCCCAGCAATACAGAAGATCCAAAGGGGAAGGAGCACTGCCATGTAGTGACTCTTCGCAATGGAAGACAGTTGCAGGCAAATGACCCTACATCAACGCAGGAAAACTTGACCAAGACTGCAACCGCAGGAGACAGCAACCAGACGCAAGAAGAAAACGTAGCTGTAGAAGAACAAAAAGAGAAGGAGGCTCACGCAGAAAAGGAGCCTGACGCATATAAGCCCGCAATCCCTTTTCCTCAAAGATTGAGAAAGAAAAATGATGAGGCCCAATTTAAGAAATTTTTAAGTTTCTTGCGAGAGTTGCATATCAACATTCCACTTGTGGAGGCATTAGAGAAAATGCCTAGTTACGCAAAGTTCTTGAAAGACATTCTGATGAATAAACGACCGTGGAAAGAGTTTGAGACTGTTGCGCTGACAAGTGAGTGTAGCGCAATACTTGCCAACAAGCTTCCACCAAAATTGAAAGATCCTGGAAGCTTCACGATTGCTTGTTCAATAAGAGGAATTGATGTTGGCAGAGCATTATGTGACCTTGGCGCAAGCATTAATTTAATGCCATTATCTATCTACAAGCGCCTAGGGATCGGAGAAGTAAGACCAACTACTGTCACACTTCCATTGGCGGACAGATCTGTGGTCCACCCCAAAGGAAAAATTGAAGACGTTTTGGTCAAAGTTGACAAGTTTATTTTTCCTGCAGATTTTATCAGACTCGGTTATGAAGCTGATAGAGAAGTTCCCATCATTTTGGGAAGACCATTCCTTGCCACCGGCCAAACATTGATTGACGTGCAAAAAGGAGAACTGACAATGCGTATGAACGATCAGAAAGTGGTTTTTAATGTTCTCACTTCATTGAAATACCCCGATGACAACAACGAATGCAACATGGTAGCTCGCATAGATCTATGCTCCCCGTAGGAAATACTACAATCAAATGGGTTCAGCTCCATGAGGGAGGAGAACAAAGAAGAACAGGTGGAAGAAAATTGCATCCTAGCACAACATGAAGAAATTATCCGTGCGCTGGATCTGAAAGAAAGAAGCCCCGCCTTGCCTTCCATAGCGTAACCCCCTGCGCTAGAACTTAAGCCGCTCCCAACGCATTTAAAGTACAGGTTTTTAGGAGAAAAAGAATCACTCCCAGTTATCATTTCATCAAAACTTAACCAACCGCAAGAACACCTTTTAATGCAGGTCCTCGCAAAGCACAAGAAGGCCATTGGATGGAGTCTAGCAGATATTAAGGGAATTAGTCCCTCATACTGCATGCATAAGATTCGCTTACTAGATGAATCCAATGAATTTATTGAGCGACAAAGAAGGCTAAATCCTGCGATGATGGAAGTCGTGCGAAAAGAGATTATCAAGTGGCTCGACGCAGGTGTAATATATCCCATCGCAGATAGCAGATGGGTGAGCCCAGTGCAATGTGTGCCCAAGAAAGGAGGAATGACAGTGATAACCAACGCAAACAATGAGTTGATTCCATCTCGCACCACTACAGGATGACGCATATGCATGGATTACCGCAAGTTGAACGCAATTACTAAGAAGGATCATTTCCCTCTTCCATTCATTGATCAGATGCTGGATCGACTTGCGGGACAAGCATATTATTGTTTTCTTGACGGATACTCAGGGTACAACCAAATAACCATTGCACCGGAAGACCAAGAAAAGACTACATTCACCTGCCCATATGGCACCTTTGCGTTCAGGAAGATGCCTTTTGGGCTGTGCAATGCGTCGGGAACATTCCAGAGATGTATGTAGGCCATCTTTTCAGAGTTACTAGAAAAATCCGTGGAAGTTTTTATGGACGATTTCTCAGTGTACGGAAAGTCTTTCGCAGACTGACTAACGCAACTAGAACAAGTGTTAGAGAGATGCGAAGAGACTAACCTAGTGCTGAATTAGGAGAAATGCCATTTTTTGGTGGAAGAAGGAATTGTCTTAGGTCATCGCATATCCAGCGAAGGAATTGAAGTCGACAAGGAGAAAATTGATGTTATTGAAAAGTTGCCACCACCAACCTCTGTAAAGGGAATTCGAAGTTTCTTGGGACACGTAGGATTCTACCGCAGATTCATCAAGAACTTCTCGCATATTACAAAGCCACTATGCGCATTGCTAGAAACTAATAGAAAATTTGAATTTTCAGAGGAATGCGCCAAGGCATTCAAGGATCTGAAGCTTGCGCTAGTCAGTGCACCCATTCTTGCAACTCCCGATTGGAAGGAACCTTTTGTCTTAATGTACCAAGTGACGTGGCAGTTGGAGCAGTCCTGGCACAAAAAAAGGAAAAGATTCTGCACCCTATTTATTATGCCAACAGAACATTGAATGAAGCACAAATCAATTACACGACAACCGAGAAGGAGTTATTAGTGGTCGTTTATGCTTTTGATAAATTTCGTGCTTATTTAATTGGCTCCAAGGTCATTGTCTACACAGACCATGCGGCGATAAAATACCTAATCACAAAAAAAGATGCGAAGCCAAGGTTGATTACATGGATCTTATTGCTACAAGAATTTGATCTAGAGATCAAGGACAAAAAAGGGAGTGAGAATTTGGTCGCAGATCATTTGTCACGCTTGGAGAATCCTGAGAAGGTAGATGCGTCAGAAATCCCTATCATAGAGGAGTTTCCTGATGAAAAGCTACTGGTGATTGAAGAAGAAGAGCCATGGTTTGCGGACATCGCAAACTACCTTGCCGCAGGGGTCTTACCTGAGGAATACACAACACAACATCGTAAGAGATTCTTTCATGAATTAAAATTTTATTTGTGGGATGACCCCTATCTTTATCGTAGAGGACCCGACCAGATCATTAGGAGATGCGTTGGACGAATGGATGCGATGAGAATTTTGGGAGCTTGCCATGAAGCTCCATATGGAGGACACTTTGGAGGCCAACGCACTGTGGCTAAAGTATTGCAGAGTGGTTACTGGTGGCCAACCTTGTTCCATGACGCAAAGAAATATGTGGATAGTTGCGACAAATGCCAACACACTGGTAATATCAACGCAAGGAACGAAATTCCGCAAAACTATATAATAGAAATTGAGCCGTTTGATGTCTGGGGCATTGATTTTATGGGATCATTCCCATCATCGCAAGGATACCAACATATCCTCCTCGCAGTTGACTACGTCACAAAGTGGGTGGAGGCAATCGCTTGCGTTAAGAACGATGCGGCGACTGTGGCAAGGTTCCTTAAGAAGAATATTTTTACAAGATTTAGTGTACCACGCAGACTGATCAGTGACGAAGGAACCCATTTCGTGAATAAAGTCATGTATAAGCTGTTGGAAAAAAACAATGTTAAACATCATATCGCAACAACTTATCACCCGCAAAGCAATGGACAGGCTGAAGTATCGAACAGGGAAATAAAGAAAATTCTCGAGAAAGTTGTCAGTGCAAGCAGGAAAGACTGGGCGCAACATCTGGATGATGCGTTACGGGCATATCGCACAACCTTCAAAACACCCATAGGAATGTCCCCATATGCGTTGGTGTTTGGCAAGACTTGTCATTTGCCCTTAGAATTAGAACACAGGGCGCATTGGGCAATGAAACGTCTTAATTTTGATCCAGATGCAGCAGGACAATAACGATTGCGCCAGCTGTCAGAATTAGAAGAATTCAGAAGATGCGCGTATGAGAATGCCAAGATTATTAGAGAAAAGCAAAAACAATGGCATGACCGAAGGATATGCAAGAAGGATCTTAGAAAAGGTATGAAAGTATTATTATGCAATTCTCGCTTACGTCTCTTTCCAGGAAAGTTAAAATCAAGGTGGCCGAGCCCATATACTATCCATAAGGTATATCCATATGGGGCAGTGGACCTACATTCTACTGACGGAAAGAGAATTTTCAAGGTCAACAGGCAAAGAGTAAAGCCATACATTGAAGGGACCTTGGACGAGGTAATTGAAATTATTCTTCTGAAAGATCCACCTTAAAATAGCAAGACAAAATAGGTCCAGGACAAAAAGTGCTCTCAGTTGCGTCAGGACCTAGCGCAAGGTAAGAGCACAACAGGTTAGAAGTTGTAATTATTTACTTCTTTCCACATGTTTATGTTATTGCGTTAATATGTCACATCGCTTGCTCTATTTGTGTTAGAATTTTGGTAGATTTGTTGCGTTAAAACTTTTGTTGCGACAAAGCCTTAGGAGGAAACCTCATCGCATGTCCCAATCCCTCTGTATTTCTGTCGCATTGGAGGCGCAACCATAATCATTTTTGCATTTAATGAGCCGCACTAATCCCTGTATTTGCACACTACCCGAGGCAACCGCCCACATTCCCCCATGTTATTCATGATCACCTATTTAGTGGGATGTGAAAAGGCATCATTTACCTAGGATAGCTTGACATTGCGTTAGCTATAAAACGGGGATGCGGCTTCTTTCTCTCTTCATTTCCTTAGCCTCTTTGGTGTCAAACCCTAAAACCTTGCCCTCCCTTTTTCGCGCAAAGCTTCTCTTTGTTTTCTCCAAGAACAACCATGTCAGACTCACAAAATCCCTCTCTCGCCGGTTACGCTGACTATGCTCCTCCATCATCGCCGGAGGTGGAAGGGCCGAATAGGGACGTCATTATCTCCTCGGATGAAGAAAACGACAACCAGCAAGATGATGACCACATGGAGGAAGATGAACCGAAGGTCATCGATGGAGAACAGCCCATCGAAAGCTTAGAGACTCCGCTCACTGCCGATCCATCACCCTCCGGCGCAGACACCACTGAAGTACTTGACGTCACACCACTAGACACCTCCACTTCAACGTGCAGCCAGTAACCCTTCAACCTGCACAGAATATCTTCGCCCCAAGTAACCTAACCCCATTTTCCTCAACTTTCCCGTCCGTCTCCATTCTCCCACCTCCCACCTCTTCCACTACCGTAGCCGAAAACACCACCCCTTCCTCTTCCTCCACCCCCATTCCAATGAGTGTTTCCGTTTCCCTCCCACCATCCACTTCCACAAGTCCTACTTTTCGACAATTATCTTAGCGGGAAGTCATCGCATGGAACTCCTGCTGGGGGAGCTGGGCGAAGAAGGCGAAGAAATTCGCCTGCGTGAAGAAAGGGAGTGTGCTGCCGCAGAGGAAACTGCTCGCAAAGCCGCCGCAGATGAAACAACGGCCAAAGAAAAAGAAAGCACCAGCAAGCAGACGGAGGATCCGGTCATTGCAGAAATTGCTGCAACCAACTTAGCAATCATTGCGGCAGCCATGGAAGTAGAAGTTTCTGATTCCGAGGATGAGCTCCCCCTTACCCATCGCCGCAACATCCAGTCTACAGGGGTAGTCATCCGCGAACCCTCTGAAAGACCTGCGGCGTCCTCCAGCAAGAAAAGGAAAGCGCCCACCGCATCCAAAGGCAAAGGAAAATAAAAAGTGGGCGCAGCCAAAGAATAGGTGGGCGACGATTGGGGAAAATTCCAAGAAGAGAGAGGTTTTAGCTGCACCCTCCCACAGACAATGACTGAGCAGATCTCCCAGCGCAAATGGGAAAACGTTTGCCAAAATCCTCGCAGCTACGCCCCTGCACTAGTCCATGACTTCTATCGGGCGCAATGGAAAAACAAAATCGACGAAGTCTTGGTTCGAGGCAACGCAGTCGCATTTTCCTCCGCGCACATCAACAATGTGTATGAGCTACGAGATATCCCTGACGCAGAAGGAAATGCGCTCCTCGACTGCCTCGATGATGACTTCCTGAGCGTAGTACTTCTTGCGGTGGCCAGACCTGGGGCCAAATGGGACGGCCACGACACTGCGAGGACCCTGAAATCACAGCTGCTCGATTTTGAGGCCACCTGTTGGATGCATTGGGTGAAGAATCGCATCGTGCCCACAACACATGATGCCACATTGAGCTTACAACGGGTAATCCTTGTCTATTGCATTATGAAGGGAACCCCAATTGACCTAGGTCGCATCCTCGTCGATACCTTGCGCCAGACTGCCGCAAAACCTAAGGGCGCAAGATTTTGCCCTGGCCTTGTCACATCTTTATGTCGCGCATCCAATCGTGCCCGCAGCAGATGAAGAAATTTGAACTATGGAGAAGGATTTGGACGACCAATGGTGGGGGCGCGTGACCAGCACTCGCGATCGACGATTGCAAGGAAGCTCGTAGCCAATAGCCCCCGCATCCCAACCTACCGAGCCCACGCCTGCGCCTGAAGCACAAAAGAAGAAAAGGCGCAAGCAAACCGCAGGCAAAAACCCTCGACCAGCCGCAAGGACCCCTCAAACTACTACTATAGCGCAGGAAAGCACTGTCTGCGCTCAACCTTAGGGCTCCTTGCCACCACTACCAGAAAGCTTGCCACCGCCACCACCGCCGCCGCCACCAGCAATCAACCAGAACATACCTCCTTCGCAGCACAACGAAGACTTGCGGTAGAAGGAAACGCATTTTGAAGACCCATTGCAAGGCTCTCCTCGCATCAATGAAGAAGTTCCTACGCCAATCCCCACGCTGCAAGCCACAGCTTCTGCGAGCACAACTCAGGCTGGGATTGATCTAACAATTGATGTGGACGAAGCCCTTATCTTTTCACAGATGCGGTAGATGATTCAAGAGGTCATAGAGCCCTTGCGACAGCAGCAATAAAGATTGTGACAACAACAAGAGCTGCTGCGAAAACAACAAGACGAGCTGTCGCAGCGGGTAAATGCCTTAGTCCTTTTTCTGATGAGATGGATTGAAGGTTTTGGTCGTTTGCCAGTCACGCCCAATTTGTTCGCACGGCCAGCAGGACATCAAAGACCCCCTGGCGTAGGCCCATCACAAATGCGCGGAACCATGCCTCCACCTGCGCCAAGGGACCCAAGACAACCTCCTCCTCCACCACCGCAGAAATAAAAGTCACTCACTTAATCTTCTTGTTTTCTTTTGTTCCCTTTAATGTATGCGCCCTTATTTTATACATTTTGTATCGCATTACATTAATATATCTCGCTGTTTTATCTCATCGCAATTTTCTCTCTCTGCCTTAATATAATGACTTTATCTAGCAAAGTCTCTGCATTAGCGATTGTTTTAAATCCGCGCAACCGACTTTCTTAATTTTCTTATCCGCATTACTTAAATTAGTCTAACCTTTGTCTTCATTTCCTCAGACCTTAAGGAAAATCCCTTCGCATTTTCGACTTGCCGCAACTCGGCCTTGATCTCTTTCAGTCTATGCGCTCTAGTGTAAGTTTGGGGGACAATGGGTACATTGTCCGATTTAAGTTTGGGGGAGTCAGCGCATAAATAAATAATGCATGCGTTCCTCTAGGTATGCGGCATGTTTGTAGCCAGGGGCATTTATGACACCCATAGTTTGCCACTGCGCGAAGACAAACGCATCCTATGAGCGTAAAAGACAGTAAAAAAATGTAATGCCCGTAGTTGGATACCTTTCATCACAAATGTGGGTAAGCCAAAACGAAAACATGCGTTTTGATGTCTATTGCTTTCATTAATTGCCTTCTAAAAAAAATAATGATAATAATAATAATAATAATAATAATAATAATAATAACTCTTACAAATATAAATATATACGAGTAAAATTTCTATGCGCCCAGAACATGCAGGAGAAGATTGGCTGAGTTAGCGCAAGGAAGAATCTAAGCGCAAAAAGGACTTTCTTTAAGCAGTGAAGGAAATTTGGCAAAAGTTAACCTGGTTTAGTAATGCGCGCAAGAAAAAGAGAAAAGAGGATGCTACGATCGCAGGCAATGAAGAGCTGAGTAAACTATCGCAGAGTTGACAATAGACATTGCTTGAGGACAAGCAATAGTTTAAGTTTGGGGGTTTGATAACTTGCAAAAAGAAAGTTATTTGTCCTTTAAACTTAAGCTAAAACAAGGGCAAAAAGAAACAAAGATGCGTTGCTTCAGTGCAATAAGAAAGGAAAATGTGATAATTGTATGCGGCGAGCTATATTCATGTATGCGGTGAGAAATTATAAAATATAGGGCACTAACGCAACTAATTCAGTTGTTTTCCAAAGTTTCATCTCTGCGCAGGCACACATCCCGAGACGATCAAGAGACAGATATGATGGATGAAAGGCCAAACGCTGACACAACGGATAAAACTAACGCAAGTGGGCTGAAAAAGGGCTTAAAAGTTACAAGTTAACTGATGATGACTGAAGCAAGTGGCCAATTACTTGGAGAAGTTAGCTTCACTCGCCTATAAATAGAAGCCACCAGCTCAAGAACTCATAACTCATATTCAGAAGAATTGAGGGATGAGAGTAGAAGACGAAGATCAAGGAGAAAGAGAAATCACAGAGAACTGTGATTAAGAGTAGACTTGCGTTGGCAATGTATTATTGTGTGATGTATTGTTTTACTCGCATGAACTAATTTTCTTCTTCAAGGCTTAGCGCAAGCACCTCATGCGGTGATAAGTATATTATGTAAGCGCATATTTTGATTTAAATGAAACATTAATTGTCTTCTACTTAGTTGCGATATTTTTTTCATTACTAACTCCCGCTTGGCCAGCCAGATGCGGTAGCAGTATGCTAAATCCCTGACAGGTAATGCATGTGGACATCTCTAAGTAGAACAAGTTAGCGCATGTCATGTATTCTTGGTAGCATTAAAATACTACCGTTAAAAGATAGTGCATGCATGAGCTTAGACTGCGTTGTGACTAACGCAATCCCTTGTAAGTATTAGAGAACTAAGCCCCACGCAGGAACTAGCCAAATAATCAATTGACAGTTTTGTGCCAAACGCAGAAGGAGTACCGGAAGGGAAACTTATGATTTTTTCTCATTTAGGCATTAATGGATCAGTTAATCAAAGTATGCGCTACAAGGTTCTTATAAACGCCTGAGGTTGCAACCGCAACAGCCTTGATACCATTCTCCTTTGTACTTTTCCTTTAACTCTTGTCACATGTTTTGCTTCCTGCAAGTCTTATTTTTTCAACCTTACCAACTCTATTAATTATTCTCTTATATAATATCATACGTTTTCGAGTTTAGATCAGTAAATATTATTAAATAACCCTTCCCTGTGGATTCGATCCTGGACTCACCAGGTATTACTTGATTTTGTCAATTTATACTTGGATTGATTAATATCTACGACAAATCTTTATTAATTTATTAAGTATACATCTCATACTAACAAATCATCAATTATCGCCACACAACTCCTAAATAATCCCTGAAACTAGGAGAAGCTATACATACCGACTAGCTAGGCGGGCACATAATGAAATTGAAGAACAACTATAACTCAAGATGACCTAATCAAATAGAATTTCCATATTTTATCAATATAACAATCACATAATTCTTAACCCATGCCTACAAAGATATTAGTTCATGATTGAAAACATAAAACACGTTAGAATCTCAATAAGCACATCCATAATACGAAATACAAAAGAAATACTAATCCTTTTAGTAATTGGAGAGATGAAACGGTTGCTCAAAACCACCAAGAACATGGAAGAACTTCGTCTTCTTGAGTGGAATCGCAAATGGTCTTCTTAGATCTCCATTCTGTCGTCAATTCGACCTCCAGCCGATTGATTCGGTCTCCCAATCGTGAATGAATTTATCTCTGACAGCTCTTCCTTTTATAAGATGAGGTTTAACCTAATTAGGTTAATTTAGACACGTGGAGTGACTTCCCAGCCACCTCATTTAATGAATCACGTGCAGCTCACGTGGCCCATTTTGCTGATATGTTGCTGGATCATCAACTTTGCTCTCTTAAACTTGTCAGCATTCATTTTTCTGCAAAAGAAACTCCAAAGCATCAATTCTTATAATTAAGCTAAAACATAAGAAATTCATCTAATAACCTCATCCAAATGGCACAATTAAGATATAAATCAATAGATAATGGACTATAAATAACTCCCTTTTGGAGAGTTATCAAGCGGCGTCGCATTGAATTAGTTGGTTTGCGCTTAACTCAAGTATCTTCTTCACTAAAGTAAGTAACCTTACTAATTTGATAGTCTTAACTAGGCTGGGAGTACTTATATGAATTGTTGTTTATGTATGGTTCGAATTATGAAATGTTGGATTATGTGTGATTTGGTGTTACTGAACATCCTGATTATGTGCATTTGTCTGATCGGTATACTCTAAATATAGTGTTGGTTTAAAAGTATCAAATGCTTAGGGCCTTCCCCCTATTCCCTGATGATTTGCTGAACCCTTGGATCCCACCACCACCTGTTGAGAGAGAAGAGGAAGATGATGAGGCTGGTCAGGAGGACTAGATAAATATTGCCAAGCGAGCATTTATTTTGTCTTATCATTTTTGTTGCTCGCTCATTTTCCTGACTATGTTTGTCTGTTTTTATTATTTATATTTTGCTGGCTGTTGAAAAAATATTAATATGATCTTGTAATTTTTCTTTTTCTTATGTTTAACTGAAATTTCCAAGCATTTCTGTTCTATGAGCACTGAGCATTCCCAACTTAACTAATTTTCTTCTGAATTTTTGAAGCTTGGACTAGTTAGCTTAATTAGATCAAGGTGTTCTTATCTCTAGAAACCTCTTGCTACAACATTTCTTCTAGCCTGGTCATCGCTGCGACAAGAAGATTCTGAGGTAGTGTTGATTTATTTGATCCTCCTTAAGCTTAGTTCTAGTCCCACGCTTAGTTTAAAATTAAGATAGAAAAATTTAAGTTTGGGGGTATAATTTATCATGCTAATAATTCATTGAGGATAATGAATAACTCAAGTTTGGGGGACTTTGTAAACCCGAGACTTTCCTTGGATCATTTACTCTTGTCATCTATTGTGGTTTCATTGTTGAATTTAAGTTGTTGGGATTTCCTAATTTAAAAGAAGAAAAGGAATGAAGAAAAGAATGGAAATAAGGAAGAAAAGAAAAGAAAAGAAAAAGAAAAGGAAAAGGGAAAAAGGAAAAAAAAAGAAAGAAAGGAAAAAGGAAATAACCCATTCGGTGGGTAGTGGATTTGGGAAGACTCCACCACCGACAATCAACTACTTCAGCCCACTACCAGTCATTTTCTTCATCATTTTGCATCCAAAGTTACAGAGCACTTGAGGGAGAGAGTGAGGGAACAAGAAGAAGAAGATTTTCGTGGTTTTGAGGTTGAAGAAGATAGGAAAAGCTCAAGCAAAACAAGCCATTGCAGAATCTGTGTTCAACCTGTCAACCCCTGGTTTTTTATTCGGTTTGAGCTACACAGAAGAAATTAAGAGGTGAGGTTTGATTTTCTTGAAAGTTAATCCATTTTCTAACCAATTTCACGAAGGAAGCTTGAGCTAAATCTAATGAGAAGTTTATGGTTTTTGAAATGGAAAACAGAGCACAGGATTTTCGTGCAAACCAGGAGGATCTCTGGTGTTCTCTGGTGTTTTGAGCATTCTGGGGTGTACAAGTTGAATCAGAAGCTCTATTTGGTATGGTTGGAAAGACTATTCAATTTCCTACAACTTTCATGAAGAATTCGTGAGCCAAAAATGACTTGAAGTAGGTTTATTTGCAGGAGAAAGATAAAGGGCAGTAGAGAACCTCGAATCTGTGTTGTCTATGTTCGGGGCATTTCTGGACAAATTGGTTGGGAATCCCGTTTTCATTTCCTCCGGTAAGTTGTAGAGTGTTCGAAAATGAAGAGTTTGATGTATAGTACATTACTTTTGGTTAAGTATTGAGGAAGTTATGGGTGTTGGAAGTTAGGGTATAGAATCTGGAAAGTAGAATGTGAATGTGATTCATAATTCAATTGTTTAGAAATTCATGAGCATGGAAAGACAAAACTAATGATGGTTCTGATGCTTGGTTTTGGTTGGTTGACAGGCCAAGAGGAAATAGGTCGGGTCTATAAACCAGGGAACTAGCTAAGACGGTGAGTGACAAAATGAATTTCGAAAATTGTTTCCAACGGTTGTTCATGTTTAGATGTTTTACATGCTTTTCTATAAATGATACATGGTTTTTATGAATGGTTTCAAGCTTAAGTTATGAGCTTAGATTTTCTAATGGGGTTTATAAATGAGCATGTGATTATTGAGTTTCTGAAAAATAATTGAAACGACATTCTTTTAAGCCAAGCATGTATTAGCAAGAATTATTTCAAGATTTTCGGTTTTTCCACGAGCAAGCTGAGTAAGCTTGAGTTTTACGAAAGATAACGATAAGCAGGCATGTTCTAATTTGTTCATGTGATTTTTTGAGATTTCTATTGACTACATGACTGAGATATTGATTCCGAGGCTATATGGTATCGTGTGCACACAGGTTATATTCCGTTGTTGACGTTGAGTGTACTCCGTGACAACGATGCTGTCGTGAGTGCTGGGCGGGCCCCACTACATCGTAGGACTAGTAAACGTTGGTTGTACTGGGCATGTCCTACACAACGTAGATCAGTCATGTTAGTTAAAACATTTGATGTACTTGATATGCCTTGCTAGATTTTTAATGACGAACCTGCAATGTTTTAAGAAAGCTTTTATCGTTGCACGTTTATGTTTAACGCCTTGGTGGAGCTGCTTTATGCGTTTAAAGTTTTATCACGTTTTCTGATTTCCGAATGTACAGTTTTAAATTTAGTCACTCACTGGGCTTCATAGCTCACTCTTTCAAAATGTTTTCCCACTTTTCAGGTAGAGATCGAGCTCCCGGTGCCTGATACACTGCCAACGTCTGCTGAAAGTTCCAGATCAAGCTCTAGTACGTGGGTGGAGTTGTATATTGAGTCTGTCTATATTGTAAATGTTTTGTAAGGATTGGATAATTTAGTCCTAGAGGTCGTGGTTGTATAAACCCCAGTTGTATATGTTTTCGGTTGTGATATCTATATCAGGTTATTTTCCAAACCGAGTTATGTCAGGGCAGCACCTCGTGTATGTTGGATGGTTTTCAGGGATTCCGCTGTGTTGTGTTTCATTTAGAATATTTTATATCTAAGATTAGTACGTTTATCAGGTTCAATGTTACAGGAGGGTCAACGGGTATCGTTAGAGGAGGACGATGTTCGTTGGCTTCACGCCATCTTTCGGGCTAAGCTGGCAGGTGGTCCGAGAGTGGGTGTGACAGACTTTTTGCCACTCCGCTTGTTTTGTTCGAACATTCCTCTCCTTCATAATTATTTTTCTAGGTTAATGAGTAACCAGGTACATTTGTGATACCCACAGTTTGTCTTTGCGTCAAAAGATGACCTAGGAAATATGAAAAAAATGAATGAGAAATGAAAATTTTGCTGAGCAAATTCACAGAGCAAAAGTTTTGAAGGATGAATGATAATCCAGCAGTTTTCCTGTCTCCCAGGGCTTAGGTGAGCTTCATCATAAAATGTCTCCATTCTGAGAAGCAAGAGATAGAATAACTAAGGATTTCTTAGCTTAATAATGAGTATTTGGCCTAGTTTGAGGCAAGGGTATACTACACCATAAAGTGGGTCATCTCATGCTTAAGAGCTTATGACTATAGGGCTGCTTTAAGTCTAAAAGGAAAATATATAAACCCCTTGAAAATGTGTTTTAATATGTCTGATAATAGAGATAGGCTGTGGCAAGTTCTTAGGATTAAGTTAACGGTGGTGATTATTTGTCCATGCCGGAAGAATTATTTTGCTGCAGCAGCGCTTGGTTTTGCAGAATGCTCAGGTAAAGGTTGAAGGTAGTGTTGGATTATCTGTTTTGGTTAAGTTATGCTTTGTCTAATGTTTTGAATTCTTAAGGGAAGGTTGGTTAGTATTACTCGGGACGCACAATAGTTCAAGTTTGGGGGTATGATAACTCTCCAAAAGGGAGGTATTTAGGCCTTAGTTTTATAGTGTTTTGTGTGTCATTGGTGCAGAATTGGGTTGCTTTTAGATGAATATTATATGTTTTAACCCATTTGGAAGAATGCATGCTTTGGAGTTATTTTGTGCAGAATATATTGCTGAGCGACTTGAGGGAGCAAAATCTGTGATCCAGCAAAGCAAGGAGCAAAACTGCCACGTCACAGCTCGTTATCCATTTTAATGAGCCGAAGTTTGTTGAGCTATTCTCGGATTTAAGAAGCTTGGCAAGCCTGCCACGTGTCCAATTTCACCTAATAAGGGCTTGCTATCACTCTATAAAAGAAGGAGCCGTCTCAAGTCAAATTCATTCCTTTCTTGGGAGGAACATTTCACTCTTGGAAAGTTCATTTCCACTTTTGGGAGCCGAATAGAGGAGGAAAGATTGGAGACTCAAGAAGACCATCAACTATGAGTTTCTTCAAGGGAATTTACTTTTTCTTGTAATTTCTAGTAGTTATGGATGCACATACTCAGATTGTAGCGTGTGTTATCATGAGCTTTATGAACTAAATCTACTTAGGTGTTGGTTAGGAAGTATGTAATTGTCGTGCTTTACTCTCTATGCAATATATGTTGATTTGAACCTCTTGATTAATTGTTGTGCATATTTCTATTTTGTGCCCGCCTGGCCAGCCGGTATGAATATCAGGTGGTTTGGACGAACATGATCCAAACTTTGCTCTGTTTTAGTTTTGGAGAGTTTGGAAACAAAAGTTTGTCCCAATGAGAGTTTTTCATCTGGTTTGGACAAATAGGGTCCAAGCTTTGCTCCGTTTGTGTTTTGGAGAGTTTGGAACCCAAAGTTCATCCCAATGATAGTTCTTTCAGGTGGTTTGGACGAACATGATCCAAACTTTTCCCCGTTTTAGTTGTGGAGAGTTTGGAAACCAAAGTTCGTCGCAATGAGAGTTTTTCATCATGTTTGGACGAATAGGGTCCAAACTTTTCTCTGTCTGCGTTTTGGAGAGTTTGGGACCCAAAGTTCACGCAATGAGAGTTCTTTTAAGTTGCTTGGACGAACATTGTCCAATCTTTGCTCCATTTTAGTTTTGAAGAGTTTGGAAACCAAGGTTCGTCCCAATGAGAGTTTTTCATATGCTTTGGACGAATAGGGTCCAAACTTTTCTCCGTCTGCGATTTGGAGAGTTTGGAATCCAAAGTTTTTCCAAATGAGAGTTCTTCAGGTGGTTTGGACAAACATAGTCCAAACTTTTCTCCGTTTTAGTTGTCGAGAGTTTGGACAACAAAGTTTATCCCAATGAGAGTTTTTCATCATGTTTGGACGAATAGGGTCCAAACTTTTCTCCATGTGCGTTTTAGAGAGTTTGGGACCCAAAGTTCGAGCAATGAGAGTTCTTTCAGGTTGCTTGGAAGAACATGGTCCAATCTTTGCTCCGTTTTAGTTTTGAAGAGTTTGGAAACCAAAGTTCGTCCCAATGAGAGTTTTTCATCTGGTTTGGACAAATAGGGTCCAAGCTTTGCTCCATTTACATTTTGGAGAGTTTGGAACCCAAAGTTCAACCCAATGGTTCTTTCAGGTGGTTTGGACGACACATGATCCAAACTTTGCTCCGTTTTAGTTTTGGAGAGTTTGGAAACAAAAGTTCGTCTCTCATAGAGGTTTTCATCTGGTTTGGACGAATAGGGTCCAAACTTTGCTTTGTCTGCGATTTCGACAGTTTTGAATCCAAAGTTCATCCCAATGAGAGTTCTTCAGGTGGTTTGGACAAACATGGTCCAAACTTTGATCTGTTTTAGTTTTGGAGAGTTTGAAAAGCAAAGTTCGTCCCAATGAAATTTTTTATCTTGTTTGGACGCATAGGGTCCAAACTTTGTTCTGTCTGTGTCATACCCCCTCCCAAACTACCTGCTAGCTTAGTCCGGGAGATGGCGTGAAGCCAACAGACATCGTCCTCCTCTAACGATACCTGTTGACACTGCTAATCGTTCAGCCTGATAAACATGCTAATCTTAGATATGGAATACTTTACATGCAACACAACACATCGGAACCTTGAAAACCTTTACACATACATGAAGTGCAGTCCTGACATAACTCAGTTTGGGAAATAACCTGATAGAGACATCACAACCAAAACATATCCAACTAGGGTTTACACAACCAGAACATCTAGAGCTTACATAAACCGTAAACTATCCAATTCTTACAAAGACATTTACAATACAAACAGACACAATGTACAACTCCACCCACGTACTGGAGCTTGATCTTGAAGCTTTAAGTAGGAAACAAACTTTGGCAGTTATCAGGCACAGGGAGCTCGATCTCTACCTGAAAAGTGGGATAACATTTTGAAAGAGTGAGCTACGAAGCCTAGTGAGTGACTAAATTTAAAACTCTAAATCCGCAAATCAGAACACGTGATAAACCTTTAAACGTATAAATTTGTTCAATCAAAGCGTTAAACATAATCATGTAATGATAAAAGCTTTCTCAAATACTCCGCAAGTACGTCATTAAAATCTAGCAAGGCGAGTCAAGTATATCAAACATTTTAACTAACATGACCGATCTACGTTGTGTAGGGCACGCCCAGTACAACCAACGTTTACTAGCTCTTCGATGTAGTGGGGCCCATCCAGCACTCCCATCGTCTTTGTCGTAGTGGGGCCCATCCAACACTCACGACAGCATCGTTGTCACGGAGTACACTCAACGTCAACAACGGAATATAACCTGTGTGCACACGGAACCATATAGCCTCGGGCTCAATATCTCAGTCATGTAATCAATAGAAATCTCAAAAAACCACATGAAAACATTAAAACATGCCTGCTTATCTTTATCTTTCGTAAAACTCAAGCTTACTCAGCTTGCTCGTGGAAAACTGAAAATCTTAAACAATACTCGCTAAAATATACTTTGCTTAAAATGATATCGTTCCAACTACTTTTCAAAAAGTCAATAATCACGTGCTCACATATAAATTTCATTAGAAAATCTAAGCTCAAAACTCATGCTTGAAACCATTCATAGAAATCATGTATCATTCATAAGTTCAGATTCAAGCATGTAAACCATCTAAGCATAAATAACAGTTTAGAAATCATTTTCGAAATCTGTTTTGTCAATCACAGCCTTGCCTAGTTCCCTAGTCTATAGACTCGGTGATAACTCTCCAAGAGGGAGGTAATCAGGCCTTAGTTTTATAGTGTTTTGTGTGTCATTGGTGCTAAATTGGGTTGCTTTTAGTTGAATATTATATGTTTTAACCCATTTGGAAGAATGGATGCTTTGGAGTTATTTTATGTAGAATATATTGTTGAGCGACTTGAGGGAGCAAAATCTGTGATCCAGCAAAGCAGGGAGCAAAGCTACCACGTCACAGCTCGTTATCCATTTTAATGAGCCGAAATTTGTTGAGCTATTCTTGGATTTAAGAAGCTTAGGAAGCCTGCCACGTTCTAGTTAGGGCTTGCTATGCTATAAAAGGAGTCGTCTCAAGTCAAATTCATTCCTTTCTTGGGAGGAAAATTTCACTCTTGAAAAGTTTATTTCAACTTTTGGGAGCCGAATAGAGGAGGAAAGATTGGAGACTCAAGAAGACCATCAACTACGAGTTTCTTCAAGGGAATTTACTTTTTCTTGTAATTTCTTGTAGTTATGGATGTAAACCCGAGACTTTCCTTAGATAATTTTCTCTTGTCGTCTATTGGTGGTTTCATTGTTGGACTAAGTTGTGGGGAATTATCAATTTAAAAAGAATGGAAATAAGAAGAAAGAAAAGGAAAAGGAAAAGAAATCAGCAAAACAAAAAAAAAAAAAAGAAAATGAATGGGAAAGGACAGCAAGAATCTCCACCACCGAGAACCAACTTTATCAGCCCAATATCAGCCTCATTTCTCATCCTTTTCCACTAAAACTTTCAGAGCACTTTAAGGAGAGAGTGAAGGAGGAGGAAGAAGAAGAATTTCGTGGTTTGAGGTTGAAGAAGATAGGGAAAAGCTCATGCAAAGCCAGCCATTGCAGGATCTGAGATCAACCTGTCAACCTCTGGTGTTTTATTCGGTTTGAGCTACACAGAAGGAATCAAGAGGTGAGGTTTGATTTTCTTGAAATTTAGTTCATTTTCTAACAAATTTCATGAAGGAAGCTTGACCTAAATCGTATGAGAAGTTGATGGATTTTGGAATGGAAAACAGAGCACAGGATTTTCGAGCAAAGCAGGAGGATCTCTGGTTTTCTCTGATGTTTTGAGCATTCTGGGGTGTACAAGTTGAATCCGAAGCTCTATTTGGTATGGTTGGAAAGCTTATTCAATTATCTACAACGTTCATGAAGAATTCGTGAGCCAAAAATTACTTAAAGTAGGTTTAATTTCAGGAGGAAGATAAAGGGTAACAGAGAAGCTCGAATCTGTGTTGTCTGATTTCGGGGAATTTCTGGACAAATTGGTTGGGAATCTCGTTTTCATTTCTTCAGGTAAGTTGTAGAGTGTTCGAAAATAAAGAGTTTGATGTGTATTTCATTAATTTTGGTTAAGTATTGAGGACGTTATGGGCGTTGGAAGTTAGGGTATAGAATCTGGAAATCTGGAGAGTAGAGTGTGAATGTGATTCTTAAACCAATTGTTTAAAAATTCATGAGCATGGAAAGACAAAGTTATCTATGGTTCTAATGCTCGGTTTTTGTTATTTGACAGGCCAAGAGGAAATAGGTCGAGTCTACAAACCGGGGAACTAGATAAGACAGTGAGTGACAAAATGAATTTCGAAAATGTTCTTAAACGGTTGTTCATGATTATATGTTTTACATGCTTTCCTATGAATGATACATGGTTTTTATGAACGGTTTCAAGCATGAGTTTTGAGCTCAGATTTTCTAATGAGGTTTATATATGAGCACGTGTCTAATGACTTTATGAAAAGTAGCTGAAACGATATCTTTTAAAGCAAAGTATGGTTAGCAAGTGCTTTTAAACGATTTCGAGTTTTTCACGAGCAAGCTGAGTAAGCTTAAGTTTTTCGAAAGATAGCGATAGGCAGGCATGTTTTAAGGTTTCCATGTGATTTGCTGTCGTGAGTGCTGGGCGGGCCCCACTACGACAAAGACGATGGGAGTGCTGGGCGGGCCCCACTACATCGTAGGACTAGTAAACGTTGGTTGTACTGGGCGTGCCCCACACAACGTAGATCGGTCATGTTAGTTAAAACGTTTGATGTACTTGATAAGCCTTGCTAGATTTTTAATGACGAACTTGCGAGATATTTTAGAAAGCCTTTTTCATTACACGTTTATGTTAAACGCTTTGATTGAGCATATTTATACGTTTAAAGGTTTATCACGTGTTTTGACTTCCAGATTAGAGTTTTAAAATTAGTCACTCACTGGGCTTCATAGCTCATTCTTTCAAAATGTTTTCCACCTTTCAGGTAGAGATCGAGCTCCCGGTGCCTGATACACTGCCAACATCTGCTGAAAGTTATAGATCAAGCTCCAATACGTGGTTGGAGTTGTATATTGGGTCCGTTCATATTGTAAATGTTTTGTAAGGGTTGTATAATATCTTCCTAGAGGTCGTGGATGTATAACCCTAGTTGTATATGTTTTGGTCGGGATATCTATATCAGGTTACTTTCCAAACCAGGTTATGTCAGGGCTGCACCATGTGTATGTTGAAAGTTTTCCGTGGATTCCGCTGTGTGGTGTTTCACATAGAATGTTTTATATCTATGATTAGTATGTTTATCAGGTTCAATGTTTCAGTAGGGTCAACAGGGATCGTTAGAGGTGACGATGTCTGTTGGCTTCACGCCGTCTTTCGGGCTAAGCTAGCAGGTGGTCCGGGAGGGGGTGTGACAATGGATGCACATACTCAGATTGTAGTGTTTGTTATCATGAGCTTTATGAACTAAATCTACTTAGGTGTTGGTTAGGCAGTATGTAATTGCCGTGATTTACTCTCTATGCAATATATGTTGATTTGAGCATCTTCATTAATTGTTGTGCATATTTCTATTTTGTGCCCACCTGGCCAGCCGGTATGAATATCACTTGTTTTAGGGATGATTTGAGAAGTGTGTGACATTTAATCACACTAGATCATTATGTATTGGTGAACGCCAGTGACTGAGCTAGGGATAGCCAGTTGCCTAGTGCTTGATCGGTAGCACATCATTGGAGTTGAAACACATTCCAAAAAATCCAGAGTTCCGGGAGGATCCGGCTGATCAGACTGCGAGAGAATTGCCTAATCAATAATATTGCTAGAGCTTTGAAACAATTACTAAATCCTGACCAACACCTGTTTCCATTCTGCCTACTTTATTTGTTTACTTTCTGTTCTGTCATTTCTTTTGCTTCAGCATTATATCAAAATCAATCATTTTAACCACTTTTGAAACCATTAAGAAGTTATACAAAATAGAAAAAGTGAGAGCTATTCAGCCCCGTGTATTCGATTAATACTTATTACTTGCTGCGGATTATGTATGCTTGCACAGTGTTCTAGAGTCTATTTTTACTACATTTTTACCCACTCTGGAAACCCAACACTCGGCCTATTTCCTCTTGTCCTGTCAAACAAACCAAAACCGAGCATCAGAACTACAAATAGTTTTGTCTTTCTATGCTCATGAATTCTAAACTCTAGAAATAAAATCACATTCCGCACTTTTTCCAGATTTTCCAAATTCAATACTCTAAGTTCAAACACTCACAACTTCCTCGATACTTGACCAAAAGTAATGTAATATATATCAAACTCTTCATTTTGGAACCCTCTACAACTTACGTGAAGGAATGAAAGTGAGATGCCCAACGGATTTGTCCAGAAATCCCCCGAACACAACAAATCTAGATTCGTGCTTCTCTGCTACCCTCTACTTTTCTCCTGAAATTAAACCTACTTCTAGTCATTTTTGGCTCACGAATCCTTCATGAAAGACATAGGAAATTAAATAAGTATTCCAACCATACCAAATTTTGCTTCTAATTCAACTTGTACACCACAGAATGTTTGAAAAACCAGAGAAAACCAGAGACCCTTCAGATTTGCACGAAAAATTTGTGCCCTGTTTTGCCCTTCAAAAATCATTAACTTAACATCAGATTTAGCTCAAGCTTCCTGCATGAAATTTGTTAGGCTTCATTTGATAACCATTTAGTTTTGGGTTTTTTATTTTTGAAAATTAAGCTTATACACACATACGGACCTATAAGTTACTTGGTTGTAGTATTAATCTTCTACCTTGTTTTCAAAAACCATGTCCAATTCTGGAAACAAAAAAAAAAGTAGTTTTCAAAACTTGTTTTTTGTTTTTAAATTTGGCTAGGAATTCAAATGCAACCTTAACTAGGATGAAAGCCATGGTAAGAAATTTAGGAGAAAACATGTATAATTTTCAAAAACAAAAAACAAAAAACCAAATGGTTATCAAACAGGGCCTTAGAAAATGGATTAACTTTCAAGAAAGTCAGGCCTCACCTCTTAGTTCTTCTTGTGTAGCTCAAACCGAATTAAAAACAAGAGATAGGCAAATTGAACAAAGATTTTGCCATGGTTGAACTTGCATGAGCTTTCCCCTCTTTTCTTCAACCTCAAACCTCCAGTGAGCTTCTTCTTCTTCTTCCTTCACTCTCTCTCTCGAAAGGTTCTGAAATTTTGAGGGTAAATGAAAAGAAAGTGGGCTGAAATCACTTTTGATGGTGGTGGATTCTTCTAGCACCGAAAGTGGATTTTTCCGTTTTCTTTCTTTTTTTGTTTTGTTTATCCTATTCCTATTTTCTTTTCTTTTCTCTTCTTCTTTTCTTTTCTTTTTTGTTTTGATTTCCTTTCTTTTCTTTTCCTTTAAATAAACTCCAAAATTATCAAAGACAACCTCAACCAAAAGCTTTGCCATTTTTCTTCAACAATGAAACAACAATAACTTAAATCCAACTTCCTACAATATGTGACAAGAGCAAATAATCCAAGGGAAGTCTCGAGTTTACAACTTACCTCCCCCTTATGAAATTTCGTCCTCGAAATTTAGAAGTCCTTAGGTGAAGAGTGTCAGGTAACTCCTCCTCATCTGGTCTTCTGACTCCCAGGTTGCCTCCTCCACTCCGTGATGTCTCCAAGGGACCTTCACAAGTGGGATCGTCTTATTCCTCAAAATTTTCTCTTTTTTGTCGAGAATTTGAACCGCTTCCTCTTCATAACTCAAGTCTTCTTTCAGCTCAACCGGTTGCGCTTGCAACACATGTGACAGATCTAGAATATATTTCCTCAACATGGACACATGAAAAACATAGTGTATACGAGCAAGTTCTGCTGGCAACTCAAGTCTATAGGTTGCTGGCCCAACTCGTTCTGTTATCTGGTAAGGACCAATATATCTAGGACTCAGCTTACCTTTCCCCCCAAAGCGTAGAATACCTCTCCACGAAGATAACTTCAAGAAAACTTGATCTCCAACTTGGAATTCTAAGTCTCTTCGTCGCTTATCTGCATAGCTCTTCTATCGATCCTGAGCTATTTTAAGGTTCTCTCTAATCAGCTTGATACTGTCTGTCGTAACTTGTACCAACTCAGGACCAACTAGCTTCCGCTCTCCCACTTTGTTCCAGCACACAGGAGTTCTGCATGGTCTGCCATACAAAGCCTCGAATGGTGCCATGCCGATACTAGACTGATAGTTGTTATTATAAGCGAACTTCATAAGTCATAAGTGGGTATCCCTGAAGGATTTGAATTCCGTAATTCCGTAAAGCGGAAGCGTGATTGGGACCGATTCGTAATTAATTTTGTTTAATCTAAAATACCAATACATTGGCAATAATCTTAGAACTATTATAAATTTATATTAAGGCTAAGCATACGAAAATATTAGATCTAAATATAATTTATATAGTAACAAATTAGTTACTGTCGTTGACGACTTAGATTAAATTCACCAACTGCTTGTGAAATAATCACGAACTATTGCGAACACCACCACTATGGCTACACCAGTATGACTCTGAGACTTCTAGAGGCAGGAGACTGGTGGGAGTTTAGAAGGAGCCTTCAGAGGAATTCTCTGAGAGTAGGAGAATGAATGAGATACCTTTCACCCCACCCCAGGGGTCCTATTTATTTGAAAAGACGAAAACCTTTTCCTAATAGGAAAAGGTCATGAATAAGATCAAATCTATTATCTTATTCATATCTAATTTTAATAAATCATTAATTAATTACCCAATTAAATATCACATATTTAGTCTTAGGGATTTTATTAAATTATTTATATTAATATGAATCCAATTCATATTAATTATTTGAACTCTTTCAAATATTTTATCTCAAGAATTCATTTTGAAATTAATTCAAAATTATATTATAAAGTTTCATAAACTTTATATTATAATGTATCAATATACATTATATGATTCCCCTAAATAAATTGAACACTTTCAATTTACAATTTATACTTAATTGCCTCAAGTCTCTTTACGAGCTACCAGTGGGACCTAATGGACCTACAGATCAGAAGCTCCAACGATATGAGACTAATTGACTAAACTCATTAACCAAGTTAGTCAACATTCGTTAACTGTGGGTCACTCCACTAAAGACCCACGGCTTCACTCTTCTCACTGTAGAATATTTCTGTGTCCACGGATATTGACCAATTCAGTAAATCAATCCTTCACGTGTGTTCGTAACACCAGCTGGGTCAAATTACTGTTTTACACCTAGGTTACCTCTGGTTCCTTGAGTACCACTGATCCCTCTAATGAACAAGTTGTTTAGGGTCCAACCACTAAACAGGAGTTCCTCTCGGGCTAGGAAAGGACGGCGCGCCTTTGTTCAAGCCCCAGAATCAGCCCTTAAGGGAACACTCATCTACTTACCCCAATAGGGGAAGGAGTGAATTCCATCTTGTACTGTTATGTTCCCAGCCCCCATTCGATCTTGCCTCTGAAATGATAGGATTATTGAGTTGGCGAACTGGCCACTATCACCCATACAAATCTAAGGACAATCCCTCCTGAAAAGAGTTCATAGCAAACTCAGGATTGAGATTGAGTTACCTAGGTCATCCTATTGAAATAGAAACCTAAACTAGTATAAGGCGTTCCATCTAGTGGTTACTATTTCGCGGTCCGGTCTTATGCAAACTCATTGCATAGGATACCCCCACCTGCATGTCTTCTACATGGATGCTTTGGATCATTGCATTTGTATCGAATACAAGGTGGGCCGTATTGAAGGTGTTCATATAACACATGCGGAAGCAATTGAAGATGGAAAGCACTTAACTATATTAATTTTACTCCTAAAGCATGCTTGTTCTAAAGAAACCAGAACATAGAGTTTTGAAGAACCAACCTTTTGTAGCTCAAATGGATGGACCTCCTTGTAATGTTTTCCTTCTCCAATCAACTCTGGACAACCGTTAGTGTCTTCCCTACTATTCTCCGGGCCAAGAACGACTTGTGGGAGTCTATAGTGATAGGAAATGGGAAGAGAATGCTTGAAGGTCCAAGTACTTGAGAGATATGTGGAGATGAGTGAGTTTGAGAGCAAATTCCAAGAGCATAACAGTAAGGAAATGGCTCTCTTTGGCTTCAATCTGATTTACCCTCTACTTATAGAGTGATCCCATGCAAAGAAAAGCCTCAAGATGCAAGACACATGGTGGAGATTCGAGCCAAAGTGGATTCTAGGTGTTGAAGTATCAATACATGCAACCAGTGCATGGATGTGTTGTATTCCACTTTGTATCTTCATGCAAGAGTGGGAATCCAACTTAATCCACTAACTTCAATTTGAAATTTGATTTCAAGCTTGCAAATTAACCCTAATTTCAATTCTAAATTGAAATTTATTTCTTGGTAATTAATTTGAAACATTTCCAATTAATTTGATATGATTAATCCAATTAATCATTGTCACATTGTGCAATAATATATGATTCCTAATTCATATATATAGTATTTAAAACACTTTTAAATACTTTATCTCTCATTTTCTAATTTAATTCATAATTAAATTATTGTGTCAAACACAATTTACGATAATACCCTTTTTCCCGATTTTGAACGATTCAAAGAATCCTATCATTTTGTTCTAGGCTTTATTCTGATATGAGCTAGTAGGGGGACCTAATGGACCTATAGATCATGGGCTCCAACAATTCGAGGCTAACCGACTAATCTCATTAACCAAGCTTAACCAACATTCGTTAACTACCGGCACACTCCACTATAGCCCAGTAGTTGCACTCCTCTCACCATAGATATATTTCCGTCCACTTGATTTAACCACGTTCAGTAAGTCGATCCTTCACAGGTTGTTCATAGCTATAGCTAGGTCAAATGACCGTTTTACCCCTATAGTACTCTTGTTCCTTAAGTTCCACTAATCATCTAATGAACAATCGGTTTGTGGTCCAACCATCAAACCTAAGTCCCTCTCAGTCCAACGAGAGGGTGGGGCCCCTTGTTCAAGTCCTAGAGTTAGTACTTAAGGGAACAACCTCTCTACTATCCCTGAAATGGGTAGGAGCGAAATCCGTCTTGCCAGACTATGTCCCCAGCTATCTATCCGATCTTATCCCCAAAATGGTAGGCTTATTGAGTCGGCGAAGACTGGCCACTCTCACCCATGCAGATCAAAGGATAATCTCGTATAAACATGAGTTCATAGTTAGCTCAGGATTAAGATCGAGTTACCTAGGTCATCTTTGTGATATAGTCAGTTTCTACAGTAAACGACGTTATAAAGAGAAAGTGACTTATTTCGCGGTCCAGTCTTATTCAAACTCATTGCATAGGACGCCCCCACTCGAATGTCTCTACATGAACGATTTAGGATCTCATCGTTTGTACTTAATACAAAGTGGGTCGCATCCATAGTGTCCCCAGGATAAGGCACCTAACCCTATCCTTATACTATAGACTATTTTGGCTATAAACTTGAAATTGATCCTATGATATGTTCCTACATATAGTTCGAGTATTCATGTTATAGCCAAGGATCTTAGTTTATTGGATTTAGGTTAATTATTCGCAATTTACATATTCAATAACATCTTTTACTGAATAAACTCAATAACATCTTTATTGGAAATAGAATATGTTTAATGATTTACAAACTACGAATTTATAGGACATTAAACCCAACACGTATCACATAGTGTCACCAGGATAAGGTACCCTGCCTTAGCCCTATACTGTAGACCTTTTAGGTTGTTACATGGACACCGATCCCCGTATGTCCCCACATACTAGTCCAAGTTTCATTTAAACAACCTTGGATCTTAGTTTATTAGATTTAGGGTTTATTAATCCAAACTTGATTTATTCAATAACCAAATTACTGAATCACTCAAATAACGCATTATTGAGATCGATTAATTTGTTTCATTTACTATCTACGAGTTTTAGGGCCTAAATAATGTCTGCTGCTAGCTCAAGATCATGGGTAGGGTAATTACACTCATGCTTCTTCAACTGCCTTGAAGCATAAACTATTACCTTTCATTCCTGCATAAGCACACAACCTAATGCTTACCTCGAAGCGTCACAATAGATTACATACTCCTTACCTGTTACAGGAAGTGTCAGAATAGGAGTTGTCACTAATCTCTTCTTCAGCTCCTGAAAACTCTGTTCGCATTTATCCGACCACTCAAACTTAGCATTATTCCTTGTCAAAGTTGTCAAGGGTAATGCTAATCGTGAGAAATCCTCAACAAAACGTCTGTAGTAACCTGCCAGGCCTAGGAAACTACGTACCTCTGTTGCACTAGCTGGTCTCTCCCAGTTGACAACATCTTCCACTTTCTGCAGGTCAACACTAGCTCCGTCTGGTGAAACTACATGCCCTAAGAACACTACCTGTTTCAACCAGAACTCACATTTGCTGAACTTAGCGTACAACTGTTTATCACGTAGTGTCTATAGAACAATCCTCAAATGTCCCTCATGGGCTTTTCTGTCATTTGAGTAAACTAGTATTTCATCGATGAACACTATCACAAATTTATCTAAATACTGATGAAAAATCTTGTTCATGAGGTCCATGAAAACTGCTGACGCATTCGTTAAACCGAATGGCATCACTAAAAACTCATAGTGCCCACACCTCGTCCTAAATGTTGTCTTAGGAATGTCTAATTCCCTAACCTTTAACTGATGGTATCCTGACCTCAAATCAACCTTAGATAACACTGCTGCTCCCCTTAACTGGTCAAACAAGTCATCGATGCGTGGTAGAGGATACTTGTTACGTATCCTGACCTTGTTTAACTGCCTGTAATCAATGCATAATCTCAGGGTACCATCTTTCTTCTTCACGAATAACACTGGAGCTCCCCAAGGCGATACACTAGGCCTGATGTATCCCTTGTCAACTAGTTCTTGTAACTGCACCTTCAGCTCCTTAAGCTCGCTCGTAGCCACGCCTGTGAAATAGTTGTTGTTCCTGGTAATAATTCAATAGTGAACTCCATCTCTCTATCAGGTAGCAAACCTGACAGATCAGCTGAAAAAACATTAAGAAATTCGTTCACTACAGGAACAACTTCTGGTTTCAACTCTTCTTCCTGCACCTCTACTACGTGTGCAAGAAACGTTGTGCAACCCTTTCCTAGCAACTTCTCAGCTTTCAGAGCTGAAATCAAACTCGTAGGAATAATCTTCCTCTCACCCGTGAAAAACCACTTCTGCCAAACCTGGTTTCCTAAAAGTCACTTCCTTCCTATGGCAATCCATAGAGGCATGGTGAGTGAATAAGAAATCCATTCCCAAAATTACATCCAACGCCTGCAACTCTAGTGAAACAAGATCCACTAACATACTGAGACCTTCTACTAAAACCTCAAAAACACGCAACACTTCATTGACCAGTAAAACGTCACCAACTTGAGTTTATGTAACCAACCCCTCAGATAAAGGCTCTAGCATCCTATTCAGCTTAGTTCGAAACATACTAGAAACAAAGGAATGTGTAGCACCTGGATCCAATAAAACACGTGCAGGTACATTACAAATCAAAACCGTACCAGTAATCTCGTCAGGTGCATCCTCCGCTTCCTGTTGAGTCGTAGTGTAGACTTTTCCCTAGCCTAGGTCTCCCCAGAACTCCATTCTTCCTTGCACCGCTAGTGCCCTCTCCTGCGGCTGCTCAACTGTGTGGGACTCAACTCCCTGGTCCCTCTGAACTGTTGCTTTCAGCTGTGGACAATCCCTCTTGAAATGCCCTAGCTGTCCACACTGGTAACACACACCGGCACCAACAAGAAATTGACCCCGATGATTCCTGCCACAACTTGCACATGGGATTCTCCTGTTTTCACTAGCAACGGACTCCTGACCTGTCTGCGATCTTGTTGCTGAACTAGCAGACTGACTAGGTGCTATAAACCCGAGACTTCCCTTGGATGATTTGCTCTTGTCACATATGATAGGAAGCTGAATTAATGTTGTTGTTGTTTCATTGTAGAGGGAAAATGGAAAAGCTTTTGGGTTGAAGTTGTTTTTGATAAATCTTGGAATTTATTAATTTAAAAAGAAAAAAAAAACAACAACAAAGAAAGTGAAAAGGAAGCTGGAAGGAAATAAAAGAAAAGAAAAGAAATTAAATGAAATAAAGGAAATGGAAAAAAAAAAGAAAGAAAATGGAAAACTCGTTTGGTGCTTGTGTTTTTAAGATAGAACCCACCACCGCTTAAGGTATTTCCACTCATTTTCTCCTTTTTTTCCCATCAAATTTTAGAGAATTTTTCGAGAGAGAGAGTGAAGGAAGAGGAAGAAGAAGCTTTCTACAGGTTTGAGGTTGAAGAAGAGATGAAAGGTTCATGCAAGTTAATGGTTTGAATTCATGAGCATGGAATGAAAAGACTATTATAGTCCTGATGCTCGATTGTGGTTTGTTTGACAGGCCAAGAAAAAATAGGCCGAGTCTACAGACCAGGGAACTAGCCAAGACTGTGAGTGACAAAACGAATTTCGAAAACGATTTCTAAACTGTTATTTATGATTAAATGGTTTACATGCTTGAATATGAACTTATGAATTATACATGATTTCTATGAATGGTTTCAAGCATAAATTTTGAGCTTAGATTTTCTAATGAGGTTTATGTAAACCCGAGACTTTCCTTGGATTATTTGCTCTTGTTACATATTGTAGGAAGTTGGATTTAAAGTTTTTGTTGTTCATTGTTGAAGAAAAATGGCAAAGCTTTTGGTTTAAGTTGTTTTGATAATTTTGGAATTCATGGATTCAAAAGGAAAAAAAAGAAAATAAAGGAAACAAAGCAAATAAAAGGAAAAGAGAAGGAAATATGAAAAGGAAAAAAAAAAAAGAAAGAAACTGAAAGAAAGAAAAGGGGAATTCAGTGCCTAGTGGTTCTAAGGTTATTCCACCACCACCTAAGTTATTTCAACCCATTTTCTTCATCATTTTCCATCAAAATTTCAGAGCATTTCGAGAGAGAGAGTGAAGGAAGAAGAAGAAGAAGCTTGCTGGAAATTTGAGGTTGGAGAAGAGAGGGGAAAGCTCAAGCAAGTGCAGCCATGGCAGAATTCTGGTTCAATCTGCCTATCTTTGGTTTTTAATTCGGTTTGAGCTACACAAGAAGAACTAAGAGGTGAGGCCTTACTTTCTTGAAATTTAATTCATTTTTTAACAAATTTAATGAAGGAAGCTTGAGCTAAATCTGATCTTAAGTTAATCGTTTTTGAAGAGGCAAACAGAGCACATAATTTTCATGCAAATCTGAAGGGTCTCTGGTTTTCTCTGGTTTTTTGAATGTTCTGGGGTGTACAGGTTGAATTAGAAGCTCAATTAGGCATGGTGGGAAAACTTATTCAATTTCCTATAACTTTCATGGAGAATTTGTGCGCCTCAAATGACTAGAAGTAGGTTTAATTTAAGTAGAAAAGTAGAGGGTAGCAGAGAAGCACGAATCTGGATTTGCTGTGTTCGAATGATTTCTGGACAAATCCGTTGGGAATATCATTTTCATTCCATGAAGTAAGTTGTAGATGGTTCCAAACTGAAGCATTTGATATATAGTACATTAATGTTGGTCAAGTATTGAGAAAGTTGAGTGTTTGAAGTTAGGGTATTAAATCTGGAAAATTTGGAAAAGTGTGGAATTTGATTTTAATTCTAGAGTTTAGAATTCCTGAGCATAGAAAGAAAAGACTATTTAAGGGTCTGATGCTCGATTTTGGTTTGTTTGACAGGCTAAGAGGAAATAGGCCGAGTCTACGGACTGGGGCACTAGCCAAGACTGTGAGTAACAAAACAAATTTCGAAAATGATTTCTAAACTGTTATTTATGCCTAAATGTTTTACATGCTTGAATATGAACTTATGAATTATACATGATTTCTATGAATGGTTTCAAGCATAAGTTTTGAGCTTAGATTTTCTAATGAGATTTATATACGAGCACGTGATTATTGACTTTCTGAAAAGTAGCTGAAACGATATCATTTTAAGCAAAATATGTATTAGCGAGTATTGTTTAAAGATTTTAAAATTTTACACGAGCAAGCTGAGTAAGCTTTAGTTTTATGAAAGATAAAGATAAGTAGGCATGTTTTAATGTTTTCATGTGATTTTCAGAGACCTCTATTGACTACATGACTGAGATATTGAGCCCGAGGCTATATGGTACCGTGTGCACATAGGTTATATTCTGTTGTTGACGTTGAGTCTACTCCGTGACAACGATGCTGTCGTGAGTGCTGGGCGGGCCCCACTACGACAAAGACGATGGGAGTGCTGGGCGGACTCCACTACATCGTAGAGCTAGTAAACGTTGGTTGTACTGGGTGTGCCCTACACAACGTTGATTTGTCATGTTAGTTAAAATGTTTTATATACTTGATATGCCTTGCGAGATTTTAATGACGTACTTGCGGAATATTTGTGAAATCTTTTATCGTTACACGTTTATGTTTAACGCTTTGATTAAACAGATTTATACGCTTAAAGATTTATCACGTGTTCTGATTTGCGGATTTACAGTTTTAAATTTAGTCACTCAAAGGGCTTCGTAGCTCACTCTTTCAAAATGTTTTCCCACTTTTCAGGTAGAGATCGAGCTCCCAGTGCCTGATAGCTGCCAAAGTCTGTTTTCTGCTAGAAGCTTCCAGATCAAGCTCTAGTAAGTGGGTGGAGTTGTACATTGTGTCTATTTGTATTGTAAATGTCTTTGTAAGAATTTGATAGTTTATGGTTGTGTAAGCACTAGATGTCGTGGTTGTGTAAACCCCAGTTGGATATGTTTTTGGTTGTGATATCTCTATCAGGTTATTTTCCAAACTGAGTTATGTCAGGGCTACACTTCATGTATGTCCAAAGGTTTTCAAGGATTTCGTTGTGTTGTGTTGCATGTAAAGTATTCCATATCTAAGATTAGCATGTTTATCAGGTTCAACGATTCAGCAGGGTCAACAGGTAACGTTAGAGGAGGACGATGTCTGTTGGCTTCACGCCATCTCCCGAACTAAGCTAGTAGGTAGTTCGGGAGGGGGTGTGACAACTTGGTATCACAGCAGTTAGCTCCATGGGATATGAGACAGAGTAGTTAGCGTTAAGAAGAAACTAGAAAGTAAATACTTAGACGTTGTGTCAATTCAGATAGAACTAGAAGAGTATGGTCCAAGTATGGATAAGGTTAAGTCCAGTCAGGACTAGAATGTGGGTAGAAGTTCAGTATCATGCATCTGAGTTAAGTATCTATAGCATGTCTGATGTATTGACATGTTATAGGAGTCATGCCCCCACATACTAGCAGACGACCCAGGCAGAACCAGGACGGGACGCAGGATCCTACCTAGAGTCAATCTGAAGGGGGATCCAATACCCCGAGAGTTTAGACTAGGGCAGGAAACGAGCAGTTTGCTAGATCTGCTCAAGAGGTAGGTAGGCCAGAGAGAGCAGGGCTTAGTGATCCGAAAAAGATGTATGGAATTGAACGACTGAAAAAATTAGGAGCCATAGTGTTTGAGGGTTCCACAGATCCGACTGACGCCGAGGTTTGGTTTAATATGCTTGAGAAATGCTCTGATGTGAAGAGTTGTCCTGAGGAGCGGAATGTCAGATTTGCCACATTCCTATTGCAGAAAGAGGCAGAGGGATGGTGGAAATCCATATTAGCCAGGCATAGTGATGCACGTACCTTAGACTGGCAGACATTCAGAGGCATATTCGAAGACAAATATTATCCCAGCACATACTATGAGGCAAAGAGAGATGAGTTTCTGGGGTTGAGGCAAGGGTCACTTTCAGTGGCCGAGTACGAGAGAAAGTTACCGAGCTTTCACGGTATGCTGATGTGATTGTGGCATCTGAGAGTGGCAGGTGTCGAAGGTTTGAAAGAGGGCTGCGTTTTGAGATACGTACCCCGGTTACAGCTATTGCTAAGTGGACGGATTTTTTCTCAGTTAGTAGAGACTGCCCTATGTGTGGAGCAGAGTATAACAGAGGAGAAGTCAGTAGTGGAGCCTAGTCGTGGGGCTTCAACAGCTAGTGGTTTCCAAGGTCGTGAGCAGCAGAGGTTTACACCTGGAGTGAATGTTTTAGACCGTCAAGACTTATTGTCGGTCTGGTGGCCAGTCATTGAGGCAGATGAGTTCAGGTTGTGCCTATCAGAGGCAGAGCCAGAGAGCACCCAGTCAGTCTGCTAGTTCAGTAGAAAGACCGCAAACGGGTCAGGAGTCCGTTGCTAGTGAAGCCAGGAAAAACCCCATGTGCGAGTTGTGGCAGGAATCATCGGGGTCAGTGTCTTGTTGGTGCCGGTGTGTGTTACCAATGTGGACAACCAGGGCATTTCAAGAGGGATTGTCCACAGCTGAGAGCAGCAGTTCAGAGGGACCAGGGACTTGAGTCCCACACAGTTGAGCAGCCGAGTGTCTCAGCAGCTGCAGGAGAGGGCACCAACGGTGCAAGGCAGAAGGGAGTTGTGGGGAGACATAGGCAGCAGGGAAAAGTCTACGCTTTGACTCAACAGGAAGCGGAGGATGCACCAGACGTGATTACTGGTACTGTTTTTATTTGTAATGTACTTGCACGTGTTTTATTAGATCCAGGTGCTACGCTTTCCTTTGTTTCTAGTATGTTTCTAACTAAGTTGAATAGGATGCTAGGGCCTTTATCTGAGGGGTTAGTTATAATACACTCCAGTTGGTGACGTTTTACTAGTCAATGAAGTGTTGCGTGATTGTTAGGTTTTAGTAGAAAGTCTCAGTATGTTAGTGGATCTTCTTCCACGAGAGTTAGTGCAGGCGTTGGATGTAATTTTGGGAATTGATTTCTTATTCACTCATTATGCTTCTATGGATTGCCATAGGAAGGAAGTGACTTTTAGGAAACAAGGTTTGGTTTAAGTGGTTTTCAGGGGTGAGAGGAAGATTATTCCTACAAGTTTGATTTCAGCTCTGAAAGCTGAGAAGTTGCTGAGAAGGGGTTGCACAGCGTTTCTTGCACACGTAGTAGAGGTGCAGGAAAACAAGATGAAACCAGAAGATGTTCCTGTAGTGAATGAATTTCTTGATGTTTTTCCAGCTGATCTATCAAGTTTGCTACCTGATAGAGAGGTGGAGTTCACTATTGAATTGTTACCAGGAACAACACCTATTTCACAGGCGCCGTACAGAATGGCTCCGAGCGAGCTTAAGGAGCTGAAGGCGCAGTTACAAGAACTAGTTGACAAGGGATACATCAGGCCTAGTGTATCGCCTTGGGGAGCTCCAGTGTTATTCGTTAAGAAGAAAGATGGTTCCCTGGGATTATGCATTGATTACAGGCAGTTAAACAAGGTCACGATACGTAACAAGTATCCTCTACCACGCATCGGTGACTTGTTTGAAGGTGTTCATATAACACATGCGGAAGCAATTTTAGGATCGGAGGCACTTAACTACATCAAATTTAGAAAATGAAAACATGTTGTCCAAATACCGTAAGGTGAGAGCAGAATTTTTACCAACCTTTTGGAGACCGATTCAACAACTCCCTTTGATTCCTTTGATCACGAACGGTGTGTGGACCACCTCTAGTGTCTTCCCTACTATTCTCCGGGCCAAGAACGACTTGTGGGAGTCTATAGAGATAGGGAATGGGAAGGGAATGCTTGAAGGTTCAAGCACTAGAGAGATATATGGAGATGAGTGAGTTTGAGACCAAAATCCAGCAGCATAACAATATGGAAAATGGCTCTCCTTCCTTTGAATCTGATTCATACTCCTTATATAGACATCTTCCATGCAAAGAGAAGCCTCATGACACTAGACACATGGTGAAATTGCAACTCAAAGTGGATTCTAGGTGTTTAATTCACAACACATGCAACTAGTGCATGGTTGTGTTGTTTTCCACTATGCATCAACATGCAAGAGTGGGAATGCCACTAAATCCACTTAAAATTGAATCTAAATTCTCAATTTTCAGCTTGCAATTCATTCCTATTTCAATTCAAAATTGAAATTGATTTCTAGGCAATTAATTTGTACAATTCCAAGTAATTTTTACATGATTAATCCAATTAATCTTTATCACCTAGTGCCATGAATTATATATGATTCCTAATACATATATATGGTATTCAAAACACTTTTAAATACTCCATATCTCATTTTCTAATTTAATTCATAATTAAATTATTGTGTCAAACACAATTTACGATAATACCCGTTTTCCCGATTTTGAACGATTCAAAGCTTCCTATCTTTTTGTTCTAGGCTTTGTTCCGATATGAGCTAGTAGGGGGACCTAATGGACCTATAGATCATGGGCTCCAACTATTCGAGGCTAACCGACTAATCTCATTATCCAAGCTAGCCAACATTCGTTAACTACCGGGACACTCCACTATAGCCCGATTGTTGCACTCCCCTCACTATAGACATATTTTTTTGTCCACTTGATTTAACCATGATTAGTAAGTCGATCCTTCACAGGTTGTTCGTAGCTATAGCTTGGTCAAAAGCCCGTTTTACCCCTATAGTACTTCTAGTTCCTTAAGTCCCACTGATCCTCTAATGAACAATTGGTTTATGGTCCAACCAATAAACCGAGTCCCTCTCGGGCCAATGAGAGGGCGGGATCCCTTTGTTCAAGCCCCGGAGTCAGCACTTAAGGGAACAACCTCTCTACTATCCCTAATTCGGGTAGGAGTGAATTCCTTCTTGCACGACTATGTCCCCAGCTATCTACCCGTTCCAATCCCTGAAATGGGAGGCTTATTGAGTCGGCGATACTGAGCCACTCTTACCTATGCAGATCTAAGGATAAGTCCGAATAAACAGGAGTTCATAGTTAGCTCAGGATTAAGATCGAGTTACCTAGGTCATCACATGAAATAGTCAGTCTCGTCAGTAAACAGTGTTATAAAGCGAGAGCGACTTATTTCTTGGTCCTGGTCTTATGCAAACTCATTGCATAGGACGCCCCCACTCGCATGTCTCTACATGGACGATTTAGGATCACATCGTCTATACCACCTATAAAGTGGGCCGCGTCTCATATTGTCTCCAGAATAAGGTACCCAACCCTATCCCTATACTATAGACCGTTTTGGCTATTACTCAAGCTTGATCCACTTTTATGTCTCTACATAAAGCTCAAGTGTTCATCCTATAGCCATGGATCTTAGTTTATTGGATTTGGGTTATTATATGTGCAATTTACTTTATTCAGTAATAACTTTACTGAATTAATCTCGATAACGCCTTTATCGAATAAGTATATAATTCGTTTAACATTCACTATCTACGAGTTTTAGGACACCAATCCCAACAATCTCCCACTTGAACTAAAACTCTAGTTTAGTGGGATGTACTATAATCTATAATAGCAGTGGGTGAATAAATACTTGTATTAATAACAAAGTAAAAATACAATAAACTAGGGCATCTAAATACCCAGTATACTGAGGCATCGATATACCGGTTACATTGTTTGACCAGTTAAGGGGAGAAACAGTGTTCTTTAAGGTTGATTTGAGGTCAGGATACCATCAGTTAAAGGTTAGGGAATCAGATATTCCTAAGACAACATTCAGAACGAGGTATGGCCACTATGAGTTTTTAGTGATGCCATTTGGTTTAACGAATGCGCCAACAATTTTCATCAACCTCATGAACATGATTGTTCATCAGTATTTAGATCAATTTGTGATAGTGTTCATCGATGACATACTAGTTTACTCAATTGACAAAAAAGCCCGTGACGATCATTTGAGGATTGTTCTACAGACACTACGTGATAAACAGTTGTACGCTAAGTTCAACAAATGTGAGTTCTGGTTGAAACAGGTAGTGTTCTTGGGGCATGTAGTTTCAGTGGACGGAGTTAGTGTTGATCTGCAGAAAGTGGAAGCTGTTGTCAACTGGGAGAGACCAGCTAGTGCAACAGAGGTACATAGTTTCCTAGGCCTGGTAGGATACTACAGACGTTTTGTTGAGGATTTCTCACGATTAACATTACCCTTGAAAACTTTGACAAGGAAGAATGCTAAGTTTGAGTGGTTGGATAAATGCGAACGGAGTTTTCAGGAGCTAAAGAAGAGATTAGTGACAACGCCTATTTTGACACTTCCTGTAACAGGGAAGGAGTATGTGTGATCTATTGTGACACTTTGAGGTAAGGACTAGGTTGTGTGCTTATGCAGGAAGGAAAGGTAATAGCTTATGCTTCAAGGCAGTTGAAGAAGCATGAGTGTAATTACCCTACCCATGATCTTGAGCTAGCAGCAGTTGTTTTAGCACTAAAGATCTAGAGACATTATTTATTCGGTGAGAAGTGCCACATTTTCACAGATTAGAAGAGTCTGAAGTATATCTTTGATCAGAAAGATCTGAATCTGAGACAGAGGCGATGGCTAGAACTGATTAAAGACTATGACTATACCATAGAATATCATTCAGGTAAGGTTAACGTAGTAGCAGATGCATTAAGGAGGAAGTCGAGACTTCCGAAGAGTGCCTTGTGTGGTATTTGAGCAACCTTGCTAAGTGAGTTAAGAGGTTTCAGAGCAGTTGTGACTATAGAGAGTTCAGGGAGTCTTTTAGCTCAATTTCAGGTTAGGTCTTCTCTAGTAGCAGAGATTGTGAGAAGACAGCCAAAGGATAGTAACTTACAGAAGATGCTTGCAAAGTCCAAGCAAGGCCCAAAGGCAGAATTTGAGTTGAGAGCAGACGAAGCCATAGTTAAGCAGGGAAGACTATGCGTTCCAAGTATTAGTGAGCTTAAGGTGCTATAATAGAGGAAGCTCACAGTTCAGCTTACGCTATGCATCCAGGAAGCACCAAGATGTACAGAACTCTGAAGAAAACTTATTGGTGGCATGGGATGAAGCGGGAGATAGCCGAATATGTTGATAAATGTTTGATCTGCCAAGAGGTTAAACTAATGAGACAGAGGCCAGGAGGACTACTTAATCCACTGCCAGTGCCGGAGTGGAAGTGGGAGCATATTACCATGGATTTTCTGTTTTGATTACCTCGTACTTCTAGTGGACATCATGGTATATGGGTAATAGTAGACAGACTCACCAAGACAGTGCTATTTATATCGATTAAAGCGACGTCTACACTACATCAGCTAGCTAAGCTATACATCGACAGGATTGTGAGTCAGCATGGAGTGCCAGTGTCCATAGTTTTAGATAGGGATCCGAGGTTTACTTCTAAGTTTTGGCCTAGTGTGCATAAAGCAATGGGAACAAAGTTGAAGTTTAGTACAGCGTTTCATTGCCAGACAGATGGTAAGTCAGAGAGGACCATCCAGACCTTAGAGGACATGCTGAGAGCAGTTTAAGGGAAGTTGGGATACCCACTTATCACTTATGGAGTTTGCTTATAATAACAGCTATCAGTCTAGTATCGGCATGGCACCATTTGAGGTTTTGTATGGCAGACCATGCAGAACTCCTGTGTGATGGAACGAAGTGGGAGAGCAAAAGCTAGTTGGTCCTGAGTTGGTACAAGTTACGTCAGACAGTATTAAGTCGATTAGAGAGAACCTGAAGATAGCTCAAGAACGACAGAAGAGCTATGCAGATAAGCGACGAAGAGACTTAGAATTCCAGGTTGGAGATCAAGTTTTCTTGAAGTTATCTCCGTGGAAAGGTGTTCGTCGCTTTGGGAGGAAAGGTAAGCTGAGTCCTAGATATATTGGTCCTTACCAGATAACAGAACGAGTTGGGCCAGCAGCCTGACTTGAGTTGCCAGCAGAACTTGCTCAAATACATGGTGTTTTTCATGTGTCCATGCTGGGGAAATATATTCCAGATCCATCACATGTGTTGCAAGCGCAACCGATTGGGCTGAAAGAAGACTTGAGTTATGAAGAGGAAGCAGTTCAAATCCTCGACAGAAAGGAGCAAGTTTCGAGGAACAAAACGATCCCACTCGTGAAGGTCCTTTGAAGACATCACGGAGTGGAGGGAGGCAACCTGGGAGTCAGAAGACCAGATGAGGAGGAGTTACCCGACACTCTTCACCTAAGGACTTCTAAGTTTCAAGGACAAAATTTCATAAGGGGGAGGTAAGTTGTAAACCCGAGACTTCCCTTGTATCATTTGCTCGTGTCACATATGATAGGAAGCTGAATTAAAGTTGTTGTTGTTTCATTGTAGAGGGAAACTGGCAAAGCTTTTGGGTTGAAGTTGTTTTTGATAAATCTTGGAATTTATTAATTTAAAAAGAAAAAAAAACAACAACAACAAAGAAAATGAAAAGGAAGCTGGAAGGAAATAAAAGAAGAGAAAAGAAAAGAAATAAACGAGATGGAAAAAAAAGAAAGAAAATGGAAAACCCATTCGGTGCTTGTGTTTTTAAGATAGAACCCACCACCTCTAAAGGTATTTCAACCCATTTTCTCCATCATTTCCCATCAAATTTCAGATCATTTTTCGAGAGAGAGAGTGAAGGAAGACGAAGAAGAAGCTTTCTGGAGGTTTGAGGTTGAAGAAGAGAGGAAAGGTTCATGCAAGTGCAACCATGGCAGAATCTGGGTTAAACCTGCCTATCTTTGGTTTTTAATTCGGTTTGAGCTACACAAGAAGAACTAAGAGGTGAGGCCTAACTTTCTTGAATGTTAATCCATTTTCTAACAAATTTCATGAAGGAAGCTTGAGCTAAATCTGATGTCAAGTTAATGGTTTTTGAAGAGGGAAACAGAGCACAGACTTTTCGTGCAAATCAGAAGGATCTCTGGTTTTCTCTGGTTTTTCGAACATTCTGTGGTGTACAGGTTGAATTAGACGCTCAATTTTGTATGGTTGGAAAGCTTATTCAATTTCGTATGACTTTCATGAAGAATTTGTGTGCCACAAATGACTAGAAGTAGGTTTGATTTCAGGAGAAAAGTAGAGGGTAGCAGAGAAGCACGAATCTAGATTTGCTGTGTTCGGGGGATTTCTGGACAAATCCGTTTGGAATCCCATTTTCATTCCTTCAAGTAAGTTGTAGAGGGTTCCCAAATGAAAAGTGTGATATATAGTACATTACGTTTGGTCAAGTATTGAGGAAGTTATGAGTGTTTGAAGTTAGGGGATTGAATCTGGAAAACTCTAGGAAAAAAGTGAAATGTGATTTTATTTCTAGAGCTTTGAATTCATGAGCATGGAAAGACAAGACTATGATAGTGCTGATGCTCGATTGTGGTTTGTTTGACAGGCGAAGAGGAAATAGGCCGTCTACAGACCAGGGAACTAGCCAAGACTGTGAGTGACAAAACGAATTTCGAAAATGATTTCCAAACTGTTATTTATGCTTAAATGGTTTACATGCTTGAATATGAACTTATGAATGATACATGATTTCTATGAATGGTTTCAAGCATAAGTTTTGAGCTTAGACTTTCTAAGGAGGTTTATATACGAGCGCGTGATTATTGACTTTCTGAAAAGTAGTTGAAACGATATCATTTAAAGTAAAGTATGTATTAGCGAGTACCGTTTAAAGATTTTCAGTTTTTCACGAGCAAGCTGAGTAAGCTTGAGTTTTACGAAAGATAAAGATAAGCAGGCATGTTTTAATGTTTTCATGTGGTTTTTTGAGACTTTTATTGACTACATGAATGAGATATTGAGCCTGAGGCGATATGGTACCATGTGCACACAGGTTATATTCCATTGTTGACGTTCAGTGTACTCCGTGACAACGATGCTGTCATGAGTGCTGGGCGGGCCCCACTACGACAAAGACGATGGGAGTGCTGGGCGGGCCCCACTACACTGTAGAGCTAGTAAATGTTTCTTTTTAGCGCTAACTGCTCTGTCTCATTTCCCATGGAGCTAACTGTTCTGATACCAAGTTTTCACACCCCCTCCCGAACTACCTGCTAGCTTAGTCCGGGAGATGGCGTGAAGACAACAGACATCGTCCTCCTCTAACGATACCTGTTGACCTTGCTGAACCGTTCAACCTGATAAACATGCTCATCTTAGATATGGAATACTTTACATGCAACACAACACAGCGGAACCTTGAAAACCTTTAGATATACATGAAGTGCAGCCCTGACATAACTCAGTTTGGGAAATAACCTGATAGAGACATCACAGCCAAAACATATCCAACTAGGGTTTACATAACAAAAACATCTAGAGCTTACACAAACCGTAAACTATCCAATTCTTACAAAGACATTTAAAATACAAATAGACCCAATGTACAACTCGACCCACGTACTGGAGCTTGATCTGGAAGCTTTAAGCAAAAAACAGACTTTGGCAGTTATCAGGCATCGGGAGCTCGATCTCTACCTGAAAAGTGGGAAAATATTTTGAAAGAGTGAGCTACAAAGCCTAGTGAGTGACTAAATTTAAAACTGTAAATCTGCAAATCAAAACACGTGATAAACCTTTAAACATTCGCAAAACCAGTTATCAGGCACCAGGAGCTCGATCTCTACCACAGAATGTTCGCAAAACCAGAGAAAACTAGAGACCCTTCAGATTTGCACGAAAATTTTGTGCTCTGTTTTCCCCTTCAAAAACTGTTAACTTAACATCAGATTTAGCTCAATCTTCCTTCATGAAATTTGTTAGAAAATTGATTAACTTTCAAGAAAGTCAGGCCTCACCTCTTAGTTCTTTTTGTGTAGCTCAAACCGAATTAAAAACCAGAGATAGGCAGATTGAACCAAGATTCTGCCATGATTGATCTTGCATGAGCTTTCCCCTCTTTTCTTCAACCTCAAACCTCCAGTGAGCTTCTTCTTCTTCTTCCTTCATTCTCTCTCTCGAAAGGTTCTGAAATTTTGAGGGTAAATGAAAATAAAGTGGGCTGAAATAACTTTAGGTGGTGGTGGATTCTTCTAGCACCAAAAATGGGTCTTTCCATTTTCTTTCTTTTTTTGTTTTGTTTATCCTTTTCCTATTTTCTTTTCTTTTCTTTTTTTATTTCCTTTCTTTTCTTTTCCTTTAAATAAACTCCAAAATTATCAATGACAACCTCAACCAAAAGCTTTGCCATTTTGTTTCAACAATGAAACAAAAATAACGTAAATCCAACTTCTTACAATATGTGACAAGGGCAAATAATCCAAGGGAAGTCTCGAGTTTACAGTCTGCATTTTGGAGAGTTTTGAACCCATAGTTCCTGCAATGTGAAGTCCTTCTGATGGTTTGGACGATCATGGTCCAAACTTTGATCAGTTTTAGTTTTGTAGAGTTTGGAAATAAAAGTTCGTCCCAATGAGAGTTTTTCATCGGGTTTGGACGAATAGGGTCCAAACTTTGCTCCGTCAGCGTTTTGGAAATTTTGGAATCCATAGTTGATTCCAGTGAGATTTCTTCAGATGGTTTGGACGAACATGGTCCAAACTTTGCTCCGTTTAAGTTTTGGAGTGTTTTGAAACCAAAGTTTGTCCGAATGAGAGTTTTTCATCTGGTTTGGGCGAATACGGTCCAATTTTTGCTCCGTCTGCGTTTTAGTTGTTGGGTTTTATGCCCTAAAGCTCGTAGATAGTGAATGTAACGGTTAACGGAATATTAATGAAATAATATATATGTATTTTTCCATTAAGTGTTATTAGTTATATAATATTTTTGTCTTTGCCTAAAATAACCCTAATCCAATAAACTAGACATCCTAGGCTGTAGTATGAATCTTGAACGGTATGTAGAGACAGATGGGGATCACTGTCCAAGAAACAACCTAAAAGGTCTATAGTATAGGGATAAGACTGGGTGCCTTATCCTGGTGACACTATGGATACAACCCACTTTGTATTTGATACAAACGCTATGATCCAACGCATTCGTGTAGGAGACATGTGAGTGGGGGTATCCTATGTAATGAGTTTGTATAAGACCGGACCACGAAATAGTAACCACTAGTTATAACTGTTGGGTTTTATGCCCTAAAACTCGTAGATAGTGAATGTAACCGTTGACCGGATATTAATGAAATAATATTGATATATTTTTTCATTAAATGTTATTAGTTATTTTATATTTGTTTTTGCCTAAAAATAACCCTAATCCAATAAACTAGACATCCTAGGCTGTAATATGAGTCTTGAACTATATGTAGCGACATATGGGATCATTGTTCGAGAAACAGCCTATAGGGTCTATAGTATAGGGATAAGACTGGGTGCCTTATCGTGGTGACACTATGAATACGACCCACTTTGTATTTGATACAAACGCTACGATCCAACGCGTTCGTGTAGGAGACATGCGAGTGGGGGTATCCTATGCAATGAGTTTGCATAAGACCGGACCGCGAAATAGTAACCACTGGTTATAACACCGCTAACTAGTTGGTTTTCTATTTCACTAGGACGACCTAGACAACTTAGTCTTAATCCTGAGTTGATTATGGACTCCTGCTCGTGAGAGATTGTCCTTTGATTTGCATGGGTGAGAATGGCCAATACGCCGACTCAATAAGCCTACCATTTTGGGGACAAGACCGAATGGGGAGCTGGGAACATAATCGTGCAAGATGGAATTCACTCCTTCCCGACTTTAGTGAAGCAGATGAGTGTTCCCTTAAGTAGTTACTCCGAGTCTTGAATAAAGGGCCCTACCTTCTCAATGGCACGAGAGGGTTTTCTGTTTGATGGTTGGACCACAAACAGGTTGTTCATTAGAGGAGAACTGGTACTTAAGGAAATAGAAGTAACATAGGGGTAAAACGGTAATTTGACCCAGCTGGTGTTACGGACACTCGTGAAGGACTAACTAGTCGATATTGGTCTATATCCGTGGACACAGAAAATATGTCTGCAGTGAGAAGAGTGCAACTGTGAGTCTATAGTGGAATGTACACGCAGTTAACGAATATTGATTAATTTGGTTAATGAGTTTGACCAATTAATCTCATATCGTTGGAGCTTCTGATCTGCAGGTCCATTAGGTCCCACTGGTAGCTCATAAAGTAATTTGAGGCAACTAAATGTAAATTGAAAATGTTCAATTTACCAAGGGAAACAAATATGATATATATTGATATATTATTATGAGAGAAATTAATATTTGAAGAAATTCAAATATTAATATAAATTTATGGAAGTTTGAAAGAGTTCAGATAATGAATTAATTAATTTAAGGCCTAAAATCTATTTGGGCAAATTAATTAATTCAAGGCCGGAAATTAAATATGTGATATTTAATTGGTGGTTAATTAATTAAAGAATTCATTAACCGGGAATTAATCAATTATGGAAATAATTAATCACTTAAGGAAGTGATTAATCATTTATGGAAATGATCTAATCACTTATGGAAGTAATTAGTCATTTGTGGAAAAGATTAATCAATTGTGGAATTGATTGATCATGGATTGATTAAATAAGGAATAAGATTGAATCAATTTTGGAAAAGATTGATTTAATTGAATATTTTATTCATGGCCTCTCTTCTATAAATAGAACACTAGACCTAATTGGTCAGAGATACTCTCCTCTTGCTCTTAGAATCATAAGACAATACCTAGAATTCTCTATAGCCTCCCTCTTAGAGAAAGACTCCCACAAGTCTTTTGCCTCCTAGACTTAGAGACATACCGGTGTAACCTCTGTGGTTAATGTGTCAATCAAGAAGAAATTTCCAGCGATTATAAGACAAGGAGGCTGCTGCATTCTCGATCGTTGGAGCGTCGTTGGCGAAGAACGGTCAAGTCTACAACGAAGGTTTGTAACGGTTCTTGCCCTTTTCTTTAGAAAAGCATAAAAATAAATTTAGATTTATTTTTCAGCATGTTTAAACCAATTTTCCAGCAACTTTAAAGTGTGTTTAAAGTGTATTTGAGTTTTTCGTAACAGTTTTTTAATGTTAATTAATATACGGCGTAAGGTCCAAACGATGCGCTTCCGCTGCGTGGGGACTTTTATTCCCTTCAATCGGCATCAGAGCCATCGCTGTCCCTATTAATTAATATTAAAATTTGCGATAGGCTGTAATAGGTGGGATTTATGCATAATGTATGTTCGGTTTGCGTTGAATTGTTTAGGTTAATTTTATGGCCATAGATTTTATTTTTATGTGATTTTGATCATGTAAGGCTCGGTATTTCGGGTATATTATGTAAAATCGAGTCCTTTGTAAGTCCGGGTCTATAATATGTTTTTATGAGATGAAAAACGGAGAAATCGCCGCTGAAATCGGAAGAAAAATCGAAGAAACGATGCTGCCACTGCCCAGATTCTGCCTCCAGACGCAACAGCCTCGGGGCGCTACTCCAACAGCGTCTCGACGCTGTCTCGATACAACAGGCGCTCAGATAAGGAAAGCGCACAACGTCGGGACGCTGCGATTATAGCGTCTCGACGCTGTCACGATGGCGGCGCTCGTTAGGGCTTCAACAGACACGGTCCAAGCTGGTGGGCTGTCCGGTTCGGCTGGGCTGGGACCTATTTGGTCCGGTTCAGCCAATTTTTGGCATGGTTTGTGATTTTGGAAGCCGGTTCGAGGTTGTTCGGGGCGGTTCGTGCTGTCTAGACCAACTTTTGGAGCTGCAGAAGGATTTTAGGATAGAATTTAGCTAAAATTATTGTAATTTAATGCTTTATTTTATCCTAGGGGCCAAAATTAACCGGTTCAATTGCTATTTATATGCTTTATGGATGTCATATAGAATTTTAATCCCACCTTAGGTTATAAACATGCTCATGCATTTTTTTTTATATATTATAAATTGTTATAATGTATGTTTAAATGCATGTAATTATTCATTACTTAAATTAAATATAAATAGTTATGTTTAATGTGATGAATGAAGCATGCTTGATTGATTTTCTTGATTGGCTTATAATTGTTATATTAAAAGAAAATCAATATTGCATGAAGCATGAAACATCCATAGTTAATAATATAATTGTTATATTATTCATGCAATTAGTATGGTTTAATTATTTAATTTGAATGAGATTGTTGAATGAATTAAACCATAGATTCTTGATTATAGGATTAATCATTAAAATTTGAAATAGTTCTTTAATATTAATGATTAGAAACCGTCAATCTATAATCAAGATTTGCATGCAAACATAAGATCATAGGATAAATTGGATTAATTTTAAATTGTTTAAAATTAATTAGACGTAGATCAGTTTCTAATAGGATTAGAATCTTTTCTTACTTAGAATTAAAAATAGTTTTAATTGACTAAGTAGGAAAAATATTGCTGTGATTATAAGGGAACTCCACCGGTAAAGTTCTGTCTAAGGTTGGGGGTATTTAAGTTGACGGTTTACGGAACACCTCCTACCTGGGAACTGACCTGGAATACCGGAGTTGAATTAATCATAGTTAAATGTTAGCATGCAATGTCACTAGGTTTATTAAAAGTGTTTAATGCACCTAGATCTTTAGAGTAAAGACCTTACATTACTGAGGTTATAAGGGAACTCTCTCGGTAATGTTCTGTCGAAGGTTGGGGGTATTTAAGTTGACGGTTTACGGAACACCTCCTACCTGGGAACTGACCCGAACATTGAGTTGAATTAACCATAGTAGTGTTGACTTGCAATGTTGGGTTTATTAAAAGAAGTTTAATTCACCTAAAACATTGCGGTTGAATCCTTTCCATAATTGTTATAATAGGATCAGACTTAGATAGATTGACTTAGCCGAATTTTATCTAAGTTAAACAACCCTAAATTAACCTTAGGACATTTTCAGTGGGAGGAAAATTATAAAAACGAGATTTAAATCAAGTTTTGCTCCTACGTCCCTATATTCACAACGTGAGATTCATGCTCGGCTTCGAGTCGCCTTAGGAGCGGCCTCCCTTCGGAAAGTGTATGCATGAATCAATATCAAGGTGAATGGGAAAAATGTCTAGAGTAAGTGGGAGCGGGACACATGTCAATGTATCCCTCGGTCTCCACCCCTAGTTCACACCGTGAGAGTCCTATGATCCGCCTGCAGGTTGTCCTGGCGCAACCATCCCTTTGGAGGGCCTGATCATAGGATTCGGAACATCGTGAACTCCTGAATAGGATAGGAGCTCTTAGGCTAATCACCACCAGTTGTCTTTCCCTTCGGTAGCCTGTTGGTGCGTGCCTCTGAGATTTGAAAGTGGAAGGGTTACACTTACAAGGATGAGTTAAAAGTGTTAACAAATCCTTGACCGAACAACGATGGCTAATGTCTATAGGAATATGAGTTATTCTGGAATTAGAATTAGCTGAGAAATGTCTCATTTCAGAGGAGGAGTGCCTGATCACCCTTCGGTGGCTGATATTTTAAACCTCTGAAACATCGTTGCAAAACTAAATCAATAGTTTTAGGGTTCTGTGATTGTCTGTTTTGCTAAATTGATTGGATTGTGTGCAATTGTTTGCTTGTATGATGGGTTAAGGCAAAGATAACTAATACGGTCATTGTTTGTTTAAATTTCAGCAATGTCTTCCTCAATTGTCTCTCTGCTTAAAAATGAGAAATTAATCGGCGAAAATTACGCTACGTGGAAGTCGAACCTGAATACGATTCTTGTTGTCGATGATCTGCGGTTTGTCTTAACGGAGGATAGTCCTCCAACCCCTGCTCGTAATGCATCCCAAGCAGTTAAGGATGCTTATGACCGCTGGACAAAGGCCAATGATAAGACTCGCGTCTATATCCTAGCCAGCTTATCTGAAGTCTTGGCTAAAAGGCATGAGGGCATGGTAACAGCGAGGGAGATTATGAACTTACTCCTAAAGCATGCATGTTCTAGAAAGGGTAGAAAAAAGAGTAAATGAGTACCAACCTCTTTGATGCTCACTTGTAAGGAACTCCGTGTGATATTATCTTTCTCCAACTTCTCTTGGACAACCTTTAGTTGAAGGTGTACATATTACACATGCGGAAGCAATTGAAGATCGGAAGCACTTAAGACATTCAATTTTACTCCTAAAGCATGCATGTTCTAGAAAAGACATAATAGAGAGTTTAGAAAACACCAACCTTTGTAGCTCACTTATGTTGAACTCCTTGTGGTGTTTGCCTCTCCTATGCTCCTTGGACAACCTTTAGAGTCTTCCCTACTATACTCCGGGCCAAGAACGACTTGTGGGAGTCTATATAAGATAGGGAATGGGAAGGGAATGCTTGAAGCATCAAGCAATGGAGAAGAATGAGAGATGAGAGAACTTTGAGTCCAAATTCCAGCAGCATAACATTAAGGAAAAATGGCTCTCTTATGTTTGAATCTGATTCAAACTCCTTTTAAAGACATTCTCCATGCAAAGCCAAGCCTCAAGACACAAGACACATGGTGTATTTGCAAGCTCAAGTGGACTCTAGGTGTACATTACACAAGAGATGCAACAATGCATGAATGAGTTGTCTTTCCACTTTGAATGATCATGCATTAAATGGATTTCCAACTAAATCCACTAAATTCAAATTGAAATCAAATTTCAAGCTTGCAAATTATCCCCAATTTCAATTCTAAATTGAAATTGATTGCTTGGTAATTAATTTGAAAATTTTCAAATTAATTTTGATATGATTAATCTAATTAATCTTTGTTATCTTGTGCAATTCCATATATATGATTCCTAATACATATATATAGTATTCAAAACACTTTTAAATACTTCATCTCTCATTTTCTAATTTAATTCATAATTAAATTATTGTGTCAAACACAATTTATGATAATACCCTTTTTTTCCCGATTTTGAACGATTCAAAGCTTCCTATCTTTTGTTCTAGGCTTAATTCCGATATGAGCTAGTAGGGGGACCTAATGGACCTATAGATCATGGGCTCCAACGATTCGAGGCTAACCGACTAATCTCATTGCCAAGCTAGCCAACATTCGTTAACTATCGGGACACTCCACTATAGTCCGATAGTTGCACTCCCCTCACTATAGATATATTTCCGTCCACTTGATTTAACCATGATTAGCGAGTCGATCCTTCACAGGTTGTTCGTAGCTATAGCTAGGTCAATAAGCCGTTTTACCCCTATAGTACTTCTAGTTCCTTAAGTCCCACTGATCCTCTAATGAACAATTGGTTTATGGTCCAACCAATAAACCGAGTCCCTCTCGGGCCAATGAGAGGGCGGGATCCCTTTGTTCAAGCCCCGGAGTCAGCACTTAAGGGAACAACCTCTCTACTATCCCTAATTCGGGTAGGAGTGAATTCCTTCTTGCACGACTATGTCCCCAGCTATCTACCCGTTCCTATCCCTGAAATGGGAGGCTTATTGAGTCGGCGATACTGAGCCACTCTCACCTATGCAGATCTAAGGATAAGCCCGAATAAACAGGAGTTCATAGTTAGCTCAGGATTAAGATCGAGTTACCTAGGTCATCACATGAAATAGTCAGTCTCGTCAGTAAACGGTGTTATAAAGCGAGAGCGACTTATTTCTTGGTCCTGGTCTTATGCAAACTCATTGCATAGGACGCCCCCACTCGCATGTCTCTACATGGACGATGTAGGATCACATCGTCTATACCATCTATAAAGTGGGCCGCGTCTCATAGTGTCTCCAGAATAAGGTACCCAACCCTATTCCTATACTATAGACCGTTTTGGCTATTACTCAAGCTTGATCCACTTTTATGTCTCTACATAAAGCTCAAGAGTTCATCCTATAGCCATGGATCTTAGTTTATTGGATTTGGGTAATTATATGTGCAATTTACTTTATTCAGTAATAACTTTACTGAATTAATCTCGATAACGCCTTTATCGAATAAGTATATAATTCGTTTAATATTCACCATCTACGAGTTTTAGGACACCAATCCCAACAATCTCCCACTTGAACTAAAACTCTAGTTTAGTGGGATGTACTATAATCTATAACAGCAGTGGGTGAATAAATACTTGTATTAATAACAAAGTAAAAATACAATAAACTAGGGCATCTAAATACCCAGTATACTGAGGCATCGATATACCGGTTACAATTCTCCCACTTGACCTAGATTATTTCTCGTACATTTCTCGCAGACCTCGACCTTCTAGATGACTCTCGAACACTTTAGCGATGAGAGCCTTCGTGAATGGATAAGCAATGTTGTGCTCCGACGCTATCTTCGTGACGATCACGTCTCCTCGGTGCACAATCTCCCTGATGAGATGGTATTTCCTTTCGATGTGCTTGCCTCTCTTATGGCTGCGAGGTTCCTTTGAGTTTGCAACTGCGCCGCTATTATCACAATACAAGGTGATAGGCAGATGCATATTCGGAATAACTTCCAAGTCAGTTAGGAACTTCCTAAGCCATACTGCCTCTTTTGCTGCTTCGCAAGCGGCTACATATTCGGCCTCCATGGTCGAGTCTGCAATGCATCCTTGCTTGATGCTACGCCATACTATTGCTCCTCCATTTAGAGTGAATACTGACCCCGATGTAGATTTCCTCGAATCTTTATCGGTTTGAAAGTCAGAATCAGTGTATCCTGTAAGGATCAAATCCTTCGAACCATACACGAGCATATAGTCCCTCGTTCTCCTTAGATATTTGAGGATACTTTTAACGGCCGTCTAGTGATCGAATCCTGGATTTGATTGATATCTACTGACAATCCCTACTGCATAACAAATGTCAGGCCTTGTACACAACATGGCATACATTAGGCTACCTACTGCAGAGGCATAGGGAAAACGTCTCATGTCCTCAACCTCTTGAGGTGTTTGAGGACACTGTTCCTTAGACAAAATAATTCCGTGCCTGAAAGGTAATAGTCCTTTCTTGGAATTTTGCATTTTATATCTAACCAACAATTTGTCGATATAAGACGCTTGAGACAGGGCTAGCGTTTTGTTCTTTCGGTTTCGAACAATTTGGATCCCTAGAACAAATTGTGCCTCACCCAAATCTTTCATTTGGAATTGAGTTGCTAGCCATAGTTTAATGTCAGTTAGATAGCCTACATCATTCCCGATGAGTAGGATATCATCTACATACAGTACTAAGAAAGCTACGGAGTTGTTGATGATCCTTTTGTAAACACAAGGCTCATCAACGTTTTGTTCAAAGCCATGAGATTTGATCGCAGTATCAAATCTCATATTCCAGGATCTAGATGCTTGTTTTAATCCATAAATGGATCGTTTAAGCTTGCAAACTTTTTGCTCTTGATCATGAGCTATGAACCCCTCTGGCTGAGACATGTAGATACTTTCTTCAAGATTACCGTTCAGAAAGGCAGTCTTGACATCCATTTGCCATATTTCATAATCGTAAAACGTGGCAATGGACAAAAGTATCCGGATCGACTTTAACATGGCAACAGGGGAGAAGGTTTCTTCATAGTCAATCCCTTCCCGCTGGGTAAAACCCTTTGCCACAAGTCGTGCCTTAAAGGTCTGTACCTTTCCAGCAGCGTCTCGTTTTCTCTTGTAGATCCATTTACACCCTATAGGTCTAACCCCTTCAGGTTGATCTACAAGATCCCATACTGAATTAAAATGCATGGACTCGATTTCCAAGTCCATGGCTTTAATCCACTCATTCTTGTCAACATCATCCATTGCCTGTTTAAAGGTTAATGGATCCTCGATTCTGTCATCAGGTATGACGACTGGAGTTTCAATTAAACCCAAAAAGCGATCAGGTTGTCTAACAACCCTCCCACTACGTCGAGGTTCTCTTATTTCTTGAGAAGGACACGATTGACTCGAGGTGCCAGCATCATCAACAACTCTTGTTGATGTTTCTGTAGCTTCGTTTGATAGTTCACTTAAAACGACTTTACTTCGTGGCTTGTGATCTCTGAGGTGGTCTTCTTCTAGGAATGTAGCATTTGTCGATACAAGTACTTTATTTTCCTCTGGATCGAAGAAGTATCCACCTCTCGTTTCTTTGGGATAGCCTACAAATAGGCAAAATTTAGAACGAGGTTCTAATTTCTTTGGATTTTCTTCTAGCACGTATGCAGGGCATCCCCAAATTCTGAAATGTCGTAAACTAGCTTTACGTCCTTTCCAGAGCTCAAACGGTGTTTCAGAAACACTCTTTGAGGGAACTACGTTCAAAATATAAACTGTAGTCTCTACTGCATAACCCCAAAACGAGTTAGGCAACTGAGCATAAATCATCATCGAACGAACCATGTCCAACAAGGTTCTGTTTCTCCTTTCCGATACACCGTTTTGCTGAGGTGTACCAGGGGCTGAGAGTTGGGACGTAATTCCATGCTCTATCAAATAGTCTTGAAAACTTGAGTCCATGTACTCTCCACCTAGATCGGATCGAAGTGTTTTTATCGTCTTACCTAATAGGTTCTCAACCTCGGCCTTGTACTCTTTGAACTTTTCAAAAGCTTCAGACTTATGATGCAACAGGTAGAGATAGCCATACCTCGAATAATCATCAATGAAACTGATGAAATATTCGTACCCTCCTCGAGCTCTAATGTTCATTGGTCCACAGAGGTCCGAATGAATGAGCTCTAGGGGCTCTTTGGCACGATAACCTTTTCCGGTAAAAGGTCGTTTTGTCATCTTGCCCTCAAGGCATGAATCACAAGGAGGCAACGAGTCGTCTTCTAACTTGTTTAGAAGTCCACTCTTGACCAATCTCCCAATCCTATTGAGGTTGATATGGCCTAACCTCAAGTGCCAGAGATAGGTATCTTGAGAAACTCTTCGCTTTTTAGGTTGAGTCTCAGCGGTTTTAAACATCTCATGATTTAAAATAGCTTTAGACTCAATTGGTCTCAAAACATACAATTTATTCTTCAAGTTTGCAGAGCAAACATCAATACCTCTTTTAGTTATGAACGCTTCATTAACAGAAAAAGAAATTGAGTAACCTTGTTCTAATAAACAAGATAAAGAAATCAAATTTCTTTTAATTTTCGGAACTATGTATACATTATCTAATATCATGTAACGTTCCTTGGTGAAGAATAATTTTACATCTCCCACTGCAATAGCCGAGATGACTTCTCCTGTTCCAACTTTAAGAGTCATCTCTCCAGCTATTAGTTGTTGCCAGGAACTCATTCCTTGAAATGAAGAACATACGTGATTAGTGGCACCTGAATCGAGTATCCAGGCAGAATCGTCGTTTTCCACTAAACACGTTTCCAAGACTAATAAATCGCAATTAGAGTCGTGGATCATGTTTTTCTTGGCTATGCAGTTAGTTTGAGGACATTCCTCAGTTGAGACCAAACCTAAATTCTTTGCCACGTGTTTAGCGTTTAAGCAAGTATTCTTAGTCGTATGTACTAAACCGTTTAATTTGGCATTTGACAAAGCACATACGTTTTTCGACATATTGCTGAAACAAACAAATTAATCTCTATTAGAAACATGCACTAAACCCATTAATCACATTTATCCAATCAGATTTAGCAAAAGCAATCATCGACCCATATATACAATTGATTTATTTTGCAACGATACTTCAGGGGTTTAGAATAACCGCTACCGTAGGGCAGTCAGCTACTCCTCCTCTGAATCGAGACAACCTCGGCCAAATACTATTCCCAGAATAACTCTTACTCCAATAGTTATTAGCTAACGTTAATTTGGTCATGACCATCTTGTAAGTGTTACCCATCATTTTCAGATTGCAGAGGACGGCCCCAACAATGCCACCGTAGGGAAGAGTTAATGTTGGGAATGGCCCTAGGAAACCCTATCCATTTCTGGAGTTTGCGTTGTTCCGAATCCCATGCGCAAGCCCTCCGTAGGGTGATCGCTCCCAGGGCGACTCGCAGGCAGCGCATAGGAATCTCACGGTGCAACCTAATGATGGAGACCGCAGGATATGTTTGACACGTTTCCTTCTCCCACTTACTATGAACACTTTCCCCATTCACCTTGATATTAACCCATGCAAACACCATCCGTAGGGGGACGCTCCCAGGGCGCCTCGAGGCCAAGCATGGATCTCACGGTGTGAACTCAGGGAGACGTGAGAGTAGAAACTTAATATGAATATTTCGTTTCTATACTTTTCCTCCCACTAAAGTGTCGTAAAGTTTTAGGGTCTTATTACTTAGGTAAATTCCGGCTAAATGAATCTATCTAAGTCTATGCCTTATTAAACAAGGTCTTTACACTAAATGTCTAGGTGATTAAACACTTTTAATAACCTAGTGACATTGCATGCTAGTAAGACTATGGTTAATTCAACTCAGGTTCCGAACCATTTGCCGGGAGAGTTCCCTTATAACCAAGGTCTTATGTCCTACTTACTCGAATTTCAAAACTATTTTAAAAAAACTAAGTAAGACATATTTCTAATCCTATTAGAAAAGGCGATCTTAGGTCTACTTCATTTTAAACCATTTAAAGAATGACAAGATCCTAAGATCCTATGTTAGCATGCAACTCTTTGTTATAGGTTTTACGGTTTCTATTCATTAACTATTATAACTCTTGTAACTTTTAATGAATTAACCCTATAACATGCTTTCTAATGGTGTTTAAAAGCATATAACAATCAATCATTCAAGTTATAAGAAAAGCACCATTTAGAAACAACCTATGTCTAGGTTTGTATAACTCTTTATACTACGATGTCTAGGTGATAACACTTTAAAACCTCACACCGCTCACGCATGCTCATAAAACTCGAGTTAACTTAACTCAAGAACCGACTCAATGCCCAGGTAGGACGTGTTCCGTAAACCGTCAACTTAAATACCTCATTTTGTCGGGTGAGTTCTCTCGTAACCGTTGTTTTACAAGATATCGACCTAAACTATGCAAGTTGATCGAATTGTTGAAGGTTCATTAACCTAAGTGAGCATGCTCTTTATCTTGTTATAGATTTTAGATTTCTATCTCTTTTTATAACAATTATAAAATCAATCCATAACAAGTCTAATTTGAATATAACACTTATAAACAAACTAAAGAAATTTCATGCTACATGATTGGTTAATTTTATCTTTTAATAATTATAACTATTATAAGAATTAATCAATTTTAATTAACCATTCAAGCATGAATCTCCCTAAATTAATACAACTATTATATTAATTAAACATGAAATTTCCCTCATGCATTTGAATTAATCAATAACACTTATTAAAATTAAACAAATGCATGAACATGCTTTCCTATGGTGGGGTTTTAAAACTATATGGCATGCTCATAATGCACATACATCCATTTAATTAAATCATACATTCACAATGCATAAAGTAATTAAATCAAGCTAAAATGGAATACTTTGGCAATTTTTAAAAAAAAACACAAGCAATTTCACTAATTATTACAATAATAATTAATAAATAAACTTGCAGCACGCCGGAGCTTCACGAACCATCCCGAACCGCTCATCCAAGCAATGAACCGGCTATGCAATGAGTGAAATGAGGCTGTAACAGACCGAACCGGACGAAAAGGCAGCAGCTGAACCGGACCAAAATTCTGGAATAGAAGAAGAAAAAAAACTGCTTGCTGGAATTTTCATTTTCTGCTGCGTCTTCTCCGGTTTTTCTTCGATTTTACAGCCTATATGGACTCTAATGACTCTATAAAAATTACAGACTATAGTACACACATTAACGCTCTTACATATCCGAGCAATTACAATTTCATGAAGGTTTGAATGCTCAAAAAATTGCCAAACCAGAACACTTCCATTTTAGCACACAGAAAATTCAATTTCAAAATGGTACCCACCAAAGCAAAATTAAAACGAATTAAGAGCTCTAATCATGCTCTGATACCAATTGAAGGTGTACATATTACACATGCGGAAGCAATTGAAGATCGAAAGCACTTAAGACATTCAATTTTACTCCTAAAGCATGCATGTTCTAGAAAAGACAGAATAGAGAGTTTAGAAAACACCAACCTTTGTAGCTCACTTATGTTGAACTCCTTGTGGTGCTCCTTGGACAACCTCTAGAGTCTTCCCTACTATACTCCGGGCCAAGAACGACTTGTGGGAGTCTATATAAGATAGGGAATGTGAAGGGAATGCTTGAAGCATCAAGCAATGGAGAAGAATGAGAGATGAGAGAACTTTGAGTCCAAATTCCAGCAGCATAACATTAAGGAAAAATGGCTCTCTTATGTTTGAATCTGATTCAAACTCCTTTTAAAGACATTCTCCATGCAAAGCCAAGCCTCAAGACACAAGACACATGGTGTATTTGCAAGCTCAAGTGGATTCTAGGTGTACATTACACAAGACATGCAACAATGCATGAATGAGTTGTCTTTCCACTTTGAATGATCATGCATTAAATGGATTTCCAACTAAATCCACTAAATTCAAATTGAAATCAAATTTCAAGCTTGCAAATTATCCCCAATTTAGAAATTGAAATTGATTGCTTGGTAATTAATTTGAAAATTTTCAAATTAATTTTGATATGATTAATCTAATTAATCTTTGTTATCTTGTGCAATTCCATATATATGATTCCTAATACATATATATAGTATTCAAAACACTTTTAAATACTTCATCTCTCATTTTCTAATTTAATTCATAATTAAATTATTGTGTCAAACACAATTTATGATAATACCCTTTTTTTCCCGATTTTGAACGATTCAAAGCTTCCTATCTTTTGTTCTAGGCTTAATTCCGATATGAGCTAGTAGGGGGACCTAATGGACCTATAGATCATGGGCTCCAACGATTCGAGGCTAACCGACTAATCTCATTGCCAAGCTAGCCAACATTCGTTAACTATTGGGACACTCCACTATAGCCCGATAGTTGCACTCCCCTCACTATAGATATATTTCCGTCCACTTGATTTAACCATGATTAGTGAGTCGATCCTTCACAGGTTGTTCGTAGCTATAGCTAGGTCAATAAGCCGTTTTACCCCTATAGTACTTCTAGTTCCTTAAGTCCCACTGATCCTCTAATGAACAATTGGTTTATGGTCCAACCAATAAACCGAGTCCCTCTCGGGCCAATGAGAGGGCGGGATCCCTTTGTTCAAGCCCCGGAGTCAGCACTTAAGGGAACAACCTCTCTACTATCCCTAATTCGGGTAGGAGTGAATTCCTTCTTGCACGACTATGTCCCCAGCTATCTACTCGTTCCTATCCCTGAAATGGGAGGCTTATTGAGTCGGCGATACTGAGCCACTCTCACCTATGCAGATCTAAGGATAAGCCCAAATAAACAGGAGTTCATAGTTAGCTCAGGATTAAGATCGAGTTACCTAGGTCATCACATGAAATAGTCAGTCTCGTCAGTAAACGGTGTTATAAAGCGAGAACGACTTATTTCTTGGTCCTTGTCTTATGCAAACTCATTGCATAGGACGCCCCCACTCGCATGTCTCTACATGGACAATTTAGGATCACATCGTCTATACCATCTATAAAGTGGGCCGCGTCTCATAGTGTCCCCAGAATAAGGTACCCAACCCTATTCCTATACTATAGACCGTTTTTGGCTATTACTCAAGCTTGATCCACTTTTATGTCTCTACATAAAGCTCAAGAGTTCATCCTATAGTCATGGATCTTAGTTTATTGGATTTGGGTAATTATATGTGCAATTTACTTTATTCAGTAATAACTTTACTGAATTAATCTCGATAACGCCTTTATCGAATAAGTATATAATTCGTTTAACATTCACTATCTACGAGTTTTAGGACACCAATCCCAACATTAGTGTCTTCCTTACTATTCTCTTGAGCCTAGAAAGACTTGTGGGAGTCTATAGAAGAAAGAAATAGGAAGGGAATGCTTGATGGGACAAGCTTTTGGAAGGAGATGAAATGAGAGAGAATTTGAGGGAGAAAATTTGCAGCATAACACTAAATGAAAGCTTGCTACTCTTGAATCTAATTCAAGCCCCTTTTATAGACCTCTCCCATGCAAAGACAAGCTCCATGACACTTAGCCACATGGTCAAGATGCAACTCAAACTGGATTCTAGGTGTCTACTTCACAACACATGCATCTAATGCATGTTTGTGTTGTTTTCCACTATGTATCATTATGCAAGAGTGGAAAAACCACTAAATCCACTATGAATTGAATCCTAATTGTGAATTTTCAGCTTTCAATTCATTTCAATTTCAATTCAAAATTGAAATTGATTTCTAGGCAATTAATTGGGACATTTCGAAGTAATTTTGATATGATTGATCCAATCAATCTTTATCACCTAATGCCATGAATTATATATGATTCCTAATACATATATATATCGTATTTAAAACACTTTTAAATACCTCATCTCTCAATTCCTAATTTAATTCATAATTAAATCATTGTGTCGAACATGTTTTACGATAAAACCCTATTTCCCGTTTTTGAACGATTCAAAGTTTCCTATCAAAATATTCTAAGCTTTATTCCGATATGAGCTAGTAGGGGGACCTAATGGACCTATAGATCATGGGCTCCAACGATTCGAGGCTAACCGACTAATCTCATTATCAAAGTTATCCAACATTCGTTAACTACCGGGACACTCCACTATAGCCCGATAGTTGCACTCCCCTCACTATAGATATATTTCCGTCCACTTGATTTAACCATGTTTAGTAAGTCGTTCCTTCACAGGTTGTTCGTAGCTATAGCTAGGTCAAATAACCGTTACACCCCTGTAGTACTTCTTGTTCCTTAAGTTCCACTAATCCTCTAATGAACAATCGGTTTGCGGTCCAACCATCAAACCTAAGTTCCTCTCGATCCAACGAGAGGGTGGGGCCCCTTGTTCAAGTCCTGGAGTTAGTACTTAAGAGAACAACCTCTCTGCTATCCCTGAAATGGGTAGGAGTGAATTCCGTCTTGCGAAACTGTGTCCCCAGCTATCTATTCGATCTTATCCCCAAAATGGTAGGCTTGTCGAGTCGGCGATGCTGGCCACTCTCACCCATGCAGATCAAAGGATAATCTCGCATAAACAGGAGTTCATAGATAGCTCAGGATTAAGAACGAGTTACCTAGGTCATCTATGAGAAATAGTCAGTTTCTTCAGTAAACGGCGTTATAAAGAGAAAGTGACTTATTTCGTGGTCCAGTCTTATGCAAACTCATTGCATAGGACGCCCCCACTCGCATGTCACCACATGAACGATTTAGGATCTCATCGTTTGTACTAAATACAAAGTGGGCCGCGTCCATAGTGTCACCAGGATAAGGCACCCAACCGTATCCTTATACTATAGACTATTTTGACTATAAACTTGAACTTGATCCTACGATATGTCCCTACATATAGTTCGAGTATTCATTTTATAGTCAAGGATCTTAGTTTATTGGATTTAGGTTAATCATTCGCAATTTACATATTCAATAACATCTTTTACTGAATAACCTCAATAACGTCTTTATTGAAAATAGAATATGTTTAATGATTTACAAACTATGAGTTTATAGGACATTAAACCCAACAAACTCCCACTTGGACTAGAAACTCTAGTGGGGTACATGAAGTTAGGTGTGAGAGAAGTATAAAGACAATAAACTAGGGCATCATCCATACCCTTACATTTCTCCCACTTGCCCTAATCAAACAAAGCTCGTAATCCTAGATTAACTAGGTGACCCTCAAAAACTTTAGCCGTGAGGGGTTTTGTAAACGGGTCAGCCATGTTGTGCTCCGAAGCAATCTGCGTGACGATCACATCTCCTCGTTGCACGATCTCCCTGATGAGATGGTATTTGCGCTCAATATGCTTTCCTCGCTTGTGACTTCGAGGTTCCTTAGAGTTTGCAACTGTACCACTGTTATCATAATAGAGGGTGACAGGCAGTTGCATATTTGGAACAATTTCCAACTCTGTTAGGAATTTTCTTAGCCATACTGCCTCTTTTGCTGCTTCACAGGCGGCTACGTACTCTACTTCCATGGTAGAGTCAGCAATGCAACCTTGCTTAATACTCCTCCATACTATTGCTCCTCCATTTAGAGTAAACACAGATCCCGATGTTGATTTTCTTGAATCTATATCGGTCTGAAAATCTGAGTCAGTGTATCCTGTAAGGATCAGATCCTTAGCTCCATACACGAGCGTATAATCCCTAGTTCTCCTTAGATACTTAAGGATGTTTTTAACGGCAGTCCAATGCACATGACCAGGATTGGACTGAAATCTGCTGGCAATTCCTACGGCATAGCATATGTCGGGTCTGGTACACAGCATGGCATACATCAAACTACCAACTGCTGATGCGTAGGGAATTCGTCTCATTTCCTCAACTTCTTGAGGTGTCTTAGGACTTTGTTCCTTTGACAAGTGAACCCCGTGTCTAAAAGGTAATAATCCTTTCTTGGAGTTCTGCATCGAATATCGTACCAACATTTTGTCGATATATGATGCTTGAGACAGTGCTAGCGTTTTGTTCTTTCTATTTCTAATGATTTGAATGCCCAGAACAAATTGAGCCTCACCCAAATCTTTCATTTGGAATTGAGTCGCTAGCCATTGTTTTACGTCAGTCAGGAATCCTACATTATTCCCAATAAGTAGGATATCATCTACGTATAGAACTAGAAAAGCTACAGTGGATTTGACGATTATCTTGTAAACACAAGGTTCGTCAATATTCTGCTCAAAGCCATACGTTTTGATCGCAGTGTCAAAACGTATATTCCAGGATCTTGATGCTTGTTTCAATCCATAAATGGATCGTTTAAGTTTGCAAACCTTTTGCTCATCACCCTGGACTATGAATCCCTCTGGTTGAGCCATATAGATAGTCTCTTCAAGATTGCCGTTCAAAAAGGCTGTCTTGACATCCATTTGCCATATTTCATAATCATTATATGTGGCAATGGATAAGAGTATTCTAATCGACTTAAGCATGGCAACAGGGGAAAAAGTTTCTTCAAAATCAACTCCTTCCCGCTGGGTAAAACCCTTTGCCACGAGTCGAGCCTTAAACGTTTGAACCTTACCGGCTTGGTCTCGTTTTCTCTTGTAGATCCATTTGCAACCAATAGGTTTTACCCCATCTGGCTGCTCTACAAGATCCCAGACCGAATTGAAGTACATTGACTCCATTTCGAGATCCATGGCTTTGATCCACTGGTCCTTATCAACATCATTCATTGCCTGATTAAAGGACAATGGATCCTCTATTCCATCATCAGATATGATGGTTTGAGTTTCTGTTAAACCCATGTAGCGGTCTGGTTGTATTATAACCCTCCCACTACGTCGAGGCTCTCTCACTATTTGAGATGGATGTGTTTGATCAACAACTTTTGATGGACCAGCTTGATGTACAATTTTTGTAGATTCTTTTGTAGTTTTTCTTGAAATCTCATCTAATACTAGTTTACTGCGAGGTCGATGATCTTTTATGTGATCTTCCTCAAGGAAAGTAGCGTTTGTCGATACAATCACTTTATTATCCTGAGGGTCGTAAAATAGACCACCTTTCGTTTCTTTAGGATATCCTACAAACAGGCACAGTTTTGAACGTCGTTCCAATTTCTTTGGGTTTTGCACCAACACGTGTGCCGGGCATCCCCAAATTCTGAAGTGACGTAAACTACCTTTACGCCCTTTCCATAGCTCATAAGGTGTTTCAGAAACACTTTTAGAGGGAACCATGTTCAAAATGTATACGGCAGTCTCAACTGCATATCCCCAGAACGAATCAGGCAACTGAGCATAGCTCATCATTGATCGAACCATGTCTAACAATGTTCGGTTTCTCCTCTCTGATACACCATTTTGTTGTGGTGTAGCAGGGGCTGAGAGTTGAGACGTAATTCCATGTTCTATCAAATAGTCTTGGAATTGTAAGTCCATATATTCTCCACCTCGATCTGATCGTAGTGTTTTAATTGTTTTACCTAATTGGTTCTCAACATCGGTCTTGTACTCTTTGAACTTTTCAAGGGCTTCAGACTTGTGATGCATTAGGTAAAGGTAGCCATACCGAGAATAATCATCAATGAAGCTGACGAAATATTCATACCCTCCTCGTGCTTTGACATTCATAGGACCACAGAGATCCGAATGCACGAGTTCCAAAGGTTCTTTGGCCCTATAACCTTTTTCTGAAAAAGGTCGTTTGGTCATTTTTCCCTCGAGGCAGGACTCACATGGTGGTAACGAGTCATCTTCTAACTGGTTTAGTAGTCCACTCTTTACCAATCTTTCAATCCTATTGCGATTTATGTGGCCTAATCTCAAGTGCCAAAGATAGGTATTAGGAGAAACTTTTCGCCTTTTGTTTTGAGTTTCCGCTACTTTAAACATTTCCGTATTAAAAATAGCTTTAACTTGAATTGGCCTTAACACGTATAAGTTGCTTTCAAGTTTTGCAGAACATATATGCATACCTCTTTTGTTAACAAACACTTTATTAATATCAAAAGATACTTGGTATTCATGTTCAATCAAACAAGAGATAGAAATTAAGTTCCTTTTTATATCGGGAACGTACAAGACATTTTCAAGTAGTAAAAATCTATCTCCAAAAGACAACTTGAGAGTTCCAGAAGCTCTGGCTGAGACGACCTCTCCAGTTCCAACTCTGAGAGTTACTTCGCCATCTGCCAACATATGCCAGGAACTAATTTCCTGTAAAGAAGAGCATACATGGTTAGTCGCTCCTGAATCTAATATCCAGGCAGAGCTATCTTGCTCAACTAAACATGTTTCGATAATGAGCAAATCAAATTTACCTTGTTTTTCTTTTTCAGCCTTCTTTTCCGCAAGGTACTTGGGACAATTGCGTTTCCAATGTCCGTCTACATTACAATGGAAACATTTTCCTTTATCTGCAGCTTTCGTTTTTGCCTTGCTTCCTATTGGAGCTTTTCCTTTCCCTTTTTCCTTCTTTTTCTTCATCTGAATACTCTTATTCTTTGAAGTGGAAGGTCCAGACTTGGTTCATGAGGACGATCCCTTTTGGAACCTTTTGGTTGTGGCAACGTTTGCTTCCCCTTCATGTCCCCTCTTAGTGAGACTTTGGTAAGTCTGGAGCTCGTTTAGCAAGGTAGTCAGGTTAAAGTCTATTTTGTTCACGACAGCGTTTGTCTTGAACTGAATTAAGCTCTTCGGAAGAGACTCCATTATGAAACTTACTTGACTACCCTCGTCAATGGTAGCACCGTTTACTTCAGCAATGTTAAACTGAACCATCATGTTCAAAACATGTTCCCTAACTGAAGCACCTTCCTTCATTCGGGAATTGTAAACATTCTTGAGAGCTTCGTGCCTGATTTGCGAGGACGGTTGTCCAAACATACCTTGCAACGAAGTCATGATCTCCCTTGTGGTGACCATCCTCTCGTGCTTTTTAGACAAGACATCCGAAATGCTTGCTAAAATATAGACTCTTGCTTTATCATTTGCTCAAGTCCATTTTTCATATGTTTCCCGAACAATTCGGTTTGTTGACGAGCCAGGGTTAGGTGGACACTCTTCAGTAAGGACAAATCTAAGATCCTCGATTACTAGTATTGTGTTCAGATTAGACTTCCAAGTTCCATAGTTATCCCCGTTAAGCTTATCCGAAGCGAGTAATTGTACTAGTGAGCTAGACATGCTGAAAAATTAAACAAAGCTATTAGAAATTGCTTATTAACCATTTTTAGACAAAATCCAATCAGGTTTTAGCAAAAGTAATAATGTACCCAGGATTATTATTTTGCAACGACACTTTAGTGAGTTAGAGCAACCGCTACCGAGGGGCAGTCAATTACTCCTTCACTAAATCAAGACGTTCTTGACTAAATACTAATCCCAGAATAACTCTTATTCCTATAGTGGTTTAGTTATCGTTACGTTTGGTCAGGAATTTACTAACACTTAGTAACCCTTGTAAGTGTGACCCGCCGTTTTAAGATTACAGAGAACGGCCCCAACAATGCTACCGAATGGAAAAGCTAATGTTGGAAATGGTCCTAAGTAATCCTATCCGTCTCTGGAGTTTGCGTTGTTCCGATCTCCATGTTACAACCCTCCGAATGGTTAGTAGCTCCAGGGCATACAAGCAGGCGTAACATGGAAATCTCACGGTGCAACCTAACGGAGGAGACCGCAGGATGTGTTGACACACTTCCTTCACTCACTTACTATAAATACTTTCTCCATTCACCTTGTTATTGATTTATGCAAACACCTTCCGAATGGAGCAGTTGAGTTATAATCCACACGAGGCCAAGCATAAATCTCACCTTGTGAACAAAAGGGAGAACGTGAAAGGGAAATGGATTTGATATATCTCTCCCGTCCCACTAAGTATTTTAAACGGTTTTGGGTATACTTATACTTAGGCGAATTCCGGCTAATTGAATAACCCTAAGTCTAAGTTCATTTAATCTTACGATGTCTAGGTGATAACGATTAAAACCTCACATCACACACGTGCATGCTCATAAAACTGGGTTAACTTTAACTCAAGAACCGACTTGATGCCCAGGTAGGAGGTGTTCCGTAAACCGTCAACTTAAATACCTCCAGCCTTAGACAGCATCTCGTCGGGTGAGTTCTCTTGTAACCTATGTTTTACAAGCTTATCGACCTATTTGAATCTAATTGAAATCGATCGAGAGTTGGATATAATTTAACCCTAAGTGAGCATGCACCTTTTCTTTGTTATAGATTTTAGATTTCTAAGGCCCCGTTTTATAACCATTTGGTGTTTGGTTTTTGGTTTTTAAAAATTAGGCTTATTTTCTTTAAATTTCCTCACCATGGTTTTCATTTTTGTTAAAGACACACTTGAATTCCTAACCAAATTTTAAAAACAAAAACAAGTTTTTGAAAACTACTTTTTTTAGTTTTCAAAAATTGGCTTGGTTTTTGAAAACATGGGAAGAAGGTAGGTGGAAAAACAAAGAAACTTAGAGTTGGGAGTGGTGTTTATAAGCTTAAAAACCAAAAACCAAAAACCAAGAACCAAATGGTTATCAAACGGGGCCTAAGTGATTTATAACATTTATAAATCTAATCTATAACATGCTTCCCCATTTGAATATAACTCTTTATAAACAAACACTAATGAAATTTCATGCTTCATGCTAGGTTACTTTTATCTTTTAATTAATATAACTTTTATATCAATTAACCAATTTTAATTAACCATTCAAGCATGAATCTCCCTAAATCAATATAACACTTATATCAATTAAACATGAAATTTCCCTCATGCATTTGAACTATTAATAACACTTATTAAAAATGCATGAACATGCTTTCCTATGGTGGGATTTTAAACTATATGGCATGCTCATAATGCACATACATTTAATCCAATTAAACCATACATTCTCAATGCATAAAAGAAATTAAATCAAGCTAAAATGGAATGGTTTGGCAATTTAAAACAAACAATCAACTAATTATTACAATAATAATCAATAAAATTGCTTGTGATGATCCCGAGCTTTACGAACCGACCCGAACCAACCCTTCATGGAGTGAACCGGCCTTCAAATATGTGTAAATAAGCTGCAGCAGACCGAACCAGACCCCAACAAAAGCAGCTGAACCGAACTGGACTGGAAAAGAAGAAGAGAAAAAAAAAAAAAAAAAAACTGCTGCTGGAATTTTCCTTTTCTGCTGCGTCTTCTTCGGTTTTTCTTCGATTTTACAGCCTATATGGACTCTAATGACTCTATAAAAATTACAGACTATAGTACACACATTAACGCTCTTACATATCCGAGCAATTACTATTTTATGAAGGTTTGAATGCTCAAAAAATTTCCAAACCAGAACACTTCCATTTTAGCACACAGAAAATTCAATTTCAAAATGGTACCCACCAAAGCAAAATTAAAACGAATTAAGTGCTCTAATCATGCTCTGATACCAATTGAAGGTGTTCATATAACACATGCGGAAGCAATTGAAGATCGAAAGCACTTAAGACATTCAATTTTACTCCTAAAGCATGCATGTTCTAGAAAGGGTAGAAGAAAGAGTAAATGAGTACCAACCTCTTTGATGCTCACTTGTAAGGAACTCCTTGTGATATTATCTTTCTCCAACTTCTCTTGGACAACCTTTAGTGTCTTCCTTACTATTCTCTTGAGCCTAGAAAGACTTGTGGGAGTCTATAGAAGTAAGAAATAGGAAGGGAATGCTTGATGGTACAAGCTTTTGGAAGGAGATGAAATGAGAGAGAATTTGAGGGAGAAAATTTGCAGCATAACACTAAATGAAAGCTTGCTACTCTTGAATCTAATTCAAGCCCCTTTTATAGACCTCTCCCATGCAAAGACAAGCTCCATGACACTTAGCCACATGGTCAAGATGCAACTCAAAGTGGATTCTAGGTGTCTACTTCACAACACATGCATCTAATGCATGTTTGTGTTGTTTTCCACTATGTATCATTATGCAAGAGTGGAAAAACCACTAAATCCACTATGAATTGAATCCTAATTGTGAATTTTCAGCTTTCAATTCATTTCAATTTCAATTCAAAATTGAAATTGATTTCTAGGCAATTAATTGGGACATTTCGAAGTAATTTTGATATGATTGATCCAATCAATCTTTATCACCTAATGCCATGAATTATATATGATTCCTAATACATATATATATCGTATTTAAAACACTTTTAAATACCTCATCTCTCAATTCCTAATTTAATTCATAATTAAATCATTGTGTCGAACATGTTTTACGATAAAACCCTATTTCCCATTTTTGAACGATTCAAAGTTTCCTATCAAAATATTCTAAGCTTTATTCCGATATGAGCTAGTAGGGGGACCTAATGGACCTATAGATCATGGGCTCCAACGATTCGAGGCTAACCGACTAATCTCATTATCAAAGTTATCCAACATTCGTTAACTACCGGGACACTCCACTATAGCCCGATAGTTGCACTCCCCTCACTATAGATATATTTCCGTCCACTTGATTTAACCATGTTTAGTAAGTCGTTCCTTCACAGGTTGTTCGTAGCTATAGGTAGGTCAAATAACCGTTACACCCCTGTAGTACTTCTTGTTCCTTAAGTTCCACTAATCCTCTAATGAACAATCGGTTTGCGGTCCAACCATCAAACCTAAGTTCCTCTCGATCCAACGAGAGGGTGGGGCCCCTTGTTCAAGTCCTGGAGTTAGTACTTAAGAGAACAACCTCTCTGCTATCCCTGAAATGGGTAGGAGTGAATTCCGTCTTGCGAAACTATGTCCCCAACTATCTATTCGATCTTATCCCCAAAATGGTAGGCTTGTCGAGTCGGCGATGCTGGCCACTCTCACCCATGCAGATCAAAGGATAATCTCGCATAAACAGGAGTTCATAGATAGCTCAGGATTAAGAACGAGTTACCTAGGTCATCTATGAGAAATAGTCAGTTTCTTTAGTAAACGGCGTTATAAAGAGAAAGTGACTTATTTCGTGGTCCAGTCTTATGCAAACTCATTGCATAGGACGCCCCCACTCGCATGTCACCACATGAACGATTTAGGATCTCATCGTTTGTACTTAATACAAAGTGGGCCGTGTCCATAGTGTCACCAGGATAAGGCACCCAACCGTATCCTTATACTATAGACTATTTTGACTATAAACTTGAACTTGATCCTACGATATGTCCCTACATATAGTTCGAGTATTCATTTTATAGTCAAGGATCTTAGTTTATTGGATTTAGGTTAATCATTCGCAATTTACATATTCAATAACATCTTTTACTGAATAACCTCAATAACGTCTTTATTGAAAATAGAATATGTTTAATGATTTACAAACTACGAGTTTATAGGACATTAAACCCAACACATAAAACTTATGATATGTTGCATGAACACTTCTTTTGGCCTAAAATGAACCATGATGTGCATAAGATTTGTAGCCAATGTTTTAAATGCAAAGAGGCTAAGTCTAGATCACAACCAAATGGATTGTATACTCCCTTGAATGTACCTAATGAACCTTGGACCAATATATCTATGGATTTCGTTCTTGGTTTGCCTCGGACTAAAAAGGGTAAAGATAGTATTTTTTTTGTTGTGGATAGATTTAGTAAAATGGCTCGTTTTATAGCATGTAACAAGACGGATGATGCAAAGCATGTGGCTGACTTATTCTTTAGGGAAGTGGTAAGATTACATGGAATTCCTAGAACTATTGTTAGTGATAGGGATGTTAAATTTTTAAGCCACTTTTGGAAGGTGTTGTGGGGAAAGTTGGGTACTAAATTGTTGTTCTCAACTACATGTCATCCTCAAACTGATGGGCAAACCGAGGTAGTTAATAGAACATTGGGCGCTTTGCTTAGGGCTATTATTTCTTAGAATATTAAGTCTTGGGAAGAATGTTTGCCATTTGTTGAGTTTGCATATAATAGAGCAATTCATAGTACAACACATTGTTCTCCTTTTGAGGTTGTTTATGGATTCAATCCACTTACACCTCTTGATTTGCTTCCTATTCCTTCTAATGATTTTGTGAGTGATGCAGCCAAAAGTAAGGCCGATTTGATCAAAAACTTGCACAAAGAGGTCAAGGAGAGGATTGAGAAACAGAATTCCAAAGTCGCCTCACGAATTAACAAAGGACGAAAAGAACTCATTTTTCAACCGGGTGATTGGGTTTGGGTGCATTTTCGCAGGGAGCGTTTTCCGTCGAAACAGAAGACAAAGTTACATCCAAGAGGGGATGGTCCTTATCAAGTTCTTGAAATAATTAACAACAATGCCTACAAGATTGATCTGCCAGGAGAATTTTCAGTAAGTTCTACATTCAATGTTGCTGACTTGAGTCCTTTTGATGTAGGTGACGACTATCCTGATTCGAGGACGAATCCTTTCGAAGAGGGGGAAGATGATAAGAATCATGGTGCTCCACACATTCCAATTGGACCTATTACACGCGCGCCAAGGCTAAGAAGCTTCAACAAGCATTCTTCATTCACATTCAAAATTGGTTAGGTTCAGTTCCACATTCATTTCACATGCTGCAAATTAACCCAAGAGAGGACGACGCTGTGAAAGTCAACGTCTGCAAGATTGACGTTGCACCGACCTTTTGAAGGTTCCTTTGTTATTTCAATTTATCAACTTTTGTTTGTAATTTTTGAACTTTTGGGCTTCCAAAAACGTGGATTCAAGGTTAGATTCATTAGTGGGGAGTTACTTTGTAGGCCAATTATGGTCATGAATGCTTTGTAGGTTTTACTTTTGGGATTTGAAAGGTTGGGGGTTTCATTCACACAAAGGCTATAAAAAGCCTCATTCTAGCATGTAAAATTCAGATTTGAGATGAATGAAATATGAATTCTCATATTTGAGACTTTTGTCTTAGAAAACCCTTTTCTAGGATTCTTGCAATTCTTGTGATAGATTGCATGTTGAGCCATTCAATCCGGCCTTGATCAAGTTTGATTGTGCAATGACTCAATCTAGAACAAGATTTCCAATCTTGCTTCTAGATCATTGATCATAAGAGGTAATCAATTTCTAGCTTTTTCTCTTGGTTGGTTCTAATTTGTGTAAGGAGGTGTTAATCTCTTTGTTTCAAGGGTTCTTGCTCCACAAAAGCTTGAATCTTTGGGCTGAGAATTAGGGTTGCCTTAACAAACATGGTCCAAACTTTGCTCCGTTTTAGTTTTGGGGAGTTTGGAAACCAGAGTTCGTCCCAATGAGAGTTTGTCATCTGGTTTGGACGAATAGGGTCCAAGCTTTGCTCCGTCTACATTTTGGAGAGTTTGGAACCAAAAGTTCGTCCCAATGATAGTTCATTCAGGTTGTTTTGAAGAACATGGTCCAAAATTTGCTCAAATTTAGTTTTTGAGAGTTTGGAAACCGAAGTTTGTCCCACTAAGAGTTTTTCATCTGGTTTGGACGATTAGGATCCAAACTTTGCTCCGTCTGCATTTTGGAGAGTTTGGAACCCATAGTTCGTGCAATGTGATGTATTTCTCGTGGTTTGGACGAACATGGTCCAAACTTTGCTCCGTTTTAGTTTGGGGGAGTTTGGAACCAAAGTTCGTCCCAATGAGAGTTTTTCATCTGGTTTGGACGAATAGGGTCCAAGCTTTGCTCCGTCTGCGTTTTGGAGAGTTTTGAACCCAAAGTTCATCCCAATGATAGTTCTTTCAAATGGTTTGGAAGAACATGGTCCATACTTTGCTCCTATTTTGTTTTGGAGAGCTTGGAAACAAAAGTTCATCCCAATGAGAGTTTTTCATCTGGTTTGGATGAATAGGTTCCAAACTTTGCTCCGTTTATGTTTTGGAGAGTTTGGAAACCAAAGTTCGTCCCAATGAGAGCGTTTCATCTGGTTTTGACGAATAGGGTTCAAGCTTTGCTTCGTCTGCGTTTTGGAGAGTTTGGAACCCAAAGTTCGCATAATGAGAGCTCTTTCAGGTGGTTTGGATGAACATGGTCCAAACTTTGCTCTGTTTTAGTTTGGAGAGTTTGGAAACCAAAGTTCTGTTGGGATTGGTGTCCTAAAACTCGTAGATAGTGAATGTTAAACGAATTATATACTTATTCGATAAAGGCATTATCGAGACTAATTCAGTAAAGTTATTACTGAATAAAGTAAATTGCACATATAATTACCCAAATCCAATAAACTAAGATCCATGGCTATAGGATGAACACTTGAGCTTTATGTAGAGACATAAAAGTGGATCAAGCTCGAGTAATAGCCAAAACAGTCTATAGTATAGGGATAGGGCTGGATACCTTATTCTGGGGACACTATGAGACGCGGCCCGCTTTATAGATGGTATAGACGATGTGATCCTAAATTGTCCATGTAGAGACATGCGAGTGGGGGCGTCCTATGCAATGAGTTTGCATAAGACCAGGACCAAGAAATAAGTCGCTCTCGCTTTATAACACCGTTTACTGACGAGACTGACTATTTCATGTGATGACCTAGGTAACTTGATCTTAATCCTGAGCTAACTATGAACTCCTGTTTATTCGGACTTATCCTTAGATCTGCATAGGTGAGAGTGGCTCAGTATCGCCAACTCAATAAGCCTCCCATTTCAAGGATAGGAACGAGTAGATAGCTGGGGACATAGTCGTGCAAGAAGGAATTCACTCCTACCCGAATTAGGGATAGTAGAGAGGTTGTTCCCTTAAGTGCTGACTCTGGGGCTTGAACAAAGGGATCCCGCCCTCTCATTGGCCCGAGAGGGACTCGGTTTATTGGTTGGACCATAAACCAATTGTTCATTAGAGGATCAGTGGGACTTAAGGAACTAGAAGTACTATAGGGGTAAAATGGGCTTTTGACCTAGCTATATATACAAACAACCTGTGAAGGATCGACTTACTAATCATGGTTAAATCAAGTGGACAAAAAAAATATGTCTATAGTGAGGGGAGTGCAACTATCGGGCTATAGTGTAGTGTCCCGGTAGTTAACGAATGTTGGCTAGCTTGGATAATGAGATTAGTCGGTTAGCCTCGAATCGTTGGAGCCCATGATCTATAGGTCCATTAGGTCCCCCTACTAGCTCATATCGGAACAAAGCCTAGAACAAAAAGATAGGAAGCTTTGAATCGTTCAAAATCGGGAAAACGGGTATTATCGTAAATTGTGTTTGACACAATAATTTAATTATGAATTAAATTAGAAAATGAGAGATGGAGTATTTAAAAGTGTTTTGAATACCATATATATGTATTAGGAATCATATATAATTCATGGCACTAGGTGATAAAGATTAATTGGATTAATCATGTAAAAATTACTTGGAATTGTACAAATTAATTGCCTAGAAATCAATTTCAATTTTGAATTGAAATAGGAATGAATTGCAAGCTGAAAAATTGAGAATTTAGATTCAATTTTAAGTGGATTTAGTGGCATTCCCACTCTTGCATGTTGATGCATAGTGGAAAACAACACAACCATGCACTAGTTGCATGTGTTGTGAATTAAACACCTAGAATCCACTTTGAGTTGCAATTTCACCATGTGTCTAGTGTCATGAGGCTTCTCTTTGCATGGAAGATGTCTATATAAGGAATATGAATCAGATTCAAAGGAAGTAGAGCCATTTTCCATATTGTTATGCTGTTGGATTTTGGTCTCAAACTCACTCATCTCCATATATCTCTCTAGTGCTTGAACCTTCAAGTATTCCCTTCCCATTCCCTATCTCTATAGACTCCCACAAGTCGTTCTTGGCCCGGAGAATAGTAGGGAAGACACTAGAGGTGGTCCACACACCGTTCGTGATCAAAGGAATCAAAGGGAGTTGTTGAATCGGTCTCCAAAAGGTTGGTAAAAATTCTGCTCTCACCTTACGATATTTGGACAGCATGTTTTCATTTTCTAAAATTGATGTAGTTAAGTGCCTCCGATCCAAAAATTGCTTCCGCATGTGTTATATGAACACCTTCAAGTTCGTCTCAATGAGAGTTTTTTACCTGGTTTGGACGAATAGGGTCCAAACTTTGCATAGTCTGCGATTTGGAGAGTTTGTAATCCAAAGTTCATCGCAATGAGAGTTCTTTAGGTGGTTTGGACGAACATGGTCAAAACTTGTCTCCGTTTTAGTTTTGGAGAGTTTGCAAACAAAAGCTCGTCCCAATGAGAGTTTGTCATCTGGTTGTGATGAATAGGGTCCAAACTGTGCTCCGTTTGAGTTTTGAAGAGTTTGGAACCCAAAATTCGCGCAATGAGAGCTCTTTCAGGTTGTTTGGACGAAAATGGTCCAAACTTTGCTCCGTTTTACTTTTCGAGAGTTTGGAAACCAAAGTTTGTCCGAATGAAAGTTTTTCATCAGCTTTGGACGAATAAGGTCTGAGCTTTGCTTCGTCTGCGTTTTGGACAGTTTGGAAACCAAAGTTCGTCCCAATGATAGTTCTTTAAGGTTGTTTAGACGCACATGATCCAAACTGTGCTCCGATTTATTTTTGGGAAGTTTGGAACCAAATTTCGTCCCAATGAGAGTTTTTCATCTTGTTTGGACGAATAGGGTCCAAACTTTGCTCCGTCTGTGTTTTGTAGAGTTTGGAACCCAAAATTAGTCCCAATGATAGTTCTTTCCGGTGGTTTGGACGAACATGGTGCAAACTTTGCTCCATTTCAGTTTTGGAGAGTTTGGAAACCAAAGTTCGTCCCAATGAGAGTTTTTCATCTGGTTTGGACGAATAGGATCCAAAATTTGCTCCGTCTGCGTTTTGAAGAGTTCTGAACCCAAATTTCGTGCAATGAGAGCTCTTTCCGGTTGTTTGGACGAATGTGGTGAAAACTTTGATCTGTTTTAGTTTTGGAGAGTTTGGAAACCAAAGTTCGTCCCAATGAGAGTTTTTCATCTAGTTTGGACGAATACAGTCCAAACTTTGCTCCGTCTGCGATTTGGAGAGTTTGGAACCCAAAGTTCGTGCAATGAGAGCTCTTTCAGGTGCTTTGGACCAACATGGTCCAAACTTTGCTCCGTTGTAGTTTTGGAGAATTTGGAAACCAAAGTTCGTCCCAATGAAAGTTTTTCATTATGTTTGGACGAAAAGGTTCCAAGCTTTGATCCGTCTGCTTTTGGGAGAGTTTGGTATCCAAAGTTCATCCCAATAAGAGTTCTTTTGGTAGGTTGGACGAACATGGTCCAAACTTTGATCTGTTTTAGTTTTGTAGAGTTTGGAAACAAAAGTTCGTCCCAATGAGAGTTTTCGATCAGGTTTGGACGAACATGGTCGAAACTTTGATCCGTTTTAGTTTTAGAGAGTCTGGAAACCCAAGTTTGTCCCAATGAGAGTTTTTCATCATGTTTGACCGAATAGGGTCGAAACTTTGCTCCGAAAACGTTTTGGAGCGTTTGGAATCCAAAGTTGATCCCAATAAGAGTTCTTCAGGTGGTTTGGACGAACATGGTCTAAACGTTGCTCCATTTTAGTTTGGACGAATAGGGTCCAAGCTATGCTCTGTCTGCGTTTTGGAGAGTTTGGAACCCAAAGTTCGTCCGTATGATTGTTCTTTCAGGTGGTTTGGACGAACATGGTCTAAACTTTGCTCCGTTTATGTTTTGGAGAGTTTGGAAACCAAAGTTCGTCTCAATCAATGTTTTTCATCTGCTTTGGACGAATAGGATCAAAGCTTTGCTTCGTATGCGTTTTGGAGAGTTTGGAACCCAAAGTTTGTCCCAACGATAGTTCTTTTAGGTTGTTTGGAAGAACATGATCCAAACTTTTCTCCAATTTAGTTTTGGAGAGTTTGGAACCAAAGTTCGTCCCAATGATAGTTTTTCACCTGGTTTGGACGAATAGGGTCCAAGTTGTGCTCCGTCTGCGTTTTTGAGAGTTTGGAACCCAAAGTTCGTCCCAATGATAGTTCTTTCAGGTGGTTTTGCCGAACATTGTCCAAACTTTGCTCCGTTTAAGTTTTGGAGAGTTCGGAAACAAAAGTTCGTCCCAATAAGAGTTTTTCATCTGGTTTGGACGAATAGGGTCAAAGCTTTGCTTCGTCTGCGTTTTGGAGAGTTTGGAACCCAAAGTTTGTCCCAATGATAGTTCTTTTTAGGTGGTTTGGAAGAACATGATCCAAACTTTTCTCCAATTTAGTTTTGGAGAGTTTGGAACCAAAGTTCGTCCCAATGATAGTTTTTCACCTGGTTTGGACGAATAGGGTCCAAGTTGTGCTCCGTCTGCGTTTTTTAGAGTTTTGAACCCAAAGTTCGTCCCAATGAGAGCTCTTTCAGGTGGTTTGGACGAACATGGTCCAAACTTTCCTCCGTTTTAGTTTTGGAGAGTTTGGAAACCAAAGCTCATCCCAATGAGAGTTTTTCATCTAGTTTGGACGAATACGGTCAAAACTTTGCTCCGTCTGCGTTTTGGAGAGTTTGGATCCCAAAGTTTGTGCAATGCGAGCTCTTTCAAGTGGTTTGGACGAACATGGTCAAAACTATGCTCCGTTTTAGTTTTGGAGAGTTTGCAACCAAAGTCCGTCCCAATGAGAGGTTTTCATCTGGTTTGGACGAATACGGTCCAAGCTTTTCTCCGTCTGTGTTTTGTAGAGTTTGGAACACAAGGTTCACGCAATGCGAGCTCTTTCAGGTGGTTTGGACAAACATGGTCCAAACTTTGCTCCGTTTTAGTTTTGGAGAGTTTTGAACTAGAGTTCGTCCCAATGAGAGTTTTTCATCTGGTTTGGACAAATAGGGTCCAAGTTTTGTTTAGTCTGCATTTTGGAGAGTTTGGAACCCAAAGTTCGTCCAAATGATAGTTCTTTCAGGTGGTTTGGAAGAACATGGTCCAAACATTGCTCCAATTTACTTTTGGAGAGTTTGGAGAGCAAAGTTCGTCCCAATGAGAGTTTTTCATCTGGTTTGGACGAATAGGGTCCAAGGTTGGCTTCGTCTGCGTTTTGGAGAGTTTGGAACCCAAAGTTTATACCAATGATAGTTATTTCTGGTGGTTTGGAAGAACACGGTCCATGTTGGGTTTTATGCCCTAAAACTCGTAGATAGTGAATGTAAACAAATTTTATACTTGTGTTTAATAAAGTGTTATTTAGTTTCTGCAATAAAATGTTATTGTTAAATATTGCACTATTTGACCCAAATCCAATAAACTAAGATCCAAGGTTGTTTGTATGTAACTTGAACTAGTATGTGGGGACATACGGGGATCGATATTCAAGTAACAACCTAAAAGGTCTATAGTACAAGGATAAGGCTGGGTACCTTATCCCGGTGACACTATGGATACGACCCACTTTGTATTATGATACAAACGCTATGATCCAACGCGTTCATGTAGTTGACATGCGAGTGGGGGTATCCTATGCAATGAGTTTGCATAAGACCGGACCACGAAATAGTTAACCACTAACTGTAACACCGTTAGTTGGCTTGGTTTCTATTTCACTAGGATGACCTAGACAACTCAGTCTCAATCCTGAGTGGATTATGGACTCCTGTTCACGAGGAGTTGTCCTTTGATTTGTATGGGTGAGAGTGGCCAGCACGCCGACTCAATAAGCCTACCATTTTGGGAACAATACCGAGTGGGGAGCTGGGAACATAATCACACAAGATGGAATTCACTCCTTCTCGACTCTAGGGTAAGTAGAGGTGTGTTCCCTTAAGTGGTGTCTCTGGGACTTGAACAATGGGCCCAACCCTCTCTATGGCACGAGAGGGACTTCTGTTTGTTGGTTGGACCTCAAACAGGTTGTTCATTAGAGGAGCACTGGGGACTTAAGGACAAAGATGTAAACCAGGGGTAAAACGGTAATTTGACCCAGCTGGGATACGAACACACGTGAAGGACTGACTTGTAGTATTGGTCGATATCCGTGGACACAGAAATATTCTGCAGTGAGAAGAGTGCAGTTGAGGGTCTTTAGTGGAATGACCCACAGTTAACGAATGGAGACTAACTTGGTTAATGAGTTTAAGCCGATTAGTCTCGTATCGTTGGAGCACTTGATCTGTAGGTCCATTAGGTCCCACTGGTAGCTCGTAAAAAGACTTGAAGCAAACTAATATAAATTGTAAATTGAAAGTGTTCAATTTATTTGGGGAATCGTATAATGTATACTGATGCATTATAATATAAAGTTTATGAAACTTTATAATATAATTTTTGAATTAATTTCAAAAATTAATTCTTGAGAGAAAATATTTGAAAGAGTTCAAATAAATTTAATATGAATTGGATTCATATTAATTTTAATAAAATCCATAAGATTAAATATATGATATTTAATTGGGTAATTAATTAATCATTGAATTAATTAATTATTTATTAAAATTAGAGACCTTTTCCTATTAGGAAAGAAAATATTTGAAAGAGTTCAAATAAATTTAATATGAATTGGATTCATATTAATTTTAATTTTAATAAAATCCCTAAGATTAAATATGTGATATTTAATTGGGTAATTAATTAATTATGGAATTAATTAATTATTAAAATTAGATATTGTTCAGATAATAGATTTGAACTTATTCCTAGACCTTTTCCTATTAGGAAAAGGTCTTGGCCTTTACCTATATATAGGACCCCTGGGGTGGGGTGAAAGACATCCCATTGTCTCCTTCTCTCAGAGATATCTCCCAAAAGACTCCCACAAGTCTCCTGCTTCAAGAAGTCTTAGAGATATACCGGTGTAGCCGATTGGTGGTGTTCGCACAAGAGGGTTGCTGCGTTTTCAATCTTATTTGCAAGAAAAGGCGAATTGATCAAGGCTTTCTACAAAAGTAAGTTTTCTATGAAATCCTTGATCACTAGGATCAATCTAGTTGATTTTTTAGCATGTTTATAGCCTATGTACAGCCCTTTAAATAGAGATTTATTGTTGTAATATTTTGCAAATTGTATTTGTATTTCAATTAGAATCTAAGACTCTAAGTAGGTTCGGTAATACTTTCCGCTGCGTGGGGCTTTTATCCCTTCAGTCCAAACTTTGCTCCAATTTAGTTTTGGAGAGTTTGCAACCAAAGCTCGTCCCAATGAGAGTTTTCCACCTGGTTTGGACAAATAGGGTCCAAGCTGTGCTCCGTCTGCGTTTTTGAGAGTTTGGAACCCAAAGTTCGTCCCAATGATAGTTCTTTCAGGTGGTTTTGCCGAACATTGTCCAAACTTTGCTTCGTTTAAGTTTTAGAGAGTTTGGAAACAAAAGTTCATCCCAATTAGAGTTTTTCATCTGGTTTGGATGAATACGGTCCTAACTTTGCTCAATCTGCATTTTTCGAGAGTTTGGATTTCAATGTTCATGCAATGAGAGCTCTTTCAGATGGTTTGGACGAACATGGTCCAAACTTTGCTCCGTTTCAATTTTGGAGAGTTTGGAACCAAAGTTTGTCCCAATGAGAGTTTTACATCTGGTTTGGACGAATAGGGTCCAAGCGTTGCTCCGCTGGCGTTTTGGAGAGTTTGGAACCCAAAGTTCACGCAATGCGAGCTTTTTCAGGTGGTTTGGACAAACATGGTCCAAACTTTGCTCCGTTTTAGTTTTGGAGAGTTTGGAACCCAAAGTTCGTCCCAATGATAGTTGTTTCAGGTGGTTTTGCCGAACATTGTCCAAACTTTTCTCCGTTTAAGTTTTAGAGAGTTCGGAAACAAAAGTTCGTCCCAAATAGAGTTTTTCATCTGTTTTGGACGAATACGGTCCAAACTTTGCTCCATCTGCGTTTTGGAGAGTTTGGATCCGAAAGTTCGCGCAATGATAGTTCTTTCAGGTGGTTTTGCCGAACTTTGTCCAAACTTTGCTCCGTTTAAGTTTTAGAGAGTTTTGAAACAAAAGTTCGTCCCAATTAGAGTTTTTCGTCTGGTTTGGATGAATACAGTCCTAACTTTGCTCAATCTGCATTTTCGAGAGTATGGATTTCAATGTTCACGCAATGAGAGCTCTTTCAGATCGTTTGGACTAACATGGTCCAAACTTTGGTCCGTTTCAATTTTGGAGAGTTTGGAATCAAAGTTTGTCCCAATGAGAGTTTTTCTTCTGGTTTGGACGAATAGGGTCCAAGCGCTGCTTCGTCTGCGTTTTGGAGAGTTTGGAACCCAAAATTCGCGCAATGTGAGCTTTTCCAGGTGGTTTGGAAGAACATGGTCCAAACTTTGCTCCAATTTAGTTTTGGAGAGTTTGGAAACCGAAGTTCGTCCCAATGATATTTTTTTATCTGGTTTGGAAGAATAGGGTCCAAACTTTGCTCCGTCTGCATTTTGAAGAGTTTTGAACCCATAGCGCAATGTGATGTCTTTCTGGTGGTTTGGATGAATATGGTCCAATGTTAGATCTGATTTAGTTTTGTAGAGTTTGGAAACAAAAGTTCGTCCCAATGAGAGTATTTCATTAGGTTTGGACGAATAAGGTCCAAAGTTTGCTCCGTCAACCTTTTGGATGGTTTGGAATCCAAAGTTGATCCCAATGAGAGTTGTTCAGGTGGTTTGGACGAACATGGTCCAAACTTTGTTCCGTTTTAGTTTAGGAGAGTTTGGAAACCAAAGTTTGTCCGAATGTGAGTTTTTCATCTGCTTTTAACGAATAGGGTCCAAACTTTTCTTCGTCTGTGTTTTGGAGAGTTTGGAACCCAAAGTTCGCGCAATGAGAGCTCTTTCAGTTGGTTTGGACGAACATGGTCAAAACTTTGCTCCAATTTACTTTTGGAGAATTTGGAAACAAAAGTTCGTCCCAATTAAAGTTTTTCATCTGGTTTGGACGAATAGGGTCCAAGCTTTGCTCCGTCTGCGTTTTCGAGAGTTTGGAACCCAAAGTTCGCGCAATGCGACCTCTTTCAGGTGGTTTGGACAAACATGGTCCAAACTTTGCTTCGTTTTAGTTTTGGAGAGTATGGAACCAAAGTTCGTCCCAATGAGAGTTTTTCATCTGGTTTGGACGAATAGGGTCCAAGCTTTGCTTCGTCTGTGTTTTGGAGAATTTGGAACCCAAAGTTCGTCCCAATAATAGTTCTTTCAGGTGGTTTGGAAGAACATGGTCCAAACTTTGGTCCAATTTAGTTTCGGAGAGTTTAGAACCAAAGTTCGTCCCAATGAGAGTTTTTCATCTGGTTTCGACGAATAGGGTCCAACCTTTGATCCGTCTGCGTTTTGGAGAGTTTGGAACCCAAAGTTTGTGCAATGTGAGCTCTTACAGGTGGTTTGGACAAACATTGTCCAAGCTTTGCTCTGTTTTAGTATTGGAGAGTTTGGAACCAAAGTTCGTCCCAATGAGAGTTTTTCATCTTGTTTGGACGAATACGATCCAAGATTTGCTCCGTCTGCGTTGTGGAGAGTTTTGAACCCAAAGTTCGTCCCAATGATAGTTCTTTCAGGTTGTTTGGAAGAACATGGTCCAAACTTTGGTCCAATTTAGTTTCGGAGAGTTTAGAACCAAAGTTCGTCCCAATGAGAGTTTTTCATCTGGTTTCGACGAATAGGGTCCAACCTTTGATCCGTCTGCGTTTTGGAGAGTTTGGAACCCAAAGTTTGTGCAATGTGAGCTCTTACAGGTGGTTTGGACAAACATTGTCCAAGCTTTGCTCTGTTTTAGTATTGGAGAGTTTGGAACCAAAGTTCGTCCCAATGAGAGTTTTTCATCTTGTTTGGACGAATACGATCCAAGATTTGCTCCGTCTGCGTTGTGGAGAGTTTTGAACCCAAAGTTCGTCCCAATGATAGTTCTTTCAGGTTGTTTGGAAAAACATGGTCCAAACTTTGCTCTAATTTGGTTTTGGAGAGTTTGGAAACCAAAGTTCGTCCCAATGAGAGTTTTTCATCTGGAGGGTCCAAACTTTGCTCCGTCAACGTTTTGGAGGGTTTGGAATCCAAAGTTCATCCCAATGAGTTTTTTTCATATGGTTTGGACGAACATGGTCCAAACGTTTTTCCGTTTTAGGTTTTGGGAGTTTGGAAACAAAAGTTTGTCCCAATGAGAGTTATTTCATCTGCTCTGGACGAATAGGGTCCAAACTTTGCTCCGTCTGCGTTTTGGAGAGTCTGGAACCTATAGTTCGCTCAATGTGTTGTCTTTCTGGTGGTTTGGACGAACATGGTCCAAACTTTGATCCGTTTTGGTTTTGTAGAGTTTGGAAACAAAAGTTCGTCCCAGTGAGAGTATTTCATCAGATTTGGAAGAATAGGGTCCAAACTTTACTCCGTCAACGTTTTGGAGGGTTTTGAATCCAAAGTTGATCCCAATGAGTGTTGTTCAGGTGGTTCTGACGAACATGGTCCCAACTTTGTTCCATTTTAGTTTTTGAGAGTTTGGAAACCAATGTTTGTCCGAGTTAGAGTTTTTCATCTTCTTTGGACGAATAGGGTCCAACCTTTGCTTCGTTTTTTTTTTGGAGAGTTTGGCTCTTTTAGGTGGTTTGGACGAACATGGTCCAAACTTTGTTCCGTTTTAGTTTTGGAGAGTTTGGAAACCAAAGTTTTTCCCAATGAGAGTTTTTCATTTGCTTTGGACGAATAGGGTCCAAACTTTGCTTCGTCCGTGTTTTGGAGAGTTTGGAACCCAAAGTTCGCGCAATGAGAGCTCTTTCACGTTGTTTGGACGAACATGGTAGAAACTTTGCTCCATTTTAGTTTTGGAGAGTTTGGAACCAAAGTTCGTCCCAATGAGAGATTTTCATCTAGTTTGGACGAATAGGGCCAATGCTTTGCTCCGTCTGCGTTCTGGAGAGTTTGGAACCCAAAGTTCATCCCAATGATAGTTCTTCTAGGTGGTTTGGAAGAACATGGTCCAAACTTTGCTCCAATTTACATTTGGAGAGTTTGGAAACCAAATTTCGTCCCAATGAGAGTTTTTCATCTGGTTTGGATGAATAGGGTCCAGGCTTTGCTCTGTCTGTGTTTTGGAGAGTTTGGAACCCAAAGCTCGCGCAATGCGAGCGCTTTCAGGTGGTTTGGACAAATATGGTCCAAACTTTGCTTTGTTTTAGTTCTGGAGAGTTTGGAACCAAAGTTCGTCCCAATGAGAGTTTTTCATCTGGTTTGGACACATCCTCCAAGCTTTGCTTCATCTACGTTTCGGAGAGTTTGGTACCCAAAGTTCGTCCCAATGATAGTTCTTTCAGGTGGTTTGGAAGAACATGGTCAAAATTGTGCTCCAATTTACTTTTGGAGAGTTTGGAACCAATGTTCGTCAAAATGAGAGTTTTTCATCTGTGTTTTGGAGAGTTTGGAACCCAAAGTTCGTCCCAATGAGAGTTGTTTCAGGTGGTTTGGAAGAACATGGTCCAAACTTTTCTCCAATTTAGTTTTGGAGAGTTTGGAAACCGAAGTTCGTCCCAATGAGACTTTTTCATCTGGTTATGACGAATATGGTCCAAACTTTGCTCCGTCTGGGTTTTGGAGAGTTTGGAACCCATAGTTCACTTAATGTGATGTCTTTCTGGTGGTTTTGACGAACGTGGTGGAAACTTTGATCCGTTTTAGTTTTTTGTAGAGTTTGGCAACAAAAGTTCGTCCCAATGAGAGTATTTCATCAGGTTTGGACGAATAGGGTCCAAACTTTGCTTTGTCAACTTTGAGGAGGGTTTGGAATCCAAAGTTCATCCTAATGAGTGTTTTTCAGGTGGTTTGGACGAACGATGGTCCAAACTTATCTCCGTTTTAGTTTTGGAGAGTTTGGAAACCAAAGTTTGTGCATATGAGAGTTTCTCATCTGCTTTGGACGAATAGGGTCCAAACTTTGCTCCGTCTGCGTTTTGGAGAGTTTGGAACCCAAAGTTCGTCCCAATGATAGTTCTTCCAGGTTTTTTGGAAGAACATGGTCCAAACTTTGCTCCAATTTACTTTTGGAGAGTTTGGAAACCAAAGTTCGTCCAAATAAGAGTTATTCATCCAGTTTGGACGAACAAGGTCCAAGCTTTGCTCCGTCTGTGTTTTGGAGAGTTTGGAACCCAAAGTTCGTGCAATGCGAGCTCTTTCAAGTGGTTTGGACAAACATGGTCCAAACTTTGCTCTATTTTAGTTTCGGAGAGTGTGGAACCAAAGTTCGTCCCAATGAGAGTTTTTCATCTGGTTTGGACGAATAGGGGCCCAGCTTTGCTTCGTCTGCGTTTTGTAGAGTTTGGAACCCAAAGTCCGTCCCAATCATAGTTCTTTCAGGTTGTTTGGAAGAACATCGTCCAAACTTTGGTCCAATATAGTTTTGGAGAGCTTGGAACCAACATTCGTCCCAATGAGAGTTTTACATCTGGTTTTGACGAATAGGGTCCAAGCTTTGCTCCGTCTGCGTTTTGGAGAGTTTGGACCCCAAAGTTCGCACTACGCGAGCTCTTTCAGGTGGTTTGGACAAACATGGTGTAAACTTTGCTCTGTTTTAGTTTTCGAGAGTTTGGAACCAAAGTTCGTCCCAATGAGAGTTTTTCATCTGGTTTGGACGAATACAATCCAAGCTTTTCTCCGTCTGCGTTTTGGAGAGTTTGGAACCCAAAGTTCGTCCCAATGATAGTTCTTTCAGGTTGTTTGGAAGAACGTGGTCCTAACTTTCCTCCAATTTAGTTTTGGAGAGTTTCGAAACCAAAGTTCGTCCCAATGAGAGTTTTTCATCTGGTTTGAAGGGATAAAAGCCTTGCGTCGCGGAAGGAATCACTGAACCTACTCAAAGTCTTAGATTCTAATTGAAATACCAATACAATTTGTGAAATATTACAGCAATAAATCTATATTTATTGGGTTGTACATAGGCTATAAACATGCTAAAAGATCAACTAGATTGATCCTAGTGATCAAGGATTTCATAGAAAACTTACTTTTGTAGAAAGCCTTGATCAATTCTCCTTTTCTTGCCAATAAGATTGAAAACGCAGCAACCCTCTTGTGTGAACACCACCAATCGGCTACACCGGTATATCTCTAAGGCTTCTTGAAGCAGGAGACTTGTGGGAGTCTTTTGGGAGAGATCTCTGAGAGAATGAGAGACAATGGGATGTCTTTCACCCCAGCCCAGGGGTCCTATATATAGGTAAAGGTCAAGACCTTTTCCTAATAGGAAAAGGTCTAGGAATAAGTTCAAATCTATTATCTGAAAAATATCTAATTTTAATAAATAATTAATTAATTCCATAATTAATTAATTACCCAATTAAATATCACATATTTAATCTTAGGGATTTTATTAAAATTAAAATTAATATGAATCCAATTTATATTAAATTTATTTGAACTTTTCAAATATTTTCTCTCATGAATTAATTTTTGAAATTAATTAAAAAATTATATTATAAAGTTTCATAAACTTTATATTATAATGCATCAATATACCTTATACGATTCCCCAAATAAATTGAACACTTTCAATTTACAATTTATATTTGTTTGCTTCAAGTCTTTTTACGAGCTACCAGTGGGACCTAATGGACCTATAGATCAGAAGCTCCAACGATACCAGACTAATCGGCTTAAACTCATCAACCAAGTTAGTCTTCATTCGTTAACTATGGGTCATTCCACTAAAGACCCTCAGCTGCACTCTTCTGACTGCAGAATATTTCTGTGTCCACGGATATCGACCAATACTACAAGTCAGTCCTTCACGTGTGTTCGTATCCCAGCTGGGTCAAATTACCGTTTTACCCCTGGTTTACATCTTTGTCCTTAAGTCCCCAGTTCTCCTCTAATGAACAACTTGTTTGAGGTCCAACCAACAAACAGAAGTCCCTCTCGTGCCATAGAGAGGGTTGGGCTCATTGTTCAAGTCCCGGAGACACCACTTAAGGGAACACACCTCTACTTACCCTAGAGTCGGGAAGGAGTGAATTCCATCTTGTGTGATTATGTTCCCAGCTCCCCACTCGGTATTGTCCCCAAAATGGTAGGCTTATTGAGTCGGCGTGCTGGCCACTCTCTCCCATACAAATCAAAGGACAACTCCTCATGAACAGGAGTCCATAATCCACTCAGGATTGAGACTGAGTTGTCTAGGTCATCCTAGTGAAATAGAAACCAAGCCAACTAACGGTGTTACAGTTAGTAGTTAACTATTTCGCGGTCCGATCTTATGCAAACTCATTGCATAGGATACCCCCACTTGCATGTCAACTACATGGACATGTTGGATCATAGCGTTTATATCATAATACAAAGCGGGTCGTATCCATAGTGTCACCACGATAAGGTACCCAGCCTTATCCCTATACTATAGACCTTTTAGGTTGTTACTTGAACATCGATCCCCGTATGTCCCCACATACTAGTTCAAGTTACATACAAACAACCTTGGATCTTAGTTTATTGGATTTGGGTCAAATAGTGCAATATTTAACAATAACATTTAATTGCATAAACTAAATAACACTTTATTAAATACAAGTATAAAATTTGTTTACATTCATTATCTACGAGTTTTAGGGCATAAAACCCAACATGGTTTGGACGAATAGGGTCCAAACTTTGCTCCGTCTGCGTTTTGGAAAGTTTGGAACCCATAGTTCACTCAATGTGATGTCTTTCTGGTGGTTTGGACAAACATGATCCAAACTTTGATCCGTTTTAGTTTTGTAGAGTTTGGCAACAAAAGTTCGTCCCAATGAGAGTATTTCATCAGGTTTGGACGAATAGGGTCCAAACTTTGCTTCGTCAACTTTTTGGAGGGTTTGGAATCCAAAGTTGATCCCAATGAGTGTTGTTCAGGTGGTTTGGACGAACATTGTCCAAACTTTGATCCGTTTTTGTTTTGTAGAATTTGGCAACAAAAGTTCGTCCCAATGAGAGCATTTCATCAGGTTTGGACGAATAAGGTCCAAACTTTGCTTTGTCATCTTTTTGGAGGGTTTGGAATCCAAAGTTAATCCCAATGAGTGTTGTTCATGTTTTTTTGGACGAACATGGTCAAAACTTCGTTACGTTTTAGTTTTGGAGAGTTTGGAACACAAAGTTCGTCCCAATGACAGTTCTTTCAGGTGGTTTGGACGAACATGGTCCAAACTTTGCTCTGTTTATGTTTTGGACAGTTTAGAAACCAAACTTCGTCCCAATGAGAGTTTTTCATTTGGTTTGGATGAATACAGTCCAAACTTTGCTCTGTCTGCATTTTGGAGAGTTTGGATCCCAAAGTTTGCGCAATGAGAGCTCTTTCAGTTGGTTTAAACGAACATGGCCCAAACTTTGCTCCGATTTAGTGTTGGAGAGTTTAGAAACCAAAGTTCGTCCCAATGAGAGTTTTTCATCTGGTTTGGATGAATAGGTTCCAAGCTTTGCCTTGTCTGCATTTTAGAGAGTTTGGAACCCAAAGTTCTTGCAATGCGAGCTCTTTCATGTGGTTTGGACGAACATGGTCCGAACTTTGCTCCGTTTTAGTTTTGGAGAGTTTAGAACCAAAGTTCGTCCTATTGAGAGTTTTTCATCTGGTTCGGATGAATAGGGTCCAAGCTTTGCTCCGTCTGGGTTTTGGAGAGCTTGGAACCCAAAGTTCGCGCAATAAGAGCTCTTTTAGGTGGTTTGGACGAACATGGTCCAAACTTTGCTCCGTTTTAGTTTTGGAGAGTTTGGAAACAAAAATTTTTCACAATGAGAGTTTTTCATCTGCTTTGGACGAATAGGGTCCAAACTTTGCTCCGTCTCTATTTTTTTGAGTTATGAACTCAAATTTTGTGGAATGAGAGCTCTTTCAGGTGATTTGGACGAACGTGGTCAAAACTTTGCTCCATTTTAGTGTTGGATAGTTTGGAAACCAAAGTTCGTCCCAATGAGAGTTTTTCATCTAGTTTGGATGAATAGAGTCGAAACTTTGCTCCGTCTGCGAATTGGAGAGTTTGGTATCCAAAGTTCATCCCAATGAGAGTTCTTTAGGTAGTTTGGACGAACATGGTCTAAACTTTTCTCCGTATTAGTTTTGGAGAGTTTGGAAATAAAAGTTCGTCCCATGAGAGTTTTTCATCTGGTTTGGACGAATAGGGTCCAAACTTTGCTTGGTCTGCGATTTGGAGAGTTTGGAATCCAAAGTTCATCCCAACGAGAGTTCTTCAGGTGGTTTGGACGAACATAGTCTAAACTTGTCTTAGTTTTAGTTTTGCAGAGTTTGCAAACAAAAGTTCGTCCCAATGAGAGTTTTTCATCTGGTTTGGACTAATAGGGTCCAAACTTTACTTCGTCTGCGTTTTGGAGAGTTTGGAACTCAAAGTTCGCGCAATGAGAGCTCTTTCAGGTGGTTTGGACGAACATGGTCCAAACTTGTCTCCGCTTTAGCTTTCGAGAGTTTGGAAAGCAAAGTTTGTGACAATGAGAGTTTTTCATCTGGTTTGGACGAATAGGGTCAAAGCTTGGCTTCGTCTGCGTTTTGGAGAGTTTGGAACCCAAAGTTCGTCCCAATGATAGTTCCTTCAGGAGGATTGGACGAATATGGTCCAGACTTTGCTCCGTTTAAGTTTTGGAGAGTTTGGAATCCAAAGTTCGTCCCAATGGGAGTTTTTTATTTGGTTTGGACGAATATGGTCCAAACTTTGCTCCGTCTGCGTTTTAGAGAGTTTGGAACCAAAAGTTCGCGCAATGAGAGCTCTTTTAGGTGGTTTTGACGAACACGGTCCAAACTTTGGTCCGATTTAGTTTCGAAGAGTTTGGAAACCAAAGTTCGTCCCAATGAGAATTTTTCATCTGGTTTGGACGAATAGGGAGCAAGCTTTGCTTCGTTTGCGTTTTGGAGAGTGACGGAAGAGATTGTCGCGGTCTCTTGTCAAATAAATTTATAATCCACAACCTCTAAAGCTAACTTGTAGCAGTAGTGGTCGGGGTCGAACACAGGGAGCACGATTATAACTTGTTTATCTTAGATTTATTGTGATGACCGGACTAATGGGGGGTTTTGATTATGGAAAGTAAACAAGGAAAGAAAACTAATTATGGAAAATATGCAAACGCTAAGTTTGATTCTAGTTTAAATTAATTAATATGCCTATTAACTAATCTAAACCACATTGGGATCTAGCCGAATTAATTCACATGCAACGGGCAACAAACCACAATTACAATTGATTAAATCATTTAGTTCTAGGGACGCATGCGTATAATCATAACGTTAACCTATTTGCTACTAAGATTTAGCAAGTAAATTTAAAGAGGGCGCGGTCAAGGTTGTCAACCTTTCCTACCACAAACTAAATTTATAGACAAAGAACTAAAATCACATAAACATGCTTTGATAATTCAAACAAGAAATTTCATTAAAAGAATATGAACTTACTCTTGACTTCCCGGTTACATGAATGAAGAGCTTAGCCTCTTATGGAGCAAGAACAAGCTTGATACATAGAGAAAAGCAAGAAAGACTAAAAACTAAGAAGAATGGTGGAAAGGGGGAGAGAGATGGACTACAATGTTGTAGTGAATTATGTGTTGAGGGATGATTCTAAACCTACACCAAAGGCCTCTATTTATAGGGATTCTTGGTCTTCAATTCGTGGTACAATGGTGCTGAATTGGGTCTTCAATCATGGAAAAATTCCAGCCAAATTTGGAAAATTTCAATTCTGGAAAATTGCCTAGCGTCGCGACGCTAGGCCTTCAAACTTGGAAATGATTCAGCGGATCTCGTAGCGTCGCGACGCTATGACTTTTTTCCTTATTTGAGCAGCATCCCGACCGTCCAACGGCAGCGTCTCGACGTTGTGACAGCTCCAAGGGCAGAATGGTCTTTTTACGTCCCAGTTTCGCTCGTTTAAGCACCGAATCGCTTCCAAAGCTCCAGTGAGGACCTATAGACATATTATACTCATTTTAAAGCATTTTTCGCAAGGAATTCAACTAAGATAAGCAAATTGGGAGATTCTAAATGTATAATAAATTGGACTTATCAGAGAGTTTGGAACCCAAAGTTTGCACAATGAGAGTTCTTCAGGTGGTTTGGACGAACATGATCTAAACTTTCCTTTCGTTATAGTTGATTGGCTGTCAGAGTGTTTGGTATTTTAATAAAGAATTATCGTAGATTTTAATCGATCCAAGTATAAACTGACAAATTCAAGTATTACCTGGTGAGTCCAGGTCGAATCCACAGGGAAGGGATATTCACAAAGTTTTTAACAATATTTATTGATTGAAATTCAAAACGTATAATATTATTTTAAGGAATAAAAAAGAGAGTTGGTATGATTGAAAAGTAATATCTTGCATAAAACAAAACATGCAATGAGAGTTAAAGGAAAATCACAATGAGAATGGTATCAAGACTTTTGCGGTTGCAGCCTCATGCGTTTATAAGAATCTTGTAGCGCATATTTTGATTAATTGATCCATTAATGCCTAAGTGAGAAAAATCACAAAGTTTCCCTTTCGGTACTCCTTATGCGTTTGGCATTAAACTATCAATTGATTGTTTGGCTAGTTCATGCGTGGGGCTTAGTTCTCTTACAACTTACAAGGGACTGTGTTGGTCACAACTCAATCAAAGCTCATGCATGCACTATCTTTTAGCGGTAGTATTTTCACGCTACCAAGACTACATGTCATGCGCTAACTCGTTCTACTTAGAGATGTCCGCATGCATTACCTGTCAGGGATTTAGCACACTGCTACCTCATCCGGCTGGCCAAGCGGGAGTTAGTAATGAAAAGATTATCGCAACTAAGTAGAAAGCAATCAATGTTTCATTTAAATCAAAATATGCGCTTACAAAATATACTTATCACCGCATGAGGTGCTTGCGCTAAGCCTTGAAGAAGAAAAATTAGTTCATGCGAGCAAAATAAGACATCATGATATGAAACATTATGCACATAAGTTTGCTTCTAATCGCAGCTTCTTGAGATTTCTTTGTGATCCCCCTCCGTCTCTCTTTTATCAATGTTTTTGGCATCTATTTATAGGCGAGGAAGACGAATTCTCCAAGTAATTTAGCAACTTGTGTTTGATCATTATTAGCCAACTTGCAACTTTTCAGCCCCTTTTTCGCCTACTTGCGTCAGTTATGTCAACGTTGTCTTTTTATCCATCTTTTCTGTCTCTTGATCATCTTGGGATGTGTGCCTGCGCTGAGAAGAACTTAAAACAAACAACTAAATTAGCTTGCGTTTGCGCCCTATATTTTATAATTTCTCGCCGCATACATGAATATAGCTCGCTGCCTATAACAATCACTTTTCTCTTTCTTTTTGCGCTGAGATAACGCATCTTAGGATCTTTCAGCCTTGTTTTAGCTTAAGTTTAAAGAACAAATAACTTGCTTTTTGCAAGTTATCAATAGTTTTGGAGAGTTTGGAAACAAAAGTTCATCCCAATGAGAGATTTTCGTTTGGTTTGAACGAATAGCGTCCAAGCGTTGCTCCGTCAACGTTTTGGAGTGTTTGGAATCCAAAGTTGATCCCAATGAGAGTTCTTCAGGTGGTTTTGACAAACATGGTCTAAACTTTGCTCCGTTTAAGTTTTGGAGAGTTTGGAAACGAAAGTTCATCCCAATGAGAGTTTTTCATTTTGTTTGGACGAATACGGTCCAAACTTTGCTCCGTCTGCGTGTTTTACAGTTTAGAACCCAAAGTTCGTGCAATGAGAGCTCTTTAGGAGGTTTGGACGAACATGGTCCAAACTTTGCTCCGTTTAAATTTTTGAGAGTTTGGAAACCAAAGTCCGTCCCAATGGGAGTTTTTCATTTGGTTTGGACGAATACGGTCCAAACTTTGCTCCGTCTGCGTTTTGGAGAGTTTGGAACCAAAAGTTCGCGCAATTAAAGCTCTTTTAGGTGGTTTTAACGAACATGGTCCAAACTTTGCTCCTATTTAGTTTTGGGGAGTTTGGAAACCAAAGTTCGTGCCAATGAGAGTTTTTCATCTAGCTTGGACGAATAGGGTGCAAGCTTTAATCCCTCTGCATTTTGGAGAGTTTGGAACCCAAAGTTCGCGCAATGACAACTCTTTCAGGTGGTTTGGACGAACATGGTCCAAACTTTGCACCGATTTAGTTTTGGAGAGTTTGGAAACCAAAGTTCGTCCCAATGAGAGTTTTTCATCTGGTTTGGACGAATAGGGTGCAAGCTTTGCTTTGTCTGCGTTTTGGAGAGTTTGGAACCCAAAGTTCACGCAATGAGAGTTCTTCAGGTGGTTTGGACGAACATGATCTAAACTTTCCTTCTGTATAGTTTTGGAGAGTTTGGAAAGAAAAGTTCATCCCAATGAGAGTTTTTCATCTGGTATGAATGAATAGCGTCCAAATGTTGCTCCGTCAACGTTTGTGAGTGTTTGGAATCCAAAGTTGATCCCAAAGAGAGCTTTTCATTTGGTTTGGACGAATACGATCCAAACTTTGTTCTGTCTGCGTTTTTGAGAGTTTAGAACCCAAAGTTCGCGCAATGAGAGCTATTTAGGAGGTTTGGACAAACATGGTCCAAACTTTGCTCCGTCTGCGTTTCGGCGAGTTTGGATCCCAAAGTTCGCACAATGAGAGCTCTTTCAGGTGGTTTGGACAAACATGGTCCAAACTTTGCTCGTTTAAGTTTTGGAGAATTTGGAAACCAAAGTTCGTCCCAATGGGAGTTTTTTATTTGGTTTGGACGAATATGGTCCAAACTTTGCTCCGTCTACGTTTTGGAGAGTTTGGAACCAAAAGTTCGCGCAATGAGAGCTCTTTTAGGTTGTTTTGACGTACATGGTCCAAACTTTTCTCCGATTTAGTTTTGGAGAGTATGGAAACCAAAGTTCGTCAAAATAAGAGTTTTTCATCTGGTCTGGACGAATAGGGTGAAAGCTTTGCTCCGTCTGCGGTTTGGAGAGTTTGGAACCCAAAGTTCGCGCAATGATAGCTCTTTCAGGTGGTTTGGACGAACATGGTCCAAACTTTGCTCCATTTTAGTTTTGGAGAGTTCGGAACGAAAGTTCGTCCCAATGAGAGTTTTTCATCTGGTTTGGACGAATAGGGTCCACGCTTTGCTCCACCTACGTTTTGGAGATTTTGGAACCCAAAGTTCGTCCCAAAGATAGTTCTTTCAGGTGGTTTGGACGAACATCGTCCAAACTTTGCTCCGTTTTAGTTTTGGAAAGTTTGGAACCCAAAGTTTGTCCCAATGAGAATTTTTTATCTGGTTTGGAGAAATAGGGTCCAAACTTTGCTCCGTCTGCGTTTCGAAGAGTTCGGTATCCAAAGTTCATCCCAATGAGAGTTCTTTAGGAGGTTTGGACGAACATGGTCTAAACTTTCATTCGTTATAGTTTTGGAGAGTTTGGAAACAAAAGTTCATCCCAATGAGAGGTTTCCATCTGGTTTGAACGAATTGCGTCCAAACGTTGCTCCGTCAACGTTTTGGAGAGTTTAGAATCCAAAGTTGATCCCAATGAGAGTTCTTCAGGTGGTTTGGACAAACATGGTCTAAACTTTGCTCCGTTTAAGTTTTAGAGAGTTTGGAAACCAAAGTTCATCCCAATGAGAGTTTTTCGTTTGGTTTGGACGAATACGGTCCAAACTTTGCTCTGTTTTCGTTTTTGAGAGTTTGGAACCCAAAATTCGCGAAATGAGAGCTCTTCAGGAGGTTTGAACGAACATGGCCCAAACTTTTCTCCGATTTAGTTTTGGAGAGTTTGTAGATCAAAGTTCGTCCCAATGAGAGTGTTACATCTGGTTTGGACGAATAGGGTCCAAGCTTTGCTCCGTCTGCGTTTTGGAGAGTTTGGAACCCAAAGTTCACGCAATGAGAGCTCTTTTAGGTGGTTTGGACAAATATGGTCCAAACTTTGCTCCGTTTTAGTTTTGGAGAGTTTTGAACCAAAGTTTGTCCCAATGAGAGTTTTTCACTTGGTTTGGATGAATAGGGTCCAAGTTTTGCTCCGTTTGCATTTTGGAGAGTTTGGAACCCAAAGTTTGTCCCAATGATAGTTCTTTCAGGTGGTTTGGAGGAACATGGTCCAAACTTTGCTCCATTTTAGTTTTGGAGAGTTTGGAAACCAAAGTTTGTCCCAATGAGATTTTTTTATCTGGTTTGGACAAATAGGGTCCAAACTTTGCTCCGTCTGCGTTTCGGAGAGTTTGGTATCCAAAGTTCATCCCAATGAGAGTTCTTCAGGAGGTTTGGACGAACATGGTCTAAACTTTCATTCGTTAAAGTTTTGGAGAGTTTGGAAACAAAAGTTCATCCCAATGAGAGTTTTTCATCTGGTTTGAACGAATTGCGTCCAAACGTTGCTCCGTCAACGTTTTGCAGAGTTTGGAATCCAAAGTTGATCCCAATGAGAGTTCTTCAGGTGGTTTGGACAAACATTGTCTAAATTTTGCTCCGTTTAAGTTTTAGAGAGTTTTGAAATCAAAGTTCATCCCAATGAGAGTTTTTCATTTGGTTTGGACGAATACGGTCCAAACTTTGCTCTGTTTGCGTTTTTGAGAGTTTGGAACCCAAAATTCGCGAAATGAGAGCTCTTTAGGAGGTTTGAACGATCATGGCCCAAACTTTTCTCCGATTTTGTTTTAGGGAGTTATTAGACCAAAGTTCGTCCCAATGAGAGTGTTACATCTGGTTTGGACGAATAGGGTCCAAGCTTTGCTCCGTCTGCGTGTTGGAGAGTTTGGAACCAAAAGTTTGCGCAATGAGAGCTCTTTCAGATGGTTTGGACGAACATGGTCCAAACATTGCTCCGTTTTCGTTTTGGAGAGTTTGGAATCAAAGTTCATCCCAATGAGCGTTTTTCATCTTGTTTGGACGAATAGGGTCCAAGCTTTGCTCCGTCTGCGTTTTGGAGAGTTTGGAACCCAAAGTTCGCACAATAAGAGCTCTTTCAGGTGGTTTGGACGAACATGGTCTAAACTTTGCTCCGTTTTTGTTTTGGAGAGTTTGGAACCAAAGTTCATCCCAATGGGTGTTTTTCACCTGGTTTGGACGAATAGGGTTCTAGCTTTCCTCCGTCCGCGTTTTTGAAAGTTTGGAACCCAAAGTTCGTCCCAATGATAGTTCTTTCAGGTGGTTTGGACGAACATGGTCCAAACTTTGGTCCATTTTAGTTTTGGAGAGTTTGGAACCCAAATTTAGTCCCAATGAGAGTTTTTCGTGAGTTTTAGATGAATAGGGTCCAAACTTTGCTTCGTCAGCATTTTGGAGAGTTTGGAATCCAAATTTGATCCCAATGAGAGTTGTTCAGGTGGTTTGGACGAACATGGTCCAAACTTTGATCCATTTTAGTTTTGGAGAGTTTGGAAACCAAAGTTTGTCCCAATGAGAGTTTTTCATCTAGTTTGGACAAATTAGGTCCAAACTTTGCTCCTTCTGCGTTTTGGAGAGTTTGGAACCAAAATTTCATGCAATGAGAGCTCTTTCAAGAGGTTTGGACGAACATGGTGAAAACTTTGCTCTGTTTTAGTTTTGGAGAGTTTGGAAACCAAATGTCATCCTAATGAGAGTTTTTTATCTAGTTTGGACGAATAGATTCCAAACTTTGCTCTGTCTGCGATTTGGAGACTTTGGTATCCAAAGTTCATCCCAATGAGAGTTCTTCAGTTGGTTTCGACGAACATGGTCTAAACTTTGCTCCGTTATAGTTTTGGAGAGTTTGGAAACAAAAGTTCGTCCCAATTAGAGTTTTTCATCTTGTTTGGATGAATAGGGTCCAAACTTTGCATTGTCAGCGTTTTGGAGAGTTTGGAATCCAAATTTGATTCCAATGAGATTTTTCAGGTGTTTTGGACGAACATGGTACAAACTTTGATCCGTTTTAGTTTTGGAGAGTTTGGAAACCAAAGTTTGTCCCAATGAGAGTTTTTCATCTGGTGTGGACAAATCGGGTCCAAACCTTGTTCCGTCTACGTTTTGGAGAGTTTGGAACCCAAATTTCGTGCAATGAGAGCTCTTTCAGGTGGTTTGGACGAACATGGTTAAAACTTTTCTCCGTTTTAGTTTTGGAGAGTTTGGAATCCAATGTTCGTCCAAATGAGAGTTTTTCATCTAGTTGGGACGAATAGAGTCCAAACTTTGCTCCGTCTGTGATTTTGAGAGCTTGGTATCCAAACTTCATCCAATGAGAGTTCTTCAGTTTGTTTGGACCAACATGGTCTAAACTTTGCTCCATTATAGTTTTGGATAGTTTGGAAACAAAAGTTCGTCCCAATGAGAGTTTTTCATCTGGTTTGGACGAATAGGGTTCAAACTTTTCTCCGTCTGCATTTTAAAGAGTTTGGAACCTAATTTTCGTGAAATGAGAGTTGTTACTGGTGGTTTGGACAAACATGGTCAAAACTTTGCTCCGTTTTAGTTTTGGAGAGTTTGGAATCCAAATTTGATCCAAATGAGAGTTGTTCAGGTAGTTTGGACGAACAAGGTGCAAACTTTGATCCGTTTTAGTTTTGGCGAGTTTGGAAACTAAAGTCTGTCCCAATGAGAGTTTTTCATCTTGTTTGGACGAATAGGGTCAAAACTTTGCCCCGTCTGCGTTTTGGAGATTTTGGAACCCAAATTTCGTGCAATGAGTGCTCTTTCAGGTGGTATGGATGAACATGGTCAAAACTTTGATTCGTTTTAGTTTTGGAGAGTTTGGAAACCAAAGTTCGTCCCAATGAGAGTTTTTCATCTAGTTTGGACGAATAGAGTCCAAACTTTGCTCCGTCTGCGATTTGGTGAGTTTGGTATCCAAAGTTCATCCCAATGAGAGTTCTTCAGGTGGTTTGGACGAACATGGGCTAGACTTTGCTCCATCTGCATTTTGGAGAGTTAGGAACCCAAAGTTCGCGCAATGAGAGCTTTTTCAGGTGGTTTGGACGAACATCGTCCAAACTTTGCTCCGTAGTAGTTTTGGAGAGTTCAGAAACCAAAGTTCGTCCCGATGAGAGTTTTTCATTTGGTTTGGACGAATAAGGTGCAAACTTTACTTCGTCTACATTTTGGGGAGTTTGGAACCCAAAGTTTGCATAATGAGAGCTCTTTCAGGTGGTTTGGACGAACATGGTCCAAACTTTGCTCCTCTTTAGTTTTGGAGAGTTTGGAAACCAAATTTTGTCCCAATGAGGGTTTTTCATCGGGTTTTGACGAATAGGGTCCAAACTAAGCTTCGTCTGTGTAGTTGTTAATATCACTCATGCGGAAGCAATTTTGGATCTTAGGCACACAATTTGATCAATTTAATCCTAGAAGACTTGTTGTCCATAAGAACAAAAACAGAGTAATAAGGTACCTACCTCTTGAAGCTCCCAATTCGTATAATCCTATGCTTTATAATTCACAAGAACAGCTTTTGGACAACCACTTGGATCTTCTGTACTATCCTCGGGTCTTGGAACGGACTGTGGGATCCTCAATTGATAGGAATTGGAAAGGAAGCTTATGGGTATAAACAAGCTTGAGAGTATGAACATGGAAGTTCTTGGGAGAATTTTGGCAGCATTTTAGGTTGAGAAAATCCACCAATTCGCATCAGCTTGTCCTCTATATATAGAGGAAGATCATGCACAAGAATTGCACAAAACATTGACAACAAATAGGGATCATTTTGAGTCACAAGATTAGGTGGTGCAATAAGGCTAATTACAAGTGATTAGTCCTTAAGCACCACCTCCAAAATTTGCTAACTTTTGAATTTCTTTTAAATTCAAAATTTGCAAATAAAATTCTGAATGATCCCACTTTCTTTTGTTTTTATTTTTATTTTAATTTAAATATCATTTATTTAATTAAAATAAAATTAATTCATTTAATATCTTATATTAAATTAATACTATTTGTGCAATCTTGGTTTCTTTCTCCCAACGAATTTTCTCGAACATGAATCCCTATTCACGTGTTTAATATTTAAATCATATTTAAATATACAACTCTCATTTTAAGTTTAATTCACAATTAAACTTAATATGTCGTTAAATATCGTATATAAGCGACTTTTGTATCCTTTTCCGAATTTGAACGTTTCAAATATTAACTTATCATATTGTTCCAAGTTTTATTCCTATTGAGCTAGTAGAGGGACCTAATGGACCTACAGATCATGGGCTCCAACGAAATGATGATGACCGATTAATCTCATTAACCTAGTCATTCATCGTTCGTTAACTTCCGGGACACTCCACTATAGCCCGTAGCTGCACTCCCCTCACTATAGATATATTTCTTGTCCACTTTAGATAACCATGATTAGTAAGTCGACCCTTCACCGGTTGTTCGTAACTAGAGCTAGGTCAAATGTTCGTTTTACCCCTATAGGTACATCTTATTTCTTAAGTTCCACTGATCCTCTAATGAACAACTAGTTCGCGATACAATCACTGAACCAAGTCCCTCTCAAGGTTATGAGAGGGCAGGGCCCCATTGTTCAAGACTTGGAGTCAGCACTTAAGAGAACAACCTTTACTAACCCTAAAACGGGTAGCAGTGAATTCCATCTTGCAAAGCTATGTCCCCAACTATCCATTTAGTCTTATCCCCAAAATGGTAGGCTTATTGAGTCGGCGATGTTTGGCCACTCTCACCCATGCAAATCAAAGGATACTCCTAAATAAACAGGAGTTCATAATTAGCTCAGGATTAAGATCGAGTTACCTAGGTTATATGTATGAGATGTTCAGTTTCAACAGTAAACGGTGTTGTAAATGTTGGGTTTTATGCCCTAAAACTCGTAGATAGTGAATGTAAACAAATTGTATACTTGTTTCAATAAAGTGTTATTGAGTTTCTACAATAAAGTGTTATTGTTAAATATTGCACAATTTGACCCAAATCCAATAAACTAAGATCCAAGGTTGCTTACATGTGACTTGAACTAGTATGTGGGGACATACGGGGATCGGTGTTCAAGTAACAACCTAAAAGGTCTATAGTATAGGGATAAGGATGGGTACCTTATCCTGATAACACTATGTGATACGGCCCGCTTTGTATTCGATACAGACGTATTGATCCAAGGCGTCCATGTAGGAGACATGCGAGCGGGGGTATCCTATGCAATGAGTTTGCATAAGACTGGACCACGAAATAGTCAACCATTAGTTATAACACCGTTAACTAGTTAGGTTACTGTTTCAATAGGATGACCTAGGTAACTCAGTCTTAATCTTGAGTGTGTCATGAACTCCTTCTCATGAGGGATTGTCCTTTGATTAGCATGGGTGAGAGTGGCCAATACGCCGACTCAATATGCCTTCCTTTTTGGAGACAAGACCGAGTGGGAGGCTGGGGACATGACAACACAAGAAGGAATTCACTCCTTCCCACTTCTAGGAGAAGTAGATGAGTGTTCCCTTAAGTGGTGACTTCGGGACTTGAACAAAGGGATCCCGCCCTCTCACTGGCCCGAGAGGGACTTTCTGTTTAATGGTTGGACCATAAACAGGTTGTTCATTAGAGGAGCGCTGGTACTTAAGGAGACAGATGTAACACAGGGGTAAAACGGTAATTTGACCCAGCCGTGATTACGAACACTCGTGAAGGATTGACTTACCGGTATAGGTTTATATCCGTGGACACAGAAATGTTCTACAGTGAGAAGAGTTCAGTTGTGGGTCTTTAGTGGAATGACCCACAGTAATGAATATTGGTTAACCTGATTAATGAGTTTAATCGGTTAACCTCATATCATTGGAGCTTCTGATCTGTAGGTCCATTAGGTCCCCCTGCTAGCTCGTAAAGAGTAATTAGGAACAATTATATCTTGAGAGAATTTGAATAGTTCAAATTCATATTGGGAATTAAGTTAATTGTATGAGATACAAGTTAATATAATGTATAATGATACATTAAAATATAAAGTCTAATTTGAAATTAAACTTTATTATTATGAGAGAAATAAATATTTGAAGAAGTTCAAATATCAATATGAATTTGATTCATATTAAATTTATAGGATATAAGAGAATTGGAAGGAGTTCAAATTTTAATATGAATTTGCTTCATATTATAGAATTAATTAATTGAAGGCCTGAAATTAAATATATGATATTTAATTGGGTAATTAATTAATTAACTAATAGAAGGTCTGAAATTAAATATATGATATTTAATTGGTGATTAATTAATTTAAAGAATTAATTAATTGGAAATTAATCAATTATGAAAATGATTAATTACTTATGGAAGTAATTAATCATTTATGGAAATGATTTAATCACTTATGGAAGTGATCAATCATTTATGGAAAAGATTAATCAATTATGGAATTGATTGGTTATGGAATTGATTAATTATGGAAAAGATTAAATCAATTATGGAAATAATTGATTTTAAATGAATATTTTATTCATGGCCTTTCTCCTATGAATAGAACACTAACCCTAGGGTTTATGTGATACAACATATGGCCACCATAAGGCCCTCTCATATTCTCTAAACTCAAGAACTCTAGGGAGAATTTTCTCTCTAGAGTTTTTCCCATTCAAGATTAGGTAGTCCCACAACTACGTTCCTAATCTCAGAGTTATAGCGGGGAAGATCAGATGGTGGTGTTCTTCGTTGTTGTAGAGCAATCAATAATCATTCTTGAAGTATTCAGAGTCGTCAAATGAGGTATGTTTTTCACCGCTTAACCTTTTGCCAATGTATTGGTATTTTGTAGAACAAAATTAATTTACGAACGGTCCAATTGCTTCCGTTATAACGGAATTGGGAATTCCAATCCTTCAGTAAAGTGAAAGTGAATTATCTCTTAGTCCGACCTCTATGCAAACTCTTTGCATAGGACGCCCTCACTAACATGTCTTATACATGAACGATTAGGATCACATTGTCTGTCTTTAAGGAACAAAGTGAGCCGCGCCAATAGTGTCCCCAGGATTAAGGTACCCAACCTTATACATATACTATAGATCGTTTAGACTATTTACTTCAACTTCATCCATACTTATGTCACACATAAACTTCAAGTATACATAATATAGCCATGGGTTCTTAGTTTATTGGATTTGTGGTTATATTAAGGCAAAACAAATATGTAGAAATAATAGTTCATTGAAGCAAGTCAAATGTTACATTTACTATCTACGAGTTTTAGGGCATAAAACCCAACAGTGTGCGTTTTGGAGAGTTTGGAACCCAAAGTTCGTTCAATGAGAGCTCTTTCAGGTTGTTTGGACGAACATGGTCCAAACTTTGCTCCGTTTTAGTTTTGGAGAGTTTGGAAACCAAATTTCGTCCCAATGAGAGTTTTTCATATGGTTTGGACGAATAGGGTCGAAGCTTTGCTCCGTCTGCGTTTTCGAGAGTTTGGATCCCAAAGATCGCACAATGAGAGTTCTTTTCTGGTGGTTTGGATGAATATGGTCCAAATTTTGATCCATTTTAGTTTTGGAGAGTTTGGAAACCTAATTTTATCCCAATGAGAGTTTTTCACCTGGTTTAAACGAATAGGGACCAAACTTTGCTCCGTTTGAGTTTTGGAGAGTTTGGAAATAAAAGTTCGCACAATGAGAGTTCTTTCATATTGTTTGGACGAACATGGACCAAACTTTGGTAAGTTTTAGTTTTGGAGAGTTTGGAAACAAAAGTTCGTCCCAATGAGAGTTTTTCATCTGGTTTGGACAAATGGGGTCCAAGCTTTGCTCCGTTTGTGTGTTGTAGAGTTTGGAACCCAAAGTTCGTCCCATAGATAGTTCTTTCAGGTGGTTTGGACAAACATGGTCAAATGAAAGGTCGTCCCAATGAGAGTCCTTCAGTTGGTTTCGACGAACATGGTCTAAACTTTGCTACGTTAGAGTTTTGGACAGTTTGGAAACAAAAGTTCATCCCAATGAGAGTTTTTCATCTGGTTTGGATGAATAGGGTCCAAACTTTGCTCCGTTTTAGTTTTGGAGAGTTTCGAAACCAAAGTTCGTCCCAATAAGAGTTTTTCATCTCGTTTGGACGAATAGGGTGACAAGTTTGTTTTGTCTGAATTTTTTAGAGTTTGGAACCCAAAGTTCGCATAATGAGAGCTCTTTCAGGTGGTTTGGACGAACATGATCCAAACTTTGCTCCTTTTTAGTTTTGGAGAGTTTGGAAACCAAATTTTGTGCCAATGAGGGTTTTTCATCTAGTTTTGACGAATAGGGTCCAAACTAAGCTTCGTGTGCGTTTTGGAGAGTTTGGAACCCAAAGTTCGCGCAATGAGAGCTCTTTCAGGTTTTTTGGACGAACATGGTCCAAACTTTGCTCCGTTTTAGTTTTGGAGAGTTTGGAAACAAAATTTCGTCCCAATGAGAGTTTTTCATCTGATTTGCACAAATAGGGTCCAAGCTTTGCTCTGTCTCCGTTTTCAAGAATTTGGAACCCAAAGATCGCGCAATGAGAGTTCGTTTCTGGTGGTTGTGACGAAAATGGTCCAAACTTTGACCCGTTTTAGTTTTGGAGAGTTTGGTAACCAAATTTCATCCCAATGAGAGTTTTTTATCTGGTTTGGACAAATGGGGTCCAAGCTTTGCTCCGTCTGCGTTTTGGACTGTTTGGAACCCAAAGTTCGTCCCAATGATAGTTCTTTAGGGTGGTTTGGACGAACATGGTCAAAACTTTGATCCGTTTTAGTTTTCTAGAGTTAGGAAACAAAAGTTCGTCCCAATGAGAGTTTTTCATCTGGTTGGACAAATGTGGTCCAAGCTTTGCTCTGTCTGCGTTTTGGAGAATTTGGAACCCAAAGTTCGTCCCAATGATAGTTCTTTCAAGTGGTATGGACGAACGTGGTCCAAACTTTTCTTCGTTTTAGTTTTTGAGAGTTGAACCCAAAGTTTGTCCCAATGAGAGTTTTTCATCTGGTTTGGTCAAATGTGGTCCAAGCTTTGCTCCGTCTGCGTTTTGGAGAATTTGGAACCCAAAGTTCGTCCCAATGATAGTTCTTTCAAGTGGTATGGACAAACGTGGTCCAAACTTTTCTTCGTTTTAGTTTTTGAGAGTTTTGAACCCAAAGTTTGTCCCAATGAGAGTTTTTCATCTGGTTTGGACGAACGTGGTCCAAACTTTGCTCCGTCTGCGTTTTGGAGAGTTTGGAACCCAAAGTTCGCGCAATGAGAGTTCTTTCTGGTGGTTTGGACGAACATGGTCCAACCTTTGATCCGTTTTAGTTTTGTAGAGTTTGGAAACAAAAGTTCGTCCTAATGAGAGTTTTTCATCTGGTTTAGACGAATAGGGTCCAAACTTTGCTCCGTCAGCGTTTTGGAGAGTTTGGAATCCAAAGTTGATCCCAATTAGATTTGTTCAGGTGGTTTGGACGAACACGATCCAAACATTGATCCGTTTTAGTTTTGGAGAGTTTGGAAACCAATGTTCGTCCCAATGAGAGTTTGTCACTTGGTTTGGATGAATAGGCTCCAAACTTCGCTCCGTCTACGTTTTAGAGAGTTTGGAACCTAAATTTCGTGCAATGAGAGCTCTTATAGGTTGTTTGGACGAACATGGTCAAAAGTTTGCTCCGTTTTAGTTTTGGAGAGTTTGGAAACTAAATTTCGTCCCAATGAGGGTTTTTTCATCTGGTTTTAACGAATAGGGTCCAAACTAAGCTTCGTCTGCGTTTTGGAGAGTTTGGAACCCAAAGTTCGAGCAATGAGAGCTCTTTCAGGTTGTTTGGACGAACATTGTCCAAACGTTGCTTGTTGGCCGATTATCCGATTACCGCAAGCGTACGGGTCGTCACAAGTAATATAGTGATTTTGAGTATAGAGTATCGTATCCACAGGGATTGGATTTATTCAATTAATTACCACGAATACTCTTGCTTAGCTTTATTTAGAGAACAAAATCTAATGCCAACAAGAATACAAAAAGCTAATCTAGAAAGCAAAAGATAAATGGGGACACAATTTGGTGGGATAATTCTAGAGTGGTTGATTTAATCAATTGGACCTTTAATCGGTTAATGTCACACCCCCTCCCGGACCACCTACTAGCTTAGCCCGAAAGATGGCGTTAAGCCAACGGACATCGTCCTCTTCTAACGATACCCGCTGACCCTCCTGAACGTTTAACCTGATAAACATACTAATCATAGATATAAAACATTCTACATGAAACAGAACACAGCGGAATCCCTGAAAAAAACTTCCAACAAACACGAGGTGCCGCCCTGACATAATTTGACTCGGATAATAACCTGATATAGATATCACAACCAAAAACATATACAACCGGGGTTTAAACAACCACGACCTCTAGGACTTACACAACCGAAAATTATCCAATCCTTACAAGACATTTACAATATAGACAGACTCAATATACAACTCCACCCACGTACTGGAGCTTGTTCTGGAACTTTCAGCAGATGTTGGCAGTGTATCAGGCACCGGGAGCTCGATCTCTACCTGAAAGTGGAAAAACATTTTGAAAGAATGAGCTACGAAGCCTAGTGAGTGACTAACTTTAAAACTCTAAATCCGGAAGTCAAACACGTAATAAACCTTTAAACGTATAAATATGCTCAGTCAAAGCGTTTAACATAAACGTGTAAGGATAAAGGCTTTCTAAAACATTTCGCAAGTCCGTCATTAAGAATCTAGCAAGGCATATCAAGTATATCAAACGTTTTAACTAACATGACCGATCTACGTTGTGTAGGGCACGCCCAGTACAACCAACGTTTACTAGTCCTACGATGTAGTGGGGCCCGCCCAGCACTCCCATCGTCTTTGTCGTAGTGGGGCCCGCCCAGCACTCTCGACAGCATCGTTGTCACGGAGTACACTCAACGTCGACAACGGAATATAACCTGTGTGCACACGGTACCATATAGCCTCGGGCTCAATATCTCAGTCATGTAGTCAATAGAAATCTCAGAAAATCACATGAAAACATTAAAACATGCCTGCTTATCGTTATCTTTCGTAAAACTTAAGCTTACTCAGCTTGCTCGTGGAAAACCGAAAATCATTTAGAAGTACTTGCTAATCCATACCTTGCTTTAAAAGATATCGTTTCAGCTACTTTTCATAAAGTCAGTAGACACGTGCTCGTATATAAACCTCATTAGAAAATCTGAGCTCAAAACTCATGCTTGTAACTGTTCATAAAAATCATGTATCATTCATAGAAAAGCATGTAAACATCTAAACATGAACAACCGTTGGAAACCATTTTCGAAATTCATTTTGTCACTCACTGTCTTATCTAGTTCCCCGGTTTGTAGACTCGACCTATTTCCTCTTGGCCTGTCAAATAACCAAAACCGAGCATTAGAACCATAGATAGCTTTGTCTTTCCATGCTCATGAATTTTTAAACAATTGGATTAAGAATCACATTCACACTCTACTCTCCAGATTTTCCAGATTCTATACCCTAACTTCCAACACCCATAACTTCCTCCATACATAACCAAAATTAATGAAATACACATCAAAATCTTCATTTTCGAACATTATACAACTTACCTGAAGAAATGAAAACAAGATTCCCAACCAATTTGTCCAGAAATTCCCCGAAATCAGACAACACAGATTCGAGCTTCTCTGTTACCCTTTATCTTCCTCCTGCAATTAAACCTACTTCAAGTCATTTTTGGCTCACTAATTCTGCATGAAAGTTGTAGATAATTGAATAAGCTTTCCAACTATACCACATAGAGCTTCTGATTCAACTTGTTCATCCCAGAATACTCAAAACACCAGAGAACACCAGAGATCCTCCTGGTTTGCTCGAAAATCCTGTGCTCTGTTTTCCATTCCACAAACCATTAACTTCTCATACGATTTAGCTCAAGCTTCCTTCATGAAATTTGCTAGAAAATGAACTAACTTTCAAGAAAATCAAACCTCACCTCTTAGTTCCTTCCGTGTAGCTTAAACCGAATCAAAAACCAGAGGTTGACAGGTTGAAATCAGATTCTGCTATGGCTGGCTTTGCATGAGCTTTTCCTACCTTCTTCAACCTCAAAACCACGAAATTCTTCTTCTTCTTCTTCCATCACTCTCTCCCTCAAGTGCTCTGAAGATTTGAATGGAAAATGATGGAAAAATGGCTGGTAAGGGGCTGGTAAAAAAAAACTGTCGGTGGTGGGTTCTTCCCAAATCCACTACCCACCGAATGGGTTAGTTCCCATTTCCTTTTTTTTTTTTTCTTTTTCCTTTTTCGTTTTCTTTTCCTTTTCTTTTCTTCCATTTTTCCATTCTTTTCTTTCTTCTTTATTTCCATTGATAATTTCCAACAACTTAGTCCAACAATGAAACCACCAATAGATGACAAGAGAAAATTATCTAAGGAAAGTCTCGGGTTTACACTTAATCAATTAACTAATATGGATTAACTAATCATTTGATTCATAAGTCTGGAAGCCTAATGACAAGGACTTTCCTATCGGTCTCCTCCTATCTCATACCTTTCAATAAAGAATCTCCTTTCGGTCTCCTCTTTATTTACTTAGCATGGCATTACGACCCTTCAATACAACCTCTAACGTTATTTAGTCTATCCCGTGTCACTCGGGTAAATAAACGTTAGTCATGCATTCAGTTCTAGTCTAAGCTTCTCTCCGTCGAGTCTCCACTTAGTAACGATTGATTTAATCAGTGATCAGTTGATTAAAAGCATTATGGACAAAATGCACAAATGAACAATAATGACAATTAAACCAAATAAATTCATTAATCAAGCAAAGGTTCAACATTTAAATCAATCTCATAGAATTTAGGAATTTACTACTCATAATCACTAAAATTCAATAATTCCTAATCACAACAATTCTAGAAACTAAAACATAAAGGAAAAGGGAAGAGAAATGCTCATAAAAGTGTCGATCTCCTCGATCCCGCGCCGACCTCCATCGATCCCGAGCTCCAAAGATCTTCAACAAAGCTCCAAAACTCTCCCAAAAATCCCCAATTTTAGTGTGGATTCTAGAATGGGGTGAAAACCCACAAATTGACACACAAAACTTGGATGCAAATGGCCCCTTTTATAGGCTCCCAACAGGCGTAGCGTCGAGACGCTACGTCACAGCGTCGCGACGCTCTGACGTCATCTTTTCTTGGGCTCCAAGTCGTCGCAGCGTCGCGACGCTACATGGACAGCGTCGCGACGCTACCCCATTTCTGGATTTTTCCGCATAGCTGCCTAGCGTCGAGACGCTTCGGCCTAGCGTCGCGACGCTAGGCCCTGGATCTTCTAGAATGGCCCGAATTTGACTCAATTTTTGGGCCTTCTTCAATTCCTTTGGCCCAATGCTTCATGTAATGGATCTTGGGCTCTTTTATTTCCATTCTTTTTGGGCTTTTGGACTTGGATCTACAATGAACTTCTCCAAATTGCTCAAAAAGTCTCCAAAATCATCCAAATTCTCTCAAAAATCTGATTTTTCTTCTTTGACTCGGTTTTCTGAAATTTAAACAGAAAATGGCATTAAAGCACACAATTCATGCATAAAACTAGCTAAAATTAATATTAAAATGATGACATTTTTGCATGTCATCATTGCTCCGTTTTAGTTTTGGAGAGTTTGGAAACAAAATTTCATCCCAATGTGAGTTTTTGATATGGTTTGGACGAAAAGGGTCCAAGCTTTGCTCCGTCTGACTTTTGGGAGTTTGGAACGCAAAGATCGCGCAATGAGAGTTCTTTCTGGTGGTTTGGACGAACATGGTCCAAACTTTGATCTGTTTTAGTTTTGGAGAGTTTTGCAACCAAATTTCATCCCAATGAGAGTTTTTGATCTGGTTTGGACGAATAGGGACGAAACTTTGCTCCGTCTGAGTTTTGGAGAGTTTGGAACCCAAAGTTCAAGCAATGAGAGTTCTTTCTAGTGGTTTGGACGAACATGGTCCAAACTTTGATCCGCTTTTTTTTGTAGAGTTTGGAACAAAAGTTCGTCGCAATGACAGTTTTTCATATGGTTTGGACGAATAGGGTCCAAGGTTTGCGCCGTCAGCGTTTTGGAGAGTTTGGAACCCATAGTTCGCACAATGAGAGTTTTTTCTGGTGGTTTGGATGAACATGGTCCAAACTTTGATTCGTTATAATTTTGTACATTTTGGAAACAAAAGTTCGTACCAATGAGAGTTTTTCATCTGGTTTGGACGAATAGGGTCCAAACTTTTCTCCTACAACGTTTCGAAGAGTTTGGAATCCAAATTTGATCCCAATGACAGTTGTTCAGGTGGTTTGGACGAACATGGTCCAAACTTTTATCTGTTTTAGTTTTGGAGAGTTTGGAAACTAAAGTTTTTCCGAATGAGAGTTTGTCATCTGGTTTGGACGAATAGGGTCCAAACTTTGCCCCGTCTGTGTTTTGGAGAGTTTGGGACCCAAATTTCGTGCAATCAGATATCTTTTAGGTGGTTTGGACGAACATGGTCAAAACTTTACTCTGTTTTAGTTTTGGAGAGTTTGGAAACCAAAGTTCGTCCCAATGAGAGTTTTTCATCTGATTTGGAGGAATAGAGTCCATATTTTGCGCCGTCTGCGATTTGGAGAGTTTGGTATCCAAAGTTCATCCCAATGAGAGTTCTTCAGGTGGTTTGGACGAACATGGTCTTAACTTAGCTCCGTCTGCGTTTTGGAGAGTTAGGAACCCAAAGTTCGCGCAATGAGAGCTCTTTTAGGTGGTTTGGACGAAAATGGTCCAAACTTTGCTCCGTTTTAGTTTTGGAGAGTTCGGAAACCAAATTTCGTCCCAAGGAGAGTTTTTCATCTTGTTTGGACGAATAGGGTCCAAACTTTGCTTCATCTATATTTTGGAGAGTTTGGAACCTAAAGTTCACATAATGCGAGCTATTTCAGGTGGTTTGGACGAACATGGTGCAAACTTTGCTCCTTTTTAGTTTTGGGGAGTTTGTAAACTAAATTTTGTCCCAATGAGGGTTTTTCATCTGGTTTTGACAAATAGGGTCCAAACTATGCTTCGTCTGCGTTTTGGAGAGTTTGGAACCCAAAGTTCGAGCAATGAGAGTTTTTGATCTGGTTTGGATGAATAGGGACGAAACTTTGCTCCGTCAGAGTTTTGGAGAGTTTGGAACCCAAAGTTCACGCAATAAGAGTTCTTTCTGGTGGTTTGGACGAACATGGTCCAAACTTTGATCCGTTTTTGTTTTGTAGAGTTTCGAACCGAAGTTCGTCGCAATGAGAGTTTTTTATTTGGTTTGGATGAATAGGGTCCAAGCTTTGCGCCGTCTGCGTTTTGGAGAGTTTGGAACCCATAGTTCGCACAATGAGAGTTTTTTCTGGTGGTTTGGATGAACATGGTCCAAACTTTGATTCGTTTTAATTTTGTACATTTTGGAAACAAAAGTTCGTCCCAATGAAAGTTTTTCATCTGGTTCGGACGAATAGGGTCCAAACTTTTCTCCGATAACATTTTGGAAAGTTTGGAATCCAAATTTGATCCCAATGATAGTTGTTCAGGTGGTTTGGACGAACATGGTCCAAAGTTTAATCTGTTTTAGTTTTGGAGAGTTTGGAAACTAAAGTTTTTCCCAATGAGAGTTTGTCATCTGGTTTGGACGAATAGGGTCCAAACTTTTCTCCGTCTGTGTTTTGGAGAGTTTGGAACCTAAATTTCATGCAATGAGATATCTTTTAGGTGGTTTGGACGAACATGGTCAAAACTTTGCTCAGTTTTAGTTTTGGAGAGTTTGGAAACCAAAGTTCGTCCCAATGAGAATTTTTCATCTAGTTTGGATGAATAGAGTCCAAACTTTGCTCCGTCTGCGATTTGGAGAGTTTGGTATCCAAAGTTCATCCCAATGAGAGTTCTTCAGGTGGTTTGGACGAACATGGTCTAAACTTAGCTCCGTCTGCGTTTTGGAGAGTTAGGAACCCAAAGTTCGCGCAATGAGAGCTCTTTCAGGTGGTTTGGACGAACATGGTGCAAACTTTGCTCCTTCTTCGTTTTGGAGAGTTTAGAAACCAAATTTTGTCCCAATGAAGGTTTTTCATTTGGTTTTGACGAATCGGGTCCAAACTAAGCTTCGTCTGCGTTTTGGAGAGTTTGGAACCCAAAGTTCGAGCATTGAGAGCTCTTTCAGGTTGTTTGGACGAACATGGTCCAAACTTTGCTCTGTTTTAGTTTTGGAGAGTTTGGAAACCAAATTTTGTCCGAATGTGGGTTTTTCATCTGGTTTTGACGAATAGGGACAAAACTTTGCTCCGTCTGAGTTTTGGAGAGTTTGGAACCCAAAGTTCGCGGAATGGGAGTTCTTTCTAGTTGTTTGGACGGACATGGTCCAAACTTTGATCCGTTTTTGTTTTGTAGAGTTTGGAACCAAAGTTCGTCGCAATGAGAGTTTTTCATTTGGTTTGGACGAATAGGGTCCAAGCTTTGCGCCGTCAGCGTTTTAGAGAGTTTGGAACCCATAGTTCGCACAATGAGAGTTCTTTCTGGTGGTTTGGATGAACATGGTCCAAAATTTAATTCGTTTTAATTTTGTACAGTTTGGAAACAAATGTTTGTCCCAATGAGAGTTTTTCATCTGGTTTGGACGAATAGGGTCAAAACTTTTCTTCGACAACGTTTTGGAGAGTTTGGAATCCAAAGTTGATCCCAATGAGAGTTCTTCAGGTGGTTTGGACGAACACGGTCCAAACTTTGGTCTGTTTATGTTTTGAAGAGTTTGGAAACCAAAGTTCGTCCCAATGAGAGTTTTTCATTTGCTTTGGACGAATACGGTCCAAACATTGCCCCGTCTGCGTTTTGGAGAGTTTGGAACCCAAAGTTTGCGCAACGAGAGCTCTTTCAGGTGGTTTGGACGAACGTGGTCCAAACTTTTATCCGTTTTAGTTTTGGAGAGTTTGGAAACCAAAGTTCGTCCCAATGAGAGATTTTCATCTGGTTTGGACGAATAGGGTCCAAGCTTTTCTCCGTCTTCGTTTTGGAAAGTTTGGAACCCAAACTTCGTGCAATGAGAGCTCTTTTCAGGTGGTTTGGACGAACATTGTCCAAACTTTCCTCCGTTTTAGTTTTGGATAGTTTTGAACCAAATTTCGTCCCTATGAGAGTTTATCACCTGGTTTGGACGAATAGGGTCCAAGCTTTGCTTCGTCTTTGTTTTGAGAGTTTGGAACCCAAAGTTCGTCCCAATGATAGTTCTTTCAGATGGTTTGGACGAACATGGTCTAAACTTTGCTCCGTTTTAGCTTTGGAGTGTTTCCCCATGATAATCATGATCACCTACCTACAGGGATGCGAAAAGGCATCAATACCAAAGCTAGCTAAACCTTGCGTTAGCTATAAAAGGGAATGTGCCTTCTCTCTCAAAACTTCATCTTCTTCATCTTCTCCAAGAACACTAAACCCTTGTTTCTCTCTCTCGCGAAGCTTCACCGAACCTTACCATGTCTGATTCTCAAAACCTCTCCATCACCGGTTACGCAGATGATTCAGTTTCCTCATCACCAGAAGTGGACGGCCCCCTCAATGACGTTGTTTCCTCCTCTGGCAAAGAAAACGAGAACCCAAACCAGAGCAACCCCATGGAAACAGACGAAGTTGAAGTCATTGACGTTGAGCAAACCCCCACCTCCACAGCCAACCCCACTGAGGCGCTCGACATTGTGGTGTTAGACACCTCTACCTTCACCATCCAACTCGTAGACCTCCAACCTGCCCAAAACATTTCAGCCCCTCGAAACCTAGCCATTTCCATCCCCCTTCCCCTCTGTTCCCCTTCTTCCACCTCCAGACTCTTCAGCTTCCCTCGCATCAACTACCAACCTTCATCTTCTTCCTCTCACGCAAACACTTCCTTCTTACCATCAACCTCAACGTATCCACTTCGCCTCAGTTTACTGAGCGGGAAGTGGCCGCATAGAACTCCCTGATGGGAGAATTAGGTGAAGAGGGCGACGCAATTCGCCAAAGAGAGGAGCAAGGAAAGGTTTTCGTAGAGGAAACTACGCGCAAGGCCGCCGCAGATGAAGAAGCGGCCGGAGAAAGAGAAGGCGCCAACAAGATGGCGCAAGACCCAATCGCCGCAGAAGTTGCCGCAACCAATCTAACAATCATTGCAGCAGCATTAGACTCAGAGTCTACTGATTCTGAGGATGAGCTTGCCCTAACGCATCGCCGCAACATCCAGCCCACAGGGGTAGTCATCCAAGAACCATCTGAGAAGCCTGCGACAGGCCAAAGCAAGAAGAGAAAAGGGGCGCCCACCGCACCAAAAGGCAAAGGCAAAGAAAAAGTGAGCGCAGGCAAGGAAAAAGTGCCTGAGGACAAGGGGAAGTTTCAAGAAGAAAGAGGGTTCAGCTGCACCCTCCCGCAGACGATGACAGATCAGATTTCCCAACGCAAATGGGAAACGGTTTGCGAAAACCCTCGCACCTACGCCCCTGCGCTAGTCCACAACTTCTACCTAGCGCAACGGCAAGAGGAAGTCGACGAAGTTTTGGTTCGAGGCCACACAGTCGCATTCTCCTCTACGTGCATCAACAACGTATTCGAGCTGCGAGACATCCCAGACGCAGAGGGGAATGCGTTACTCAACTGTCTGGATGATGATTTCTTGAGCGTAGTGCTACTTGCGGTGGCCAGACCTGGGGCCAAGTGGGACGGCCATGGAGCTGCGAGGACCTTGAAATTGCAACTACTGGACTTTGAGGCCACTTGCTGGATGCACTGGGTGAAGAATCGCATCATGCCCACAACGCATGATGCTACATTGAGCCTTCAAAGGGTGGTCCTCGTGTACTGCATCATGAAGGGAACCCTACTAGACTTGGGGAAAATCCTTGTCGAAACATTGCACCAGACTGCCGCAAAACCAAAGGGCACAATGTTTTGTCCTGGCCTCGTCACCCGTCTATGTCGCACATTAGGCCTCTTGCCCGCAGCAGACGAAGAAATCCGACCCATGCGGAAGGATTTTGACGACCAATGGTGGACGCGCGTAACGCGCACCCGCGATATGCGTCTGCAAGGAAGCACCCAGCAACCAGCACCCGCATCCCAACCAACAACGCCTGCACCTGAAGCACCAAAGAAGAAGAGGCGCAAGCAAACTGCGGGTAGAAATCCTCCACCAACCGCAAGGACCTCGAAATCAACTACATCGGCGCAGGAAAGCACTGTCTGCGCCCAAACTCAAGGATCTTTGCCACCACCACCACCACCACCACCTTCGCCACCGCATGTCCAACAAACACCTTCTCCTCAGCACAACGAGACCTTGCGCCAAGAGGAGATTTTTGAAGACTCATTGCCTAGCCCCACTGGCAATGAAGAAGTTCCTGCGCCGAGCTCCACACCGCAAGCCACAGCTTCTGCAAGCACAAGGCATGCTGCGGCTGATCCACAACTTGATGTGGATACAACCCTTATATTTTCAGAGCTGCGACAGATGATTCAAGAAGTCGCAGAGCCCCTGCGTTTGCAACAAGTGCGGATGTGCCAACAACAAGTGCGGATGTGCCAGCAACAAGAGTTGCTGCGCAAGCAACAAGAATAACTATCACAGCGAGTAAACGCCTTAGTCCTCTTCTTGATGCGATGGACTGAATCCTTTGGCCGCCTGCCAATCACGCCAAATCTGTTCGCACGGCCAGTTGCGCAACAAAGACCCATTAGCGCAAGCCCATCACAAATGCGTGGTTCCATGCCTCCGCCTATGCCGAGGGATCCAAGACCACCTCCACCACCACCAACACAAGAATAGAACCATTTCACTAGTTTTCTTGTTTTCGTTTGTTTCCTTTAGATGTATGCGCCTTGTTTTCATAATTTTGTACCGCATTATATCAATATAACTTGACGTTTTATCTCATCACAATTTTCTTTTTGCCTTAATATAATGTCTTTATCTAACAAATTCTCTGCGTTAGCTCCTCTACTTTAATCCATAAATCTGACATTCTTAATTTTCTTGCCCGCATTAGTTAAATTGGTTTAACCTCTATCTTCATTTCCTCAGACCTTAAGGAAAATCCCTTCGCATTTTCGCACTGCCGCAACTCAACCTTGATCTTATTAAGTCTATGCGCTCCAGTGTAAGTTTGGGGGACAATAGGGACATTGTCCAATTTATGTTTGGGGGAGTCACCGCATAAATAAAATAATGCATGCGTTCCTATGAAATGCGGCATGTTTGTAGCCAGGGGCATTTATGACACCCATAGTTTGCCACTGCGCGAAGACGCAAACGCATCCCATGAGCGTACAGGACAGTAAGAAAATGTAATGCTCGTAGTTGGATACCTTTCATCACCAATGTGGGTAAGCAAAAATGAAGGCATGCGTTTTGATGTTAATTGCCTTAAAAAAAACATCATAATTAGAATAAATTTTTATGCGCCCAGGACAAAAGGAGAAAATTGGCTGAGTTAACGCAGGATAGAATCTAAGCGCAAGGGACTTCCCTTAAGCAATGAAGGAAATTTGGCAAAGTTAACCCTGGATGGTAATGCGCGCAAGAAAAAGAGAAAAGAGGATGCTAGGATCGCAGGTGTTGAATAGCTAAGTAACTCTCGCAGAGTTGATAATAGGCATTGCTTGAGGACAAGCAATAGTTTAAGTTTGGGGGTTTGATAACTTGCAAAAAGAAAGTTATTTGTCCTTTAAACTTAGGCTAAAACAAGGCCAAAAGAAACAATGATGCGTTGCTTCAGCGCAATAAGAAAGGAAAATGTGATAATTTTATGCGGTAGGCTATATTCATGTATGCGGTGAGAAATTATAAAAATATAGGGCGCTAACGCAGCTAATTCAGTTGTTTTCCAAGTTTCTTCTCAGCGCAGGCACACGTCCCAAGACGATCAAGAGACAGACAAGATGGATGAAAGGACAATGCTGACACAACTGACGCAAGTAGGCTAAAAAAGTGCAAGTGGGCTAAAAAGGGGCTGAAAAGTTGCAAGTTGGCCGTTGATAACTGAAGTAAGTTGCTTGGAGAAGTTAGCTTCCTTCGCCTATAAATAGAAGCCACCTGCTAAAAAAAAAGGGATATAACTCATAATTCACAAAAATTGAGGGACGAGAGGAGAGGACGAAGATCAAGGAGAAAGAGAAATCACAGAGAGCTGTGATTAAGAGTAGACTTGCGTTGGCAATGTATTATTGCATGATGTATTGTTTTGCTCGCATGAGCTAATTTTCTTCTTCAAGGCTTAGCGCAAGCACCTCATGCGGTGATAAGTATATTTTGTAAGCTCGCATTTTGATTTAATGAAACATTAATTGCCTTCTACTTAGTTGTAATACTATTTTCATTGCTAACTCCCGCTTGGCCAGCCGGATGCGGTAGCAGTATGCTAATTCCCTGACAGGTAATGCATGCGGACATCTCTAAGTGGAACAAGTTAGCGCATGACATGTAGTCTTGGTAGCATGAAAATACTACCGCTAAAAGATAGTGCATGCATGAGCTTTGATTGTGTTAAGACTAACGCAATCCCTTGTAAGTTTTAGAGAACTAAGCCCCACGCATGAACTAGCCAAATAACCAATTGATAGTTTTATGCCAAACGCAGAAGGAGTACCGAAAGGGAAACTTATGATTTCTTTCTCACTTAGGCATTAATGGATCAGTTAACCAAAGTCTGCGCTACAAGGTTCTTATAAACGCATGAGGTTGCAACCGCAACAGCCTTGATACTATTCTCCTTAATACTTTTCCTTTCACTCTTGTCGCATGTTTTGCTTTCTGCAAGTTTTATTTTTTAAGCTTACCAACTCTCTTATTTATTCTTTTATATAATATCACATGTTTTCGAGTTTAGATCAGTAAATATTGTTAAAACTTTGCAAATAACCTTTCCCTCTGGATTCGACCCTGGACTCACCAGGTATTACTTGATTTTGTCAATTTATACTTGGATTGATTATTATCTACGACTATTTTTTATTAACTTATTGAACATACTGACAAGCCATCAATTATACACTTAGAATCTCCCAATTTGCTTATCTTAGTTGAATTCCTTGCAAAAAATTGCTTTAAAATAAGTATAATATGTTTATAGGTCCTCACCGGAGCTTTGGAAACAATTCGGGGCTAAAACGAGCGAAACCGGAGCGTAAAATGACCATTTTGCCCCTGGAGTCGTCGCAGCGTCGAGACGCTCATCATCAGAGTCAGTGAAGTTCTGTCTAAGGCTGGAGGTATTTAAGTTGACGGTTTATTGAACATCTCCTACCTGGGAACTAACCCGAGCTAGTGAAGTTCTGTCTAAGGCTGGAGGTATTTAAGTTGACGGTTTACGGAACACCTCCTACCTGGGAACTGACCCGAACCAGTGAAGTTTTGTCTAAGGCTGGAGGTATTTAAGTTGACGATATACAGAACACCTCCTACCTGGGAACTGATCTGAATCAGTGTTCAAATATATCTTTAAATCGAGCAAAAAAAAATTGAGATTTTATGCCTTGCTTTAAAAATTGATTATGAAATTTCTAGGATAAGAAAAGCATGAGTATATATTTTTCCTATAGTTGAATTGCATGCATTCTAGCATTTGTAGAGACTTCATTAAAATTTTTCGAAATCTTCCTTAACTAAATTGAGCATGAGTCCTTCCTAGTGTATTTTTGTTGGTTTTAGATGGCTTTTTAGGATTCACGCCTCTGTTGTCACCTCGATAGGATAGGTAGCATGTTTAGAGGAAATTTTTGGAAAATAGCTTGTTTAATGCTTTGGGAGTGAGAAAAAGAATATTTGCCTTGTGGGCTTCAAAAGAAAAATCATTTATTTTATAAAGAAAAAGAATGCGAGAAAAAGAAGAAAAATATTTTTGTTTAGCTTGCCGGGGTAAAAAGAGCTACCTCTAGTGTGATCAGTTAGGCCGTCCAAGAGTAAAACTCGGGGAAAAGTGGTCCTGCATTAGTTGTGTGAAAGCTAGTACCCCTTAAAAAACATATATATATGCAAGCTTAGGGCCCTTTAGTTGAAAGAAAAGAAAGAAAAAGATTAAGGCCCCCTTTTGCATCATTAAAACAAGTTAGTTTGTTCCTTTCCTTTAATGCATTATGCCTTTGTCCAGTGTAGAGGGAAGATGGAATAGGGAATTTTATAAGTCCTTCTCGAACTTTTCAAAACATCTCTAGGGAAGACTTAGCCCGCATTTTGCATAAGAAAGAATTTGACTAATTTTAATTTGTCTCTAACTATGCTAGTCTTGCATTTAATTCTCTTAAGTAAAATGTTGATCATGCTTGTCTTTGAGAAATTGAGTCATGAATATTGCATTGCATAATAATCTCTCTCATTATAATATTAGCTTGCTCGAGGACTAGCAAGGTTTAGGTTGGGGGTGTTTGATAAGTCCAATTTATTATACACTTAGAATCTCCCAATTTGCTTATCTTAGTTGAATTCCTTGCAAAAAATGCTTTAAAATGAGTATAATTGTCTATAGGTCCTCACCGGAGCTTTGGAAGCAATTCGGGGCTAAAACGAGCGAAACTGGAGCGTAAAATGACCATTTTTCCCTTGGAGCCGTCGCAGCGTCGAGACGCCATCATCAAAGTCGAGACGCTACAACGTCGCGATGCTAGGGCAATCCGAGAAATATTTTCCAAAAGTGAAGGGGACAGCGTCGCGACGCTGTGGCCATTTTCCAGAATCGATTTTTTCCAATTTTGGCCAGAATTTTTCCTTGTTTGAAGACCCAATTCAGCACCATTCTACCACGAATTGAAGGCCAAGAAACACTATAAATAGAGGGCCTTGGTGTAGGTTTGGAATCATCCCTCACTACAATTTTGTAGCCACTTTTCTCTCTAGTTTCAAAAGTTCTTTTAAGTTTTCTTAGTCCATGGGTCGGTTGATCAAACCTCGAGCTTGGAGGTGCTTGTCTATTTCTAACTAAGCTTGGATCGTTGTAATCGGGACCTCGATTTGTAAGTTTGATTCAATTTTATGAGATTTACATTCTTCATTACTTAGTTAATTTCTTTGTGATTTTCGTTCTTTGCATACAAGTTTAGATTGTGGTAGGAAAGATTGACAACCTTGACCGCGCCCTGTCTAAATTTACTTGCTAAATCTAAGTAGCAAATAGGCTAACGTTATGATATTACGCATGCGTCCCTAGAACTAAATGATTTAATCAATTGTAATTGTGGTTTGTTGCCCGTTGCATGTGAATTAATTCGGCTAGATCCCAATGCGGTTTAGATTAGTTAATAGGCCAATTAATTAATTTAAGCTAGAATCAAACTTAGCGTTTGCATGTTTGTGATAGTTGGATCATGGCTCTCAGTTTGTTGTCGGAGTACGCCGGACTTAGATAGTTAATTAAAATCAATTGATAATCGATGAATGAAATTAATCAAACTTAACACCGACCCTGACCACTACAGCTACAAGTTAGCTTTAGGAATCGTGGATTATAAATTTATTTGACAAGATCTGTGCAGTATGCAACACCTCAGCATAGGTGTTCAACTTGAAGGCTGCAACGTGCTTCCTTAATTCAGGCCTCAGACCTCTCTCAAACTGTCTTGCTTTCCTCCAATCAGTGTCCACCAAGCGAGGAGCATACTGAGAAAGTGCGTCAAACTTTCTTTCATACTCCAATAGGCTCAACTTCCCCTGCTCCAACTTAATGAACTCGGCTTCCTTATCTTGTCTAACCGTAGGGGGAAAGAACTTCTCAAAGAAAAGCTCCTTGAATCTTTCCCAACTCAATGGGTTATCAGGCACATCCCACGTCCTTCTTGTTAAGTTCCACCATTTGTTTGCTCCCCTTTTCAGCATATAAGCAGCACAAGCCACATTTTGTCGATCATTGCAATCCATGAAGTCAAATTCTTTTTCTATTTCCTCAATCCACTCCTCAACAACTATGGGGTCTGTGCTTGAACCATCAAAAGAGGGTGGATGAAGCTTCCTGAATGGCTCCACCACACGATTTATTCCATCATTGGCTTGGGCTTGCCTGTTAGTCCTTTGGCCTTGCACAATATTTGGAATTTGGTCTTGCTGTTCATCATCATTTTCACCTCTACGGTTAGCCGCTCTTCGGGGTGGCATTGTTCTACAAAAAATCAAATGCCAACTAATTTTTAGAGATACCAAAACGTGACAAAGAATTTATGGAAACGGACATCTAAAGATATTAAATTTCTACTTATACTGACAAGCCTAGAGTTCTGGCATGAACTTTCATATACTACAAATCCTTTCAAAATTCTAGTCTACAGAATCATAAACCATGCTCTGATACCAATTGTAACAACCCGTATTTTTCAATACGGTCAAACTTTCAAATATTGCGGAAGCGATTTAACAAAACGGAAAACACAACCTATTATTCAGAAAACAAGGCTTACAACCAAAGCCAAGTCCAACATTCAAAAACAAATAAAACCCTAACAACTAATCAATACCGAAAACAACAAAACCTACAGAAGCCTACTAAAATCCTACAGGTCACAAGTCCTCATCAATCATGCCAGAATGCTAGCCTAATCGCTGTCAGAACTATCAATTGCTCCATCATCTGAAAACATTTTAAAAACACAATGAGTACAAAAATACTCAATAAGCAACTTCCACATCAAGTTCACAATTCATTTTCGTTCAAAACAAAACATAAGATTTCAGGTAATAAAACATTTCAATATTCGAAACAAAATCATTCTTTCAGTCAAACAAACTTTCAGTCAAACGATACTTTCAGAACTTATTGGGAAAGATGCATCAATGGAGTAGCCCAGAACAGAAGTGGTTACCCGTCGGTAACACCAATCAGACATACATACATAATTGTCGGTTAAAACCGACCAGAACATATCAAATCAAATACTTAAGTGTGAGGCCATGTGAGTGAAACACACACATGAATCTACATTCCAAAGAAACGTCAAACCACATAAGTGTCATCTCACAAATAAGCTACAATAAGAACATTTCGTACAAATACTTAAGTGGGAGGCCACGTGAGTGAAAACACACACATGAATCTTCAGGTGGTTTGGATGAACATTATCCAAACTTTGCTCCGTTTTAGTTTTGGAGTGTTTGGAAACCAAAGTTCGTCCCAATGAGAGTTTGTCATTTGGTTTGGACGAATAGGGTCCAAACTTTGCTTCGTCTGTGTTTTGGAGAGTTTGGAACCCAAAGTAAGTCACGATGATAGTTCTTTCCAGTGGTTTGGAAGAACATGGTCTAAACTTTGCTCCGTTTTAGTTTTCGAGAATTCTGAAACAAAAGTTCGTCCCATTGAGAATTTTTCATTTGGTTTGGACGAATAGGGTCCAAACTTTTCTCCGTCTGTGTTTTGGAGAGTTTGGAATCCAAAGTTCGCGCAATGAGAGCTCTTTCAGGTGGTTTGGACGAATAGGGTCCAAACTTTGCTTCGTCTGCGTTTTTGAGAATTTGAAACCCGAAGTTCGTCCCAATGATAGTACTTTCAGGTGGTTTGGACAAACATGGTCCAAACTTTGCTCCGTTTTAGTTTTGGAGAGTTTGGAAACCAAAGTTCATCTCAATGAGAGTTTGTCATTTTGCTTGGACGAATAGGGTCCAAACTTTTGTTCGTTTGTGTTTTGCGGAGTTTGGATCCCAAAGTAAGTCACAATGATAGTTCTTTCAGGTGGTTTGCATGAACATGGTCCAAACTTTGGTCCGTTTTAGTTTTGGAGAGTTTGGAATCCAAAGTTCGTCCCCATGAGAGTTTTTCATCAAGTTTGGACGAATAGGGTCCAAGCTTTGCTTCGTTTTCGTTTTTGAGAGTTTGGAACCCAAAGTAAGTAACGATGATAGTTCTTTCAGGTTGTTTGGACGAACATGGTCGAAACTTTGCCCCGTTTTAGTTCTGGAGAGTTTGTAAACAAAAGTTTGTCCCACTGAGAGTTTTTCATATTGTTTGGACGAAAAGGGTCCAAACATTGCTCCGTCTGCGTTTTGGAGAGTTTGGTACCCAAAGTTCGCACAATGAGAGCTCTTTCAGGTTGTTTGGACGAACATGGTCCAAACTTTGCTACGTTTTAGTTTTGGAGAGTTCTGAAACCAAAGTTCGTCCCAATGAGAGTTTTATATCTAGTTTGGACGAATAGGGTCCAAACTTTTCTTCGTCTGCATTTTGGAGAGTTTGGAACCCAACGTTCGCATAATGAGAGCTCTTTCATGTGGTTTGGACGAACTTGGTCCAAACTTTGCTCCTTTTTAGTGTTCGAGAGTTTGGAAACTACATTTCGTCCCAATGAGGGTTTTTCATTTAGTTTGGACGAATAATGTCCAAGCTTTGCTCCGTCTGCGTTTTGGAGAGTTTGGAACCCAAAGTTTGTCCCAATGATAGTTCATTCAAGTGGTTTGGGCGAATATGATCGAAACTTTGCTCCGTTTTAGTTTTGAAGAGTTTCGAAACCAAAGTTCGTCCCAATGAGAGTTTGTCATTTGGTTTGGATGAATAGGATCCAAACTTTGCTTCGTATGCGTTTTGGGGAATTTGGAACCCGAAGTTCGTCCCAATGATTGTACTTTATGGTGGTTTGGACGAACATGATCCAAACTTTGCTCCGTTTTACTTTTGGAGAGTTTGGAAAGTAAAGTTTGTCCCAATGAGAGTTTTTCATCTGGTTTGGACAAATAAGGTCCAAACTTTGCTTCGCCTCAGTTTTTTTTAGTTTGGAACCCGAAGTTCGTCCCAATGATAGTACTTCAGGTGGTTTGGATGAACATGATCCAAACTTTGCTCCGTTTTAGTTTTGGAGTGTTTGGAAACCAAAGTTCGTTCCAATGAGAGTTTGTCATTTGGTTTGGACGAATAGGGTCCAAACTTTGCTTCGTCTGTGTTTTGGAGAGTTTGGAACCCAAAGTAAGTCACGATGATAGTTCTTTCCAGTGGTTTGGAAGAACATGGTCTAAACTTTGCTCCGTTTTAGTTTTCGAGAATTTGGAAACAAAAGTTCGTCCCATTGAGAATTTTTCATTTGGTTTGGACGAATAGGGTCCAAACTTTTCTCCGTCTGTGTTTTGGAGAGTTTGGAATCCAAAGTTCGCGCAATGAGAGCTCTTTCAGGTGGTTTGGACGAACTTGGTCCAAACTTTGCTCCTTTTTAGTTTTCGAGAGTTTGGAAACCAAATTTCGTTCCAATGAGGGTTTTTCATCTAGTTTGGACGAATAGGGTCCAAACTAAGCTTCGTCTGCGTTGAGGAGAGTTTGGAACCCAAAGTTCGCATAATGAGAGCTCTTTCAGGTGGTTTGGGCGAAGATGGTCCAAACTTTGCACCTTTTTAGTTTTGGAGAGTTTTGCAACCAAATTTCGTCCCAATGTGGGGTTTTCATTTAATTTGGACGAATAGGGTCCAAACTAAGCTTCGTCTGCGTTTTGGAGAGTTTGGAACCCAAAGTTCACGCAATGAGAGCTCTTTCAGGTGGTTTGGACGAACATTGATTAGTTGTGTCAGTATGTTCAGAAATGTAGTCGTTGATAGTAATCAATCCAAGTATAAATTGACAAAATCAAGTAGTACCTGGTAAGTCCAGGGTCTATTCCACAGGGAAGGGATATTCACAAAGTCTTTAACAATATTTACTGATCTAAACTCAAAAACGTATGATACTATTTTAAAAGAATAAACAAAAGATTTGGTATATTTGAAAAGTAAAAATTTGCATAAAACAACAGATGCGACGAGAGTGAAAGGAAAATTTATAAAGAGAATAAAATCAAGGCTGTTGCGGTCGCAACCTCATGCGTTTACAAGAACTTTGTAGCGCATACTTTGAGTACTTGACCCATTAATACCTAAGTGAGAAACATTCATAAGTTTCCCTTCCAGTACTCCTTATGCGTTTAGCACAAAACTATCAATTGGTTATTTGGCTAGTTTATGCGTGAGGCTTAGTTCTCTAAAAACTTACAAGGGTCTGCGTTAGTCACAACGCAATCAAAGCTCATGCAGGCACTATCTTTTAGCGGTAGTATTTCTATGCTACCAAGACTACATGTCATGTGCTAACTTGTTCTACTTACAGATGTCCGCATGCATTACCTGTCAGGGATTTAGCATACTACTACCGCATCTGGCTGGCCAGGCGGGAGTTTGTAATGAAAAGATTATAGCAACTAAGTCGAAGGCAAATAATGTTTCATTTATCTCAAAATATGTGCTTACAAAATATACTTATCACCGCATGAGGTGCTTGCGCTAAACCTTGAAGAAGAATTTAGCTCATGCGAGCAAAACAAGACATTATAAAATAGAACATTACAAACGTAAGCTACTCCTAATCACAGTTCTCTGTGATCTCTTTCTTTCTCCTTCGTTCTTCTTTTCTTTCTCCTCTCTCCAATGCCCCTTTTCTTGGAATGCGAGGATTCTATTTATAGGCGAGGGAATGAGACTTCTCCAAGTTATTAGCAACTTGGGTTAATCATCATTAGACAACTTGCTCGCTTTTCAGCCCTTTTTCCATCCACTTGCGATAGTTGCAAAAGTTGTGTCAGCGCTGTTTTGTCATCATCTTATTTGTCTCTTGATCATCTTGGAATGTGTGCCTGCGCTAAGAAGGAACTAAAACCAATCACTGAATTAGTTTGCGTTACCGCCCTATATTTTATAATTCTTACCGCATACTTGAATCTCACGCCGCATAAAATTATCACATTTTTCTTTCTTTTTGCGCTGAAGTAACGCATCTTTGTTTCTTTTGGCCTTGTATTAGCTTAAGTTTAAAGGATAAATAACTTGCTTTTTGCAAGTTATCAAACATGGTCCAAACTTTGGTCTGGTTTAGTTTTCGAGAGTTTGGAAACCAAAGTTCGTCCCAATAAGAGTTTTTCATCTAGTTTGGACGAATAGGGTCCAAGCTTTGCACCGTTTTCGTTTTGGAGAGTTTGGAACCCAAAGTTCGTCCAAATGATAGTTTTTTTAGGTTGTTTGGACGAACATGATCCAAACTTTGCTCCTTTTTTGTTTTGGAGAGTTTGGAAACAAATGTTCGTCCCAATGAGAGTTTTTCATCTGGTTTGGATGAATAGGGTCCAAGCCTTGCTCCGTCTACGTTTTGGAGAGTTTGGAACCCAAAGTTTGTCCCAATGATAGTTCTTTCAAGTGGTTTGGGCGAATATGATCGAAACTTTGCTCCATTTTAGTTTTGAAGAGTTTCGAAACCAAAGTTCGTCCCAATGAGAGTTTGTCATTTGGCTTGGTCGAATAGGGTCCAAAATTTTGCTTCGTATGCGTTTTGGGGAATTTGGAACCCGAAGTTCGTCCCAATGATAATACATTCAGGTCGTTTGGACGAACATGGTCCAAACTTTGCTCCATTTTAGTTTTGGAGAGTTTGGAAACCAAACTTCGTCCCAATGAGAGTTTTTCATCTGGTTTGGACGAATAGGGTCCAAACTTTGCTCCGTCTCTGTTTTTTTAGAGTTTGGATCCCGAAATTCGTCCCAATGATAGTGCTTCAAGTGGTTTGGACGAACATGATCCAAACTTTTCTCCGTTTTAGTTTTGGAGAGTTTGGAAACCAAAGTTCGTCCGAATGAGAGTTTGTCATTTGGTTTGGACGAATAGGGTCCAAACTTTGCTTCGTCTGTGTTTTGGAGAGTTTGGAACCCAAAGTAAGTCACGATGATAATTCTTTCAGGTGGTTTGGAAGAACATGGTCTAAACTTTTCTCCGTTTTAGTTTTGGAGAGTTTGGAAACAAAAGTTCGTCCCATTGAGAGTTTTTCATCTGGTTTGGACGAAGGTCCAAACTTTTCTCCGTCTGCGTTTTGGAGAGTTTGGAACATAAAGTTCGCGCAATGAGAGCTCTTTCATGTGGTTTGGACGAACTTGGTCCAAACTTTGCTCCTTTCTGCGTTTTCGAGAGTTTGGAAACAAAATTTCGTCCCAATGAGGGTTTTTCATCTAGTTTGGACGAATAGGGTCCAAACTAACCTTCGTCTGCATTTTGGAGAGTTTGGAACCCAAAGTTCTCATAATGAGAGCTCTTTCAGTTGGTTTGGGCGAACATGGTCCAAACTTTGCACCTTTTTAGTTTTGCAAAGTTTGGTAACAAAATTTCGTCCCAATGAGAGTTTTTCATCTGGTTCGGACGAATAGGGTCCAAACTTTGCTCCGTCTCCGTTTTTTTAGAGTTTGGAACCCGAAGTTCATCCCAATGATAGTACTTCAGATTGTTTGGACGAACCTGATCCAAACTTTGGTCCGTTTTAGTTTTGGAGAGTTTGGAAACCAAAGTTCGTCCCAATGAGAGTTTTTTCATCTAGTTTGGACGAATAGGGTCCAAGCTTTGCTCTGTTTTCTTTTTGGACAGTTTGGAACCCAAAGTCCGTCCCAATAATAGTTATTTTAGGTTGTTTGGACGAACATGATCCAAACTTTGCTCCTTTTTTGTTTTGGAGAGTTTGGAAACAAAAGTTCGTCCCAATGAGAGTTTTTCATCAGGTTTGGACGATTAGGGTTCAAGCTTTCCTCCGTCTGCGTTTTGGAGAGTTTGGAACCAAAAGTTCGTCCCAATGATAGTTCTTTCAAGTGGTTTGGGCGAAAATGATCCAAACTTTGCTCCGTCTTAGTTTTGAAGAGCTTCGTAACCAAACTTCGTCCCAATTAGAGCTTGTCATTTGGTTTGAACGAATAGGGTCCAAACTTTTCTTCGTCTGCGTTTTTGAGAATTTGGAACCCGAAGTTCGCCCCAATGATAGTACTTTTAGGTGGTTTGGACGAACATGGTCCAAACTTTGCTCCGTTTTAGTTTTGGAGTGTTTTGAAACCAAAGTTCGTCCCAATGAGAGTTTTTCATCACGTTTGGACGATTAGGGTTCAAGCTTTCCTCCGTCTGCATTTTGGAGAGTTTGGAACCAAAAGTTCGTCCCAATGATAGTTCTTTCAAGTGGTTTGGGCGAAAATGATCCAAACTTTGCTCCATTTTAGTTTTGAAGAGCTTCGTAACCAAAGTTCGTCCCAATGAGAGCTTGTCATTTGGTTTGAACGAATAGGGTCCAAACTTTTCTTCGTCTGCGTTTTTGAGAATTTGGAACCCGAAGTTCGTCCCAATGATAGTACTTTCAGGTGGTTTGGACGAACATGGTCAAAACTTTGCTCCGTTTTAGTTTTGGAGAGTTTTGAAACAAAAGTTCGTCCCAATGAGAGTTTTGTCATTTGGTTGGACGAATAGGGTCCAAACTTTGTTTCGTCTGTGTTCCGGAGAGTTTGGAACCCAAAGTAAGTAACGATGATTGTGCCTTTCAGGTGGTTTGGACGAACATGGTCGAAACTTTGCTCCGTTTTAGTTCTGGAGAGTTTGGAAACAAAAGTTTGTCCCAATGAGAGTTTTTTATCTTGTTTGGACGAATAGGGTCCAAACATTGCTCCGTCTGCGTTTTGGAGAGTTTGGTACCCAAAGTTTGCACAATTAGAGCTCTTTCAGGTTGTTTGGACGAACATGGTCCAAACTTTGCTACGTTTTAGTTTTGGAGAGTTCTGAAACCAAAGTTCGTCCCAATGAGAGTTTTATATCTAGTTTTGACGAATAGGGTCCAAACTTTTCTTCGTCTGCGTTTTGGACAGTTTGGAACCCAACGTTCGCATAATGAGAGCTCTTTCATGTGGTTTGGACGAACTTGGTCCAAACTTTGCTCCTTTTTACTGTTCGAGAGTTTGGAAACTACATTTCGTCCCAATGAGGGTTTTTCATCTAGTTTGGACGAATAGGGTCCAAGCTTTGCTCCGTCTGCGTTTTGGAGAGTTTGGAACCCAAAGTTCGTCCCAATGAGAGTTTTTTTAGGTTGTTTGGACGAACATGATGCAAACTTTGCTCCTTTTTTGTTTTGGAGAGTTTGGAAACAAAAGTTCGTCCCAATGAGAGTTTTTCATCATGTTTGGACGAATAGGGTCCAAGTGATATGGATTCAATCAATAATCCATTGCATGTACCTGAAGGACCAATCACAAGGAGCAAGGCAAAGAAGATACAAGAGGCTTTCACATTGCATGTTCAAAAGCTCGCAAATGCACAGCAAGAGGCAAAGAATTTTGAATCCAAACTTTTGTATAATGTTAGTTCAGCAAGTCAAGAAGAGAATGGAGTCAAGATGGCACGGGAAAAGTTGTGTAGTTTGGAAGATGGCACGGGGGACGAAAAAAGTGTGCAGAATTTGTGAAGAGGTGGCTGTCCAACTTGCATCTCTTGGGATTTCGTGATGTCAAAGGTTGTCAAACATTGCCATTATGAGGAGCGGATTCCATAGCACATATTTAAGACAATTTAAAGCAATTCTATCTTTTTAGTTTCAAGATATGGCTACTCGTTTAATGTGCAATCAAGTTTTAAGTTCCTAGGTCTTATTTTCTACAATTTGCAATTAAGTGTAAGTGAATGACTTTTGAGTTCCTTGGTCTATCCACGACCATTTGGCCTTTAAAATGGCTTGTAATACTCTTGAAAACTGAGATGATGCATATTAAAAAGCTTTTGCTTATTCAACCCCTTTGGTGTTATCTTTTCTTTCAAATCTTGTTTAGGTTTGATGTTCAACCGATTCATTGGATTAGTTTTGATCAATCTAATTCTGGAGTGAGTCGTCTTAGGATCTTTGAGTGACATTCATAGATTCTAAGTTTGATCTAAGAGTGATTCATCTTCTAACTAAACTCTTGGTTGGAATCATTCGGTAAGTTTGTCTTATTTGTGTCCGTTTACAAGGATCCTAGAAGGACCTCTAGCTTTGTAAATGTAAGCATATTGGGCGCTTATCACCAAGCTTTGCCCCGTCTGCGTTCTGGAGAGTTGGGAACCCAAAGTTCGTCCCAGTTATAGTTCTTCCAAGTTGTTTGGGCGAAAATGATCCAAACTTTGCTTCGTTTTAGTTTTGAAGAGTTTCGAAACCAAAGTTCGTCCCAATGAGAGTTTGTCATTTGGTTTGGACGAATGGGGTCCAAACTTTCCTTCGTCTACGTTTTTGAGAATTTGGAACCCGAAGTTCGTCCCAATGATAGTACTTTCAGGTGGTTTTGACAAACATGGTCAAAACTTTGCTCCGTTTTAGTTTTGGAGAGTTTGGAAACCAAAGTTCGTCTCAATGAGAGTTTGTCATTTTGCTTGGACAAATAGGGTCCAAACTTTGCTTCGCTGGTGTTTTGCAGAGTTTGGAACCCAAAGTAAGTTACGATGATAGTTCTTTCAGGTGGTTTGGATGAACATGGTCTAAACTTTGCTCCGTTTTAGTTTTGGAGAGTTTGGAAACAAAAGTTCGTCCCAGTCAGAGTTTTTCATTTGGTTGGGACGAATAGGGTCCAAACATTGCTCCGTCTGCGTTTTGGAGAGTTTGGAACCCATAGTTCGCGCATTGAGAGCTCTTTCAGGTTGTTTGGACGAACATGGTCCAAACTTTGCTACATGTTAGTTTTGGAGAGTTTGTTTTTTGCAAAGGTAAATATATACATAGCAAAATAATGGTGGACCTCACAGCCCGAGGTCAAGGCACAAAGAATGAAAGCTCACAAACCAAGCGAAGGAAACAAAGAAACAGAACGAACCAGAAAAACTATAAAGAAACAAAGCTTACAGCCCGAGCCAAGCAAATAAAGAAGCAACCCCTGGCCCATCAAGGAAACGTTCTCCAGGGAGAGACACCAAGTAGTGGAGATAACATACCACCCAACCAGGAAGCACAATGGCCAGACATATCAGCCTGAACAACATGTAGAACAGTGTGGGGAGAGCGAGGACCCGAACCATGGAGACGCAGGTTCCTCTCTCTCCAAATATGATAGATCGAGGCACACCAGGCAACCCTCCACACCCGACACTTTCGACGGTTACCACCACTAAACTGGCAGATCCAAGACAGCTTAGTATGCCAAGAAGCAATCCTATGAGAACAGGATCCCCAACTCAAGATTCCCCCCCACACAGCTCGACTAAACGGGCCCTCAAAGAACAAATGATCTCGAGACTCAGGGGCACCCAAGCACAACAAGCAATCAGTGGGGCTAGATGCATCCCGTCTGTGCAATCGGTCCCTAGTAAGGAGCCTATCCCGCACCCCAAGCCAAGAAATAAAGGAGTGTTTGGGAATATTGCCCCCAAACCATAGCAAGCAAAACCAAGGGACAACCAAAGACCGAGGCCTAATAGCCTCGCATGCACTGGAGACAGAAAATCCCCCAGACTTGCTCGGGAGCCAAACTACACTATCCTCCCTATCAAGGCATGGCCTAACCTCTTGCACCGAAGGCAACAGAAGCAAGAGCTCAAGCGATACATTGGGCCAGCGCCAAGACCCATCAGGCCAGAGGAAATCAGCCACAGGAGCATACAACGAACTAGCTGCATCATAAATAACCCTCTCAGAAAATCGAGGAATGATAGGGCCCTTCGACAGCCACGGATCTACCCATGTAAGACATCTCCGACCGTCACCAATGCGAAACTGGATGAGAGACCGAAACTGATCCCGAAGAAGAAGAATCGCTCTCCAGCACCAAGACCACTGTGGAGAAGGACGCACAGTCCATAGAGACCGCCCACACAAAATATAAGTCTCAACCCAGGCCACCCATAAAGAACCGGACCTCATCATAAGAAGCCACAACAACTTCATAACAGCTGCCTCATTCCATGAACGAACATGCCTGATACCTAGCCCCCCTTCCTGACGAGGAAGGCACACCTCGGACCAGGCAACCTTAGCTCCACCATGCAAGGTCAGATCAACCTTTCATAAATAAGAACGTAGCAACCGATCAACCTCATGGGTGACCCTAGCAGGGAGAACAAACACACTAGCCCAAAAGACCTGAAAGCTCTGAAGGACTGACTGAATAAGCTGAAGGCGACCAGCAGACGACAAAACCCGAGCAGACCAAGAGCTAATCCGAGCAGTAATACGCTCCCACAGTTCTAACGGTAACTTAGACAATTTAATCCAAATGGGCACTCTATCAAATGAAAAGATTATGGAATAATACCTGGGGACCATTTTCGAAGAAGTAGGGGCTTACCACCAATATGCCATGACCCATTCTTTAGAATCCAATCACACGAACTAGAATGGTGGAATTGGAAAATAATAAGACCATTTTCAAGAATAGTAATTGTAGGCTCCTCAAGGTGACCCCAAATCCTATTTACCATACGAGATAATACCGGAAAAGGAACCCGAGCATCAATAAACTGCCCCACAAGAGAGCTCCTCCATAAATTAATACCTTCCTCAAGAATATCCTCATCTGGCACCACCACTCGCTTGCCATTCAACACCTTAGGCGGCACAAACAACTCTGAAGAAGAGGAAAATCTCGGCCCAAATAAAGAAGCCCAAGAAGGCTCATTCCCTTTGTCCAGCCCACCACCTTTCTCCTTTCCAAGCCCACCCGTAGGAAGCCCAAAATCACCCTCCATGGCAGGCCCATCATCACCATCGAGCCCATCAGTCACACGCTTCCCCTTCGGGTCACACTGTACACGGGTCAAACCCCCACGGTGCTCCACCGACCCGAATTATAACCTAGGCTGCATGGAAGCCATAGTCACCGCCTGAACGAAAGAGGAAGACGATCCCAACCCAGACGGAACAGCCCTCACCTTCGACTCAGTCACGGCACCCACAACCGTCGGATTCTTCTCAGCATCCTTCACCTTCTCAACTCCTGGATCAACCACAATAATCTGATTATCCATTCTCTCCAAACCCTGATTATCACTACGCTCCACCGACTGCACAACCCTATCAAGTGGAGTCACCTTCAGCAAACTCATGTCAGACGGATCCTCATTTAATTCCTTCGCTACAGTAAACCCCATCGGACCCCCAACTTCCAATTCAGACGACTTCATCGCACCAGTCACAGCCTTCGGATCCTCTGCTTCAGACTTCGTACCAGACGTAACCTTCGGATCCTCCGCTTCCGACTGTTCCTTCGTACCAGACGTAACCTTCGGATCCTCCTTCTTCCGAGAATACACTGCTTCCACCGCTTGAAACCCTCTAGCGCGAATACAAAACCCCAGCAGCAAGCAAAATAAAATAGTTTTGGAGAGTTCTGAAACAAAAGTTCGTCAAAATGAGAGTTTTATATGGACGAATAGGGTCCAAACTTTTCTTCGTCTGCGTTTTGGAGAGTTTGGAACCCAACGTTCGCATAATGAGAGCTCTTTCATGTGGTTTGGACGAACTTGGTCCAAACTTTGCTTCTTTTTAGTTTTCGAGAGTTTGGAAACTAAATTTCGTCCGAATGAGGGTTTTCCATCTAGTTTGTACAAATAGGGTCCAAACTAAGCTTCGTCTGCGTTTTGCAGAGTTTGGAATGCAAAGTTCACGCAATGAGAGCTCTTTCAGGTGGTTTGGACAAACATGGTCCAAACTTTTGTCCGTTTGAGTGAGAGTTTTCAAACAAAATTTCATCCCAATGAGAGTTTTTCAGCTAGTCTGGACGAATAGGGTCCAACTTTGCTCCGTCTGCGTTTTGGAGAGTTTGGAACCCAAAGTTCGTCCCAATGATAGTTCTTTTAGGTTGTTTGGACGAACATGATCTAAACTTTGCTCCTTTTTTGTTTTGGAGAGTTTGGAAACATAAGTTCGTCCCAATGAGAGTTTTTCATCTGGTTTGGACGAATAGGGTCCAAGCTTTGCTCCGTCTGCGTTTTCGAGAGTTTGGAACCCAAAGTTCGTCCCAAAATAGTTCATTCAGGTTGTTTTGAAGAACATTATCCAAACTTTGCTCTGTTTTTGTTTTGAAAAGTTTGGAAACCAAAGTTCATCACAATGAGAGTTTGTCATTTGGTTTGGTCGAATAGGGTCCAAAGTTTGCTTCGTCTGTGTTTTGGAGAGTTCGGAACCCAAATTTCGTCCCAATGATAGTTATTTCAAGTGGTTTGGACGAACATGGTCTAAACTTTGCTCCGTTTTTATTTTGGAGAGTTTGGAGACAAAAGTTCATCCCAATGAGAGTTTTTAATCTGGTTTGGACGAATAGGGTCCAAACTTTGCTCCGTCTGCGTGTTGGAGAGTTTGGAACCCAAAGTTCGCGCAATGGGAGCTCTTTCAGGTGGTTTGGACGAACATGGTCCAAACTTTGCTCCGTTTTAGTTTTGGAGAGTTTGGAAACCAAAGTTCGTCCCAATGAAAGTTTTTCATTCTGGTTTGAATGAATAGGGTCCAAACTTATCTTCGTCTGCGTTTTGGAGAGTTTGGAACCCAAAGTTCGCATAATCAGAGCTCTTTCAGGTTGTTTGGACGAACATGGTCCAAACTTTGCACCTTTTTAGTTCTGGAGAGTTTGGTAACAAAATTTCATCCCAATGAGGGTTTTTCATCTGATTTGGACAAATAGGGTCCAAAACTTTGCTCCGTTTAAGTTTTTAAACGGAGCAAAGTTTTGGTCTCAATCATAGTTTTTCATATGGTTTGGATGAACTTGGTCCAAACTTTCCTCCGTTTTGAGTTTTGGAGAGTTAGGAACTCAAAGTTCGGCCCAATCAGAGTTTTTTAGGTGGTTTGGACGACACATGATCAAAACTTTACTTCGTTTAAGTTTTTAAGAGTTCGGAACCAAATGTTCGTCCCAATGATAGTTTTTCATATGGTTTGGACAAACTTGTTCCAAACTTTGCTCCATTTTGAGTTTTGGAGAGTTAGGAACTCAAAGTTCGGCCCAATCAGAGTTCTTTAGGTGGTTTGGACGACACATGATCAAAACTTTGCTACGTTTCAGTTTTTGAGAGCTCAGAACCCAAAGTTCATCCCAATGAGAGTTTCTCATATGGTTTAGACGAACTTGGTCCAAACTTTGCTCCGTTTTCAGTTTTGGAGCGTTTGGAACTCAAAGTTCGGCCCAATGAGTGTTCTTTAGGTTGTTCGGATAACACATGGTCCAAACTTTTCTCCGTTTCAGTTTTTGAGAGCTCGGAACCCAAAGTTCGTCCCAATGAAAGTTTTTCAGATGGTTTGGACAAACTTGGTGCAAACTTTCCTCCGTTTTGAGTTTTGGAGAGTTAGGAACTAAAAATTCGGCCCAATCAGAGTTCTTTAGCTGGTTTGGACGACACATGATCAAAACTTTGCTCCGTTTCGGTTTTTGAGAGCTCGGAACCCAAAGTTCATCCCAATGATAGTTTTTCACATGGTTTAGACGAACCTTGTCCAAACTTTGCTCCGTTTTGAGTTTTGGAGAGTTTGGAACTCAAAGTTCGGCCCGATCAGAGTTCTTTAGGTGGTTTGGACGACACATGGTCAAAACTTTGCTCCGTTTCAGTTTTTTAAACCTCGGAACCCAAAGTTCGTCCCAATGATAGTTTCTCATATGGTTTGGACGAACTTGGTCCAAACTTTGCTCCGTTTTGAGTTTTGGAGAGTTAGGAACTCAAAGTTCGACCCAATCAGAGTTCTTTAGGTGGTTTGGACGACACATGATCAAAACTTTGCTCCGTTTATGTTTTTGAGAGCTCGGAACCCAAAGTTCGTCCCAATGATAGTTTTTCATATGGTTTGGACGAACTTGGTCCAAACTTTGCTCCGTTTTGACTTTTGGAGAGCTAGGAACTCAAAGTTCGGCCCAATCAGAGTTCTTTAGGTGGTTTGGACGACACAAGATCAAAACTTTGCTCCGTTTCAGTGTTTGAGAGCTTGGAACCCAAAGTTCGTCCTAATGAGAGTTTTGCATATGGTTTTGACGAACTTGGTCCAAACTTTGCTCCGTTTTGAGTTTTGGAGAGTTTGGAACTCAAAGTTAGGCCCAATGAGTGTTCTTTAGGTTGTTTGGACGACACATGGTCCAAACTTTTCTCCTTTTCAGTTTTTGAGAGCTCAGAACCCAAAGTTCGTCCCAATGATAGTTTTTCATATGGTTTAGACGAACATGGTCCAAACTTTGCTCCGTTTTGAGTTTTTGAGAGTTTGGAACTCAAAGCTCGGCCCAATCAGAGTTCTTTAGGTTGTTTGGATGACACATGGTCAAAACTTTGCTCCGTTTCAGTTTTTGAGAGCTTGGAACCCAAGTTCGTCCCAATGTGAGTTTTTCATATGGTTTGAACGAACTTCGTCCAAGCTTTGCTCCGTTTTGAGTTTTGGAGAGTTTGGAACTCAAAGTTCGGCCCAATGAGAGTTCTCTAGGTGGTTTGGACGAGACCTGGTCAAAACTTTGCTCCGTTTCAGTTTTTGAGAGCTCCGAACCCAAAGTTAGTCTCAATCATAGTTTTTCATATGGTTTGGATGAACTTGGTCCAAACTTTCCTCCGTTTTGAGTTTTGGAGAGTTAGGAACTCAAAGTTCGGCCCAATTAGAGTTCTTTACGTGGTTTGGACGACACATGATCAAAACTTTGCTCCGTTTCAGTTTTTAAGAGTTCGGACCCCATGTTCGTCCCAATGATAGTTTTTCATATGGTTTGGACAAACTTGTTCCAAACTTTGCTCCGTTTTGAGTTTTGGAGAGTTAAGAACTCAAAGTTCGGCCCAATCAGAGTTCTTTAGGTGGTTTGGACGACACATGATCAAAACTTTGCTACGTTTCAGTTTTTGAGAGCTCGGAACCCAAAGTTCATCCCAATGAGAGTTTCTCATATGGTTTAGACGAACTTGGTCCAAACTTTGCTCCGTTTTGAGTTTTGGAGAGTTTGGAACTCAAAGTTCGGCCCAATGAGTCTTCTTTAGGTTGTTCGGAAGACACATGGTCCAAACTTTTCTCCGTTTCAGTTTTTGAGAGCTCCGAACCCAAAGTTCGTCCCAATGAGAGTTTTTCAGATGGTTTGAACGAACTTGGTGAAAACTTTCCTCCGTTTTGAGTTTTGGAGAGTTAAGAACTCAAAATTTGGCCCAATCAGAGTTTTTAGGTGGTTTGGACGACACATGATCAAAACTTTGCTCTGTTTCAGTTTTTTAGAGTTTGGAACCCAAGTTCGTCCCAATGTGAGTTTTTCACATGGTTTGAACGAACTTCGTCCAAGCTTTGCTCCGTTTTGAGTTTTGGAGAGTTTGGAACTCAAAGTTCGGCCCAATGAGAGTTCTCTAGGTGGTTTGGACGAGACCTGGTCAAAACATTGCTCCGTTTCAGTTTTTGAGAGCTCCGAACCCAAAGTTAGTCTCAATCATAGTTTTTCATATGGTTTGGACAAACTTGTTCCAAACTTTGCTCCGTTTTGAGTTTTGGAGAGTTAGGAACTCAAAGTTCGGCCCAATCAGAGTTCTTTAGGTGGTTTGGACGACACATGATCAAAACTTTGCTACGTTTCAGCTTTTGAGAGCTCGGAACCCAAAGTTCATCCTAATGAGAGTTTCTCATATGGTTTAGACGAACTTGGTCCAAACTTTGCTCCGTTTTAAGTTTTGGAGAGTTTGGAACTCAAAGTTCGGCCCAATGAGTGTTCTTTAGGTTGTTCGGATAACACATGGTCCAAACTTTTCTCCGTTTCAGTTTTTGAGAGCTCGGAACCCAAAGTTCGTCCAAATGAGAGTTTTTCAGATGGTTTGGACGAACTTGGTGCAAACTCTCCTCCATTTTGTGTTTTGGAGAGTTAGGAACTCAAAATTCGGCCCAATCGGAGTTCTTTAGGTGGTTTGGACGACAAATGATCAAAACTTTGCTCCGTTTCAGTTTTTGAGAGCTCTGAACCCAAAGTTCATCCCAATGATAGTTTTTCATATGGTTTAGACGAACCTTGTCCAAACTTTGCTCCGTTTTGAGTTTTGGAGAGTTTGGAACTCAAAGTTCGGCCCGATCAGAGTTCTTTAGGTGGTTTGGACGACACATGGTCAAAACTTTTCTCCGTTTCAGTTTTTAAGACCTCGGAACCCAAAGTTCGTCCCAATGTGAGTTTTTCATATGGTTTGAACGAACTTCGTCCAAGCTTTGCTCCGTTTTGAGTTTTGGAGAGTTTGGAACTCAAAGTTCGGCCCAATCAGAGTTCTTTAGGTGGTTTGGACGACACAAGATCAAAACTTTGCTCCGTTTCAGTGTTTGAGAGCTTGGAACCCAAAGTTCGTCCTAATGAGAGTTTTTCATATGGTTTTGACGAACTTCGTCCAAACTTTGCTCCGTTTTGAGTTTTGGAGAGATTGGAATTCAAAGTTCGGCCCAATGAGTGTTTTTTAGGTTGTTTGGACGACACATGGTCCAAACTTTTCTCCTTTTCAGTTTTTGAGAGCTCGGAACCCAAAGTTCGTCCCAATGATAGTTTTTCATATGGTTTAGACGAACATGGTCCAAACTTTGCTCCGTTTTGAGTTTTGGAGAGTTTGGAACTCAAAGGTTGGCCCAATCAGAGTTCGTTAGGTTGTTTGGATGACACATGGTCAAAACTTTGCTCCGTTTCAGTTTTTGAGAGCTCGGAACCCAAGTTCGTCCCAATGTGAGTTTTTCATATGGTTTGAACGAACTTGGTCCAAGCTTTGCTCCGTTTTGAGTTTTGGAGAGTTTGGAACTCAAAGTTCGGCCCAATGAGAGTTCTCTAGGTGGTTTGGATGAGACCTGGTCAAAACTTTACTCCGTTTCAGTTTTTGAGAGCTCCGAACCCAAAGTTAGTCTCAATCATAGTTTTTCATATGGTTTGGATGAACTCGGTCCAAACTTTCCTCCGTTTTGAGTTTTGGAGAGTTAGGAACCCAAAGTTCGGCCCAATCAGAGTTTTTTAGGTGGTTTGGACGACACATGATCAAAACTTTGCTCCGTTTAAGTTTTTAAGAGTTCGAAACCAAATGTTCGTCCCAATGATAGTTTTTCATATGGTTTGGACAAACTTGTTCCAAACTTTGCTCCGTTTTGAGTTTTGGAGAGTTAGGAACTCAAAGTTCGGCCCAATCAGAGTTCCTTAGGTGGTTTGGACGACACATGATCAAAACTTTGCTACGTTTCAGTTTTTGAGAGCTCGGAACCCAAAGTTCATCCTAATGAGAGTTTCTCATATGGTTTAGACGAACTTGGTCCAAACTTTGCTCCGTTTTAAGTTTTGGAGAGTTTGGAACTCAAAGTTCGGCCCAATGAGTGTTCTTTAGGTTGTTCGGATAACACATGGTCCAAACTTTTCTCCGTTTCAGTTTTTGAGAGCTCGGAACCCAAAGTTCGTCCAAATGAGAGTTTTTCAGATGGTTTGGACGAACTTGGTGCAAACTTTCCTCCATTTTGTGTTTTGGAGAGTTAGGAACTCAAAATTCAGCCCAATCAGAGTTCTTTAGGTGGTTTGGACGACAAATGATCAAAACTTTGCTCCGTTTCAGTTTTTGAGAGCTCTGAACCCAAAGTTCATCCCAATGATAGTTTTTCATATGGTTTATACGAACCTTGTCCAAACTTTGCTCCGTTTTGAGTTTTGGAGAGTTTGGAACTCAAAGTTCGGCCCGATCAGAGTTCTTTAGGTGGTTTGGACGACACATGGTCAAAACTTTTCTCCGTTTCAGTTTTTAAGACCTCGGAACCCAAAGTTCGTCCCAATGTGAGTTTTTCATATGGTTTGAACGAACTTCGTCCAAGCTTTGCTCCGTTTTGAGTTTTGGAGAGTTTGGAACTCAAAGTTCGGCCCAATCAGAGTTCTTTAGGTGGTTTGGACGACACAAGATCAAAACTTTGCTCCGTTTCAGTGTTTGAGAGCTTGGAACCCAAAGTTCGTCCTAATGAGAGTTTTGCATATGGTTTTGACGAACTTGGTCCAAACTTTGCTCCGTTTTGAGTTTTGGAGAGTTTGGAACTCAAAGTTAGGCCCAATGAGTGTTCTTTAGGTTGTTTGGACGACACATGGTCCAAACTTTTCTCCTTTTCAGTTTTTGAGAGCTCAGAACCCAAAGTTCGTCCCAATGATAGTTTTTCATATGGTTTAGACGAACATGGTCCAAACTTTGCTCCGTTTTGAGTTTTTGAGAGTTTGGAACTCAAAGCTCGGCCCAATCAGAGTTCTTTAGGTTGTTTGGATGACACTTGGTCAAAACTTTGCTCCGTTTCAGTTTTTGAGAGCTTGGAACCCAAGTTCGTCCCAATGTGAGTTTTTCATATGGTTTGAACGAACTTCGTCCAAGCTTTGCTCCGTTTTGAGTTTTGGAGAGTTTGGAACTCAAAGTTCGGCCCAATGAGAGTTCTCTAGGTGGTTTGGACGAGACCTGGTCAAAACTTTGCTCCGTTTCAGTTTTTGAGAGCTCCGAACCCAAAGTTAGTCTCAATCATAGTTTTTCATATGGTTTGGATGAACTTGGTCCAAACTTTCCTCCGTTTTGAGTTTTGGAGAGTTAGGAACTCAAAGTTCGGCCCAATTAGAGTTCTTTACGTGGTTTGGACGACACATGATCAAAACTTTGCTCCGTTTCAGTTTTTAAGAGTTCGGACCCCATGTTCGTCCCAATGATAGTTTTTCATATGGTTTGGACAAACTTGTTCCAAACTTTGCTCCGTTTTGAGTTTTGGAGAGTTAAGAACTCAAAGTTCGGCCCAATCAGAGTTCTTTAGGTGGTTTGGACGACACATGATCAAAACTTTGCTACGTTTCAGTTTTTGAGAGCTCGGAACCCAAAGTTCATCCCAATGAGAGTTTCTCATATGGTTTAGACGAACTTGGTCCAAACTTTGCTCCGTTTTGAGTTTTGGAGAGTTTGGAACTCAAAGTTCGGCCCAATGAGTCTTCTTTAGGTTGTTCGGAAGACACATGGTCCAAACTTTTCTCCGTTTCAGTTTTTGAGAGCTCCGAACCCAAAGTTCGTCCCAATGAGAGTTTTTCAGATGGTTTGGACGAACTTGGTGAAAACTTTCCTCCGTTTTGAGTTTTGGAGAGTTAAGAACTCAAAATTTGGCCCAATCAGAGTTTTTAGGTGGTTTGGACGACACATGATCAAAACTTTGCTATGTTTCAGTTTTTTAGAGTTTGGAACCCAAGTTCGTCCCAATGTGAGTTTTTCACATGGTTTGAACGAACTTCGTCCAAGCTTTGCTCCGTTTTGAGTTTTGGAGAGTTTGGAACTCAAAGTTCGGCCCAATGAGAGTTCTCTAGGTGGTTTGGACGAGACCTGGTCAAAACATTGCTCCGTTTCAGTTTTTGAGAGCTCCGAACCCAAAGTTAGTCTCAATCATAGTTTTTCATATGGTTTGGACAAACTTGTTCCAAACTTTGCTCCGTTTTGAGTTTTGGAGAGTTAGGAACTCAAAGTTCGGCCCAATCAGAGTTCTTTAGGTGGTTTGGACGACACATGATCAAAACTTTGCTACGTTTCAGTTTTTGAGAGCTCGGAACCCAAAGTTCATCCTAATGAGAGTTTCTCATATGGTTTAGACGAACTTGGTCCAAACTTTGCTCCGTTTTAAGTTTTGGAGAGTTTGGAACTCAAAGTTCGGCCCAATGAGTGTTCTTTAGGTTGTTCGGATAACACATGGTCCAAACTTTTCTCCGTTTCAGTTTTTGACAGCTCGGAACCCAAAGTTCGTCCAAATGAGAGTTTTTCAGATGGTTTGGACGAACTTGGTGCAAACTCTCCTCCATTTTGTGTTTTGGAGAGTTAGGAACTCAAAATTCGGCCCAATCAGAGTTCTTTAGGTGGTTTGGACGACAAATGATCAAAACTTTGCTCCGTTTCAGTTTTTGAGAGCTCTGAACCCAAAGTTCATCCCAATGATAGTTTTTCATATGGTTTAGACGAACCTTGTCCAAACTTTGCTCCGTTTTGAGTTTTGGAGAGTTTGGAACTCAAAGTTCGGCCCGATCAGAGTTCTTTAGGTGGTTTGGACGACACATGGTCAAAACTTTTCTCCGTTTCAGTTTTTAAGACCTCGGAACCCAAAGTTCGTCCCAATGTGAGTTTTTCATATGGTTTGAACGAACTTCGTCCAAGCTTTGCTCCGTTTTGAGTTTTGGAGAGTTTGGAACTCAAAGTTCGTCCCAATCAGAGTTCTTTAGGTGGTTTGGACGACACATGATCAAAACTTTGCTCTGTTTAAGTTTTTGAGAGCTCGGAACCCAAAGTTCGTCCCAATGATAGTTTTTCATATGGTTTGGACGAACTTGGTCCAAACTTTGCTCCGTTTTGACTTTTGGAGAGCTAGGAACTCAAAGTTCGGCCCAATCAGAGTTCTTTAGGTGGTTTGGACGACACAAGATCAAAACTTTGCTCCGTTTCAGTGTTTGAGAGCTTGGAACCCAAAGTTCGTCCTAATGAGAGTTTTGCATATCGTTTTGACGAACTTGGTCCAAACTTTGCTCCGTTTTGAGTTTTGGAGAGTTTGGAACTCAAAGTTAGGCCCAATGAGTGTTCTTTAGGTTGTTTGGACGACACATGGTCCAAACTTTTCTCCTTTTCAGTTTTTGAGAGCTCAGAACCCGAAGTTCGTCCCAATGATAGTTTTTCATATGGTTTAGACGAACATGGTCCAAACTTTGCTCCGTTTTGAGTTTTTGAGAGTTTGGAACTCAAAGCTCGGCCCAATCAGAGTTCTTTAGGTTGTTTGGATGACACATGGTCAAAACTTTGCTCCGTTTCAGTTTTTGAGAGCTTGGAACCCAAGTTCGTCCCAATGTGAGTTTTTCATATGGTTTGAACGAACTTCGTCCAAGCTTTGCTCCGTTTTGAGTTTTGGAGAGTTTGGAACTCAAAGTTCGGCCCAATGAGAGTTCTCTAGGTGGTTTGGACGAGACCTGGTCAAAACTTTGCTCCGTTTCAGTTTTTGAGAGCTCCGAACCCAAAGTTAGTCTCAATCATAGTTTGTCATATGGTTTGGATGAAGTTGGTCCAAACTTTCCTCCGTTTTGAGTTTTGGAGAGTTAGGAACTCAAAGTTCGGCCCAATCAGAGTTCTTTAGGTGGTTTGGACGACACATGATCAAAACTTTGCTACGTTTCAGTTTTTGAGAGCTCGGAACCCAAAGTTCATCCTAATGAGAGTTTCTCATATGGTTTAGACGAACTTGGTCCAAACTTTGCTCCGTTTTAAGTTTTGGAGAGTTTGGAACTCAAAGTTCGGCCCAATGAGTGTTCTTTAGGTTGTTCGGATAACACATGGTCCAAACTTTTCTCCGTTTCAGTTTTTGAGAGCTCGGAACCCAAAGTTCGTCCAAATGAGAGTTTTTCAGATGGTTTGGACGAACTTGGTGCAAACTTTCCTCCATTTTGTGTTTTGGAGAGTTAGGAACTCAAAATTCCGCCCAATCAGAGTTCTTTAGGTGGTTTGGACGACAAATGATCAAAACTTTGCTCCGTTTCAGTTTTTGAGAGCTCTGAACCCAAAGTTCATCCCAATGATAGTTTTTCATATGGTTTAGACGAACCTTGTCCAAACTTTGCTCCGTTTTGAGTTTTGGAGAGTTTGGAACTCAAAGTTCGGCCCGATCAGAGTTCTTTAGGTGGTTTGGACGACACATGCTCAAAACTTTTCTCCGTTTCAGTTTTTAAGACCTCGGAACCCAAAGTTCGTCCCAATGTGAGTTTTTCATATGGTTTGAACGAACTTCGTCCAAGCTTTGCTCCGTTTTGAGTTTTGGAGAGTTTGGAACTCAAAGTTCGGCCCAATCAGAGTTCTTTAGGTGGTTTGGACGACACATGATCAAAACTTTGCTCCGTTTAAGTTTTTGAGAGCTCGGAACCCAAAGTTCGTCCCAATGATAGTTTTTCATATGGTTTGGACGAACTTGGTCCAAACTTTGCTCCGTTTTGACTTTTTGAGAGCTAGGAACTCAAAGTTCGGCCCAATCAGAGTTCTTTAGGTGGTTTGGACGACACAAGATCAAAACTTTGCTCCGTTTCAGTGTTTGAGAGCTTGGAACCCAAAGTTCGTCCTAATGAGAGTTTTGCATATGGTTTTGACGAACTTGGTCCAAACTTTGCTCCGTTTTGAGTTTTGGAGAGTTTGGAACTCAAAGTTAGGCCCAATGAGTGTTCTTTAGGTTGTTTGGACGACACATGGTCCAAACTTTTCTCCTTTTCAGTTTTTGAGAGCTCAGAACCCAAAGTTCGTCCCAATGATAGTTTTTCATATGGTTTAGACGAACATGGTCCAAACTTTGCTCCGTTTTGAGTTTTTGAGAGTTTGGAACTCAAAGCTCGGCCCAATCAGAGTTCTTTAGGTTGTTTGGATGACACATGGTCAAAACTTTGCTCCGTTTCAGTTTTTGAGAGCTTGGAACCCAAGTTCGTCCCAATGTGAGTTTTTCATATGGTTTGAACGAACTTCGTCCAAGCTTTGCTCCGTTTTGAGTTTTGGAGAGTTTGGAACTCAAAGTTCGGCCCAATGAGAGTTCTCTAGGTGGTTTGGACGAGACCTGGTCAAAACTTTGCTCCGTTTCAGTTTTTGAGAGCTCCGAACCCAAAGTTAGTCTCAATCATAGTTTTTCATATGGTTTGGATGAACTTGGTCCAAACTTTCCTCCGTTTTGAGTTTTGGAGAGTTAGGAACTCAAAGTTCGGCCCAATTAGAGTTCTTTACGTGGTTTGGACGACACATGATCAAAACTTTGCTCCGTTTCAGTTTTTAAGAGTTCGGACCCCATGTTCGTCCCAATGATAGTTTTTCATATGGTTTGGACAAACTTGTTCCAAACTTTGCTCCGTTTTGAGTTTTGGAGAGTTAAGAACTCAAAGTTCGGCCCAATCAGAGTTCTTTAGGTGGTTTGGACGACACATGATCAAAACTTTGCTACGTTTCAGTTTTTGAGAGCTCGGAACCCAAAGTTCATCCCAATGAGAGTTTTTCATATGGTTTGGACGAACTTGGTCCAAACTTTCCTCCGTTTTTAGTTTTGGAGAGTTTGGAACTCAAAGTTAGGCCCAATGAGAGTTCTTTAGGTTGTTTGCACGACACATGGTCCAAACTTTGCTCTGTTTCAGTTTTTGAGAGCTCGGAACCAACAGTTCGTCCCAATGAGAGTTTTTCATATGGTTTGGACGAACTTGGTCTAAACTTTGCTCCGTTTTGAGTTTCGGAGAGTTTGGAACTCAAAGTTAGGCCCAATAAGAGTTCTTTAGGTTGTTTGGACGACACATGGTCAAATCTTTGCTCAATTTCCGTTTCTGAGAGCTCGGAACCCAAAGTTCGTTCCAATGAGAGTTTTTCATATGGTTTGGACGAACTTGGTCCAAACTTTCCTCCGTTTTGAGTTTTGGAGAGTTTGGAACTCAAAGTTCGGCCCATTGAGAGTTCTTTAGGTAGTTTGGACGAGACATGGTCGAAACTTTGCTCAGTTTCAGTTTTTGAGACCTCGGAACTGAAAGTTCATCCCAATCAGAGTTTTTCAGATGGTTTGGACAAACTTGGTCCAAACTTTGCTCCGTTTTGAGTTTTGGACCGTTTTGAACTCAAAGTTCGGCCCAATGAGAGTTCTTTAGGTTGTTTGGACGACACATGGTGAAATCTTTGCTCAATTTTCGTTTTTGAGAGCTCGGAACCCAAAGTTCGTTCCAATGAGAGTTTTTCATATGGTTTGGACGAACTTGGTCCAAACTTTCCTCCGTTTTGAGTTTTGGAGAGTTTGGAACTCAAAGTTCGGCCCATTGAGAGTTCTTTAGGTAGTTTGGACGAGACATGGTCGAAACTTTGCTCAGTTTCAGTTTTTGAGACCTCGGAACTGAAAGTTCATCCCAATCAGAGTTTTTCAGATGGTTTGGACGAACTTGGTCCAAACATTGCTCCGTTTTGAGTTTTGGACGGTTTGGAACTCAAAGTTCGGCCCAATGAGAGTTCTTTTGGTTGTTTGGACGACACATGGTCAAATCTTTGCTCAATTTCCGTTTTTGAGAGCTCGGAACCCAGAGTTCGTTCCAATGAGAGTTTTTCATATGGTTTGGACGAACTTGGTCCAAACTCTCCTCCGTTTTGAGTTTTGGAGAGTTTGGAACTCAAAGTTCGGCCCATTGAGAGTTCTTTAGGTAGTTTGGACGAGACATGGTCGAAACTTTGCTCAGTTTCAGTTTTTGAGACCTCGGAACTGAAAGTTCATCCCAATCAGAGTTTTTCAGATGGTTTGGACGAACTTGGTCCAAACTTTGCTCCGTTTTGAGTTTTGGACCGTTTTGAACTCAAAGTTCGGCCCAATGAGAGTTCTTTAGGTTGTTTGGACGACACATGGTCAAAACTTTGCTCCGTTTCAGTTTTTGAGAGCTCGGAACCCAAAGTTCGTCGCAATGAGAGTTTTTAATATGGTTTGGACGAACTTGGTACAAACTTTACTCCGTTTTGAGTTTTGGAGAGTTTGGAACTCAAATTTCGGCCCAATCAGAGTTGTCTAGGTAGTTTGGACAACACATGGTGAAAACTTTCCACCGTTTCAATTTTTGAGAGCTCGGAACCCAAAGTTCGTCCCAATGAGAGTTTTTCAGATGGTTTGGACGAACTTTGTCATAACTTTACTCCGTTTTGAGTTTTGGAGGGTTTGGAACTCAAAGTTAGGCCCAATGAGAGTTCTTTAGGTTGTTTGGACGACACATGGTCCAAACTTTGCTCCGTTTCAGTTTTTGAGAGGTCGGAACCCAAAGTTCATCCCAATGAGAGTTTTTCAGATGGTTTGGACGAACTTGGTCCAAACATTGCTCCGTTTTGAGTTTTGGACGGTTTGGAACTCAAAGTTCGGCCCAATGAGAGTTCTTTTGGTTGTTTGGACGACACGTGGTCAAAACTTTGCTCCGTTTCAGTTTTTGAGAGCTCGGAACCCAAAGTTCGTCCCAATGAGAGTTTTTCATATGGTTTGGACGAACTTGGTACAAACTTTACTCCGGTTTGAGATTTGGAGAGTTTGGAACTCAAATTTCGGCCCAATGAGAGTTCTTTTGGTTGTTTGGACGACACATGGTCCAAACTTTGCTCCATTTCAGTTTTTCAGAGCTCGGAACCCAAAGTTCATCCCAAGGAGAGTTTTTCATATGGTTTGGACGAACTTGGTCCAAACTTTCCTCCGTTTTGAGTTTTGGAGAGTTTGGAACTCAAAGTTCGGCCCAATGAGACTTCTTTAGGAAGTTTGGAGGACACATCGTCGAAACTTTGCTCCGTTTCAGTTTTTGAGAGCTCGGAACCGAAACTTCGTCCCAATCAGAGTTTTTCAGATGGTTTGGACGAACTTGGTCCAAACATTGCTCCGTTTTGAGTTTTGGACGGTTTGGAACTCAAAGTTCGGCCCAATGAGAGTTCTTTTGGTTGTTTGGACGACACGTGGTCAAAACTTTGCTCCGTTTCAGTTTTTGAGAGCTCGGAACCGAAAGTTCGTCCCAATGAGAGTTTTTCATATGGTTTGGACGAACTTGGTACAAACTTTACTCCGTTTTGAGTTTTGGAGAGTTTGGAACTCAAATTTCGGCCCAATGAGAGTTCTTTTGGTTGTTTGGACGACACATGGTCCAAACTTTGCTCCATTTCAGTTTTTCAGAGCTCGGAACCCAAAGTTCATCCCAAGGAGAGTTTTTCATATGGTTTGGACGAACTTGGTCCAAACTTTCCTCCGTTTTGAGTTTTGGAGAGTTTGGAACTCAAAGTTCGGCCCAATGAGACTTCTTTAGGAAGTTTGGAGGACACATCGTCGAAACTTTGCTCCGTTTCAGTTTTTGAGAGCTCGGAACCGAAACTTCGTCCCAATCAGAGTTTTTCAGATGGTTTGGACGAACTTGGTCCAAACATTGCTCCGTTTTGAGTTTTGGACGGTTTGGAACTCAAAGTTCGGCCCAATGAGAGTTCTTTTGGTTGTTTGGACGACACGTGGTCAAAACTTTGCTCCGTTTCAGTTTTTGAGAGCTCGGAACCGAAAGTTCGTCCCAATGAGAGTTTTTCATATGGTTTGGACGAACTTGGTACAAACTTTACTCCGTTTTGAGTTTTGGAGAGTTTGGAACTCAAATTTCGGCCCAATGAGAGTTCTTTTGGTTGTTTGGACGACACATGGTCCAAACTTTGCTCCATTTCAGTTTTTGAGAGCTCGGAACCCAAAGTTCTTCCCAAGGAGAGTTTTTCATATGGTTTGGACGAACTTGGTCCAAACTTTCCTCCGTTTTGAGTTTTGGAGAGTTTGGAACTCAAAGTTCGGCCCAATGAGAGTTCTTTAGGTAGTTTGGACGACACATGGTCAAAACTTTGCTCCGTTTCAGTTTTTGAGAGCTCGGAACCGAAACTTCGTCCGAATCAGAGTTTTTCAGATGGTTTGGACGAACTTGGTCCAAACATTGCTCCGTTTTGAGTTTTGGACGGTTTGGAACTCAAAGTTCGGCCCAATGAGAGTTCTTTAGGTTGTTTGGACGACACATGGTCAAAACTTTGCTCCGTTTCAGTTTTTGAGAGCTCGGAACCCAAAGTTCGTCCCAATGAGAGTTTTTCATATGGTTTGGACGAACTTGGTCCAAACTTTACCTGGAACTCAAAGGTCGGCCCAAGGATAGTTCTTTAGGTTGTTTGGACGACACATGGTTCAAACTTTGCTCCGTTTCAGTTTTTGAGAGCTCGGAACCCAAAGTTCGTCCCAATGACAGTTTTTCATATGGTTTGGACGAACTTGGTCCAAACTTTGCTCCGTTTTGAGTTTTGGAGAGTTTGGAACTCAAAGGTCGGCCCAATGACAGTTCTTTAGGTGGTTTTGACAACACATGGTCCAAACATCTCTCCGTTTCAGTTTTTGAGAGCTTGGAACCCAAAGTTCGTCCCAATGAGAGTTTTTTCATATGGTTTGGACGAACTTGGTCCAAACTTTGCTCCGTTTTGAGTTTTGGAGAGTTTTGAAGTCAAAGTTCGGCCCAATGAGAGTTCTTTAGGTTGTTTGGACGACATATGGTCAAAACTTTGCTCCGTTTCAGTTTTTGAGAGCTCAGAACCCAAAGTTCGTCCCAATGAGAGTTTTTCATATGGTTTGGACGAACTTGGTACAAAGTTTACTCCGTTTTGAGTTTTGGAGAGTTTGGAACTCAAATTTCGGCCTAATGAGAGTTCTCTAGGTAGTTTGGACAACACATGGTCAAAACTTTCCACCGTTTCAGTTTTAGAGAGCTCGGAACCCAAAGTTCGTCCCAATGAGAGTTTTTCAGATGGTTTGGACGAACTTGGTCATAACTTTACTCCGTTTTGAGTTTTGGAGAGTTTGGAACTCAAAGTTAGGCCCAATGAGAGTTCTTTAGGTTGTTTGGACGACACATGGTCCAAACTTTGCTCCATTTCAGTTTTTGAGAGCTCGGAACCCAAAGTTCGTCCCAATGAGAGTTCTTCACTTGGTTTGGACGAACTTGGTCCAAACTTTCCTCCGTTTTGAGTTTTGGAGCGTTTGGAACTCAAAGTTCGTCCCAATGAGAGTTCTTTAGGTTGTTTGGACGACACATGGTCCAAACTTTGCTCCATTTCAGTTTTTGAGAGCTCGGAACCGAAACTTCGTCCCAATGAGAGTTTTTCATATGGTTTGGACGAACTTGGTACAAAGTTTACTCCGTTTTTAGTTTTGGAGAGTTTGGAACTCAAATTTCAGCCCAATGAGAGTTCTCTAGGTAGTTTGGACAACACATGGTCAAAACTTTCCACCGTTTCAGTTTTAGAGAGCTCGGAACCCAAAGTTCGTCCCAATGAGAGTTTTTCAGATGGTTTGGACGAACTTGGTCATAAATTTACTCCGTTTTGAGTTTTGGAGAGTCTGGAACTCAAAGTTAGGCCCAATGAGAGTTCTTTAGGTTGTTTGGACGACACATGGTCCAAACTTTGCTCCATTTCAGTTTTTGAGTGCTCGGAACCCAAAGTTCGTTCCAATGAGAGTTTTTCATATGGTTTGGACGAACTTGGTCCAAACTTTCCTCCGTTTTGAGTTTTGGAGAGTTTGGAACTCAAAGTTCGGCCCAATGAGAGTTCTTTAGGTAGTTTGGACGACACATGGTCGAAACTTTGCTCCGTTTCAGTTTTTGAGAGCTCGGAACCCAAAGTTCGTCCTAATGAGAGTTTTTCATATGGTTTGGACGAACTTGGTCCAAACTTTCCTCCGTTTTGAGTTTTGGAGAGTTTGGAACTCAAAGGTCGGCCCAATGACAGTTCTTTAGGTGGTTTTTGACAACACATGGTCCAAACATCTCTCTGTTTCAGTTTTTGAGAGCTTGGAACCCAAAGGTCGTCCCAATGAGAGTTTTTTCATATGGTTTGGACGAACTTGGTCCAAACTTTGCTCCGTTTTGAGTTTTGGAGAGTTTTGAACTCAAAGTTCGGCCCAATGAGAGTTCTTTAGGTTGTTTGGACGACATATGGTCAAAACTTTGCTCCGTTTCAGTTTTTGAGAGCTCGGAACCCAAAGTTCGTCCCAATGAGAGTTTTTCATATGGTTTGGACGAACTTGGTACAAAGTTTACTCCGTTTTGAGTTTTGGAGAGTTTGGAACTCAAATTTCGGCCTAATGATAGTTCTCTAGGTAGTTTGGACAACACATGGTCAAAACTTTCCACCGTTTCAGTTTTAGAGAGCTCGGAACCCAAAGTTCGTCCCAATGAGAGTTTTTCAGATGGTTTGGACGAACTTGGTCATAACTTTACTCCGTTTTGAGTTTTGGAGAGTTTGGAACTCAAAGTTAGGCCCAATGAGAGTTCTTTAGGTTGTTTGGACGACACATGGTCCAAACTTTGCTCCATTTCAGTTTTTGAGAGCTCGGAACCCAAAGTTCGTCCCAATGAGAGTTTTTCATATGGTTTGGACGAACTTTGTCCAAACTTTCCTCCGTTTTGCGTTTTGGAGAGTTTGGAACTCAAAGTTCGTCCCAATGAGAGTTCTTTTGGTTGTTTGGACGACACATGGTCCACACTTTGCTCAATTTAAGTTTTTGAGAGCTCGGAACCCAAAGTTCGTTCCAATGAGAGTTTTTCATATGGTTTGGACGAACTTGGTCCAAACTTTCCTCCGTTTTGAGTTTTGGAGAGTTTGGAACTCAAAGTTCGGCCCAATGAGAGTTCTTTAGGTAGTTTGGACGACACATGGTCGAAACTTTGCTCCGTTTCAGTTTTTGAGAGCTCGGAACCGAATCTTCGTCCCAATCAGATTTTTTCAGATGGTTTGGACGAACTTGGTCCAAACATTGCTCCGTTTTGAGTTTTGGACGGTTTGGAATGTTGGGTTTTATGCCCTAAAACTCGTAGATAGTGAATGTAAACAAATTGTATACTTGTTTCAATAAAGTGTTATTGAGTTTCTACAATAAAGTGTTATTGTTAAATATTGCACAATTTGACCCAAATCCAATAAACTAAGATCCATGGTTGTTTACATGTGACTTGAACTAGTATGTGGGGACATACGGGGATTGGTGTTCAAGTAACAACCTAAAAGGTCTATAGTACAAGGATAATGTTGGGTACCTTATCCTGGTAACACTATGTGATACGACCCACTTTGTATTCGATACAGACGTATTAATCCAAGGCGTCCATGTAGGAGACATGCGAGCGGGGGTATCCTATGCAATGAGTTTGCATAAGACCGGACCACGAAATAGTAAACCACTAGATGTAACACCGTTAACTAGTTAGTTTACTGTTTCAATACGATGACCTAGGTAACTCAGTCTTAATCCTGAGTGTGTCATGAACTCCTTCTCATGAGGGATTGTCCTTTGATTAGCATGGGTGAGAGTGGCCAATACGCCGACTCAATATGCCTTCCTTTTTGGGGACAAGACCGAGTGGGAGGCTGGGGACATGACAACACAAGAAGGAATTTACTCCTTCCCACTTCTAGGAGAAGTAGATGAGTGTTCCCTTAAGTGGTGACTCCGGGACTTGAACAAAGGGATCCCGCCCTCTCACTGGCCCGAGAGGAACTTTCTGTTTATTGGTTGGACCATAAACAGGTTGTTCATTAGAGGAGCACTGGTACTTAAGGAGACAGATGTAACACAGGGGTAAAACGGTAATTTGACCAAACTGTAGTTACGAACACTTGTGAAGGATTGACTTACCGGTATAGGTCTATATCCGTGGACACAGAAATGTTCTACAGTGAGAAGAGTTCAACTGTGGGTCTTTAGTGGAATGACCCACAGTTAATGAATATTGGTTAACCTGATTAACGAGTTTAATCTATTAACCTCATATCATTGGAGCTTCTGATCTGTAGGTCCATTAGGTCCCCCTGCTAGCTCGTAAAGAGTAATTAGGAACAAATATATCTTGAGAGAATTTGAATAGTTCAAATTCATATTGGGAATTAAGTTAATTGTATGAGATACAAAATAATATAATGTATAATGATGCATTAAAATATAAAGTCTAATTTGAGATTAAACTTTATTAAATTGAGAGATTGATATATTTGAAAGAGTTCAAATATATGTCTAATTAAATATAGGGTATTTAATTAGAAGATGAATTAATTAATTATGAATTAATTTAGTTTAAATTAAATGAGATTTAATTAAACTATAGTCTATGAGAGAAATAAATATTTGAAGAAGTTCAAATATTAATATGAATTTGATTCATAATAAATTTATAGGATATAAGAGAATTTGAAGGAGTTCAAATTTTAATATGAATTTGATTCATATTATAGAATTAATTAATTGAAGGCCTGAAATTAAATATATGATATTTAATTGGGTAATTAATTAATTAACTAATAGAAGGTCTGAAATTAAATATATGATATTTAATTGGTGATTAATTAATTAAATAATTAATTAATTGGAAATTAATCAATTATGGAAATGATTAATCACTTATGGAAGTAATTAATCATTTATGGAAATGATTTAATCACTTATGGAAGTGATTAATCATTTATGGAAAAGATTAATCAATTGTGGAATTGATTGGTCATGGAATTGATTAATTATGGAAAAGATTAAATCAGTTATGGAAATAATTGATTTTAAATGAATATTTTATTCATGGCCTTTCTCCTATAAATAGAACACTAAACCTAGGGTTTAGGTACAACAACATAAGGCCACAAGAATGCACTCTTGCATTCTCTCTAGCCTCCCTCTCATATTCTCTCAACTCAAGAACTTTAGGGAGAATTTTCTCTCATAGAGTTTTTCCCATTCAAGATTAGGTAGTCCCACAACTACGTTCCTAATCTCAGAGTTATAGCGGGGAAGATCAAATGGTGGTGTTCTTCGTTGTTGCAGAGCAATCAAGAATCATTCTTGATTTTCAGAGACGTCAACGGAGGTTTGCTTCTCTTTTCTTTATTATAGATTTAGATCTAAATTTTGTATGCTTAGCCTTAAGTTTCTATAGAATTTGTTCTATGGTTTTAACCAATGCAATAGTATTTTTGGATAAACAAAATTAACTACGAATCGGTCCCAATTACGCTTCCGCTTTAACGGAATTGGGGAATTCCAAATCCTTACAATTGGTATCAGAGCCGATCGTAGATTTATTTTCGTTTCTCTAAAATTAGCATTGGTTCAATGGTGGGTATTTTAATTTCATATATGTGATATTGTTTTAATTTACAAAATTGATTATTTAGGCATATTTGTTGGCATTAGATTTATACTTTTGATTAGATCAATTGTAAATGCCAAAAAGGAAAATATTTGAAGACCAAGATATGTCTTGGATTTAAATTATTGTAATTTAAATTGCTTTCAATTTCTTAGGATATACCAAATATGCCGGTCAATTTTGGTACTTTTTAGATGGTTTGGACAAACTTGGTCCAAACTTTCCTCCGTTTTGAGTTTTGGAGAGTTGGAACGCAAACTTCGGCCCAATGAGAGTTCGTTAGGTTGTTTGGACGATACATGGTCCAAACTTTTCTCTGTTTCAGTTTTTGAGAACTCGGAACCACAAGTTCGTCCCAATGAGAGTTTTTTCACATGGTTTGGACGAACTTGGTCCAAACTTTGCTCCGTTTTGAGTTTTGGAGAGTTTGGTACTCAAAGTTCGGCCCAATGAGAGTTCTTTAGGTGGTTTGGACGACACATGGTTAAAACTTTGCTCCGTTTCAGTTGTTGAGAGCTCGGAACCCAAAGTTCGTCCCAATGAGAGTTTTTCATAAGGTTTTGACGAACTTCGTCCAAACTTTCCTCTGTTTTGAGTTTTGGAGAGTTTGGAACTCAAAGTTCGGCCATATGACAGTTCTTTAGGTAGTTTGGACGACACATGGTCCAAACTTTGCTCCGTTTCAGTTTTTGAGAGCTCGGAAACCAAAGTTCGTCCCAATGAGAGTTTTTCAGATGGTTTGGACGAACTTGGTCCAAACTTTGCTCCGTTTTAAGTTTTGGAGAGTTTTGAACTCAAATTTCGGCCAAATGAGAGTTCTTTAGGTTGTTTGGACGACACATGGTTCCAACTTTGCTCCGTTTAAGTTTTTGAGAGCTCGGAACCCAAAGTTCGTCCCAATGAGTGTTTTTCATATGGTTTGGACGAACTTGGTCCAAACTTTGCCCAATGAGAGTTTTTTACGTGGTTGTGAAGACAAATGGTCCAAACTTTTCTCCGTTCGGAACCCAAAGTTCGAACCAATGAGAGTTGTTCATCTTGTTTGGACGAACTTGGTCCAAACTTTTCTCCGTTTGAGTTTTTGAGAGTTTGCAACTCTAAGTTCGGCCCAATGAGAGTTCTTTACGTGGTTTTGAAGACAAATGTTCCAAACTTTGCTCCTTTTAAGTTTTTGAGAGCTCGGAACCCAAAGTTCGAAACAATGAGAGTTTTTCATCTTGTTTGGACGAACTTGGTCGAAACTTTGCTACATTTTGAGTTTTGGAGAGTAAGGAAATCAAAATTCGGCCCAATTTGAGTTCTTTAGGTAGTTTGGACAACACATGGTCCAAACTTTGCTCCGTTTCAGTTTTTGACAGCTCGGAACCCAAAGTTCGTCGCAATGAGAAGTTGCAGATGGTTTTGACGAACTTGGTCGAAACTTTGCTCCGTTTTGAGTTTTGGAGTGTTTGGAACTCAAAGTTTGGCCCAATGAGAGTTCTTTAGGTTGTTTTGACGACACATGGTCACAATTTTGCTCTGTTTCAGTTTTGTAGAGCTCGAAACCCAAAGTTCGTCCCAATGAGAGTTTTTCATATGGTTTGGACGAAATTGGTCCAAACTTTGCTCCGTTTTGAGTTTTGGAGAGTTTGGAAGTCAAAGTTCGGCCCAATGAGAGTTCATTAGGTTGATTGGACGACACATGGTCCAAAGTTTGCTTCGTTTCAGTTTTTGAGAGCTCGGAATCCAAAGTTCGTCCCAATGAGAGTTTTTCATATGGTTTGGATGAACTTGGTCCAAACTTTTCTCCGTTTTGAGTTTTGGAGAGTTTGGAACTCAAAGGTCGGCCCAATGATAGTTTTTTAGGTGGTTTGGACGACACAAGGTGCAAACTTATCTCCGTTTCAGTTTTTCACAGATCAGAACCCAAAGTTTATCCCAATGAGAGTTTTTCATATGGTTTGGACGAACTTGGTCCAAAGTTTGCTCCGTTTGAATTTTGGAGAGTTAGGAACTCAAAGTTCGACCCAATGACAGTTCTTTAGGTGGTTTGCACGACACATGGTCAAAACTTTGCTCCGTTTCAGTTTTGTAGAGCTCGGAACCAAAAGTTTGTCCCAATCAAAGTGTTTCATATGGTTTGGACGAACTTGGTCCAAAATTTCCTCCGTTTTAAGTTTTGGAGTGTTTGGAACTCAAAGTTCAGCCCAATGACAGTTCTTTAGGTGGTTTTGACGACACATGGTCACAATTTTGCTCCGTTTCAGTTTTGTAGAGCTCGAAACCCAAAGTTCGTCCCAATGAGTGTTTTTCATATGGTTTGGACGAACTTGGTCCAAACTTTGCTCCGTTTTGAGTTTTGGAGAGTTTGGAACTTAAAGTTCAGCCCAATGATAGTTCTTTAGGTAGTTTGGACGACACATGGTCCAAACTGTGCTCCGTTTCAGTTTTTGAGAGCTCGGAACCCAAAATTCGTCCCAATGAGAGTTTTTCAGATCGTATGGACGAACTTACTCAAAACTTTGCTCCGTTTTGAGTTTTGGAGTGTTTGGAAATCAAAGTTCGACCCTATGAGAGTTCTTTAGGTGGTTTGGATGACACATGGTCAAGACTTTGCTCCGGTTCAGTTTTTTAGAGCTCGGAACCAAAAGTTCGTCCCAATGAGAGTTTTTCAGATGGTTTGGACGAACTTGGTCCAAACTTTGCTCCATTTTGAGTTTTGGAGAGTTTGGTACTCAAAGTTCGGCCCAATTAGAGTTCTTTAGGTGGTTTGGACGACACATGCTTAAAACTTTGCTCTGTTTCAGTTTTTGAGAGCTCGGAACCCAAAGTTCGTACCAATGAGAGTTTTTCATAAGGTTTTGACGAACTTGGTCAAAAATTTCCTCCGTTTTGAGTTTTTGAGAGTTTGGAACTCAAAGTTCGGCCATATGACAGTCCTTTAGGTAGTTTGGATGATACATGGTCCAAACTTTTCTCCATTTCAGTTTTTGAGAGCTCGGAACCAAAAGTTCATCCCAATGAGAGTTTCTTAGATGGTTTGGACGAACTTGGTCCAAACTTTGCTTCGTTTTCAGTTTTGGAGAGTTTTGAACTCAAATTTCGGCCCAATGAGAGTTCTTTAGGTTGTTTGGACGACACATGGTTCCAACTTTGCTCCGTTTCAGTTTTTGAGAGCTCGGAACCCAAAGTTCGTGCCAATGAGAGTTTTTCATATGGTTTGGACGAACATGGTCGAAACTTTGCTCCATTTTGAGTTTTGGAGAGTTAGGAACTCAAAGTTCGGCCCAATTCGAGTTCTTTACGTAGTTTGGACGACACATGGTCCAAACTTTGCTCCGTTTCAGTTTTTAAGAGCTCGGAACCCAAAGTTCGTCCCACTGAGAGTTTTTCAGATGGTTTTGACGAACTTGGTCGAAACTTTGCTCCGTTTTGAGTTTTGGAGTGTTTGGAACTCAAAGTTCGGCCCAATGAGAGTTCTTTAGGTGGTTTGGATGACACATGGTCAAAACTTTGCTCCATTTCATGTTTTGAGAGCTCGGAACCCAAACTTCGTCCCAATGAGAGTTTTTCATACAGTTTGGACGAACTTGGTCCAAACTTTCCTCGGTTTTGAGTTTTGGAGAGTTTGAACTCAAACTTCGGCCCAATGAGAGTTCTTTAGGTTGTTTGGACGACACATGGTCAAAACTTTGCTCCGTTTCTGTTTTGTAGAGCTCGGAACCCAGAGTTCGTCCCAATGAGAGTTTTTCATATGGTTTGGACGAACTTGGTCCAAACTTTGCTTCGTTTTGAGTTTTGGATTGTTTCGAACTCAAAGTTCGGCCCAATGACAGTTCTTTCAGTGGTTTGGACGACACATGGTCAAAACTTTACTCCGTTTCAGTTTTGTAGAGCTCGGAACCCAAAGTTCGTCCCAATGAGAGTTTTTCGGATGGTTTGGACGAACTTGGTCCAAACTTTGCTCCGTTTTGAGTTTTGGAGTGTCTGGAACTCAAAGTTCGGCCCAATGAGAGTTCTTTAGGTGGTTTGGATGACACATGGTCAAAACTTTGCTCCATTTCAGGTTTTGAGAGCTCGGAACCCAAAGTTCGTCCCAATGAGAGTTTTTCATACGGTTTGGACGAACTTGGTCCAAACTTTCCTCCGTTTGGAGTTTTTGAGAGTTGGAACTCAAACTTCGACCCAATGAGAGTTCTTTAGGTTGTTTGGACGACTCATGGTCCAAACTTTTCTCTGTTTCAGTTTTTGAGAACTCGGAACCAAAAGTTCGTCCCAATGAGAGTTTTTCAGATGGTTTTGAACGAACCTAGTCCAAACTTTCCTCCGTTTTGAGTTTTGGAGAGTTGGAACTCAAACTTCAGCCCAATGAGAGTTCTTTAGGTTGTTTGGACGACACATGGTCCAAAATTTGCTCTGTTTCAGTTTTTGAGAACTCGGAACCCAAGTTCGTCCGAATGAGAGTTTTTCATATGGTTTGGACGAAATCGGTCCAAACTTTGCTCCATTTTGAGTTTTGGAGAGTTTGGAAGTCAAAGTTCGGCCCAATGAGAGTTCATTAGGTTGATTGGACGACACATGTGAAGGGATAAAAGCCCCACGCAGCGGAAAGTACTACCGAACCTACTCAGAGTCTTAGATTCTAATTGAAATACCAATACAATTTGCAAAATATTACAGCAATAAATCTCTATTCAAAGGGCTGTACATAGGCTATAAACATGCTAAAAAATCAACTAGATTGATCCTAGTGATAAAGGATTTCATAGAAAACTTACTTTTGTAGAAAGCCTTGATCAATTCGCCTTTTGTTGCCAATAAGATTGAAAACGCAGCAACCCTCTTGTGCGAACACCACCAATCGGCTACACTGGTATATCTCTAAGACTTCTTGAAGCAGGAGACTTGTGGGAGTCTTTTGGGAGATATCTCTGAGAGAAGGAGAGACAATGGGATGTCTTTCACCCCACCCCAGGGGTCCTATATATAGGTAAAGGCCAAGACCTTTTCCTAATAGGAAAAGGTCTAGGAATAAGTTCAAATCTATTATCTGAACAATATCTAATTTTAATAATTAATTAATTCCATAATTAATTAATTACCCAATTAAATATCACATATTTAATCTTAGGGATTTTATTAAAATTAAAATTAATATGAATCCAATTCATATTAAATTTATTTGAACTCTTTCAAATATTTTCTTTCCTAATAGGAAAATGTCTCTAATTTTAATAAATAATTAATTAATTACCCAATTAAATATCATATATTTAATCTTAGGGATTTTATTAAAATTAATATGAATCCAATTCATATTAAATTTATTTGAACTCTTTCAAATATTTTCTCTCAAGAATTAATTTTTGAAATTAATTCAAAAATTATATTATAAAGTTTCATAAACTTTATATTATAATGCATCAATATACATTATACGATTCCCCAAATAAATTGAACACTTTCAATTTACAATTTATATTTGTTTACTTCAAGTCTTTTTACGAGCTACCAGTGGGACCTAATGGACCTACAGATCAGAAGCTCCAACGATACGAGACTAATCGGCTTAAACTCATTAACCAAGTTAGTCTTCATTCGTTAACTGTGGGTCATTCCACTAAAGACCCTCAGCTGCACTCTTCTCACTGCAGAATATTTCTGTGTCCACGGATATCGACCAATACTACAAGTCAGTCCTTCACGTGTGTTCGTATCCCAGCTGGGTCAAATTACCGTTTTACCCCTGGTTTACATCTTTGTCCTTAAGTCCCCAGTGTTCCTCTAATGAACAACCTGTTTGAGGTCCAACCAACAAACAGAAGTCCCTCTCGTGTCATAGAGAGGGTTGGGCCCATTGTTCAAGTCCCAGAGACACCACTTAAGGGAACACACCTCTACTTACCCTAGAGTCGGGAAGGAGTGAATTCCATCTTGTGTGATTATGTTCCCAGCTCCCCACTTGGTATTGTCCCCAAAATGGTAGGCTTATTGAGTCGGCGTGCTGGCCACTCTCACCCATACAAATCAAAGGACAACTCCTCCTGAACAGGAGTCCATAATCCACTCAGGATTGAGACTGAGTTGTCTAGGTCATCCTAGTGAAATAGAAACCAAGCCAACTAACGGTGTTACAGTTAGTGGTTGACTATTTCGCTGTCCGGTCTTATGCAAACTCATTGCATAGGATACCCCCGCTCGCATGTCAACTACATGAACGCGTTGGATCATAGCGTTTGTATCATAATACAAAGCGGGCCGTATCCATTGTGTCACCAGGATAAGGTACCCAGCCTTATCCCTATACTATAGACCTTTTAGGTTGTTACTTGAACATTGATCCCCGTATGTCCCCACATACTAGTTCAAGTTACATAAACAACCTTGGATCTTAGTTTATTGGATCTGGGTCAAATAGTGCAATATTTAACAATAACATTTTATTGCAGAAACTAAATAACACTTTATTAAATACAAGTATAAAATCTGTTTACATTCATTATCTACGAGTTTTAGGGCATAAAACCCAACAACATGGTCCAAACTTTGCTCCGTTTCAGTTTTCGAGAGCTCGGAATCCAAAGTTCGTCCCAATGAGAGTTTTTCATATGGTTTGGATGAACTTGGTCCAAACTTTGCTCCGTTTTGAGTTTTGGAGACTTTGGAACTCAAAGGTCGGCCCAATGATAGTTTTTTAGGTGGTTTGGACGACACAAGGTCCAAACTTATCTCCGTTTCAGTTTTTTAGAGCTCAGAACCAAAAGTTTATCCCAATGAGAGTTTTTCATATGGTTTGGACCAACTTGGTCCAAAGTTTGCTCCGTTTGATTTTTGGAGCGTTAGGAACTCAAAGTTCGACCCAATGACAGTTCTTTAGGTGGTTTGCACGTCACATGGTCAAAACTTTGCTCCGTTTTAGTTTTGTAGAGTTCGGAACCAAAAGTTTGTCCCAATCAAAGTGTTTTATATGGTTTGGACGAACTTTGTCCAAACTTTCCTCCGTTTTGAGTTTTGGAGTGTTTGGAACTCAAAGTTCAGCCCAATGACAGTTCTTTAGGTGGTTTGGACGACACATGGTCAAAACTTTGGTCCGTTTCAGTTTTGCAGAGCTCCGAACCCAAAGTTCGTCCCAATGAGTGTTTTTCATATGGTTTGGACGAACTTGGTCCAAACTTTGCTCCGTTTTGAGTTTTGGAGAGTTTCGAACTCAAAGTTCAACCCAATGACAGCTCTTTAGGTAGTTTGGACGACACATGGTCCACACTTTGCTCCGTTTCAGTTTTTGAGAGCTCGGAACCCAAAGTTCGTCCCAATGAGAGTTTTTCAGATCGAATGGACGAACTTTGTCAAAACTCTTCTCCGTTTTGAGTTTTGGAGTGTTTGGAACTCAAAGATCGGCCCAATGAGAGTTCTTTAGCTGGTTTGGATGACACATGGTCAAGACTTTGCTCCATTTCAGTTTTTGAGAGCTCGGAACCCAAAGTTCGTCCTAATGAGAGTTTTTCATACGGTTTGGACGAACTTGGTCCAAACTTTCCTCCGTTTTGAGTTTTGGAAAGTTGGAACTCAAACTTCGGCCCAATGAATGTTCTTTAGGTTGTTTGGACGACACATGGTCCAAACTTTGCTCTGTTTCAGTTTTTGAGAACTCGAAACCAAAAGTTCGTCCCAATGAGAGTTTTTCAGATGGTTTGGACGAACTTGGTCCAAACTTTGCTCCGTTTTGAGTTTTGGAGAGTTTGGTACTCAAAGTTCGGCCCAATTAGAGTTCTTTAGGTGGTTTGGACGACACATGGTTAAAACTTTGCTCCGTTTCAGTTTTTGAGAGCTCGGAACCCAAAGTTCGTACCAAAGAGTTTTTCATAAGGTTTTGACGAACTTGGTCCAAACTTTCCTTCGTTTTGAGTTTTCTACAGCTCGGAACTCAAAGTTCGGCCATATGACAGTCCTTTAGGTAGTTTGGATGACACATGGTCCAAACTTTGCTCCGTTTCAGTTTTTGAGAGCTCCGAACCCAAAGTTCGTCCACATGAGAGTTTTTTAGATGGTTTGGACGAACTTGGTCCAAACTTTGCTCCGTTTTCAGTTTTGGAGAGTTTTGAACTCAAATTTCGGCCCGATGAGAGTTCTTTAGGTTGTTTGGACGACACATGGTTCCAACTTTGCTCCGTTTCAGTTTTTGAGAGCTCGGAACCCAAAGTTCGTGCCAATGAGAGTTTTTCAGATGGTTTTGACGAACTTGGTCGAAACTTTGCTCCGTTTTGAGTTTTGGAGTGTTTGGAACTCAAAGTTCGGCCCAATGAGAGTTCTTTAGGTGGTTTGGATGACACATGGTCAAAACTTTGCTCCATTTCAGTTTTTGAGAGCTCGGAACCCAAAGTTCGTCCCAATTAGAGTTTTTCATACGGTTTGGACGAACTTGGTCCAAAGTTTGCTCCGTTTGATTTTTGGAGCGTTAGGAACTCAAAGTTCGACCCAATGACAGTTTTTTAGGTGGTTTGCACGACACATGGTCAAAACTTTGCTCCGTTTTAGTTTTGTAGAGTTCGGAACCAAAAGTTTGTCCCAATCAAAGTGTTTTATATGGTTTGGACGAACTTTGTCCAAACTTTCCTCCGTTTTGAGTTTTGGAGTGTTTGGAACTCAAAGTTCGACCGAATGACAGTTCTTTAGGTGGTTTGCACGACACATGGTCAAAACTTTGCTCCGTTTTAGTTTTGTAGAGTTCGGAACCAAAAGTTTGTCCCAATCAAAGTGTTTTATATGGTTTGGACGAACTTTGTCCAAACTTTCCTCCGTTTTGAGTTTTGGAGTGCTTGGAACTCAAAGTTCAGCCCAATGACAGTTCTTTAGGTGGTTTGGACGACACATGGTCAAAACTTTGGTCCGTTTCAGTTTTGCAGAGCTCCGAACCCAAAGTTCGTCCCAATGAGTGTTTTTCATATGGTTTGGACGAACTTGGTCCAAACTTTGCTCCGTTTTGAGTTTTGGAGAGTTTCGAACTCAAAGTTCAGCCCAATGACAGCTCTTTAGGTAGTTTGGACGACACATGGTCCACACTTTGCTCCGTTTCAGTTTTTGAGAGCTCGGAACCCAAAGTTCGTCCCAATGAGAGTTTTTCAGATCGAATGGACGAACTTTGTCAAAACTCTTCTCCGTTTTGAGTTTTGGAGTGTTTGGAACTCAAAGATCGGCCCAATGAGAGTTTTTTAGCTGGTTTGGATGACACATGGTCAAGACTTTGCTCCATTTCAGTTTTTGAGAGCTCGGAACCCAAAGTTCGTCCCAATGAGAGTTTTTCATACGGTTTGGACGAACTTGGTCCAAACTTTCCTCCGTTTTGAGTTTTGGAAAGTTGGAACTCAAACTTCGGCCCAATGAATGTTCTTTAGGTTGTTTGGACGACACATGGTCCAAACTTTGCTCTGTTTCAGTTTTTGAGAACTCGAAACCAAAAGTTCGTCCCAATGAGAGTTTTTCAGATGGTTTGGACGAACTTGGTCCAAACTTTGATCCGTTTTGAGTTTTGGAGAGTTTGGTACTCAAAGTTCGGCCCAATTAGAGTTCTTTAGGTGGTTTGGACGACACATGGTTAAAACTTTGCTCCGTTTCAGTTTTTGAGAGCTCGGAACCCAAAGTTCGTACCAAAGAGTTTTTCATAAGGTTTTGACGAACTTGGTCCAAACTTTCCTCCGTTTTGAGTTTTCTAGAGCTCGGAACTCAAAGTTCGGCCATATGACAGTCCTTTAGGTAGTTTGGATGACACATGGTCCAAACTTTGCTCCGTTTCAGTTTTTGAGAGCTCGGAACCCAAAGTTCGTCCACATGAGAGTTTTTTAGATGGTTTGGACGAACTTGGTCCAAACTTTTCTCCGTTTTCAGTTTTCGAGAGTTTTGAACTCAAATTTCGGCCCGATGAGAGTTCTTTAGGTTGTTTGGACGACACATGGTTCCAACTTTGCTCCGTTTCAGTTTTTGAGAGCTCGGAACCCAAAGTTCGTGCCAATGAGAGTTTTTCAGATGGTTTTGACGAACTTGGTCGAAACTTTGCTCCGTTTTGAGTTTTGGAGTGTTTGGAACTCAAAGTTCGGCCCAATGAGAGTTCTTTAGGTGGTTTGGATGACACATGGTCAAAACTTTGCTCCATTTCAGTTTTTTAGAGCTCGGAACCCAAAGTTCGTCCTAATGAGAGTTTTTCATACGGTTTGGACGAACTTGGTCCAAACTTTCCTCGGTTTTGAGTTTTGGAGAGTTGGAACTCAAACTTCGGCCCAATGAGAGTTCTTTAGGTTGTTTGGACGACACATGGTCAAAACATTGCTCCGTTTCTGTTTTGGAGCTCGGAACCCAAAGTTCGTCCCAATGAGAGTTTTTCATATGGTTTGGACGAACTTGGTCCAAACTTTGCTTCGTTTTGAGTTTTGGAGAGTTTGGAACTCAAAGTTCGGCCCAATGACAGTTCTTTCGGTGGTTTGGACGACACATGGTCAAAACTTTACTCCGTTTCAGTTTTGTAGAGCTCGGAACCCAATGTTCGTCCCAATGAGAGTTTTTCAGATGGTTTGGACGAACTTGGTCCAAACTTTTCTCCATTTTGAGTTTTGGAGTGTTTTGAACTCAAAGTTCGGCCCAATGAGAGTTCTTTAGGTGGTTTGGATGACACATGGTCAAAACTTTGCTCCATTTCAGTTTTTAAGAGCTCGGAACCCAAAGTTCGTCCCAATTAGAGTTTTTCATACGGTTTGGACGAACTTGGTCCAAACTTTCCTCCGTTTGGAGTTTTGGAGAGTTGGAACTCAAACTTCGACCCGATGAGAGTTCTTTACGTTTTTTGGACGACACATGGTCCAAACTTTGCTCTGTTTCAGTTTTTGAGAACTCGGAACCAAAAGTTCGTCCCAATGAGAGTTTTTCAGATGGTTTGGACGAACCTAGTCCAAACTTTCCTCCGTTTTGTGTTTTGGAGAGTTGGAACTCAAACTTCAGCCCAATGAGAGTTCTTTAGGTTGTTTGGACGACACATGGTCCAAACTTTGCTCTGTTTCAGTTTTTGAGAACTCGGAACCCAAAGTTCGTCCCAATGAGAGTTTTTCATATGGTTTGGACGAACTTGGTCCAAACTTTCCTCCGTTTTGAGTTTTGGAGAGTTTGGAACTCAAAGTTCGGCCTAATGAGAGTTCTTGAGGTTGTTTGGACGACACATGGTCCAAACTTTTCTCTGTTTCAGTTTTTGAGAGCTCGGAACCCAAAGTTCGTCCCAATGAGAGTTTTTTAGATGGTTTGGACGAACTTGGTCCAAACTTTGCTTCGTTTTGAGTTTTGGAGAGTTTGGAACTCAAAGTTCGACCAAATGACAGTTCTTTCGGTGGTTCGGTCGACACCTGGTCAAAACTTTACTCCGTTTCAGTTTTGTAGAGCTCGGAACCCAAAGTTCGTCCCAATGAGAGTTTTTCAGATGGTTTGGACGAACTTGGTCCAAACTTTGCTCCGTTTTGAGTTTGGGAGTGTTTGGAACTCAAAGTTCGGCCCAATGAGAGTTCTTTAGGTGGTTTGGATGACACATGGTCAAAACTTTGCTCCATTTTAGTTTTTGAGAGCTCGGAACCCAAAGTTCATCCCAATTAGAGTTTTTCATACGGTTTGGACGATCTTGGTCCAAACTTTCCTCCATTTGGAGTTTTGGAGAGTTGGAACTCAAACTTCGACCCAATGAGAGTTCTTTAGGTTGTTTGGACGACACATGGTCCAAACTTTGCTCTGTTTAAGTTTTTGAGAACTCGGAACCAAAAGTTCGTCCCAATGAGAGTTTTTCAGATGGTTTGGACGAACCTAGTCCAAACTTTCCTCCGTTTTGTGTTTTGGAGAGTTGGAACTCAAACTTCAGCCCGATGAGAGTTCTTTAGGTTGTTTGGACGACACATGGTCCAAACTTTGCTCTGTTTCAGTTTTTGAGAACTCGGAACCCAAATTTCGTCCCAATGAGAGTTTTTCATATGGTTTGGACGAACGTGGTCCAAACTTTCCTCGATTTTGAGTTTTGGAGAGTTGGAACTCAAACTTCGGCCCAATGAGAGTTCTTTAGGTTGTTTGGACGACACATGGTCAAAACATTGCTCCGTTTCTGTTTTGTAGAGCTCGGAACCCAAAGTTCGTCCCAATGAGAGTTTTTGATATGGTTTGGACGACCTTGGTCCAAACTTTGCTTCGTTTTGAATTTTCGAGAGTTTGGAACTCAAAGTTCGGCCCAATGACAGTTCTTTCGGTGGTTTGGTCGACACATGGTCAAAACTTTACTCCGTTTCAGTTTTGTAGAGCTCGGAACCCAAAGTTCGTCTCAATGAGAGTTTTTCAGATGGTTTGGACGAACTTGGTCAAAACTTTTCTCCGTTTTGAGTTTTGGAGTGTTTGGAACTCAAAGTTCGGCCCAATGAGAGTTCTTTAGGTGGTTTGGATGACACATGGTCAAAACTTTGCTCCATTTCAGTTTTTGAGAGCTCAGAACCCAAAGTTCGTCCCAATGAGAGTTTTTCATACGGTTTGGACGAACTTGGTCCAAACTTTCCTCCGTTTGGAGTTTTGGAGGGTTGGAACTCAAACTTCGACCCAATGAGAGTTCTTTAGGTTGTTTGGACGACACATGGTCCAAACTTTTCTCTGTTTCTGTTTTTGAGATCTCGGAACCAAAAGTTCGTCCCAATGAGAGTTTTTCAGATGGTTTGGACGAACCTAGTCCAAACTTTCCTCTGTTTTGAGTTTTGGAGAGTTGGAACTCAAACTTCAACCCAATGAGAGTTCTTTAGGTTGTTTGAACGACACATTGTCCAAACTTTGCTCTGTTTCAGTTTTTGAGAACTCGGAACCCAAAGTTCGTCCCAATGAGAGTTTTTCATATGCTTTGGACGAACTTGGTCCAAACTTTCCTCCGTTTTGAGTTTTGGAGAGTTTGGAACTCAAAGTTCGGCCTAATGAGAGTTCTTGAGGTTGTTTGGACAACACATGGTCCAAACTTTTCTCTGTTTCAGTTTTTGAGAGCTCGGAACCCAAAGTTTGTCCCAATGAGAATTTTTCAGATGATTTGGACGAACTTGGTCCAAACTTTGCTCCGTTTTGAGTTTTGGAGAGTTTGGAAATCAAAGTTCGGCCCAATGAGAGTTCTTTAGGTTGTTTGGACGACACATGGTAAAAACTTTGCTCCGTTTCTGTTTTGTAGAGCTCGGAACCCAAAGTTCGTCCCAATGAGAGATTTTCATATGGTTTGGACTAACTTGGACCAAACTTTGCTTCGTTTTGAGTTTTTGAGGGTTCGATCCTGCATATACGCAGTTTACTGTTTATTTAACCGCCCAAATTTTTATCAAACAACCACCTGGCTTAGTGGCTGAGTGAGTTATTATCCTTGGTTGCTCCGTGGTGGGGGTTTGATACTTCATATACGCAGTTTACTGTTTAAACACCCAAATTTTTTGCTCCATGGTGGGGGTTCGATCCTGCATATACGCAGTTTACTCTTTATTTAACAGCCCAAATTTGTGCTCCATGGTTGGGGTTCGATCCTGCATATACGCAGTTTACTGTTTATTGAACCGCCCAAATTTTTCATGGTGGGGGATCGATCCTGCATATACGCAGTTTACTGTTTATTTAACCGCCCAAATTTTTCCATGGTGGGGGTTCGATCCAGCATATACACAGTTTACTGTTTATTTAACCGCCTAAATTTTTTTAAACAACCACCTGGCTCAGTGGCTGAGTGAGTTATTATCCTTGGTTGCTCCATGGTGGGGGTTCGATCCTACATATACGCAATTTACTGTTTATTTAACTGCCCAAATTTTTCGATCCTGCATTTACTCAGTTTACTGTTTATTTAACCGCCCAAATTTTTTGTCAAACAACCACCTGGCTCAGTGGCTGAGTGAGTGATTATCCTTTGTTGCTCCATGGTGGGGGTTCGATCCTGCATATACGCAATTTATTGTTATTTAACAGCCCAAATTTTTTTATCAAACAACCACCTGGCTCAGTGGCTGAGTGAGTGATTATCCTTGGTTGCTCTGTAAACCCGAGACTTTTCTTGGGTCATTTCCTCTTGTCATCTATTGTGAAAGTTGGACTTAAGTTGTGTGGTTTCATTGTTGAAGGAAAATGGCAAGCATTAAGTTCAAGTTGTTTTTTTTTAATCTTGGAGTTTATTTAGAGAAAAGGAAAATGAAAGGAAAGGAAAAGAAGAAAAGAAAAGAAATGGGAAAGGAAAGAAAGCCAAAATGAAAAAAAAAAAAGAAAGGAAAGTGGGAAAAGACAGCAGGAACCCACCACCGCCTAAGCCAACTCTTGCCAATTTTTAGCCCACTACCAGCCCATTTCTCATCATTTTTCATTCCAAAAGTTACAGAGCACTTGAGGGAGATAGTGAAGGAAGAAGAAGAAGAAGAATTTCGTGGTTTGAGGTTGAAGAAGATAGGGAAAAGCTCATGCAAAGCCAGCCATTGCAGGATCTGAGATCAACCTGTCAACCTCTGGTTTTTTATTCGGTTTGAGCTACACAGAAGGAATCAAGAGGTGAGGTTTGATTTTCTTGAAAGTTAGTTCATTTTCTAGCAAATTTCATGAAGGGAGATTGACCTAAATCGTATGAGAAGTTGATGGTTTTTGGAATGGAAAACAGAGCACAGGATTTTCGAGCAAAGCAGGAGGATCTCTGGTTTTCTCTGATGTTTTGAGCATTATGGGGTGTACAAGTTGAATCCGAAGCTCTATTTGGTATGGTTAGAAAGCTTATTCAATTATCTACAACTTTCATGAAGAATTCGTGAGACAAAAATGACTTGAAGTAGGTTTAATTTCAGGAGGAAGATAAAGGGTAACGGAGAAGCTCGAATCGGTGTTGTCTGATTTCGGGGCATTTCTGGAAATATTGGTTGGGAATCTCGTTTTCATTTCTCCAGGTACGTTGTAGAGTGTTCGAAAATGAAGAATTGCATGTGTATTTCATTAATTTTGGTTCAGTATTGAGGAAGTTGTGGGTGTTGGAAGTTAGGGTATAGAATCTGGAAAATCTTGGAAAGTAGAATGTGAATGTGATTCTTAATCCAATTGTTTAAAAATTCATGAGCATGGAAAGACAAAGCTATCTATGGTTCTAATGCTCGGTTTTGGTTATTTGACAGGCCAAGAGGAAGTAGGTCGAGTCTACAAACTGGGGAACTAGATAAGACTGTGAGTGACAAAATGAATTTCGAAAATGTTCTTAAACGGTTGTTCATGATTAGGCTCCTATGAATGATACATGGTTTTTATGAACGGTTTCAAGCATGAGTTTTGAGCTCAGATTTTCTAATGAGGTTTATATACTAGCACGTGTCTAATGACTTTATGAAAAGTAGCTGAAACGATATCTTTTAAAGCAAAGTATGGATTAGCAAGTACTTCTAAATGATTTTCGGTTTTCCACGAGCAAGCTGAGTAAGCTTAAGTTTTTCGAAAGATAACGATAAGCAGGCATGTTTTAATGTTTTCATGTGATTTTCTGAGATTTCTATTGACTACATGACTGAGATATTGAGCCCGAGGCTATATGGTACCGTGTGCACACAGGTTATATTCCGTTGTCAAAGTTGAGTGTACTCCGTGACAACGATGCTGTCGTGAGTGCTGGGCGGGCCCCACTACGACAAAGACGATGGGAGTGCTGGGCGGGCCCCACTACATCGTAGGACTAGTAAACGTTGGTTGTACTGGGCGTGCCCTACACAACGTAGATCGGTCATGTTAGTTAAAACGTTTGATATACTTGATATGCCTTGCTAGATTCTTAATGACGGACTTGCGAAATGTTTTAGAAAGCCTTTATCCTTACATGTTTATGTTAAACGCTTTGACTGAGCATATTTATACGTTTAAAGGTTTATCACGTGTTTTGACTTCCAGATTCAGAGCTTTAAAATTAGTCACTCACTGGGCTTCGTAGCTCATTCTTTCAAAATGTTTTCCACTTTTCAGGTAGAGATCGAGCTCCCGGTGCCTGATACACTGCCAACGTCTGCTGAAAGTTCTAGATCAAGCTCCAGTACGTGGTTGGAGTTGTATATTGAGTCCGTTCATATTGTAAATGTTTTGTAAGGGTTGTATAATATCGTCCTAGAGGTCGTGGATGTATAACCCTAGTTGTGTATGTTTTGGTCGTGATACCTATATCAGGTTACTTTCCAAACCAGGTTATGTCAGGGTTGCACCATGTGTATGTTGAAAGGTTTCCGTGGATTCCGCTGTGTGGTGTTTCATATAGAATGTTTTATATCTATGATTAGTATGTTTATCAGGTTCAACGTTTCAGTAGGGTCAACAGGGATCGTTAGAGGTGACGATGTCTGTTGGCTTCACGCCGTCTTCCGGGCTAAGCTAGCAGGTGGTCCGGGAGGGGGTGTGACATGCTCCATGGTGGGGGTTCGATCCTGCATATACGCAGTTTACTGTTTATTTAACCGCCCAAATTTTTGCCTATTCGGAAGAAAGAAGACCTGAAAGCTTTGTCTGGTGTGAAGGTATCATCGGAAGTGCCTGGTAAATCTGGAGTTCCTTCGTTGGACCAGATGAGGGTGGTGTCTCACGATGATGGGAAGTCGGTACAAATGACGGCGGTGCTTGATGATAGTGATAAAGTGAAGTCGACTGATCTGAAGGGTGATGAGAGGGAAGTTGTGCCGGCGGTGGGTGAGTCGAAGTTGACGGCTGCAGGATCATCCTCTTCATTTGTTCAGGCGGTGGCTAGGGCATCACGATCCATGCAGTCTCGGGTTCATTTTGGGTCTTTGGATCAGCAAGTGGGTTTGACCCGTATGGAGTTTGACCCGAAGGGAAAGCAGGTGAGGGATGGGGTTGATTGTGATGGGCCTTCTTCGATTGGGCTTGGTAGGAACGCTGGTTTTATTGGTGATAGTGGGCAATCAAATAGCAAGCTGGACAAGGGAGGGTCAAATGATAATGGGCCATCTTGGGTTGATTTGTTTGGGCCTAGATATTCTCCTTCTACGGAGTTGCTTTTTGTGCCGCCTAAGGAAATGAATGGCAAACGAGTGGTGGTGCCAGATGAGGATATTCTTGAGGAAGGAATTAATTTATGGAGGAGTTCTCTTGTGGGACAGTTTATTGATGCTCGGGTTCCTTTCTTGGTTTTGTCTCGTATGATTAATAAGATTTGGGGTCATCTAGAGGAGCCTACGATTACTATTCTTGAAGATGGCCTTATTATTTTCCAATTCCGCCATTCTACTTCTTGTGATTGGATTCTTAAGAATGGGTCGTGGCATTTGGGGGTAAACCCCTCCTTCTTCGGAAATGGTCCCCAGGTATTGTTCCAGAATCTTTTTTCATTTGATAGAGTGCCTATTTGGGTAAATTGTCTAAGTTACCATTAGAACTGTGGACTACTAGAGGTTTGAGTGTGGTTGCTAGTGCCATAGGCAGGCCGGTGTGCCTTGATAAGGCTACTGAGGAACGTAGGCGGTTGTCGTTTGCGCGTGTTTGTGTGGAGATTGGGCCGAGGGATGATTTACCGAGTACGGTGGAGGTGTGTATTCGTGGCCAGAGTTTTGTTGTGTCTGTGGACTATTCATGGAAGCCTAAGAAGTGTGCGCCTTGTGGTGTGTTTGGTCACTCTAGTGCTAGTTGTCCGAAGATAGTGGAGGTGGGTAAACCTGCTGGTCTTCCTTTTACTAGTGTCCCTTCTACTAGTGCTCCTTCTATGAGTGGTCGACGTGTTTCGACAAGCCCTAGTCCCCGTGGTTCGCCAGTTGGCTCGAAAAGGGTGGGGCCGGTTTCGCTTATTAAAGGGGTTGGATCCTCCTCCCCTACGGGTCATCCGAGCTTAGGGAATTCGTTTGCTAAGTTGGAGGGTGATGATGAGTCTGCGCTGGCTGTGGTTCCGGCTGTTACAGACCCTCCTCCATTAGTTATGGTGACGCCCCAGTCGAATTTTATTACTTTTGAGCGTGCACCTCAGTTCAGTGTGGACCTCGAGTGGGGGAAGGGTGCCTTGGACCTTCCTTCTGATGACTATAAAACATTCATAAAATCACATAAAATTCCAAAAATCTCATAAAGACTGAATAAACTTACAAACCAAGGTTCCGATTACAACAATTCACGCTTAGACAACCATAGACAAGTCTAATCTAAGCTCAAAGACAAATTTATAGTTCAGCCGTAGTGTCGAGACGCTTGGCTACATCCTTGCCAAAATATAGGACAGCGTCTAGATGATGTATGCAGTGTCTAGATGCTATGACTGGCTGAAACGTCCTTTGTTTTGAAGTTTTGAATTATGGACCTCCGAAACTTGCATTGTTTTGAATTAGGCCACAAGCTCTAACAATCCGCTCCAGGGACCCTACTGCCTCTTGAAATGGTTAAAAATATAGTTAAATGTCACCTAAAATGTTGTGCAAGTATACACAGACTCACAACAAGTGATAAAGAAATTATCGTATCCACAGGGATCTGATTTGCATAATTTAACTGACTTAACTAGTTTTTCGATGATTTCAGTTTATTAATTAATATGATTGGTTTTTGAAATGATGAAACATATAAATAAGAAAGCAGTACAGGATTACATTGGAAAAATAGAATGGAAACATACATGGGTTAAGTCTTTGTAGTTGATTATAATGATGATCCATCAATTCATTTGATTTATCAATCTCATCCAGTCCTATCTGCAGGATGCTCCCACAGCTCTGAAATTTTCGGAACGTGTTTCAACTCCAGTGATGATCTACCGATCATGTCTCACCCCCTCCCGGACCACCTACTAGCTTAGCCCGAAAGACGGCGTGAAGCCAACAGACATCGTCACCTCTAACGATCCCTGTTGACCCTACTGAAACATTGAACCTGATAAACATACTAATCATAGATATAAAACATTCTATATGGAACACCACACAGCGGAATCCACGGAAACCTTTCAACATACACATGGTGCAGCCCTGACATAACCTGGTTTGGAAAGTAACCTGATATAGATATCACGACCAAAACATATACAACTAGGGTTATACATCCACGACCTCTAGGACGATATTATACAACCCTTACAAAACATTTACAATATGAACGGACTCAATATACAACTCCAACCACGTACTGGAGCTTGATCTAGAACTTTCAGCAGACGTTGGCAGTGTATCAGGCACCGGGAGCTCGATCTCTACCTGAAAAGTGGAAAACATTTTGAAAGAATGAGCTACGAAGCCCAGTGAGTGACTAATTTTAAAACTCTAAATCTGGAAGTCAAAACACGTGATAAACCTTTAAACGTATAAATACGCTCAGTCAAAGCGTTTAACATAAACGTGTAAGGATAAAGGCTTTCTAAAACATTTCGCAAGTCCGTCATTAAGAATCTAGCAAGGCATATCAAGTATATCAAACGTTTTAACTAACATGACCGATCTACGTTGTGTAGGGCACGCCCAGTACAACCAACGTTTACTAGTCCTACGATGTAGTGGGGCTCGCCCAGCACTCCCATCGTCTTTGTCGTAGTGGGGCCTGCCCAGCACTCACGACAGCATCGTTGTCACGGAGTACACTCAACGTCGACAACGGAATATAACCTGTGTGCACACGGTACCATATAGCCTCGGGCTCAATATCTCAGTCATGTAGTCAATAGAAATCTCAGAAAATCACATGAAAACATTAAAACATGTCTGCTTATCGTTATCTTTCGTAAAACTTAAGCTTACTCAGCTTGCTCGTGAAAAACTTTAAATCATTAAACAATACTTGCTAGCACATACTTTACTTTAAAAGATATCGTTTCAACTACTTTTCATAAAGTCATTAGCCACGTGCTCGTATATAAACCTCATTAGAAAATCTAAGCTCAAAACTTATGCTTGAAACCGTTCATAGAAATCATGTATCATCCATAGAAAAGCATGTAAAACGTTTAGAAATGAGTAACCGTTGGAAACAATTTTCGAAATTCATTTAGTCACTCACAGTCTTATCTAGTTCCCCGGGTTGTAGACTCGACCTATTTCCTCTTGGCCTGTCAAATAACCAAAACCGAGCATTAGAACCATAGATAGCTTTGTCTTTCCATGCTCATGAGTTTTACCCTAACTTCCAATACCCATAACTTCCTCAATACTGAACCAAAATTAATTAAATACACATCAAACTCTTCATTTTCGAACACTCTACAACTTACCTGAAGAAATGAAAACGAGATTCCCAACCAATTTGTCCAGACATGCCCCGAAATCAGACAACACAGATTCGAGCTTCTCTGTTACCCTTTATCTTCCTCCTGAAATTAAACCTACTTCAAGTCATTTTTGGCTCACGAATTCTTCATGAAAGTTGTAGATAATTGAATACGCTTTCCAACCATACCAAATAGAGCTTCTGATGCAACTTGTACACCCCAGAATGCTCAAAACATCAGAGAAAACCAGAGATCCTCCTTCTTTGCTCGAAAATCCTGTGCTCTGTTTTCCATTCCAAAAACCATCAACTTCTCATACGATTTAGGTCAAGCTTCCTTCATGAAATTTATTAGAACATGAACTAACGTTCAAGAAAATCAAACCTCACCTCTTGATTCCTTCTGTGTAGCTCAAACCGAATAAAACACCAGAGGTTGACAGGTTGATCTCAGATCCTGCAATGGCTGGCTTTGCATGAGCTTTTCCCTATCTTCTTCAACCTCAAACCACGAAATTCTTCTTCTTCCTCCTCCTTCACTCTCTCCTTAAAGTTCTCTAAAAGTTATAGTGGAAAAGGATGAGAAATGAGGCTGATAATGGGCTGAAAAGAATTGTAGTCGGTGGTGGAGTCATTGCTGTCCATTTCCACTTCCTTTCTATTTTCTTTTTCTTTTTTTTTCTTTTGTTTTGCTGATTTCTTTTCCTTTTCCTTTTCTTTCTTCTTATTTCCATTCTTTTTAAATTGAATATTCCCCACAACTTAGTCCAACAATGAAACCACCAATAGATGACAAGAGAAAATTATCTAAGGAAAGTCTCGGGTTTACAACTTACCTCCCCCTTATGAAATTTCGTCCTCGAAATTTAGAAGTTCTTAGGTGAAGAGTGTCGGGTAACTCCTCCTCATTTGATCTTCCGATTCCCAAGTTGCCTCCTCAACTCCGTGATGTCTCCAAAGAACCTTCACGAGTGGGATCGTTTTGTTCCTCAAAACTTGCTCCTTCCTGTCGAGGATCTGAACCGCTTCCTCCTTATAACTCAAGTCTTCCTTCAGCTCAATTGGTTGCATTTGCAACACATGGGACGGATCTGGAATATATTTCCTCAACATGGACACATGGAAAACATCATGTATTCGAGCGAGTTCTGTTGGCATTTCAAGTCTATAGGCTGCTAGCCCAACTCGTTCTATTATCTGGTAAGGACCAATATATCTATGACTCAGCTTACCTTTCCTCCCAAAGCGAAGAACACCTTTCCACGAAGATAACTTCAAGAAAACTTGATCTCCAACCTGGAACTCTAAGTCTCTTCGTCGCTTATCTGCATAGCACTTCTGTCGATCCTGAGCTATTTTTAGATTCTCCCTAATCAGCTTAATATTGTCTGACGTAACTTGTACCAACTCAGGACCAACTAGCTTTCGCTCTCCCACTTCGTTCCAGCACACAGGAGTCCTGCATGGTCTGCCATACAAAGCCTCGAATGGTGCCATGCCGATACTAGACTGATAGCTGTTATTATAAGCGAACTCCATAAGTGATAAGTGATAAGTGAGTATCCCAGCTTCCCTTAAACTGAAGGACACATGCTCTCAATATGTCCTCTAAGGTCTGGATGGTCCTCTCAGACTGACCATCTGTCTGGGGATGGAACGCTGTACTGAACTTCAACTTTGTTCCCATTGCTTTCTGCACACTAGGCCAAAACTTAGAAGTAAACCTCGGATCCCTATCTGAAACTATGGACACTAGAACTCCATGCTGACTCACAATCCTGTCGACGTATAGCTTAGCTAGCTGATCTAGTGTAGACGTCGCTTTAATCGGTATAAATCGCGCTGTCTTGGTGAGTCTATCCACTATTACCCATATACCATCATGTCCCCTAGAAGTACGAGGTAATCCAAACAGAAAATCCATAGTAATATGCTCCCACTTCCACTCCGGCACTGGCAGTGGATTAAGGAGTCCTCCTGGCCTCTGTCTGACTGGTTTAACCTGTTGACAGATCAAACATCTATCGACATATTCAGCTATCTCCCGCTTCATACCAGGCCACCAATAAGTTTCCTTCAGAGTTTTATACATCTTGGTGCTTCCTGGATGCATAGCGTAAGCTGAACTGTGAGCTTCCTCTAATATAGCACTCTTAAGCTCACTAATACTCGGAACGCATAGTCTTCCCTGCTTAACTATGGCTCCGTCTGTTCTCAACTCAAATTCTGCCTCTGGGCCTTGCTTGGACTTTGCAAGCATCTTCTGCAAATTACTATCCTCTGGCTGTCTTCCCACAATCTCTGCTACTAAAGAAGACCTAACCTGAAATTGAGCTAAAAGACTCCCTGAGCTTCCTGCAGTCATAACTGCCTTGAAACCTCTTAACTCACTTAGCAAGCTTGCTCGAATACCACACAAGGCACTCTTCGGATGTCTCGACTTCCTACTCAGCGCATCTGCTACCACGTTAGCCTTACCTGGATGATATTCTATGGTGCAGTCATAATCTTTAATCAGTTCTAGCCATCGCCTCTGCCTTAGATTCAGCTCTTTCTGATCAAAGATGTACTTTAAACTCTTATGATCTGTGAAAATGTGGCACTTCTCACCGAATAAATAATGTCTCCAGATCTTCAGTGCTAGAACAACTGCTGCTAGCTCAAGATCATGGGTAGGGTAATTACACTCATGCTTCTTCAACTGCCTTGAAGCATAAGCTATCACCTTTCCTTCCTGCATCAGCACGCAACCTAATCCTTGCCTTGAAGCATCACAATAGATCACATACTCCTTCCCTGTTACAGGAAGTGCTAGAATAGGTGCTGTCACCAATCTCTTCTTCAGCTCCTGGAAACTCTGTTCGCATTTATCCGACCACTCAAACTTAGCATTCTTCCTTGTCAAAGCTGTCAAGGGTAATGCCAACCGTGAGAAATCCTCAACAAAACGTCTGTAGTATCCGGCCAGGCCTAGGAAACTACGAACCTCTGTTGCACTAGTTGGTCTCTCCCAGTTGACAACAACTTCCACTTTCTACGGGTCAACACTATCTCCGTCCGCTGAAACTACATGCCCTAAGAACACTACTTGATTCAACCAGAACTCACATTTGCTGAACTTAGCGTATAGCTGTTTATCACGTAGTGTCTGTAGAACAATCCTCAGATGTTCCTCATGGGCTTTCCTGTCAATTGAGTAAACTAGTATGTCATCGATGAACACTATCACAAACTGATCTAAATACTGATGGAAGATCCTGTTCATGAGGTCCATGAAAACTGCTGGCGCATTCGTTAAACCGAATGGCATCACTAAAAACTCATAGTGCCCATACCTCGTCCTGAATGCTGTCTTAGGAATATCTGATTCCCTAACCTTCAACTGGTGGTATCCTGACCTCAGATCAATCTTAGAGAACACTGCTGCTCCCCTTAACTGGTCAAACAAGTCATCGATGCGTGGTAGAGGATACTTGTTACGTATCGTGACCTTGTTTAACTGCCTGTAATCAATGCATAATCTCAGGGTACCATCTTTCTTCTTCACGAATAACACTGGAGCTCCCCAAGGTGATACGCTAGGCCTGATGTATCCCTTGTCGACTAGTTCTTGCAACTGCACCTTTAGCTCCTTAAGCTTGCTCAGAGCCATTCTGTACGGTGCCTGTGAAATAGGTGATGTTCCTGGTAACAATTCAATAGTGAACTCCACCTCTCTATCAGGTGGCAAACCCGATAAATCAGCTGGGAAAACATCAAGAAATTCGTTCACCACATGAATATCTTCTGGTTTCAGCTTTTCTTCTTGCACCTCTACTACGTGTGCAAGAAACGCTGTACAACCCTTCCTCAACAACTTCTCAGCTTTCAGAGCTGAAATCAAACTCGTAGGAATAATCTTCCTCTCACCTCTGAAAACTACTTCAGTCAAACCTGGTTTCTTAAAAGTCACTTCCTTCCTATGGCAATCCATAGAAGCATAGTGAGTGAATAAGAAATCCATTCCCAAAATTACATCCAACGCCTACAACTCTAGGGGAAGAAGATCCACTAACGTACAGAGACCTTCTACTACAACCTCACAATCACGCAACACCTCATTAACTAATAAAATGTCACCAACTTGAGTGCATATGACTAACTCCTCAGATAAAGGCTCTAGCATCCTATCCAGCTTAGTTAAAAACATACTAGAAACAAAGGAATGCGTAGCGCCTGGATCTAATAAAACACGTGCAGGTACATTACAAATCAAAATCGTACCAGTGATCACATCTGGTGCATCCTCTGCTTCCTGTTGAGTCATGGCGTAGACTTTTCCCTGCTGCCTAGGTCTCCCCACAACTCCCTTTTGCCTTGCACCACTGGTTCCCTCTCCTGCGGCTGCTGGGATTCTCGGCTGCTCAACTGTGTGGGACTCAACTCCCTGGTCCTTCTGAACTGCTGCCCTCAGTTGTGGGCAATCCCTCTTGAAATGCCCTGGTTGTCCACACTGGTAACACACACCGGCGCCAACAAGACACTGACCCCGATGATTCTTGCCACAACTTACACATGATGTTCTCCTGGTTTCACTAGCAACGGACTCCTGACCCGTCCGCGGTCTTGCTACTGAACTCGCAGACTGACTGGGGGCTCTCTGACTCTGCCTCTGATAGGCACTACCCGAACTCATCTGCCTTGATAACTGGCCACCAGATCGACGCTTGAAGTCTTGACGACCTGAAACATTCACTCCAGGTGTGAACCTCCGCTGCTCACGACCCTGAAAACCACTAGCTGTTGGAGCTCCACGACTAGGCTCCAATGCCGCCTTTTCCTCTATAATACTCTGCTCCACACGTAAGGCAGTCTCTACTAGCTGGGAAAAATCCGTCCACTTGGCAATAGCGGTAACTGGGGTACGTATCTCAAAACGTAGCCCTCTCTCAAACCTGCGACACCTGTCACTCTCCGATGCCACAATCACTTCAGCATACCGTGAAAGCTCGGTATACTTCCTCTCGTACTCGGCCACTGAAAGTGACCCTTGTTTCAGCTCCAGAAACTCATCTCTCTTCGCCTCACAATATGTGGTGGGGTAGTACTGTTCCTCGAATATGCCCCTGAATGTCTGCCAATCTAACGTACGTGCATCACTGCGCCTGGCTATAATGGACTTCCACCATCCCTCCGCCTCCTTCTGCAAAAGGAATGTGGCTAATTTGACTTTTCGCTCCTCAGGACAGCTCATCACGTCGAAGCATTTCTCCAACATATTCAACCAGACCTCGGCGTCAGCTGGATCCGTGGAACCCTCAAACACTGCGGCTCCTAACTTCTTCAACCGTTCTATCCCAGACATCTTTTCCGGATCACTAGGCCCTGCTCTCTCTGGCCTACCGATCTCCTGTGCAGATCAAGAAAATCGCTCACTCCCTGCCTCATCCTGACCTCTCGGGGTACTAGATCCCCTTTCAGATTGACTTTGGGTAGGATCCTGCGTCCCGTCCTGATTCTGCCTGCGTCGTCTGCTGGGACGTGGTGGCATGACTCCTATAACATATCAACACATCAGACATGCTATAGATACTTCACTCAGATGCATGATACTAAACTTATACCCACATTCTAGTCCTGACTGGACCCACTCTCGACAATACTCAGACCATACTCCGCTAGTTCTATCTGAACTGACCCAACGTCTAACTATTTACTTCCTGGATTTTTCTTAGCACTAACTACCATGTCTCTTTTCCCATGGAACTAACTGCTCTGATACCAAGTTGTCACACCCCCTCCCGGACCACCTGCTAGCTTAGCCCGAAAGACGGCGTGAAGCCAACAGACATCGTCACCTCTAACGATCCCTGTTGACCCTACTGAAACATTGAACCTGATAAACATACTAATCATAGATATAAAACATTCTATATGGAACACCACACAGCGGAATCCACGGAAACCTTTCAACATACACATGGTGCAACCCTGACATAACCTGGTTTGGAAAGTAACCTGATATAGATATCACGACCAAAACATATACAACTAGGGTTATACATCCACGACCTCTAGGACGATATTATACAACCCTTACAAAACATTTACAATATGAACGGACTCAATATACAACTCCAACCACGTACTGGAGCTTGATCTAGAACTTTCAGCAGACGTTGGCAGTGTATCAGGCACCGGGAGCTCGATCTCTACCTGAAAAGTGGAAAACATTTTGAAAGAATGAGCTACGAAGCCCAGTGAGTGACTAATTTTAAAACTCTAAATCTGGAAGTCAAAACACGTGATAAACCTTTAAACGTATAAATATGCTCAGTCAAAGCGTTTAACATAAACGTGTAAGGATAAAGGCTTTCTAAAACATTTCGCAAGTCCGTCATTAAGAATCTAGCAAGGCATATCAAGTATATCAAACGTTTTAACTAACATGACCGATCTACGTTGTGTAGGGCACGCCCAGTACAACCAACGTTTACTAGTCCTACGATGTAGTGGGGCCCGCCCAGCACTCCCATCGTCTTTGTCGTAGTGGGGCCTGCCCAGCACTCACGACAGCATCGTTGTCACGGAGTACACTCAACGTCGACAACGGAATATAACCTGTGTGCACACGGTACCATATAGCCTCGGGCTCAATATCTCAGTCATGTAGTCAATAGAAATCTCAGAAAATCACATGAAAACATTAAAACATGTCTGCTTATCGTTATCTTTCATAAAACTTAAGCTTACTCAGCTTGCTCGTGAAAAATTTTAAATCATTAAACAATACTTGCTAGCACATACTTTACTTTAAAAGATATCGTTTCAACTACTTTTCATAAAGTCATTAGCCACGTGCTCGTATATAAACCTCATTAGAAAATCTAAGCTCAAAACTTATGCTTGAAACCGTTCATAGAAATCATGTATCATCCATAGAAAAGCATGTAAAACGTCTAGAAATGAGTAACCGTTGGAAACAATTTTCGAAATTCATTTTGTCACTCACAGTCTTATCTAGTTCCCCGGTTTGTAGACTCGACCTATTTCCTCTTGGCCTGTCAAATAACCAAAACCGAGCATTAGAACCATAGATAGCTTTGTCTTTCCATGCTCATGAACTTTTAAACAATTGGATTAAGAATCACATTCATAATTCTACTTTCCAGATTTTCCAGATTCTATACCCTAACTTCCAATACCCATAACTTCCTCAATACTGAACGAAAATTAATTAAATACACATCAAACTCTTCATTTTCGAACACTCTACAACTTACCTGAAGAAATGAAAACGAGATTCCCAACCAATTTGTCCAGACATGCCCCGAAATCAGACAACACAGATTCGAGCTTCTCTGTTACCCTTTATCCTCCTCCTGAAATTAAACCTACTTCAAGTCATTTTTGGCTCACGAATTCTTCATGAAAGTTGTCGATAATTGAATAAGCTTTCCAACCATACCAAATAGAGCTTCTGATTCAACTTGTACACCCCAGAATGTTCAAAACATCAGAGAAAACCAGAGATCCTCCTGCTTTGCTCGAAAATCCTGTGCTATGTTTTCCATTCCAAAAACCATCAACCTCTCATACGATTTAGGTCAAGCTTTCTTCATGAAATTTGTTAGAAAAGGAACTAACTTTCAAGAAAATCAAACCTCACCTCTTGATTCCTTCTGTGTAGCTCAAACCGAATAAAAAACCAGAGGTTGACAGGTTGATCTCATATCCTGCAATGGCTGGCTTTGCATGAGCTTTTCCCTATCTTCTTCAACCTCAAACCACGAAATTCTTCTTCTTCCTCCTCCTTCACTCTCTCCTTAAAGTGCTCTGAAAGTTTTAGTGGAAAAGGATGAGAAATGAGGCTGATAATGGGCTGAAAAGAATTGTAGTCGGTGGTGGAGTCATTGCTGTCCATTTCCACTTCCTTTCTATTTTCTTTTTTTTTTTTCTTTTGTTTTGCTGATTTCTTTTCCTTCTCCCTTTCTTTCTTCTTATTTCCATTCTTTTTAAATTGATAATTCCCCACAACTTAGTCCAACAATGAAACCACCAATAGATGACAAGAGAATATTATCTAAGGAAAGTCTCGGGTTTACAGATCATGCATTACGTAACCGGTTATCCATAACCCAACTACTGGCTTCCACCAACTATCCACAATCTAGTGTGATTACATGTCACATACTCCCTAAATCATGCATGAGACTAGGAAGAGATATATATTTCGATTGGTCAAGCGAGCACACAATGAAATGAAGCACAACATGAAATTAAAGATTATCAAATGAATATGAATTTAATGAATTTAAATAAGAAACAACTACATTGATCCTAACCCTACTAAAACGGTAAAAAGATACTAAAGAAAAATGTGCTATGATTTCATGAAAAACATTCGTGATGGAATTTCTACGAGAACTGTTAATCATTCTTAGTTGTTGAGGTTGAAGCAGCTGCTCCAAACCATAAAAACTTGAAAGAACATCATCTTGAGAGGAATCACAAAAGGTCTTCTTTATCTCCAAACTGTCGTAATTTAGTGTCCAATTGGCCTCCCCTTAATCTCCTATGACTCATCTTTTTATAATGCGAGGTTTAACATATTTAGGTTAAAACATTGTCAATTCATCTAACCAACACATCTAATTGGCACAAATAGCACGCAATCCAAAAATAAAAGACTAATAACTCCTTTTTGGATAATTATCAGTATGTCGTTTCCCTATACTAGTCTTAATTCCTTTGTAATTGCATTAGATTGGTTTGAATTTATTAGTTTAGGATGGCTAGTCATGCCTCGGAGCTTAGTTTTATTAATTTTTTTATTCTTTGCCTTTTGCCTATTTTATTTTAGTTCGTTTCTTGCAGGGACTTTAGTACCTTTTTATTAGCATAACCTAGGTGGAGTTTATTTTCTTATCAACATGGTCGAGCATACGATGAAAAAGTTCTTAGCTCCACATTTCAGCAAGTAGTCTCTATGCATAATGTATTTTGAGATTGAAGGTAACTTTGGATCTCACGCTAGTTTTATTAACTAACTTCATTCTTTTCATGGCACTGAAGGAGTGGCAGAATTTTGACATTTCCATTTTCCATAAGAAGAAAGGCAAGAGAGTGGTTCACTTGCACTGTGTTTTAGGAAAGAGATATATGCTGTCCAATTTTTTTAGGCCTTGAAGGTTGTACTAGTGAAAAGATAGAGTAACGTTCCATACATAGGTAAAAAATTCGGCGGTCACGAAAAAAAATCTGGAACATGTAATTATAACAATAAAAATCGTCAATTTTCATAAATGAATAACTGAGGTCTTAGCTAACAGGTTGAGGGTTTGGCTTCCACGCTTTATTAGTCCTAACCAGTCAGCCTTTTTTCAGGGTAGGAGCCTTGTTGATAATATTTTGCTTTGCCAGGAGCTTGTGGGGGGTTACCATCTGGATAGGGGGCCGCCCAGGTGTGTTCTGAAGGTTGACCTTCAGAAGGCTTATGATTCTGTACAGTGGGACTTTCTGTTTGGGCTTCTTTCAGCAGTGGGTACACCTGTCCAGTTTGTTAGTTGGGTGCGAGCTTGTGTTTCGTCTCCTATGTTCTCTGTGTCGGTGAATGGTTCCCTTGAGGGTTTCTTTCCAGGGAGGAGGGGGTTGCGGCAGGGAGATCCTCTTTCGCCTTATCTGTTTGTGATGGTAATGGAGGTGTTATCACGTATGTTGAATGCTCCTCCAGATGGCTTTGGTTTTCACTTTCGATGTGAGAAGGTGAGGTTGACCCACCTGTGTTTTGCAGATGACTTGATGATTTTCAGTGCAGGGGATCGGTCCTCCATTTCGTTTATTCAGAATTGTCTCCACAGGTTTCAAGTTCTTTCGGGGCTTGTGGCTAACCCTGGGAAGAGTTCCTTGTTCTGTGCGGGGATGTCTCGGGTGGGTGCAGAGGATCTTGCCTCGGTCATTGGGGTCTCCTTAGCTTCTCTGTCTGTACGTTATCTTGGTCTCCCTCTTATTTCAGGTCGATTAACGTATAGGGACTGTAAGCCTCTACTGGAGCGGATCACTGCTCGGATCAGCTCTTGGTCTGCCCGAGTTTTGTCGTATGCTGGCCGCATTCAGCTTATTCAGTCGGTCCTTCAGAGCTTTCAGGTCTTTTGGGCTAGTGTGTTTGTTCTCCCTGCTAGGGTCACCCATGAGGTTGATCGGTTGCTACGTTCTTATTTATGGAGGGGTGATCCGACCTTACATGGTGGGGCTAAGGTTGCCTGGTCAGCGGTGTGCCTTCCTCGTGAGGAGGGGGGTTGGGTATCACGCATGTTCGCTCGTGGAATGAGGCAGCTGTTATGAAGCTGTTGTGGCTGCTTATGTTGAAGTCTGGTTCGTTGTGGGTTGCCTGGGTTGAGGCTTATATCTTGTGTGGGAAGTCTCTGTGGACTGTGCGTCCCTCTTCGCGATGGTCTTGGTGTTGGAGAGCGATTCTTAGTCTTCGAGATCAATTTCGGTCGCTCATTCGTTTCCGCATTGGTGATGGTCGGAGATGTCTTACATGGGTGGATCCGTGGTTGCCTGAGGGTTCTATTATTCCTCGCTTTTCTGAGAGGGTTATTTATGATGCTGCTAGCTCGTTGTATGCTCCTGTGGCTGATTTCCTCTTGCCTGATGGGTCTTGGTGTTGGCCTAGTATATCGCTTGAGCTATTGCTTCTGTTGCCTTTAGTACAAGGGGTTTAGCCGTGCCTTGCTAGGGAGGATAGTGTGGTTTGGCTCCCGAGTAGGTCTGGGGGTTTCTCTGTCTCCAGTGCGTGGGAGGCTATTAGGCCTCGTTCTTCGATTGTTCCTTGGTTCGCTTGTTATGGTTTGGGGGTAATATCCCTAAACACTCCTTTATTGCATGGCTTGGGGTGCGGGATAGGCTCTATACGAGGGACCGGTTGCACAGGTGGGATTCTTCGAGCCCCACTGATTGTCTTTTGTGCTTTGGTGCCCCTGAGTCTCGTGATCATCTATTTTTTGAGTGCCCTTTCAGCCAGGTTGTATGGAGTGGGATCTTGAGTTGGGGTGCCTGCTCTCATAGGATTGCCTCATGGGATACTGAGCTGTCTTGGATCTGCCAGTTTAGTGGTGGCAAGCGTCGTAGCCGCCGAGTGTGGAGGGTGCCCTGGTGTGCCTCGATCTATCACATTTGGAGGGAGAGGAATCTGTGTCTCCATGGTTTGAGTCCTCGTTCTCTTCAGACTATTTTACATGTGGTTAAGGCTGATATGTCCGGTCGTTGTGCGTCCTGGCTAGGGGGTGTGTCTTCTCCCCTGCCTGGGGCGTCTCCCTGGAGCATGTTTGCTTGATAGGCCAAGGTTTTTCTTTCCTTTTTTGTTTTGCTTGGCGCGGGCTATGAGCTTGGTTTTTTTTACCTCTATTTGAGCGTGTTTTCTTTGTTTCCCTTGGCTCTTTTTGCCTTGACCTCGGGCTGTGAGGTCCTCCAGTTTTTTACTATGTATATATTTACCATTGCAAAAAAAAAACGTTGCTCCGTTTCAGTTCTGTAGAGCTCGGAACCCAAAGTTCGTCCCAATGAGTGTTTTTCATATCGTTTGGACGAACTTGGTCCAAACTTTTCTCCGTTGTGAGTTTTGGAGAGTTTGGAACTCGAAGTTCGACCCAATGACAGTTCTTTCGGTGGTTTGGACGACACATGGGCAAAACTTTGCTCCGTTTCAGTTTTGTAGAGCTCGGAACCCAAAGTTCGTCCCAATGAGTGTTTTACATAAGGTTTGGACGAACTTGGTCCAAACTTTCCTCCGTTTTGAGTTTTGGAGAGTTTGGAACTAAAAGTTCGGCCATATGAGAGCTCTTTAGGTAGTTTGGACGACACATGGTCCAAACTTTTCTCCGTTTAAGTTTTTGAGAGCTCGGAACCCAAAGTTCGTCCCAATGAGAGTTTTTCAGATGGTTTGGACGAACTTGGTCCAAACTTTGCTCCGTTTTTAGTTTTGGAGAGTTTGGAACTCAAATTTCGGCCCAATGAGAGTTCTTTCGGTTGTTTGGACGACACATGGTCCAAACTTTGCTCCGTTTCAGTTTTTTAGAGCTCGGAACCCAAAGTCCGTGCCAATGAGAGTTTTTCATATGGTTTGGACGAACTGTTGGGTTTTATGCCCTAAAACTCGTAGATAGTGAATGTAAACAAATTGTATACTTGTTTCAATAAAGTGTTATTGAGTTTCTACAATAAAGTGTTATTGTTAAATATTGCACAATTTGACCCAAATCCAATAAACTAAGATCCAAGGTTGCTTACATGTGACTTGAACTAGTATGTGGGGACATACGGGGATCGGTGTTCAAGTAACAACCTAAAAGGTCTATAGTATAGGGATAAGGATGGGTACCTTATCTTGATAACACTATGTGATACGGCCCGCTTTGTGTTCGATACAGACGTATTGATCCAAGGCGTCCATGTAGGAGACATGCGAGCGGGGGTATCCTATGCAATGAGTTTGCATAAGACCGGACCACGAAATAGTCAACCATTAGTTATAACACCGTTAACTAGTTAGGTTACTGTTTCAATAGGATGACCTAGGTAACTCAGTCTTAATCCTGAGTGTGTCATGAACTCCTTCTCATGAGGGATTGTCCTTTGATTAGCATGGGTGAGAGTGGCCAATACGCCGACTCAATATGCCTTCCTTTTTGGGGACAAGATCGAGTGGGAGGCTGGGGACATGACAACACAAGAAGGAATTCACTCCTTCCCACTTCTAGGAGAAGTAGATGAGTGTTCCCTTAAGTGGTGACTCCGGGACTTGAACAAAGGGATCCCGCCCTCTCACTGGCCCGAGAGGGACTTTCTGTTTAATGGTTGGACCATAAACAGGTTGTTCATTAGAGGAGCGCTGGTACTTAAGGAGACAGATGTAACACAGGGGTAAAACGGTAATTTGACCCAGCCGTGATTACGAACACTCGTGAAGGATTGACTTACCGGTGTAGGTCTATATCCGTGGACACAGAAATGTTCTACAGTGAGAAGAGTTCAGTTGTGGGTTTTTAGTGGAATGACCCACAGTTAATGAATATTGGTTAACCTGATTAATGAGTTTAATCGGTTAACCTCATATCATTGGAGCTTCTGATCTGTAGGTCTATTAGGTCCCCCTGCTAGCTCGTAAAGAGTAATTAGGAACAATTATATCTTGAGAGAATTTGAATAGTTCAAATTCATATTGAGAATTAAGTTAATTGTATGAGATACAAATTAATATAATGTATAATGATACATTAAAATATAAAGTCTAATTTGAAATTAAACTTTATTATTATGAGAGAAATAAATATTTGAAGAAGTTCAAATATCAATATGAATTTGATTCTGAAGGTGTACATATTACACATGCGGAAGCAATTGAAGATCGAAAGCACTTAAGACATTCAATTTTACTCCTAAAACATGCATGTTCTAGAAAAGACAGAATAGAGAGTTTAGAAAACACCAACCTTTGTAGCTCACTTATGTTGAACTCCTTGTGGTGTTTGCCTCTCCTATGCTCCTTGGACAACCTCTAGAGTCTTCCCTACTATACTCCGGGCCAAGAACGACTTGTGGGAGTCTATATAAGATAGGGAATGGGAAGGGAATGCTTGAAGCATCAAGCAATGGAGAAGAATGAGAGATGAGAGAACTTTGAGTCCAAATTCCAGCAGCATAACATTAAGGAAAATGGCTCTCTTATGTTTGAATCTGATTCAAACTCCTTTTAAAGACATTCTCCATGCAAAGCCAAGCCTCAAGACACAAGACACATGGTGTATTTGAAAGCTCAAGTGGATTCTAGGTGTACATTACACAAGACATGCAACAATGCATGAATGAGTTGTCTTTCCACTTTGAATGATCATGCATTAAATGGATTTCCAACTAAATCCACTAAATTCAAATTGAAAGCAAATTTCAAGCTTGCAAATTATCCCCAATTTCAATTCTAAATTGAAATTGATTGCTTAGTAATTAATTTGAAAATTTTCAAATTAATTTTGATATGATTAATCTAATTAATCTTTGTTATCTTGTGCAATTCCATATATATGATTTCTAATACATATATATAGTATTCAAAACACTTTTAAATACTTCATCTCTCATTTTCTAATTTAATTCATAATTAAATTATTGTGTCAAACACAATTTATGATAATACCCTTTTTTTCTCGATTTTGAACGATTCAAAGCTTCCTATCTTTTGTTCTAGGCTTAAATCCGATATGAGCTAGTAGGGGGACCTAATGGACCTATAGATCATGGGCTCCAACGAATCGAGGCTAACCGACTAATCTCATTGCCAAGCTAGCCAACATTCGTTAACTATCGGGACACTCCACTATAGCCCGATAGTTGCACTCCCCTCACTATAGATATATTTCCGTCCACTTGATTTAACCATGATTAGTAAGTCGATCCTTCACAGGTTGTTCGTAGCTATAGCTAGGTCAATAAGTCGTTTTACCACTATAGTACTTCTAGTTCCTTAAGTCCCACTGATCCTCTAATGAACAATTGGTTTATGGTCCAACCATTAAACCGAGTCCCTCTCGGGCCAATGAGAGGGCGGGATCCCTTTGTTCAAGCCCCGGAGTCAGCACTTAAGGGAAAAACCTCTCTACTATCCCTAATTCGGGTAGGAGTGAATTCCTTCTTGCACGACTATGTCCCCAGCTATCTACCCGTTCCTATCCCTGAAATGGGAGGCTTATTGAGTTGGCGATACTGAGCCACTCTCACCTATGCAGATCTAAGGATAAGCTCGAATAAACAGGAGTTCATAGTTACCTCAGGATTAAGATCGAGTTACCTAGGTCATCACATGAAATAGTCAGTCTCGTCAGTAAACGGTGTTATAAAGCGAGAGCGACTTATTTCTTGGTCCTGGTCTTATGCAAACTCATTGCATAGGACGCCCCCACTCGCATGTCTCTACATGGACGATTTAGGATCACATCGTCTATACCATCTATAAAGTGGGTCGCGTCTCATAGTGTCCCCAGAATAAGGTACCCAACCCTATTCCTATACTATAGACCGTTTTGGCTATTACTCAAGCTTGATCCACTTTTATGTCTCTATATAAAGCTCAAGAGTTCATCCTATAGCCATGGATCTTAGTTTATTGGATTTGGGTAATTATATGTGCAATTTACTTTATTCAGTAATAACTTTACTGAATTAGTCTCGATAACGCCTTTATCGAATAAGTATAAAATTCGTTTATCATTCACTATCTACGAGTTTTAGGACACCAATCCCAACAATCTCCCACTTGAACTAAAACTCTAGTTTAGTGGGATGTACTATAATCTATAACAGCAGTGGGTGAATAAATACTTGTATTAATAACAAAGTAAAAATACAATAAACTAGGGCATCTAAATACCCAGTATACTGAGGCATCGATATACCGGTTACAATTCTCCCACTTGACCTAGATTATTTCTCGTACATTTCTCGTAGACCTAGACCTTCTAGATGACTCTCGAACACTTTAGCCGTGAGAGCCTTCGTGAATGGATCAGCAATGTTGTGCTCCGACTCTATCTTCGTGACGATCACGTCTCCTCGGTGCACAATCTCCCTGATGAGATGGTATTTCCTTTCGATGTGCTTGCCTCTCTTATGGCTGCGAGGTTCCTTTGAGTTTGCAACTGCGCCGCTATTATAGCAATACAAGGTGATAGACAGATGCATATTCGGAATGACTTCCAAGTCAGTTAGGAACTTCCTGAGCCATACTGCCTCTTTTGCTACTTCGCAAGCGGCTACATATTCGGCCTCCATGGTCGAGTCTGCAATGCATCCTTGCTTGATGCTACGCCATACTATTGCTCCTCCATTTAGAGTGAATACTGACCCCGATGTAGATTTCCTCGAATCTTTATCGGTTTGAAAGTCAGAATCAGTGTATCCTGTAAGGATCAAATCCTTCGAACCATACACGAGCATATAGTCCCTCGTTCTCCTTAGATATTTGAGGATACTTTTAACGGCTGTCCAGTGATCGAATCCTGGATTTGATTGATATCTACTGACAATCCCTACTGCATAACAAATGTCAGGCCTTGTACACAACATGGCATACATTAGGCTACCTACTGCAAAGGCATAGGGAAAACGTCTCATGTCCTCAACTTCTTGAGGTGTCTGAGGACACTGTTCCTTAGACAAAATAATTTCGTGCCTGAAAGGTAATAGTCCTTTCTTGGAATTTTGCATTTTATATCTAACAAACAATTTGTCGATATAAGACGCTTGAGACAGGGCTAGCGTTTTGTTCTTTCGGTTTCGAACAATTTGGATCCCTAGAACAAATTGTGCCTCACCCAAATCTTTCATTTGGAATTGAGTTGCTAGCCATAGTTTAATGTCAGTTAGATAACCTACATCATTCCCGATGAGTAGGATATCATCTACATAGAGTACTAAGAAAGCTACGGAGTTGTTGATGATCCTTTTGTAAACACAAGGCTCATCAACGTTTTGTTCAAAGCCATAAGATTTGATCGCAGTATCAAATCTCATATTCCAGGATCTAGATGCTTGTTTTAATCCATAAATGGATCGTTTAAGCTTGCAAACTTTTTGCTCTTGATCATGAGCTATGAACCCCTCTGGCTGAGACATGTAGAGACTTTCTTCAAGATTACCGTTCAGAAAGGCAGTCTTGACATCCATTTGCCATATTTCATAATCGTAAAACGTGGCAATGGACAAAAGTATCCAGATCGACTTTAACATGGCAACAGGGGAGAAGGTTTCTTCATAGTCAATCCCTTCCCGCTGGGTAAAACCCTTTGCCACAAGTCGTGCCTTAAAGGTCTGTACCTTTCCACCAGCATCTCGTTTTCTCTTGTAGATCCATTTACACCCTATAGGTCTAACCCCTTCAGGTTGATCTACAAGATCCCATACTGAATTAAAATGCATGGACTCGATTTCCAAGTCCATGGCTTTCATCCACTCGTTCTTGTCAACATCATCCATTGCCTGTTTAAAGGTTAATGGATCCTCGATTCCGTCATCAGGTATGACGACTGGAGTTTCAGTTAAACCCAAAAAGTGATTAGGTTGTCTAACAACCCTCCCACTACGTCGAGGTTCTCTTATTTCTTGAGAAGGACGCGATTGACTCGAGGTGCCAGCATCATCAACAACTCTTGTTGATGTTTCTGTAGCTTCGTTTGATAGTTAACTTAAAACGACTTTACTTCGTGGCTTGTGATCTCTGAGGTGGTCTTCTTCTAGGAATGTAGCATTTGTCGATACAAGTACTTTATTTTCCTCTGGATCGAAGAAGTATCCACCTCTCGTTTCTTTGGGATAGCCTACAAATAGGCAAAATTTAGAATGAGGTTCTAATTTCTTTGGATTTGCTTCTAGCATGTATGCAGGGCATCCCCAAATTTTGAAATGTCGTAAACTAGCTTTACGTCCTTTTTAGAGCTCAAACGGTGTTTCAGAAACACTCTTTGAGGGAACTACGTTCAAAATATAAACTGCAGTCTCTACTGCATAACCCCGAAACGAGTTAGGCAACTGAGCATAACTCATCATCGAACGAACCATGTCCAACAAGGTTCTGTTTCTCCTTTCCGATACACCGTTTTGCTGAGGTGTACCAGAGGCTGAGAGTTGGGACGTAATTCCATGCTCTATCAAATAGTCTTGAAAACTTGAGTCCATGTACTCTCCACCTCGATCGGATCGAAGTGTTTTTATCGTCTTACCTAATAGGTTCTCAACTTTTCAAAAGCTTCGGACTTATGATGCATTAGGTAGAGATAGCCATACCTCGAATAATCATCAATGAAACTGATGAAATATTCGTACCCTCCTCGAGCTCTAATGTTCATTGGTCCACAGAGGTCCGAATGAATGAGCTCTAGGGGCTCTTTGGCACGATAACCTTTTCCGGTAAAAGGTCGTTTTGTCATCTTGCCCTCAAGGCATGACTCACAAGGAGGTAACGAGTCGTCTTCTAACTTGTTTAGAAGTCCACTCTTGACCAATCTCCCAATCCTATTGAGGTTGATATGGCCTAACCTCAAGTGCCAGAGATAGGTATCTTGAGAAACTCTTCGCTTTTTAGGTTGAGTCTCAGCGGTCTTAAACATCTCGTGATTTAAAATAGCTTTAGACTCAATTGGTCTCAAAATATACAATTTATTCTTCAAGTTTGCAGAGCAAACATCAATACCTCTTTTAGTTATGAACGCTTCATTAACAGGAAAAGAAATTGAGTAACCTTGTTCTAATAAACAAGATAAAGAAATCAAATTTCTTTTAATTTTCGGAACTATGTATACATTATCTAATATCATGTAACGTTCCTTGGTGAAGAATAATTTTACATCTCCCACTGCAATAGCCGAGATGACTTCTCCTGTTCCAACTTTAAGAGTCATCTCTCCAGCTATTAGCTGTTGCCAGGAACTCATTCCTTGAAATGAAGAACATACGTGATTAGTGGCACCTGAATCGAGTATCCAGGCAGAATCGTCGTTTTCCACTAAACACGTTTCCAAGACTAATAAATCGCATTTAGAGTCGTGGATCATGTTTTTCTTGGCTATGCAGTTAGTTTGAGGACATTCCTCAGTTGAGACCAAACCTAAATTCTTTGCAACGTGTTGAGTGTTTAAGCAAGTATTCTTAGTCGTATGTACTAAACCGTTTAATTTGGCATTTGACAAAGCACATACGTTTTTCGACATATTGCTGAAACAAACAAATTAATCTCTATTAGAAACCTGCACTAAACCCATTAATCACATTTATCCAATCAGATTTAGCAAAAGCAATCATCGACCCATATATACAATTGATTTATTTTGCAACGATACTTCAGGGGTTTAGAATAACCGCTACCATAGGGCAGTCAGCTACTCCTCCTCTGAATCGAGACAACCTCGACCAAATACTATTCCCAGAATAACTCTTACTCCAATAGTTATTAGCTAACGTTAATTTGGTCAAGACCATCTTGCAAGTGTTACCCATCATTTTCAGATTGCAGAGGACGGCCCCAACAATGCCACCGTAGGGAAGAGCTAATGTTGGGAATGGCCCTAGGAAACCCTATCCATTTCTGGAGTTTGCGTTGTTCCGAATCCCATGCGCAAGCCCTCCGTAGGGTGATCGCTCCCAGGGCGACTCGCAGGCAGCGCATAGGAATCTCACGGTGCAACCTAATGATGGAGACCGCAGGATACGTTTGACACGTTTCCTTCTCCCACTTACTATGAACACTTTCCCCATTCACCTTGATATTAACCCATGCAAACACCATCCGTAGGGGGACGCTCCCAGGGCGCCTCGAGGCCAAGCATGGATCTCACGGTGTGAACTCAGGGGAACGTGAGAGTAGAAACTTAATATGAATATTTCGTTTCTATACTTTTCCTCCCACTAAAGTGTCGTAAGGTTTTAGGGTCCATTACTTAGGTAAATTCCGGCTAAATGAATCTATCTAAGTCTATGCCTTATTAAACAAGGTCTTTAAACTAAATGTCTAGGTGAATTAAACTTTTTTAATAACCTAGTGACATTGCATGCTAGTAAGACTTTGGTTAATTCAACTCAGGTTCCGAACCATTTGCCGGGAGAGTTCCCTTATAACCAAGGTCTTATGTCCTACTTACTCGAATTTTTAAAACTATTTTAAAAACTAAGTAAGACATATTTCTAATCCTATTAGAAAAGGCGATCTTAGGTCTACTTCCTTTTAAACCATTTAAAGAATGACAAGATCCTAAGATCCTATGTTAGCAAGCAACTCTTTGTTATAGATTTTACGGTTTCTATTCATCAACTTTTATAACTCTTATGACTTTTAATGAATAAACCCTATAACATGCTTTCTAATGGTGTTTTAAAGCATATAACAATCAATCATTCAAGTTATAAGAAAAGCACCCTTTAGAAACAACCTATGTCTAGGTTTGTATAACTCTTTATACTACGATGTCTAGGTGATAACACTTTAAAACCTCACACCACTCACGCATGCTCATAAAACTCGAGTTAACTTAACTCAAGAACCGACTCAATGCCCAGGTAGGAGGTGTTCCGTAAACCGTCAACTTAAATACCTCCAGCCTTAGACAGCATTTTGTCGGGTGAGTTCTCTCGTAACCGTTGTTTTACAAGATATCGACCTAAACTATGTAAATTGATCGAATCGTTGAAGGTTCATTAACCTAAGTGAGCATGCACTTAATCTTGTTATAGATTTTAGATTTCTATCTCTTTTTATAACAATTATAAAATCAATCCATAACAAGTCTAATTTGAATATAACACTTATAAACAAACTAAAGAAATTTCATGCTACATGCTTGGTTAATTTTATCTTTTAATAATTATAACTATTATAAGAATTAATCAATTTTAATTAACCATTCAAGCATGAATCTCCCTAAATTAATACAACTCTTATATTAATTAAACATGAAATTTCCCTCATGCATTTGAATTAATCAATAACACTTATTAAAATTAAACAAATGCATGAACATGCTTTCCTATGGTGGGGTTTTAAAACTACATGGCATGCTCATAATGCACATACATCCATTTAATTAAATCATACATTCACAATGCATAAAGTAATTAAATCAAGCTAAAATGGAATAGTTTGGCAATTTAAAAAAAACACAAGCAATTTCACTAATTATTACAATAATAATTAATAAATAAACTTGCAACACGCCCGAGCTTCACGAACCATCCCGAACCGCTCATCCAAGCAATGAACCGGCCATGCAATGAGTCAAATGAGGCTGCAACAGACCGAACCGGACCAAAAAACAGCAGCTGAACCGGACCAAAATTCTGGAATAGAAGAAGAAAAAAAAAATCTGCTGCTGGAATTAAAAAACAACTTGCTGGAATTTTCATTTTCTGCTGCGTCTTCTCCGGTTTTTCTTCGATTTTACAGCCTATATGGACTCTAATGACTCTATAAAAATTACAGACTATAGTACACACATTAACGCTCTTACATATCCGAGCAATTACAATTTCATGAAGGTTTGAATGCTCAAAAAATTTCCAAACCAGAACACTTCCATTTTAGCACACAGAAAATTCAATTTCAAAATGGTACCCACCAAAGAAAAATTAAAACGAATTAAGTGCTCTAATCATGCTCTGATACCAATTGAAGGTGTACATATTACACATGCGGAAGCAATTGAAGATCAAAAGCACTTAAGACATTCAATTTTACTCCTAAAGCATGCATGTTCTAGAAAAGACAGAATAGAGAGTTTAGAAAACACCAACCTTTGTAGCTCACTTATGTTGAACTCCTTGTGGTGTTTGCCTCTCCTATGCTCCTTGGACAACCTCTAGAGTCTTCCCTACTATACTCCGGGCCAAGAACGACTTGTGGGAGTCTATATAAGATAGGGAATGGGAAGGGAGTGCTTGAAGCATCAAGCAATGGAGAAGAATGAGAGATGAGAGAACTTTGAGTCCAAATTCCAGCAGCATAACATTAAGGAAAATGGCTCTCTTAGTATTGAATCTGATTCAAACTCCTTTTAAAGACATTCTCCATGCAAAGCCAAGCCTCAAGACACAAGACACATGGTGTATTTGAAAGCTCAAGTGGATTCTACGTGTACATTACACAAGACATGCAACAATGCATGAATGAGTTGTCTTTCCACTTTGAATGATCATGCATTAAATGGATTTCCAACTAATTCCACTAAATTCAAATTGAAAGCAAATTTCAAGCTTGCAAATTATCCCCAATTTCAATTCTAAATTGAAATTGATTGCTTAGTAATTAATTTGAAAATTTTCAAATTAATTTTGATATGATTAATCTAATTAATCTTTGTTATCTTGTGCAATTTCATATATATGATTCCTAATACATATATATAGTATTCAAAACACTTTTAAATACTTCATCTCTCATTTTCTAATTTAATTCATAATTAAATTATTGTGTCAAACACAATTTATGATAATACCCTTTTTTTCCCTTTTTTGAACGATTCAAAGCTTCCTATCTTTTGTTCTAGGCTTAAATCCGATATGAGCTAGTAGGGGGACCTAATGGACCTATAGATCATGGGCTCCAACGAATCGAGGCTAACCGACTAATCTCATTGCCAAGCTAGCCAACATTCGTTAACTATCGGGACACTCCACTATAGCCCGATAGTTGCACTCCCCTCACTATAGATATATTTCCGTCCACTTGATTTAACCATGATTAGTAAGTCGATCCTTCACAGGTTGTTCGTAGCTATAGCTAGGTCAATAAGCCGTTTTACCCCTATAGTACTTCTAGTTCCTTAAGTCCCACTGATCCTCTAATGAACAATTGGTTTATGGTCCAACTAATAAACCGAGTCCCTCTCGGGCCAATGAGAGGGCGGGATCCCTTTGTTCAAGCCCCGGAGTCAGCACTTAAGGGAAAACCTCTCTACTATCCCTAATTCGGGTAGGAGTGAATTCCTTCTTGCACGACTATGTCCCCAGCTATCTACCCGTTCCTATCCCTGAAATGGGAGGCTTATTGAGTCGGCGATACTGAGCCACTCTCACCTATGCAGATCTAAGGATAAGCCCAAATAAACAGGAGTTCATAGTTAGCTCAGGATTAAGATCGAGTTACCTAGGTCATCACATGAAATAGTCAGTCTCGTCAGTAAACGGTGTTATAAAGCGAGAGCGACTTATTTCTTGGTCCTGGTCTTATGCAAACTCATTGCATAGGACGCCCCCACTCGCATGTCTCTACATGGACGATTTAGGATCACATCGTCTATACCATCTATAAAGTGGGCCGCGTCTCATAGTGTCCCCAGAATAAGGTACCCAACCCTATTCCTATACTATAGACCGTTTTGGCTATTACTCAAGCTTGATCCACTTTTATGTCTCTACATAAAGCTCAAGAGTTCATCCTATAGCCATGGATCTTAGTTTATTGGATTTGGGTAATTATATGTGCAATTTACTTTATTCAGTAATAACTTTACTGAATTAGTCTCGATAACGCCTTTATCGAATAAGTATAAAATTCGTTTATCATTCACTATCTACGAGTTTTAGGACACCAATCCCAACAGATTCATATTAAATTTATAGGATATAAGAGAATTGGAAGGAGTTCCAATTTTAATATGAATTTGATTCATATTATAGAATTAATTAATTGAAGGCCTGAAATTAAATATATGATATTTAATTGGGTAATTAATTAATTAACTAATAGAAGGTCTGAAATTAAATATATGATATTTAATTGGTGATTAATTAATTTAAAGAATTAATTAATTGGAAATTAATCAATTATGAAAATGATTAATTACTTATGGAAGTAATTAATCATTTATGGAAATGATTTAATCACTTATGGAATCACTTATGGAAGTGATCAATCATTTATGGAAAAGATTAATCAATTATGGAATTGATTGGTTATGGAATTGATTGGTTATGGAATTGATTAATTATGGAAAAAATTAAATCAATTATGGAAATAATTGATTTTAAATGAATATTTTATTCATGGCCTTTCTCCTATAAATAGAACACTAACCCTAGGGTTTATATATACAACATATGGCCACCATAAGGCCCTCTCATATTCTCTCAACTCAAGAACTCTAGGGAGAATTTTCTCTCTAGAGTTTTTTCCAATTCAAGATTAGGTAGTCCCACAACTACGTTCCTAATCTCAGAGTTATAGCGGGGAAGATCAAATGGTGGTGTTCTTCGTTGTTGCAGAGCAATCAATAATCATTCTTGAAGTATTCAGAGTCGTCAACGGAGGTATGTTTTTCACCGCTTAACCTTTTGCCAATGTATTGGTATTTTGTAGAACAAAATTAATTTACGAACGGTCCAATTGCTTCCGCTGTAACGGAATTGGGAATTCCAATCCTTCACGAACTTGGTCCAAACTTTGCTCCATTTTGAGTTTTGGAGAGTTAGGATCTCAAAGTTCGGCCCAATTCGACTTCTTTAGGTTGTTTGGACGACACATGGTCCAAACTTTGCTCCGTTTCAGTTTTTTAGGGCTCGGAACCCAAAGTTCGTCCCAATGAGAGTTTTTCAGATGGTTTGGACGAACTTGGTCCAAACTTTGCTCCGTTTTGAGTTTTGGAGTGTTTGGAACTCAAAGTTCGGCCCAATGAGAGTTCTTTAGGTGGTTTGGATGACACATGGTCCAAAATTTGCTCCGTTTCAGTTTTTGAGAGCTTGGAACCCAAAGTTCCTCCCAATGAGAGTTTTTCATACGGTTTGGACGAACTTCGTCCAAACTTTGCTCCGTTGTAAGTTTTGGAGTGTTTGGAACTCAAAGTTCGGCCCAATGAGAGTTCTTTAGGTGGTTTGGATGACACATGGTCCAAACTTTGCTCTGTTTCAGTTTTTGAGAACTCGGAACAAAAAGTTCATCCCAATGAGAGTTTTTCAGATGGTTTGGACGAACTTGGTCCAAACTTTGCTCCGTTTTGAGTTTTAGAGAGTTTCGAAGACAAAGTTCGGCCCAATGAGAGTTCTTTAGGTTGATTGGACGACACATGGTCCAAACTTTGCTCCGTTTCAGTTTATGAGAGCTCAGAACCCAAAGTTCGTCCCAATGAGAGTTTTTCAGATGGTTTGGACGAACTTGGTCCAAACTTTGCTTCGTTTTGAGTTTTTGAGTGTTTGGAACTCAAAGTTCGGCCTAATGAGAGTTCTTTACGTGGTTTGGACGACACATGGTCAAAAGTTTTCTCTATTTCAGCTTTTGAGAGCTCGGAACCCAAAGTTCGTCCCAATGAGAGTTTTGCAGATGGTTTGGACGAGCTTGGTCGAAACTTTGCTCCGTTTTGAGTTTTGGAGTGTTTGGAACTCAAAGTTCGGCCCAATGAGAGTTCTTTAGGTGGTTTGGACGACACATGGTCAAAAGTTTGCTCAATTTCAGTTTTTGAGAGCTCGGAACCCAAAGTTCGTCCGAATGAGAGTTTTTCATATGGTTTGGACGAACTTGGTCCAAACTTTTCTCTGTTTCAGTTTTTGAGAGCTCGGAACCCAAAGTTCGTCCCAATGAGAGTTTTTCATGTGGTTTGGATGAACTTGGTCCAAACTTTGCTTCGTTTTGAGTTTTGGAGAGTTTGGAACTCAAAGTTCGGCCCAATGACAGTTCTTTCGGCGGTTTGGACGACACATGGTCAAAACATTGCTCCGTTTCAGTTTTGTAGAGCTCGGAACCCAAAGTTCGTCCCAATGAGTGTTTTTCATATGGGTTGGACGAACTTGGTCCAAACTTTGCTCCGTTTTGAGTTTTGGAGTGTTTGGAACTCAAAGTTCGGCCCAATGAGAGTTCTTTAGGTGGTTTGGATGACACATGGTCCAAACTTTGCTCTGTTTCAGTTTTTGAGAACTCGGAACCAAAAGTTCGTCCCAATGGGAGTTTTTCTGATGGTTTGGACGAACTTGGTCCAAACTTTCCTCTGTTTTGAGTTTTGGAGAGTTGGAACTCAAACTTCGGCCCAATGAGAGTTCTTTAGGTTGTTTGGACGACACATGGTCCAAACTTTGCTCTATTTCAGTTTTTCAGAACTCGGAACCAAAAGTTCGTCCCAATGAGAGTTTTTCAGATGGTTTGGACAAACTTGGTCCAAACATTCCTCCGTTTTGAGTTTTGGAGAGTTGGAACTCAAACTTCGGCCCAATGAGAGTTGTTTAGGTGGGTTGGACGACACATGGTTAAAATTTTGCTCCGTTTCAATTTTTGAGAGCTCGGAACCCAAAGTAAGTCCCAATGAGAGTTTTTCAGATGGTTTGGACGAACTTGGTCCTAACTTTGCTCCGTTTGAGTTTTGGAGAGTTAGAAACTCAAAGTTCGGCCCAATGGTAGTTCTTCAGGTGGTTTGGACGACACAGGGTCAAAACTTTGCTCCGTTTCAGTTTTGTAGAGCTCGGAACCCAAAGTTCGTCCCAATGGGAGTTTTTCAGATGGTTTGGACGAACTTGGTCCAAACTTTGCTCCATTTTGAGTTTTAGAGAGTTTCGATGACAAAGTTCGGCCCAATGAGAGTTCTTTAGGTTGATTGGACGACACATGGTCCAAACTTTGCTCCGTTTCAGTTTACGAGAGCTCAGAACCCAAAGTTCGTCCCAATGAGAGTTTTTCAGATGGTTTGGATGAACTTGGTCCAAACTTGGCTTCGTTTTGAGTTTTTGAGTGTTTGGAACTCAAAGTTCGGCCTAATGAGAGTTCTTTACGTGGTTTGGACGACACATGGTCAAAAGTTTGCTCTATTTCAGCTTTTGAGAGCTCGGAACCCAAAGTTCGTCCCAATGAGAGTTTTGCAGATGGTTTGGACGAACTTGGTCGAAACTTTGCTCCGTTTTGAGTTTTGGAGTGTTTGGAACTCAAAGTTCGGCCGAATGAGAGTTCTTTAGGTGGTTTGGACGACACATGGTCAAAAGTTTGCTCCATTTCAGTTTTTGAGAGCTCGGAACCCAAAGTTCGTCCCAATGAGAGTTTTTCATATGGTTTGGACGAACTTGGTCCAAACTAGTCTCTGTTTCAGTTTTTGAGAGCTCGGAACCCAAAGTTCGTCCCAATGAGAGTTTTTCATATGGTTTGGACGAACTTGGTCCAAACTTTTCTCTGTTTTAGTTTTTGAGAGCTCGGAACCCAAAGTTCGTCCCAATGAGAGTTTTTCATGTGGTTTGGATGAACTTGGTCCAAACTTTGCTTCGTTTTGAGTTTTGGAGAGTTTGGAACTCAAAGTTCGGCCCAATGACAGTTCTTTCGGCGGTTTGGACGACACATGGTCAAAACATTGCTCCGTTTCAGTTTTGTAGAGCTCGGAACCCAAAGTTCGTCCCAATGAGTGTTTTTCATATGGGTTGGACGAACTTGGTCCAAACTTTGCTCCTATGGGGATAGTGGTCTGGGGAGGATCTGGGTGATGTGGAGAGCGAATTAGTTTTCTTTTGTTCCTATTTCTGTTAGGCCACAAATGATTCATGGTACGGTTTGTGATCTTTCTTCTCAGGTTTCTGTTGAGGTGGTGTGTGTGTATGCCTCCAATTCTGAGGGGGAGAGCGTGTTTTATGGGATGAAATTCTTGCTGTTTGCTCGACTTGGAGTTCTCCTGGTCTTGTGATGGGGGATTTCAATGCTATTCGGTGTTCATCTGAAGGGTTTGGAGGGAGTCCTGATCTCTCTGAGATGGATGCTTTTAATGATATGTTGATTCAGGCTGATCTGGTTGAGTTGAGGGTTAGAGGGAGTTGGTTTACTTGGACCAATCGCCCACGAGGTCCAGTGGATATTATGCGCAGATTGGATCGTGTGTTAGTGAATGAGGAATGGGTATCTGCTCTTCCCCTATGTGAGGTTCAAGCGGTTGGTTGGGGGATTTCTGATCATTGCCCCCTAGTTTTTGATCTGGGTTAAGTGTGGCACGTAGGCCTCCTTCTTTTCGTTTTTTCAGTCATTGGGCCAAAGAAGATGGGTTTTTGGATGTTGTGGCTAAGAGTTGGGTTCGATATCAGGATGTGTCCCCGTTGGTTGGGTTTGGGCGTAATCTTAAGGCGCTTAAATCTGTTCTTCGGAGGAAGTTTGGGTGTTCTATTGCTATTATTAGTAGGGAGGTGGTGGAGGCCAGGAGGCGCATGGAGGATGCTCAAGTGGCTGTTGGACTTAACCCTCTCTCGTCTAGTTTTGTGGATCAGTCTGCTAGGGCTTCTAAGTCTTTCTGAGAATGGATTAAGAGGGAGGAGTCTTCCCTTCGCCAGAAATCTCGGATTCAGTGGCTCTCGTTGGGTGATCATAACTCTGCTTTTTTCCACAGGAGTGTTAAGGCCAGGGTGATTCGTAATGGTCTTAATTCTTTGGTGGATGAAGTAGGTAATATTCTTACTGGCCAGTCTAACATTGCGAGGGTTGTTGTTGATTATTATAGAGGTATTCTGGGGACTCAGTTGCTTGGATACAGAGATCTCACAGCCCAGATTGTTGAGATTGTGGGGTTTGCCTGGCCTGAGGAGTGTGGGGTTCATCTGTGTCGCCCTATGACTAGAGAGGAGGTCAAGTTAGTGCTTTTTTCGATGAATAGCAGTAAAGCTCCAGGAGCGGATGGTTTTTCTGTGGGGTTTTTTAAGGGAGCATGGAGTGTGCTTGGTGATGGTTTTTGTTCTGCTGTCTTGCATTTCTTTGATACTTGCTACCTTCCTCCAGGTATTAATGCTACTTCTATCACTCTAGTTCCCAAGCGACCTAGTTCAGAAGGGTTGGGTGATTATCGACCTATTTCTTGTTGTAATGTGTTGTATAAATGCATTATTAAGATCTTAGATAACAGGTTGAGGGTTTGGCTTCCACGCTTTATTAGTCCTAACCAGTCAGCTTTTGTTCAGGGTAGGAGCATTGTTGATAATATTTTGCTTTGCCAGGAGTTTGTGGGGGGTTACCATCTGGATAGGGGGCCGCCCAGGTGTGTTCTGAAGGTTGACCTTCAGAAGGCTTATGATTCTGTACAGTGGGACTTTCTGTTTGGGCTTCTTTTAGCAGTGGGTACACCTGTCCAGTTTGTTAGTTGGGTGCGAGCTTGTGTTTCGTCTCCTATGTTCTCTGTGTCGGTGAATGGTTCCCTTGAGGGTTTCTTTCCAGGGAGGAGGGGGTTGCGGCAGGGAGATCCTCTTTCGCCTTATCTGTTTGTGATGGTAATGGAGGTGCTATCACGTATGTTGAATGCTCCTCCAGATGGCTTTGGTTTTCACTTTCGATGTGAGAAGGTGAGGTTGACCCACCTGTGTTTTGCAGATGACTTGATGATTTTTCAGTGCAGGGGATCGGTCCTCCATTTCGTTTATTCAGAATTGTCTCCACAGGTTTCAAGTTCTTTCGGGGCTTGTGGCTAACCCTGGGAAGAGTTCCTTGTTCTGTGCGGGGATGTCTCGGGTGGGTGTAGAGGATCTTGCCTCGGTCATTGGGGTCTCCTTAGCTTCTTGATTGAATATCAGTATAGTTGGTAGAATAGTCGCAGATTTAAATCAATCCAAGTATAAACTGATTAAATCAAGTAGTACCTGATGAGTTCAGGGTCGAATCCACAGGGAAATGGAACAAAAAATTATATATTCACTGATTTAATCTCTCCACATGCTAGGTAAGTAAAGAAAATTGAGTGGTGTAGTTTGAAAAAATAGATGTATTGCGGAAAGAAAATAATATAATTTGAGGAAAGGACTTAAATGCGAAAAATATCAAGGCTATTGCGGTGGCAACCTCATGCGTTCATAAGAGACTTGTAGCGCTAATTTTTGATTAATTGATCCATTAATGCTTAAGTAAGAGAAGAAATCATTAAGTTTTCCTTCCGGTGCTCCTTATGCATTTTAACAATAAACTAGCAAATGACTCTGTGCCTAGTTTTATGCGTGAAGTTCAGTTCTCGTAATACTTACAAGGGATTGCGTTAGTCATAATGCAATCAAAGCTCAAACATGCAATATCTTTTAGTGGTAATAATTAAATGTTACCAAGACTACATGACATGCGCTAGCTTGTTCTACTTAGAGAGATCCATATGCATTACCTGTCAAGGATTTATCATACTGATACCGCATCCAGCTGGCCAAGCGGGACTTAGCAATAAAAGAATTAACACAACTAAGTAGAAAGCAAACAATGTTTCTATTAAACCAAAAATATGCGCTTACAAGTGATGCTTATCGCCGCATGAGGCGCTTGCGCTAAGCCTTGATGAGAAGATTTAGCTCATGAAAGCAAAACAGATAAACTTGAAAAGATACATTACACACAAGTGTATTACCCTTTACAGATTTCTGCAGCTCCTCTCTAAGGTTCTTCTTCTCTCTTTTTTTTTTCACCCCCTTCCTTTGAATAAGTGAGTTCTATTTATAGGTGAGGGGAGCAAACTTCTTCAAGTCACCAACGGTCAACTTGCAAGTCCACTTGCGCTAGTTGTGTTAGCGCTTAATCATCATTTAGGCCACTTGCGCCCTTTTTTTAAACCTCCTTTATCGCCTACTTGTTCTGGCTGCGCCGGTGCTTGTCTTTTCACCCATCTTTTTCTGTCTTTTGATCATCTTGGAAAGTGTGCCTGCGCTGAAAAGATACTTAAAATGTCTAGATTAGTTGCATTAGCGCTCTGTGTTTATAATTTCTTATCGCATACATGAATATAGCCTTCCGCTTATATCAAAGCACTTTCCCTTTTCTTTATGCGCTAAGATAACGCATTGGAGGCTCTTTTTGCCTTCTTTTAGCCTAAATTTAGAGAGCAAATAACTTTCATTTCGCAAGCAATCACTTCTCTGTCTGTACGTTATCTTGGTCTCCCTCTTATTTCAGGTCGATTAACGTATAGGGACTGTAAGCCTCTACTGGAGCGGATCACTGCTCGGATCAGCTCTTGGTCTGCCCGAGTTTTGTCGTATGCTGGCCGCGTTCAGCTTATTCAGTCGGTCCTTTAGAGCTTTCAGGTCTTTTGGGCTAGTGTGTTTGTTCTCCCTGCTAGGGTCACCCATGAGGTTGATCGGTTGCTACGTTCTTATTTATTGAGGGGTGATCCGGCCTTACATGGTGGGGCTAAGGTTGCCTGGTCAGAGGTGTGCCTTCCTCGTGAGGAGGGGGGTTGGGTATCACGCATGTTCGCTCGTGGAATGAGGCAGCTGTTATGAAGCTGTTGTGGCTGCTTATGTTGAAGTCTGGTTCGTTGTGGGTTGCCTGGGTTGAGGCTTATATCTTGTGTGGGAAGTCTCTGTGGACTGTGCGTCCCTCTTCGCGATGGTCTTGGTGTTGGAGAGCGATTCTTATTCTTCGAGATCAATTTTGGTCGCTCATTCGTTTCCGCATTGGTGATGGTCGGAGATGTCTTACATGGGTGGATCCGTGGTTGCCTGAGGGTTCTATTATTCCTCGCTTTTCTGAGAGGGTTATTTATGATGCTGCTAGCTCGTTGTATGCTCCTGTGGCTGATTTCCTCTTGCCTGATGGGTCTTGGTGTTGGCCTAGTATATCGCTTGAGCTATTGCTTCTGTTGCCTTCAGTACAAGGGGTTCAGCCGTGCCTTGCTAGGGAGGATAGTGTGGTTTGGCTCCCGAGTAGGTCTGGGGGTTTCTCTGTCTCCAGTGCGTGGGAGGCTATTAGGCCTCGTTCTTCGATTGTTCCTTGGTTTCGCTTGTTATGGTTTGGGGGTAGTATCCCTAAACACTCCTTTATTGCATGGCTTGGGGTGCGGGATAGGCTCTATACGAGGGATCGGTTGCACATGTGGGATTCTTCGAGCCCCACTGATTGTCTTTTGTGCTTTGGTGCCCCTGAGTCTCGTGATCATCTATTTTTTGAGTGCCCTTTCAGCCAGGTTGTATGGAGTGGGATCTTGAGTTGGGGTGCCTGCTCTCATAGGATTGCCTCATGGGATACTGAGCTGTCTTGGATCTGCCAGTTTAGTGGTGGCAAGCGTCGTAGCCGCCGAGTGTGGAGGGTGCCTTGGTGTGCCTCGATCTATCACATTTGGAGGGAGAGGAATCTGCGTCTCCATGGTTTGGGTCCTTGTTCTCCTCAGACTATTTTACATGTGGTTAAAGCTGATCTATCACATTTCGTGGCTTATTATTTCTCCGAAGAAGACCACATGAGAAATAATAAGCCACAAAATAAAAAAGTCGTTTTAAGTAAATTAACTAATGAAGCTACAGAAACATCAACAAGAGTTGTTGATAAGTCAACAAGGGTTGTTGATAATGTTGAACCTTTAACAAGAGTTGTTGATAGGACCGATACAACTGGTTAGTTACATCTATCTCAAGAGTTGAGAGTGCCTCGATGTAGTGGGAGGGTTGTTCTACAACCTGACCGTTACATGGGCTTAACTGAAGCCTAGATTGTCATACCTGATGATGGCATTGAGGACCCATTGTCTTAAAGCAAGACAATGAATGATGTTAACAAGGACCAATGGATTAAAGCAGTGGACCCGAAATTAAAATCTGTGATTTCAATTCCATCTGGATCTAGTAGATCTATCTAATGGGGTAACGCCTATGGATTGCAAATGAATCTACAAGAAGAAACGAGACGTAATCTTATGATTAGGCTTGTGGCAAAGGGTTATACCCAAAAACAGGGGACTGTAAGGAATCCTTATCTCCTGTCGTCCTGCTAAAGTCTATTAGAACTCTTGTCCATTTTGAATGGATGTCAAGACTACCCTTTTGAATGGTAATCTTGAGAAGAGTATCTACATATCTCAACCAGAATGGTTCATTTAGCAAGATCAAAAGCAAAAGGGTTTGCAAGCTTAAGTGATCCATTTATGGATTGACCTAAGAAATTCGATCTTGGAATATAAGATTTGATACTGTGATCAAATCTTTTAGCTTTGATCAGAAAATTGACGAATCTTGTCTTAACAAGAATATCGTCAATAGTTCAGTAGCTTTATTAGTGTTGTATATGATTGATACCCTAGTCATTGGAAATGATGTGGGTTATCTTACTGACTAGTAAAATAAGCTAGCAACTCATTTCCAAATGAAAATTTGGGAGAAGCTGAGTTTGTTCTTAGGATCCAAATTGTTAGGAACTGTAAGAACAAAAAGCTAGTCTTGTCTCAAATATCTTATATCTACAAAATGTTAGTTAGATATAAGATGCAGAATTCCAATAAGGGTTCTCTACCTTTCAGACATGGAATTCTTTTGTCTAAGAAATTGTTTACTAAGACACCTCAAGAGGTTGAGGGCATGAGACGAATGCCCTATGCAGTAGGGATTGTCAGTAAGTATCAATCTAATCCAAGATTTGATCATTGGAAAACCGTTAAGAATATCCTCAAGTATCTGAGGAGAAAGAGGAACTATATGCTCGTGTATGAGACTAAGGATTTGATTCTTACAGGATACACTGACACGGATTTTAAGACGGATAAGGATTTGAGGAAATCTACATCAGTATCTGTGGTCACTCTTTACGATGGAGCTATAGTATGACATAGTTACAGTCTTGACTGTATAGGCCGAAAACATAGCTGCTTGTGAAGCAACGATGGAGACTGTATGACTTAGGAAGTTCTTGACTGATTTGGAATGTGTTCCAGATGTGAACTTGCCCATCACACTTTATAGTGATATAGTGGTGTTGTGGCAAATTCAAAAGAACATCGCAGCCCAAGACAAGCAGACACATTAAATTGAATGAAATATTGCTTATTCATTTACAAAGACTCTCTCGGCTAAAGTGTTTGAGGGTCATCTAGAAGATCTACGAGTAATGTACAAAGATGAAATCTAGGGCAAGTGGGAGAAATGTAATGGGTATAGTGATACCATTATGTAATGGGTATAGTGATGCCCTAGTTTATTGTATTTGTACATTGTATATGTTTTATACATGTATTTATACCCCTGCTGCTGTATAGATTATTGTACATCCCACTAAACTAGAGTTTTAGTTCAAGTGGGAGTTTGTTGGGTTTTATGCCCTAAAACTCGTAGATAGTGAATGTAAACAAATTGTATACTTGTTTCATTAAAGTGTTATTGAGTTTCTACAATAAAGTGTTATTGTTAAATATTGCACAATTTGACCCAAATCCAATAAACTAAGATCCAAGGTTGCTTACATGTGACTTGAACTAGTATGTGGGGACATACGGGGATCGGTGTTCAAGTAACAACCTAAAAGGTCTATAGTATAGGGATAAGGATGGGTACCTTATCCTGATAACACTATGTGATACGGCCCGCTTTGTATTCGATACAGACGTATTGATCCAAGGCGTCCATGTAGGAGACATGCGAGCGGGGGTATACTATGCAATGAGTTTGCATAAGACCGGACCACGAAATAGTCAACCATTAGTTATAACACCGTTAACTAGTTAGGTTACTGTTTCAATAGGATGACCTAGGTAACTCAGTCTTAATCCTGAGTGTGTCATGAACTCCTTCTCATGAGGGATTGTCCTTTGATTAGCATGGGTGAGAGTGGCCAATACGCCGACTCAATATGCCTTCCTTTTTGGGGACAAGACCGAATGGGAGGCTGGGGACATGACAACACAAGAATGAATTCACTCCTTCCCACTTCTAGGAGAAGTAGATGAGTGTTCCCTTAAGTGGTGACTCCGGGACTTGAACAAAGGGATCCCGCCCTCTCACTGGCCCGAGAGGGACTTTCTGTTTAATGGTTGGACCATAAACATGTTGTTCATTAGAGGAGCGCTGGTACTTAAGGAGACAGATGTAACACAGGGGTAAAACGGTAATTTGACCCAACCGTGATTACGAACACTCGTGAAGGATTGACTTACCGGTATAGGTGTATATCCGTGGACACAGAAATGTTCTACAGTGAGAAGAGTTCAGTTGTGGGTCTTTAGTGGAATGACCCACAGTTAATGAATATTGGTTAACCTGATTAATGAGTTTAATCGGTTAACCTCATATCATTGGAGCTTCTGATCTGTAGGTCCATTAGGTCCCCCTGCTAGCTCGTAAAGAGTAATTAGGAATAATTATATCTTGAGAGAATTTGAATAGTTCAAATTCATATTGGGAATTAAGTTAGTTGTATGAGATACAAATTAATATAATGTATAATGATACATTAAAATATAAAGTCTAATTTGAAATTAAACTTTATTATTATGAGAGAAATAAATATTTGAAGAAGTTCAAATATCAATATTGAATTTGATTCATATTAAATTTATAGGATATAAGAGAATTGGAAGGAGTTCCAATTTTAATATGAATTTGATTCATATTATAGAATTAATTAATTGAAGGCCTGAAATTAAATATATGATATTTAATTGGGTAATTAATTAATTAACTAATAGAAGGTCTGAAATTAAATATATGATATTTAATTGGTGATTAATTAATTTAAAGAATTAATTAATTGGAAATTAATCAATTATGAAAATGATTAATTACTTATGGAAGTAATTAATCATTTATGGAAATGATTTAATCACTTACGGAAGTGATCAATCATTTATAGAAAAGATTAATCAATTATGGAATTGATTGGTTATGGAATTGATTAATTATGGAAAAGATTAAATCAATTATGGAAATAATTGATTTTAAATGAATATTTTATTCATGGCCTTTCTCCTATAAATAGAACACTAACCCTAGGGTTTATATATACAACATATGGCCACCATAAGGCCCTCTCATATTCTCTCAACTCAAGAACTTTAGGGAGAATTTTCTCTCTAGAGTTTTTTCCCATTCAAGATTAGGTAGTCCCACAACTACGTTCCTAATCTCAGAGTTATAGCGGGGAAGATCAAATGGTGGTGTTCTTCGTTGTTGCAGAGCAGTCAATAATCATTCTTGAAGTATTCAGAGTCGTCAACGGAGGTATGTTTTTCACCGCTTAACCTTTTGCCACTGTATTGGTATTTTGTAGAACAAAATTAATTTACGAACGGTCTAATTGCTTTCGCTGTAACGAAATTGGGAATTCCAATCCTTCACGAACTTGGTCCAAACTTTGCTCCATTTTGAGTTTTGGAGAGTTAGGATCTCAAAGTTCGGCCCAATTCGAGTTCTTTAGGTTGTTTAGACGACACATGGTCCAAACTTTGCTCCCTTTCAGTTTTTTAGGGCTCGGAAACCAAAGTTCGTCCCAATGAGAGTTTTTCAGATGGTTTGGACGAACTTCGTCCAAACTTTGCTCCGTTTTGAGTTTTGGAGTGTTTGGAACTCAAAGTTCGGCCCAATGAGAGTTCTTTAGGTGGTTTGGACGACACATGGTCAAAACTTTGCTCCATTTCAGTTTTTGAGAGCTCGGAACCCAAAGTTCGTCCCAATGAGAGTTTTTCATACGGTTTGGACGATCTTGGTCCAAACTTTCCTCCGTGTTGAATTTTGGAGAGTTGGAACTCAAACTTCGGCCCAATGAGAGTTCTTTAGGTTGTTTGGACGACACATGGTCCAAACTTTGCTCTGTTTCAGTTTTTGAGAACTCGGAACCAAAAGTTCGTCCCACTGAGAGTTTTTCAGATGGTTTGGACGAACTTGGTCCAAAATTTCCTCCGTTTTGAGTTTTGGAGAGTTGGAACTCAAACTTCGGCCCAATGAGAGTTTTTTAGGTTGTTTGGACGACACATGGTCCAAACTTTGCTCTGTTTCAGTTTTTGAGAACTCGGAACCAAAAGTTCGTCCCAATTAGAGTTTTTCAGATGGTTTGGACGAACTTGGTCCAAACTTTCCTCTGTTTTGAGTTTTGGAGAGTTGGAACTCAAACTTCGGACCAATGAGATTTCCTTAGGTGGTTTGGACGACAAATGGTTAAAACTTTGCTCCATTTCAATTTTTGAGAGCTCGGAACAAAACGTTCGTCCCAATGAGAGTTTTTCAGATGGTTTGGACGAACTTGGTCCAAACTTTCCTCTGTTTTGAGTTTTGGAGAGTTGGAACTCAAACTTCGGACCAATGAGATTTCCTTAGGTGGTTTGGACGACAAATGGTTAAAACTTTGCTCCGTTTCAATGTTTGAGAGCTCGGAACCCCAAAGTACGTCCCAATGAGAGTTTTTCAGATGGTTTGGACGAACTTGGTCCTAACTTTGCTCTGTTTGTGTTTTGGAGAGTTAGAAACTCAAAGTTCGGCCCAATGACAGTTCTTCAGGTGGTTTGGACGACACATGGTCCAAACTTTGCTCCGTTTCAGTTTATGAGAGTTCAGAACCCACAGTTCGTCCGAATGAGAGTTTTTCAGATGGTTTGGACGAACTTCGTCCAAACTTTGCTCCGTTTTGAGTTTTTGAGTGCTTGGAACTCAAAGTTCGGCCTAATGAGAGTTCTTTAGGTGGTTTGGACGACACATGGTAAAAAGTTTGCTCTATTTCAGTTTTTGAGAGCTCGGAACCAAAAGTTCGTCCCAATGAGAATTTTTCAGATGGTTTGGACGAACTTGGTCCAAACTTTCCTCCGTTTTGAGTTTTGGAGAGTTGGAACTCAAACTTCGGCCCAATGAGAGTTCTTTAGGTTGTTTTGACGACACATGGTCCAAACTTTGCTCTGTTTCAGTTTTTGAGAACTCGGAAACAAAAGTTCGTCCCAATGAGAGTTTTTCAGATGGTTTGGACGAACTTGGTCCAAACTTTCCTCTGTTTTGCGTTTTGGAGAGTTGGAACTCAAACTTCGGCCCAATGAGAGTTCTTTAGGTTGTTTGGAGGACACATAGTCCAAACTTTGCTCTGTTTTAGTTTTTGAGAGCTCGGAACAAAAAGTTCGTCCCAATGAGAGTTTTTCAGATGGTTTGGACGAACTTGGTCCAAACTTTCCTCTGTTTTGAGTTTTGGAGAGTTGGAACTCAAACTTCGGACCAATGAGATTTCCTTAGGTGGTTTGGACGACAAATGGTTAAAACTTTGCTCCGTTTCAATGTTTGAGAGCTCGGAACCCAAAGTACGTCCCAATGAGAGTTTTTCAGATGGTTTGGACGAACTTGGTCCTAACTTTGCTCTGTTTGTGTTTTGGAGAGTTAGAAACTCAAAGTTCGGCCCAATGACAGTTCTTCAGGTGGTTTGGACGACACATGGTCAAAACTTTGCTCCGTTTCAGTTTTGTAGAGCTCGGAACCAAAAGTTCGTCCCAATGAGAGTTTTTCAGATGGTTTGGACGAACTTGGTCCAAACTTTGCTCCGTTTTGAGTTTTTGAGAGTTTCGTAGACAAAGTTCGGCCCAATGAGAGTTCTTTAGGTTGATTGGACGACACATGGTCCAAACTTTGCTCCGTTTCAGTTTATGAGAGTTCAGAACCCAAAGTTCGTCCCAATGAGAGTTTTTCAGATCTTTGCTCCGTTTTGAGTTTTTGAGAGTTTCGAAGACAAAGTTCGGCCCAATGAGAGTTCTTTCGGTTGATTGGACGACACATGGTCCAAACTTTGCTCCGTTTCAGTTTATGAGAGTTCAGAACCCACAGTTCGTCCGAATGAGAGTTTTTCAGATGGTTTGGACGAACTTCGTCCAAACTTTGCTCCGTTTTGAGTTTTTGAGTGCTTGGAACTCAAAGTTCGGCCTAATGAGAGTTCTTTAGGTGGTTTGGACGACACATGGTAAAAAGTTTGCTCTATTTCAGTTTTTGAGAGCTCGGAACCAAAAGTTCGTCCCAATGAGAATTTTTCAGATGGTTTGGACGAACTTGGTCCAAACTTTCCTCCGTTTTGAGTTTTGGAGAGTTGGAACTCAAACTTCGGCCCAATGAGAGTTCTTTAGGTTGTTTTGACGACACATGGTCCAAACTTTGCTCTGTTTCAGTTTTTGAGAACTCGGAAACAAAAGTTCGTCCCAATGAGAGTTTTTCAGATGGTTTGGACGAACTTGGTCCAAACTTTCCTCTGTTTTGCGTTTTGGAGAGTTGGAACTCAAACTTCGGCCCAATGAGAGTTCTTTAGGTTGTTTGGAGGACACATAGTCCAAACTTTGCTCTGTTTTAGTTTTTGAGAGCTCGGAACAAAAAGTTCGTCCCAATGAGAGTTTTTCAGATGGTTTGGACGAACTTGGTCCAAACTTTCCTCTGTTTTGAGTTTTGGAGAGTTGGAACTCAAACTTCGGACCAATGAGATTTCCTTAGGTGGTTTGGACGACAAATGGTTAAAACTTTGCTCCGTTTCAATGTTTGAGAGCTCGGAACCCAAAGTACGTCCCAATGAGAGTTTTTCAGATGGTTTGGACGAACTTGGTCCTAACTTTGCTCTGTTTGTGTTTTGGAGAGTTAGAAACTCAAAGTTCGGCCCAATGACAGTTCTTCAGGTGGTTTGGACGACACATGGTCAAAACTTTGCTCCGTTTCAGTTTTGTAGAGCTCGGAACCAAAAGTTCGTCCCAATGAGAGTTTTTCAGATGGTTTGGACGAACTTGGTCCAAACTTTGCTCCGTTTTGAGTTTTTGAGAGTTTCGTAGACAAAGTTCGGCCCAATGAGAGTTCTTTAGGTTGATTGGACGACACATGGTCCAAACTTTGCTCCGTTTCAGTTTATGAGAGTTCAGAACCCAAAGTTCGTCCCAATGAGAGTTTTTCAGATCTTTGCTCCGTTTTGAGTTTTTGAGAGTTTCGAAGACAAAGTTCGGCCCAATGAGAGTTCTTTCGGTTGATTGGACGACACATGGTCCAAACTTTGCTCCGTTTCAGTTTATGAGAGTTCAGAACCCACAGTTCGTCCGAATGAGAGTTTTTCAGATGGTTTGGACGAACTTCGTCCAAACTTTGCTCCGTTTTGAGTTTTTGAGTGCTTGGAACTCAAAGTTCGGCCTAATGAGAGTTCTTTAGGTGGTTTGGACGACACATGGTAAAAAGTTTGCTCTATTTCAGTTTTTGAGAGCTCGGAACCAAAAGTTCGTCCCAATGAGAATTTTTCAGATGGTTTGGACGAACTTGGTCCAAACTTTCCTCCGTTTTGAGTTTTGGAGAGTTGGAACTCAAACTTCGGCCCAATGAGAGTTCTTTAGGTTGTTTTGACGACACATGGTCCAAACTTTGCTCTGTTTCAGTTTTCGAGAACTCGGAAACAAAAGTTCGTCCCAATGAGAGTTTTTCAGATGGTTTGGACGAACTTGGTCCAAACTTTCCTCTGTTTTGCGTTTTGGAGAGTTGGAACTCAAACTTCGGCCCAATGAGAGTTCTTTAGGTTGTTTGGAGGACACATAGTCCAAACTTTGCTCTGTTTTAGTTTTTGAGAACTCGGAACCAAAAGTTCGTCCCAATGAGAGTTTTTCAGATCGTTTGGACGAACTTGGTCCAAACTTTCCTCCGTTTTGCGTTTTGGAGAGTTGGAACTCAAACTTCGGCCCAATGAAAGTTCTTTAGGTTGTTTGGACGACACATGGTCCAAACTTTGCTCTGTTTGAGTTTTTGAGAACTCGGAACAAAAAGTTCGTCCCAATGAGAGTTTTTCAGATGGTTTGGACGAACTTTGTCCAAACTTTCCTCTGTTTTGAGTTTTGGAGAGTTGGAACTCAAACTTCGGACCAATGAGATTTCCTTAGGTGGTTTGGACGACAAATGGTTAAAACTTTGCTCCGTTTCAATTTTTGAGAGCTCGGAACCCAAAGTTCGTCCCAATGAGAGTTTTTCAGATGGTTTGGACGAACTTGGTCCTAACTTTGCTCTGTTTGAGTTTTGGAGAGTTAGAAACTCAAAGTTCGGCCCAATGACAGTTCTTCAGGTGGTTTGGACGACACATGGTCAAAACTTTGCTCCGTTTCAGTTTTGTAGAGCTTGGAACCAAAAGTTTGTTCCAATGAGAGTTTTTCAGATGGTTTGGACGAACTTGGTCCAAACTTTGCTCCGTTTTGAGTTTTTGAGAGTTTCGTAGACAAAGTTCGGCCCAATGAGAGTTCTTTAGGTTGATTGGACGACACATGGTCCAAACTTTGCTCCGTTTCAGTTTATGAGAGTTCAGAACCCAAAGTTCGTCCCAATGAGAGTTTTTCAGATGGTTTGGACGAACTTCGTCCAAACTTTGCTCCGTTTTGAGTTTTTGAGAGTTTCGAAGACAAAGTTCGGCCCAATGAGAGTTGTTTAGGTTGATTGGACGACACATGGTCCAAACTTTTCTCCGTTTCAGTTTATGAGAGCTCAGAACCCACAATTCGTCCCAATGAGAGTTTTTCAGATGGTTTGGACGAACTTCGTCCAAACTTTGCTCCGTTTTGAGTTTTTGAGTGCTTGGAACTCAAAGTTCGGCCTAATGAGAGTTCTTTAGGTGGTTTGGACGACACATGGTAAAAAGTTTGCTCTATTTCAGTTTTTGAGAGCTCGGAACCAAAAGTTCGTCCCAATGAGAGTTTTTCAGATGGTTTGGACGAACTTGGTCCAAACTTTCCTCCGTTTTGAATTTTGGAGAGTTGGAACTCAAACTTCAGCCCAATGAGAGTTCTTTAGGTTGTTTGGACGACACATGGTCCAAACTTTGCTCTGTTTCAGTTTTTGAGAACTCGGAACCAAAAGTTCGTCCCAATGAGAGTTTTTCAGATGGTTTGGACGAACTTGGTCCAAACTTTCCTCCGTTTTGAGTCTTGGAGAGTTGGAACTCAAACTTCGGCCCAATGAGAGTTCTTTAGGTTGTTTGGATGACACATGGTCCAAACTTTGCTCTGTTTCAGTTTTTGAGAACTCGGAAACAAAAGTTCGTCCCAATGAGAGTTTTTCAGATGGTTTGGACGAACTTGGTCCAAACTTTCCTCCGTTTTGAATTTTGGAGAGTTGGAACTCAAACTTCGGCCCAATGAGAGTTCTTTAGGTTGTTTGGACGACACATAGTCCAAACTTTGCTCTGTTTTAGTTTTTGAGAACTCGGAACCAAAAGTTCGTCCCAATGAGAGTTTTTCAGATGGTTTGGACGAACTTGGTCCAAACTTTCCTCCGTTTTGCGTTTTGGAGAGTTGGAACTCAAACTTCGGCCCAATGAGAGTTCTTTAGGTTGTTTGGACGACACATGGTTCAAACTTTGCTCTGTTTCAGTTTTTGAGAACTCGGAACCAAAAGTTCGTCCCAATGAGAGTTTTTCAGATGGTTTGGACGAACTTGGTCCAAACTTTCCTCTGTTTTGAGTTTTGGAGAGTTGGAACTCAAACTTCGGACCAATGAGATTTCCTTAGGTGGTTTGGACGAAAAATGGTTAAAACTTTGCTCCGTTTCAATTTTTGAGAGCTCGGAACAAAAAGTTCGTCCCAATGAGAGTTTTTCAGATGGTTTGGACGAACTTGGTCCTAACTTTGCTCTGTTTGAGTTTTGGAGAGTTAGAAACTCAAAGTTCGGCCCAATGACAGTTCTTCAGGTGGTTTGGACGACACATGGTCAAAAGTTTGCTCCGTTTCAGTTTTGTAGAGCTCGGAACCAAAAGTTCGTCCCAATGAGAGTTTTTCAGATGGTTTGGACGAACTTGGTCCAAACTTTGCTCCGTTTTGAGTTTTTGAGAGTTTCGTAGACAAAGTTCGGCCCAATGAGAGTTCTTTAGGTTGATTGGACGACACATGGTCCAAACTTTGCTCCGTTTCAGTTTATGAGAGTTCAGAACCCAAAGTTCGTCCCAATGAGAGTTTTTCAGATGGTTTGGACGAACTTCGTCCAAACTTTGCTCCGTTTTGAGTTTTTGAGAGTTTCGAAGACAAAGTTCGGCCCAATGAGCGTTCTTTAGGTTGATTGGACGACACATGGTCCAAACTTTGCTCCGTTTCAGTCTATGAGAGTTCAGAACCCACAGTTCGTCCCAATAAGAGTTTTTCAGATGGTTTGGACGAACTTCGTCCAAACTTTGCTCCGTTTTGAGTTTTTGAATGCTTGGAACTCAAAGTTCGGCCTAATGAGAGTTCTTTAGGTGGTTTGGACGACACATGGTAAAAAGTTTGCTCTATTTCAGTTTTTGAGAGCTCGGAACCAAAAGTTCGTCCCAATGAGAGTTTTTCAGATGGTTTGGACGAACTTGGTCCAAACTTTCCTCCGTTTTGAATTTTGGACAGTTGGAACTCAAACTTCGGCCCAATGAGAGTTCTTTAGGTTGTTTGGACGACACATGGTCCAAACTTTGCTCTGTTTTAGTTTTTGAGAACTCGGAACCAAAAGTTCGTCCCAATGAGAGTTTTTCAGATGGTTTGGACGAACTTTGTCCAAACTTTCCTCCGTTTTGAGTTTTGGAGAGTTGGAACTCAAACTTCGGCCCAATGAGAGTTCTTTAGGTTGTTTGGACGACACATGGTCCAAACTTTGCTCTGTTTCAGTTTTTGAGAACTCGGAAACAAAAGTTCGTCCCAATGAGAGTTTTTCAGATGGTTTGGACGAACTTGGTCCAAACGTTCCTCTGTTTTGCGTTTTGGAGAGTTGGAACTCAAACTTCGGCCCAATGAGAGTTCTTTAGGTTGTTTGGATGACACATAGTCCAAACTTTGCTCTGTTTTAGTTTTTGAGAACTCGGAACCAAAAGTTCGTCCCAATGAGAGTTTTTCAGATGGTTTGGATGAACTTGGTCCAAACTTTCCTCTGTTTTGAGTTTTGGAGAGTTGGAACTCAAACTTCGGACGAATGAGATTTCCTTAGGTGGTTTGGACGACAAATGGTTAAAACTTTGCTCCGTTTCAATTTTTGAGAGCTCGGAACCCAAAGTTCGTCCCAATGAGAATTTTTCAGATGGTTTGGACGAACTTGGTCCTAACTTTGCTCTGTCTGAGTTTTGGAGAGTTAGAAACTCAAACTTCGGCCCAATGACAGTTCTTCAGGTGGTTTGGACGACACATGGTCAAAACTTTGCTCCGTTTCAGTTTTGTAGAGCTCGGAACCAAAAGTTCGTCCCAATGAGAGTTTTTCAGATGGTTTGGACGAACTTGGTCCAAACTTTGCTCCGTTTTGAGTTTTTGAGAGTTTCGTAGACAAAGTTCGGCCCAATGAGAGTTTTTTAGGTTGATTGGACGACATATGGTCCAAACTTTGCTCCGTTTCAGTTTATGAGAGTTCAGAACCCAAAGTTCGTCCCAATGAGAGTTTTTTAGATGGTTTGGACGAACTTCGTCCAAACTTTGCTCCGTTTTGAGTTTTTGAGAGTTTCGAAGACAAAGTTCGGCCCAATGAGAGTTCTTTAGGTTGATTGGACGACACATGGTCCAAACTTTGCTCCGTTTCAGTTTATGAGAGTTCAGAACCCACAGTTCGTCCCAATGAGAGTTTTTCAGATGGTTTGGACGAACTTGGTCCAAAGTTTCCTCCGTTTTGAATTTTGGAGAGTTGGAACTCAAACTTCGGCCCAATGAGAGTTCTTTAGGTTGTTTGGACGACACATGGTCCAAACTTTGCTCTGTTTCAGTTTTTGAGAACTCGGAACCAAAAGTTCGTCCCAATGAGAGTTTTTCAGATGGTTTGGACGAACTTGGTCCAAACTTTCCTCCGTTTTGAGTTTTGGAGAGTTGGAACTCAAACTTCGGCCCAATGAGAGTTCTTTAGGTTGTTTGGACGACACATGGTCCAAACTTTGCTCTGTTTCAGTTTTTGAGAACTCGGAAACTCAAACTTTGCTCTGTTTAAGTTTTTGAGAACTCGAAAACAAAAGTTTGTCCCAATGAGAGTTTTTCAGATGGTTTGGACGAACTTGGTCCAAACTTTCCTCTGTTTTGCGTTTTGGAGAGTTGGAACTCAAACTTCGGCCCAATGAGAGTTCTTTAGGTTGTTTGGACGACACATAGTCCAAACTTTGCTCTGTTTTAGTTTTTGAGAACTCGGAACCAAAAGTTCGTCCCAATGAGAGTTTTTCAGATGGTTTGGACGAACTTGGTCCAAACTTTCCTCCGTTTTGCGTTTTGGAGAGTTGGAACTCAAACTTCGGCCCAATGACAGTTCTTTAGGTTGTTTGGACGACACATGGTCCAAACTTTGCTCTGTTTCAGTTTTTGAGAACTCGGAACAAAAAGTTCATCCCAATGAGAGTTTTTCAGATGGTTTGGACGAACTTGGTCCAAACTTTCCTCTGTTTTGAGTTTTGGAGAGTTGGAACTCAAACTTCGGACCAATGAGATTTCCTTAGGTGGTTTGGACGACAAATGGTTAAAACTTTGCTCCGTTTCAATTTTTGAGAGCACGGAACCCAAAGTTCGTCCCAATGAGAGTTTTTCAGATGGTTTGGACGAACTTGATCCAAACTTTCCTCTGTTTTGAGTTTTGGAGAGTTGGAACTCAAACTTCGGACCAATGAGATTTCCTTAGGTGGTTTGGACGACAAATGGTTAAAACTCTCCTCCGTTTCAATTTTTGAGAGCTCGGAACCCAAAGTTCGTCCCAATGAGAGTTTTTCAGATGGTTTGGACGAACTTGGTCCAAACTTTGCTCCGTTTTGAGTTTTGGAGTGTTCTGAACTCAAAGTTCGGCCCAATGAGAGTTCTTTAGGTGGTTTGGACGACACATGGTCAAAAGTTTGCTCCATTTCAGTTTTTGAGAGCTCGGAACCCAAAGTTTTTCCCAATGAGAGTTTTTCATATGGTTTGGACGAACTTGGTCCAAACTTTGCTCCGTTTTGAGTTTTGGAGAGTTTGGAACTCAAAGTTCGTCCCAATGAGTGTTTTTCATCTGGGTTGAACGAACTTGGTCCAAACTTTTCTCCGTTTTTAGTTTTGGAGAGTTTTGAACTCAATGTTCGGCCCAATGACAGTTCTTACGGTGGTTTGGACGAGACATGGTCAAAACTTTGCTCCGTTTCAGTTTTGTAGAGCTCGGAACCCAGAGTTCGTCCCAATGAGTGTTTTTCATATGGGTTGGACGAACTTGGTCCAAACTTTTCTCCGTTTTGAGTTTTGGAGAGTTTGGAACTCAAAGTTCTGCCCAATGACAGTTCTTACGGTAGTTTTGACGACACATGGTCAAAACTTTGCTCCGTTTAAGTTTTGTAGAGCTCGGAACCCAAAGTTCGTCCCAATGAGTGTTTTTCATATGGTTTGGACGAACTTTGTCCAAACTTTTCTCCGTTTGAGTTTCGGAGAGTTAGGAACTCAAAGTTCGGCCCAATGGCAGTTCTTTAGGTGGTTTGAACAACACATGGTCAAAACGTTGCTCCGTTTCAGTTTTGTAGAGCTCGGAACCCAAAGTTCGTCCCAATGAAAGTTTTTCAGATTGTTTGGACGAACTTGGTCCAAACTTTGCTCCGTTTTGAGTTTTTGAGAGTTTCGAAGACAAAGTTCGGCCCAATGAGAGTTATTTAGGTTTATTGGACGACACATGGTCCAAACTTTGCTCCGTTTCAGTTTATGATAGCTCAGAACCCAAAGTTCGTCCCAATGAGAGTTTTTCAGATGGTTTGGACGAGCTTGGTCCAAACTTTGCTCCATTTTGAGTTTTTGAGAGTTTCGAACATAGTTCGGCCCAATGAAAGTTCTTTAGGTTGATTGGACGACACATGATCCAAACTGATAAGAATCATGGTGCTCCACACTTTCCAATTGGACCTATTACACGCGCCAAGGCTAAGAAGCTTCAACAAGCATTCTTCATTCACATTCAGAATTGGTTAGGTTTAGTTCCACATTCATTTCACATGCTGCAAATTAACCCAAGAGAGGACGACGCTGTGAAAGTCAACGTTTGCAAGATTGACGTTGCACCGACCTTTTGAAGTTTCCTTTGTTATTTCAATTTATCAACTTTTGTTTGTAATTTTTTGAACTTTTGGGCTTCCAAAAACGTGGATTCAAGGTTAGATTCATTAGTGGGGAGTTACTTTGTAGGCCAATTACAGTCATGAATGCTTTGTAGGTTTTACTTTTGGGATTTGAAAGGTTGGGGGTTTCATTCACACAAAGGCTATAAAAAGCCTCATTCTAGCATGTAAAATTGAGATTAAGTTGAATGAAAAGTGTTCTCTCATATTTGAGACTTTTCTTAGAAATCCCTTTTCTAGGATTCTTGCAATTCTTGTGATAGATTGCATTTTGAGCCATTCAATCCGGCCTTGATCAAGTTTGATTGTGGAATGACTCAATCTAGAACAAGATTTCCAATCTTGCTTCTAGATCATTGATCATAAGAGGTAATCAATTTCTAGCCTTTTCTCTTGGTTGGTTCTAATTTGTGTAAGGAGGTGTTAATCTCTTTGTTTCAAGGGTTCTTGCTCCACAAAAGCTTGGATCTTTGGGCTGAGAATTAGGGTTTCCTTATCATTTTGGTATCAGAGCCTAGGTTGCATCTTTGTGACCTACTCTAGAATTTATTCTATCTTCCATTCCTATTGTTCATTGTTTTGTTTTTTCTTTGTTTCATATTCTGTCCATCTTGTTCGTTTCTTTCATTTCATCCATTGTTCTTCATCTTTTGATTCTAATCTCATTTTCATCTTAAAGATCACGTGGAGATCTTGAAAAGCAAAAAAAAAAAAAAAAAAGGAGAAAAAAAAATTCAGAAGTTGTTCATGTTCAGTTCTTGTTCATGCCCATTTGTATTCAATCAGCATCAATTTGCACGAATTTGATGAGCTTCAATTCAATTTGCAATTAATTTGTTTTGTGACTGTCCAAATTCCTAGCTGCAGAATTTAATGCATCTAATGTCTATTCAAAGTCATTCATAAAGTCCGAATTTGAACGTTTGGCCTTCAGTGAAAAGTTAGATCTTCATGTTATCTTTCAAAGTGAAGAAGGGAATTTACTCCAAATCCTAACATAAGACATTCGTTTTTGGAATTCCATCTCAGTGTGCAGTTTTACCCGAAAAAATCCAGATTTGCTTCATACATTGTTCTTTTCAGATTTGAAAGAATTTGTCCTTAAAATTTGTTTCCTTTGCTTCAAAAAGTCTAATTCCATCATATTTAGAGCTTTCTCTTTATTTGTATGCCTTTTATCTCTGAATTCCGTAGAAGACATCTTGTCTTTGTGTCCTTCCTTGTTTGACTATTTCTTTGTTTTTTTTGATCTAGTTTGTTGTTATTTCATAATTTATCTTGTCTTGGTTGTGTTGTAAAGCTCACTATTACAAGAATCGCTCAAACCTATTAGCCTACCCAATATCATCATTTAGTCACTTTCCCAAATAGCCTACCTTTGTGTGATAAACACGAGTGTTCCGAGTGAAAATCAGTGAGTTGAGTGTGTGAGGTCCTAAACATATTTATCTACTGTTTATACATCATCATGAGTCAAGATGGGGGAAATGGAGGGGAGATTAGTGAAGCTAGGTGGAGAGAGGCACAAATTGGGGCTATTACTCGTTTAACCCAAGTAATAAGTACCTTGGAAGAACGGATGGGGCGAATGGAAGTAGGATTAGGAAATCTTCAAGGTAGGGAAGTTAATGAAGGAGTTGAAAATGAAGAGGAAGATGACAATGTAACCCTTATAGTCGGGCACAATCCAAGGGGAGGGAGAGGTGTAGGCCGGGGTAGAGGAACGGGACGAAGAGTGGGAAGAGAAATTTTACCACCAAGAAGGGTTGAGAGGGAGTACCAATATGAGAGAGAAGAGAGAGGAGCTGGGGGAGTGAAGCTTAAAATCCCACCATTTCATGGGAGGTCTGATCCGGAGGAGTATTTGCAATATGAGAGCAAAATTGAGCATGTATTTGATTGCAACAATTTTAGTGAAGAAAGAAACTTGAAACTTGTTGTGGCTGAATTTTGTGATTATGCCAATATTTGGTGGACCTCTTTGAAATCAGAATGGAGAAGAAACTATGAGGATCCAATTGAAACATGGGAGGAATTAAAGGCCTTAATGAGGAAGAGATACATTCCTAAGCATTATTCCCGAGAACTCAAGCAAAAGCTCTATGCTTTGCAACAAGGATCCAAAAGTGTGGAAGATTATTACAAAGAAATGGTGGCCCTTATGAATAGAGCTGGCATTGATGAAGATGAGGAGGATACAATGGCTAGGTTCCTTGGCGGGTTGAACCGACCATTGGCTCATCAAGTGGATAGACAAACTTATTTCGATATGAAAGAGTTGTTACACCTTGCTGTCAAAATTGAAGGCCAATTAGCTTGGGAGAAGGAGAACTCCAAGATGTATAATTCTTCTAAGTCTACTTCTTTTTCTACTAATACTTGGAAAAAGAATGCAGATTTCAAACCTCGAGGGAAGTATGAGCATGATACAAAGGACAAGCCCGAGAGCTCCAAGGGCAAGGAAAAAGTGGAGGGATCTAAAGAGGTTCGAGAGAGAAATAGAGACATCAAATGTTGGAAATGTCAAGGGATTGGTCATATTAGTCGTGACTGTCCAAACAAGAGAGTCATGATCATTAAGAATGGAGAAGTTGTTACGGATGATGAGGGAAGTGACCAAGATGAGCTAATTGAAGATGAATTCCAAGAGGATGAGGAGGAATTGGAAGATGGGAGTCATTTGGCGCTTGTTACAAGGAGACTTCTTAACACTCAAGTTAAGGAGAATGATGTTGATGACCAAAGAGACAACCTATTCCACACACGGTGTTTAGTTAATGGGACTCCTTGTAGTCTTGTTATTGACAGCGGAAGTTGCACCAATGTAGTAAGCACATTCTTGATCAAAAGGTTGCAAATTCCAACTCAACACCATCCTAAGCCTTACAAACTTCAGTGGCTCAATGATAGTGGAACAATGAAGGTCGTTTCTCAAGCTTTAATTTGTTTTACCTTGGGAAAGTATAAAGATGAGGTTTTATGTGATGTATTACCTATGCATGCTGGTGACATCTTACTTGGCCGACCTTGGCAATTTGATAGGAAGGTCATCTATGATGGTTATTTGAATAGGTATTCTTTTACCAAAGATGGTAGAAAAACAACACTTGTACCTTTGCGTTCCGAATATGTATTTGCTGATCAATTAAAGTTGGAGAGAAAAAGAAAAGAGTTTGAAGAAAAAGAATTGAAAGAAAAGAAAGAAATGAGTGAAAAAATAGAGAAAAATCAGAAAGAGAAAAAAAGTGGAGAAAAGAGTGAAAAAAGAGATGAAATTGAAAAAAAAGGAAAGAAAGTCAGTTGTTTGGCTAAAGTGGGAGAGGTGAGAAGAGCAATGTTTTCCCAAAAACCAATATTTGTACTTATGTACAAGGAAGGGTATTTGGCCTCTAACGGTAACAATTTGCCTTTGCCTAGTTTGTTTCAACCTCTTTTGCAGGAATTTGAGGACGTGTTCCAAGATGAGATCCCTGAAGGATTACCTCCACTTAGAGGTATTGAACATAAAATAGACTTTATCCCGGGGGCTACAATTCCAAATAGGCCAGCTTATAGAGCAAATCCAACTGAGACAAAGGAAATTCAAAGGCAAGTGGAGGAGCTCATAGAGAAGGGCTGTGTACGAGAAAGTTTGAGTCCATGTTCTGTACCGGTCATATTGGTGCCAAAGAAGGATGGAACTTGGCGCATGTGTGTGGACTGCAGAGCCATCAATAAAATCACTGTAAAGTATCGTCACCCTATTCCTAGGCTAGATGATATGCTTGATGAATTGCATGGTTCTTGTTTATTTACAAAGATTGATTTGAAATCTGGATATCATCAAATTAGGATGCATGTAGGAGATGAATGGAAAACAGCTTTCAAAACTAAGTTTGGATTGTATGAATGGCTTGTTATGCCTTTTGGGTTAACTAATGCTCCTAGTACATTTATGCGCTTAATGAATCATGTTTTGAGAGAATACTTGAGGAAGTATGTTGTTGTGTATTTTGATGATATTTTGATTTATTCAAAGAATTTGGTTGAGCATGTGGAGCATGTTAGGTCAGTTTTGATTACACTTAGAAAAGAGAGGCTTTATGCTAATTTTAATAAGTGTAGCTTTTGCATGGAAAAGGTTAACTTTCTTGGCTTCATAGTTAGTAAGAATGGAGTAGAAGTAGATGAAGAGAAAGTTAAGGCAATAAGGGATTGGCCAACACCAAAAAATGCAAATGAGGTTAGGAGTTTTCATGGTCTAGCTAGCTTCTATAGAAGGTTTATAAAGGACTTTAGTACCATAGCTGCACCATTGAATGACTTAGTGAAAAAGAATGTTGTATTTGAATGGGGGGAAATGCAAGAGAGAGCTTTCAATGAACTGAAGGAAAAATTAACCAATGCACCATTACTTGTTTTGCCTAACTTTGATAAGACTTTTGAAATTGAGTGTGATGCAAGTGGTTTGGGCATAGGTGCTGTTTTAATGCAAGATGGAAAACCCTTAATGTATTTTAGTCAAAAACTAAATGGGGCAGCATTGAACTATCCTACCTATGATAAAGAATTGTTTGCTTTAGTTCGTACATTGCAGGTATGGCAACACTACCTATGGCCGAGAGAGTTTGTGATCCACACTGATCATGAAAGCTTGAAGCATCTTAAAGAACAAAGCAAGTTGAATCGTAGGCATGCAAAGTGGGTAGAATTTATTGAGACATTTCCCTACGGTATCAAATATAAGCAAGGTAAAGACAATGTGGTGGCTGATGCATTGTCAAGAAGGTACAATCTTTTTACTTCTCTTAGTGCAAAAATTCTTGGATTTGAGCATGTTAAGGAGTTATACAAAGATGACCCTGACTTTGGAACTATTTATGCATCTTGTCTTGCTGGGAAAGCCATGGATGATTATTATGTGTTTCATGACTTTTTGTTTAAGAAAAGTAAGCTTTGTGTTCCTAAATGTTCTATAAGAGATTTGCTTGTGAAAGAAGCCCATGGGGATGGATTGATGGGGCATTTTGGGATTCATAAAACTTATGATATGTTGCATGAACACTTCTTTTGGCCTAAAATGAAACATGATGTGCATAAGATTTGTAGCCAATGTTTTAAATGCAAAGAGGCTAAGTCTAGATCACAACCAAATGGATTGTATACTCCCTTGAATGTACCTAATGAACCTTGGACTAATATATCTATGGATTTTGTTCTTGGTTTGCCTCAGACTAAAAAGGGTAAAGATAGTATTTTTGTTGTTGTGGATAGATTTAGTAAAATGGCTCATTTTATAGCATGTAACAAGACGGATGATGCAAAGCATGTGGTTGATTTATTCTTTAGGGAAGTGGTAAGATTACATGGAATTCCTAGAACTATTGTTAGTGATAGGGATGTTAAATTTTTAAGCCACTTTTGGAAGGTGTTGTGGGGAAAGTTGGGTACTAAATTGTTGTTCTCAACTACATGTCATCGTCAAACTGATGGGCAAACCGAGGTAGTTAATAGAACATTGGGCGCTTTGCTTAGGGCTATTATTTCTAAGAATATTAAGTCTTGGGAAGACTGTTTGCCATTTGTTGAGTTTGCATATAATAGAGCAATTCATAGTACAACACATTGTTCTCCTTTTGAGGTTGTTTATGGATTCAATCCACTTACACCTCTTGATTTGCTTCCTATTCCTTCTAATAATTTTGTGAGTGATGCAGCCACAAGTAAGGCCGATTTGATCAAAAACTTGCACAAAGAGGTCAAGGAGAGGATTGAGAAACAGAATTCGAAAGTCACCTCACGAATTAACAAAGGACGGAAAGAACTCATTTTTCAACCGGGTGATTGGGTTTGGGTGCATTTTCGCAAGGAGCGTTTTCCCTCGAAACGGAAGACAAAGTTACATCCAAGAGGGGATGGTCCATATCAAGTTCTTGAAAGAATTAACAACAATGCCTACAAGATTGATCTGCCAGGAGAATTTTCAGTAAGTTCTACATTCAATGTTGCTGACTTGAGTCCTTTTTGTTTCAGTTTTTGAGAACTCGGAACAAAAAGTTCGTCCCAATGAGAGTTTTTCAGATGGTTTGGACGAACTTGGTCCAAACTTTCCTCCGTTTTGAGTTTTGGAGAGTTGGAACTCAAACTTCGGCCCATTGAGAGTTCTTTAGGTGGTTTGGACGACACATGGTGAAAACTTTGCTCCGTTTGTGTTTTTGAGAGCTCGGAACCCGAAGTTTGTCCTAATGAGAGTTTTTCAGATGGTTTGGACGAACTTGGTCAAAACTTTGCTCCGTTTTGAGTTTTTGAGAGTTTCGAAGACAAAGTTCGGCCCAATGAGAGTTCTTTAGGTTGATTGGACGACACATGGTCCAAACATAGCTCCGTTTCAGTTTATGAGAGTTCAGAACCCAAAGTTCGTCCCAATGAGAGTTTTTCAGATGGTTTGGACGAACTTGGTCCAAACTTTGCTCCGTTTTGAGTTTTTGAGTGTTTGGAACTCAAAGTTCGGCCTAATGAGAGTTCTTTAGGTGGTTTGGACGACACATGGTAAAAAGTTTGCTCTATTTCAGTTTTTGAGAGCTCGGAACCCAAAGTTCGTCCCAATGAGAGTTTTTCAGATGGTTTGGACGAACTTGGTCCAAACTTTGCTCCGTTTTGAGTTTTGGAGTGTTTGGAACTCAAAGTTCGGCCCAATGAGAGTTCTTTAGGTGGTTTGGATGACACATGGTCAAAAGTTTGCTCCATTTCAGTTTTTGAGAGCTCGGAACCCAAAGTTCGTCCCAATGAGAGTTTTTCATGTGGTTTGGACGAACTTGGTCCAAACTTTTCTCCGTTTTGAGTTTTGGAGAGTTTGGAACACAAAGTTCGGCCCAATGACAATTCTTTCGGCGGTTTGGATGACACATTGTCAAAACTTTGCTCCGTTTCAGTTTTGTAGAGCTCGGAACCCAAAGTTCGTCCCAATGAGTGTTTTTCATATGGGTTGGACAAACTTGGTCCAAACTTTTCTCCGTTTTGAGTTTTGGAGAGTTTGGAACTCAAAGTTCGTCCCAATGACAGTTCTTACGGTGGTTTTGACGACACATGGTCAAAACTTTGCTCCGTTTCAGTTTTGTAGAGCTCGGAACCCAAAGTTCGTCCCAATGAGTGTTTTTCATATGGGTTGGACGAACTTGGTCCAAACTTTTCTCCGTTTTGAGTTTTGGAGAGTTTGGAACTCAAAGTTCGGCCCAATGACAGTTCTTACGGTGGTTTTGACGACACATGGTCAAAACTTTGCTCCGTTTCAGTTTTGTAGAGCTCGGAACCCAAAGTTCGTCCCAATGAGTGTTTTTCATATGGTTTGGACGAACTTGGTCCAAACTTTTCTCCGTTTGAGTTTCGGAGAGTGAGGAACTCAAAGTTCGGCCCAATGGCAGTTCTGTAAACCCGAGACTTTCCTTAGATAATTTTCTCTTGTCATCTATTGGTGGTTTCATTGTTGGACTAAGTTGTTGGAAATTATCAATTTAAAAAGAATGGAAATAAAGAAGAAAGAAAAGGAAAAGGAAAAGAAATCAGCAAAACAAAAGAAAATGAGTGGGAATGGACAGCAGAAAAACCCACCACCGACTAGACTTTTTATGAGCCCATTTTCATTTCATTTCTCATCTTTTTCCACCCAAACTTTCAGAGCACTTTAAGGAGAGAGTGAAGGAGGAAGAAGAAGAAGAATTTCGTGGTTTTGAGGTTGAAGAAGATAGGAAAATCGCATGCAAAGCCAGCCATAGCAGAATCTGGGTGCAAAACTGTCAACCTCTGGTTTTTGATTCGGTTTGAGCTACACAGAAGGAACTAAGAGGTGAGGTTTGATTTTCTAGAAAGTTAGTTCATTTTCTAGCAAATTTCATGAAGGAAGCTTGAGCTAAATCGTATGAGAAGTTAATGGTTTTTGGAATGGAAAACAGAGCACAGGATTTTCGAGCAAACCAGGAGGATCTCTGGTGTTCTCTGGTTTTTTGAGCATTCGGGGGTGTACAAGTCGAATAAGAATCTCTATTTGGTATGGTTGGAAAGCTTATTCAATTTCCTACAACCTTCATGAAGATTTCGTGAGCCAAAAAAGACTTTAAGTAGGGTTAATTTCAGGAGTTATATAAAGGGTAGCAGGGAACCTCGAATCTGTGTTGTCTGTGTTCAGGGCAATTCTGGGCAAATCGGTTGGGAATCGCATTTTCATTTCTGCAGGTAAGTTGTAGAGTGTTCGAAAATGAAGAGTTTGATGTGTATTTCATTAATTTTGGTTAAGTATTGAGGAAGTTATGGGTGTTGGAAGTTAGGGTATAGAATCTGGAAAATCTGGAAACGTAGAATGTGAATGTGATGCTTAATCCAATTGTTTAAAAATTCATGAGCATGGAAAGACAAAGCTATCTATGGTTCTAATGCTCGGTTTTGGTTATTTGACAGGCCAAGAGGAAATAGGTCGAGTCTACAAACCGGGGAACTAGATAAGACAGTGAGTGACAAAATGAATTTCGAAAATTGTTTCCAACGGTTGTTCATGTTTAGACGTTTTATATGCTTTAGCATGAATGATATATGATTTTTATGAACGGTTTCAAGCATAAGTTTTGAGCTCAGATTTTCTAACGAGGTTTATATACGAGCACGTGGCTAATGACTTTATGAAAAGTAGCTGAAACGATATCTTTTAAAGTAAAGTATGGATTAGCAAGTACTTTTAAACGATTTTCAGTTTTTCACGAGCAAGCTGAGTAAGCTTAAGTTTTACGAAATATAACGATAAGCAGGCATGTTTTAATGTTTTCATGTGATTTTCTGAGATTTCTATTGACTACATGACTGAGATATTGAGCCCGAGGCTATATGGTACCGTGTGCTCACAGGTTATATTCCGTTGTTGACGTTGAGTGTACTCCGTGACAACGATGCTGTCGTGAGTGCTGGGCGGGCCCCACTACGACAAAGATGATGGGAGTGCTGGGTGGGCCCCACTACATCGTAGGACTAGTAAACGTTGGTTGTACTGGGCGTGCCCTACACAACGTAGATCGGTCATGTTAGTTAAAACATTTGATGTACTTGGTATGCCTTGCTAGATTTTTAATGACGAACTTGCGAGATATTTTAGAAAGCCTTTTTCATTACACGTTTATGTTAAACGTTTTGATTGAGCATATTTATACGTTTAAAGGTTTATCACGTGTTTGACTTCCGGATTTAGAGTTTTAAAGTTAGTCACTCACTGGGCTTCGTAGCTCATTCTTTCAAAATGTTTTTCCACTTTCACGTAGAGATCGAGCTCCCGGTGCCTGATACACTGCCAACGTCTGCTGAAAGCTCCAGAACAAGCTCCAGTACGTGGGTGGAGTTGTATATTCAGTCTGTTCATATTGTAAATGTTTTGTAAGGATTGGATAATATAGTCCTAGAGGTCGTGGTTGTATAAACCCTAGTTGTATATGTTTTTGGTTGTGACATCTATATAAGGTTATAATCCGAACCAAGTTATGTCAGGGCGACACCTTGTGTTTGCTAAAAGTTTTTTTCCAGGGATTCCGCTGTGTTCTGTTTCATGTAGAATGTTTTATATCTATGATTCGTATGTTTATCAGGTTCAACGTTCAGGAGGGTCAGCGGGTATCGTTAGAGGAGGACGATGTCCGTTGGCTTCACGCCATCTTTCGGGCTAAGCTAGCAGGTGGTCCGGGAGGGGGTGTGACAAGTTCTTTAGGTGGTTTGAACAACACATGGTCAAAACGTTGCTCCGTTTCAGTTTTGTAGAGCTCGGAACCCAAAGTTCATCCCAATGAAAGTTTTTCAGATGGTTTGGATGAACTTGGTCAAAACTTTGCTCCGTTTTGAGTTTTTGAGAGTTTCGAAGACAAAGTTCGGCCCAATGAGAGTTCTTTAGGTTTATTGGACGACACATGGTCCAAACTTTGCTCCGTTTCAGTTTATGACAGCTCAGAACCCAAGTTCGTCCCAATGAGAGTTTTTCAGATGGTTTGGACGAACTTGGTCCAAACTTTGCTCCGTTTTGAGTTTTTGAGAGTTTCGAACACCAAGTTCGGCCCAATGAGAGTTCTTTAGGTTGATTAGACGACACATGATCCAAACTTTGCTCTGTTTCAGTTTTTGAGAGCTCAGAACCCAAAGTTCGTCCCAATGAGAGTTTTTCAGATGGTTTGGACGAACTTGGTCCAAACATTGCTCCGTTTTGAGTTTTGGAGTGTTTGGAACTCAAAGTTCGGCCCAATGAGAGTTCTTTAGGTGGTTTGGAAGACACATGGTCAAAAGTTTGCTCCATTTAAGGTTTTGAGAGCTCGGAACCCAAAGTTCGTCCCAATGAGAGTTTTTCATATGGTTTGGACGAACTTGGTCCAAACTTTGCTCCGTTTTGAGTTTTGGAAAGTTTGGAACTCAAAGTTCAGCCCAATGAGAGTTCTTTAGGTGGTTTGGACGACACATGGTTAAAACTTTGCTCCGTTTCAATTTTTGAGAGCTCGGAACCCAAAGTTCGTCCCAATGAGAGTTTTTCAGATGGTTTGGACGAACTTGGTCCTAACTTTGCTCCGTTTGAGTTTTGGAGAGTTAGGAACTCAAAGTTCGGCCGAATGACAGTTCTTCAGGTGGTTTGGACGACACATGGTCAAAACTTTGCTCCATTTCAGTTTTGTAGAGCTCGGAACCCAAAGTTCGTCCCAATGAGAGTTTTTCAGATGGTTTGGACGAACTTGGTCCAAACTTTGCTTCGTTTAGAGTTTTTGAGAGTTAGGAAGTCAAAGTTCGGCCCAATTCGAGTTCTTTAGGTTGTTTGGACGACACATGGTCCAAACTTTGCTCCGTTTCAGTTTTTGAGAGCTTGGAACCCAAAGTTCATCCCAATGAGTGTTTTTCATATCGTTTGGACGAACTTGGTCCAAACTTTGCTCCGTTTGAGTTTTGGAGTGTTAGGAACTAAAAGTTCGGCCCAATGACAGTTCTTTAGGTGGTTTGAACGACACATGGTCATAATGTTGCTCCGTTTCAGTTTTGTAGAGCTCGGAACCCAAAGTTCGTCCCAATGAGTGTTCTTCAGATGGTTTGGACGAACTTGGTCAAAACTTTGCTCCGTTTTGAGTTTTTGAGAGTTTCGAAAACAAAGTTCGGCTCAATGAGAGTTCTTTAGATTGATTGGACGACACATGGTCCAAACTTTGCTCCGTTTCAGTTTATGAGAGCTCAGAACCCAATGTTCATCCCAATGAGAGTTTTTCAGATGGTTTGGACGAACTTGGTCCAAACTTTGCTCCGTTTTGAGTTTTTTACTGTTTGGAACTCAAAGTTCGGCCTAATCTTTAGGTGGTTTAGACGACACATGGTCAAAAGTTTGCTCTATTTCAGTTTTTGAGAGCTCGGAACCCAAAGGTCGTCCCAATGAGAGTTTTTCATATGGTTTGGACAAACTTGGTCCAAACTTTGCTCCGTTTTGAGTTTTGGAGAGTTTGGAACTCAAAGTTCGGTCCAATGAGAGTTCTTTAGGTTGTTTGGACGACACATGGTTAAAACTTTACTCCGTTTCAATTTTTGAGAGCTCGGAACCCAAAGTTCGTCCCAATGAGAGTTTTTCAGATGGTTTGGACGAACTTGGTCCAAACTTTGCTTCGTTTAGAGTTTTTGAGAGTTAGGAAGTCAAAGTTCGGCCCAATTCGAGTTCTTTAGGTTGTTTGGACGACACATGGTCCAAACTTTGCTCCGTTTCAGTTTTTGAGAGCTTGGAACCCAAAGTTCATCCCAATGAGTGTTTTTCATATCGTTTGGACGAACTTGGTCCAAACTTTGCTCCGTTTGAGTTTTGGAGTGTTAGGAACTAAAAGTTCGGCCCAATGACAGTTCTTTAGGTGGTTTGAACGACACATGGTCATAATGTTGCTCCGTTTCAGTTTTGTAGAGCTCGGAACCCAAAGTTCGTCCCAATGAGAGTTCTTCAGATGGTTTGGACGAACTTGGTCAAAACTTTGCTCCGTTTTGAGTTTTTGAGAGTTTCGAAAACAAAGTTCGGCTCAATGAGAGTTCTTTAGATGGATTGGACGACACATGGTCCAAACTTTGCTCCGTTTCAGTTTATGAGAGCTCAGAACCCAATGTTCGTCCCAATGAGAGTTTTTCAGATGGTTTGGACGAACTTGGTCCAAACTTTGCTCCGTTTTGAGTTTTTGACTGTTTGGAACTCAAAGTTCGGCCTAATCTTTAGGTGGTTTAGACGACACATGGTCAAAAGTTTGCTCTATTTCAGTTTTTGAGAGCTCGGAACCCAAAGGTCGTCCCAATGAGAGTTTTTCATATGGTTTGGACGAACTTGGTCCAAACTTTGCTCCGTTTTGAGTTTTGGAGAGTTTGGAACTCAAAGTTCAGTCCAATGAGAGTTCTTTAGGTTGTTTGGACGACACATGGTTAAAACTTTACTCCGTTTCAATTTTTGAGAGCTCGGAACCCAAAGTTCGTCCCAATGAGACTTTTTCAGATGGTTTGGACGAAGTTGGTCCAAACTTTGCTTCGTTTAGAGTTTTTGAGAGTTAGGAAGTCAAAGTTCGGCCCAATTCGAGTTCTTTAGGTTGTTTGGACGACACATGGTCCAAACTTTGCTCCGTTTCAGTTTTTGAGAGCTTGGAACCCAAAGTTCATCCCAATGAGTGTTTTTCATATCGTTTGGACGAACTTGGTCCAAACTTTGCTCCGTTTGAGTTTTGGAGTGTTAGGAACTAAAAGTTCGGCCCAATGACAGTTCTTTAGGTGGTTTGAACGACACATGGTCATAATGTTGCTCCGTTTCAGTTTTGTAGAGCTCGGAACCCAAAGTTCGTCCCAATGAGAGTTCTTCAGATGGTTTGGACGAACTTGGTCAAAACTTTGCTCCGTTTTGAGTTTTTGAGAGTTTCGAAAACAAAGTTCGGCTCAATGAGAGTTCTTTAGATTGATTGGACGACACATGGTCCAAACTTTGCTCCGTTTCAGTTTATGAGAGCTCAGAACCCAATGTTCGTCCCACTGAGAGTTTTTCAGATGGTTTGGACGAACTTGGTCCAAACTTTTCTCCGTTTTGAGTTTTTGACTGTTTGGAACTCAAAGTTCGGCCTAATCTTTAGGTGGTTTGGACGACACATGGTCAAAAGTTTGCTCTATTTCAGTTTTTGAGAGCTTGGAACCCAAAGGTCGTCCCAATGAGAGTTTTTCATATGGTTTGGACGAACTTGGTCCAAACTTTGCTCCGTTTTGAGTTTTGGAGAGTTTAGAACTCAAAGTTCGGTCCAATGAGAGTTCTTTAGGTTGTTTGGACGACACATGGTTAAAACTTTGCTCCGTTTCAATTTTTGAGAACTCGGAACCCAAAGTTCGTCCCAATGAGAGATTTTCAGATGGTTAGGACGAACTTGGTCCTAACTTTGCTCCGTTTGAGTTTTGGAGAGTTAGGAACTCAAAGTTCGGCCGAATGAGAGTTCTTCAGGTGGTTTGGACGACAAATGGTCAAAACTTTGCTCCATTTCAGTTTTGTAGAGCTCGGAACCCAAAGTTCGTCCCAATGAGAGTTTTTCAGATTGTTTGGACGAACTTGGTCCAAAGTTTGCTCCGTTTTGAGTTTTGGAGAGTTAGGAACTCAAAAGTTTGGCCCAATTCGAGTTCTTTAGGTTGTTTGGACGACACATGGTCCAAACTTTGCTCCGTTTCAGTTTTTTAGAGCTCGGAACCCAAAGTTCGTCTCAATGAGAGTGTTTCATATGGTTTGGACGAACTTGGTCCAAACTTTGCTTCGTTTTGAGTTTTGGAGAGTTAGGAACTCAAAGTTCGGCCCAATTCGAGTTCTTTAGGTTGTTTGGACGAACTTGGTCAAAACTTTGCTCCGTTTTGAGTTTTTGAGAGTTTCGAAGACAAAGTTCGGCTCAATGAGAGTTCTTTAGGTTGATTGGATGACACATGGTCCAAACTTTGCTCCGTTTCAGTTTGTGAGAGCTCAGAACCCAATGTTCGTCCCAATGAGAGTTTTTCAGATGGTTTGGACGAACATGGTCCAAACTTTGCTCCGTTCAAAGTTTTTGAGTGTTTGGAACTCAAAGTTCGGCCTAATGAGAGTTCTTTAGGTGGTTTGGACGACACATGGTAAAAAGTTTGCTCTATTTCAGTTTTTGAGAGCTCGGAACCTAAAGTTCGTCCCAATGAGAGTTTTTCATATGGTTTGCATGAACTTGGTCCAAACTTTGCTCTGTTTTGAGTTTTGGAGAGTTTGGAACCCAAAGTTCGGCCCAATGAGAGTTCTTTAGGTGGTTTGGACGACACATGGTTAAAACTTTTCTCCGTTTCCATTTTTGAGAGCTCGGAACCTAAAGTTCGTCCCAATGAGAGTTTTTCAGATGGTTTGGACGAACTTGGTCCTAACTTTACTCCGTTTGAGTTTTGGAGAGTTTGGAACTCAAATTTCGGCCCAATGAGTTTGAGTTCCAAGACAAAGTTCGGCCCAATGAGTTTGATTTCCAATGAAACTTAAACGGAGCAAAGTTTTGACCATGTGTCGTCCAAACCACCTAAAGAACTCTCATTGGGACGAACTTTGAGTTCCAAACTCTCCAAAACTCAAAACGTAGCAAAGTTTGGACCAAGTTCGTCCAAACCATCTAAAAAACTATCATTATGACGAAGTTTTAGTTCCGAGCTCTCTGAAACTAAAACGGGGCAAAGTTTTGACCATGTGTCGTCCAAACAACCTAAAGATCTCTAATGGGGCCGAACGTTGAGTTCCAAACTCTCCAAAACACAAAACGGAGAAAAGTTTGGGCCAAGTTCGTCAAAACCATCTGAAAAACTCTCATTGGGACGAACTTTGGGTTCCGAGCTCTCAAGAACTGAAACGGAGAAAAGTTTGGACCATGTGTCGTCCAAACAACTTAGAGAACTATCATTGGGCCGACATTTGAGTTCCAAACTCTCCAAAACTCAAAACGGAGCAAAGTTTGGACCAAGTTCGTCCAAACCATCTGAAAAACTCTCATTGGGACGAACTTTTGGTTCCGAGCTCTCAAAAACTGAAACGGAGCAATGTTTGGACCATTTGTCGTCCAAACAACCTAAAGATCTCTCATTTGTCCGAACTTTGCGTTCCAAACTCTCCAAAACTCAAAACGGAGCAAAGTTTGGACCAAGTTCGTCCAAACCATATGAAAAACTCTCATTGGGACGAACTTTGGGTTCCAAGCTCTCAAAAACTGAACCGGAGCAATGTTTGGACCATGTGTCGTCCAAACAACCTAAAGAACTCTCATTGGGCCGACCTTTGAGTTCCAAACTCTCCAAAACTCAAAACGGAGAAAAGTTTGGACCAAGTTCGTCCAAACCATCTGAAAAACTCTCATTGGGACGAACTTTGGGTTCCGAGCTCTCAAAAACTGAAACGGAGCAAAGTTATGACCATGTGTCGTCCAAACAACCTAAAAAACTATCATTGGGCCGACCTTTGAGTTCCAAACTCTCCAAAACTCAAAACGGAGCAAAGTTTGGACCAAGTTCGTCCAAACCATCTGAAAAACTCTCATTGGGACGAACTTTTGGTTCCGAGCTCTCAAAACCTGAAACGGAGCAATGTTTGGACCATTTGTCGTCCAAACAACCTAAAGTTCTCTCATTTGTCCGAACTTTGCGTTCCAAACTCTCCAAAAGTCAAAACGGAGCAAAGTTTGGACCAAGTTCGTCCAAACCATATGAAAAACTCTCATTGGGACGAACTTTGGGTTCCAAGCTCTCAAAAACTGAACCGGAGCAATGTTTGGACCATGTGTCGTCCAAACAACCTAAAGAACTATCATTGGGCCGACCTTTGAGTTCCAAACACTCAGAAACTCAAAATGGAGCAAAGTTTGGACCAAATTCATCCAAAGCATATGAAAAACTCTCATTGGGACGAACTTTGGGTTCCGAGCTCTCAAGAACTGAAACGGAGAAAAGTTTGGACCATGTGTCGTCCAAACAACCTAGAGAACTATCATTGGGCCGACATTTGAGTTCCAAACTCTCCAAAACTCAAAACGGAGCAAAGTTTGGACCAAGTTCGTCCAAACCATCTGAAAAACTCTCATTGGGACGAACTTTTGGTTCCGAGCTCTCAAAAACTGAAACGGAGCAATGTTTGGACCATTTGTCGTCCAAACAACCTAAAGATCTCTCATTGGTCCGAACTTTGCGTTCCAAACTCTCCAAAACTCAAAACGGAGCAAAGTTTGGACCAAGTTCGTCCAAACCATATGAAAAACTCTCATTGGGACGAACTTTGGGTTCCGAGCTCTCAAAAACTGAACCGGAGCAATGTTTGGACCATGTGTCGTCCAAACAACCTAAAGAACTCTCATTGGGCCGACCTTTGAGTTCCAAACTCTCCAAAACTCAAAACGGAGAAAAGTTTGGACCAAGTTCGTCCAAACCATCTGAAAAACTCTCATTGGGACGAACTTTGGGTTCCGAGCTCTCAAGAACTGAAACGGAGAAAAGTTTGGACCATGTGTCGTCCAAACAACTTAGAGAACTATCATTGGGCCGACATTTGAGTTCCAAACTCTCCAAAACTCAAAACGGAGCAAAGTTTGGACCAAGTTCGTCCAAACCATCTGAAAAACTCTCATTGGGACGAACTTTTGGTTCCGAGCTCTCAAAAACTGAAACGGAGCAATGTTTGGACCATTTGTCGTCCAAACAACCTAAAGATCTCTCATTTGTCCGAACTTTGCGTTCCAAACTCTCCAAAACTCAAAACGGAGCAAAGTTTGGACCAAGTTCGTCCAAACCATATGAAAAACTCTCATTGGGACGAACTTTGGGTTCCAAGCTCTCAAAAACTGAACCGGAGCAATGTTTGGACCATGTGTCGTCCAAACAACCTAAAGAACTCTCATTGGGCCGACCTTTGAGTTCCAAACTCTCCAAAACTCAAAACGGAGAAAAGTTTGGACCAAGTTCGTCCAAACCATCTGAAAAACTCTCATTGGGACGAACTTTGGGTTCCGAGCTCTCAAAAACTGAAACGGAGCAAAGTTATGACCATGTGTCGTCCAAACAACCTAAAAAACTATCATTGGGCCGACCTTTGAGTTCCAAACTCTCCAAAACTCAAAACGGAGCAAAGTTTGGACCAAGTTCGTCCAAACCATCTGAAAAACTCTCATTGGGACGAACTTTTGGTTCCGAGCTCTCAAAACCTGAAACGGAGCAATGTTTGGACCATTTGTCGTCCAAACAACCTAAAGTTCTCTCATTTGTCCGAACTTTGCGTTCCAAACTCTCCAAAACTCAAAACGGAGCAAAGTTTGGACCAAGTTCGTCCAAACCATATGAAAAACTCTCATTGGGACGAACTTTGGGTTCCAAGCTCTCAAAAACTGAACCGGAGCAATGTTTGGACCATGTGTCGTCCAAACAACCTAAAGAACTATCATTGGGCCGACCTTTGAGTTCCAAACACTCAGAAACTCAAAATGGAGCAAAGTTTGGACCAAATTCATCCAAAGCATATGAAAAACTCTCATTGGGACGAACTTTGGGTTCCGAGCTCTCAAGAACTGAAACGGAGAAAAGTTTGGACCATGTGTCGTCCAAACAACCTAGAGAACTATCATTGGGCCGACATTTGAGTTCCAAACTCTCCAAAACTCAAAACGGAGCAAAGTTTGGACCAAGTTCGTCCAAACCATCTGAAAAACTCTCATTGGGACGAACTTTTGGTTCCGAGCTCTCAAAAACTGAAACGGAGCAATGTTTGGACCATTTGTCGTCCAAACAACCTAAAGATCTCTCATTGGTCCGAACTTTGCGTTCCAAACTCTCCAAAACTCAAAACGGAGCAAAGTTTGGACCAAGTTCGTCCAAACCATATGAAAAACTCTCATTGGGACGAACTTTGGGTTCCGAGCTCTCAAAAACTGAACCGGAGCAATGTTTGGACCATGTGTCGTCCAAACAACCTAAAGAACTCTCATTGGGCCGACCTTTGAGTTCCAAACTCTCCAAAACTCAAAACGGAGAAAAGTTTGGACCAAGTTCGTCCAAACCATCTGAAAAACTCTCATTGGGACGAACTTTGGGTTCCGAGCTCTCAAAAACTGAAACGGAGCAAAGTTATGACCATGTGTCGTCCAAACAACCTAAAAAACTATCATTGGGCCGACCTTTGAGTTCCAAACTCTCCAAAACTCAAAACGGAGCAAAGTTTGGACCAAGTTCGTCCAAACCATCTGAAAAACTCTCATTGGGACGAACTTTTGGTTCCGAGCTCTCAAAACCTGAAACGGAGCAATGTTTGGACCATTTGTCGTCCAAACAACCTAAAGTTCTCTCATTTGTCCGAACTTTGCGTTCCAAACTCTCCAAAACTCAAAACGGAGCAAAGTTTGGACCAAGTTCGTCCAAACCATATGAAAAACTCTCATTGGGACGAACTTTGGGTTCCAAGCTCTCAAAAACTGAACCGGAGCAATGTTTGGACCATGTGTCGTCCAAACAACCTAAAGAACTATCATTGGGCCGACCTTTGAGTTCCAAACACTCAGAAACTCAAAATGGAGCAAAGTTTGGACCAAATTCATCCAAAGCATATGAAAAACTCTCATTGGGACGAACTTTGGGTTCCGAGCTCTCAAGAACTGAAACGGAGAAAAGTTTGGACCATGTGTCGTCCAAACAACCTAAAGAACTATCATTGGGCCGACATTTGAGTTCCAAACTCTCCAAAACTCAAAACGGAGCAAAGTTTGGACCAAGTTCGTCCAAACCATCTGAAAAACTCTCATTGGGATGAACTTTTGGTTCCGAGCTCTCAAAAACTGAAACGGAGCAATGTTTGGACCATTTGTCGTCCAAACAACCTAAAGATCTCTCATTGGTCCGAACTTTGCGTTCCAAACTCTCCAAAACTCAAAACGGAGCAAAGTTTGGACCAAGTTCGTCCAAACCATCTGAAAAACTCTCATTGGGACGAACTTTTGGTTCCGAGCTCTCAAAAACTGAAACGGAGCAATGTTTGGACCATTTGTCGTCCAAACAACCTAAAGATCTCTCATTGGTCCGAACTTTGCGTTCCAAACTCTCCAAAACTCAAAACGGAGCAAAGTTTGGACCAAGTTCGTCCAAACCATATGAAAAACTCTCATTGGGACGAACTTTGGGTTCCGAGCTCTCAAAAACTGAACCGGAGCAATGTTTGGACCATGTGTCGTCCAAACAACCTAAAGAACTCTCATTGGGCCGACCTTTGAGTTCCAAACTCTCCAAAACTCAAAACGGAGAAAAGTTTGGACCAAGTTCGTCCAAACCATCTGAAAAACTCTCATTGGGACGAACTTTGGGTTCCGAGCTCTCAAGAACTGAAACGGAGAAAAGTTTGGACCATGTGTCGTCCAAACAACTTAGAGAACTATCATTGGGCCGACATTTGAGTTCCAAACTCTCCAAAACTCAAAACGGAGCAAAGTTTGGACCAAGTTCGTCCAAACCATCTGAAAAACTCTCATTGGGACGAACTTTTGGTTCCGAGCTCTCAAAAACTGAAACGGAGCAATGTTTGGACCATTTGTCGTCCAAACAACCTAAAGATCTCTCATTGGTCCGAACTTTGCGTTCCAAACTCTCCAAAACTCAAAACGGAGCAAAGTTTGGACCAAGTTCGTCCAAACCATATGAAAAACTCTCATTGGGACGAACTTTGGGTTCCGAGCTCTCAAAAACTGAACCGGAGCAATGTTTGGACCATGTGTCGTCCAAACAACCTAAAGAACTCTCATTGGGCCGACCTTTGAGTTCCAAACTCTCCAAAACTCAAAACGGAGAAAAGTTTGGACCAAGTTCGTCCAAACCATCTGAAAAACTCTCATTGGGACGAACTTTGGGTTCCGAGCTCTCAAGAACTGAAACGGAGAAAAGTTTGGACCATGTGTCGTCCAAACAACTTAGAGAACTATCATTGGGCCGACATTTGAGTTCCAAACTCTCCAAAACTCAAAACGGAGCAAAGTTTGGACCAAGTTCGTCCAAACCATCTGAAAAACTCTCATTGGGACGAACTTTTGGTTCCGAGCTCTCAAAAACTGAAACGGAGCAATGTTTGGACCATTTGTCGTCCAAACAACCTAAAGATCTCTCATTTGTCCGAACTTTGCGTTCCAAACTCTCCAAAACTCAAAACGGAGCAAAGTTTGGACCAAGTTCGTCCAAACCATATGAAAAACTCTCATTGGGACGAACTTTGGGTTCCAAGCTCTCAAAAACTGAACCGGAGCAATGTTTGGACCATGTGTCGTCCAAACAACCTAAAGAACTCTCATTGGGCCGACCTTTGAGTTCCAAACTCTCCAAAACTCAAAACGGAGAAAAGTTTGGACCAAGTTCGTCCAAACCATCTGAAAAACTCTCATTGGGACGAACTTTGGGTTCCGAGCTCTCAAAAACTGAAACGGAGCAAAGTTATGACCATGTGTCGTCCAAACAACCTAAAAAACTATCATTGGGCCGACCTTTGAGTTCCAAACTCTCCAAAACTCAAAACGGAGCAAAGTTTGGACCAAGTTCGTCCAAACCATCTGAAAAACTCTCATTGGGACGAACTTTTGGTTCCGAGCTCTCAAAACCTGAAACGGAGCAATGTTTGGACCATTTGTCGTCCAAACAACCTAAAGTTCTCTCATTTGTCCGAACTTTGCGTTCCAAACTCTCCAAAACTCAAAACGGAGCAAAGTTTGGACCAAGTTCGTCCAAACCATATGAAAAACTCTCATTGGGACGAACTTTGGGTTCCAAGCTCTCAAAAACTGAACCGGAGCAATGTTTGGACCATGTGTCGTCCAAACAACCTAAAGAACTATCATTGGGCCGACCTTTGAGTTCCAAACACTCAGAAACTCAAAATGGAGCAAAGTTTGGACCAAATTCATCCAAAGCATATGAAAAACTCTCATTGGGACGAACTTTGGGTTCCGAGCTCTCAAGAACTGAAACGGAGAAAAGTTTGGACCATGTGTCGTCCAAACAACCTAGAGAACTATCATTGGGCCGACATTTGAGTTCCAAACTCTCCAAAACTCAAAACGGAGCAAAGTTTGGACCAAGTTCGTCCAAACCATCTGAAAAACTCTCATTGGGACGAACTTTTGGTTCCGAGCTCTCAAAAACTGAAACGGAGCAATGTTTGGACCATTTGTCGTCCAAACAACCTAAAGATCTCTCATTGGTCCGAACTTTGCGTTCCAAACTCTCCAAAACTCAAAACGGAGCAAAGTTTGGACCAAGTTCGTCCAAACCATATGAAAAACTCTCATTGGGACGAACTTTGGGTTCCGAGCTCTCAAAAACTGAACCGGAGCAATGTTTGGACCATGTGTCGTCCAAACAACCTAAAGAACTCTCATTGGGCCGACCTTTGAGTTCCAAACTCTCCAAAACTCAAAACGGAGAAAAGTTTGGACCAAGTTCGTCCAAACCATCTGAAAAACTCTCATTGGGACGAACTTTGGGTTCCGAGCTCTCAAAAACTGAAACGGAGCAAAGTTATGACCATGTGTCGTCCAAACAACCTAAAAAACTATCATTGGGCCGACCTTTGAGTTCCAAACTCTCCAAAACTCAAAACGGAGCAAAGTTTGGACCAAGTTCGTCCAAACCATCTGAAAAACTCTCATTGGGACGAACTTTTGGTTCCGAGCTCTCAAAACCTGAAACGGAGCAATGTTTGGACCATTTGTCGTCCAAACAACCTAAAGTTCTCTCATTTGTCCGAACTTTGCGTTCCAAACTCTCCAAAACTCAAAACGGAGCAAAGTTTGGACCAAGTTCGTCCAAACCATATGAAAAACTCTCATTGGGACGAACTTTGGGTTCCAAGCTCTCAAAAACTGAACCGGAGCAATGTTTGGACCATGTGTCGTCCAAACAACCTAAAGAACTATCATTGGGCCGACCTTTGAGTTCCAAACACTCAGAAACTCAAAATGGAGCAAAGTTTGGACCAAATTCATCCAAAGCATATGAAAAACTCTCATTGGGACGAACTTTGGGTTCCGAGCTCTCAAGAACTGAAACGGAGAAAAGTTTGGACCATGTGTCGTCCAAACAACCTAAAGAACTATCATTGGGCCGACATTTGAGTTCCAAACTCTCCAAAACTCAAAACGGAGCAAAGTTTGGACCAAGTTCGTCCAAACCATCTGAAAAACTCTCATTGGGATGAACTTTTGGTTCCGAGCTCTCAAAAACTGAAACGGAGCAATGTTTGGACCATTTGTCGTCCAAACAACCTAAAGATCTCTCATTGGTCCGAACTTTGCGTTCCAAACTCTCCAAAACTCAAAACGGAGCAAAGTTTGGACCAAGTTCGTCCAAACCATATGAAAAACTCTCATTGGGACGAACTTTGGGTTCCGAGCTCTCAAAAACTGAACCGGAGCAATGTTTGGACCATGTGTCGTCCAAACAACCTAAAGAACTCTCATTGGGCCGACCTTTGAGTTCCAAACTCTCCAAAACTCAAAACGGAGCAAAGTTTGGACGAGGTTCGTCCAAACCATATGAAAAACTCTCATTGGGACGAACTTTTGGTTCCTAGCTCTCAAAAACTGAAACGGAGCAATGTTTGGACCATGTGTTGTCCAAACAACCTAAAGATCTCTCATTGGTCCGAACTTTGCGTTCCAAACTCACCAAAACTCAAAACGAAGAAAAGTTTGGACCAAGTTCGTCCAAAGCATATGAAAAACTCTCATTGGGACGAACTTTGGGTTCCGAGCTCTCAAAAACTAAAACGGAGCAATGTTTTGACCATGTGTCGTCCGAACAACCTAAAGAACTCTCATCGGGCCGAACTTTGCGGTCTAAACTCTCCAAAACTCAAAACGGAGCAAAGTTTTGACCGAGTTCGTCCAAACCATATGAAGAACTCTCATTGGGACGAACATTGGGTTCTGAGCTCTCAAAAACTGAAACGGAGCAATGTTTGGACCATGTGTCGTCCAAACAACCTAAAGATCTCTCATTGGGCCGAACTTTGAGTTCGAAACTCTCCAAAACTCAAAACGGAACAAAGTTTGGACCAAGTTCGTCCAAACCATCTGAAAAACTCTCATTGGGACGAACTTTTGGTTCCGAGCTCTCAAAAACTGAAACGGAGCAATGTTTGGACCATTTGTCGTCCAAACAACCTAAAGATCTCTCATTTGTCCGAACTTTGCGTTCCAAACTCTCCAAAACTCAAAACGGAGCAAAGTTTGGACCAAGTTCGTCCAAACCATATGAAAAACTCTCATTGGGACGAACTTTGGGTTCCAAGCTCTCAAAAACTGAACCGGAGCAATGTTTGGACCATGTGTCGTCCAAACAACCTAAAGAACTATCATTGGGCCGACCTTTGAGTTCCAAACACTCAGAAACTCAAAATGGAGCAAAGTTTGGACCAAATTCATCCAAAGCATATGAAAAACTCTCATTGGGACGAACTTTGGGTTCCGAGCTCTCAAGAACTGAAACGGAGAAAAGTTTGGACCATGTGTCGTCCAAACAACCTAGAGAACTATCATTGGGCCGACATTTGAGTTCCAAACTCTCCAAAACTCAAAACGGAGCAAAGTTTGGACCAAGTTCGTCCAAACCATCTGAAAAACTCTCATTGGGACGAACTTTTGGTTCCGAGCTCTCAAAAACTGAAACGGAGCAATGTTTGGACCATTTGTCGTCCAAACAACCTAAAGATCTCTCATTGGTCCGAACTTTGCGTTCCAAACTCTCCAAAACTCAAAACGGAGCAAAGTTTGGACCAAGTTCGTCCAAACCATATGAAAAACTCTCATTGGGACGAACTTTGGGTTCCGAGCTCTCAAAAACTGAACCGGAGCAATGTTTGGACCATGTGTCGTCCAAACAACCTAAAGAACTCTCATTGGGCCGACCTTTGAGTTCCAAACTCTCCAAAACTCAAAACGGAGCAAAGTTTGGACCAAGTTCGTCCAAACCATCTGAAAAACTCTCATTGGGACGAACTTTGGGTTCCGAGCTCTCAAAAACTGAAACGGAGCAAAGTTATGACCATGTGTCGTCCAAACAACCTAAAAAACTATCATTGGGCCGACCTTTGAGTTCCAAACTCTCCAAAACTCAAAACGGAGCAAAGTTTGGACCAAGTTCGTCCAATCCATCTGAAAAACTCTCATTGGGACGAACTTTTGGTTCCGAGCTCTCAAAAACTGAAACGGAGCAATGTTTGGACCATTTGTCGTCCAAACAACCTAAAGATCTCTCATTTGTCCGAACTTTGCGTTCCAAACTCTCCAAAACTCAAAACGGAGCAAAGTTTGGACCAAGTTCGTCCAAACCATATGAAAAACTCTCATTGGGACGAACTTTGGGTTCCAAGCTCTCAAAAACTGAACCGGAGCAATGTTTGGACCATGTGTCGTCCAAACAACCTAAAGAACTATCATTGGGCCGACCTTTGAGTTCCAAACACTCAGAAACTCAAAATGGAGCAAAGTTTGGACCAAATTCATCCAAAGCATATGAAAAACTCTCATTGGGACGAACTTTGGGTTCCGAGCTCTCAAGAACTGAAACGGAGAAAAGTTTGGACCATGTGTCGTCCAAACAACCTAAAGAACTATCATTGGGCCGACATTTGAGTTCCAAACTCTCCAAAACTCAAAACGGAGCAAAGTTTGGACCAAGTTCGTCCAAACCATCTGAAAAACTCTCATTGGGATGAACTTTTGGTTCCGAGCTCTCAAAAACTGAAACGGAGCAATGTTTGGACCATTTGTCGTCCAAACAACCTAAAGATCTCTCATTGGTCCGAACTTTGCGTTCCAAACTCTCCAAAACTCAAAACGGAGCAAAGTTTGGACCAAGTTCGTCCAAACCATATGAAAAACTCTCATTGGGACGAACTTTGGGTTCCGAGCTCTCAAAAACTGAACCGGAGCAATGTTTGGACCATGTGTCGTCCAAACAACCTAAAGAACTCTCATTGGGCCGACCTTTGAGTTCCAAACTCTCCAAAACTCAAAACGGAGCAAAGTTTGGACGAGGTTCGTCCAAACCATATGAAAAACTCTCATTGGGACGAACTTTTGGTTCCTAGCTCTCAAAAACTGAAACGGAGCAATGTTTGGACCATGTGTCGTCCAAACAACCTAAAGATCTCTCATTGGTCCGAACTTTGCGTTCCAAACTCACCAAAACTCAAAACGAAGAAAAGTTTGGACCAAGTTCGTCCAAAGCATATGAAAAACTCTCATTGGGACGAACTTTGGGTTCCGAGCTCTCAAAAACTAAAACGGAGCAATGTTTTGACCATGTGTCGTCCGAACAACCTAAAGAACTCTCATCGGGCCGAACTTTGCGGTCCAAACTCTCCAAAACTCAAAACGGAGCAAAGTTTTGACCGAGTTCGTCCAAACCATATGAAAAACTCTCATTGGGACGAACATAGGGTTCTGAGCTCTCAAAAACTGAAACGGAGCAATGTTTGGACCATGTGTCGTCCAAACAACCTAAAGATCTCTCATTGGGAAGAACTTTGAGTTCGAAACTCTCCAAAACACAAAACGGAACAAAGTTTGGACCAAGTTCGTCCAAACCATCTGAAAAACTCTCATTGGGACGAACTTTTGGTTCCGAGCTCTCAAAAACTGAAACGGAGCAATGTTTGGACCATGTGTCGTCCAAACAACCTAAAGATCTCTCATTGGTCCGAACTTTGCGTTCATAACTCACCAAAACTCAAAACGAAGAAAACTTTGGACCAAGTTCGTCCAAAGCATATGAAAAACTCTCATTGGGACGAACTTTGGGTTCCGAGCTCTCAAAAACTAAAACGGAGCAATGTTTTGACCATGTGTCGTCCGAACAACCTAAAGAACTCTCATCGGGCCGAACTTTGCGGTCCAAACTCTCCAAAACTCAAAACGGAGCAAAGTTTTGACCGAGTTCGTCCAAACCATATGAAAAACTCTCATTGGGACGAACATTGGGTTCTGAGCTCTCAAAAACTGAAACGGAGCAATGTTTGGACCATGTGTCGTCCAAACAACCTAAAGATCTCTCATTGGGCCGAACTTTGAGTTTGAAACTCTCCAAAACTCAAAACGGAACAAAGTTTGGACCAAGTTCGTCCAAACCATCTGAAAAACTCTCATTGGGACGAACTTTTGGTTCCGAGCTCTCAAAAACTTAAACGGAGCAATGTTTGGACCATGTGTCGTCCAAACAACCTAAAGATCTCTCATTGGTCCGAACTTTGCGTTCCAAACTCACCAAAACTCAAAACGAAGAAAAGTTTGGACCAAGTTCGTCCAAAGCATATGAAAAACTCTCATTGGGACGAACTTTGGGTTCCGAGCTCTCAAAAACTAAAACGGAGCAATGTTTTGACCATGTGTCGTCCGAACAACCTAAAGAACTCTCATCGGGCCGAACTTTGCGGTCCAAACTCTCCAAAACTCAAAACGGAGCAAAGTTTTGACCGAGTTCGTCCAAACCATATGAAAAACTCTCATTGGGACGAACATTGGGTTCTGAGCTCTCAAAAACTGAAACGGAGCAATGTTTGGACCATGTGTCGTCCAAACAACCTAAAGATCTCTCATTGGGCCGAACTTTGAGTTCGAAACTCTCCAAAACTCAAAACGGAACAAAGTTTGGACCAAGTTCGTCCAAACCATCTGAAAAACTCTCACTGGGACGAACTTTTGGTTCCGAGCTCTCAAAAACTGAAACGGAGCAATGTTTGGACCATTTGTCGTCCAAACAACCTAAAGATCTCTCATTGGTCCGAACTTTGCGTTCCAAACTTTCCAAAACTAAAAACGGAGCAAAGTTTGGACCAAATTCGTCCAAACCATATGAAAAACTCTCATTGGGACGAAGTTTGGGTTCCGAGCTCTCAAAAACTGAAACGGAGCAATGTTTGACCATGTGTCGTCCAAACAACCTAAAGAACTATCATTGGGCCGACCTTTGAGTTCCAAACTCTCAGAAACTCAAAACGGAGCAATGTTTGGACCAAATTCGTCCACACCATATGAAAAACTCTCAATGGGACGAACTTTGGGTTCCGAGCTCTAAAACTGAAACGGAGCAAAGTTTGGACCATGTGTCGTCCAAACAACCTAAAGAACTATAATTGGGCCGACCTTTGAGTTCGATACTCTCCAAAACTAAAAACGGAGCAAAGTTTGGACCAAGTTTGTCCAAACCATCTGAAAAACTCTCATTGGGACGAACTTTGGGTTCCGAGCTCTCAAAAACTGAAACGGAGCAAAGTTTGGACCATGTGTCGTCCAAACAACCTAAAGAACTATAATTGGGCCGACCTTTGAGTTCCAAACTCTCCAAAACTAAAAACGGAGCAAAGTTTGGACCAAGTTCGTCCAAACCATCTGAAAAACTCTCATTGGGACGAACTTTGGGTTCCGAGCTCTCAAAAACTGAAACGGAGCAAAGTTATGACCATGTGTCGTCCAAACAACCTAAAAAACTATCATTGGGCCGACCTTTGAGTTCCAAACTCTCCAAAACTCAAACGGAGCAAAGTTTGGACCAAGTTCGTCCAAACCATATGACAAACACTCATTGGGACGAACTTTGGGTTCCGAGCTCTCAAAAACTGAAACGGAGCAATGTTTGGACCATGTGTCGTCCAAACAACCTAAAGAACTCTCATTGGGCCGACCTTTGAGTTCCAAACTCTCAAAAACTCAAAACGGAGCAAAGTTTGGACCAAGTTCGTCCAAACCATATGACAAACACTCATTGGGACGAACTTTGGGTTCCGAGCTCTCAAAAACTGAAACGGAGCAATGTTTGGACCATGTGTCGTCCAAACAACCTAAAGAACTATCATTGGGCCGACCTTTGAGTTCCAAACTCTCCAAAACTCAAAACGGAGCAAAGTTTGCACCAAGTTCGTCCAAACCATATGAAAAACTCTCATTGGGACGAACTTTGGGTTCCGAGCTCTCAAAAACTAAAACGGAGCAATGTTTTGACCATGTGTCGTCCAAATAACCTAAAGAACTCTGATCGGGCCGAACTTTGAGGTCCAAACTCTCCAAAACTCAAAACGGAGAAAAGTTTTGACCGAGTTCGTCCAAACCATATGAAAAACTCTCAGTGTGACGAACATTGGGTTCTGAGCTCTCAAAAACTGAAACGGAGCAATGTTTGGACCATGTGTCGTCGAAACAACCTAAAGATCTCTCATTGGGCCGAACTTTGAGTTCCAAACTCTCCAAAACTCAAAACGGAACAAAGTTTGGACCAAGTTCGTCCAAACCATATGAAAAACTCTCATTGGGACGAACATTGAGTTCCGAGCTCTCAAAAACTAAAACGAGCAATGTTTTGACCATGTGTCATCCAAACAACCTAAAGAACTCTCATCGGGCCGAACTTTGAGGTCCAAACTCTCCAAAATTCAAAACGGAGCAAAGTTTTGACCGAGTTCGTCCAAACCATATGAAAACCTCTTATTGGGACGAACATTGGGTTCTGAGCTCTCAAAAACTGAAACTGAGCAATGTTTGGACCATGTGTCGCCAAAACAACCTAAAGATCTCTCATTGGGCCGAACTTTGAGTTCCAAACTCTCCAAAACTCAAAACGGAACAAAGTTTGGACCATGTTCGTCCAAACCATCTGAAAAACTCTTATTGGGACGAACTTTTGGTTCCGAGCTCTCAAAAACTGAAACGGAGCAATGTTTGGACCATGTGTCGTCCAATCAACCTAAAGAACTATCATTGGGCCGACCTTTGAGTTCCAAACTCTCAGAAACTCAAAACAGACCAAAGTTTGGACTAAATTCGTCCAAACCATATGACAAACTCTCATTCGGACGAAGTTTGGGTTTGGAGCTCTAAAATTGAAACGGAGTAAAGTTTTGACCATGCGTCGTCCAGACCACCTAAAGAACTGTCATTGGGCCGAACTTTGAGTCCTAACTCTCCAAAACTCAAAACGGAGCAAAGTTTGGACTAAGTTCGTCCAAACCATATGAAAAACTCTCATTGGGATGAACATTGGGTTCTGAGCTCTCAAAAACTGGAACGGAGCAATGTTTGGACCATGTGTAGTCCAAACAACCTAAACATCTCTCATTGGGCCGAACTTTGAGTTCCAAACTCTCCAAAACTCAAAACGGAACAAAGTTTGAACCAATTTCGTCCAAACCATCTGAAAAACACTCATTGGGACGAACTTTTGCTTCCGAGCTCTCAAAAACTGAAACGGAGCAATGTTTGGACCATGTGTCGTCCAAACAACCTAAAGATCTCTCATTGGTCTGAACTTATCGTTCCAAACTCTCCAAAACTCAAAACGGAGCAAAGTTTGGACCAAGTTCGTCCAAACCATATGAAAAACTCTCATTGGGATGAACATTGGGTTCTGAGCTCTCAAAAACTGGAACGGAGCAATGTTTGGACCATGTGTAGTCCAAACAACCTAAACATCTCTCATTGGGCCGAACTTTGAGTTCCAAACTCTCCAAAACTCAAAACGGAACAAAGTTTGAACCAATTTCGTCCAAACCATCTGAAAAACACTCATTGGGACGAACTTTTGCTTCCGAGCTCTCAAAAACTGAAACGGAGCAATGTTTGGACCATGTGTCGTCCAAACAACCTAAAGATCTCTCATTGGTCTGAACTTATCGTTCCAAACTCTCCAAAACTCAAAACGGAGCAAAGTTTGGACCAAGTTCGTCCAAACCATATGAAAAACTCTCATTGGGACGAACTTTGGGTTCCGAGCTCTCAAAAACTGAAACGGAGCAATGTTTGACCATGTGTCGTCCAAACAACCTAAAGAACTATCATTGGGCCGACCTTTGAGTTCAAAACTCTCATAAACTCAAAACGGAGCAAAGTTTGGACCAAATTCGTGCAAACCATATGACAAACTCTCATTGGTACGAACTTTGGGTTCCGAGCTCTAAAACTGAAACGGAGCAAAGTTTGGACCATGTGTCGTCCAAACAACCTAAAGAACTATAATTGGGCCGACCTTTGTGTTCCAAACTCTCCAAAACTAAAAACGGAGCAAAGTTTGGACCAAGTTCATCCAAACCATCTGAAAAACTCTCATTGGGACGAACTTTGGGTTCCGAGCTCTCAAAAACTGAAACGGAGAAAAGTTATGACCATGTGTCGTCCAAACAACCTAAAAAACTATCATTGGGCCGACCTTTGAGTTCCAAACTCTCCAAAACTCAAAACGAAGCAAAGTTTGGACCAAGTTCGTCCAAACCATATGACAAACACTCATTGGGACGAACTTTGGGTTCCGAGCTCTAAAAAACTGAAACGGAGCAATGTTTGGACCATGTGTCGTCGAAACAACCTAAAGAACTCTCATTGGGCCGACCTTTGAGTTCCAAACTCTCCAAAACTCAAAACGGAGCAAAGTTGCGACCAAGTTCGTCCAAACCATATGAAAAACTCTCATTGGGACGAACTTTGAGTTCCGAGCTCTCAAAAACTAAAACGGAGCAATGTTTGGACCATGTGTCGTCCAAACAACCTAAAGAACTATCATTGGGCCGACCTTTGAGTTCCAAACTCTCAGAAACTCAAAATAGACCAAAGTTTGGACTAAATTCGTCCAAACCATATGACAAACTCTCATTCGGACGAAGTTTGGGTTTCGAGCTCTAAAATTGAAACGGAGTAAAGTTTTGACCATGCATCGTCCAGACCACCTAAAGAACTGTCATTGGGCCGAACTTTGAGTCCTAACTCTCCAAAACTCAAAACGGAGCAAAGTTTGGACTAAGTTCGTCCAAACCATATGAAAAACTCTCATTGGGACGAACATTGGGTTCTGAGCTCTCAAAAACTGGAACGGAGCAATGTTTGGACCATGTGTCGTCCAAACAACCTAAAGATCTCTCATTGGGCCGAACTTTGAGTTCCAAACTCTTCAAAACTCAAAACGGAACAAAGTTTGGACCAATTTCGTCCAAACCATCTGAAAAACACTCATTGGGACGAACTTTTGCTTCCGAGCTCTCAAAAACTGAAACGGAGCAATGTTTGGACCATGTGTCGTCCAAACAACCTAAAGATCTCTCATTGGTCTGAACTTATCGTTCCAAACTCTCCAAAACTCAAAACGGAGCAAAGTTTGGACCAAAATCGTCCAAACCATATGAAAAACTCTCATTGGGACGAACTTTGGGTTCCGAGCTCTCAAAAACTGAAACGGAGCAATGTTTGACCATGTGTCGTCCAAACAACCTAAAGAACTATCATTGGGCCGACCTTTGAGTTCCAAACTCTCATAAACTCAAAACGGAGCAAAGTTTGGACCAAATTCGTCCAAACCATATGACAAACTCTCATCGGGACGAACTTTGGGTTCCGAGCTCTAAAACTGAAACGGAGCAAAGTTTGGACCATGTGTCGTCCAAACAACCTAAAGAACTATAATTGGGCCGACCTTTGAGTTCCAAACTCTCCAAAACTAAAAACGGAGCAAAGTTTGGACCAAGTTCGTCCAAACCATCTGAAAAACTCTCATTGGGACGAACTTTGGGTTCCGAGCTCTCAAAAACTGAAACGGAGCAAAGTTATGACCATGTGTCGTCCAAACAACCTAAAAAACTATCATTGGGCCGACCTTTGAGTTCCAAACTCTCCAAAACTCAAAACGGAGCAAAGTTTGGACCAAGTTCGTCCAAACCATATGACAAACACTCATTGGGACGAACTTTGGGTTCCGAGCTCTCAAAAACTGAAACGGAGGAATGTTTGGACCATGTGTCGTCCAAACAACCTAAAGAACTCTCATTGGGCCGACCTTTGAGTTCCAAACTCTCCAAAACTCAAAACGGAGCAAAGTTGCGACCAAGTTCGTCCAAACCATATGAAAAACTCACATTGGGACGAACTTTGAGTTCCGAGCTCTGAAAAACTAAAACGGAGCAATGTTTTGACCATGTGTCGCCCAAACAACCGAAAGAACTCTCATCGGGCCGAACTTTGAGGTCCAAACTCTCCAAAACTCAAAACGGAGCAAAGTTTTGACCGAGTTCGTCCAAACCATATGAAAAACTCTCATTGGGACGAACATTGGGTTCTGAGCTCTCAAAAACTGAAACGGAGCAATGTTTGGACCATGTGTCGTCCAAACAACCTAAAGATCTCTCATTGGGCCGAACTTTGAGTTCCAAACTCTCCAAAACTCAAAACGGAACAAAGTTTGGACCAAGTTCGTCCAAACAATCTGAAAAAACTCTCATTGGGACGAACTTTTGGTTCCGAGCTCTCAAAAACTGAAACGGAGCAATGTTTGGACCATGTGTCGTCCAAACAACCTAAAGAACTATCATTGGGCCGACCTTTGAGTTCCAAACTCTCAGAAACTCAAAACAGACCAAAGTTTGGACCAAATTCGTCCAAACCATATGACAAACTCTCATTCGGATGAACTTTGGGTTCCGAGCTCTAAAATTGAAACGGAGTAAAGTTTTGACCATGCGTCGTCTAGACCACCTAAAGAACTGTCATTGGGCCGAACTTTGAGTCCTAACTCTCCAAAACTCAAAACGGAGCAAAGTTTGGACTAAGTTCGTCCAAACCATATGAAAAACTCACATTGGGACGAACATTGGGTTCTTAGCTCTCAAAAACTAAAACGGAGCAATGTTTGGACCATGTGTCGTCCAAACAACCTAAAGATCTCTCATTGGGCCGAACTTTGAGTTCCAAACTCTCCAAAACTCAAAACGGAGCAAAGTTTGGACCAAGTTCGTCCAAACCATATGAAAAACTCTCATTGGGACGAACTTTGGGTTCCGAGCTCTCAAAAACTGAAACAGAGCAATGTTTGACCATGTGTCGTCCAAACAACCTAAAGAACTATCATTGGGACGACCTTTGAGTTCCAAACTCTCAGAAACTCAAAACGGAGCAAAGTTTGGACCAAATTCGTCCAAACCATATGACAAACTCTCATTGGGACGAACTTTGGGTTTCGAGCTCTAAAACTGAAACGGAGCAAAGTTTGGACCATGTGTCGTCCAAACAACCTAAAAAACTATCATTGGGCCGACCTTTGAGTTCCAAACTCTCCAAAACTAAAAACGGAGCAAAGTTTGGACCAAGTTCGTCCAAACCATCTGAAAAACTCTCATTGTGACGAACTTTGGGTTCCGAGCTCTCAAAAACTGAAACGGAGCAAAGTTTGGACCATGTGTCGTCCAAAAAACCTAAAAAACTATTGGGCCGACCTTTGAGTTCCAAACTATCCAAAACTCAAAACGGAGCAAAGTTTGGACCAAGTTCGTCCAAACCATATGACAAACACTCATTGCGACGAACTTTGGGTTCCGAGCTCTCAAAAACTGAAACGGAGCAATGTTTGGACCATGTGTCGTCCAAACAACCTAAAGAACTCTCATTGGGCCGACCTTTGAGTTCCAAACTCTCCAAAACTCAAAACGGAGCAAAGTTGCGACCAAGTTCGTCCAAACCATATGAAAAACTCTCATTGGGACGAACTTTGAGTTCCGAGCTCTCAAAAACTAAAACGGAGCAATGTTTTGACCATGTGTCGTCAAAACAACCTAAAGAACTCTCATCGGGCCGAACTTTGAGGTCCAAACTCTCCAAAACTCAAAACGGAGCAAAGTTTTGACGGAGTTCGTCCAAACCATATGAAAAACTCTCATTGGGACGAACATTCGGTTCTGAGCTCTCAAAAACTGAAACGGAGCAATGTTTGGACCATGTGTCGTCCAAATAACCTAAAGATGTCTCATTGGGCCGAACTTTGAGTTCCAAACTCTCCAAAACTCAAAACGGAACAAAGTTTGGACCAAGTTCGTCCAAACCATCTGAAAAAGTCTCATTGGGACGAACTTTTGGTTCCGAGCTCTCAAAAACTGAAACGGAGCAATGTTTGGACCATGTGTCGTCCAAACAACCTAAAGATCTCTCATAGGTCCGAACTTTGCGTTCCAAACTCTGAGAAACTCAAAACAGACCAAAGTTTGGACCAAATTCGTCCAATCCATATGACAAACTCTCATTCAGACAAACTTTGGGTTCCGAGCTCTAAAATTGAAACGGAGTAAAGTTTTGACCATGCGTCGTCCAGACCACCTAAAGAACTGTCATTGGGCCGAACTTTGAGTCCTAACTCTCCAAAACTCAAAACGGAGCAAAGTTTGGACTAAGTTCGTCCAAACCATATGAAAAACTCTCATTGGGAAGAACTTTGGGTTCCGAGCTCTCAAAAACTGAAACGGAGCAACGTTTGGACCATGTGTCGTCCAAACAACCTAAAGAACTCGCATTGGGCCGAACTTTGAGTTCCAAACTCTCCAAAACTCAAAACGGAGCAAAGTTTGGACCAAGTTTGTCCAAACAAAATGAAAAACTCTCATGGGGACGAACTTTGGGTTCCGAGCTCTACAAAACTGAAACGGAGCAAAGTTTTCACCGTGTGTCATCCAAACCACCTAAAGAACTGTCATGGGCCCGAACTTTGAGTTCCAAACTCTCCAAAACTCAAAACGGAGGAAAGTTTAGACCAAGTTCGTCCAAACCATATGAAAGACTCTCATTGGGACGAACTTTGGGTTCTTAGCACTACGAAACTGAAACGGAGCAAAGTTTTCACCCGCGTCGTCCAAACCACCTAAAGAACTGTCATTGGGCTGAACTTTGAGTTCCAAACTCTCCGAAACTCAAACCGGAGCAAAGTTTGGACCAAGTTCGTCCAAACCATATGAAAGACTCTCATTGGGACGAACTTTGGGTTCTCAGCACTACGAAACTGAAACGAAGCAAAGTTTTGACCTGCGTCGTCCAAACCACCTAAAGAACTGTCATTGGGCCGAACTTTGACTTCCAAACTCTCCAAAACTCAAACCGGAGCAAAGTTTGGACCAAGTTCGTCCAAACCATATGAAAAACTCTCATTGGGACGAACTTTGGGTTCCGAGCTCTCAAAAACTGAAGCGGAGCAATGATTGGACCATGTGTCGTCCAAACAACCTAAAGAACTCTCATTGGGCCGACCTTTGAGTTCCAAACTCTCCAAAACTCAAAACGGAGCAAAGTTGCGACCAAGTTCGTCCAAACCATATGAAAAACTCTCATTGGGACGAACTTTGAATTCCAAACTCTCCAAACCTCAAACCGGAGCAAAGTTTGGACCAAGATCTTCCAAACCATATGAAGAACTCTCATTGGGACGAACTTTTGGTTCCGAGCTCTACAAAACTGAAACGGAGAAAAGTTTTGAACATGTGTTGTCCAAACCACCTAAAGAACTCTCATTGGGCCGAACTTTGAGTTCCAAACTCTCCAAAACTCAAAACGGAGCAAAGTTTGGACCAAGTTCGTCCAAACCATATGACAAACACTCATTGCGACGAACTTTGGGTTCCGAGCTCTCAAAAACTGAAACGGAGCAATGTTTGGACAATGTGTCGTCCAAACAACCTAAAGAACTCTCATTGGGCCGACCTTTGAGTTCCAAACTCTCCAAAACTCAAAACGGAGCAAAGTTGCGACCAAGTTCGTCCAAACCATATGAAAAACTCTCATTGGGACGAACCTTGAATTCCAAACTCTCCAAACCTCAAACCGGAGCAAAGTTTGGACCAAGATCTTCCAAACCATATGAAGAACTCTCATTGGGACGAACTTTTGGTTCCGAGCTCTACAAAACTGAAACGGAGAAAATTTTTGAACATGTATTGTCCAAACCACCTAAAGAACTCTCATTGGGCCGAACTTTGAGTTCCAAACTCTCCAAAACTCAAAACGGAGCAAAGTTTGGACCAAGTTCGTCCAAACCATATGAAAAACTCTCATTGGGACGAACTTTGGGTTCCGAGATCTCAAAAACTGAAACGGAGCAATGTTTGGACCATGTGTCGTCCAAACAACCTGAAGAACTATCATTGGGCCGACGTTTGAGTTCCACACTCTCCAAAACTCAAAACGGAGCAAAGTTTGGACCAAGTTCGTCCAAACCATATGAAAAACTCTCATTGGGACGAACTTTGGGTTCCGAGCTCTCAAAACTGAAACGGAGCAAAGTTTTGACCATGTCTCGTCCAAACAACCTAAAGAACTCCCATAGGGCCGAACTTTGAGGTCCAAACTCTCCAAAACTCAAAACAGAGCAAAGTTTTGACCGAGTTCGTCCAAACCATATGAAAAACTCTCATTGGGACGAACATTCGGTTCTGAGCTCTCAAAAACTGAAACGGAGCAATGTTTGGACCATGTGTCGTCCAAACAACCTAAAGATCTCTCATTGGGCCGAACTTTGAGTTCCAAACTCTCCAAAACTCAAAACGGAACAAAGTTTGGACCAAGTTCGTCCAAACCATCTGAAAAAGTCTCACTGGGACGAACTTTTGGTTCTGAGCTCTCAAAAACTGAAACGGAGCAATGTTTGGACCATGTGTCGTCCAAACAACCTAAAGATCTCTCATTGGTCTGAACTTTGCGTTCCAAACTCTCCAAAACTCAAAACGGAGCAATGTTTGGGCCAAGTTCGTCCAAACCATATGAAAAACTCTCATTGGGACGAACTTTGGGTTCCGAGCTCTAAAAAACTGAAATGGAGCAATGTTTGGACCATGTGTCGTCCAAACAACCTAAAGAACTATCATTGGGCTGACCTTTGAGTTCCAAACTCTGAGAAACTCAAAACGGAGCAAAGTTTGGACTAAGTTCGTCCAGACCATATGAAAAACTCTCATTGGGACGAACTTTGGGTTCCGAGCTCTAAAACTGAAACGGAGCAACGTTTGGACCATGTGTCGTCCAAACAACCTAAAGAACTCGCATTGGGCCGAACTTTGAGTTCCAAACTCTCCTAAACTCAAAGCGGAGCAAAGTTTGGACCAAGTTCGTCCAAACAAAATGAAAAACTCTCATGGGGACGAACTTTGGGTTCCGAGCTCTACAAAACTGAAACGGAGCAAAGTTTTCACCGTGTGTCATCCAAACCACCTAAAGAACTGTCATGGGCCCGAACTTTGAGTTCCAAACTCTCCAAAACTCAAAACGGAGGAAAGTTTAGACCAAGTTCGTCTAAACCATATGAAAGACTCTCATTGGGACGAACTTTGGGTTCTTAGCACTACGAAACTGAAACGGAGCAAAGTTTTGACCCGCGTCGTCCAAACCACCTAAAGAACTGTCATTAGGCTGAACTTTGAGTTCCAAACTCTCCGAAACTCAAACCGGAGCAAAGTTTGGACCAAGTTCGTCCAAACCATATGAAAGACTCTCATTGGGACGAACTTTGGGTTCCGAGCTCTCAAAAACTTAAACGGAGCAACGTTTGGACCATGTGTTGTCCAAACAACCTAAAAAACTCGCATTGGGCCGAACTTTGAGTTCCAAACTCTCCAAAACTCAAAACGGAGAAAAGTTTGGACCAAGTTCGTCCAAACCAAATGAAAAACTCTCATAGGGACGAACTTTGGGTTCCGAGCTCTACAAAACTGAAACGGAGCAAAGTTTTCACCGTGTGTCATCCAAACCACGTAAAGAACTGCCATGGGGCCGAACTTTGAGATCCAAACTCTCCAAAACTCAAAACGTAGGAAAGTTTGGACCAAGTTCGTCCAAACCAATTGAAAGACTCTCATTGGGACGAACTTTGGGTTCTTAGCACTACGAAACTGAAACAGAGCAAAGTTTTGACCCGCGTCGTCCAAACCACCTAAAGAACTGTCATTGGGCCGAACTTTGAGTTCCAAACTCTCCAAAACTCAAACCGGATCAAAGTTTGGACCAAGTTCGTCCAAACCATATGAAAAACTCTCATTGGGACGAAATTTGGGTTCCGAGCTCTCAAAAAGTGAAACGGAGCAACGTTTGGACCATGTGTCGTCCAAACAACCTAAAGAACTCGCATTGGGCAACTTTGAGTTCCATACTCTCCAAAACTCAAAACGGAGCAAAGTTTGGACCAAGTTCGTCCAAACCAAATGAAAAACTGTCATGGGGACGAACTTTGGGTTCCGAGCTCTACAAAACTGAAACGGAGCAAAGTTTTCACCGTGTGTCATCCAAACCACCTAAAGAACTGTCATGGGCCCGAACTTTGAGTTCCAAACTCTCCAAAACTCAAAACGGAGGAAAGTTTAGACCAAGTTCGTCCAAACCATATGAAAGACTCTCATTGGGACGAACTTTGGGTTCTTAGCACTACGAAACTGAAACGGAGCAAAGTTTTGACCCGCGTCGTCCAAACCACCTAAAGAACTGTCATTGGGCTGAACTTTGAGTTCCAAACTCTCCGAAACTCAAACCGGAGCAAAGTTTGGACCAAGTTCGTCCAAACCATATGAAAGACTCTCATTGGGACGAACTTTGGGTTCTCAGCACTACGAAACTGAAACGGAGCAAAGTTTTGACCTGCGTCGTCCAAACCACCTAAAGAACTGTCATTGGGCCGAACTTTGAATTCCAAACTCTCCAAAACTCAAACCGGAGCAAAGTTTGGACCAAGTTCGTCCAAACCATATGAAAAACTCTCATTGGGACGAACTTTGGGTTCCGAGCTCTAAAAAACTGAAATGGAGCAATGTTTGGACCATGTGTCGTCCAAACAACCTAAAGAACTATCATTGGGCTGACCTTTGAGTTCCAAACTCTGAGAAACTCAAAACAGACCAAAGTTTGGACCAAATTCGTCCAATCCATATGACAAACTCTCATTCGGACGAACTTTGGGTTCCGAGCTCTAAAATTGAAACGGAGTAAAGTTTTGACCATGCGTCGTCCAGACCACCTAAAGAACTGTCATTGGGCCGAACTTTGAGTCCTAACTCTCCAAAACTCAAAACGGAGCAAAGTTTGGACTAAGTTCGTCCAAACCATATGAAAAACTCTCATTGGGACGAACTTTGGGTTCCGAGCTCTAAAACTGAAACGGAGCAACGTTTGGACCATCTGTCGTCCAAACAACCTAAAGAACTCGCATTGGGCCGAACTTTGAGTTCCATACTCTCCAAAACTCAAAACGGAGCAAAGTTTGGACCAAATTCGTCCAAACCATATGAAAAACTCTCATTGGGACGAACTGTGGGTTCCGAGTGTTGGGATATGTGTCCTAAAACTCGTAGATAGTGAATGTTAAACGAATTATATACTTATTCGATAAAGGCGTTATCGAGATTAATTCAGTAAAGTTATTACTGAATAAAGTAAATTGCACATATAATAACCCAAATCCAATAAACTAAGATCCATGGCTATAGGATGAACACTTGAGCTTTATGTAGAGACATAAAAGTGGATCAAGCTTGAGTAATAGCCAAAACAGTCTATAGTATAGGGATAGGGTTGGGTACCTTATTCTGGAGACACTATGAGACGCGGCCCACTTTATAGATGGTATAGACGATGTGATCCTAAATCGTCCATGTAGTGACATGCGAGTGGGGGCGTCCTATGCAATGAGTTTGCATAAGACCAGGACCAAGAAATAAGTCGCTCTCGCTTTATAACACCGTTTACTGACGAGACTGACTATTTCATGTGATGACCTAGGTAACTCGATCTTAATCCTGAGCTAACTATGAACTCCTGTTTATTCGGACTTATCCTTAGATCTGCATAGGTGAGAGTGGCTCAGTATCGCCGACTCAATAAGCCTCCCATTTCAGGGATAGGAACGAGTAGATAGCTGGGGACATAGTCGTGCAAGAAAGAATTCACTCCTACCCGAATTAGGGATAGTAGAGAGGTTGTTCCCTTAAGTGCTGACTCCGGGACTTGAACAAAGGGATCCCGCCCTCTCATTGGCCTGAGAGGGACTCGGTTTATTGGTTGGACCATAAACCAATTGTTCATTAGAGGATCAGTGGGACTTAAGGAACTAGAAGTACTATAGGGGTAAAACGGGCTTTTGACCTAGCTATAGCTACGAACAACCTGTGAAGGATCGACTTACTAATCATGGTTAAATCAAGTGGACAAAAAAATATGTCTATAGTGAGGGGAGTGCAACTATCGGGCTATAGTGGAGTGTCCCGGTAGTTAACGAATGTTGGCTAGCTTGGATAATGAGATTAGTCGGTTAGCCTCGAATCGTTGGAGCCCATGATCTATAGGTCCATTAGGTCCCCCTACTAGCTCATATCGGAACAAAGCCTAGAACAAAAAGATAGGAAGCTTTGAATCGTTCAAAATCGGGAAAACAGGTATTATCGTAAATTGTGTTTGACACAATAATTTAATTATGAATTAAATTAGAAAATGAGAGATGGAGTATTTAAAAGTGTTTTGAATACCATATATATGTATTAGGAATCATATATAATTCATGGCACTAGGTGATAAAGATTAATTGGATTAATCATGTAAAAATTACTTGGAATTGTACAAATTAATTGCCTAGAAATCAATTTCAATTTTGAATTGAAATAGGAATGAATTGCAAGCTGAAAATTGAGAATTTAGATTCAATTTTAAGTGGATTTAGTGGCATTCCCACTCTTGCATGTTGATGCATAGTGGAAAACAACACAACCATGCACTAGTTGCATGTGTTGTGAATTAAACACCTAGAATCCACTTTGAGTTGCAATTTCACCATGTGTCTAGTGTCATGAGGCTTCTCTTTGCATGGAAGATGTCTATATAAGGAGTATGAATCAGAATCAAAGGAAGGAGAGCCATTTTCCATATTGTTATGCTGCTGGATTTTGGTCTCAAACTCACTCATCTCCATATATCTCTCTAGTGCTTGAACCTTCAAGCATTCCCTTTCCATTCCCTATCTCTATACACTCCCACAAGTCGTTCTTGGCCCGGAGAATAGTGGGGAAGACACTAGAGGTGGTCCACACACCGTTCGTGATCAAAGGAATCAAAGGGAGTTGTTGAATCGGTCTCCAAAAGGTTGGTAAAAATTCTGCTCTCTCCTTACGGTATTTGGACAGCATGTTTTCATTTTCTAAAATTGATGTAGTTAAGTGCCTCCGATCCTAAAATTGCTTCCACATGTGTTATATGAACACCTTCACTGAGCTCTCAAAACTGAAACGGAGCAAAGTTTTGACCATGTGTCGTCCAAACAACCTAAAGAACTCTCATTGGGCCGAACTTTGAGTTCCAAACTCTCCAAAACTCAAACCGGAGCAAAGTTTGGACCAAGTTCGTCCAAACCGTATGAAAAACTCTCATTGTGACGAACTTTTGGTTCCGAGCTCTACAAAACTGAAACGGGGCAAAGTTTTGACCATGTGTCATCCAAACAACCTAAAGAACTCTCATTGGGCCAAACTTTGAGTTCCTAACTCGCCAAAACTACAAACGGAGCAAAGTTTGGACCAAGTTCGTCCAAACCATATGAAAACCTCTCATTGGGACGAACTTTGGGTACTGAGCTCTCAAAAACATAAAAGGAGCAAAGTTTGGACTATGTGTCGTCCAAACAACCTAAAGAACTCTCATTGGGTCGAACTTTCAGTTCCAAACTCTCCAAAACTCAAAACGGAGCAAAGTTTGGACTAAGTTCGTCGAAACCATATGAAAAACTCTCATAGGGTCAAACTTTGGGTTCCGAGCTCTCAAAAACTGAAACGTAGCAATGTTTGGACAATGTGTCGTCCAAACAACCTAAAGAACTCTCATTGGGCCGAACTTTGAGTCCCAAACTCTCCAAAACTCAAACCGGAGAACAGTTTGGACCAAGTTCGTCAAAACCATATGAAAAAGTCTCATTGGGACGAACTTTTGGTTCTGAGCTCTACAAAACTGAAACGGAGCAAACTTTGGACCATGTGTCGTCCAAACAACCTAAAGCACTCTCATTGGGCCGAACTTTGAGTTCCAACCTCTCCAAAACTCAAAACGGAGCAAAGTTTGGACTAAGTTCGTGCAAACCATATGAAAAACTCTCATTGGGACGAACTTTGGGTTCCAAGCTCTCAAAAACTTAAACGGAGCAAAGTTTGGACCATGTGTCGTCCAAATAACCTAAAGAACTCTCATTGGGTCGAACTTTTAGTTCCAAACTCTCCAAAACTCAAAACTAAGCAAAGTTTGGACCAAGTTCATCCAAACCATATGAAAAACTCTCTTTTGGACGAACTTTTGGTTCCGAGCTCTACGAAACTGAAACGGAGCAAAGTTTTTACCATGTGTCGTCCAAACCACCTAAAGAACTGTCATTGAACCGAACTTTGAGTTGCTAACTCTCCAAAACTCAAAACTGAGCAAAGTTTGGACCAAGTTCGTCCAAACCATATGACAAACTCTCATTGGGACGAACTTTGGGTTCCGAGCACTCAAAAACTGAAACGGAGCAAAGTTTGGACCATGTGTCGTCCAAACAACCTACACAACTCTCATTGGGTCGAACTTTGAGTTCCAAACTCTCAAAAACTCAAAACGGAACAAAGTTTGGACCAAGTTCGTCCAAACCATATGGAAACGGTCATTGGGACGAACTTTGGGTTCCGAGCTCTCAAAAACTGAAACGAAGCAATGTTTGGACCATGTGTCGTCCAAACAACCTAAAGAACTCTCATTGGGCCGAACTTTGAATTCCAAACTCCCCAAAACTCAAACCGGAGCAAAGTTTGGACCAAGTTCGTCCAAACCATATGAAAAACTCTCATTGGGACGAACTTTTGGTTCCGAGCTCTACAAAACTGAAACGGAGCAAAGTTTTGACCATGTGTCGTCCAAACCACCTAAAGAACTCTCATTGGGCCGAACTTTGAGTTCCTAACTCTCCAAAACTCAAAACGGAGCAAAGTGTGGACCAAGTTCGTCCAATCCATATGAAAAACTCTCATTGGGACGAACTTTGGGTTCCGAGCTCTCAAAAACTTAAAGGGAGAAAAGTTTGGACCATGTGTCGTCCGAACAACCTAAAGAACTCTCATTGGGTCGAACTTTGATTTCCAAACTCTCCAAAACTCCAAACGGAGCAAAGTTTGGACCAAGTTCGTCCAAACCAAATGAAAAACTCTCATTGGGACGAACTTTGGGTTCCAAGCTCTCAAAAACTGAAACGGAGCAATGTTTGGACCATGTGTCGTCCAAACAACCTAAAGAACTCTCATTGGGCCGAACTTTGAGTTCCAACCTCTCCAAAACTCAAAACGGAGCAAAGTTTGGACTAAGTTCGTGCAAACCATATGAAAAACTCTCATTGGGACGAACTTTGGGTTGCAAGCTCTCAAAAACTGAAACGGAGCAAAGTTTGGACCATGTGTCGTCCAAATAACCTAAAGAACTGTCATTGGGTCGAACTTTGAGTTCCAAACTCTCCAAAACTCAAAACTGAGCAAAGTTTGGACCAAGTTCGTCCAAACCATATGAAAAACTCTCATTGGGACGAACTTTGGGTTCCGAGCTCTACGAAACTGAAACGGAGCAAAGTTTTGACCATGTGTCGTCCAAACCACCTAAAGAACTGTCATTGGACCGGACTTTGAGTTGCTAACTCTCCAAAACTCAAAACGGAGCAAAGTGTGGACCAAGTTCATACAAACCATATGAAAAACTCTCATTGGCACGAACTGTGGGTTCCGAGATCTCAAAAACTGAAACGGAGCAAAGTTTGGGCCATGTGTCGTCCAAACAACCTAAAGAACTCTCATTTGGTCGAACTTTGATTTCCAAACTCTCCAAAACTCAAAACGGAGCAACGTTTGGACCAAGTTCGTCCAAACCATATGAAAAACTCTCATTGGGACGAACTTTGGGTTCCGAGCTCTCAAAAACTGAAACGGAGCATAGTTTGGACCATGTGTCGTCCAAACAACCTAAAGAACTCTCATTGGGCCGAACATTGAGTTCCAAACACTCCAAAACTCAAAACGGAGCAAAGTTTGGACCAAGTTCGTCCAAACCTTCTGAAAAACTCTCATTGGGACGAACTTTGGGTTCCGAGAACTCAAAAACTGAAACGGAGCAAAGTTTGAACCATGTGTCGTCCAAACAACCTACACAACTCTCATTGGGTCGAACTTTGAGTTCCAAACTCTCAAAACCTCAAAACGGAACAAAATTTGGACCAAGTTTGTCCAAACCATATGGAAACGGTCATTGGGACGAACTTTGGGTTCCGAGCTCTCAAAAACTGAAACGAAGCAATGTTTGGACCATGTGTCGTCCAAACAACCTAAAGAACTCTCATTGGGCCGAACTTTGAATTCCAAACTCTCGAAAACTCAAACCGGAGCAAAGTTTGGACCAAGTTCGTCCAAACCATATGAAAAACTCTCATTGGGACGAACTTTTGGTTCCGAGCTCTACAAAACTGAAACGGAGCAAAGTTTTGACCATGTGTCGTCCAACCCACCTAAAGAACTGTCATTGGGCCGAACTTTGAGTTCCTAACTCTCCAAAACTCAAAACGGAGCAAAGTTTGGACCAAGTTCGTCCAAACCATATGAAAAACTCTCATTGGGACGAACTTTGGGTTCCAAGCTCTCAAAAAGTGAAACGGAGCAATGTTTGGACCATGTGTCGTCCAAACAACCTAAAAACTCTCATTGGGCTGAACTTTCAGTTCCAACCACTCCAAAACTCAAAACGGAGCAAAGTTTGGACTAAGTTCGTGCAAACCATATGAAAAACTCTCATTGGGACGAACTTTGGGTTGCAAGCTCTCAAAAACTGAAACGGAGCAAAGTTTGGACCATGTGTCGTCCAAATAACCTAAAGAACTCTCATTGGGTCGAACTTTGAGTTCCAAACTCTCCAAAACTCAAAACTAAGCAAAGTTTGGACCAAGTTCGTCCAAACCATATGAAAAACTCTCATTGGGACGAACTTTGGGTTCCGAGCTCTACGAAACTGAAACGGAGCAAAGTTTTGACCATGTGTCGTCCAAACCACCTAAAGAGCTGTCATTGGACCGAACTTTGAGTTGCTAACTCTCCAAAACTCAAAACGGAGCAAAGTGTGGACCAAGTTCATCCAAACCATATGAAAAACTCTCATTGGGACGGACTGTGGGTTCCGAGATCTCAAAAACTGAAACGGAGCAAAGTTTGGACCATGTGTCGTCCAAACAACCTAAAGAACTCTCATTGGGTCGAACTTTGATTTCAGAACTCTCCAAAACTCAAAACGGAGCAACGTTTGGACCAAGTTCGTCCAAACCATATGAAAAACTCTCATTGGGACGAACTTTGGGTTCCGAGCTCTCAAAAACTGAAACGGAGCATAGTTTGGACAATGTGTCGTCCAAACAACCTAAAGAACTCTCATTGGGCCGAACATTGAGTTCCAAACACTCCAAAACTCAAAACGGAGCAAAGTTTGGACCAAGTTCGTCCAAACCTTCTGAAAAACTCTCATTGGGACGAACTTTGGGTTCCGAGCACTCAAAAACTGAAACGGAGCAAAGTTTGAACCATGTGTCGTCCAAACAACCTACAGAACTCTCATTGGGTCGAACTTTGAGTTCCAAACTCTCAAAACCTCAAAACGGAACAAAGTTTGGACCAAGTTTGTCCAAACCATATGGAAACGGTCATTGGGACGAACTTTGGGTTCCGAGCTCTCAAAAACTGAAACGAAGCAATGTTTGGACCATGTGTCGTCCAAACAACCTAAAGAACTCTCATTGGGCCGAACTTTGAATTCCAAACTCTCCCAAACTCAAACCGGAACAAAGTTTGGACCAAGTTCGTCCAAACCATATGAAAAACTCTCATTGGGACGAACATTTGGTTCCGAGTTCTACAAAACTGAAACGGAGCAAAGTTTTGACCATGTGTCGTCCAAACCACGTAAACAACTCTCATTGGGCCGAACTTTGAGTTCCTAACTCTCCAAAACTCAAAACGGAGCAAAGTGTGGACCAAGTTGATCCAAACCATATGAAAAACTCTCATTGGGACGAACTGTGGGTTCCGAGCTCTCAAAAACTGAAACGGAGCAAAGTTTGGACCATGTGTCGTCCAAACAACCTAAAGAACTCTCATTGGGTCGAACTTTGATTTCCAAACTCTCCAAAACTCAAAACGGAGCAACGTTTGGACCATGTTCGTCCAAACCATATGAAAAACTCTCATTGGGACGAACTTTGGGTTCCGAGCTCTCAAAAACTGAAACGGAGCATAGTTTGGACCATGTGTCGTCCAAACAACCTGAAGAACTCTCATTGGGCCGAACATTGAGTTCCAAACACTCCAAAACTCAAAACGGAGCAAAGTTTGGACCAAGTTCGTCCAAACCTTCTGAAAAACTCTCATTGGGACGAACTTTGGGTTCCGAGAACTCAAAAACTGAAACGGAGCAAAGTTTGAACCATGTGTCGTCCAAACAACCTACACAACTCTCATTGGGTCGAACTTTGAGTTCCAAACTCTCAAAACCTCAAAACGGAACAAAATTTGGACCAAGTTTGTCCAAACCATATGGAAACGGTCATTGGGACGAACTTTGGGTTCCGAGCTCTCAAAAACTGAAACGAAGCAATGTTTGGACCATGTGTCGTCCAAACAACCTAAAGAACTCTCATTGGGCCGAACTTTGAATTCCAAACTCTCGAAAACTCAAACCGGAGCAAAGTTTGGACCAAGTTCGTCCAAACCATATGAAAAACTCTCATTGGGACGAACTTTTGGTTCCGAGCTCTACAAAACTGAAACGGAGCAAAGTTTTGACCATGTGTCGTCCAACCCACCTAAAGAACTGTCATTGGGCCGAACTTTGAGTTCCTAACTCTCCAAAACTCAAAACGGAGCAAAGTGTGGACCAAGTTCGTCCAATCCATATGAAAAACTCTTATTGGGACGAACTTTGGGTTCCGAGCTCTCAAAAACTTAAAGGGAGCAAAGTTTGAACCATGTGTCGTCCGAACAACCTAAAGAACTCTCATTGGGTCGAACTTTGATTTCCAAACTCTCCAAAACTCAAAACGGAGCAAAGTTTGGACCAAGTTCGTCCAAACCATATGAAAAACTCTCATTGGGACGAACTTTGGGTTCCGAGCTCTCAAAAAGTGAAACGGAGCAATGTTTGGACCATGTGTCGTCCAAACAACCTAAAAACTCTCATTGGGCTGAACTTTCAGTTCCAACCACTCCAAAACTCAAAACGGAGCAAAGTTTGGACTAAGTTCGTGCAAACCATATGAAAAACTCTCATTGGGACGAACTTTGGGTTGCAAGCTCTCAAAAACTGAAACGGAGCAAAGTTTGGACCATGTGTCGTCCAAATAACCTAAAGAACTCTCATTGGGTCGAACTTTGAGTTCCAAACTCTCCAAAACTCAAAACTGAGCAAAGTTTGGACCAAGTTCGTCCAAACCATATGAAAAACTCTCATTGGGACGAACTTTGGGTTCCGAGCTCTACGAAACTGAAACGGAGCAAAGTTTTGACCATGTGTCGTCCAAACCACCTAAAGAGCTGTCATTGGACCGAACTTTGAGTTGCTAACTCTCCAAAACTCAAAACGGAGCAAAGTGTGGACCAAGTTCATCCAAACCATATGAAAAACTCTCATTGGGACGGACTGTGGGTTCCGAGATCTCAAAAACTGAAACGGAGCAAAGTTTGGACCATGTGTCGTCCAAACAACCTAAAGAACTCTCATTGGGTCGAACTTTGATATCCAAACTCTCCAAAACTCAAAACGGAGCAACGTTTGGACCAAGTTCGTCCAAACCATATGAAAAACTCTCATTGGGACGAACTTTGGGTTCCGAGCTCTCAAAAACTGAAACGGAGCATAGTTTGGACAATGTGTCGTCCAAACAACCTAAAGAACTCTCATTGGGCCGAACATTGAGTTCCAAACACTCCAAAACTCAAAACGGAGCAAAGTTTGGACCAAGTTCGTCCAAACCTTCTGAAAAACTCTCATTGGGACGAACGTTGGGTTCCGAGCACTCAAAAACTGAAACGGAGCAAAGTTTGAACCATGTGTCGTCCAAACAACCTACAGAACTCTCATTGGGTCGAACTTTGAGTTCCAAACTCTCAAAACCTCAAAACGGAACAAAGTTTGGACCAAGTTTGTCCAAACCATATGGAAACGGTCATTGGGACGAACTTTGGGTTCCGAGCTCTCAAAAACTGAAACGAAGCAATGTTTGGACCATGTGTCGTCCAAACAACCTAAAGAACTCTCATTGGGCCGAACTTTGAATTCCAAACTCTCCCAAACTCAAACCGGAACAAAGTTTGGACCAAGTTCGTCCAAACCATATGAAAAACTCTCATTGGGACGAACATTTGGTTCCGAGTTCTACAAAACTGAAACGGAGCAAAGTTTTGACCATGTGTCGTCCAAACCACGTAAACAACTCTCATTGGGCCGAACTTTGAGTTCCTAACTCTCCAAAACTCAAAACGGAGCAAAGTGTGGACCAAGTTGATCCAAACCATATGAAAAACTCTCATTGGGACGAACTGTGGGTTCCGAGCTCTCAAAAACTGAAACGGAGCAAAGTTTGGACCATGTGTCGTCCAAACAACCTAAAGAACTCTCATTGGGTCGAACTTTGATTTCCAAACTCTCCAAAACTCAAAACGGAGCAACGTTTGGACCATGTTCGTCCAAACCATATGTAAAACTCTCATTGGGACGAACTTTGGGTTCCGAGCTCTCAAAAACTGAAACGGAGCATAGTTTGGACCATGTGTCGTCCAAACAACCTGAAGAACTCTCATTGGGCCGAACATTGAGTTCCAAACACTCCAAAACTCAAAACGGAGCAAAGTTTGGACCAAGTTCGTCCAAACCTTCTGAAAAACTCTCATTGGGACGAACTTTGGGTTCCGAGAACTCAAAAACTGAAACGGAGCAAAGTTTGAACCATGTGTCGTCCAAACAACCTACACAACTCTCATTGGGTCGAACTTTGAGTTCCAAACTCTCAAAACCTCAAAACGGAACAAAATTTGGACCAAGTTTGTCCAAACCATATGGAAACGGTCATTGGGACGAACTTTGGGTTCCGAGCTCTCAAAAACTGAAACGAAGCAATGTTTGGACCATGTGTCATCCAAACAACCTAAAGAACTCTCATTGGGCCGAACTTTGAATTCCAAACTCTCGAAAACTCAAACCGGAGCAAAGTTTGGACCAAGTTCGTCCAAACCATATGAAAAACTCTCATTGGGACGAACTTTTGGTTCCGAGCTCTACAAAACTGAAACGGAGCAAAGTTTTGACCATGTGTCGTCCAACCCACCTAAAGAACTGTCATTGGGCCGAACTTTGAGTTCCTAACTCTCCAAAACTCAAAACGGAGCAAAGTGTGGACCAAGTTCGTCCAATCCATATGAAAAACTCTTATTGGGACGAACTTTGGGTTCCGAGCTCTCAAAAACTTAAAGGGAGCAAAGTTTGAACCATGTGTCGTCCGAACAACCTAAAGAACTCTCATTGGGTCGAACTTTGATTTCCAAACTCTCCAAAACTCAAAACGGAGCAAAGTTTGGACCAAGTTCGTCCAAACCATATGAAAAACTCTCATTGGGACGAACTTTGGGTTCCGAGCTCTCAAAAAGTGAAACGGAGCAATGTTTGGACCATGTGTCGTCCAAACAACCTAAAAACTCTCATTGGGCTGAACTTTCAGTTCCAACCACTCCAAAACTCAAAACGGAGCAAAGTTTGGACTAAGTTCGTGCAAACCATATGAAAAACTCTCATTGGGACGAACTTTGGGTTGCAAGCTCTCAAAAACTGAAACGGAGCAAAGTTTGGACCATGTGTCGTCCAAATAACCTAAAGAACTCTCATTGGGTCGAACTTTGAGTTCCAAACTCTCCAAAACTCAAAACTGAGCAAAGTTTGGACCAAGTTCGTCCAAACCATATGAAAAACTCTCATTGGGACGAACTTTGGGTTCCGAGCTCTACGAAACTGAAACGGAGCAAAGTTTTGACCATGTGTCGTCCAAACCACCTAAAGAGCTGTCATTGGACCGAACTTTGAGTTGCTAACTCTCCAAAACTCAAAACGGAGCAAAGTGTGGACCAAGTTCATCCAAACCATATGAAAAACTCTCATTGGGACGGACTGTGGGTTCCGAGATCTCAAAAACTGAAACGGAGCAAAGTTTGGACCATGTGTCGTCCAAACAACCTAAAGAACTCTCATTGGGTCGAACTTTGATTTCCAAACTCTCCAAAACTCAAAACGGAGCAACGTTTGGACCAAGTTCGTCCAAACCATATGAAAAACTCTCATTGGGACGAACTTTGGGTTCCGAGCTCTCAAAAACTGAAACGGAGCATAGTTTGGACAATGTGTCGTCCAAACAACCTAAAGAACTCTCATTGGGCCGAACATTGAGTTCCAAACACTCCAAAACTCAAAACGGAGCAAAGTTTGGACCAAGTTCGTCCAAACCTTCTGAAAAACTCTCATTGGGACGAACGTTGGGTTCCGAGCACTCAAAAACTGAAACGGAGCAAAGTTTGAACCATGTGTCGTCCAAACAACCTACAGAACTCTCATTGGGTCGAACTTTGAGTTCCAAACTCTCAAAACCTCAAAACGGAACAAAGTTTGGACCAAGTTTGTCCAAACCATATGGAAACGGTCATTGGGACGAACTTTGGGTTCCGAGCTCTCAAAAACTGAAACGAAGCAATGTTTGGACCATGTGTCGTCCAAACAACCTAAAGAACTCTCATTGGGCCGAACTTTGAATTCCAAACTCTCCCAAACTCAAACCGGAACAAAGTTTGGACCAAGTTCGTCCAAACCATATGAAAAACTCTCATTGGGACGAACATTTGGTTCCGAGTTCTACAAAACTGAAACGGAGCAAAGTTTTGACCATGTGTCGTCCAAACCACGTAAACAACTCTCATTGGGCCGAACTTTGAGTTCCTAACTCTCCAAAACTCAAAACGGAGCAAAGTGTGGACCAAGTTGATCCAAACCATATGAAAAACTCTCATTGGGACGAACTGTGGGTTCCGAGCTCTCAAAAACTGAAACGGAGCAAAGTTTGGACCATGTGTCGTCCAAACAACCTAAAGAACTCTCATTGGGTCGAACTTTGATTTCCAAACTCTCCAAAACTCAAAACGGAGCAACGTTTGGACCATGTTCGTCCAAACCATATGAAAAACTCTCATTGGGACGAACTTTGGGTTCCGAGCTCTCAAAAACTGAAACGGAGCATAGTTTGGACCATGTGTCGTCCAAACAACCTGAAGAACTCTCATTGGGCCGAACATTGAGTTCCAAACACTCCAAAACTCAAAACGGAGCAAAGTTTGGACCAACTTCGTCCAAACCTTCTGAAAAACTCTCATTGGGACGAACTTTGGGTTCCGAGAACTCAAAAAATGAAACGGAGCAAAGTTTGAACCATGTGTCGTCCAAACAACCTACACAACTCTCATTGGGTCGAACTTTGAGTTCCAAACTCTCAAAACCTCAAAACGGAACAAAATTTGGACCAAGTTTGTCCAAACCATATGGAAACGGTCATTGGGACGAACTTTGGGTTCCGAGCTCTCAAAAACTGAAACGAAGCAATGTTTGGACCATGTGTCGTCCAAACAACCTAAAGAACTCTCATTGGGCCGAACTTTGAATTCCAAACTCTCGAAAACTCAAACCGGAGCAAAGTTTGGACCAAGTTCGTCCAAACCATATGAAAAACTCTCATTGGGACGAACTTTTGGTTCCGAGCTCTACAAAACTGAAACGGAGCAAAGTTTTGACCATGTGTCGTCCAACCCACCTAAAGAACTGTCATTGGGCCGAACTTTGAGTTCCTAACTCTCCAAAACTCAAAACGGAGCAAAGTGTGGACCAAGTTCGTCCAATCCATATGAAAAACTCTTATTGGGACGAACTTTGGGTTCCGAGCTCTCAAAAACTTAAAGGGAGCAAAGTTTGAACCATGTGTCGTCCGAACAACCTAAAGAACTCTCATTGGGTCGAACTTTGATTTCCAAACTCTCCAAAACTCAAAACGGAGCAAAGTTTGGACCAAGTTCGTCCAAACCATATGAAAAACTCTCATTGGGACGAACTTTGGGTTCCGAGCTCTCAAAAAGTGAAACGGAGCAATGTTTGGACCATGTGTCGTCCAAACAACCTAAAAACTCTCATTGGGCTGAACTTTCAGTTCCAACCACTCCAAAACTCAAAACGGAGCAAAGTTTGGACTAAGTTCGTGCAAACCATATGAAAAACTCTCATTGGGACGAACTTTGGGTTGCAAGCTCTCAAAAACTGAAACGGAGCAAAGTTTGGACCATGTGTCGTCCAAATAACCTAAAGAACTCTCATTGGGTCGAACTTTGAGTTCCAAACTCTCCAAAACTCAAAACTGAGCAAAGTTTGGACCAAGTTCGTCCAAACCATATGAAAAACTCTCATTGGGACGAACTTTGGGTTCCGAGCTCTACGAAACTGAAACGGAGCAAAGTTTTGACCATGTGTCGTCCAAACCACCTAAAGAGCTGTCATTGGACCGAACTTTGAGTTGCTAACTCTCCAAAACTCAAAACGGAGCAAAGAGTGGACCAAGTTCATCCAAACCATATGAAAAACTCTCATTGGGACGGACTGTGGGTTCCGAGATCTCAAAAACTGAAACGGAGCAAAGTTTGGACCATGTGTCGTCCAAACAACCTAAAGAACTCTCATTGGGTCGAACTTTGATTTCCAAACTCTCCAAAACTCAAAACGGAGCAACGTTTGGACCAAGTTCGTCCAAACCATATGAAAAACTCTCATTGGGACGAACTTTGGGTTCCGAGCTCTCAAAAACTGAAACGGAGCATAGTTTGGACAATGTGTCGTCCAAACAACCTAAAGAACTCTCATTGGGCCGAACATTGAGTTCCAAACACTCCAAAACTCAAAACGGAGCAAAGTTTGGACCAAGTTCGTCCAAACCTTCTGAAAAACTCTCATTGGGACGAACTTTGGGTTCCGAGCACTCAAAAACTGAAACGGAGCAAAGTTTGAACCATGTGTCGTCCAAACAACCTACAGAACTCTCATTGGGTCGAACTTTGAGTTCCAAACTCTCAAAACCTCAAAACGGAACAAAGTTTGGACCAAGTTTGTCCAAACCATATGGAAACGGTCATTGGGACGAACTTTGGGTTCCGAGCTCTCAAAAACTGAAACGAAGCAATGTTTGGACCATGTGTCGTCCAAACAACCTAAAGAACTCTCATTGGGCCGAACTTTGAATTCCAAACTCTCCCAAACTCAAACCGGAACAAAGTTTGGACCAAGTTCGTCCTAACCATATGAAAAACTCTCATTGGGACGAACATTTGGTTCCGAGTTCTACAAAACTGAAACGGAGCAAAGTTTTGACCATGTGTCGTCCAAACCACGTAAACAACTCTCATTGGGCCGAACTTTGAGTTCCTAACTCTCCAAAACTCAAAACGGAGCAAAGTGTGGACCAAGTTGATCCAAACCATATGAAAAACTCTCATTGGGACGAACTGTGGGTTCCGAGCTCTCAAAAACTGAAACGGAGCAAAGTTTGGACCATGTGTCGTCCAAACAACCTAAAGAACTCTCATTGGGTCGAACTTTGATTTCCAAACTCTCCAAAACTCAAAACGGAGCAACGTTTGGACCATGTTCGTCCAAACCATATGAAAAACTCTCATTGGGACGAACTTTGGGTTCCGAGCTCTCAAAAACTGAAACGGAGCATAGTTTGGACCATGTGTCGTCCAAACAACCTGAAGAACTCTCATTGGGCCGAACATTGAGTTCCAAACACTCCAAAACTCAAAACGGAGCAAAGTTTGGACCAAGTTCGTCCAAACCTTCTGAAAAACTCTCATTGGGACGAACTTTGGGTTCCGAGCACTCAAAAACTGAAACGGAGCAAAGTTTGAACCATGTGTCGTCCAAACAACCTACAAAACCCTCATTGGGTCGAACTTTCAGTTCCAAACTCTCAAAACCTCAAAACGGAACAAAGTTTGGACCAAGTTTGTCCAAACCATATGGAAACGATCATTGGGACGAACTTTGGGTTCCGAGCTCTCAAAAACTGAAACGAAGCAATGTTTGGACCATGTGTCGTCCAAACAACCTAAAGAACTCTCATTAGGCCGAACTTTGAATTCCAAACTCTCCAAAACTCAAACCGGAGCAAAGTTTGGACCAAGTTCGTCCAAACCATATGAAAAACTCTCATTGGGACGAACTTTTGGTTCCGAGCTCTACAAAACTGAAACGGAGAAAAGTTTTAACCATGTGTCGTCCAAACCACGTAAACAACTCTCATTGGGCCGAACTTTGAGTTCCTAACTCTCCAAAACTCAAAGCGGAGCAAAGTGTGGACCAAGTTCGTCCAATCCATATGAAAAACTCTCATTGGGACGAACTTTGGGTTCCGAGCTCGCAAAAACTTCAAGGGAGCAAAGTTTGGACCATGTGTCGTCCGAACAACCTAAAGATCTCTCATTGGGTCGAACTTTGATTTTCAAACTCTCCAAAACTCAAAACGGAGCAAAGTTTGGACCAAGTTCGTCCAAACCATATGAAAAACTCTCATTGGGACGAACTTTGGCTTCCGAGCTCTCAAAAACTGAAACGGAGCAATGTTTGGACCATGTGTCGTCCAAACAACCTAAAGAACTCTCATTGGGCCGAACTTTGAGTTCCAACCTCTCCAAAACTCAAAACGGAGCAAAGTTTGGACTAAGTTCGTGCAAACCATATGAAAAACTCTCATTGGGACGAACTTTGGGTTCCAAGCTCTCAAAAACTGAAACGGAGCAAAGTTTGGACCATGTGTCGTCCAAATAACCTAAAGAACTCTCATTGGGTCGAACTTTGAATTCTAAACTCTCCAAAACTCAAAACTGAGCAAAGTTTGGGCCAAGTTCGTCCAAACCATATGAAAAACTCTCATTGGGACGAACTTTGGGTTCCGAACTGTACAAAACTGAAACGGAGAAAAGTTTTGACCATGTGTCGTCCAAACAACCTAAAGAACTTTCATTGGACCGAACTTTGAGTTGCTAACTCTCCAAAACTCAAAATGGAGCAAAGTGTGGACCAAGTTCATCTAAACCATATGAAAAACTCTCATTCGGACGAACTGTGGGTTTCGAGCTCTCAAAAACTGAAACGGAGCAAAGTTTGGACCATGTGTCGTCAAAACAACCTAAAGAACTCTCATTGGGTCGAACTTTGATTTCTAAACTCTCCAAAACTCAAAACGGAGCAACGTTTGGACCAAGTTCGTCCAAACCATATGAAAAACTCTCATTGGGACGAACTTTGGGTTCCGAGCTCTCAAAAACTTAAACGGAGAAAAGTTTGGACCATGTGTCGTCCAAACAACCTAAAGAACTCTCATTGGGCCGAACATTGAGTTCCAAACTCTCCAAAACTCAAAACGGAGCAAAGTTTGGACCAAGTTTCGTCCAAACCTTCTGAAAAACTCTCATTGGGACGAACTTTGGGTTCCGAGCACTCAAAAACTGAAACAGAGCAAAGTTTGAACCATGTGTCGTCCAGACAACCTACATAACTCTCATTGGGTCGAACTTTGAGTTCCAAACTCTCAAAACCTCAAAACGGAACAAAGTTTGGACCAAGTTTGTCCAAACCATATGGAAACGGTCATTGGGACGAAGTTTGGGTTCCGAGCTCTCAAAAACTGAAACGAAGCAATGTTTGACCATATGAAAAACTCTCATTGGGACGAACTTTGGCTTCCGAGCTCTCAAAAACTGAAACGGAGCAATGTTTGGACCATGTGTCGTCCAAACAACCTAAAGAACTCTCATTGGGCCGAACTTTGAGTTCCAACCTCTCCAAAACTCAAAACGGAGCAAAGTTTGGACTAAGTTCGTGCAAACCATATGAAAAACTCTCATTGGGACGAACTTTGGGTTCCAAGCTCTCAAAAACTGAAACGGAGCAAAGTTTGGACCATGTGTCGTCCAAATAACCTAAAGAACTCTCATTGGGTCGAACTTTGAATTCTAAACTCTCCAAAACTCAAAACTGAGCAAAGTTTGGGCCAAGTTCGTCCAAACCATATGAAAAACTCTCATTGGGACGAACTTTGGGTTCCGAACTGTACAAAACTGAAACGGAGAAAAGTTTTGACCATGTGTCGTCCAAACAACCTAAAGAACTTTCATTGGACCGAACTTTGAGTTGCTAACTCTCCAAAACTCAAAATGGAGCAAAGTGTGGACCAAGTTCATCTAAACCATATGAAAAACTCTCATTCGGACGAACTGTGGGTTTCGAGCTCTCAAAAACTGAAACGTAGCAAAGTTTGGACCATGTGTCGTCAAAACAACCTAAAGAACTCTCATTGGGTCGAACTTTGATTTCTAAACTCTCCAAAACTCAAAACGGAGCAACGTTTGGACCAAGTTCGTCCAAACCATATGAAAAACTCTCATTGGGACGAACTTTGGGTTCCGAGCTCTCAAAAACTTAAACGGAGAAAAGTTTGGACCATGTGTCGTCCAAACAACCTAAAGAACTCTCATTGGGCCGAACATTGAGTTCCAAACTCTCCAAAACTCAAAACGGAGCAAAGTTTGGACCAAGTTTCGTCCAAACCTTCTGAAAAACTCTCATTGGGACGAACTTTGGGTTCCGAGCACTCAAAAACTGAAACAGAGCAAAGTTTGAACCATGTGTCGTCCAGACAACCTACAAAACTCTCATTGGGTCGAACTTTGAGTTCCAAACTCTCAAAACCTCAAAACGGAACAAAGTTTGGACCAAGTTTGTCCAAACCATATGGAAACGGTCATTGGGACGAAGTTTGGGTTCCGAGCTCTCAAAAACTGAAACGAAGCAATGTTTGGACCATGTGTCGTCCAAACAACCTAAAGAACTCTCATTAGGCCGAACTTTGAATTCCAAACTCTCCAAAACTCAAACCGGAGAAAAGTTTGGACCAAGTTCGTCCAAACCATATGAAAAACTCTCATTGGGACGAACTTTAGGTTCCGAGCTCTACAAAACTGAAACGGAGAAAAGTTTTGATCATGTGTCATCCAAACCACGTAAACAACTCTCATTGGGCCGAACTTTGAGTTCCTAACTCTCCAAAACTCAAAGCGGAGCAAAGTGTGGACCAAGTTCGTCCAATCCATATGAAAAACTCTCATTGGGACGAACTTTGGGTTCCGAGCTCGCAAAAACTTCAAGGGAGCAAAGTTTGGACCATGTGTCGTCCGAACAACCTAAAGAACTCTCATTGGGTCGAACTTTGATTTCCAAACTCTCCAAAACTCAAAATGGAGCAAAGTTTGGACCAAGTTCGTCCAAACCATATGAAAAACTCTCATTGGGACGAACTTTGGCTTCCGAGCTCTCAAAAACTGAAACGGAGCAATGTTTGGACCATGTGTCGTCCAAACAACCTAAAGAACTCTCATTGGGCCGAACTTTGAGTTCCAACCTATCCAAAACTCAAAACGGAGCAAAGTTTGGACTAAGTTCGTGCAAACCATATGAAAAACTCTCATTGGGACGAACTTTGGGTTCCAAGCTCTCAAAAACTGAAACGGAGCAAAGTTTGGACCATGTGTCGTCCAAATAACCTAAAGAACTCTCATTGGGTCGAACTTTGAGTTCCAAACTCTCCAAAACTCAAAACTGAGCAAAGTTTGGATCAAGTTCGTCCAAACCATATGAAAAACTCTCATTGGGACGAACTTTGGCTTCCGAGCTCTCAAAAACTGAAACGGAGCAATGTTTGGACCATGTGTCGTCCAAACAACCTAAAGAACTCTCATTGGGCCGAACTTTGAGTTCCAACCTATCCAAAACTCAAAACGGAGCAAAGTTTGGACTAAGTTCGTGCAAACCATATGAAAAACTCTCATTGGGACGAACTTTGGGTTCCAAGCTCTCAAAAACTGAAACGGAGCAAAGTTTGGACCATGTGTCGTCCAAATAACCTAAAGAACTCTCATTGGGTCGAACTTTGAGTTCCAAACTCTCCAAAACTCAAAACTGAGCAAAGTTTGGACCAAGTTCGTCCAAACCATATGAAAAACTCTCATTGGGACGAACTTTGGGTTCCGAACTGTACAAAACTGAAACGGAGGAAAGTTTTGACCATGTGTCGTCCAAACCACCTAAAGAACTGTCATTGGACCGAACTTTGAGTTGCTAACTCTCCAAAACTCAAAATGGAGCAAAGTGTGGACCAAGTTCATCTAAACCAGATGAAAAACTCTCATTCGGACGAACTGTGGGTTTCGAGCTCTCAAAAACTGAAACGGAGCAAAGTTTGGACCATGTGTCGTCCAAACAACCTAAAGAACTCTCATTGGGTCGAACTTTGATTTCTAAACTCTCCAAAACTCAAAACGGAGCAACGTTTGGACCAAGTTCGTCCAAACCATATGAAAAACTCTCATTGGGACGAACTTTGGGTTCCGAGCACTCAAAAACTGAAACGGAGCAAAGTTTGAACCATGTGTCGTCCAAACAACCTACAGAACTCTCATTGGGTCGAACTTTGAGTTCCAAACTCTCAAAACCTCAAAACGGAACAAAGTTTGGACCAAGTTTGTCCAAACCATATGGAAACGGTCATTGGGACGAACTTCGGGTCCCGAGCTCTCAAAAACTGAAACGAAGCAATGTTTGGACCATGTGTCGTCCAAACAACCTAAAGAACTCTCATTGGGCCGAACTTTGAATTCCAAACTCTCCAAAACTCAAACGGGAGCAAAGTTTGAACCAAGTTCGTCCAAACCATATGAAAAACTGTCATTGGGACGAACTTTTGGTTCCGAGCTCTACAAAACTGAAACGGAGCAAAGTTTTGACCATGTGTCGTCCAAACCACGTAAACAACTCTCATTGGGCCGAACTTTGAGTTCCTAACCTTCCAAAACTCAAAACGGAGCAATGTGTGGACCAAGTTCGTCCAATCCATATGAAAAACTCTCATTGGGACGAACTTTGGGTTCCGTACTCGCAAAAACTTCAAGGGAGCAAAGTTTGGACCATGTGTCGTCCGAACAACCTAAAGAACTCTCATTGGGTCGAACTTTGATTTCCAAACTCTCCAAAACTCAAAACGGAGCAAAGTTTGGACCAAGTTCGTCCAAACGATATGAAAAACTCTCATTGGGACGAACTTTGGCTTCCGAGCTCTCAAAAACTGAAACGGAGCAATGTTTGGACCATGTGTCGTCCAAACAACCTAAAGAACTCTCATTGGGCCGAACTTTGAGTTCCAACCTCTCTAAAACGCAAAACGGAGCAAAGTTTGGACTAACTTAGTGCAAACCATATGAAAAACTCTCATTGGGACGAACTTTGGGTTCCAAGCTCTCAAAAACTGAAACGGAGCAAAGTTTGGACCATGTGTCGTCCAAATAACCTAAAGAACTCTCATTGGGTCGAACTTTGAGTTCCAAACTCTCCAAAACTCAAAACTGAGCAAAGTTTGGACCAAGTTAGTCCAAACCATATGAAAAACTCTCATTGGGACGAACTTTGGGTTCCGAGCTCTACGAAACTGAAACGGAGAAAGTTTTGACCATGTGTCGTCCAAACCACCTAAAGAACTGTCATTGGACCGAACTTTGAGTTGCTAACTCTCCAAAACTCAAAACGGAGCAAAGTGTGGACCAAGTTCATCTAAACCATATGAAAAACTCTCATTCGTACGAACTGTGGGTTTCGAGCTCTCAAAAACTGAAACGGAGCAAAGTTTGGACCATGTGTCGTCCAAACAACCTAAAGAACTCTCATTGGGTCGAACTTTGATTTCTAAACTCTCCAAAACTCAAAACGGAGCAAAGTTTGGACCAAGTTCGTCCAAACCATATGAAAAACTCTCATTGGGACGAACTTTGGGTTCCGAGCTCTCAAAAACTGAAATGGAGAAAAGTTTGGACCATGTGTCGTCCAAACAACCTAAAGAACTCTCATTGGGCCGAAAATTGAGTTCCAAACTCTCCAAAACTCAAAACGGAGCAAAGTTTGGACCAAGTTCGTCCAGACCTTCTGAAAAACTCTTATTGGGACGAACTTTGGGTTCCGAGCACTCAAAAACTGAAACAGAACAAAGTTTGAACCATGTGTCGTCCAAACAACCTACAGAACTCTCATTGGGTCGAACTTTGAGTTCCAAACTCTCAAAACCTCAAAACGGAACAAAGTTTGGACCAAGTTTGTCCAAACCATATGGAAACGGTCATTGGGACGAACTTTGGGTTCCGAGCACTCAAAAACTGAAACGAAGCAATGTTTGGACCATGTGTCGTCCAAACAACCTAAAGAACTCTCATTGGGCCGAACTTTGAATTCCAAACTCTCCAAAACTCAAAACTGAGCAAAGTTTGGACCAAGTTAGTCCAAACCATATGAAAAACTCTCATTGGGACGAACTTTGGGTTCCGAGCTCTACGAAACTGAAACGGAGAAAGTTTTGACCATGTGTCGTCCAAACCACCTAAAGAACTGTCATTGGACCGAACTTTGAGTTGCTAACTCTCCAAAACTCAAAACGGAGCAAAGTGTGGACCAAGTTCATCTAAACCATATGAAAAACTCTCATTCGTACGAACTGTGGGTTTCGAGCTCTCAAAAACTGAAACGGAGCAAAGTTTCGACCATGTGTCGTCCAAACAACCTAAAGAACTCTCATTGGGTCGAACTTTGATTTCTAAACTCTCCAAAACTCAAAACGGAGCAAAGTTTGGACCAAGTTCGTCCAAACCATATGAAAAACTCTCATTGGGACGAACTTTGGGTTCCGAGCTCTCAAAAACTGAAATGGAGAAAAGTTTGGACCATGTGTCGTCCAAACAACCTAAAGAACTCTCATTGGGCCGAAAATTGAGTTCCAAACTCTCCAAAACTCAAAACGGAGCAAAGTTTGGACCAAGTTCGTCCAGACCTTCTGAAAAACTCTTATTGGGACGAACTTTGGGTTCCGAGCACTCAAAAACTGAAACAGAACAAAGTTTGAACCATGTGTCGTCCAAACAACCTACAGAACTCTCATTGGGTCGAACTTTGAGTTCCAAACTCTCAAAACCTCAAAACGGAACAAAGTTTGGACCAAGTTTGTCCAAACCATATGGAAACGGTCATTGGGACGAACTTTGGGTTCCGAGCACTCAAAAACTGAAACGAAGCAATGTTTGGACCATGTGTCGTCCAAACAACCTAAAGAACTCTCATTGGGCCGAACTTTGAATTCCAAACTCTCCAAAACTCAAACGGGAGCAACGTTTGGACAGAGTTCGTCCAAACCATATGAAAAACTCTCATTGGGCCGAACTTTGAGTTCCTAACCTTCCAAAACTCAAAACGGAGCAAAGTGTGGACCAAGTTCGTCCAATCCATATGAAAAACTCTCATTGGGACGAACTTTGGGTTCCGAGCTCGCAAAAACTTCAAGGGAGCAAAGTTTGGACCATGTGTCGTCCGAAGAACCTAAAGAACTCTCATTGGGTCGAACTTTGATTTCCAAACTCTCCAAAACTCAAAACGGAGAAAAGTTTGGACCAAGTTCGTCCAAACCATATGAAAAACTCTCATTGGGACGAACTTTGGCTTCCGAGCTCTCAAAAACTGAAACGGAGCAATGTTTGGACCATGTGTCGTCCAAACAACCTAAAGAACTCTCATTGGGCCGAACTTTGAGTTCCAACCTCTCCAAAACTCAAAACGGAGCAAAGTTTGGACAAAGTTCGTGCAAACCATATGAAAAACTCTCATTGGGACGAACTTTGGGTTCCAAGCTCTCAAAAACTGAAACGGAGCAAAGTTTGGACCATGTGTCGTCCAAATAACCTAAAGAACTGTCATTGGGTCGAACTTTGAGTTCCAAACTCTCCAAAACTCAAAACTGAGCAAAGTTTGGATCAAGTTCGTCCAAACCATATGAAAAACTCTCATTGGGACGAACTTTGGGTTCCGAGCTCTACGAAACTGAAACGGAGAAAAGTTTTGACCATGTGTCGTCCAAACCACCTAAAGAACTGTCATTGGACCGAACTTTGAGTTGCTAACTCTCCAAAACTCAAAACGGAGCAAAGTGTGGACCAAGTTCATCTAAACCATATGAAAAACTCTCATTCGGACGAACTGTGGGTTTCGAGCTCTCAAAAACTGAAACGGAGCAAAGTTTGGACCATGTGTCGTCCAAACAACCTAAAGAACTCTCATTGGGTCGAACTTTGATTTCTAAACTCTCCAAAACTCAAAACGGAGCAACGTTTGGACCAAGTTCGTCCAAACCATATGAAAAACTCTCATTGGGACGAACTTTGGGTTCCGAGCTCTCAAAAACTGAAACGGAGAAAAGTTTGGACCATGTGTCGTCCAAACAACCTAAAGAACTCTCATTGGGCCGAACATTGATTTCCAACCTCTCCAAAACTCAAAACGGAGCAAAGTTTGGACTAAGTTCGTGCAAACCATATGAAAAACTCTCATTGGGACGAACTTTGGGTTCCAAGCTCGCAAAAACTGAAACGGAGCAAAGTTTGGACCATGTGTCGTCCAAATAACCTAAAGAACTCTCATTGGGTCGAACTTTGAGTTCCGAACTCTCCAAAACTCAAAACCGTGCAAAGTTTGGACCAAGTTCGTCCAAACCAGATGAAAAACTCTCATTGGGACGAACTTTGGGTTCCGAGCTCTACGAAACTGAAACGGAGCAAAGTTTTTACCATGTGTCGTCCAAACCACCTAAAGAACTGTCATTGGACCGAACTTTGAGTTGCTAACTCTCCAAAACTCAAAACGGAGCAAAGTGTGGACCAAGTTCATCTAAACCATATGAAAAACTCTCATTCGGACGGACTCTGGGTTTTGAGCTCTCAAAAACTGAAACGGAGAAAAGTTTGGACCATGTGTCGTCCAAACAACCTAAAGAACTCTCATTGGGCCGAACATTGAGTTCCAAACTCTCCAAAACTCAAAACGGAGCAAAGTTTGGACTAAGTTCGTCCAAACCTTCTGAAAAACTCTCATTGGGACGAACTTTGGGTTCCAAGCACTCAAAAACTGAAACGGAGCAAAGTTTGGACCATGTGTCGTCCAAACAACCTACAGAACTCTCATTGGGTCGAACTTTGAGTTCCAAACTCTCAAAAACTCAAAACGGAACAACGTTTGGACCAAGTTCTTCCAAACCATATGGAAACGGTCATTGGGACGAACTTTGGGTTCCGAGCTCTCAAAAACTGAAACGAAGAAATGTTTGGACCATGTGTCGTCCAAACAACCTAAAGAACTCTCATTGGGCCGAACTTTGAACTCCAAACTCTCCAAAACTCAAACCGGAGCAAAGTTTGGACCAAGTTCGTCCAAACCATATGAAAAACTCTCATTGGGACGAACTTTTGGTTCCGAGCTATACAAAACTGAAACGGAGCAAAGTTTTGACCATGTGTCGTCCAAACCACCTAAAGAACTCTGATTGGGCCGAACTTTGAGTTCCTAACTCTCCAAAACTCAAAACGAAGCAAAGTGTGGACCAAGTTCGTCCAATCCATATGAAAAACTCTCATTGGGACGAACTTTGGGTTCCGAGCACTAAAAAACTGAAACGGAGTAAGTTTGGACCATGTGTCATCCAAACAACCTACAGAACTCTCATTGGGTCGAACTTTGAGTTCCAAACTCTCAAAAACTCAAAACGGAACAAAGTTTGGACCAAGTTCGTCCAAACCATATGGAAACGTTGATTGGGACGAACTTTGGGTTCCGAGCTCTCAAAAATTGAAACAAAGCGATGTTTGGACCATGTGTCGTCCAAACAACCTAAAGAACTCTAATTGGGCCGAACTTTGAATTCCAAACTCTCCAAAACTCAAACCGGAGCAAAGTTTGGACCAAGTTCGTCCAAATCATATGAAAAACTCTCATTGGGACGAACTTTTGGTTCCAAGCTCTACAAAACTTAAACGGAGCAAAGTTTTGACCATGTCTCGTCAAAACCACCTAAAGAACTCTCATTGGGCCGAACTTTGAGTTCCTAACTCTCCAAAACTCAAAACGAAGCAAAGTGTGGACCAAGTTCGTCCAATCCATATGAAAAACTCTCATTGGGACGAACTTTGGGTTCCGAGCACTCAAAAACTGAAACGGAGCAAAGTTTGGACCATGTGTCGTCCAAACAACCTACAGAACTCTCATTGGGTCGAACTTTGAGTTCCAAACTCTCAAAACCTCAAAACGGAACAAAGTTTGGACCAAGTTCGTCCAAACCGTATGGAAACGGTCATTGGGACGAACTTTGGGTTCCGAGCTCTCAAAAACTGAAACGAAGCAATGTTTGGACCATGTGTCGTCCAAACAACCTAAAGAACTCTAATTGGGCCGAACTTTGAATTCCAAACTCTCCAAAACTCAAACCGGAGCAAAGTTTGGACCAAGTTCGTCCAAACCATATGAAAAACTCTCATTGGGACGAACTTTTGGTTCCGAGCTTTACAAAACTGAAACGGAGCAAAGTTTTGACCATGTGTCGTCCAAACCACCTAAAGAACTCTCATTGGGCCGAACTTTGAGTTCCAAACTCTCCGAAACTCGAAACGGAGCAAAGTTTCGATCAAGTTCGTCCAAACCTTCTGAAAAACTCTCATTGGGACGAACTTTGGGTTCTGAGCACTCAAAAACTGAAACGGAGCAAAGTTTGGACCATGTGTCGTCCAAACAACCTACAGAACTCTCATTGGGTCGAACTTTGAGTTCCAAACTCTCCAAAACTCAAAACGGAGCAAAGTTTGGACCAAGTTCGTCCAAACCATATGAAAAACTCTCATTGGGACGAACTTTGGGTTCCGAGCTCTCAAAAACTGAAACGGAGCAAAGTTTGGACCATGAGTCGTCCAAACAACCTAAAGAACTCTCATTGGGCCGAACTTTGAGTTCCAAACTCTACAAAACTCAAAACGGAGCAACGTTTGGACCAAGTTCGTCCAAAGCATATGACAAACTGTCATTGGGACGAACTTTGGGTTCTGAGCTCTCAAAAACTTAAACGGAGCAATGTTTGGACCATGTGTCGTCCAAACAACCTAAAGAACTCTCATTGGGCCGAACTTTGAATTCCAAACCCTCTAAAACTCAAACGGGGGCAAAGTTTGGACCAAGTTCGTCCAAACCATATGAAAAAGTCTCATTGGGACGAACTTTTGCTTCCGAGCTTTACAAAACTGAAACGGAGCAAAGTTTTGACCATGTGTCGTCCAAACCACCTAAAGAACTCTCATTGGGCCGAACTTTGAGTTCCAAACTCTCCAAAACTCGAAACGGAGCAAAGTTTCGACCAAGTTCGTCCAAACCTTCTGAAAAACTCTCATTGGGACGAACTTTGGGTTCTGAGCACTCAAAAACTGAAACGGAGCAAAGTTTGGACCATGTGTCGTCCAAACAACCTACAGAACTCTCATTGGGTCGAACTTTGAGTTCCAAACTCTCCAAAACTCAAAACGGAGCAAAGTTTGGACCAAGTTCGTCCAAACCATATGAAAAACTCTCATTGGGACGAACTTTGGGTTCCGAGCTCTCAAAAACTGAAACGGAGCAAAGTTTGGACCATGAGTCGTCCAAACAACCTAAAGAACTCTCATTGGGCCGAACTTTGAGTTCCAAACTCTACAAAACTCAAAACGGAGCAACGTTTGGACCAAGTTCGTCCAAAGCATATGAAAAACTGTCATTGGGACGAACTTTGGGTTCTGAGCTCTCAAAAACTGAAACGGAGCAATGTTTGGACCATGTGTCGTCCAAACAACCTAAAGAACTCTCATTGGGCCGAACTTTGAATTCCAAACCCTCTAAGACTCAAACGGGGGCAAAGTTTGGACCAAGTTCGTCCAAACCATATGAAAAAGTCTCATTGGGACGAACTTTTGGTTCCGAGCTCTACAAAACTGAAACGGAGCAAAGTTTTTACCATGTGTCGTCCAAACCACCTAAAGAACTCTCATTGGGCCGAACTTTGTGTTCAAAACGCTCCAAAACTCAAAACGGAGCAAAGATTGGACTAAGTTCGTCCAAACCATATGAAAAACTCTCTTTGGGACGAACTTTGGGTTCCGAGCTCTCAAAAATTGAAACGGAGCAAAGTTTGGACCATGTGTCGTCCAAACAACCTAAAGAACACTCATTGGGCCGAACATTGAGTTCCAAACTCTCAGACACTGAAAACGGAGAAAAGTTTGGACCAAGTTCGTCCAAACCTTCTGAAAAACTCGCATTGGGACGAACATTGGGTTCCAAGCACTCAAAAACTTAAACGGAGCAAAGTTTGGACCATGTGTCGTCCAAACATCCGAAAGAACTCTCATTGGGCCGAACTTCTAATTCCAAACTCTCCAAAACTTAAAACGGAGCAACGTTTGGACCAAGTTCGTCCAAACCATATGAAAAACTGTCATTGGGACGAACTTTGGGTTCCGAGCTCTCAAAAACTGAAACGGAGCAATGTTTGGACCATGTGTCGTCCAAACAACCTAAAGAACTCTCATTTGGCCGAACTTTGAATTCCAAACTCTCCAAAACTCAAACCGGAGAACTGTTTGGACCAAGTTCGTCCAAACCATATGAAAAAAGTCTCATTCGGACGAACTTTTGGTTCCGAGCTCTACAAAACTGAAACTGAGCAAGGTTTTGACCATGTGTCGTCCAAACCACCTAAAGAACTCTCATTGGACCGAACTTTGTGTTCCAACCTCTCCAACACTCAAAACGGAGCAAAGATTGGACTAAGTTCGTCCAAACCATATGAAAAACTCTCATTGGGACGAACTTTGGGTTTCGAGCTCTAAAAAACTGAAACGGAGAAAAGTTTGGACATGTGTCGTCCAAACAACCTAAAGAACTCTCATTGGGTCGAACTTTGAGTTCCAAACTCTCCAAAACTTAAAACGGAGCAAAGTTTGGACAAAGTTCGTCCAAACCATGTGAAAAACTCTCATTGGGACGAACATTGGGTTCCGAGCTCTAAAAAACTGAAACGGAGCAAAGTTTGGACCATGTGTCGTCCAAACAACCTACAGAACTCTCATTGGGTCGAACTTTGAGTTCCAAACTCTCAAAAACTCAAAACGGAACAACGTTTGGACCAAGTTCGTCCAAACCATATGGAAACGGTCATTGGGACGAACTTTGGGTTCCGAGCTCTCAAAAACTGAAACGAAGAAATGTTTGGACCATGTGTCGTCCAAACAACCTAAAGAACTCTCATTGGGCCGAACTTTGAACTCCAAACTCTCCAAAACTCAAACCGGAGCAAAGTTTGGACCAAGTTCGTCCAAACCATATGAAAAACTCTCATTGGGACGAACTTTTGGTTCCGAGCTATACAAAACTGAAACGGAGCAAAGTTTTGACCATGTGTCGTCCAAACCACCTAAAGAACTCTGATTGGGCCGAACTTTGAGTTCCTAACTCTCCAAAACTCAAAACGAAGCAAAGTGTGGACCAAGTTCGTCCAATCCATATGAAAAACTCTCATTGGGACGAACTTTGGGTTCCGAGCACTAAAAAACTGAAACGGAGTAAGTTTGGACCATGTGTCATCCAAACAACCTACAGAACTCTCATTGGGTCGAACTTTGAGTTCCAAACTCTCAAAAACTCAAAACGGAACAAAGTTTGGACCAAGTTCGTCCAAACCATATGGAAACGTTGATTGGGACGAACTTTGGGTTCCGAGCTCTCAAAAATTGAAACAAAGCGATGTTTGGACCATGTGTCGTCCAAACAACCTAAAGAACTCTAATTGGGCCGAACTTTGAATTCCAAACTCTCCAAAACTCAAACCGGAGCAAAGTTTGGAACAAGTTCGTCCAAATCATATGAAAAACTCTCATTGGGACGAACTTTTGGTTCCAAGCTCTACAAAACTTAAACAGATCAAAGTTTTGACCATGTCTCGTCAAAACCACCTAAAGAACTCTCATTGGGCCGAACTTTGAGTTCCTAACTCTCCAAAACTCAAAACGAAGCAAAGTGTGGACCAAGTTCATCCAATCCATATGAAAAACTCTCATTGGGACGAACTTTGGGTTCCGAGCACTCAAAAACTGAAACGGAGTAAGTTTGGACCATGTGTCATCCAAACAACCTACAGAACTCTCATTGGGTCGAACTTTGAGTTCCAAACTCTCAAAAACTCAAAACGGAACAAAGTTTGGACCAAGTTCGTCCAAACCATATGGAAACGTTGATTGGGACGAACTTTGGGTTCCGAGCTCTCAAAAATTGAAACAAAGCGATGTTTGGACCATGTGTCGTCCAAACAACCTAAAGAACTCTAATTGGGCCGAACTTTGAATTCCAAACTCTCCAAAACTCAAACCGGAGCAAAGTTTGGACCAAGTTCGTCCAAATCATATGAAAAACTCTCATTGGGACGAACTTTTGGTTCCAAGCTCTACAAAACTTAAACAGATCAAAGTTTTGACCATGTCTCGTCAAAACCACCTAAAGAACTCTCATTGGGCCAAACTTTGAGTTCCTAACTCTCCAAAACTCAAAACGAAGCAAAGTGTGGACCAAGTTCGTCCAATCCATATGAAAAACTCTCATTGGGACGAACTTTGGGTTCCGAGCACTCAAAAACTGAAACGGAGCAAAGTTTGGACCATGTGTCGTCCAAACAACCTACAGAACTCTCATTGGGTCGAACTTTGAGTTCCAAACTCTCAAAACCTCAAAACGGAACAAAGTTTGGACCAAGTTCGTCCAAACCGTATGGAAACGGTCATTGGGACGAACTTTGGGTTCCGAGCTCTCAAAAACTGAAACGAAGCAATGTTTGGACCATGTGTCGTCCAAACAACCTAAAGAACTGTAATTGGGCCGAACTTTGAATTCCAAACTCTCCAAAACTCAAACCGGAGCAAAGTTTGGACCAAGTTCGTCCAAACCATATGAAAAAACTCTCATTGGGACGAACTTTTGGTTCCGAGCTTTACAAAACTGAAACGGAGCAAAGTTTTGACCATGTGTCGTCCAAACCACCTAAAGAACTCTCATTGGGCCGAACTTTGAGTTCCAAACTCTCCGAAACTCGAAACGGAGCAAAGTTTCGACCAAGTTCGTCCAAACCTTCTGAAAAACTCTCATTGGGACGAACTTTGGGTTCTGAGCACTCAAAAACTGAAACGGAGCAAAGTTTGGACCATGTGTCGTCCAAACAACCTACAGAACTCTCATTGGGTCGAACTTTGAGTTCCAAACTCTCCAAAACTCAAAACGGAGCAAAGTTTGGACCAAGTTCGTCCAAACCATATGAAAAACTCTCATTGGGACGAACTTTGGGTTCCGAGCTCTCAAAAACTGAAACGGAGCAAAGTTTGGACCATGAGTCGTCCAAACAACCTAAAGAACTCTCATTGGGCCGAACTTTGAGTTCCAAACTCTACAAAACTCAAAACGGAGCAACGTTTGGACCAAGTTCGTCCAAAGCATATGAAAAACTGTCATTGGGACGAACTTTGGGTTCTGAGCTCTCAAAAACTGAAACGGAGCAATGTTTGGACCATGTGTCGTCCAAACAACCTAAAGAACTCTCATTGGGCCGAACTTTGAATTCCAAACCCTCTAAAACTCAAACGGGGGCAAAGTTTGGACCATGTTCGTCCAAACCATATGAAAAAGTCTCATTGGGACGAACTTTTGGTTCCGAGCTCTACAAAACTGAAACGGAGCAAAGTTTTGACCATGTGTCGTCCAAACCACCTAAAGAACTCTTATTGGGCCGAACTTTGTGTTCAAAACGCTCCAAAACTCAAAACGGAGCAAAGATTGGACTAAGTTCGTCCAAACCATATGAAAAACTCTCTTTGGGACGAACTTTGGGTTCCGAGCTCTCAAAAATTGAAACGGAGCAAAGTTTGGACCATGTGTCGTCCAAACAACCTAAAGAACACTCATTGGGCCGAACATTGAGTTCCAAACTCTCAGACACTGAAAACGGAGAAAAGTTTGGACCAAGTTCGTCCAAACCTTCTGAAAAACTCGCATTGGGACGAACTTTGGGTTCCGAGCACTCAAAAACTTAAACGGAGCAAAGTTTGGACCATGTGTCGTCCAAACATCCTAAAGAACTCTCATTGGGCCGAACTTCTAATTCCAAACTCTCCAAAACTTAAAACGGAGCAACGTTTGGACCAAGTTCGTCCAAACCATATGAAAAACTGTCATTGGGACGAACTTTGGGTTCCGAGCTCTCAAAAACTGAAACGGAGCAATGTTTGGACCATGTGTCGTCCAAACAACCTAAAGAACTCTCATTTGGCCGAACTTTGAATTCCAAACTCTCCAAAACTCAAACCGGAGAACTGTTTGGACCAAGTTCGTCCAAACCATATGAAAAAAGTCTCATTCGGACGAACTTTTGGTTCCGAGCTCTACAAAACTGAAACCGAGCAAGGTTTTGACCATGTGTCGTCCAAACCACCTAAAGAACTCTCATTGGACCGAACTTTGTGTTCCAACCTCTCCAACACTCAAAACGGAGCAAAGATTGGACTAAGTTCGTCCAAACCATATGAAAAACTCTCATTGGGACGAACTTTGGGTTTCGAGCTCTAAAAAACTGAAACGGAGAAAAGTTTGGACATGTGTCGTCCAAACAACCTAAAGAACTCTCATTGGGTCGAACTTTGAGTTCCAAACTCTCCAAAACTTAAAACGGAGCAAAGTTTGGACAAAGTTCGTCCAAACCATGTGAAAAACTCTCATTGGGACGAACATTAGGTTCCGAGCTCTAAAAAACTGAAACGGAGCAAAGTTTGGACCATGTGTCATCCAAACAACCTAAACAACTCTCATTGGGCCGAACATTGAGTTCCAAACTCTCCAAAACTCAAAACGGAGCAAACTTTGGACCAAGTTCGTCCCAACCATCTGAAAAACTCTCATTGGGACGAAATTTTGGTTTCGAGCACTCAAAAACTGAAACGGAGCAAAGTTTGGACCATGTGTCGTCAAAACAACCTAAAGAACTCTCATTGGGCCGAACTTTGAATTCCAAACTCTCCAAAATTCAAACCGGAGCAAAGTTTGGACCAAGTTCGTCCAAACCATATGAAAAACTCTCATTGGGACGAACTTTTTGTTCCGAGCGCTACAAAACTGATACAGAGCAAAGTTTTGACCACGTGTCGTCGAAACCACCTAAAGAACTCTCATTGGGCCGAACTTTGAGTTCCAAACTCTCCAAATCTCAAACCGGAGAAAAGTGTGGACCAAGTTCATCAAAACCATATGGAAACGGTCATTGGGATGAACTTTGGGTTTCGAGCTCTCAAAAACTGAAACGAAGCAATGTTTGGACCATGTGTCGTCCAACCAACCTAAAGAACTCTCATTGGGCCGAACTTTGAATTCCAAACTCTCCAAAACTAAAAACGAGGAAAAGTTTGGACCAAGTTCGTCCAAACCATATGAAAAATTCTCATTGGGACGAACTTTGGGTTCTGAGCTCTCAAAAACTGAAACGGAGCAATGTTTGGACCATGTGTCGTCCAAACAACCTAAAGAACTCTCATTGGGCCGAACTTTGAATTCCAAACCCTCTAAAACTCAAACGGGGGCAAAGTTTGGACCAAGTTCGTCCAAACCATATGAAAAAGTCTCATTGGGACGAACTTTTGGTTCCGAGCTCTACAAAACTGAAACGGAGCAAAGTTTTGACCATGTGTCGTCCAAACCACCTAAAGAACTCTTATTGGGCCGAACTTTGTGTTCAAAACGCTCCAAAACTCAAAACGGAGCAAAGATTGGACTAAGTTCGTCCAAACCATATGAAAAACTCTCTTTGGGACGAACTTTGGGTTCCGAGCTCTCAAAAATTGAAACGGAGCAAAGTTTGGACCATGTGTCGTCCAAACAACCTAAAGAACACTCATTGGGCCGAACATTGAGTTCCAAACTCTCAGACACTGAAAACGGAGAAAAGTTTGGACCAAGTTCGTCCAAACCTTCTGAAAAACTCGCATTGGGACGAACTTTGGGTTCCGAGCACTCAAAAACTTAAACGGAGCAAAGTTTGGACCATGTGTCGTCCAAACATCCTAAAGAACTCTCATTGGGCCGAACTTCTAATTCCAAACTCTCCAAAACTTAAAACGGAGCAACGTTTGGACCAAGTTCGTCCAAACCATATGAAAAACTGTCATTGGGACGAACTTTGGGTTCCGAGCTCTCAAAAACTGAAACGGAGCAATGTTTGGACCATGTGTCGTCCAAACAACCTAAAGAACTCTCATTTGGCCGAACTTTGAATTCCAAACTCTCCAAAACTCAAACCGGAGAACTGTTTGGACCAAGTTCGTCCAAACCATATGAAAAAAGTCTCATTCGGACGAACTTTTGGTTCCGAGCTCTACAAAACTGAAACCGAGCAAGGTTTTGACCATGTGTCGTCCAAACCACCTAAAGAACTCTCATTGGACCGAACTTTGTGTTCCAACCTCTCCAACACTCAAAACGGAGCAAAGATTGGACTAAGTTCGTCCAAACCATATGAAAAACTCTCATTGGGACGAACTTTGGGTTTCGAGCTCTAAAAAACTGAAACGGAGAAAAGTTTGGACATGTGTCGTCCAAACAACCTAAAGAACTCTCATTGGGTCGAACTTTGAGTTCCAAACTCTCCAAAACTTAAAACGGAGCAAAGTTTGGACAAAGTTCGTCCAAACCATGTGAAAAACTCTCATTGGGACGAACATTGGGTTCCGAGCTCTAAAAAACTGAAACGGAGCAAAGTTTGGACCATGTGTCATCCAAACAACCTAAACAACTCTCATTGTGCCGAACATTGAGTTCCAAACTCTCCAAAACTCAAAACGGAGCAAACTTTGGACCAAGTTCGTCCCAACCATCTGAAAAACTCTCATTGGGACGAAATTTTGGTTTCGAGCACTCAAAAACTGAAACGGAGCAAAGTTTGGACCATGTGTCGTCAAAACAACCTAAAGAACTCTCATTGGGCCGAACTTTGAATTCCAAACTCTCCAAAATTCAAACCGGAGCAAAGTTTGGACCAAGTTCGTCCAAACCATATGAAAAACTCTCATTGGGACGAACTTTTTGTTCCGAGCGCTACAAAACTGATACAGAGCAAAGTTTTGACCACGTGTCGTCGAAACCACCTAAAGAACTCTCATTGGGCCGAACTTTGAGTTCCAAACTCTCCAAATCTCAAACCGGAGAAAAGTGTGGACCAAGTTCATCCAAACCATATGGAAACGGTCATTGGGACGAACTTTGGGTTTCGATCTCTTAAAAACTGAAACGAAGCAATGTTTGGACCATGTGTCGTCCAACCAACCTAAAGAACTCTCATTGGGCCGAACTTTGAATTCCAAACTCTCCAAAACTAAAAACGAGGAAAAGTTTGGACCAAGTTCGTCCAAACCATATGAAAAATTCTCAGTGGGACGAACTTTGGGTTCCGAGCTCTCAAAAACTGAAACGGAGCAACGTTTGGACCATGTGTCATCCAAACAACGAAAAGAATTCTCATTGGGCCGAACTTTGAGTTCCAAACTCTCCAAAACTCAAAACGGAGCAAAGTTTGGACCAAGTTCATCACAACAATATGAAAAACTCTCATTGGGACGAACTTTGGGTTACGAGCTCTAAAAAACTTAAACGGAGCAATGTTTGGACCATGTGTCGTCCAAACAACCTAAAGATCTCTCATTGGGCAGAACTTTGAGTTCCAAACTTTCCAAAACTCAAAACGGAGCAAAGTTTGGACCAAGTTCTTCCAAACCATCTGAAAAACTCTCATTGGGACGAACTTTGTGTTCCGAGCTCTCAAAAACTAAAACGGAGCAATGTTTGGACCATGTGTCGTCCAAACAACCTAAAGAACTATCATTGGCCCGACCTTTGAGTCCCAAATTCTCCAAAACCCAAAACGGAGCAAAGTTTGGACCAAGTTCGTCCAAACCATATGAAAAACTCTCATTGGGACGAACTTTGGGTTCCGAGCTCTCAAAAACTGAAACGGAGCAATGTTTGGACCATGTGTCGTCCAAACAACCTAAAGATCTCTCATTGGGCCGAACTTTGAGTTCCAAACTTTCCAAAACTCAAAACGGAGCAAAGTTTGGACCAAGTTCGTCCAAACCATATGAAAAACTCTCATTGGGACGAACTTTGGGTTCCAAGCTCTCAAAATCTGAAACGGAGCAAAGTTTGGACCATGTGTCGTCCAAACAACCTAAAGAACTATGATTGGCCCAACCTTTGAGTTCCAAACTCTCCAAAACTCAAAACGGAGCAAAGTGTGGACCAAGTTCGTCCAAACCATTTGAAAAACTCTCATTGGGACGAACTTTGGGTTCCGAGCTCCCAAAAACTGAAACGGAGCAATGTTTGGACCATGTGTCGTCCAAACAACATAAAGAACTGTCATTGGGCCGAACTTTGAGTTCCAAACTCTCCAAAACTCAAAACGGAGCAAAGTTTGGACCAAGTTCGTCCAAACCATATGAAAAACTCTCAGTGGGACGAACTTTGGGTTCCGAGCTCTCAAAAACTGAAACGGAGCAACGTTTGGACCATGTGTAATCCAAACAACGTAAAGAAGTCTCATTGGGCCGAACTTTGAGTTCCAAACTCTCCGAAACTCAAAACGGAGCAAAGTTTGGACCAAGTTCATCACAACCATATGAAAATGTCTCATTGGGACGAACTTTAGGTTCCGAGCTCTCAAAAACTGAATCGGAGCAATGTTTGGACCATGTGTCGTCCAAACAACGTAAAGATCTCTCATTGGGCCAAACTTTGAGTTCCAAACTTTCCAAAACTCAAAACGGAGAAAATTTTGGACCAAGTTCGTCCAAACCATATGAAAAACTCTCATTGGGACGAACTTTGGGTTCCAAGCTCTCAAAAACTGAAACGGAGCAAAGTTTGGACCATGTGTCATCCAAACAACGTAAAGAACTCTCATTGGGCCGAACTTTGAGTTCCAAACTCTCCAAAAGTCAAAACGGAGCAAAGTTTGGACCAAGTTCGTCCAAACCATACGAAAAGCTCTCATTGGGACGAACTTTGGGTTCCAAGCTCTCAAAAATTGAAACGGAGCAAAGTTTGGACCATGTGTCATCCAAACAACGTAAAGAACTCTCATTGGGCCGAACTTTAAGATCCAAACTCTCCAAAACTCAAAACGGAGCAAAGTTTGGACCATGTTCATCACAACCATATGAAAAACTCTCATTCGGACGAACTTTGGGTTCCGAGCTCTCAAAAACTGAAACGGAGCAATGTTTGGACTATGTGTCGTCCAAAAAACCTAAAGAACTCTCATTGGGCCGAACTTTGAGTTCCAAACTCTCCAAAACTCAAGACGGAGCAAAGTTTGGAGCAAGTTTGTCCAAACCAACTGAAAAACTCTCATTGGGACGAAGTTTGGGTTCCGAGCTCTGAAAAACTGAAACGGAGCAAAGTTTGGACCAGGTGTCGTTCAAACAACCTAAAGAACTATCATTGGCCCGACCTTTGAGTTCCAAACTCTCCAAAACTCAAAACGGAGCAAAGTTTGGACCAAGTTCGTCCAAACCATATGAAAAACTCTCATTGGGACGAACTTTGGGTTCCAAGCTCTCAAAAATTGAAACGGAGCAAAGTTTGGACCATGTGTCATCCAAACAACGTAAAGAACTCTCATTGGGCCGAACTTTGAGTTCCAAACTCTCCAAAACTCAAAACGGAGCAAAGTTTGGACCATGTTCATCACAACCATATGAAAAACTCTCATTCGGACGAACTTTGGGTTCCGAGCTCTCAAAAACTGAAACGGAGCAATGTTTGGACTATGTGTCGTCCAAAAAACCTAAAGAACTCTCATTGGGCCGAACTTTGAGTTCCAAACTCTCCAAAACTCAAGACGGAGCAAAGTTTGGAGCAAGTTTGTCCAAACCAACTGAAAAACTCTCATTGGGACGAACTTTGGGTTCCGAGCTCTGAAAAACTGAAACAAAGCAAAGTTTGGACCATGTGTCGTCCAAACAACCTAAAGAACTATCATTGGCCAGACCTTTGAGTTCCAAACTCTCCAAAACTCAAAACGGAGCAAAGTTTGGACCAAGTTCATCACAACAATATGAAAAACTCTCATATGGACGAACTTTGGGTTCCGAGCTCTCAAAAACTGAAACGGAGCAATGTTTGGACCATTTGATGTCCAAACAAACTAAAGATCTCTGATTGGGCCGAACTTTGCGTTCCAAACTTTCCAAAACTCAAAACGGAGAAAAGTTTAGACCAAGTTCGTCCAAACCATCTGAAAAACTCTCATTGGGACGAAGTTTGGGTTCCGAGCTCTGAAAAACTGAAACGGAGCAAAGTTTGGACCATGTGTCGTTCAAACAACCTAAAGAACTATCATTGGCCCGACCTTTGAGTTCCAAACTCTCCAAAACTCAAAACAGAGCAAATTTTGGACCAAGTTCGTCCAAACCATATGAAAAACTCTCATTGGGACGAACTTTGGGTTCCAAGCTCTCAAAAAGTGAAACGGAGCAAAGTTTGGACCATGTGTCATCCAAACAACGTAAAGAACTCTCATTGGGCCGAACTTTGAGTTCCAAACTCTCCAAAACTCAAAACGGAGCAAAGTTTGGACCATGTTCATCACAACCATATGAAAAACTCTCATTCGGACGAACTTTGGGTTCCGAGCTCTCAAAAACTGAAACGGAGCAATGTTTGGACTATGTGTCGTCCAAAAAACCTAAAGAACTCTCATTGGGCCGAACATTGAGTTCCAAACTCTCCAAAACTCAAGACGGAGCAAAGTTTGGAGCAAGTTTGTCCAAACCAACTGAAAAACTCTCATTGGGACGAACTTTGGGTTCCGAGCTCTGAAAAACTGAAACAAAGCAAAGTTTGGACCATGTGTCGTCCAAACAACCTAAAGAACTATCATTGGCCCGACCTTTGAGTTCCAAACTCTCCAAAACTCAAAACGGAGCAAAGTTTGGAGCAAGTTCATCACAACAATATGAAAAACTCTCATATGGACGAACTTTGGGTTCCGAGCTCTCAAAAACTGAAACGGGGCAATGTTTGGACCATTTGATGTCCAAACAAACTAAAGATCTCTGATTGGGCCGAACTTTGAGTTCCAAACTTTCCAAAACTCAAAACGGAGAAAAGTTTAGACCAAGTTCGTCCAAACCATCTGAAAAACTCTCATTGGGACGAACTTTGGGTTCCGAGCTCTCAAAAACTGAAACGGAGCAATGTTTGGACCATGTGTCGTCCAAACAACCTAAAGAACTATCATTGGCTCGACCTTTGAGTTACAAACTCTCCAAAACTCAAAACGGAGCAAAGTTTGGACCAAGTTCGTCCAAACCATATGAAAAACTCTCATTGGGACGAACTTTGGGTTCCGAGCTCTCAAAAACTGAAACGGAGCAATGTTTGGACCATGTGTCGTCCAAACAACCTAAAGATCTCTCATTGGGCCGAACTTTGAGTTCAAAACTCTCCAAAACTCAAGACGGAGCAAAGTTTGGAGCAAGTTTGTCCAAACCATCTGAAAAACTCTCATTGGGACGAACTTTGGGTTCCGAGCTCTGAAAAACTGAAACGGAGCAAAGTTTGGACCATGTGTCGTGCAAACAACCTAAAGAACTGTCATTGGCCCGACCTTTGAGTTCCAAACTCTCCAAAACTCAAAACGGATCAAAGTTTGGACCAAGTTCATCACAACCATATGAAAAACTCTCATTGGGACGAACTTTGGGTTCCGAGCTCTCAAAAACTGAAACGGAGCAATGTTTGGACCATGTGTCGTCCAAACAACCTAAAGAACTATCATTGGCTCGACCTTTGAGTTACAAACTCTCCAAAACTCAAAACAGAGCAAATTTTGGACCAAGTTCGTCCAAACCATATGAAAAACTCTCATTGGGACGAACTTTGGGTTCCAAGCTCTCAAAAAGTGAAACGGAGCAAAGTTTGGACCATGTGTCATCCAAACAACGTAAAGAACTCTCATTGGGCCGAACTTTGAGTTCCAAACTCTCCAAAACTCAAAACGGAGCAAAGTTTGGACCATGTTCATCACAACCATATGAAAAACTCTCATTCGGACGAACTTTGGGTTCCGAGCTCTCAAAAACTGAAACGGAGCAATGTTTGGACTATGTGTCGTCCAAAAAACCTAAAGAACTCTCATTGGGCCGAACATTGAGTTCCAAACTCTCCAAAACTCAAGACGGAGCAAAGTTTGGAGCAAGTTTGTCCAAACCAACTGAAAAACTCTCATTGGGACGAACTTTGGGTTCCGAGCTCTGAAAAACTGAAACAAAGCAAAGTTTGGACCATGTGTCGTCCAAACAACCTAAAGAACTATCATTGGCCCGACCTTTGAGTTCCAAACTCTCCAAAACTCAAAACGGAGCAAAGTTTGGAGCAAGTTCATCACAACAATATGAAAAACTCTCATATGGACGAACTTTGGGTTCCGAGCTCTCAAAAACTGAAACGGGGCAATGTTTGGACCATTTGATGTCCAAACAAACTAAAGATCTCTGATTGGGCCGAACTTTGAGTTCCAAACTTTCCAAAACTCAAAACGGAGAAAAGTTTAGACCAAGTTCGTCCAAACCATCTGAAAAACTCTCATTGGGACGAACTTTGGGTTCCGAGCTCTCAAAAACTGAAACGGAGCAATGTTTGGACCATGTGTCGTCCAAACAACCTAAAGAACTATCATTGGCTCGACCTTTGAGTTACAAACTCTCCAAAACTCAAAACGGAGCAAAGTTTGGACCAAGTTCGTCCAAACCATATGAAAAACTCTCATTGGGACGAACTTTGGGTTCCGAGCTCTCAAAAACTGAAACGGAGCAATGTTTGGACCATGTGTCGTCCAAACAACCTAAAGATCTCTCATTGGGCCGAACTTTGAGTTCAAAACTCTCCAAAACTCAAGACGGAGCAAAGTTTGGAGCAAGTTTGTCCAAACCATCTGAAAAACTCTCATTGGGACGAACTTTGGGTTCCGAGCTCTGAAAAACTGAAACGGAGCAAAGTTTGGACCATGTGTCGTGCAAACAACCTAAAGAACTGTCATTGGCCCGACCTTTGAGTTCCAAACTCTCCAAAACTCAAAACGGATCAAAGTTTGGACCAAGTTCATCACAACCATATGAAAAACTCTCATTGGGACGAACTTTGGGTTCCGAGCTCTCAAAAACTGAAACGGAGCAATGTTTGGACCATGTGTCGTCCAAACAACCTAAAGAACTATCATTGGCTCGACCTTTGAGTTACAAACTCTCCAAAACTTAAAACGGAGCAAAGTTTGGACCAAGTTCGTCCAAACCATATGAAAAACTCTCATTGGGACGAACTTTGGGTTCCGAGCTCTCAAAAACTGAAATGGAGCAATGTTTGGACCATGTGTCGTCCAAACAACCTAAAGATCTCTCATTGGGCCGAACTTTGAGTTCAAAACTCTCCAAAACTCAAGACGGAGCAAAGTTTGGAGCAAGTTTGTCCAAACCATCTGAAAAACTCTCATTGGGACGAACTTTGGGTTCCGAGCTCTGAAAAACTGAAACGGAGCAAAGTTTGGACCATGTGTCGTGCAAACAACCTAAAGAACTGTCATTGGCCCGACCTTTGAGTTCCAAACTCTCCAAAACTCAAAACGGAGAAAAGTTTGGACCAAGTTCATCACAACCATATGAAAAACTCTCATATGGACGAACTTTGGGTTCCGAGCTCTCAAAAACTGAAACGGAGCAATGTTTGGACCATTTGATGTCCAAACAAACTAAAGATCTCTCATTGGGCCGAACTTTGAGTTCCAAACTTTCCAAAACTCAAAACGGAGAAAAGTTTAGACCAAGTTCGTCCAAACCATCTGAAAAACTCTCATTGGGACGAACTTTGGGTTCCGAGCTCTCAAAAACTGAAACGGAGCAATGTTTGGACCATGTGTCGTCCAAACAACCTAAAGAACTATCATTGGCTCGACCTTTGAGTTACAAACTCTCCAAAACTCAAAACGGAGCAAAGTTTGGACCAAGTTCGTCCACACCATATAAAAAGCTCTCATTGGGACGAACTTTGGGTTCCAAGCTCTCAAAAACTGAAACGGAGCAAACTTTGGACCATGTGTCGTCCAAACAACCTAAAGAACTATCATTGGCCCGACCTTTGAGTTCCAAACTCTCCAAAACTCAAAACGGAGCAAAGTTTGGACCAAGTTCGTCCAAACCATATAAAAAGCTCTCATTGGGACGAACTTTGGGTTCCAAGCTCTCAAAAACTGAAACGGAGCAATGTTTGGACTATGTGTCGTCCAAAAAACCTAAAGAACTCTCATTGGGCCGAACTTTGAGTTCCAAACTCTCCAAAACTCAAGACGGAGCAAAGTTTGGAGCAAGTTTGTCCAAACCAACTAAAAAACTGTCATTGGGACGAACTTTGGGTTCCGAGCTCTGAAAAACTGAAACGGAGCAAAGTTTGGACCTTGTGTCGTCCAAACAACCTAAAGAACTATCATTGGCCCGACCTTTGAGTTCCAAACGCTCCAAAACTCAAAACGGAGCAAAGTTTGGACCAAGTTCGTCAAAACCATATGAAAAACTCTCATTGGGACGAACTTTGGGTTCCAAGCTCTCAAAAACTGAAACGGAGCAAACTTTGGACCATGTGTCGTCAAAACAACCTAAAGAACTATCATTGGCCCGACCTTTGAGTTCCAAACTCTCCAAAACTCAAAACGGAGCAAAGTTTGGACCAAATTCGTCCACACCATATAAAAAGCTCTCATTGGGACGAACTTTGGGTTCCAAGCTCTCAAAAACTGAAACGGAGCAATGGTTTGACCATGTGTCGTTCAAACAACCTAAAGAACTATCATTGGCCCGACCTTTGAGTTCCAAACTCTCCAAAACTCAAAACGGAGCAAAGTTTGGACCAAGTTCGTCCAAACCATATGAAAAGCTCTCATTCGGACGAACTTTGGGTTCCATAATCTCCAAAACTGAAACGGAGCAAAGTTTGGACCATGAGTCATCCAAACAACGTAAAAAACTCTCATTGGGCCGAACTTTGAGTTCCAAACTCTCAAAAACTCAAAACGGAGAAAAGTTTGGACCAAGTTCGTCCAAACCATACGAAAAGCTCTCATTGGGACGAACTTTGGGTTCCAAGCTCTCAAAAATTGAAACGGAGCAAAGTTTGGACCATGTGTCATCCAAACAACGTAAAGAACTCTCATTGGGCCGAACTTTGAGTTCAAAACTCTCCAAAACTCAAAACGGAGCAAAGTTTGGACCATGTTCATCACAACCATATGGAAAACTCTCATTCGGACGAACTTTGGGTTCCGAGCTCTCAAAAACTGAAACGGAGCAATGTTTGGACTATGTGTCGTCCAAAAAACCTAAAGAACTCTCATTGGGCTGAACTTTGAGTTCCAAACTCTCCAAAACTCAAGACGGAGCAAAGTTTGGAGCAAGTTTGTCCAAACAAATTGAAAAACTCTCATTGGGACGAAGTTTGGGTTCCGAGCTCTGAAAAACTGAAACGGAGCAAAGTTTGGACCATGTGTCGTTGAAACAACCTAAAGAACTATCATTGGCCCGACCTTTGAGTTCCAAACTCTCCAAAACTCAAAACGGAGCAAAGTTTGGACCAAGTTCGTCCAAACCATATGAAAAACTCTCATTGGGACGAACTTTGGGTTCCAAGCTCTCAAAAACTGAAACGGAGCAAACTTTGGACCATGTGTCGTCCAAACAACCTAAAGAACTATCATTGGCTCGACCTTTGAGTTCCAAACTCTCCAAAACTCAAAACGGAGCAAAGTTTGGACCAAGTTCGTCCACACCATATAAAAAGCTCTCATTGGGACGAACTTTGGGTTCCAAGCTCTCAAAAACTGAAACGGAGCAATGGTTGGACCATGTGTCGTTCAAACAACCTAAAGAACTATCATTGGCCCGACCTTTGAGTTCCAAACTCTCCAAAACTCAAAACGGAGCAAAGTTTGGACCAAGTTCGTCCAAACCATATGAAAAGCTCTCATTGGGACGAACTTTGGGTTCCATAATCTCAAAAACTGAAACGGAGCAAAGTTTGGACCATGAGTCATCCAAACAACGTAAAAAACTCTCATTGGGCCGAACTTTGAGTTCCAAACTCTCCAAAACTCAAAACGGAGCAAAGTTTGGACCAAGTTCGTCCAAACCATACGAAAAGCTCTCATTGGGACGAACTTTGGGTTCCAAGCTCTCAAAAATTGAAACGGAGCAAAGTTTGGACCATGTGTCATCCAAACAACGTAAAGAACTCTCATTGGGCCGAACTTTGAGTTCCAAACTCTCCAAAACTCAAAACGGAGCAAAGTTTGGACCATGTTCATCACAACCATATGATAAACTCTCATTCGGACGAACTTTGGGTTCCGAGCTCTCAAAAACTGAAACGGAGCAATGTTTGGACTATGTGTCGTCCAAAAAACCTAAAGAACTCTCATTGGGCCGAACTTTGAGTTCCAAACTCTCCAAAACTCAAGACGGAGCAAAGTTTGGAGCAAGTTTGTCCAAACAAACTGAAAAACTCTCATTGGGACGAAGTTTGGGTTCCGAGCTCTGAAAAACTGAAACGGAGCAAAGTTTGGACCATGTGTCGTTCAAACAACCTAAAGAACTATCATTGGCCCGACCTTTGAGTTCCAAACTCTCCAAAACTCAAAACGGAGCAAAGTTTGGACCAAGTTCGTCCAAACCATATGAAAAACTCTCATTGGGACGAACTTTGGGTTCCAAGCTCTCAAAAACTGAAACGGAGCAAACTTTGGACCATGTGTCGTCCAAACAACCTAAAGAACTATCATTGGCCCGACCTTTGAGTTCCAAACTCTCCAAAACTCAAAACGGAGCAAAGTTTGGACCAAGTTCGTCCAAACCATATAAAAAGCTCTCATTGGGACGAACATTGGGTTCCAAGCTCTCAAAAAATGAAACGGAGCAATGTTTGGACCATGTGTCGTTCAAACAACCTAAAGAACTATCATTGGCCCGACCTTTGAGTTCCAAACTCTCCAAAACTCAAAACGGAGCAAAGTTTGGACCAAGTTCGTCCAAAGCATATGAAAAGCTCTCATTCGGACGAACTTTGGGTTCCATAATCTCAAAAACTGAAACGGAGCAAAGTTTGGACCATGAGTCATCCAAACAACGTAAAAAACTCTCATTGGGCCGAACTTTGAGTTCCAAACTCTCCAAAACTCAAAACGGAGCAAAGTTTGGACCAAGTTCGTCCAAACCATACGAAAAGCTCTCATTGGGACGAACTTTGGGTTCCAAGCTCTCAAAAATTGAAACGGAGCAAAGTTTGGACCATGTGTCATCCAAACAACGTAAAGAACTCTCATTGGGCCGAACTTTGAGTTCCAAATTCTCCAAAACTCAAAACGGAGCAAAGTTTGGACCATGTTCATCACAACCATATGAAAAACTCTCATTCGGACGAACTTTGGGTTCCGAGCTCTCAAAAACTGAAACGGAGCAATGTTTGGACTATGTGTCGTCCAAAAAACCTAAAGAACTCTCATTGGGCCGAACTTTGAGTTCCAAACTCTCCAAAACTCAAGACGGAGCAAAGTTTGGAGCAAGTTTGTCCAAACCAACTGAAAAACTCTCATTGGGACGAAGTTTGGGTTCCGAGCTCTGAAAAACTGAAACGGAGCAAAGTTTGGACCATGTGTCGTTCAAACAACCTAAAGAACTATCATTGGCCCGACCTTTGAGTTCCAAACTCTCAAAAACTCAAAACGGAGCAAAGTTTGGACCAAGTTCGTCCAAACCATATGAAAAACTCTCATTGGGACGAACTTTGGGTTCCAAGCTCTCAAAAATTGAAACGGAGCAAAGTTTGGACCATGTGTCATCCAAACAACGTAAAGAACTCTCATTGGGCCGAACTTTGAGTTCCAAACTCTCCAAAACTCAAAATGGAGCAAAGTTTGGACCATGTTCATCACAACCATATGAAAAACTCTCATTCGGACGAAGTTTGGGTTCCGAGCTCTCAAAAACTGAAACGGAGCAATGTTTGGACTATGTGTCGTCCAAAAAACCTAAAGAACTCTCATTGGGCCGAACTTTGAGTTCCAAACTCTCCAAAACTCAAGACGGAGCAAAGTTTGGAGCAAGTTTGTCCAAACCAACTGAAAAACTCTCATTGGGACGAACTTTGGGTTCCGAGCTCTGAAAAACTGAAACAAAGAAAAGTTTGGACCATGTGTCGTCCAAACAACCTAAAGAACTATCATTGGCCCGACCTTTGAGTTCCAAACTCTCCAAAACTCAAAACGGAGCAAAGTTTGGACCAAGTTCATCACAACAATATGAAAAACTCTCATATGGACGAACTTTGGGTTCCGAGCTCTCAAAAACTGAAACGGAGCAATGTTTGGACCATTTGATGTCCAAACAAACTAAAGATCTCTGATTGGGCCGAACTTTGAGTTCCAAACTTTCCAAAACTCAAAACGGAGAAAAGTTTAGACCAAGTTCGTCCAAACCATCTGAAAAACTCTCATTGGGACGAACTTTGGGTTCCGAGCTCTCAAAAACTGAAACGGAGCAATGTTTGGACCATGTGTCGTCCAAACAACCTAAAGAACTATCATTGGCTCGACCTTTGAGTTACAAACTCTCCAAAACTCAAAACGGAGCAAAGTTTGGACCAAGTTCGTCCAAACCATATGAAAAACTCTCATTGGGACGAACTTTGGGTTCCGAGCTCTCAAACACTGAAACGGAGCAAAGTTTGGACCATGTGTCATCCAAACAACGTAAAGAACTCTCATTGGGCCGAACTTTGAGTTCCAAACTCTCCAAAACTCAAAACGGATCAAAGTTTGGACCAAGTTCATCACAACCATATGAAAAACTCTCATTGGGACGAACTTTGGGTTCCGAGCTCTCAAAAACTGAAACGGAGCAATGTTTGGACCATGTGTCGTCCAAACAACCTAAAGAACTATCATTGGCTCGACCTTTGAGTTACAAACTCTCCAAAACTCAAAACGGAGCAAAGTTTGGACCAAGTTCGTCCAAACCATATGAAAAACTCTCATTGGGACGAACTTTGGGTTCCGAGCTCTCAAAAACTGAAACGGAGCAATGTTTGGACCATGTGTCGTCCAAACAACCTAAAGATCTCTCATTGGGCCGAACTTTGAGTTCAAAACTCTCCAAAACTCAAGACGGAGCAAAGTTTGGAGCAAGTTTGTCCAAACCATCTGAAAAACTCTCATTGGGACGAACTTTGGGTTCCGAGCTCTGAAAAACTGAAACGGAGCAAAGTTTGGACCATGTGTCGTGCAAACAACCTAAAGAACTGTCATTGGCCCGACCTTTGAGTTCCAAACTCTCCAAAACTCAAAACGGAGAAAAGTTTGGACCAAGTTCATCACAACCATATGAAAAACTCTCATATGGACGAACTTTGGGTTCCGAGCTCTCAAAAACTGAAACGGAGCAATGTTTGGACCATTTGATGTCCAAACAAACTAAAGATCTCTCATTGGGCCGAACTTTGAGTTCCAAACTTTCCAAAACTCAAAACGGAGAAAAGTTTAGACCAAGTTCGTCCAAACCATCTGAAAAACTCTCATTGGGACGAACTTTGGGTTCCGAGCTCTCAAAAACTGAAACGGAGCAATGTTTGGACCATGTGTCGTCCAAACAACCTAAAGAACTATCATTGGCTCGACCTTTGAGTTACAAACTCTCCAAAACTCAAAACGGAGCAAAGTTTGGAGCAAGTTTGTCCAAACCATCTAAAAAACTCTCATTGGGACGAACTTTGGGTTCCGAGCTCTGAAAAACTGAAACGGAGCAAAGTTTGGACCATGTGTCGTCCAAACAACCTAAAGAACTATCATTGGCCCGACCTTTGAGTTCCAAACTCTCCAAAACTCAAAACGGAGCAAAGTTTGGACCATGTTCGTCCAAACCATATGAAAAACTCTCATTGGGACGATTTTTGGGTTCCAAGCTCTCAAAAACTGAAACGGAGCAAACTTTGGACCATGTGTCGTCCAAACAACCTAAAGAACTATCATTGGCCCGACCTTTGAGTTCCAAACTTTCCAAAACTCAAAACGGAGCAAAGTTTGGACCAAGTTCGTCCACACCATATAAAAAGCTCTCATTGGGACGAACTTTGGGTTCCAAGCTCTCAAAAACTGAAACGGAGCAATGGTTGGACCATGTGTCGTTCAAACAACCTAAAGAACTATCATTGGCCCGACCTTTGAGTTCCAAACTCTCCAAAACTCAAAACGGAGCAAAGTTTGGACCAAGTTCGTCCAAACCATATGAAAAGCTCTCATTGGGACGAACTTTGGGTTCCATAATCTCAAAAACTGAAACGGAGCAAAGTTTGGACCATGAGTCATCCAAACAACGTAAAAAACTCTCATTGGGCCGAACTTTGAGTTCCAAACTCTCCAAAACTCAAAACGGAGCAAAGTTTGGACCAAGTTCGTCCAAACCATACGAAAAGCTCTCATTGGGACGAACTTTGGGTTCCAAGCTCTCAAAAATTGAAACGGAGCAAAGTTTGGACCATGTGTCATCCAAACAACGTAAAGATCTCTCATTGGGCCGAACTTTGAGTTCCAAACTCTCCAAAACTCAAAACGGAGCAAAGTTTGGACCATGTTCATCACAACCATATGAAAAACTCTCATTCGGACGAACTTTGGGTTCCGAGCTCTCAAAAACTGAAACGGAGCAATGTTTGGACTATGTGTCGTCCAAAAAACCTAAAGAACTCTCATTGGGCCGAACTTTGAGTTCCAAACTCTCCAAAACTCAAGACGGAGCAAAGTTTGGAGCAAGTTTGTCCAAACCAACTGAAAAACTCTCATTGGGACGAAGTTTGGGTTCCGAGCTCTGAAAAACTGAAACGGAGCAAAGTTTGGACCATGTGTCGTTCAAACAACCTAAAGAACAATCATTGGCCCGACCTTTGAGTTCCAAACTCTCCAAAACTCAAAACGGAGCAAAGTTTGGACCAAGTTCTTCCAAACCATATGAAAAATTCTCATTGGGACGAACTTTGGGTTCCAAGCTCTCAAAAACTGAAACGGAGCAAACTTTGGACCATGTGTCGTCCAAACAACCTAAAGAACTATCATTGGCCCGACCTTTGAGTTCCAAACTCTCAAAAACTCAAAACGGAGCAAAGTTTGGACCAAGTTCGTCCAAACCATATAAAAAGCTCTCATTGGGACGAACTTTGGGTTCCAAGCTCTCAAAAACTGAAACGGAGCAATGTTTGGACTATGTGTCGTCCAAAAAACCTAAAGAACTCTCATTGGGCCGAACTTTGAGTTCCAAACTCTCCAAAACTCAAGACGGAGCAAAGTTTGGAGCAAGTTTGTCCAAACCAACTAAAAAACTCTCATTGGGACGAACTTTGGGTTCCAAGCTCTCAAAAACTGAAACGGAGCAAACTTTGGACCATGTGTCGTCCAAACAACCTAAAGAACTATCATTGACCCGACCTTTGAGTTCAGTACTCTCCAAAACTCAAAACGGAGCAAAGTTTGGACCAAGTTCGTCCAAACCATATAAAAAGCTCTCATTGGGACGAACTTTGGGTTCCAAGCTCTCAAAACCTGAAACGGAGCAATGTTTGGACTATGTGTCGTCCAAAAAACCTAAAGAACTCTCATTGGGCCGAACTTTGAGTTCCAAACTCTCCAAAACTCAAGACGGAGCAAAGTTTGGAGCAAGTTTGTCCAAACCAACTAAAAAACTCTCATTGGGACGAACTTTGGGTTCCGAGCTCTGAAAAACTGAAACGGAGCAAAGTTTGGACCATGTGTCGTCCAAACAACCTAAAGAACTATCATTGGCCCGACCTTTGAGTTCCAAACTCTCCAAAACTCAAAACGGAGCAAAGTTTGGACCAAGTTCGTCCAAACCATATGAAAAACTCTCATTGGGACGAACTTTGGGTTCCGAGCTCTCAAAAACTGAAACGGAGCAATGTTTGGACCATGTGTCGTCCAAACAACCTAAAGATCTCTCATTGGGCCGAACTTTGAGTTCCAAACTCTCCAAAACTCAAGACGGAGCAAAGTTTGGAGCAAGTTTGTCCAAACCATCTAAAAAACTCTCATTGGGACGAACTTTGGGTTCCGAGCTCTGAAAAACTGAAACGGAGCAAAGTTTGGACCATGTGTCGTCCAAACAACCTAAAGAACTATCATTGGCCCGACCTTTGAGTTCCAAACTCTCCAAAACTCAAAACGGAGCAAAGTTTGGACCAAGTTCGTCCAAACCATATGAAAAACTCTCATTGGGCCGAACTTTGAGTTCCAAACTCTCCAAAACTCAAAACGGAGCAAAGTTTGGACCATGTTCATCACAACCATATGAAAAACTATCATTCGGACGAACTTTGGGTTCCGAGCTCTCAAAAACTGAAACGGAGCAATGTTTGGACTATGTGTCGTCCAAAAAACCTAAAGAACTCTCATAGGGCCGAACTTTGAGTTCCTAACTTTCCAAAACTCAAAACGGAGCAAAGTTTAGACCAAGTTCATCCAAACCATCTGAAAAACTCTCATTGGGACGAACTTTGGGTTCCGAGCTCTCAAAAACTGAAACGGAGCAAAGTTTGGACCATGTGTCGTCCAAACAACCTAAAGAACTATCATTGGGCCGACCTTTGAGTTCCAAACTTTCCAAAACACAAAACGGAGAAACGTTTGGACCAAGTTCGTCAAAACCATATGAAAAACTGTAATTGGGACGAACTTTGGGTTCCGAGCTCTCAAAAACTGAAACGGAGCAATGTTTGGACCATGTGTCATCCAAACAACCTAAAGAACTATCATTGGCTCGACCTTTGAGTTACCAACTCTCCAAAACTCAAAACGGAGCAAAGTTTGGACCAAGTTCGTCCAAACCATATGAAAAACTCTCATTGGGACGAACTTTGGGTTCCGAGCTCTCAAAAACTGAAACGGAGCAAAGTTTGGACCATGTGTCGTCCAAACAACCTAATGAACTATCATTGGCCCGACCTTTGAGTTCCAAACTCTCCAAAACTCAAAACGGAGCAAAGTTTGGACCAAGTTCGTCCAAACCATATAAAAAGCTCTCATTGGGACGAACTTTGGGTTCCAAGCTCTCAAAAACTGAAACGGAGCAATGTTTGGACCATGTGTCGTTCAAACAACCTAAAGAACTATCATTGGCCCGACCTTTGAGTTCCAAACTCTCCAAAACTCAAAACGGAGCAAAGTTTGGACCAAGTTCGTCCAAACCATATAAAAAGCTCTCATTGGGACGAACTTTGGGTTCCAAGCTCTCAAAAACTGAAACGGAGCAATGTTTGGACCATGTGTCGTTCAAACAACCTAAAGAACTATCATTGGCCCGACCTTTGAGTTCCAAACTCTCCAAAACTCAAAACGGAGCAAAGTTTGGACCAAGTTCGTCCAAACCATATGAAAAACTCTCATTGGGCCGAACTTTGAGTTCCAAACTCTCCAAAACTCAAAACGGAGCAAAGTTTGGACCATGTTCATCACAACCATATGAAAAACTATCATTCGGACGAACTTTGGGTTCCGAGCTCTCAAAAACTGAAACGGAGCAATGTTTGGACTATGTGTCGTCCAAAAAACCTAAAGAACTCTCATAGGGCCGAACTTTGAGTTCCTAACTTTCCAAAACTCAAAACGGAGCAAAGTTTAGACCAAGTTCATCCAAACCATCTGAAAAACTCTCATTGGGACGAACTTTGGGTTCCGAGCTCTCAAAAACTGAAACGGAGCAAAGTTTGGACCATGTGTCGTCCAAACAACCTAAAGAACTATCATTGGGCCGACCTTTGAGTTCCAAACTCTCCAAAACACAAAACGGAGAAAAGTTTGGACCAAGTTCGTCAAAACCATATGAAAAACTGTAATTGGGACGAACTTTGGGTTCCGAGCTCTCAAAAACTGAAACGGAGCAATGTTTGGACCATGTGTCATCCAAACAACCTAAAGAACTATCATTGGCTCGACCTTTGAGTTACCAACTCTCCAAAACTCAAAACGGAGCAAAGTTTGGACCAAGTTCGTCCAAACCATATGAAAAACTCTCATTGGGACGAACTTTGGGTTCCGAGCTCTCAAAAACTGAAACGGAGCAAAGTTTGGACCATGTGTCGTCCAAACAACCTAATGAACTATCATTGGCCCGACCTTTGAGTTCCAAACTCTCCAAAACTCAAAACGGAGCAAAGTTTGGACCAAGTTCGTCCAAACCATATAAAAAGCTCTCATTGGGACGAACTTTGGGTTCCAAGCTCTCAAAAACTGAAACGGAGCAATGTTTGGACCATGTGTCGTTCAAACAACCTAAAGAACTATCATTGGCCCGACCTTTGAGTTCCAAACTCTCCAAAACTCAAAACGGAGCAAAGTTTGGACCAAGTTCGTCCAAACCATATAAAAAGCTCTCATTGGGACGAACTTTGGGTTCCAAGCTCTCAAAAACTGAAACGGAGCAATGTTTGGACCATGTGTCGTTCAAACAACCTAAAGAACTATCATTGGCCCGACCTTTGAGTTCCAAACTCTCCAAAACTCAAAACGGAGCAAAGTTTGGACCAAGTTCGTCCAAACCATATAAAAAGCTCTCATTGGGACGAACTTTGGGTTCCAAGCTCTCAAAAACTGAAACGGAGCAATGTTTGGACCATGTGTCGTTCAAACAACCTAAAGAACTATCATTGGCCCGACCTTTGAGTTCCAAACTCTCCAAAACTCAAAACGGAGCAAAGTTTGGACCAAGTTCGTCCAAACCATATAAAAAGCTCTCATTGGGACGAACTTTGGGTTCCAAGCTCTCAAAAACTGAAACGGAGCAATGTTTGGACCATGTGTCGTTCAAACAACCTAAAGAACTATCATTGGCCCGACCTTTGAGTTCCAAACTCTCCAAAACTCAAAACGGAGCAAAGTTTGGACCAAGTTCGTCCAAACCATATGAAAAGCTCTCATTGGGACGAACTTTGGGTTCCATAATCTCAAAAACTGAAACGGAGCAAAGTTTTGACCATGAGTCATCCAAACAACGTAAAAAACTCTCATTGGGCCGAACTTTGAGTTCCAAACTCTCCAAAACTCAAAACGGAGCAAAGTTTGGACCAAGTTCGTCCAAACCATACGAAAAACTATCTTTCGGACGAACTTTGGGTTCCGAGCTCTCAAAAACTGAAACGGAGCAATGTTTGGACTATGTGTCGTCCAAAAAACCTAAAGAACTCTCATAGGGCCGAACTTTGAGTTCCTAACTTTCCAAAACTCAAAACGGAGCAAAGTTTAGACCAAGTTCGTCCAAACCATCTGAAAAACTCTCATTGGGACGAACTTTGGGTTCCGAGCTCTCAAAAACTGAAACGGAGCAAAGTTTGGACCATGTGTCGTCCAAACAACCTAAAGAACTATCATTGGGCCGACCTTTGAGTTCCAAACTCTCCAAAACACAAAACGGAGAAAAGTTTGGACCAAGTTCGTCAAAACCATATGAAAAACTGTAATTGGGACGAACTTTGGGTTCCGAGCTCTCAAAAACTGAAACGGAGCAATGTTTGGACCATGTGTCATCCAAACAACCTAAAGAACTATCATTGGCTCGACCTTTGAGTTACAAACTCTCCAAAACTCAAAACGGAGCAAAGTTTGGACCAAGTTCGTCCAAACCATATGAAAAACTCTCATTGGGACGAACTTTGGGTTCCGAGCTCTCAAAAACTGAAACGGAGCAAAGTTTGGACCATGTGTCGTCCAAACAACCTAATGAACTATCATTGGCCCGACCTTTGAGTTCCAAACTCTCCAAAACTCAAAACGGAGCAAAGTTTGGACCAAGTTCGTCCAAACCATATAAAAAGCTCTCATTGGGACGAACTTTGGGTTCCAAGCTCTCAAAAACTGAAACGGAGCAATGTTTGGACCATGTGTCGTTCAAATACCTAAAGAACTATCATTGGCCCGACCTTTGAGTTCCAAACTCTCCAAAACTCAAAACGGAGCAAAGTTTGGACCAAGTTCGTCCAAACCATATGAAAAGCTCTCATTGGGACGAACTTTGGGTTCCATAATCTCAAAAACTGAAACGGAGCAAAGTTTTGACCATGAGTCATCCAAACAACGTAAAAAACTCTCATTGGGCCGAAATTTGAGTTCCAAACTCTCCAAAACTCAAAACGGAGCTAAGTTTGGACCAAGTTCATCCAAACCATACGAAAAGCTCTCATTGGGACGAACTTTGGGTTCCAAGCTCTCAAAAATTGAAACGGAGCAAAGTTTGGACCATGTGTCATCCAAACAACGTAAAGAACTCTCATTGGGCCGAACTTTGAGTTCCAAACTCTCCAAAACTCAAAACGGAGCAAAGTTTGGACCATGTTCATCACAACCATATGAAAAACTCTCATTCGGACGAACTTTGGGTTCCGAGCTCTAAAAACTGAAACAGAGCAATGTTTGGACTATGTGTCGTCCAAAAAACCTAAAGAACTCTCATAGGGCCGAACTTTGAGTTCCTAACTTTCCAAAACTCAAAACGGAGCAAAGTTTAGACCAAGTTCGTCCAAACCATCTGAAAAACTCTCATTGGGACGAACTTTGGGTTCCGAGCTCTCAAAAACTGAAACGGAGCAAAGTTTGGACCATGTGTCGTCCAAAATACCTAAAGAACTATCATTGGGCCGACCTTTGAGTTCCAAACTCTCCAAAACACAAAACGGAGAAAAGTTTGGACCAAGTTCGTCAAAACCATATGAAAAACTGTAATTGGGACGAACTTTGGGTTCCGAGCTCTCAAAAACTGAAACGGAGCAATGTTTGGACCATGTGTCGTCCAAATAACCTAAAGAACTATCATTGGCCCGACCTTTGAGTTCCAAACTCTCCAAAACTCAAAACGGAGAAAAGTTTAGACACAGTTCGTCCAAACCATCTGTTAAACTCTCATTGGGACGAACTTTGGGTTCCGAGCTCTCAAAAACTGAAATGGAGCAATGTTTGGACCATGTGTCATCCAAACAACCTAAAGAACTATCATTGGCTCGACCTTTGAGTTACAAACTCTCCAAAACTCAAAACGGAGCAAAGTTTGGACCAAGTTCGTCCAAACCATATGAAAAACTCTCATTGGGACGAACTTTGGGTTCCGAGCTCTCAAAAACTGAAACGGAGCAAACTTTGGACCATGTGTCGTCCAAACAACCTAATGAACTATCATTGGCCCGACCTTTGAGCTCCAAACTCTCCAAAACTCAAAACGGAGCAAAGTTTGGACCAAGTTCGTCCAAACCATATGAAAAACTCTCATTGGGACGAACTTTGGGTTCCAAGCTCTCAAAAACTGAAACGGAGCAAACTTTGGACCATGTGTCGTCCAAACAACCTAAAGAACTATCATTGGCCCGACCTTTGAGTTCCAAACTCTCCAAAACTCAAAACGGAGCAGAGTTTGGACCAAGTTCGTCCAAACCATATAAAAAGCTCTCATTGGGACGAACTTTGGGTTCCAAGCTCTCAAAAACTGAAACGGAGCAATGTTTGGACCATGTGTCGTTCAAACAACCTAAAGAACTATCATTGGCCAGACCTTTTAGTTCCAAACTCTCCAAAACTCAAAACGGAGCAAAGTTTGGACCAAGTTCGTCCAAACCATATAAAAAGCTCTCATTGGGACGAACTTTGGGTTCCAAGCTCTCAAAAACTGAAACGGAGCAATGTTTGGACCATGTGTCGTTCAAACAACCTAAAGAACTATCATTGGCCCCACCTTTTAGTTCCAAACTCTCCAAAACTCAAAACGGAGCAAAGTTTGGACCAAGTTCGTCCAAACCATATGAAAAGCTCTCATTGGGACGAACTTTGGGTTCCATAATCTCAAAAACTGAAACGGAGCAAAGTTTGGACCATGAGTCATCCAAAATACGTAAAAAACTCTCATTGGGCCGAACTTTGAGTTCCAAACTCTCCAAAACTCAAAACGGAGCAAAGTTTGGACCATGTTCATCACAACCATATGAAAAACTATCATTCGGACGAACTTTGGGTTCCGAGCTCTCAAAAACTGAAACGGAGCAATGTTTGGACCATGTGTCATCCAAACAACCTAAAGAACTATCATTGGCTCGACCTTTGAGTTACAAACTCTCCAAAACTCAAAACGGAGCAAAGTTTGGACCAAGTTCGTCCAAACCATATGAAAAACTCTCATTGGGACGAACTTTGGGTTCCGAGCTCTCAAAAACTGAAACGGAGCAAAGTTTAGACCATGTGTCGTCCAAACAACCTAATGAACTATCATTGGCCCGACCATTGAGTTCCAAACTCTCCAAAACTCAAAACGGAGCAAAGTTTGGACCAAGTTCGTCCAAACCATATAAAAAGCTCTCATTGGGACGAACTTTGGGTTCCAAGCTCTCAAAAACTGAAACGGAGCAAAGTTTGGACCATGTGTCATCCAAACAACGTAAAGAACTCTCATTGGGCCGAACTTTGAGTTCCAAACTCTCCAAAACTCAAAACGGATCAAAGTTTGGACCAAGTTCATCACAACCATATGAAAAACTCTCATTGGGACGAACTTTGGGTTCCGAGCTCTCAAAAACTGAAACGGAGCAATGTTTTGACCATGTGTCGTCCAAAAAACCTAAAGATCTCTCATTGGGCCGAACTTTGAGTTCCAAACTTTCCAAAACTCAAAACGGTGCAAAGTTTAGACCAAGTTCGTCCAAACCATCTGAAAAACTCTCATTGGGACGAACTTTGGGTTCCGAGCTCTCAAAAACTGAAACGGAGCAATGTTTGGACCATGTGTCGTCCAAACAACCTAAAGAACTATCATTGGCTTTACCTTTGAGTTCCAAACTCTCCAAAACTCAAAACGGAAAAAAGTTTGGACCAAGTTCGTCCAAACCATATGAAAAACTCTCATTGGGACGAACTTTGGATTCCGAGCTCTCAAAAACTCAAAACGGAGCAAAGTTTTGACCAAGTTCGTCCAAACCATACGAAAAGCTCTCATTGGGACGAACTTTGGGTTCCAAGCTCTCATAAAATGAAACGGAGCAATGTTTGGATCATCTATCGACGAAACAACCTAAAGAACTCTCATTGGGCCGAACTTTGAGTTCCAAACTCTCAAAAAGTCAAAACGGAGAAAAGTTTGGACCAACTTCGTCCAAACCATATGAAAAACTTTCATTGGGACGAACTTTGGGTTCCGAGCTCTCAAAAACTGAAACGGAGCAAAGTTTGGACCATGTGTCGTCCAAACAACCTAAAGAACTCTCATTGGGCCGAACTTTGAGTTCCAAACTCTCCAAAACTCAAAACGGAGCAAAGTTTGGACCAAGTTCGTCCCAACCATCTGAAAAACTCTCATTGGGACGTACTTTCGGTTCCGAGCTCTCAAAAATTGAAACGGAACAATGTTTGGACCATGTGTCGTCCAAACAACCTAAAGAACTATCATTGGGCCGACCTTTTAGTTCCAAACTCTCCAAAATGCAAAACGGAGAAAAGTTTGGACCATGTTCGTCCAAACCATATGAAAAACTGTCATTGGGACGAACTTTGGGTTCCGAGCTCTCAAAAACTGAAACGGAGCAATGTTTGGACCATGTGTCGTCCAAACAACGTAATGAACTTTCATTGGGCCGAAGTTTGAGTTCCAAACTCTCCAAAACTCAAAACGGAGCAACGTTTCGACCAAGTTCGTCCCAACCATCTGAAAAACTATCATTGGGACGAACTTTGGGTTCCGAGCTCTCAAAAACTGAAACGGAGCAATGTTTGGACCATGTGTCGTCCAAACAACCTAAAGAACTATCATTGGGCCAACCTTTGAGTTCCAAACTCTCCAAAACTCAAAACGGAGCAAGGTTTGGAGCAAGGTCGTCCAAACCATATGAAAAACTGTCATTGGGACGAACTTTAGGTTCCGAGCTCTCAAAAACTGAAACGGAGCAATGTTTTGACCATGTGTCGTCCAAAAAACCTAAAGATCTCTCATTGGGCCGAACTTTGAGTTCCAAACTTTCCAAAACTCAAAACGGTGCAAAGTTTAGACCAAGTTCGTCCAAACCATCTGAAAAACTCTCATTGGGACGAACTTTGGGTTCCGAGCTCTCAAAAACTGAAACGGAGCAATGTTTGGACCATGTGTCGTCCAAACAACCTAAAGAACTATCATTGGCTTTACCTTTGAGTTCCAAACTCTCCAAAACTCAAAACGGAAAAAAGTTTGGACCAAGTTCGTCCAAACCATATGAAAAACTCTCATTGGGACGAACTTTGGATTCCGAGCTCTCAAAAACTAAAACGGAGAAATGTTTTGACCATGTGTCGTGCAAACAACCTAAAGAACTATCATTGGCCCGACCTTTGAGTTCCAAACTCTCCAAAACTCAAAACGGAGCAAAGTTTGGACCAAGTTCGTCCAAACCATATGAAAAACTCTCATTGGGACGAACTTTGGGTTCCGAGCTCTAAAAAACTGAAACGGAGCAATGTTTGGACCATGTGTCGTCCAAACAACCTAAAGAACTATAATTGGCCCGACCTTTGAGTTCCAAACTCTCCAAAACTCAAAACGGACCAAAGTTTGGACCAAGTTCGTCCAAACCATATTAAAAGCTCTCATTGGGACGAACTTTGGGTTCCAAGCTCTAAAAAACTGAAACGGAGCAAAGTTTGGACCATGTGTCATCCAAACAACGTAAAAAACTCTCATTGGGCCGAACTTTGAGTTCCAAACTCTCCAAAACTCAAAACGGAGCAAAGTTTGGACCAAGTTCGTCCAAACCATACGAAAAGCTCTCATTGGGACGAACTTTGGGTTCCAAGCTCTCAAAAACTGAAACGGAGCAAAGGTTGGACCATGTGTCTTCCAAACAACGTAAAGAACTCTCATTGGGCCGAACTTTGAGTTCCAAACTCTCCAAAACTCAAAACGGAGCAAAGTTTGGACCAAGTTCATCACAACCATATGAAAAACTCTCATTGGGACGAACTTTTGGTTCCGAGCTCTCAAAAACTTAAATGGAGCAATGTTTGGACTATGTGTCGTCCAAAAATCCTAAAGAACTCTCATAGGGCCGAACTTTGAGTTCCAAACTTTCCAAAACTAAAAACGGAGCAAAGTTTAGACAAACTTCGTCCAAACCATCTGAAAAACTCTCATTGGGACGAACTTTGGGTTCCGAGCTACCATGTGACGTCCAAACAACCTAAAGAACTATCATTGGCTCGACCTTTGAGTTCCAAACTCTCCAAGACTCAAAACGGAGCAAGGTTTGGACCAAGTTCGTCCAAACCATATGAAAAACTCTCATTGGGACGAACTTTGGCTTCCAAGATCTCAAAAACTGAAACGGAGCAATGTTTGGACAATCTATCGTCGAAACAACCTAAAGAACTCTCATTGGGCCGAACTTTGAGTTGCAAACTCTCCAAAAGTCAAAACGGAGAAAATTTTGGACCAAGTTCGTCCAAACTATATGAAAAACTTTCATTGGGACGAACTTTGGGTTCCGAGCTCTCAAAAACTGAAACGGAGCAAAGTTTGGACCATGTGTCGTCCAGACAACCTAAAGAACTATCATTGGGCCGACCATTGAGTTCCAAACTCTCCAAAACTCAAAACGGAGAAAAGTTTGGACCAAGTTCGTCCAAACCATATGAAAAACTGTCTTTGGGACAAATTTTGGGTTCCGAGCTCTAAAAAACTTAAACGGAGAAATGTTTGGACCATGTGTCATCCAAACAATGTAAAAAACTCTCATTGGGCCGAAATTTGAGTTCCAAACTCTCCAAAACTCAAAACGGAGCAAAGTTTTGACCAAGTTCGTCCAAACCATACGAAAAGCTCTCATTGGGACGAACTTTGGGTTCCAAGCTCTCAAAAACTGAAACGGAGCAATGTTTGGATCATCTATCGACGAAACAACCTAAAGAACTCTCATTGGGCCGAACTTTGAGTTCCAAACTCTCAAAAAGTCAAAACGGAGAAAAGTTTGGACCAACTTCGTCCAAACCATATGAAAAACTTTCATTGGGACGAACTTTGGGTTCCGAGCTCTCAAAAACTGAAACGGAGCAAAGTTTGGACCATGTGTCGTCCAAACAACCTAAAGAACTCTCATTGGGCCGAACTTTGAGTTCCAAACTCTCCAAAACTCAAAACGGAGCAAAGTTTGGACCAAGTTCGTCCCAACCATCTGAAAAACTCTCATTGGGACGAACTTTCGGTTCCGAGCTCTCAAAAATTGAAACGGAACAATGTTTGGACCATGTGTCGTCCAAACAACCTAAAGAACTATCATTGGGCCGACCTTTTAGTTCCAAACTCTCCAAAATGCAAAACGGAGAAAAGTTTGGACCATGTTCGTCCAAACCATATGAAAAACTGTCATTGGGACGAACTTTGGGTTCCGAGCTCTCAAAAACTGAAACGGAGCAATGTTTGGACCATGTGTCGTCCAAACAACGTAATGAACTCTCATTGGGCCGAAGTTTGAGTTCCAAACTCTCCAAAACTCAAAACGGAGCAACGTTTCGACCAAGTTCGTCCCAACCATCTGAAAAACTATCATTGGGACGAACTTTGGGTTCCGAGCTCTCAAAAACTGAAACGGAGCAATGTTTGGACCATGTGTCGTCCAAACAACCTAAAGAACTATCATTGGGCCAACCTTTGAGTTCCAAACTCTCCAAAACTCAAAACGGAGCAAGGTTTGGAGCAAGGTCGTCCAAACCATATGAAAAACTGTCATTGGGACGAACTTTAGGTTCCGAGCTCTCAAAAACTGAAACGGAGCAATGTTTCGACCATGTGTCGTCCAAACAACCTAAAGAACTCTCATTGGGCCAAACTTTGAGTTCCAAACTCTCCAAAAGTCAAAACGGAGCAAAGTTTGGACCAAGTTCGTCCAAACCATACGAAAAGCTCTCATTGGGACGAACTTTGGGTTCCAAGCTCTCAAAAACTGAAACGGAGCAAAGTTTGGACCATGTGTCTTCCAAACAACGTAAAGAACTCTCATTGGGCCGAACTTTGAGTTCCAAACTCTCCAAAACTCAAAACGGAGCAAAGTTTGGACCAAGTTCATCACAACCATATGAAAAACTCTCATTGGGACGAACTTTTGGTTCCGAGCTCTCAAAAACTTAAACGGAGCAATGTTTGGACTATGTGTCGTCCAAAAATCCTAAAGAACTCTCATAGGGCCGAACTTTGAGTTCCAAACTTTCCACAACGAAAAACGGAGCAAAGTTTAGACGAAGTTCGTCCAAACCATCTGAAAAACTCTCATTGGGACGAACTTTGGGTTCCGAGCTACCATGTGTCGTCCAAACAACCTAAAGAACTATCATTGGCTCGACCTTTGAGTTCCAAACTCTCCAAAACTCAAAACGGAGCAAGGTTTGGACCAAGTTCGTCCAAACCATATGAAAAACTCTCATTGGGACGAACTATGGGTTCCAAGATCTCAAAAACTGAAACGGAGCAATGTTTGGACAATCTATCGTCGAAACAACCTAAAGAACTCTCATTTGGCCGAACTTTGAGTTGCAAACTCTCCAAAAGTCAAAACGGAGAAAAGTTTGGACCAAGTTCGTCCAAACTATATGAAAAACTTTCATTGGGACGAACTTTGGGTTCCGAGCTCTCAAAAACTGAAACGGAGCAAAGTTTGGACCATGTGTCTTCCAGACAACCTAAAGAACTATCATTGGGCCGACCATTGAGTTCCAAATTCTCCAAAACTCAAAACGGAGAAAAGTTTGGACCAAGTTCATCCAAACCATATGAAAAACTGTCTTTGGGACAAACTTTGGGTTCCGAGCTCTAAAAAACTTAAACGGAGAAATGTTTGGACCATGTGTCATCCAAACAATGTAAAAAACTCTCATTGGGCCGAACTTTGAGTTCCAAACTCTCCAAAACTCAAAACGGAGCAAAGTTTTGACCAAGTTCGTCCAAACCATACGAAAAGCTCTCATTGGGACGAACTTTGGGTTCCAAGCTCTCATAAAATGAAACGGAGCAATGTTTGGATCATCTATCGACGAAACAACCTAAAGAACTCTCATTGGGCCGAACTTTGAGTTCCAAACTCTCAAAAAGTCAAAACGGAGAAAAGTTTGGACCAACTTCGTCCAAACCATATGAAAAACTTTCATTGGGACGAACTTTGGGTTCCGAGCTCTCAAAAACTGAAACGGAGCAAAGTTTGGACCATGTGTCGTCCAAACAACCTAAAGAACTCTCATTGGGCCGAACTTTGAGTTCCAAACTCTCCAAAACTCAAAACGGAGCAAAGTTTGGACCAAGTTCGTCCCAACCATCTGAAAAACTCTCATTGGGACGTACTTTCGGTTCCGAGCTCTCAAAAATTGAAACGGAACAATGTTTGGACCATGTGTCGTCCAAACAACCTAAAGAACTATCATTGGGCCGACCTTTTAGTTCCAAACTCTCCAAAATGCAAAACGGAGAAAAGTTTGGACCATGTTCGTCCAAACCATATGAAAAACTGTCATTGGGACGAACTTTGGGTTCCGAGCTCTAAAAAACTGAAACGGAGCAATGTTTGGACCATGTGTCGTCCAAACAACCTAATGAACTCTCATTGGGCCGAAGTTTGAGTTCCAAACTCTCCAAAACTCAAAACGGAGAAAAGTTTGGACCAAGTTCGTCCAAACCATATGAAAAACTGTCTTTGGGACAAACTTTGGGTTCCGAGCTCTAAAAAACTTAAACGGAGAAATGTTTGGACCATGTGTCGTCCAAACAACCTAAAGAACTATCATTGGGCCAACCTTTGAGTTCCAAACTCTCCAAAACTCAAAACGGAGCAAGGTTTGGAGCAAGGTCGTCCAAACCATATGAAAAACTGTCATTGGGACGAACTTTAGGTTCCGAGCTCTCAAAAACTGAAACGGAGCAATGTTTGGACCATGTGTCGTCCAAACAACCTAAAGAACTCTCATTGGGCCAAACTTTGAGTTCCAAACTCTCCAAAAGTCAAAACGGAGCAAAGTTTGGACCAAGTTCGTCCAAACCATACGAAAAGCTCTCATTGGGACGAACTTTGGGTTCCAAGCTCTCAAAAACTGAAACGGAGCAATGTTTGGACCATGTGTCGTCCAAACAACCTAAAGAACTCTCATTGGGCTGAACTTTGAGTTCCAAACTCTCCAAAACTCAAAACGGAGCAAAGTTTGGACCAAGTTCATCCAAACCATATGAAAAACTCTCATTGGGACGAACTTTGGGTTCCGAGCTCTCAAAAATTGAAACGGAGCAATGTTTGGACCATGTGTCGTCCAAAATACCTAAAGAACTATCATTGGGCCGACCTTTGAGTTCCAAATTCTCCAAAACGCAAACGGAGAAAAGTTTGAACGAAGTTCGTCCAAACCATATGAAAAACTCTCATTGGGACGAACTTTGGGTTCCGAGATCTCAAAAACTGAAACGGAGCAAAGTTTGGACCATGTGTCGTCCAAACACCCTAAAGAACTCTCATTGGGTCGAACTTTGATTTCCAAACTCTCCAAAACTCAAAACGGAGCAAAGTTTTGACCATGTGTCGTCCAAACCACCTAAAGAACTGTCATTGGGCCAAACTTTGAGTTGCTAACTCTCCAAAACTCAAAACGGAGCAAAGTTTGGACCAAGTTCGTGCAAACCGTACGAAAAATTCTCATTGGGATGGACTTTGGGTTCCGAGCTCTCAAAAACTTGAACAGAGAAAAGTTTGGACCATGTGTCGTCCAAACAACCTAAAGAACTATCATTGGGCCGACCTTTGAGTTCCAAACTCTCCAAAACTCACAACGGAGCAAAGTTTGGACCAAGTTCGTCCAAACCATCTGAAAAGCTCTCATTAGGACGAACTGTGGGCTCCGAGGTCTCAAAAACTTAAACGGAGCAAAGTTTTGACCATGTGTCGTCCAAACAACCTAAAGAACTCTAATTGGGCCGAACTTTGAGTTCCAAAATCTACAAAACTCAAAACGGAGCAAAGTTTGGACCAAGTTCGTCCAAACCATCTGAAAAACCCTGATTATGACGAAGTTTGAGTTCCGAGCTCTCAAAAACTGAAACGGAGCAAAGTTTTGACCATGTGTCGTCAAAACCACCTAAAGAACTCTCATTGGGCCGAACGTTGTGTTCCAAACTCTCCAAAACTCAAAACGGAGCAAAGTTGTGACCAAGTTCGTCCAAACCATATGAAAAACTCTCATTGGGACGAACTTTGGGTTCCGAGCTCTGAAAATTTGAAACAGAGCAAAGTTTGGACCATGTGTCGTCCAAACAACCTAAAGAACTATCATTGGCCCGACCTTTGAGTTCCAAAATCTCCAAAACTCAAAACGGAGAAAAGTTTGGACCAAGTTCATAACAACCATATGAAAAACTCTCATATGGACGAACTTTGGGTTCCGAGCTCTCAAAAACTGAAACGGAGCAATGTTTGGACCATGTGTCGTCCAAACCACCTAAAGAACTCTCATTGGGCAGAACTTTGAGTTCCAAACTCTCCAAAACTCAAGACGGAGCAAAGTTTGGAGCAAGTTTGTCCAAACCATCTGAAAAACTCTCATTGGGACGAACTTTGTGTTCCGAGCTCTGAAAAACTGAAATGGAGCAAAGTTTGGACCATGTGTCGTCCAAACAACCTAAAGAACTATCATTGGCCCGACCGTTGAGTTCCAAACTCTCCAAAACTCAAAACGGAGCAAAGTTTGGACCAAGTTCATCACAACCATATGAAAAACTCTCATATGGACGAACTATGGGTTCAGACCTCTCAAAAACTGAAACGGAGCAATGTTTGGACCAAGTGTCGTCCAAACAACCTAAAGAACTATCATTGGCCCGACCTCTGAGTTCCAAACTTTCCAAAACTCAAAACACAGAAAAGTTTAGACACAGTTCGTCCAAACCATCTGAAAAACTCTCATTGGGACGAACTTTGGGTTCCGAGCTCTAAAAAACTGAAACGGAGCAATGTTTGGACCATGTGTCGTCCAACGAACCAAAAGAACTATCATTGGCCCAACCTTTGAGTTCCAAACTCTCCAAAACTCAAAACGGAGCAAAGTTTGGACCAAGTTCGTGCAAACCATATGAAAAACTCTCATTGGGACGAACTTTGGGTTCCGAGCTCTCAAAAACTGAAACGGAGCAAAGTTTGGACCATGTGTCGTCCAAACAACCTAATGAACTATCATTGGCCCGACCTTTGAGTTCCAAACTCTCCAAAACTCAAAACAGATCAAAGTTTGGACCAAGTTCATCACAACCATATGAAAAACTCTCATTGGGACGAACTTTGGGTTCCGAGCTCTCAAAAACTGAAACGGAGCAATGTTTTGACCATGTGTCGTCCAAACAACCTAAAGAACTATCATTGGCTCGACCTTTGAGTTCCAAACTCTCCAAAACTCAAAACGGAAAAAAGTTTGGACCAAGTTCGTCCAAACCATATGAAAAACTCTCATTGGGACGAACTTTGGGTTCCGAGCTCTCAAAAACTGAAACGGAGCAATGTTTTGACCATGTGTCGTGCAAACAACCTAAAGAACTATCATTGGCCCGACCTTTGAGTTCCAAACTCTCCAAAACTCAAAACGGAGCAAAGTTTGGACCAAGTTCATCCAAACCATATGAAAAACTCTCATTGGGACGAACTTTGGGTTCCGAGCTCTCAAAAACTGAAACGGAACAATGTTTGGACCATGTGTCGTCCAAACAACCTAAAGAACTATCATTGGCCCGACCTTTGAGTTCCAAACTATCCAAAACTCAAAACGGACCAAAGTTTGGACCAAGTTCGTCCAAACCATATGAAAAGCTCTCATTGGGACGAACTTTGGGTTCCAAGCTCTCAAAAACTGAAACGGAGCAAAGTTTGGACCATGTGTCTTCCAAACAACGTAAAGAACTCTCATTGGGCCGAACTTGTAGTTCCAAACTCTCCAAAACGCAAAACGGAGCAAAGTTTGGACCAAGTTCATCACAACCATATGAAAAACTCTCATTGGGACGAACTTTGGGTTCCGAGATCTCAAAAACTTAAACGGAGCAATGTTTGGACTATGTGTCGTCCAAAAATCCTAAAGAACTCTCATAGGGCCGAACTTTGAGTTCCAAACTTTCCAAAACTCAAAACGGAGCAAAGTTTAGACCAAGTTCGTCCAAACCATCTGAAAAACTCTCATTGGGACGAACTTTGGGTTCCGAGCTCTCAAAAACTGAAACGGGGCAATGTTTGGACCATGTCTCGTCCAAACAACCTAAAGAACTATCATGTGCTCGACCTTTGAGTTCCAAACTCTCCAAAACTCAAAACGGAGCAAGGTTTGGACCAAGTTCGTCCAAACCATATGAAAAACTCTCATTGGGACGAACTTTGGGTTCCAAGATCTCAAAAACTGAAACGGAGCAATGTTTGGACCATCTATCGTCGAAACAACCTAAAGAACTCTCATTGGGCCGAACTTTGAGTTGCAAACTCTCCAAAAGTCAAAACGGAGAAAATTTTGGACCAAGTTCGTCCAAACTATATGAAAAACTTTCATTGGGATGAACTTTGGGTTCCGAGCTCTCAAAAACTGAAACGGAGCAAAGTTTGGACCATGTGTCATCCAAACAACCTAAAGAACTATCATTGGGCCGACCATTGAGTTCCAAACTCTCCAAAACTTAAAACGGAGAAAAGTTTGGACCAAGTTCGTCCAAACCATATGAAAAACTTTCTTTGGGACAAACTTTGGGTTCCGAGCTCTAAAAAACTTAAACGGAGAAATGTTTGGACCATGTGTCATCCAAATAACGTAAAAAACTCTCATTGGGCCGAACTTTGAGTTCCAAACTCTCCGAAACTCAAAACGGAGCAAAGTTTTGACCAAGTTCGTCCAAACCATACGAAAAGCTCTCATTGGGACGAACTTTGGGTTCCAAGCTCTCAAAAACTGAAACGGAGCAATGTTTGGACCATCTATCGTCGAAACAACCTAAAGAACTCTCATTGGGCCGAACTTTGAGTTCCAAACTCTCCAAAAGTCAAAACGGAGAAAAGTTTGGACCAAGTTCGTCCAAACCATATGAAAAACTTTCATTGGGACGAACTTTGGGTTCCGAGCTCTCAAAAACTGAAACGGAGAAAAGTTTGGACCATGTGTCGTCCAAACAACCTAAAGAACTCTCATTGGGCCGAACTTTGAGTTCCAAACTCTCCAAAACTCAAAACGGAGCAAAGTTTGGACCAAGTTCGTCCCAACCATCTGAAAAACTCTCATTGCGACGAACTTTGGGTTCCGAGCTCTCAAAAATTGAAACGGAACAATGTTTGGACCATGTGTTGTCCAAACAACCTAAAGAACTATCATTGGGCCGACCTTTTAGTTCCAAACTCTCCAAAACGCAAAACGGAGAAAAGTTTGGACCAAGTTCGTCCAAACCATATGAAAAACTGTCATTGGGACGAACTTTGGGTTCCGAGCTCTCAAAAACTGAAACGGAGCAATGTTTGGACCATGTGTCGTCCAAACAACCTAATGAACTCTCATTGGGCCGAAGTTTGAGTTCCAAACTCTCCAAAACTCAAAACGGAGCAACGTTTGGACCAAGTTCGTCCCAACCATCTGAAAAACTATCATTGGGACGAACTTTGAGTTCCGAGCTCTCAAAAACTGAAACGGAGCAATGTTTGGACCATGTGTCGTCCAAACAACCTAAAGAACTATCATTGGGCCAACCTTTGAGTTCCAAACTCTCCAAAACTCAAAACGGAGCAAGGTTTGGAGCAAGGTCGTCCAAACCATATGAAAAACTGTCATTGGGACGAACTTTGGGTTCCGAGCTCTCAAAAACTGAAACGGAGCAATGTTTGGACCATGTGTCGTCCAAACAACCTAAAGAACTCTCATTGGGCCAAACTTTGAGTTCCAATGTCTCCAAAAGTCAAAACGGAGCAAAGTTTGGACCAAGTTCGTCCAAACCATACGAAAAGCTCTCATTGGGACGAACTTTGGGTTCCAAGCTCTCAAAAACTGAAACGGAGCAATGTTTGGACCATGTGTCGTCCAAACAACCTAAAGAACTCTCATTGGGCCGAACTTTGAGTTCCAAACTCTCCAAAACTCAAAACGGAGCAAAGTTTGGACCAAGTTCATCCAGACCATATGAAAAACTCTCATTGGGACGAACTTTGGGTTCCGAGCACTCAAAAACTGAAACGGAGAAATGTTTTGACAATGTATCGTCCAAACAACCTAAAGAACTCTCATTGGGCCGAACTTTGAGTTCCAAACTCTCCAAAACTAAAACGGAGCAAAGTTTGGACCAAGTTCGTCCTAACCATCTGAAAAACTCTCTTTGGGACGAACTTTGGGTTCCGAGCTCTCAAAAATTGAAACGGAGCAATGTTTGGACCATGTGTCGTCCAAACAACCTAAAGAACTATCATTGGGCCGACCTTTGAGTTCCAAACTCTCCAAAACGCAAACGGAGAAAAGTTTGGACCAAGTTCGTCCAAACCATATGAAAAACTGTCATTGGGACGAACTTTGGGTTCCGAGCTCTCAAAAACTGAAACGGAGCAATGTTTGGACCATGTGTCGTCCAAACAACCTAAAGAACTCTCATTGGGCCAAACTTTGAGTTCCAAACTCTCGAAAACTCAAAACGGAGCAAAGTTTGGAACAAGTTCGTCCAAACCATATGAAAAACTCTTATTGGGACGAACTTTGGGTTCCGAGCTCTACGAAACTGAAACAGAGAGATGTTTGGACCATGTGTTGTCCAAACCACCAAAAGAACATTCATTGGGCCGAACTTTGAGTTCCTAACTCTCCAAAACTCATAACGGAGCAAGGTTTGGACCAAGTTCGTCCAAGCAATATGAACAACTCTCATTGGGACGTACTTTGGGTTCCGAGCTCTCAAAAGCTGAAACGGAGCAATGTTTGGACCATGTGTCGTCCAAACCACCTAAAGAATTCTCATTGGGCCGAACTTTGAGTTCCAAACTCTCCAAAACTCAAAACGAAGCAAAGTTTGGACCAAGTTCGTCCAGACCATATGAAAAACTCTCATTGGCATGAACTTTGGGTTCCGTGCTCTAAAAAACTGAAACGGAGCAATGTTTGGACCATGTGTCGTCCAAACAACCTAAAGAACTATCATTGGGCCGAACTTTGAATTCCAAACTCTCCAAAACTCAAACCGGAGCAAAGTTTGAACCAAGTTCGTCCAAACCATATGAAAAACTTTCATCGGGACGAACTTTTGGTTCCGAGCTCTACAAAACTGACACAGAGCAAAGTTTTGACCATGTGTTGTCCAAACCACCTAAAGAACTCTCATTGGGCCGAACTTTGAGTTGCTAACTCGCCAAAACTCAAAACGGAGCATAGTTTGGACCAAGTTCGTCCAAACTATATGAAAACCTCTCATTGGGACGAACTTTGGGTTCCGAGCTCTCAAAAACTGAAACGGAGCAAAGTTTGGAGCAAGTGTCGTCCAAACCACCTAAAGAACTCTCATTGGGTCGAACTTTGAGTTCCTAACTCTCCAAAACTCAAAACGGACCAAAGTTTGGACCAAGTTCGTCCAAACCATCTGAAAAACTCTCATTGGGACGAACTTTGGGTTCCGAGCTCTACGAAACTGAAACGGAGCAAAGTTTTGACCATGTGTCGTCCAAACAACCTAAAGAACTGTCATTGGACCGAACTTTGAGTTGCTAACTCTCCAAAACTCAAAACGGAGAAAAGTTTGGATCAAGTTCGTCCAAACCATGTGAAAAATGCTCGTTGGGACGAACTTTGGGTTCCGAGCTCTCAAAAACTGAAACGGAGCAATGTTTGGACCATGTGTCGTCCAAATAACCTAAAGAACTCTCATTGGGCCGACCTTTGAGTTCCAAACTCTCCAAACCTCAAACCGGAGCAAAGTTTTGACCAAGTTCGTCCAAACCATATGAAAAACTCTCATTTTGACGAACTTTTGGTTCCGAGCGCTACAAAACTGAAACGATGCAAAGTTTTGACCATGTGTCGTCCAAACAACCTAAAGAACCCTCATTGGGTCGAACTCTGAGTTCCAAACTCGCCAAAACTCAAAACGGAGCAAAGTTTGGACCAAGATCGTCCAAACCATATGAAAACCTCTCATTGGGACGAACTTTGGGTTCCGAGCTCTAAAAAACTGAAACAGAGCAAAGTTTGGACCATGTGTCGTCCAAACAACCTAAAGAACTCTCATTGGGTCGAACTTTGAGTTCCAAACTCTCCAAAACTCAAAACGGAGCAAAGTTTGGACCAAGTTCGTCCAAACCATATGAAAAACTCTCATTGGGACGAACTTTGCGTTCCGAGCTCTACGAAACTGAAACGGAGCAAAGTTTTGACCATGTGTCGTCCAAACCACCTAAAGAACTGTCATTGGACCGAACTTTGAGTTGCTAACTCTCCAAAACTCAAAACGGAGCAAAGTTTGGACCAAGTTCGTCCAAACAATCTGAAAAACTCTCATTGGGACGAACTTTTGATTCCGAGCTCTCAAAGACTGAAACGGAGAAAAGTTTTGACCATATGTCGTTCAAACCACCTAAAGAACTCTCATTGGGCCGAACTTTGAGTTCCAAACTCTCCAAAACTCAAAACTAAGCAAAGTTTGGACCAAGTTCGTCCAGACCATATGAAAAACTCTCATTGGCACGAACTTTGGGTTCCGAGCTCTACAAAACTGACACAGAGCAAAGTTTTGGCCATGTGTCGTCCAAACCACCTAAAGAACCCTCATTGGGCTGAACTTTGAGTTCCAAACTCTCCGAAACTCAAAACGGAGCAAATTTTGCACCAAGTTCGTCCAAACCATATGAAAAACTCTCATTGGGACGAACTTTGGGTTCCGAGCTCTCAAAAACTGAAACGGAGCAATGTTTGGACCATGTGTCGTCCAAACAACCTAAAGAACTCTCATTGGGCCGAACTTTGAATTCCAAACTCTCCAAAACTCAAACCAGAGCAAAGTTTGGACCAAGTTCGTCCAAACCATATGAAAAACTCTCATTGGGACGAACTTTGGGTTCCGAGCTCTACGAAACTGAAACGGAGCAAAGTTTTGACCATGTGTCGTCCAAACAACCTAAAGAATTGTCATTGGACCGAACTTTGAGTTGCTAACTCTCCAAAACTCAAAACGGAGCAAAGTTTGGACGAAGTTCGTCCAAACCATATGAAAACCTCTCATTGGGACGAACTTTGGGTTCCGAGCTCTAAAAAACTGAAACGGAGCAAATTTTGGACCATGTGTCGTCCAAACAACCTAAAGAACTCTCATTGGGTCGAACTTTGAGTTCCAACTCAAAACGGAGCAAAGTTTGGACCAAGTTCGTCCAAACCATATGAAAAACTCTCATTGGGACGAAATTTGCGTTCCGAGCTCTACGAAACTGAAACGGAGCAAAGTTTTGACCATGTGTCGTCCAAACCACCTAAAGAACTGTCATTGGACTGAACTTTGAGTTGCTAACTCTCCAAAACTCAAAACGGAGCAAAGTTTGGACCAAGTTTGTCCGAACAATCTGAAAAACTCTCATTGGGACGAACTTTTGATTCCGAGCTCTCAAAAACTGAAACGGAGAAAAGTTTTGACCATATGTCGTCCAAACCACCTAAAGAACTCTCATTGGGCTGAACTTTGAGTTCCAAACTCTCCATAACTCAAAACGGAGCAAAGTTTGGACCAAGTTCGTCCAGACCATATGAAAAACTCTCATTGGGATGAACTTTGGGTTCCGAGCTCTAAAAAACTTAAACGGAGCAATGTTTGGACCATGTGTCGTCCAAACAACCTAAAGAACTATCGTTAGGCCGAACTTTGAATTCCAAACTCTCCAAAACTCAAACCGGAGCAAAGTTTGGACCAAGTTCGTCCAAACCATATGAAAAACTGTCATTGGGACGAACTTTTGGTTCCGAGTTCTACAAAACTGAAACAGAGCAAAGTTTTGACCATGTGTCGTCCAAACCACCTAAAGAACTCTCATTGGGCCGAACTTTGAGTTGCTAACTCGCCAAAACTCAACACGGACCAAAGTTTGGACCAAGTTCGTCCAACCCATATGAAAAACTCTCATTGGGACGAACTTTTGATTCCGAGCTCTCAAAAATTGAAACGGAGAAAAGTTTTGACCATGTGTCATCCAAACCACCTAAAGAACTCTCATTGGGCTGAACTTTGAGTTCCAAACTCTCCGAAACTCAAAACGGAGCAAAGTTTGGACCAAGTTCGTCCAAATCATATGAAAAACTCTCATTGGGACGAACTTTGGGTTCCGAGCTCTCAAAAACTGAAACGGAGCAATGTTTGGACCATGTGTCGTCCAAACAGCTTTAGGGTCCCTATAAGAGGATCGACTAGCTGACAGAAGGCAAGGTGAGATTCAAGCTTTACAACTTATCCGATAGCTTGATAGTTCTCAGCGCATGCCTTGGAAATACAAGATGGAAGTCTTTTATAGACCCCGGAATTCAAACGATAATTGAATGCGGAAAATTAAAAGATAAGATCGAATCGTCAGGACAGGACCCCTGAAAGATTCGTCTTTTTGAAAAGAAGAAAAAGACAAAATTGAAAAAGTAAAACTAAATAATTAATCCGACAGGACAGGACCCCTGAACGGATAGACATGACTAAAAGATAAATAATTACAGACAATAATTAAAAACGACAAAGTGGAAAAGAAAAGATAAGAAAAGATAAGGTTGAACGTCTGCTTCTTTACAGCTGTTGAAGATGCTTCAGCTTTATCTCTTTTCAGAAGATAAGATTCTATATCTTGTCGGCTGAATTATTAGCTCCAAACCTAACCCTCGATCACCCTAGGCTGATTACAGGCTAAACCCGGTCTTACATCATCTTCTGTCGGAAAACGCCAAACTAGGTCCTCACGATATAGGAAAGTTGCTAACAATCTTTGCTTTCAGGATATAGCATTCTTTTGTCTTGATTGCTCTGCTGCTTCTTCTTCTAAAGCTGTGCTTTAGCAGAAATGTATTTACAGTGTAAACTAGATTATTTACAGAGTTTACACCTCTTAAGACTAAAGGGTGAGAATTTACAGTTTTTTTTTTTTTGATGGAATTACTTCCTTTCGAAATATTCCAGATTTATGATGACTGCTTCTTTGTGAAACAGAATCATTTGGCTCGGAGCTCACATAGGTTGTGAGTCGAGAAACGGGTCATCCAGATCGTAATCCGAATCTTCATTTTCTTCTTCTCCTTGTGCAGAAGAAGCTGGGGATGCGCTTCTATCTGAAGCCGCCATCTGAAGAATCCTTTGGAAGTCTGCATCAGATGTCGTCTGTGCAAGAGCTGCCAGAAGCTTGGATTTGTCATTCAGAAATTCGGCATTTCTTTTAATATCGATATCTTGAAGATATCCATTTGCAGCAAACCATTCTTTTACTTTGTTGAGGGTGGCATTTTGAAAATTGAATTTGTCCCACCATTTAATCTTTAAGATCTTAGTGACTGTCTTGTATTGTGGTTGATTACTGGTTGAAAAACTCCAGCAAAATATCCACGGAATTTGAAAATATAAACAAAATCTCATTGAATTATGAAACGTCGTTTTTTGAATATTTCTTGCAAAATGAAAGTATGATTCTTGCAAGGGAGTTGGAAGAATATCATCGGTTAATCCGAATGTATTCCACCATTGGATAAACCACAGTGGAAATGTGATTTTGTAGGAATTTGGACAGAAGGATATGAACCATGAATGTTTGGAGGGTGAATACCACATCGTATTATACCAGGCTCTTATGTAGTCCCGATATGAGTATGATTGAGGTACAAATGGTTTTGAGAAGGATTTGTCTGTGTAAAGTCCTTGATTCCAATGGGTCGGATTCAAGGCTTTGAATATTTTGAATTTTGAATAAGCGATCTTTGAGGGATCGTTTTTATCTGGAATATGAGTAATCTCAGCTGACTTGGTGTCAACCAGAATAAACTCATAAAAGGTACGGGTTTTGTTAAGATCCTCAGGCATGAAATTGAAACCTGTAGGATACATATCTATGATAGGTTCATAGATTAACTGAGATTTTTGAAAGTAACCTTTAATCTTTGGGCGAGGTACAAACCTCTTTTCGGGTGTTACTGCCGCAGAGTAGGTTGAAGAGGACGGGATCGATGATCCTATTATAGAAGAAGGAGAGACAGGAGGTCTCAATTGAACGATTCCGCCTGAAGGTCGGACGAGGTTGGCCGAAGGCCTTGGAGGTGGAGTTGATGACTCCATTGGGGGCATAGGGCGTATACCGCCTTGCCGAGACCTGGATCGGGTTACCGGAGTAAACCCCAAATCCATGGCGTATTGGTCAGCACTCATAGGTGGAGGTGCTGTGGAAGAAGAAGATGGGCGACTGCCCTTGAAGAGGAGGCTCTGCCTCTACTTTCACTCATTAACTCTTTTCTTTTCTTTAGAAAGAGGGAGAGAAAGAGGAGAGATTTTTTGAGTTAAGAACTCTCTTGAGAGGTAATCTGCAAGAGGGTTTTGGGTGCCTTTTATAGGCAAAACTTCGAAATCAAAACACGATAAAATGGTTTGCCATCTGGCAAAAATTTGCTATGAAACCAGATTTTTAACATCTTTATCTAAGACAAACTTTGAAGCTTCAGAATCAGTTTTGATGGTGAATTTTTTGTTAATCAAATCACCTTGGAACTTTTGCACACAGAGAACTATAGCAAGTAACTCTTTTTTGATCGTGGAGTAATTCTTTTGAGTGTCATTCCAAATTCCTGAATGGAATCGGGTAATTGATTCTTCCTTATCAAGACACTGTTTAAGGATTCCTCCATATCCAATGTCTGAAGCATCTGTCTCTACGATCAGATTTGCTTTTGGGTTGATGAGACTTAAACAGGGAATTGATTTAACTAAAGCTTTTATCTTTTGAACAGCTTTAGTGTGCTCATCTTTCCATGGTTTTGGATTTTTCTTGAGCCTTTGAAAAAGCGGCTTGTAAATGTGTCTGAGATTTTGAATGAAATCAGACACATAATTGAGACAGCCCAAAAACCTTTGAAGTTGGGTTTTATCAGTGATTTGGTCTGGAAAGTTTGAAGCAAAATTTATGGACCTCTGAATTGGTTTTATCAGGCCCATGTGGATATTGAAGCCCAAAAATTTAATTTGGGTTTGAAATAATTTGACTTTGGTCAGGGAAATTGCCAAACCATTTTGTTTGATAATATCAATAAACATATTCAAATGTTTGAAATGTTGATCGATGTTTGAAGAGAAAACCAAAACATCGTCAATATAAACGATTGTGAAATCTTGAAAATCATTGAAAATATCATTCATGATTTTTTGAAATTCAGAGGGGGCATTTTTAAGCCCAAAAGGCATTACATTCCATTCGTATTGTCCGAACGGTACATTCAAAGCGGTTTTGTATTTATCATTTTCTGCAATTTGGATTTGCCAAAAACCTGACTTCATGTCAAACTTAGAAAATACTTTAGCATTTGAAATTCGTTTTAGCAAATCTTGTTTGTTGGGAATTGGATATCTTATCCATTCCAAAGCTTTGTTTAAAGGTTTGTAGTTGATAACTAACCTTGGCACACCACGTTCCTGTTCGGCTGCGTTGTTGACATAGAATGCTGCACAGGACCATGGGCTTTTGGATGGTCTGATCAGCTTCTTTTTTAGCAGATCCTGTATCTCTTTTTTACAAAAAGCTAGAAGTTCTGCATTCATTTGAATTGGTCTTGCCTTTGTAGGAATATTGGATTCATTGAAATTCTTTTCATAAGGAAGATTAACAATGTGTTTTTTCCTGTCCCAAAAAGCATTTGGAAGATTTGAGCAAATTTCTTTTTCGATTTTGTTTTCTATGTCTTTTATTCTGATTTTTACAGAAGGATTTTTAAGATTTTCATCAATCTTTTTGTAGCTGATAGCGAGCATAGCTAGCTACTTTTACTTATTTAATTTAGCTAGTCTTTTATGATTTTTGGGCCATTTTATTGTGCTTTATTGTTTATTTTGTAGGAAAGCGATGATTAGAGCTAAAACGTGGAATTGGAGTTAATCGGGTGTTCGGGACATGAAAATATGCCAAAGAACCGGAAAGTTCAAGCAACAAGGAGCCAAGAGAGGGCATTCTGCCCATCAGCGTCGAGACGCCACTCTTGGTGGGTCTCGACGCTGGTTTTCCTTAATTAGAAGAGGCGGCAGCGTCACAGCGTCGAGACGCTGTGACAATAGCGTCTCGACGCTACCGTTATTTCCATTCCAGACGCGCGTGTTTTAGAGGCAGCGTCGAGACGCTGTCTGGATAGCGTCTCGACGCTACGACGAAAAATCAGTATTTATAGTTCTTTTCGGCTAGGTTTTTGGGGAACTCTTTTGGATACTTTTGGAGCCGTAAAACAGAGGAGAAAACAGAGGATTGAGGCTGAACAAGAGGGAGAAAAGTGGAAATCAACCCATCGTTCGTGGGGATCGTGACGGGGACGTTCGGTCTCGGCCTACATTGAGTTTTCTTTTCCCTTTCCTTTTCTCTAGTTAGACTTATGGCTTTATTATGTTTAGTTGAGCTTGTAATACAAATCATGAGTAGCTAAACTTGTAGCTTAGGGATTGATGTAGTTGATTGAGTTTATGGATTGATTTATGGTTTAAGTTGTGCAATGTTTATTATGTTTGTAATCTTGATTTAATGCTTTCAATTGATTGGCCATTAGTTGGATGATTTATGTTTTGAATCTAGCTCGGGAGAGGGGATTTGATATAGACATACTCAAGATTGCATGACTAAAGTTTATTTTCTAATTCGTGACGGTTTTAGATTAACTTTAGAATTGGTCAAAAGATCTCATTGGCTTGCATATTAATAAACTTAGATTGGGATATCAAGTTGGTTAATTTGCATGAGAATCAATTATACTCGGGAGAGGTTGTTGTGATTAAAGGGTCTTTGGCTCATAATTTCATTGTGCATAATAACTTACTCCTTAAAATCAATCCTAGACTAAATCGGCGAAATCAATTCCCTAAGTGTTTTTCAAATTGAATTTCCACTTTTTACTTGCTTTGATTTAGTTTTCATATCATTCACTCACTACTTTTTGATCCCTAAATAAAATTGAGCAAGATAATTCACAATACTTGATTTGCTTAAAAATCCAATCCAGAGGACGACACTCGTTGGGTTTCGAGCTCTCAAAAACAGAAACGGAGCAAAGTTTGGACCATGTGTCGTCCAAACCAACTAAAGAACTCTCATTGGGTCGAACTTTGAGTTCCTAACTCTCCAAAACTCAAAACGGACCAAAGTTTGGACCAAGTTCGTCCAAACCATATGAAAACCTCTCATTGGGACGAACTTTGGGTTTCGAGCTCTAAAAAACAGAAACGGAGCAAAGTTTGGACCATGTGTCGTCCAAACCACCTAAAGAACTCTCATTGGGTCGAACTTTGAGTTCCTAACTCTCCAAAACTCAAAACGGACCAAAGTTTGGACCAACTTCGTCCAAACCATATGAAAACCTCTCATTGGGACGAACTTTGGGTTTCGAGCTCTAAAAAACAGAAACGGAGCAAAGTTTGGACCATGTGTCGTCCAAACCACCTAAAGAACTCTCATTGGGCCGAACTTTGAGTTCCAAACTCTCCAAAACTCAAAACGGAGCAACATTTGGACCAAGTTCGTCCAAACCATATGAAAAACTCTCATTGAGACGAACTTTGGGTTCCGTTCTCTCAAAAACTGGAACGGAGCAATGTTTGGACCATGTGTCGTCCAAATAACCTAAAGAACTCTCATTGGGCCGACCTTTGAGTTCCAAACTCTCCAAAACTCAAACTAGAGCAAAGTTTTGACCAAGTTCGTCCAAACCATATGAAAAACTCTCATTGGGACGAACTTTGGGTTCCGAGCTCTAAAAAACTGAAACGGAGCAATGTTTGGACCATGTGTCGTCCAAACAACCTAAAGAACTATCATTGGGACGAACTTTGAATTCCAAACTCTCCAAAACTCAAACCGGAGCAAAGTTTGGACCATGTTCGTCCAAACCATATGAAAAACTGTCATTGGGACGAACTTTTGGTTCCGAGCTCTACAAAACTTAAACAGAGCAAAGTTTTGACCATGTGTCGTCCAAACCACCTAAAGAACTCTCATTGGGCCGAACTTTGAGTTCCTAACTCACCAAAACTACAAACGGAGCAAAGCTTGGACCAAGTTCGTCCAAACCATATGAAAACCTATCATTGGGACGAACTTTGGGTTTCGAGCTCTCAAAAACAGAAACGGAGCAAAGTTTGGACCATGTGTCGTCCAAACCACCTAAAGAACTCTCATTGGGTCGAACTTTGAGTTCCTAACTCTCCAAAACTCAAAACGGACCAAAGTTTGGACCAAGTTCGTCCAAACCATATGAAAACCTCTCATTGGGACGAACTTTGGGTTTCGAGCTCTAAAAAACAGAAACGGAGCAAAGTTTGGACCATGTGTCGTCCAAACCACCTAAAGAACTCTCATTGGGTCGAACTTTGAGTTCCTAACTCTCCAAAACTCAAAACGGACCAAAGTTTGGACCAACTTCGTCCAAACCATATGAAAACCTCTCATTGGGACGAACTTTGGGTTTCGAGCTCTAAAAAACAGAAACGGAGCAAAGTTTGGACCATGTGTCGTCCAAACCACCTAAAGAACTCTCATTGGGCCGAACTTTGAGTTCCAAACTCTCCAAAACTCAAAACGGAGCAACATTTGGACCAAGTTCGTCCAAACCATATGAAAAACTCTCATTGAGACGAACTTTGGGTTCCGTTCTCTCAAAAACTGGAACGGAGCAATGTTTGGACCATGTGTCGTCCAAATAACCTAAAGAACTCTCATTGGGCCGACCTTTGAGTTCCAAACTCTCCAAAACTCAAACTGGAGCAAAGTTTTGACCAAGTTCGTCCAAACCATATGAAAAACTCTCATTGGGACGAACTTTGGGTTCCGAGCTCTAAAAAACTGAAACGGAGCAATGTTTGGACCATGTGTCGTCCAAACAACCTAAAGAACTATCATTGGGACGAACTTTGAATTCCAAACTCTCCAAAACTCAAACCGGAGCAAAGTTTGGACCATGTTCGTCCAAACCATATGAAAAACTGTCATTGGGACGAACTTTTGGTTCCGAGCTCTACAAAACTTAAACAGAGCAAAGTTTTGACCATGTGTCGTCCAAACCACCTAAAGAACTCTCATTGGGCCGAACTTTGAGTTCCTAACTCACCAAAACTACAAACGGAGCAAAGCTTGGACCAAGTTCGTCCAAACCATATGAAAACCTATCATTGGGACAAACTTTGGGTTTCGAGCTCTCAAAAACAGAAACGGAGCAAAGTTTGGACCATGTGTCGTCCAAACCACCTAAAGAACTCTCATTGGGTCGAACTTTGAGTTCCTAACTCTCCAAAACTCAAAACGGACCAAAGTTTGGACCAAGTTCGTCCAAACCATATGAAAACCTCTCATTGGGACGAACTTTGGGTTTCGAGCTATAAAAAACAGAAACGGAGCAAAGTTTGGACCATGTGTCGTCCAAACCACCTAAAGAACTCTCATTGGGTCGAACTTTGAGTTCCTAACTCTCCAAAACTCAAAACGGACCAAAGTTTGGACCGAGTTCGTCCAAACCATATGAAAACCTCTCATTGGGACGAACTTTGGGTTTCGAGCTCTAAAAAACAGAAACGGAGCAAAGTTTGGACCATGTGTCGTCCAAACCACCTAAAGAACTCTCATTGGGCCGAACTTTGAGTTCCAAACTCTCCAAAACTCAAAACGGAGCAACATTTGGTCCAAGTTCGTCCAAACCATATGAAAAACTCTCATTGAGACGAACTTTGGCTTCCGTTCTCTCAAAAACTGGAACGGAGCAATGTTTGGACCATGTGTCGTCCAAATAACCTAAAGAACTCTCATTGGGCCGACCTTTGAGTTCCAAACTCTCCAAAACTCAAACTGGAGCAAAGTTTTGACCAAGTTCGTCCAAACCATATGAAAAACTCTCATTGGGACGAACTTTGGGTTCCGAGCTCTAAAAAACTGAAACGGAGCAATGTTTGGACCATGTGTCGTCCAAACAACCTATAGAACTATCATTGGGACGAACTTTGAATTCCAAACTCTCCAAAATTCAAACCGGAGCAAAGTTTGGACCATGTTCGTCCAAACCATATGAAAAACTGTCATTGGGACGAACTTTTGGTTCCGAGCTCTACAAAACTTAAACAGAGCAAAGTTTTGACCATGTGTCGTCCAAACCACCTAAAGAACTCTCATTGGGCCGAACTTTGAGTTGCTAACTCACAAAAACTCAAAACGGAGCAAAGTTTTGACCAAGTTCATCCAAACCATATGAAAACCTCTCATTGGGACGAACTTTGGGTTTCGAGCTCTCAAAAACAGAAACAGAGCAAAGTTTGGACCATGTGTCGTCCAAACCACCTAAAGAACTCTCATTGGGTCGAACTTTGAGTTCCTAACTCTCAAAAACTCAAAACGGACCAAAGTTTGGACCAAGTTCGTCCAAACCATATGAAAAACTCTCATTGGGACGAACTTTTGATTACGAGCTCTCAAAAACTGAAACCACCACCTAAAGAACTCTCATTGGGCCGAACTTTGAATTCCAAACTCTCCAAAACTCAAACCGGAGCAAAGTTTGGACAAAGTTCGTCCCAACCATATGAAAAACTCTCATTGGGACGAACTTTTGGTTCCGAGCTCTACAAAAATGAAACGGAGAAAAGTTTTGACCATGTGTCGTCCAAACCACCTAAAGAACTGTCATTGGACCGAACTTTTAGTTGCTAACTCTCCAAAACTCAAAACGGAGCAAAGTTTTGACCAATTTCGTCCAAACCATGGTTCGTCCCAACCATATGAAAAACTCTCATTGGGACGAACTTTTGGTTCCGAGCTCTACAAAAATGAAACGGAGAAAAGTTTTGACCATGTGTCGTCCAAACCACCTAAAGAACTGTCATTGGACCGAACTTTGAGTTGCTAACTCTCCAAAACACAAAACGGAGCAAAGTTTTGACCAATTTCGTCCAAACCATATGAAAAACTCTCATTGGGACGAACTTTTGGTTCCGAGCTCTACAAAAATGAAACGGAGCAAAGTTTTGACCATGTGTCGTCCAAACCACCTAAAGAACTCTCATTGGGCCGAACTTTGAGTTCCTAACTCACCAAAACTACAAACGGAGCAAAGCTTGGACCAAGTTCGTCCAAACCATATGAAAAACTCTCATTGGGACGAACTTTTGGTTCCGAGCTCTACAAAAATGAAACGGAGCAAAGTTTTGACCATGTGTCGTCCAAACCACCTAAAGAACTCTCATTGGGCCGAACTTTGAGTTCCTAACTCTCCAAAACTCAAAACGGAGCAAAGTTTGCATGAAGTTCATCCAAACCATATGAAAAACTCTCATTGGGACGAACTTTGGGTTCCAAGCTCTCAAAAACTGGAATGGAGCAAAGTTTGGACCATGTGTCGTCCAAACAACCTAAAGAACTCTCATTTTGTCGAACTTTGATTTCCAAACTCTCCAAAACTCAAAACGGAGCAAAGTTTGGACCAAGTTCGTCCAAACCATATGAAAAACTCTCATTGGGACGAACTTTGGGTTTCGAGCTCTACGACACTAAAACGGAGCAAAGTTTTGACCATGTGTCGTCCAAACCACCTAATGAACTGTCATTGGGCCGAACTTTGAGTTCCTAACTCGCCAAAACTCAAAACGGAGCAAAGTTTGGACCAAGTTCGTCCAAACCATATGAAAACCTCTCATTGGGACGAACTTTGGGTTCCGAGCTCTAAAAAACTGAAACGGAGCAAAGTTTGGACCATGTGTCGTCCAAACAACCTAAAGAACTCTCATTGGGTCGAACTTTGAGTTCCAAACTCTCCAAAACTCAAAACAGAGCAAAGTTTGGACCACGTTCGTCCAAACCACATGAAAAACTCTCATTGGGACGAACTTTGCGTTCCGAGCTGTACGAAACTAAAACGGAGCAAAGTTTTTACCATGTGTCGTCCAAACCACCTAAAGAACTGTCATTGGACCGAACTTTGAGTTGCTAACTCTCCAAAACTCAAAACGGAGCAAAGTTTGGACCAAGTTCGTCCAAACCATCTGAAAAACTCTCATTGGGACGAACTTTGGGTTCCAAGCTCTCAAAAACTGGAACGGAGCAAAGTTTGGACCATGTGTCATCCAAACAACCTAAAGAACTCTCATTTGGTCGAACTTTGATTTCCAAACTCTCCAAAACTCAAAACGGAGCAAAGTTTGGACCAAGTTCGTCCAAACCATATGAAAACCTCTCATTGGGACGAACTTTGGGTTCCGAGCTCTAAAAAACTGAAACGGAGCAAAGTTTGGACCATGTGTCGTCCAAACAACCTAAAGAACTCTCATTTGGTCGAACTTTGAGTTCCAAACTCTCCAAAACTCAAAACGGAGCAAAGTTTGGACCACGTTCGTCCAAACCATATGAAAAACTCTCATTGGGACGAACTTTGCGTTCCGAGTTCTACGAAACTAAAACGGAGCAAAGTTTTGACCATGTGTCGTCCAAACCACCTAAAGAACTGTCATTGGACCGAACTTTGAGTTGCTAACTCTCCAAAACTCAAAACGGAGCAACGTTTTGACCAAGTTCGTCGAAAAAATCTGAAAAACTCTCATTGGGACGAACTTTTGAATCCGAGCTATAAAAAACTGACACGGAGAAAAGTTTTGACCATATGTCGTCCAAACCACCTAAAGAACTCTCATTGGGCCGAACTTTGAGTTCCAAACTCTCCAAAACTCAAAACGGCGCAATGTTTGGACCAAGTTCGTCCAGACCATATGAAAAACTCTCATTGGGACGAACTTTGGGTTCCGAGCTCTAAAAAACTGAAACGGAGCAATGTTTGGACCATGTGTCGTCCAAACAACCTAAAGAACTATCATTGGGCCGAACTTTGAATTCCAAACTCTCCAAAACTCAAATCGGAGAACAGATTGGACGAAGTTCGTCCAAACCATATGAAAACCTGTCATTGGGACGAACTTTGGGTTCCGAGCTCTCAAAAACTGAAACGGAGCAAAGTTTGGACCATGTGTCATCCAAACAACCTAAAGAACTCTCATTTGGTCGAACTTTGAGTTCCAAACTCTCCAAAACTCAAAACGGAGAAAAGTTTGGACCACGTTCGTCCAAACCATATGAAAAACTCTCATTGGGACGAACTTTGCGTTCCGAGTTCTACGAAACTAAAACGTAGCAAAGTTTTGACCATGTGTCGTCCAAACCACCTAAAGAACTGTCATTGGACCGAACTTTGAGTTGCTAACTCTCCAAAACTCAAAACGGAGCAACGTTTTGACCAAGTTCGTCGAAACAATCTGAAAAACTCTCATTGGGACGAACTTTTGATTCCGAGCTACAAAAAACTGACACGGAGAAAAGTTTTGACCATATGTCGTCCAAACCACCTAAAGAACTCTCATTGGGCCGAACTTTGAGTTCCAAACTCTCCAAAACTCAAAACGGAGCAAAGTTTGGACCAAGTTCGTCGAAACCATATGAAAAACTGTCATTGGGACGAACTTTGTGTTCCGACCTCTCAAAAACTGAAACGGAGGAAAGTTTGGACCATGTGTCGTCCAAACAACCTAAAGAACTCTCATTGGGCCGAACATTGAGTTCCAAACTCTCCAAAACTCAAAACGGAGCAAAGTTTCGGCCAAGTTCGTCAATCAATAATCCATTGCATGTACCTGAAGGACCAATCACAAGGAGCAAGGCAAAGAAGATACAAGAGGCTTTCACATTGCATGTTCAAAAGCTAGCAAATGCACAGCAAGAGGCAAAGAATTTTGAATCCAAACTTTTGTATAATGTTAGTTCAGCAAGTCAAGAAGGGAATGGAGTCAATATGGCACGGGAAAAGTTGTGTAGTTTGGAAGATGGCACGGGGGACGAAAACAGTGTGCAGAATTTGTGAAGAGGTGGCTGTCCAACTTGCATCTATTGGGATTTCGTGATGTCAAAGGTTGTCAAACGTTGCCATTATGAGGAGCGGATTCCATAGCACATATTTAAGACAATTTAAAGCAATTCTATCTTTTTAGTTTTAAGATATGGCTGCTCGTTTGATGTGCAATCAAGTTTTAAGTTCCTAGGTCTTATTTTCTACAATTTGCAATTAAGTGTAAATGAATGATTTTGAGTTCCTTGGTCTATCCACGACCATTTAGCCTTTAAAATGGCTTGTAATACTCTTGAAAACTCAGATTATGCATATTAAAAAGCTTTTGCTTATTCAACCCCTTTGGTGTTATCTTTTCTTTCAAATCTTGTTTTAGGTTGTATGTTCAACCGATTCATTGGATTAGTTTTGATCAATCTAATTCTGAAGTGAGTCGTCTTAGGATCTTTGAGTGACCATCATAGATTCTAAGTTTGATCTAAGAGTGATTCATCTTCTAACTAAACTCTTGGTTGAAATCATACGGTAAGTTTGTCTTATTTGTGTCCGTTTACAAGGATCGTAGAAGGACCTCTAGCTTTGTAAACTTAAGCATATCGGACGCTTATAACGAACTTTGAATTCCAAACTCTCCAAAACTCAAACCGGAGCAAAGTTTGGACCAAGTTCGTCCAAACCATATGAAAAACTCTCATTGGGACGAACTTTTGGTTCGAGCTCTACAAAACTGAAACAGAGCAAAGTTTTGACCATGTGTCGTCCAAACCACCTAAAGAACTCTCATTGGGCCGAACTTTGAGTTGCTAACTCGCCAAAACTCAAAACGGAGCAAAGTTTGGACCAAGTTCGTCCAAACCATATGAAAACCTCTCATTGGGACGAACTTTGGGTTCCGAGCTCTCAAAAACTGAAACGGAGCAAAGTTTGGACCATGTGTCGTCCAAACAACCTAAAGAACTCTCATTGGGTCGAACTTTGAGTTCCAAACTCTCCAAAACTCAAAACGGAGCAAAGTTTGGACCAAGTTCGTCCAAACCATCTGAAAAACTCTCATTGGGACGAACTTTGGGTTCCGAGCTCTCAAAAACTGAAACGGAGCAAAGTTTGGACCATGTGTCGTCCAAACAACCTAAAGAACTCTCATTGGGCCGAACATTGAGTTCCAAACTCTCCAAAACTCAAAACGGAGCAAAGTTTGGACCAAGTTCGTCGAAACCATATGAAAAACTGTCATTGGGACAAACTTTGTGTTCCGACCTCTCAAAAACTGAAACGGAGCAATGTTTGGACCATGTGTCGTCCAAACAACCTAAAGAACTCTCATTGGGCCGAACTTTGAATTCTAAACTCTCCAAAACTCAAACTGGAGCAAAGTTTGGACCAAGTTCTTCCAAACCATATAAAAAACTCTCATTGGGACGAACTTTGTGTTCCGACCTCTCAAAAACTGAAACGGAGCAATGTTTGACCATGTGTCGTCCAAACCACCTAAACAACTCTCATTGGGCCGAACTTTGAGTTCCTAACTCTCCAAAACTCAAAACGGAGCAAAGTTTGGATGAAGTTCGTCCAAACCATATGAAAAACTCTCATTGGGACGAACTTTGGGTTCCGAGCTCTCAAAAACTGAAACGGAGCAAAGTTTGGACCATGTGTCGTCCAAACAACCTAAAGAACTCTCATTTGTGCCGAACATTGAGTTCCAAACTCTCCAAAACTCAAAACGGAGCAAAGTTTGGACCAAGTTCGTCAATCAATAATCCATTGCATGTACCTGAAGGACCAATCGCAAGGAGCAAGGCAAAGAAGATACAAGAGGCTTTCACATTGCATGTTCAAAAGCTAGCAAATGCACAGCAAGAGGCAAAGAATTTTGAATCCAAACTTTTGTATAATGTTAGTTCAGCAAGTCAAGAAGGGAATGGAGTCAAGATGGCACGGGAAAAGTTGTGTAGTTTGGAAGATGGCACGGGGGACGAAAACAGTGTGCAGAATTTGTGAAGAGGTGGCTGTCCAACTTGCATCTCTTGGGATTTCGTGATGTCAAAGGTTGTCAAACGTTGCCATTATGAGGAGCGGATTCCATAGCACATATTTAAGACAATTTAAAGCAATTCTATTTTTTTAGTTTTAAGATATGGCTGCTCGTTTGATGTGCAATCAAGTTTTAAGTTCCTAGGTCTTATTTTCTACAATTTGCAATTAAGTGTAAATGAATGATTTTTGAGTTCCTTGGTCTATCCACTACCATTTGGCCTTTAAAATGGCTTGTAATACTCTTGAAAACTCAGATTATGCATATTAAAAAGCTTTTGCTTATTCAACCCCTTTGGTGTTATCTTTTCTTTCAAATCTGGTTTTAGGTTTGATGTTCAACCGATTCATTGGATTAGTTTTGATCAATCTAATTCTGAAGTGAGTCGTCTTAGGATCTTTGAGTGACCATCATAGATTCTAAGTTTGATCTAAGAGTGATTCATCTTCTAACTAAACTCTTGGTTGAAATCATACGGTAAGTTTGTCTTATTCGTGTCCGTTTACAAGGATCGTAGAAGGACCTCTAGCTTTGTAAACTTCAGCATATCGGGCGCTTATAACGAACTTTGAATTCCAAACTCTCCAAAACTCAAACCGGAGCAAAGTTTGGACCAAGTTCTTCCAAACAGAGCAAAGTTTGGACAAAGTTCGTCCAAACCATCTGAAAAACTCTCATTGGGACGAACTTTGGGTTCCGAGCTCTCAAAAACTTAAACGGAGCAAAGTTTGGACCATGTGTCGTCCAAACAACCAAAAGAACTATCATTGGGCCGACCTTTGAGTTCCAAACTCTCCAAAACTCAAAACGGAACAAAGTTTGGACCAAGTTCGTCCAAACCATATGGAAACTGTCATTGGGACGAACTTTGGGTTCCGAGCTCTCAAAAACTGAAACGAAGCAATGTTTGGACCATGTGTCGTCCAAACAACCTAAAGAACTCTCATTGGGCCGAACTTTGAATTCCAAACTCTCCAAAACTCAAACCGGAGCAAAGTTTGGACCAAGTTCGTCCAAACCATATGAAAAACTCTCATTGGGACGAACTTTTTGTTCTCAGCTCTACAAAACTGGAACGGAGCAAAGTTTTGACCATGTGTCGTCCAAACCAGCTAAAGAACTCTCATTGGGCCGAACTTTGAATTCCAAACTCTCCAAGACTTAAACCAGAGCAAAGTTTGGACCAAGTTCGTCCAAACCATATGAAAAACTCTCATTGGGACGAACTTTTTGTTCTGAGCTCTACAAAACTGAAACGGAGCAAACTTTTGACCATGTGTCGTCCAAACCAGCTAAAGAACTCTCATTGGGCCGAACTTTGAATTCCAAACTCTCCAAGACTTAAACCGGAGCAAAGTTTGGACCAAGTTCGTCCAAACCATATGAAAAACTCTCATTGGGACGAACTTTTTGTTCTCAGCTCTACAAAACTTAAACGGAGCAAAGTTTTGACCATGTGTCGTCCAAACAAGCTAAAGAACTCTCATTGGGCCGAACTTTGAATTCCAAACTCTCCAAGACTTAAACCGGAGCAAAGTTTGGACCAAGTTCGGCCAAACCATATGAAAAATTCTCATTGGGACGAACTTTTTGTTCTGAGCTCTACAAAACTGAAACGGAGCAAAGTTTTGACCATGTGTCGTCCAAACGACCTAAAGAACTCTCATTGGGCCGAACTTTGAGTTCCTAACTCTTCAAAACTCAAAACGGAGCAAAGTGTGGACCAAGTTCGTCCAAACCATATGAAAAACTCTCATTGGGACGAACTTTGGGTTCCGAGCTCTCAAAAACTGAAACGGAGCAAAGTTTAGACCATGTGTCGTCCAAACAACCTAGAATCATTTTCTCTTGTCATCTCTTGTTGGGATTACTAAGTTAAAAGAAGAAATGAAAGAAAAGAAAAGGAAAAGGAAAAGGAAAATGGAAGGAAAAGAAACAAAAAAAAGAGAGAAAAGAAATCAGCAAAGAAAAAAAAAAAGAGAAAAGAAAGGAAGTGGAAATGGACAGCACAAAGCCCACCACCGACAACAACATTTTTCAGCCCAATTTCATTTCATTTCTCCATCATTTTCCATTCAAACTTTCAGAGCACTTTGAGGAGAGAGTGAAGGAAGAAGAAGAAGAAGAATTTCGTGGTTTGAGGTTGAAGAAGATAGGAAAAAGTTCATGCAAAGCCAGCCATTGCAGAATCTGGGTGCAAACTGTCAACCTCTGGTTTTTTATTCGGTTTGAGCTACACAGAAGGAATCAAGAGGTGAGGTTTGATTTTTCTTGAAAGTTAGTGCATTTTCTAACAAATTTCATGAAGGAAGCTTGACCTAAATCGTATGGGAAGTGGATGGTTTTTGGAATGGAAAACAGAGCACAGGATTTTCGAGCAAAGCAGGAGGATCTCTGGTTTTCTCTGATGTTTCGAGCATTCTGGGGTGTACAAGTTGAATCAGAAGCTATATTTGGTATGGTTGGAAATCTTATTCAATTATCTACAACTTTCATGAAGAATTCGTGAGCCAAAAAGGACTTGCAGTAGGTTTAATTTCAGGAGGAAGATAAAGGGTAACAGAGAAGCTCGAATCTGTGTTGTCTGATTTCGGGGCATTTCTGGACAAATTGGTTGGGAATCTCGTTTTCATTTCTTCAGGTAAGTTGTAGAGTGTTCGAAAATGAAGAGTTGGATGTGTATTTCATTAATTTTGGTTCAGTATGGAGGAAGTTATGGGTATTGGAAGTTAGGGTATAGAATCTGGAAAATCTGGAAAGTAGAATTGTGAATGTGATTCTTAATCCAATTGTTTAAAAATTCATGAGCATGGAAAGACAAAGTTATCTATGGTTCTAATGCTCGGTTTTGGTTATTTGACAGGCCAAGAGGAAATAGGTCGAGTCTACAAACCGGGGAACTAGATAAGACTGTGAGTGACAAAATGAATTTCGAAAATGTTCTTAAACGGTTGTTCATGATTATATGTTTTATATGCTTTACCATGAATGATATATGATTTTTATGAACGGTTTCAAGCATGAGTTTTGAGCTCTGATTTTCTAACGAGGTTTATATACGAGCACGTGTCTAATGACTTTATGAAAAATAGCTGAAACGATATCTTTTAAAGTAAAGTATGGATTAGCAAGTACTTTTAAACGATTTCCAGTTTTTCATGAGCAAGCTGAGTAAGCTTAAGTTTTACGAAAGATAACGATAAGCAGACATGTTTTAATGTTTTCATGTGATTTTCTGAGATTTCTATTGACTACATGACTGAGATATTGAGCCCGAGGCTATATGGTACCATGTGCACACAGGTTATATTCCGTTGTTGACGTTGAGTGTACTCCGTGACAACGATGCTGTCGTGAGTGCTGGGCGGGCCCCACTACGACAAAGACGATGGTAGTGCTGGGCGGGCCCCACTACATCGTAGGACTAGTAAACGTTGGTTGTACTGGGCGTGCCCTACACAACGTAGATCGGTCATGTTAGTTAAAACGTTTGATGTACTTGATATGCCTTGCTAGATTTTTAATGACGAACTTGCGAGATATTTTAGAAAGCCTTGTTCATTACACGTTTATGTTAAACGCTTTGATTGAGCATATTTATACGTTTAAAGGTTTATCACGTGTTTGACTTCCGGATTTAGAGTTTTAAAGTTATTCACTCACTGGGCTTCGTAGCTCATCCTTTCAAAATGTTTTTCCACTTTCAGGTAGAGATCGAGCTCCCGGTGCCTGATACACTGCCAACGTCTGCTGAAAGTTCTAGATCAAGCTCCAGTACGTGGTTGGAGTTGTGTATTGAGTCCGTTCATATTGTAAATGTTTTGTAAGGGTTGTATAATATCGTCCTAGAGGTCGTGGATGTATAACCCTAGTTGTATATGTTTTGGTCGTGATATCTATATCAGGTTACTTTCCAAACCAGGTTATGTCAGGGCTGCACCATGTGTATGTTGAAAGGTTTCCGTGGATTCCGCTGTGTGGTGTTTCATAAAGAATGTTTTATATCTATGATTAGTATGTTTATCAGGTTCAGCGTTTCAATAGGGTCAACAGGGATCGTTAGAGGTGACGATGTCTGTTCGCTTCACGCCGTCTTTCGGGCTAAGCTAGCAGGTGGTCCGGGAGGGGGTGTGACAAGAACTCTCATTGGGCTGAACTTTGAATTCCAAACTCTCCAAAACTCAAAACGGAGCAATGTTTGGACCAAGTTCGTCCAAACCATATGAAAAAGTTTCATTGGGACGAACTTTTGGTTCCGCGCTCTACAAAACTAAAACGGAGCAAAGTTTTGACCATGTGTCGTCCAAACAACCTAAAGAACTCTCATTGGGTCGAACTTTGAGTGCCAAACTCTCCAAAACTCAAAACGGAGCAAACTTTGGACCAAGTTCGTCCAAACCATCTGAAAAACTCTCATTGGGACGAACTTTGGGTTCCGAGCTCTCAAAAACTGAAACGGAGCAAAGTTTGGACCATGTGTCGTCCAAACAACCTAAAGAACTCTCATTGGGCCGAACGTTGAGTTCCAAACTCTCCAACACTCAAAACGGAGCAAAGTTTGGACAAAGTTCGTCCAAACCATCTGAAAAACTCTCATTGGGACGAACTTTGGGTTCCGAGCTCTCAAAAACTTAAACGGAGCAAAGTTTGGACCATGTGTCGTCCAAACAACCAAAAGAACTATCATTGGGCCGACCTTTGAGTTCCAAACTCTCCAAAACTCAAAACGGAACAAAGTTTGGACCAAGTTCGTCCAAACCATATGGAAACTGTCATTGGGACGAACTTTTTGTTCTGAGCTCTACAAAACTGAAACGGAGCAAACTTTTGACCATGTGTCGTCCAAACCACCTAAAGAACTCTCATTGGGCCGAACTTTGAATTCCAAACTCTCCAAAACTCAAACCGGAGGAAAGTTTGGACCAAGTTCGTCCAAACCATAAGAAAAACTCTCATTGGGACGAACTTTGTGTTCTGAGCCCTACAAAACTGAAACGGAGCAAAGTTTTGACCATGTGTCGTCCAAACGACCTAAAGAACTCTCATTGGGCCGAACTTTGATTTCCTAACTCTCTAAAACTCAAAACGGAGCAAAGTGTGGACCAAGTTCGTCCAAACCATATGAAAAACTCTCATTGGGACGAACTTTGGGTTCCGAGCTCTCAAAAACTGAAACGGAGCAAAGTTTAGACCATGTGTCGTCCAAACAACCTAAAGAACTCTCATTGGGCCGAACTTTGAATTCCAAACTCTCAAAAACTCAAAACGGAGCAAAGTTTGGACCAAGTTTCGTCCAAACCATATGAAAAAGTTTCATTGGGACGAACTTTTGGTTCCGAGCTCTACAAAACTAAAACGGAGCAAAGTTTTGACCATGTGTCGTCCAAACCACCTAAAGAACTGTCATTGGGCCGAACTTTGTGTTCCTAACTCTCCAAAACTCAAAACGGATCAAAGTTTGGACCAAGTTCGTGCAATCCATATGAAAAACTCTCATTGGGACAAACTTTGGGTTCCGAGCTCTCAAAAACTGAAACAGAGAAAAGTTTGGACCATGTGTCGTCCAAACAACCTAAAGAACTATCATTGGGCCGACCTTTGAGTTCCAAACTCTCCAAAACTCACAACGAAGAAAAGTTTGGACCAAGTTCGTCCAAACCATCTGAAAAGCTCTCATTGGGACGAACTTTGGGCTCCGAGGTCTCAAAAACTTAAACGGAGCAAAGTTTTGACCATTTGTCGTCCAAACAACCTAAAGAACTGTCATTGGGCCGACCTTTGAGTTCCAAACTCTCCAAAACTCACAACGAAGAAAAGTTTGGACCAAGTTCGTCCAAACCATCTGAAAAGCTCTCATTTGGACGAAGTTTGGGTTCCAAGCTCTCAAAAACTGAAACGGAGCAAAGTTTTGACAATGTGTCGTCCAAACAACCTAAAGAACTCTCATTGGGCCGAACTTTGAGTTCCAAACTCTCCAAAACTCAAAACGGAGCAACGTTTCGACCAAGTTCGTCCAAACCATATGAAAAACTGTCATTGGGACGAACTTTGGGTTCCGAGCTCTCAAAAACTGAAACGGAACAATGTTTGGACCATGTGTCGTCCAAACAACCTAAAGAACTCTCATTGGGCCGAACTTTGAATTCCAAACTCTCAAAAACTCAAAACGGAGCAAAGTTTGGACCAAGTTTCGTCCAAACCATATGAAAAAGTTTCATTGGGACGAACTTTTGGTTCCGAGGTCTACAAAACTAAAACGGAGCAAAGTTTTGACCATGTGTCGTCCAAACCACGTAAAGAACTCTCATTGGGCCGAACTTTGTGTTGCAAACTCTCCAAAACTCAAAACGGAGCAAAGTTTGGACTAAGTTCATCCAAACCATCTGAAAGACTTTCATGGGGACGAATTTGGGTTCCGAGCTCTCAAAAACTGAAACAGAGAAAAGTTTGGACCATGTGTCGTCCAAACAACCTAAAGAACTATCATTGGGCCGACCTTTGAGTTCCAAACTCTCCAAAACTCACAACGGAGCAAAGTTTAGACCAAGTTCGTCCGAACCATCTGAAAAGCTCTCATTGGGACGAACTTTGGGCTCCGAGGTCTCAAAAACTTAAACGGAGCAAAGTTTTGACCATTTGTCGTCCAAACAACCTAAAGAACTGTCATTGGACCGAACTTTGAGTTCCAAACTATCCAAAACTAAAAACGGAGCAAAGTTTGGACCAAGTTCGTCCAAACCATCTGAAAAACTCTCATTTGGACGAAGTTTAGGTTCCAAGCTCTCAAAAACTGAAACGGAGCAATGTTTGGACCATGTGTCGTCCAAACAACCTAAAGAACTATCACTGGGCCGGCCTTTGAGTTCCAAACTCTCCAAAACTCACAACGGAGCAAAGTTTGGACCAAGTTCGTCCAAACCATCTGAAAAGCTCTCATTGGGACGAACTTTGGGCTCCGAGGTCTCAAAAACTTAAACGGAGCAAAGTTTTGACAATTTGTCGTCCAAACAATCTAAAGAACTGTCATTGGACCGAACTTTGAGTTCCAAACTGTCCAAAACTAAAAACGGAGCAAAGATTGGACCAAGTTCGTCCAAACCATCTAAAAAACTCTCATTTGGACGAAGTTTGGGTCCCAAGCTCTCAAAAACTGAAACGGAGAAATGTTTGGACCATGTGTCGTCCAAACAACCTAAAGAACTCTCATTGGGCCGAACTTTATGTTCCAAACTCTCCAAAACTCAAAACGGAGCAACGTTTGGACCAAGTTCGTCCAAACCATATGAAAAACTGTCATTGGGACGAACTTTGGGTTCCGAGCCCTCAAAAACTGAAACGGAGCAATGTTTGGACCATGTGTCGTCCAAACAACCTAAAGAACTCTCATTGGGCCGAACTTTGAATTCCAAACTCTCAAAAACTCAAAACGGGGCAAAGTTTGGACCAAGTTTCGTCCAAACCATATGAAAAAGTTTCATTGGGACGATCTTTTGGTTCCGAGCTCTACAAAACTAAAACAGAGCAAAGTTTTGACCATGTGTCGTCCAAACCACCTAAAGAACTCTCATTGGGCCGACCTTTGAGTTCCAAACTCTCCAAAACTCACAACGGAGCAAAGTTTGGACCAAGTTCGTCCAAACCATCTGAAAAGCCCTCATTGGGACGAACTTTGGGCTCGGACGTCTCAAAAACTTAAACGGAGCAAAGTTTGGACCATTTGTCGTCCAAACAACCTAAAGAACTGTCACTGGACCGAACTTTGAGTTCCAAACTGTCCAAAACTAAAAACGGAGCAAAGTTTGGACCAAGTTCGTCCAAACCATCTGAAAAGCTCTCATTTGGACGAAGTTTGGGTTCCAACCTCTCAAAAACTGAAACGGAGCAATGTTTCGACCACGTGTCGTCCAAACAACCTAAAGAACTATCATTGGGCCGGCCTTTGAGTTCCAAACTCTCCAAAACTCACAACGAAGCAAAGTTTGGACCAAGTTCGTCCAAACCATCTGAAAAGCTCTCATTGGGACGAACTTTCGGCTCCGAGGTCTCAAAAACTTAAACGGAGCAAAGTTTTGACAATTTGTCGTCCAAACAACCTAAAGAACTGTCATTGGACAGAACTTTGAGTTCCAAACTGTCCAAAACTAAAAACGGAGCAAAGTTTGGACCAAGTTCGTCCAAACCAGCTGAAAAACTCTCATTTGGACGAAGTTTGGGTCCCAAGCTCTCAAAAACTGAAACGGAGCAATGTTTGGACCATGTGTCGTCCAAACAACCTAAAGAACTCTCATTGGGCCGAACTTTGAGTTCCAAACTCTCCAAAACTCAAAACGGAGCAACGTTTGGACCAAGTTCGTCCAAACCATATGAAAAACTGTCATTGGGACGAACTTCTGGTTCCGAGCTCTCAAAAACTGAAACGGAGCAATGTTGGGACCATGTGTCGTCCAAACAACCTAAAGAACTCTCATTGGGCCGAACTTTGAATTCCAAACTCTCAAAAACTCAAAACGGAGCAAAGTTTGGACCAAGTTTCGTCCAAACCATATGAAAAAGTTTCATTGGGACGAACTTTTGGTTCCGAGCTCTACAAAACTAAAACGGAGCAAAGTTTCTACCATGTGTCGTCCAAACCACCTAAAGAACTCTCATTGGGCCGAACTTTGTGTTGCAAACTCTCCAAAACTCAAAACGGAGCAAAGTTTGGACTAAGTTCGTCCAAACCATTTGAAAAACTCACATGGGGACGAACTTTGGGTTCCGAGCTCTCAAAAACTGAAACAGAGAAAAGTTTGGACCATGTGTCGTCCAAACAACCTAAAGAACTATCATTCGGCCGACCTTTGAGTTCCAAACTCTCCAAAACTCACAACGGAGCAAAGTTTGGACCAAGTTCGTCCAAACCATCTGAAAAGCCCTCATTGGGACGAACTTTGGGCTCCGAGGTCTCAAAAACTTAAACGGAGCAAAGTTTTGACCATTTGTCGTCTAAACAACCTAAAGAACTTTCATTGGACCGAACTTTGAGTTCCAAACTGTCCAAAACTAAAAACGGAGCAAAGATTGGACAAAGTTCGTCCAAACCATCTGAAAAACTCTCATTTGGACGAAGTTTGGGTTCCAAGCTCTCAAAAACTGAAACGGAGCAATGTTTGGACCATGTGTCGTCCAAACAACCTAAAGAACTATCATTGGGCCGGCCTTTGAGTTCCAAACTCTCCAAAACTCACAACGAAACAAAGTTTGGACCAAGTTCGTCCAAACCATCTAAAAAGCTCTGATTGGGACGAACTTTGGGCTCCGAGGTCTCAAAAACTTAAATGGAGCAAAGTTTTGACAATTTGTCGTCCAAACAACCTAAAGAACTGTCATTGGACCGAACTTTGAGTTCCAAACTGTCCAAAACTAAAAACCGAGCAAAGTTTGGACCATGTTCGTCCAAACCAGCTGAAAAACTCTCATTTGGACGAAGTTTGGGTCCCAAGCTCTCAAAAACTGAAACGGAGCAATGTTTGGACCATGTGTCGTCCAAACAACCTAAAGAACTCTCATTGGGCCGAACTTTGAGTTCAAAACTCTCCAAAACTCAAAACGGAGCAACGTTTGGACCAAGTTCGTCCAAACCATATGAAAAACTGTCATTGGGACGAACTTCTGGTTCCGAGCTCTCAAAAACTGAAACGGAGCAATGTTGGGACCATGTGTCGTCCAAACAACCTAAAGAACTCTCATTGGGCCGAACTTTGAATTCCAAACTCTCAAAAACTCAAAATGGAGCAAAGTTTGGACCAAGTTTCGTCCAAACCATATGAAAAGGTTTCATTGGGACGAACTTTTGGTTCCGAGCTCTACAAAACTAAAACGGAGCAAAGTTTTGACCATGTGTCGTCCAAACCACCTAAAGAACTCTCATTGGGCCGAATTTTGTGTTGCAAACTCTCCAAAACTCAAAACGGAGCAAAGTTTGGACTAAGTTCGTCCAAACCATCTGAAAAACTCTCATGGGGACGAACTTTGGGTTCCGAGATCTCAAAAACTGAAACAGAGAAAAGTTTGGACCATGTGTCGTCCAAACAACATAAAGAACTATCATTCGGCCGACCTTTGTGTTCCAAACTCTCCAAAACTCACAACGGAGCAAAGTTTGGACCAAGTTCGTCCAAACCATCTGAAAAGCTCTCATTAGGACGAACTTTGGGCTCCGACGTCTCAAAAACTTAAACAGAGCAAAGTTTTGACCATTTGTCGTCTAAACAACCTATAGAACTGTCATTGGACCGAACTTTGAGTTCCAAACTGTCCAAAACTAAAAACGGAGCAAAGTTTGGACCAAGTTCGTCCAAACCATCTGAAAAACTCTCATTTTGACGAAGTTTGGGTTCAAGGCTCTAAAAAACTGAAACGGAGCAATGTTTGGACCATGTGTCGTCCAAACAACCTAAAGAACTATCATTGGGCCGGCCTTTGAGTTCCAAACTCTCCAAAACTCACAACGAAGCAAAGTTTGGACCAAGTTCGTCCAAACCATCTGAAACGCTCTCATTGGGACCAACTTTGGGCTCCGAGGTCTCAAAAACTTAAATGGAGCAAAGTTTTGACAATTTGTCGTCCAAACAACCTAAAGAACTGTCATTGGACCGAACTTTGAGTTCCAAACTGTCCAAAACTAATAACGCAGCAAAGTTTGGAACAAGTTCGTCCAAACCATCTGAAAAACTCTCAGTTGGACGAAGTTTGGGTCCCAAGCTCTCAAAAACTGAAACGGAGCAATGTTTTGACCATGTGTCGTCCAAACAACCTAAAGAACTCTCATTCGGCCGAACTTTGAGTTCCAAACTCTCCAAAACTCAAAACGGAGCAAAGTTTGGACCAAGTTCGTCCAAACCATATGAAAAACTCTCATTGGGACGAACTTTGGGTTCCGAGCGCTCAAAAACTGAAACGGAGCAATGTTTGGACCATGTGTCGTCCAAACAACCTAAAGAACTCTCATTGGGCCGAACATTGAATTCCAAACTCTCAAAAACTCAAAACGGACCAAAGTTTGGACCAAGTTTCGTCCAACCCATATGAAAAAGTTTCATTGGGACGAACTTTTGGTTCCGAGCTCTACAAAACTAAGACGGAGCAAAGTTTTGACCATGTTTCGTACAATCAACCTAAAGAACTCTAATTGGTCCGAACTTTGAATTCTAAACTCTCAAAAACTCAAACCGGAGCAAAGTTTGGACCAAGTTCGTCCAAACTATATGAAAAACTCTCATTGGGACGAACATTGGGTTCCGAGCTCTCAAAAACTGAAACGGAGCAATGTTTGGACCATGTGTCGTCCAAACAACCTAAAGAACTCTCATTGGTCCGAACTTTGAATTCCAAACTCTCAAAAACTCAAAATGGAGCAAAGTTTGGACCAAGTTCGTCCAAACCATCTGAAAAGCTCTCATTAGGACGAACTTTGGGCTCCGACGTCTCAAAAACTTAAACAGAGCAAAGTTTTGACCATTTGTCGTCTAAACAACCTATAGAACTGTCATTGGACCGAACTTTGAGTTCCAAACTGTCCAAAACTAAAAACGGAGCAAAGTTTGGACCAAGTTCGTCCAAACCATCTGAAAAACTCTCATTTTGACGAAGTTTGGGTTCAAGGCTCTCAAAAACTGAAACGGAGCAATGTTTGGACCATGTGTCGTCCAAACAACCTAAAGAACTATCATTGGGCCGGCCTTTGAGTTCCAAACTCTCCAAAACTCACAACGAAGCAAAGTTTGGACCAAGTTCGTCCAAACCATCTGAAACGCTCTCATTGGGACCAACTTTGGGCTCCGAGGTCTCAAAAACTTAAATGGAGCAAAGTTTTGACAATTTGTCGTCCAAACAACCTAAAGAACTGTCATTGGACCGAACTTTGAGTTCCAAACTGTCCAAAACTAATAACGCAGCAAAGTTTGGAACAAGTTCGTCCAAACCATCTGAAAAACTCTCAGTTGGACGAAGTTTGGGTCCCAAGCTCTCAAAAACTGAAACGGAGCAATGTTTTGACCATGTGTCGTCCAAACAACCTAAAGAACTCTCATTCGGCCGAACTTTGAGTTCCAAACTCTCCAAAACTCAAAACGGAGCAAAGTTTGGACCAAGTTCGTCCAAACCATATGAAAAACTCTCATTGGGACGAACTTTGGGTTCCGAGCGCTCAAAAACTGAAACGGAGCAATGTTTGGACCATGTGTCGTCCAAACAACCTAAAGAACTCTCATTGGGCCGAACATTGAATTCCAAACTCTCAAAAACTCAAAACGGACCAAAGTTTGGACCAAGTTTCGTCCAACCCATATGAAAAAGTTTCATTGGGACGAACTTTTGGTTCCGAGCTCTACAAAACTAAGACGGAGCAAAGTTTTGACCATGTTTCGTACAATCAACCTAAAGAACTCTAATTGGTCCGAACTTTGAATTCTAAACTCTCAAAAACTCAAACCGGAGCAAAGTTTGGACCAAGTTCGTCCAAACTATATGAAAAACTCTCATTGGGACGAACATTGGGTTCCGAGCTCTCAAAAACTGAAACGGAGCAATGTTTGGACCATGTGTCGTCCAAACAACCTAAAGAACTCTCATTGGTCCGAACTTTGAATTCCAAACTCTCAAAAACTCAAAATGGAGCAAAGTTTGGACTAAGTTCGTCCAAACCATCTGAAAAGCTCTCATTGGGACGAACTTTGGGCTCCGAGGTCTCAAAAACTTAAACGGAGCAAAGTTTTGACAATTTGTCGTCCAAACAACCTAAAGAACTGTCATTGGACCGAACTTTGACTTCCAAACTGTCCAAAACTAATAACGCAGCAAAGTTTGGAACAAGTTCGTCCAAACCATCTGAAAAACTCTCATTTGGACGAAGTTTGGGTCCCAAGCTCTCAAAAACTGAAACGGAGCAATGTTTGGACCATGTGTCGTCCAAACAACCTAAAGAACTCTCATTGGGCCGAACTTTGAGTTCCAAACTCTCCAAAACTCAAAATGGAGCAAAGTTTGGACCAAGTTCGTCAAAACCACATGAAAAACTCTCATTGGGACGAACTTTGGGTTCCGAGCTCTCAAAACCTTAAACGGAGCAAAGTTTTGACCATGTGTCGTCCAAACCACCTAAAGAACTCTCATTGGGCCGAACTTTGAGTTCAAAACTCTCCAAAACTCAAAACGGAGCAAAGTTTGGACCAAGTTTGTCCAAACCATTTGAAAAACTCTCATTGCGACGAACATTGGGTTCCGAGCTCTCATAACCTTAAACGTGATAAAGTTTTGACCATGTCTCGTCCAAACCACCTAAAGAACTCTCATTGGGCTGAAGTTTGAGTTCAAAACTCTCCAAAACTCAAAACGGAGCAAAGTTTGGACAAAGTTCGTCCAAACCATATGAAAAACTCTCATTGGGACGAACTTTGGGTTCCGAGCTCTCAAAACGAGCAAAGTTTTGACCATGTCTCGTCCAAACCACCTAAAGAACTCTCATTGGGCTGAAGTTTGAGTTCAAAACTCTCCAAAACTCTAAACGGAGCAACGTTTGGACCAAGTTCGTCCGAACCATCTGAAAAACTCTCATTCCGACGAACTTTGGGTTCCGAGCTCTCAAAACCTGAAACATAGCAAAGTTTTGACCTTGTGTCGTCCAAACCACCTAAAGAACTCTCATTGGGCTGAACTTTGAGTTCCAAACTCTCCAAAACTCAAAACGGAGCAAAGTTTGGACCAAGTTCGTCCAAACCACATGAAAAACTCTCATTGGGACAAACTTTGGGTTCGGAGCTCTCAAAACCTTAAACGGAGCAAAGTTTTGACCATGTGTCGTAAAAACCACCTAAAGAACTCTCATTGGGCCGAACTTTGAGTTCCAAACTCTCCAAAACTCAAAACGGAGCAAAGTTTGGACCAAGTTCGTCCAAACCAGATGAAAAACTCTCATTGGGACGAACTTTGGATTCTGAGCTCTCAAAACCTTAAACGAAGCAAAGTTTTGACCATGTGTCGTCCAAACAACCTAAAGAACTCTCATTGGGCCGAACTTTGAGTTCCAAACTCTCCAAAACTCAAAACGGAGCAAAGTTTGGACCAAGTTCGTCGAAACCACATGAAAAACTCTCATTGGGACGAACTTTGGGTTCCGAGCTCTCAAAACCTGAAACGGAGAAAAGTTTTGGCCATGTGTCGTCCAAACCACCTAAAGAACTCTCATTGGGCTGAAGTTTGAGTTCAAAACTCTCCAAAATTCAAAACGGAGAAAAGTTTGGACAAAGTTCGTCCAAACCTTATGAAAAACTCTCATTGGGACGAACTTTGGGTTCCGAGCTCTCAAAACCTGAAACGTAGCAAAGTTTTGACCACGTGTCGTCCAAACCACCTAAAGAACTCTCATTGGGCCGAACTTTGAGTTCAAAACTCTCCAAAACTCAAAACGGAGCAAAGTTTGGACCAAGTTCGTCCAAACCATCTGAAAAACTCTCATTGCGACGAACATTGGGTTCCGAGCTTTCATTACCTTAAACGTGGCAAAGTTTTGACCATGTCTCGTCCAAACCACCTAAAGAACATTCATTGGGCTGAAGTTTGAGTTCAAAACTCTCCAAAACTCAAAACGGAGCAAAGTTTGGACAAAGTTCGTCCAAACCATATGAAAAACTCTCATTGGGACGAACTTTGGGTTCCGAGCTCTCAAAACGAGCCAAGTTTTGACCATGTCTCGTCCAAACCACCTAAAGAACTCTCATTGGGCTGAAGTTTGAGTTCAAAACTCTCCAAAACTCAAAACGGAGCAAAGTTTGGACAAAGTTCGTCCAAACCATATGAAAAACTCTCAATGGGACGAACTTTGGGTTCCGAGCTCTCAAAACGAGCCAAGTTTTGACCATGTCTCGTCCAAACCACCTAAAGAACTCTCATTGGGCTGAAGTTTGAGTTCAAAACTCTCCAAAACTCAAAATGGAGCAAAGTTTGGACCAAGTTCGTCCGAACCATCTGAAAAACTCTCATTCCGACGAACTTTGGGTTCCGAGCTCTCAAAACCTGAAACGTAGCAAAGTTTTGACCTTGTGTCGTCCAAACCACCTAAAGAACTCTCATTGGGCTGAAGTTTGAGTTCAAAACTCTCCAAAACTCAAAACGGAGCAAAGTTTGGACCAAGTTCGTCCAAACCATCTGAAAAACTCTCATTGCGACGAACTTTGGGTTCCGAGCTCTCAAAACCTTAAACGAATCAAAGTTTTGACCATGTCTCGTCCAAACCACCTAAAGAACTCTCATTGGGCCGAACTTTGAGTTCCAAACTCTCCAAAACTCAAAACGGAGCAAAGTTTGGACCAAGTTCGTCCAAACCACATGAAAAACTCTCATTGGGACGAACTTTGGGTTCAGAGCTCTAAAAACCTTAAACGGAGCAAAGTTTTGACCATGTGTCGTAAAAACCACCTAAAGAACTCTCATTGGGCCGAACTTTGAGTTCCAAACTCTCCAAAACTCAAAACGGAGCAAAGTTTGAACCAAGTTCGTCAAAACCAGATGAAAAACTCTCATTGGGACGAACTTTGGATTCCGAGCTCTCAAAACCTTAAACGAAGCAAAGTTTTGACCATGTGTCGTCCAAACAACCTAAGGAACTCTCATTGGGCCGTACTTTGAGTTCCAAACTCTCCAAAACTCAAAACGGAGCAAAGTTTGGACCAAGTTCGTCGAAACCACATGAAAAACTCTCATTGGTCCGAACTTTGGGTTCCGAGCTCTCAAAACCTGAAACGGAGAAAAGTTTTGGCCATGTGTTGTCCAAACCACCTAAAGAACTCTCATTGGGCTGAAGTTTCAGTTCAAAACTCTCCAAAATTCAAAACGGAGCAAAGTTTGGACAAAGTTCGTCTAAACCATATGAAAAACTCTCATTGGGACGAACTTTGGGTTCCGAGCTTTCAAAACCTGAAACGTAGCAAAGTTTTGACCACGTGTCGTCCAAACCACCTAAAGAACTCTCATTGGGCCGAACTTTGAGTTCCAAACTCTCCAAAACTCAAAACGGAGCAAAGTTTGGACCAAGATCGTCCAAACCACATGAAAAACTCTCATTGGGACGAACTTTGTGTTCCAAGCTCTCAAAACCTTAAACGGAGCAATGTTTTGAACATGTGTCGTCCAAACAACCTAAAGAACTCTCATTGGGCCGAACTTTGAGTTCCAAACTCTCCAAAACTCAAAACGGAGCAAAGTTTGGACCAAGTTCGTCCAAACCACATGAAAAACTCTCATTGGGACGAACTTTGGGTTTCGAGCTCTCAAAACCTGAAACGGAGCAAAGTTTTGACCATGTGTCGTCCAAACAACCTAAAGAACTCTCATTGGGCCGAACTTTGAGTTCCAAACTCTCCAAAACTCAAAACGGAGCAAAGTTTGGACCAAGTTCGTCAAAACCACATGAAAAACTCTCATTGGGACGAACTTTGGGTTCCGAGCTCTCAAAACCTTAAACGGAGCAAAGTTTTGACCATGTGTCGTAAAAACCACCTAAAGAACTCTCATTGGGCCGAACTTTGAGTTCCAAACTCTCCAAAACTCAAAACGGAGCAAAGTTTGGACCAAGTTCGTCCAAACCACATGAAAAACTCTCATTGGGACGAACTTTGAGTTCCAAGCTCTCAAAACCTTAAACGGAGCAATGTTTTGAACATGTGTCGTCCAAACAACCTAAAGAACTCTCATTGGGCCGAACTTTGAGTTCCAAACTCTCCAAAACTCAAAACGGAGCAAAGTTTGGACCAAGTTCGTCCAAACCACATGAAAAACTCTCATTGGGACGAACTTTGGATTCCGAGCTCTGAAAACCTTAAACGGAGCAATGTTTTGAACATGTGTCGTCCAAACAACCTAAAGAACTCTCATTGGGCCGATCTTTGAGTTCCAAACTCTCCAAAACTCAAAACGGAGCAAAGTTTGGACCAAGTTCGTCCAAACCACGTGAAAAACTCTCATTGGGACGAACTTTGGGTTCCGAGCTCTCAAAACCTGAAACGGAGCAAAGTTTTTACCATGTGTCGTCCAAACTACCTAAAGAACTCTCATTGGGCCGAAGTTTGAGTTCAAAACTCTCCAAAACTCAAAACGGAGCAAGTTTGGACCAAGTTCGTTCAAACCACATGAAAAACTCTCATTGGGACGAACTTTGGGTTCGGAGCTCTCAAAACCTTAAACGGAGCAAAGTTTTGACCATGTGTCGTAAAAACCACCTAAAGAACTCTCATTGGGCCGAAGTTTGAGTTCAAAACTCTCCAAAACTCAAAACGGAGCAAGTTTGGACCAAGTTCGTTCAAACCACATGAAAAACTCTCATTGGGACGAACTTTGGGTTCGGAGCTCTCAAAACCTTAAACGGAGCAAAGTTTTGACCATGTGTCGTAAAAACCACCTAAAGAACTCTCATTGGGCCGAACTTTGAGTTCCAAACTCTCCAAAACTCAAAACGGAGCAAAGTTTGGACCAAGTTCGTCCAAACCACATGAAAAACTCTCATTGGGACGAACTTTGGGTTCGGAGCTCTCAAAACCTTAAACGGAGCAAAGTTTTGACCATGTGTCGTAAAAACCACCTAAAGAACTCTCATTGGGCCGAACTTTGAGTTCCAAACTCTCCAAAACTCAAAACGGAGCAAAGTTTGAACTAAGTTCGTCCAAACCAGATGAGAAACTCTCATTGGGACGAACTTTGGATTCCGAGCTCTCAAAACCTTAAACGGAGCAAAGTTTTGACCATGTGTCGTCCAAACAACCTAAAGAACTCTCATTGGGCCGAACTTTGAGTTCCAAACTCTCCAAAACTCAAAACGGAACAAAGTTTGGACCAAGTTCGTCCAAACCATCTGAAAAACTCTCATTGCGACGAACTTTGGGTTCCGAGCTCTCAAAACCTTAAACGAATCAAAGTTTTGACCATGTCTCGTCCAAACCACCTAAAGAACTCTCATTGGGCCGAACTTTGAGTACCAAACTCTCCAAAACTTAAAACGGAGCAAAGTTTGGACCAAGTTCGTCCAAACCACATGAAAAACTCTCATTGGGATGAACTTTTGGTTCGGAGCTCTCAAAACCTTAAACGGAGCAAAGTTTTGACCATGTGTCGTAAAAACCACCTAAAGAACTCTCATTGGGCCGAACTTTGAGTTCCAAACTCTCCAAAACTCAAAACGGAGCAAAGTTTGAACCAAGTTCGTCCAAAGCAGATGAAAAACTCTCATTGGGACGAACTTTGGATTCCGAGCTCTCAAAACCTTAAACGGAGCAAAGTTTTGACCATGTGTCGTCCAAACAACCTAGAGAACTCTCATTGGGCCGAACTTTGAGTTCCAAACTCTCAAAAACTCAAAACGGAGCAAAGTTTGGACAAAGTTCGTCGAAACCACATGAAAAACTCTCATTGGGACGAACTTTGGGTTCCGAGCTCTCAAAAGCTGAAACGGAGCAAAGTTTTGGCCATGTGTCGTCCAAACCACCTAAAGAACTCTCATTGGGCCGAACTTTGAGTTCCAAACTCTCCAAAACTCAAAACGGAGCACTGTTTTGACCAAGTTCGTCCAAACCAGATGAAAAACTCTCATTGGAACGAACTTTGGGTTCCGAGCTCTCAAAACCTGAAACGGAGCAAAGTTTTGACCATGTGTCGTCAAAACCACCTAAAGAACTCTCATTGGGCCGAACTTTGAGTTCAAAACTCTCCAAAACTCAAAACGGAGCAAAGTTTGGACCAAGTTTGTCCAAACCATCAGAAAAACTCTCATTGCGACGAACATTGGGTTCCGAGCTCTCATAACCTTAAACGTGGCAAAGTTTTGACCATGTCTCGTCCAAACCACCTAAAGAACTCTCATTGGGCTGAAGTTTGAGTTCAAAACTCTCCAAAACTCAAAACGGAGCAAAGTCTGGACAAAGTTCGTCCAAACCATATGAAAAACTCTCATTGGGACGAACTTTGGGTTCCGAGCTCTCAAAACGAGCAAAGTTTTGACCATGTCTCGTCCAAACCACCTAAAGAACTCTCATTGGGCTGAAGTTTGAGTTCAAAACTCTCGAAAACTAAAAACGGAGCAAAGTTTGGACCAAGTTCGTCCGAACCATCTGAAAAACTCTCATTCCGACGAACTTTGGGTTCCGAGCTCTCAAAACCTGAAACGTAGCAAAGTTTTGACCTTGTGTCGTCCAAACCACCTAAAGAACTCTCATTGGGCTGAAGTTTGAGTTCCAAACTTTCCAAAACTCAAAACGGAGCAAAGTTTGGACCAAGTTCGTCCAAACCACATGAAAAACTCTCATTGGGACGAACTTTGGGTTCGGAGCTCTCAAAACCTTAAACGGAGCAAAGTTTTGACCATGTGTCGTCCAAACCACCTAAAGAACTCTCATTGGGCCGAACTTTGAGTTCAAAACTCTCCAAAACTCAAAACGGAGCAAAGTTTGGACCAAGTTCGTCCAAACCACATGAAAAACGCTCATTGGGACGAACTTTGGGTTCGAAGCTCTCAAAACCTTAAACGGAGCAAAGTTTTAACCATGTGTCGTCCAAACCACCTAAAGAACTCTGATTGGGACGAACTTTGAGTTCCAAACTCTCCAAAACTCAAAACGGAGCAAAGTTTGGACCAAGTTCGTCCAAACCACATGAAAAACTCTCATTGGGACGAACTTTGGGTTTCGAGCTCTGAAAACCTGAAACGGAGCAAAGTTTTGACCATGTGTCGTCCAAACAACCTAAAGAACTCTCATTGGGCCGAACTTTGTGTTCCAAACTCTCCAAAACTGAAAACGGAGCAAAGTTTGGACCAAGTTCGTCAAAACCACATGAAAAACTCTCATTGGGACGAACTTTGGGTTTCGAGCTCTCAAAACCTGAAACGGAGAAGAGTTTTGACTATGTGTCGTCCAAACCAGCTAAAGAACTCTCATTGGGCCGAACTTTGAGTTCCAAACTCTCCAAAAGTCAAAACGGAGCAAAGTTTGGACCAAGTTCGTCCAAACCACATGAAAAACTCTCATTGGGACGAACTTTGAGTTCCAAGCTCTCAAAACCGTAAACGGAGAAATGTTTTGAACATGTGTCGTCCAAACAACCTAAAGAACTCTCATTGGGCCGAACTTTGAGTTCCAAACTCTCCAAAACTCAAAACGGAGCAAAGTTTGGACCAAGTTCGTCGAAACCACATGAAAAACTCTCATTGGGACGAACTTTGGGTTCCGAGCTCTAAAAACCTTAAACGGAGCAATGTTTTGATCATGTGTCGTCCAAACAACCTAAAGAACTCTCATTGGGCCGAACTTTGAGTTCCAAACGCTCCAAAACACAAAACGGAGCAAAGTTTGGACCAAGTTCGTCCAAACCACATGAAAAACTCTCATTGGGACGAACTTTGGGTTTCGAGCTCTCAAAACCTGAAACGAAGTACAGTTTTGACCATGTGTCGTCCAAACCAGCTAAAGAACTCTCATTGGGCCGAACTTTGAGTTCCAAACTCTCCAAAACTCAAAACGGAGCAAAGTTTGGACCAAGTTCGTCCAAACCACATGAAAAACTCTCATTGGGACGAACTTTGGGTTTCGAGCTCTGAAAACCTGAAACGGAGCAAAGTTTTGACCATGTGTCGTCCAAACAACCTAAAGAACTCTGATTGGGACGAACTTTGAGTTCCAAACTCTCCAAAACTCAAAACGGAGCAAAGTTTGAACCAAGTTCGTCCAAACCAGATGAAAAACTCTCATTGGGACGAACTTTGGATTCCGAGCTCTCAAAACCTTAAACGGAGCAAAGTTTTGTCCATGTGTCGTCCAAAAAACCTAGAAAACTCTCATTGGGCCGAACTTTGAGTTCCAAACTCTCAAAAACTCAAAAACGGAGCAAAGTTTGGACAATGTTCGTCGAAACCACATGAAAAACTCTTATTGGGACGAACTTTGGGTTCCGAGCTCTCAAAAGCTGAAACGGAGCAAAGTTTTGGCCATGAGTCGTCCAAACCACCTAAAGAACTCTCATTGGGCTGAACTTTGAGTTCCAAACTCTCCAAAACTCAAAACGGAGAAAAGTTTTGACCAAGTTCGTCCAAACCAGATGAAAAACTCTCATTGGAACGAACTTTGGGTTCCGAGCTCTCAAAACCTGAAACAGAGCAAACTTTTGACCATGTGTCGTCAAAACCACCTAAAGAACTCTCATTGGGCCGAACTTTGAGTTCAAAACTCTCCAAAACTCAAAACGGAGCAAAGTTTGGACCAAGTTCGTCCAAACCATCTGAAAAACTCTCATTGCGACGAACATTGGGTTCCGAGCTCTCATAACCTTAAACGTGGCAAAGTTTTGACCATGTCTCGTCCAAACCACCTAAAGAACTCTCATTGGGCTGAAGTTTGAGTTCAAAACTCTCCAAAACTCAAAACGTAGCAAAGTTTGGACAAAGTTCGTCCAAACCATATGAAAAACTCTCATTGGGACGAACTTTGGGTTCCGAACTCTCAAAACGAGCAAAGTTTTGACCATGTCTCGTCCAAACCACCTAAAGAACTCTCATTGGGCTGAAGTTTGAGTTCAAAACTCTCCAAAACTCCAAACGGAGATAAGTTTGGACCAAGTTCGTCCGAACCATCTGAAAAACTCTCATTCCGACGAACTTTGGGTTCCGAGCTCTCAAAACCTGAAACGTAGCAAAGTTTTGACCTTGTGTCGTCCAAACCACCTAAAGAACTCTCATTGGGCTGAAGTTTGAGTTCCAAACTCTCCAAAACTCAAAACGGAGCAAAGTTTGGACCAAGTTCGTCCAAACCACATGAAAAACTCTCATTGGGACGAACTTTGGGTTCGGAGCTCTCAAAACCTTAAACGGAGCAAAGTTTTGACCATGTGTCGTAAAAACCACCTAAAGAACTCTCATTGGGCCGAACTTTGAGTTCCAAACTCTCCAAAACTCAAAATGGAGCAAAGTTTGGACCAAGTTCGTCCAAACCAGATGAAAAACTCTCATTGGGACGAACTTTGGATTCCGAGCTCTCAAAACCTTAAACGGAGCAAAGTTTTGACCCTGTGTCGTCCAAACAACCTAAATAACTCTCATTGGGCCGAACTTTGAGTTCCAAACTCTCCAAAACTCAAAACGGAGCAAAGTTTGGACCAAGTTCGTCCAAACCACATGAAAAACTCTCATTGGGACGAACTTTGGGTTCCGAGCTCTAAAAACCTTAAACGGAGCAATGTTTTGATCATGTGTCGTCCAAACAACCTAAAGAACTCTCATTGGGCCGAACTTTGAGTTCCAAACGCTCCAAAACACAAAACGGAGCAAAGTTTGGACCAAGTTCGTCCAAACCACATGAAAAACTCTCATTGGGACGAACTTTGGGTTTCGAGCTCTCAAAACCTGAAACGAAGTACAGTTTTGACCATGTGTCGTCCAAACCAGCTAAAGAACTCTCATTGGGCCGAACTTTGAGTTCCAAACTCTCCAAAACTCAAAACGGAGCAAAGTTTGGACCAAGTTCGTCCAAACCATCTGAAAAACTCTCATTGCGACGAACTTTGGGTTTCGAGCTCTCAAAACCTTAAACGAATCAAAGTTTTGACCATGTCTCGTCCAAACCACCTAAAGATCTCTCATTGGGCCGAACTTTGAGTACCAAACTCTCCAAAACTTAAAACGGAGCAAAGTTTGGACCAAGTTCGTCAAAACCACATGAAAAACTCTCATTGGGACGAACTTTGGGTTCCGAGCTCTCAAAACCTTAAACGGAGCAAAGTTTTGACCATGTGTCGTCCAAACCACCTAAAGAACTCTCGTTGGGCCGAACTTTGAGTTCCAAACGCTCCAAAACACAAAACGGAGCAAAGTTTGGACCAAGTTCGTCCAAACCACATGAAAAACTCTCATTGGGACGAACTTTGGGTTTCGAGCTCTCAAAACCTGAAACGAAGTACAGTTTTGACCATGTGTCGTCCAAACCAGCTAAAGAACTCTCATTGGGCCGAACTTTGAGTTCCAAACTCTCCAAAACTCAAAACGGAGCAAAGTTTGGACCAAGTTCGTCCAAACCACATGAAAAACTCCCATTGGGAAGAACTTTGTGTTCCAAGCACTCAAAACCTTAAACGGAGCAATGTTTTGATCATGTGTCGTCCAAACAACCTAAAGAACTCTCATTGGGCCGAACTTTGAGTTCCGAACTCTCCAAAACTCAAAACGGAGCAAAGTTTGGGCCAAGTTCGTCCAAACCACATGAAAAACTCTCATTGGAACGAACTTTGGGTTCCGAGCTCTCAAAACCTGAAACGGAGCAAAGTTTTGACCATGTGTCGTAAAAACCACCTAAAGAACTCTCATTGGGCCGAACTTTGAGTTCCAAACTCTCCAAAACTCAAAACGGAGCAAAGTTTGAACCAAGTTCGTCCAAACCAGATGAAAAACTCTCATTGGGACGAACTTTCGATTCCGAGCTCTCAAAACCTTAAACGGAGCAAAGTTTTGACCATGTGTCGTCCAAACAACCTAAAGAACTCTCATTGGGCCGAACTTTGAGTTCCAAACTCTCCAAAACTCAAAACGGAGCAAAGTTTGGACCAAGTTCGTCGAAACCACATGAAAAACTCTCATTGGGACGAACTTTGGGTTCCGAGCTCTTAAAACCTTAAACGGAGCAATGTTTTGAACATGTGTCGTCCAAACAACCTAAAGAACTCTCATTCGGCCGAACTTTGAGTTCCAAACTCTCCAAAACTCAAAACGGAGCAAAGTTTGGACCAAGTTCGTCCAAACCATCTGAAAAACTCTCATTGCGACGAACTTTGGGTTCCGAGCTCTCAAAACCTTAAACGAATCAAAGTTTTGACCATGTCTTGTCCAAACCACCTAAAGAACTCTCATTGGGCCGAACTTTGAGTACCAAACTCTCCAAAACTTAAAACGGAGCAAAGTTTGGACCAAGTTTTTCCAAACCACATGAAAAACTCTCATTGGGACGAACTTTGGGTTCGGAGCTCTCAAAACCTTAAACGGAGCAAAGTTTTGACCATGTGTCGTAAAAACCACCTAAAGAACTCTCATTGGGCCGAACTTTGAGTTCCAAACTCTCCAAAACTCAAAACGGAGCAAAGTTTGAACCAAGTTCGTCCAAACCGGATGAAAAACTCTCATTGGGACGAACTTTGGATTCCGAGCTCTCAAAACCTTAAACGGAGCAAAGTTTTGACCATGTGTCGTCCAAACAACCTAGAGAACTCTCATTGGGCCGAACTTTGAGTTCCAAACTCTCAAAAACTCAAAACGGAGCAAAGTTTGGACAAAGTTCGTCGAAACCACATGAAAAACTCTCATTGGGACGAACTTTGGGTTCCGAGCTCTCAAAAGCTGAAACGGAGCAAAGTTTTGGTCATGTGTCGTCCAAACCACCTAAAGAACTCTCATTGGGCCGAACTTTGAGTTCCAAACTCTCCAAAACTCAAAACGGAGCAAAGTTTTGACCAAGTTCGTCCAAACAAGATGAAAAACTCTCATTGGAACGAACTTTGGGTTCCGAGCTTTCAAAACCTGAAACGGAGCAAAGTTTTGACCATGTGTCGTCCAAACCACCTAAAGAACTCTCATTGGGCCGAACTTTGAGTTCAAAACTCTCCAAAACTCAAGACGGAGCAAAGTTTGGACCAAGTTTGTCCAAACCATCTGAAAAACTCTCATTGCGACGAACATTGGGTTCCGAGCTCTCAAAACGAGCCAAGTTTTGACCATGTCTCGTCCAAACCACCTAAAGAACTCTCATTGGGCTGAAGTTTGAGTTCAAAACTCTCCAAAACTCAAAACGGAGCAAAGTTTGGACAAAGTTCGTCCAAACCATATGAAAAACTCTCATTGGGACGAACTTTGGGTTCTGAGCTCTCAAAACGAGCAAAGTTTTAACCATGTCTCGTCCAAACCACCTAAAGAACTCTCATTGGGCTGAAGTTTGAGTTCAAAACTCTCCAAAACTCTAAACGGAGCAACGTTTGGACCAAGTTCGTCCGAACCATCTGAAAAACTCTCATTCTGACGAACTTTGGGTTCCGAGCTCTCAAAACCTGAAACATAGCAAAGTTTTGACCTTGTGTCGTCCAAACCACCTAAAGAACTCTCATTGGGCTGAACTTTGAGTTCCAAACTCTCCAAAACTCAAAACGGAGCAAAGTTTTGACCAAGTTCGTCCAAACCACATGAAAAACTCTCATTGGGACAAACTTTGGGTTCGGAGCTCTCAAAACCTTAAACGGAGCAAAGTTTTGACCATGTGTCGTAAAAACCACCTAAAGAACTCTCATTGGGCCGAACTTTGAGTTCCAAACTCTCCAAAACTCAAAACGGAGCAAAGTTTGGACCAAGTTCGTCCAAACCAGATGAAAAACTCTCATTGGGACGAACTTTGGATTCTGAGCTCTCAAAACCTTAAACGAAGCAAAGTTTTGACCATGTGTCGTCCAAACAACCTAAAGAACTCTCATTGGGCCGAACTTTGAGTTCCAAACTCTCCAAAACTCAAAACGGAGCAAAGTTTGGACCAAGTTCGTCGAAACCACATGAAAAACTCTCATTGGAACGAACTTTGGGTTCCGAGCTCTCAAAACCTGAAACGGAGAAAAGTTTTGGCCATGTGTCGTCCAAACCACCTAAAGAACTCTCATTGGGCTGAAGTTTGAGTTCAAAACTCTCCAAAATTCAAAACGGAGAAAAGTTTGGACAAAGTTCGTCCAAACCATATGAAAAACTCTCATTGGGACGAACTTTGGGTTCCGAGCTCTCAAAACCTGAAACGTAGCAAAGTTTTGACCACGTGTCGTCCAAACCACCTAAAGAACTCTCATTGGGCCGAACTTTGAGTTCAAAACTCTCCAAAACTCAAAACGGAGCAAAGTTTGGACCAAGTTCGTCCAAACCATCTGAAAAACTCTCATTGCGACGAACATTGGGTTCCGAGCTTTCATAACCTTAAACGTGGCAAAGTTTTGACCATGTCTCGTCCAAACCACCTAAAGAACTCTCATTGGGCTGAAGTTTGAGTTGAAAACTCTCCAAAACTCAAAACGGAGCAAAGTTTGGACAAAGTTCGTCCAAACCATATGAAAAACTCTCATTGGGACGAACTTTGGGCTCCGAGCTCTCAAAACGAGCCAAGTTTTGACCATGTCTCGTCCAAACCACCTAAAGAACTCTCATTGGGCTGAAGTTTGAGTTCAAAACTCTCCAAAACTCAAAACGGAGCAAAGTTTTGACAAAGTTCGTCCAAACCATATGAAAAACTCTCATTGGGACGAACTTTGGGTTCCGAGCTCTCAAAACGAGCCAAGTTTTGACCATGTCTCGTCCAAACCACCTAAAGAACTCTCATTGGGGTGAAGTTTGAGTTCAAAACTCTCCAAAACTCAAAACGGAGCAAAGTTTGGACCAAGTTCGTCCGAACCATCTGAAAAACTCTCATTCCGACGAACTTTTGGTTCCGAGCTCTCAAAACCTGAAACGTAGCAAAGTTTTGACCTTGTGTCGTCCAAACCACCTAAAGAACTCTCATTGGGCTGAAGTTTGAGTTCAAAACTCTACAAAACTCAAAACGGAGCAAAGTTTGGACCAAGTTCGTCCAAACCATCTGAAAAACTCTCATTGCGACGAACATTGGGTTCCGAGCTCTCATAACCTTAAACGTGGCAAAGTTTTGACCATGTCTCGTCCAAACCACCTAAAGAACATTCATTGGGCTGAAGTTTGAGTTCAAAACTCTCCAAAACTCAAAACGGAGCAAAGTTTGGACAAAGTTCGTCCAAACCATATGAAAAACTCTCATTGGGACGAACTTTGGGTTCCGAGCTCTCAAAACGAGCCAAGTTTTGACCATGTCTCGTCCAAACCACCTAAAGAACTCTCATTGGGCTGAAGTTTGAGTTCAAAACTCTCCAAAACTCAAAACGGAGCAAAGTTTGGACCAAGTTCGTCCGAACCATCTGAAAAACTCTCATTCCGACGAACTTTGGGTTCCGAGCTCTCAAAACCTGAAACGTAGCAAAGTTTTGACCTTGTGTCGTCCAAACCACCTAAAGAACTCTCATTGGGCTGAAGTTTGAGTTCAAAACTCTCCAAAACTCAAAACGGAGCAAAGTTTGGACCAAGTTCGTCCAAACCATCTGAAAAACTCTCATTGCGACGAACTTTGGGTTCCGAGCTCTCAAAACCTTAAACGAATCAAAGTTTTGACCATGTCTCGTCCAAACCACCTAAAGAACTCTCATTGGGCCGAACTTTGAGTTCCAAACTCTCCAAAACTCAAAACGGAGCAAAGTTTGGACCAAGTTCGTCCAAACCACATGAAAAACTCTCATTGGGACGAACTTTGGGTTCAGAGCTCTAAAAACCGTAAACGGAGCAAAGTTTTGACCATGTGTCGTAAAAACCACCTAAAGAACTCTCATTGGGCCGAACTTTGAGTTCCAAACTCTCCAAAACTCAAAACGGAGCAAAGTTTGAACCAAGTTCGTCAAAACCAGATGAAAAACTCTCATTGGGACGAACTTTGGATTTCGAGCTCTCAAAACCTTAAACGAAGCAAAGTTTTGACCATGTGTCGTCCAAACAACCTAAAGAACTCTCATTGGGCCGAACTTTGAGTTCCAAACTCTCCAAAACTCAAAACGGAGCAAAGTTTGGACCAAGTTCGTCGAAACCACATGAAAAACTCTCATTGGTCCGAACTTTGGGTTCCGAGCTCTCAAAACCTGAAACGGAGAAAAGTTTTGGCCATGTGTCGTCCAAACCACCTAAAGAACTCTCATTGGGCTGAAGTTTGAGTTCAAAACTCTCCAAAATTCAAAACGGAGCAAAGTTTGGACAAAGTTCGTCTAAACCATATGAAAAACTCTCATTGGGACGAACTTTGGGTTCCGAGCTCTCAAAACCTGAAACGTAGCAAAGTTTTGACCACGTGTCGTCCAAACCACCTAAAGAACTCTCATTGGGCCGAACTTTGAGTTCAAAACTCTCCAAAACTCAAAACGGAGCAAAGTTTGGACCAAGTTCGTCCAAACCATCTGAAAAACTCTCATTGCGACGAACATTGGGTTCCGAGCTCTCATAACCTTAAACGTGGCAAAGTTTTGACCATGTCTCGTCCAAACCACCTAAAGAACTCTCATTGGGCTGAAGTTTGAGTTCAAAACTCTCCAAAACTCAAAACGGAGCAAAGTTTGGACAAAGTTCGTCCAAACCATATGAAAAACTCTCATTGGGACGAACTTTGGGTTCCGAGCTCTCAAAACGAGCCAAGTTTTGACCATGTCTCGTCCAAACCACCTAAAGAACTCTCATTGGGCTGAAGTTTGAGTTCAAAACTCTCCAAAACTCAAAACGGAGCAAAGTTTGGACAAAGTTCGTCCAAACCATATGAAAAACTCTCATTGGGACGAACTTTGGGTTCCGAGCTCTCAAAACGAGCCAAGTTTTGACCATGTCTCGTCCAAACCACCTAAAGAACTCTCATTGGGCTGAAGTTTGAGTTCAAAACTCTCCAAAACTCAAAACGGAGCAAAGTTTGGACCAAGTTCGTCCGAACCATCTGAAAAACTCTCATTCCGACGAACTTTTGGTTCCGAGCTCTCAAAACTTGAAACGTAGCAAAGTTTTGACCTTGTGTCGTCCAAACCACCTAAAGAACTCTCATTGGGCTGAAGTTTGAGTTCAAAACTCTACAAAACTCAAAACGGAGCAAAGTTTGGACCAAGTTCGTCCAAACAATCTGAAAAACTCTCATTGCGACGAACATTGGGTTCCGAGCTCTCATAACCTTAAACGTGGCAAAGTTTTGACCATGTCTCGTCCAAACCACCTAAAGAACTCTCATTGGGCTGAAGTTTGAGTTCAAAACTCTCCAAAACTCAAAACGGAGCAAAGTTTGGATAAAGTTCGTCCAAACCATATGAAAAACTCTCATTGGGACGAACTTTGGGTTCCGAGCTCTCAAAACGAGCCAAGTTTTGACCATGTCTCGTCCAAACCACCTAAAGAACTCTCATTCGGCTGAAGTTTGAGTTCAAAACTCTCCAAAACTCAAAACGGAGCAAAGTTTGGACAAAGTTCGTCCAAACCACATGAAAAACTCTCATTGGGACAAACTTTGGGTTCGGACCTCTCAAAACCTTAAACGGAGCAAAGTTTTGACCATGTGTCGTAAAAACCACCTAAAGAACTCTCATTGGGCCGAACTTTGAGTTCCAAACTCTCCAAAACTCAAAACGGAGCAAAGTTTGGACCAAGTTCGTCCAAACCAGATGAAAAACTCTCATTGGGACGAACTTTGGATTCTGAGCTCTCAAAACCTTAAACGAAGCAAAGTTTTGACCATGTGTCGTCCAAACAACCTAAAGAACTCTCATTGGGCCGAACTTTGAGTTCCAAACTCTCCAAAACTCAAAACGGAGCAAAGTTTGGACCAAGTTCGTCGAAACCACATGAAAAACTCTCATTGGGACGAACTTTGGGTTCCGAGCTCTCAAAACCTGAAACGGAGAAAAGTTTTGGCCATGTGTCGTCCAAACCACCTAAAGAACTGTCATTGGGCTGAAGTTTGAGTTCAAAACTCTCCAAAATTCAAAACGGAGCAAAGTTTGGACAAAGTTCGTCCAAACCATATGAAAAACTCTCATTGGGACGAACTTTGGGTTCCGAGCTCTCAAAACCTGAAACGTAGCAAAGTTTTGACCACGTGTCGTCCAAACCACCTAAAGAACTCTCATTGGGCCGAACTTTGAGTTCAAAACTCTCCAAAACTCAAAACGGAGCAAAGTTTGGACCAAGTTCGTCCAAACCATCTGAAAAACTCTCATTGCGACGAACATTGGGTTCCGAGCTCTCATAACCTTAAACGTGGCAAAGTTTTGACCATGTCTCGTCCAAACCACCTAAAGAACTCTCATTGGGCTGAAGTTTGAGTTGAAAACTCTCCAAAACTCAAAACGGAGCAAAGTTTGGACAAAGTTCGTCCAAACCATATGAAAAACTCTCATTGGGACGAACTTTGGGTTCCGAGCTCTCAAAACGAGCCAAGTTTTGACCATGTCTCGTCCAAACCACCTAAAGAACTCTCATTGGGCTGAAGGTTGAGTTCAAAACTCTCCAAAACTCAAAACGGAGCAAAGTTTGGACAAAGTTCGTCCAAACCATATGAAAAACTCTCATTGGGACGAACTTTGGGTTCCGAGCTCTCAAAACGAGCCAAGTTTTGACCATGTCTCGTCCAAACCACCTAAAGAACTCTCATTGGGCTGAAGTTTGAGTTCAAAACTCTCCAAAACTCAAAACGGAGCAAAGTTTGGACCAAGTTCGTCCGAACCATCTGAAAAACTCTCATTCCGACGAACTTTGGGTTCCGAGCTCTCAAAACCTGAAACGTAGCAAAGTTTTGACCTTGTGTCGTCCAAACCACCTAAAGAACTCTCATTGGGCTGAAGTTTGAGTTCAAAACTCTCCAAAACTCAAAACGGAGCAAAGTTTGGACCAAGTTCGTCCAAACCATCTGAAAAACTCTCACTGCGACGAACTTTGGGTTCCGAGCTCTCAAAACCTTAAACGAATCAAAGTTTTGACCATGTCTCGTCCAAACCACCTAAAGAACTCTCATTGGGCCGAACTTTGAGTTCCAAACTCTCCAAAACTCAAAACGGAGCAAAGTTTGGACCAAGTTCGTCCAAACCACATGAAAAACTCTCATTGGGACGAACTTTGGGTTCAGAGCTCTAAAAACCGTAAACGGAGCAAAGTTTTGACCATGTGTCGTAAAAACCACCTAAAGAACTCTCATTGGGCCGAACTTTGAGTTCCAAACTCTCCAAAACTCAAAACGGAGCAAAGTTTGAACCAAGTTCGTCAAAACCAGATGAAAAACTCTCATTGGGACGAACTTTGGATTCCGAGCTCTCAAAACCTTAAACGAAGCAAAGTTTTGACCATGTGTCGTCCAAACAACCTAAAGAACTCTCATTGGGCCGAACTTTGAGTTCCAAACTCTCCAAAACTCAAAACGGAGCAAAGTTTGGACCAAGTTCGTCGAAACCACATGAAAAACTCTCATTGGTCCGAACTTTGGGTTCCGAGCTCTCAAAACCTGAAACGGAGAAAAGTTTTGGCCATGTGTCGTCCAAACCACCTAAAGAACTCTCATTGGGCTGAAGTTTGAGTTCAAAACTCTCCAAAATTCAAAACGGAGCAAAGTTTGGACAAAGTTCGTCTAAACCATATGAAAAACTCTCATTGGGACGAACTTTGGGTTCCGAGCTCTCAAAACCTGAAACGTAGCAAAGTTTTGACCACGTGTCGTCCAAACCACCTAAAGAACTCTCATTGGGCCGAACTTTGAGTTCAAAACTCTCCAAAACTCAAAACGGAGCAAAGTTTGGACCAAGTTCGTCCAAACCATCTGAAAAACTCTCATTGCGACGAACATTGGGTTCCGAGCTCTCATAACCTTAAACGTGGCAAAGTTTTGACCATGTCTCGTCCAAACCACCTAAAGAACTCTCATTGGGCTGAAGTTTGAGTTCAAAACTCTCCAAAACTCAAAACGGAGCAAAGTTTGGACAAAGTTCGTCCAAACCATATGAAAAACTCTCATTGGGACGAACTTTGGGTTCCGAGCTCTCAAAACGAGCCAAGTTTTGACCATGTCTCGTCCAAACCACCTAAAGAACTCTCATTGGGCTGAAGTTTGAGTTCAAAACTCTCCAAAACTCAAAACGGAGCAAAGTTTGGACAAAGTTCGTCCAAACCATATGAAAAACTCTCATTGGGACGAACTTTGGGTTCCGAGCTCTCAAAACGAGCCAAGTTTTGACCATGTCTCGTCCAAACCACCTAAAGAACTCTCATTGGGCTGAAGTTTGAGTTCAAAACTCTCCAAAACTCAAAACGGAGCAAAGTTTGGACCAAGTTCGTCCGAACCATCTGAAAAACTCTCATTCCGACGAACTTTTGGTTCCGAGCTCTCAAAACTTGAAACGTAGCAAAGTTTTGACCTTGTGTCGTCCAAACCACCTAAAGAACTCTCATTGGGCTGAAGTTTGAGTTCAAAACTCTACAAAACTCAAAACGGAGCAAAGTTTGGACCAAGTTCGTCCAAACAATCTGAAAAACTCTCATTGCGACGAACATTGGGTTCCGAGCTCTCATAACCTTAAACGTGGCAAAGTTTTGACCATGTCTCGTCCAAACCACCTAAAGAACTCTCATTGGGCTGAAGTTTGAGTTCAAAACTCTCCAAAACTCAAAACGGAGCAAAGTTTGGATAAAGTTCGTCCAAACCATATGAAAAACTCTCATTGGGACGAACTTTGGGTTCCGAGCTCTCAAAACGAGCCAAGTTTTGACCATGTCTCGTCCAAACCACCTAAAGAACTCTCATTGGGCTGAAGTTTGAGTTCAAAACTCTCCAAAACTCAAAACGGAGCAAAGTTTGGACAAAGTTCGTCCAAACCACATGAAAAACTCTCATTGGGACAAACTTTGGGTTCGGACCTCTCAAAACCTTAAACGGAGCAAAGTTTTGACCATGTGTCGTAAAAACCACCTAAAGAACTCTCATTGGGCCGAACTTTGAGTTCCAAACTCTCCAAAACTCAAAACGGAGCAAAGTTTGGACCAAGTTCGTCCAAACCAGATGAAAAACTCTCATTGGGACGAACTTTGGATTCTGAGCTCTCAAAACCTTAAACGAAGCAAAGTTTTGACCATGTGTCGTCCAAACAACCTAAAGAACTCTCATTGGGCCGAACTTTGAGTTCCAAACTCTCCAAAACTCAAAACGGAGCAAAGTTTGGACCAAGTTCGTCGAAACCACATGAAAAACTCTCATTGGGACGAACTTTGGGTTCCGAGCTCTCAAAACCTGAAACGGAGAAAAGTTTTGGCCATGTGTCGTCCAAACCACCTAAAGAACTCTCATTGGGCTGAAGTTTGAGTTCAAAACTCTCCAAAATTCAAAACGGAGCAAAGTTTGGACAAAGTTCGTCCAAACCATATGAAAAACTCTCATTGGGACGAACTTTGGGTTCCGAGCTCTCAAAACCTGAAACGTAGCAAAGTTTTGACCACGTGTCGTCCAAACCACCTAAAGAACTCTCATTGGGCCGAACTTTGAGTTCAAAACTCTCCAAAACTCAAAACGGAGCAAAGTTTGGACCAAGTTCGTCCAAACCATCTGAAAAACTCTCATTGCGACGAACATTGGGTTCCGAGCTCTCATAACCTTAAACGTGGCAAAGTTTTGACCATGTCTCGTCCAAACCACCTAAAGAACTCTCATTGGGCTGAAGTTTGAGTTGAAAACTCTCCAAAACTCAAAACGGAGCAAAGTTTGGACAAAGTTCGTCCAAACCATATGAAAAACTCTCATTGGGCCGAACTTTGAGTTCCAAACTCTCCAAAACTCAAAACGGAGCAAAGTTTGAACCAAGTTCGTCAAAACCAGATGAAAAACTCTCATTGGGACGAACTTTGGATTCCGAGCTCTCAAAACCTTAAACGAAGCAAAGTTTTGACCATGTGTCGTCCAAACAACCTAAAGAACTCTCATTGGGCCGAACTTTGAGTTCCAAACTCTCCAAAACTCAAAACGGAGCAAAGTTTGGACCAAGTTCGTCGAAACCACATGAAAAACTCTCATTGGTCCGAACTTTGGGTTCCGAGCTCTCAAAACCTGAAACGGAGAAAAGTTTTGGCCATGTGTCGTCCAAACCACCTAAAGAACTCTCATTGGGCTGAAGTTTGAGTTCAAAACTCTCCAAAATTCAAAACGGAGCAAAGTTTGGACAAAGTTCGTCTAAACCATATGAAAAACTCTCATTGGGACGAACTTTGGGTTCCGAGCTCTCAAAACCTGAAACGTAGCAAAGTTTTGACCACGTGTCGTCCAAACCACCTAAAGAACTCTCATTGGGCCGAACTTTGAGTTCAAAACTCTCCAAAACTCAAAACGGAGCAAAGTTTGGACCAAGTTCGTCCAAACCATCTGAAAAACTCTCATTGCGACGAACATTGGGTTCCGAGCTCTCATAACCTTAAACGTGGCAAAGTTTTGACCATGTCTCGTCCAAACCACCTAAAGAACTCTCATTGGGCTGAAGTTTGAGTTCAAAACTCTCCAAAACTCAAAACGGAGCAAAGTTTGGACAAAGTTCGTCCAAACCATATGAAAAAACTCTCATTGGGACGAACTTTGGGTTCCGAGCTCTCAAAACGAGCCAAGTTTTGACCATGTCTCGTCCAAACCACCTAAAGAACTCTCATTGGGCTGAAGTTTGAGTTCAAAACTCTCCAAAACTCAAAACGGAGCAAAGTTTGGACAAAGTTCGTCCAAACCATATGAAAAACTCTCATTGGGACGAACTTTGGGTTCCGAGCTCTCAAAACGAGCCAAGTTTTGACCATGTCTCGTCCAAACCACCTAAAGAACTCTCATTGGGCTGAAGTTTGAGTTCAAAACTCTCCAAAACTCAAAACGGAGCAAAGTTTGGACCAAGTTCGTCCGAACCATCTGAAAAACTCTCATTCCGACGAACTTTTGGTTCCGAGCTCTCAAAACTTGAAACGTAGCAAAGTTTTGACCTTGTGTCGTCCAAACCACCTAAAGAACTCTCATTGGGCTGAAGTTTGAGTTCAAAACTCTACAAAACTCAAAACGGAGCAAAGTTTGGACCAAGTTCGTCCAAACAATCTGAAAAACTCTCATTGCGACGAACATTGGGTTCCGAGCTCTCATAACCTTAAACGTGGCAAAGTTTTGACCATGTCTCGTCCAAACCACCTAAAGAACTCTCATTGGGCTGAAGTTTGAGTTCAAAACTCTCCAAAACTCAAAACGGAGCAAAGTTTGGATAAAGTTCGTCCAAACCATATGAAAAACTCTCATTGGGACGAACTTTGGGTTCCGAGCTCTCAAAACGAGCCAAGTTTTGACCATGTCTCGTCCAAACCACCTAAAGAACTCTCATTGGGCTGAAGTTTGAGTTCAAAACTCTCCAAAACTCAAAACGGAGCAAAGTTTGGACAAAGTTCGTCCAAACCACATGAAAAACTCTCATTGGGACAAACTTTGGGTTCGGACCTCTCAAAACCTTAAACGGAGCAAAGTTTTGACCATGTGTCGTAAAAACCACCTAAAGAACTCTCATTGGGCCGAACTTTGAGTTCCAAACTCTCCAAAACTCAAAACGGAGCAAAGTTTGGACCAAGTTCGTCCAAACCAGATGAAAAACTCTCATTGGGACGAACTTTGGATTCTGAGCTCTCAAAACCTTAAACGAAGCAAAGTTTTGACCATGTGTCGTCCAAACAACCTAAAGAACTCTCATTGGGCCGAACTTTGAGTTCCAAACTCTCCAAAACTCAAAACGGAGCAAAGTTTGGACCAAGTTCGTCGAAACCACATGAAAAACTCTCATTGGGACGAACTTTGGGTTCCGAGCTCTCAAAACCTGAAACGGAGAAAAGTTTTGGCCATGTGTCGTCCAAACCACCTAAAGAACTCTCATTGGGCTGAAGTTTGAGTTCAAAACTCTCCAAAATTCAAAACGGAGCAAAGTTTGGACAAAGTTCGTCCAAACCATATGAAAAACTCTCATTGGGACGAACTTTGGGTTCCGAGCTCTCAAAACCTGAAACGTAGCAAAGTTTTGACCACGTGTCGTCCAAACCACCTAAAGAACTCTCATTGGGCCGAACTTTGAGTTCAAAACTCTCCAAAACTCAAAACGGAGCAAAGTTTGGACCAAGTTCGTCCAAACCATCTGAAAAACTCTCATTGCGACGAACATTGGGTTCCGAGCTCTCATAACCTTAAACGTGGCAAAGTTTTGACCATGTCTCGTCCAAACCACCTAAAGAACTCTCATTGGGCTGAAGTTTGAGTTGAAAACTCTCCAAAACTCAAAACGGAGCAAAGTTTGGACAAAGTTCGTCCAAACCATATGAAAAACTCTCATTGGGCCGAACTTTGAGTTCCAAACTCTCCAAAACTCAAAACGGAGCAAAGTTTGAACCAAGTTCGTCAAAACCAGATGAAAAACTCTCATTGGGACGAACTTTGGATTCCGAGCTCTCAAAACCTTAAACGAAGCAAAGTTTTGACCATGTGTCGTCCAAACAACCTAAAGAACTCTCATTGGGCCGAACTTTGAGTTCCAAACTCTCCAAAACTCAAAACGGAGCAAAGTTTGGACCAAGTTCGTCGAAACCACATGAAAAACTCTCATTGGTCCGAACTTTGGGTTCCGAGCTCTCAAAACCTGAAACGGAGAAAAGTTTTGGCCATGTGTCGTCCAAACCACCTAAAGAACTCTCATTGGGCTGAAGTTTGAGTTCAAAACTCTCCAAAATTCAAAACGGAGCAAAGTTTGGACAAAGTTCGTCTAAACCATATGAAAAACTCTCATTGGGACGAACTTTGGGTTCCGAGCTCTCAAAACCTGAAACGTAGCAAAGTTTTGACCACGTGTCGTCCAAACCACCTAAAGAACTCTCATTGGGCCGAACTTTGAGTTCAAAACTCTCCAAAACTCAAAACGGAGCAAAGTTTGGACCAAGTTCGTCCAAACCATCTGAAAAACTCTCATTGCGACGAACATTGGGTTCCGAGCTCTCATAACCTTAAACGTGGCAAAGTTTTGACCATGTCTCGTCCAAACCACCTAAAGAACTCTCATTGGGCTGAAGTTTGAGTTGAAAACTCTCCAAAACTCAAAACGGAGCAAAGTTTGGACAAAGTTCGTCCAAACCATATGAAAAACTCTCATTGGGCCGAACTTTGAGTTCCAAACTCTCCAAAACTCAAAACGGAGCAAAGTTTGAACCAAGTTCGTCAAAACCAGATGAAAAACTCTCATTGGGACGAACTTTGGATTCCGAGCTCTCAAAACCTTAAACGAAGCAAAGTTTTGACCATGTGTCGTCCAAACAACCTAAAGAACTCTCATTGGGCCGAACTTTGAGTTCCAAACTCTCCAAAACTCAAAACGGAGCAAAGTTTGGACCAAGTTCGTCGAAACCACATGAAAAACTCTCATTGGTCCGAACTTTGGGTTCCGAGCTCTCAAAACCTGAAACGGAGAAAAGTTTTGGCCATGTGTCGTCCAAACCACCTAAAGAACTCTCATTGGGCTGAAGTTTGAGTTCAAAACTCTCCAAAATTCAAAACGGAGCAAAGTTTGGACAAAGTTCGTCTAAACCATATGAAAAACTCTCATTGGGACGAACTTTGGGTTCCGAGCTCTCAAAACCTGAAACGTAGCAAAGTTTTGACCACGTGTCGTCCAAACCACCTAAAGAACTCTCATTGGGCCGAACTTTGAGTTCAAAACTCTCCAAAACTCAAAACGGAGCAAAGTTTGGACCAAGTTCGTCCAAACCATCTGAAAAACTCTCATTGCGACGAACATTGGGTTCCGAGCTCTCATAACCTTAAACGTGGCAAAGTTTTGACCATGTCTCGTCCAAACCACCTAAAGAACTCTCATTGGGCTGAAGTTTGAGTTCAAAACTCTCCAAAACTCAAAACGGAGCAAAGTTTGGACAAAGTTCGTCCAAACCATATGAAAAAACTCTCATTGGGACGAACTTTGGGTTCCGAGCTCTCAAAACGAGCCAAGTTTTGACCATGTCTCGTCCAAACCACCTAAAGAACTCTCATTGGGCTGAAGTTTGAGTTCAAAACTCTCCAAAACTCAAAACGGAGCAAAGTTTGGACAAAGTTCGTCCAAACCATATGAAAAACTCTCATTGGGACGAACTTTGGGTTCCGAGCTCTCAAAACGAGCCAAGTTTTGACCATGTCTCGTCCAAACCACCTAAAGAACTCTCATTGGGCTGAAGTTTGAGTTCAAAACTCTCCAAAACTCAAAACGGAGCAAAGTTTGGACCAAGTTCGTCCGAACCATCTGAAAAACTCTCATTCCGACGAACTTTTGGTTCCGAGCTCTCAAAACTTGAAACGTAGCAAAGTTTTGACCTTGTGTCGTCCAAACCACCTAAAGAACTCTCATTGGGCTGAAGTTTGAGTTCAAAACTCTACAAAACTCAAAACGGAGCAAAGTTTGGACCAAGTTCGTCCAAACAATCTGAAAAACTCTCATTGCGACGAACATTGGGTTCCGAGCTCTCATAACCTTAAACGTGGCAAAGTTTTGACCATGTCTCGTCCAAACCACCTAAAGAACTCTCATTGGGCTGAAGTTTGAGTTCAAAACTCTCCAAAACTCAAAACGGAGCAAAGTTTGGATAAAGTTCGTCCAAACCATATGAAAAACTCTCATTGGGACGAACTTTGGGTTCCGAGCTCTCAAAACGAGCCAAGTTTTGACCATGTCTCGTCCAAACCACCTAAAGAACTCTCATTGGGCTGAAGTTTGAGTTCAAAACTCTCCAAAACTCAAAACGGAGCAAAGTTTGGACAAAGTTCGTCCAAACCACATGAAAAACTCTCATTGGGACAAACTTTGGGTTCGGACCTCTCAAAACCTTAAACGGAGCAAAGTTTTGACCATGTGTCGTAAAAACCACCTAAAGAACTCTCATTGGGCCGAACTTTGAGTTCCAAACTCTCCAAAACTCAAAACGGAGCAAAGTTTGGACCAAGTTCGTCCAAACCAGATGAAAAACTCTCATTGGGACGAACTTTGGATTCTGAGCTCTCAAAACCTTAAACGAAGCAAAGTTTTGACCATGTGTCGTCCAAACAACCTAAAGAACTCTCATTGGGCCGAACTTTGAGTTCCAAACTCTCCAAAACTCAAAACGGAGCAAAGTTTGGACCAAGTTCGTCGAAACCACATGAAAAACTCTCATTGGGACGAACTTTGGGTTCCGAGCTCTCAAAACCTGAAACGGAGAAAAGTTTTGGCCATGTGTCGTCCAAACCACCTAAAGAACTCTCATTGGGCTGAAGTTTGAGTTCAAAACTCTCCAAAATTCAAAACGGAGCAAAGTTTGGACAAAGTTCGTCCAAACCATATGAAAAACTCTCATTGGGACGAACTTTGGGTTCCGAGCTCTCAAAACCTGAAACGTAGCAAAGTTTTGACCACGTGTCGTCCAAACCACCTAAAGAACTCTCATTGGGCCGAACTTTGAGTTCAAAACTCTCCAAAACTCAAAACGGAGCAAAGTTTGGACCAAGTTCGTCCAAACCATCTGAAAAACTCTCATTGCGACGAACATTGGGTTCCGAGCTCTCATAACCTTAAACGTGGCAAAGTTTTGACCATGTCTCGTCCAAACCACCTAAAGAACTCTCATTGGGCTGAAGTTTGAGTTGAAAACTCTCCAAAACTCAAAACGGAGCAAAGTTTGGACAAAGTTCGTCCAAACCATATGAAAAACTCTCATTGGGCCGAACTTTGAGTTCCAAACTCTCCAAAACTCAAAACGGAGCAAAGTTTGAACCAAGTTCGTCAAAACCAGATGAAAAACTCTCATTGGGACGAACTTTGGATTCCGAGCTCTCAAAACCTTAAACGAAGCAAAGTTTTGACCATGTGTCGTCCAAACAACCTAAAGAACTCTCATTGGGCCGAACTTTGAGTTCCAAACTCTCCAAAACTCAAAACGGAGCAAAGTTTGGACCAAGTTCGTCGAAACCACATGAAAAACTCTCATTGGTCCGAACTTTGGGTTCCGAGCTCTCAAAACCTGAAACGGAGAAAAGTTTTGGCCATGTGTCGTCCAAACCACCTAAAGAACTCTCATTGGGCTGAAGTTTGAGTTCAAAACTCTCCAAAATTCAAAACGGAGCAAAGTTTGGACAAAGTTCGTCTAAACCATATGAAAAACTCTCATTGGGACGAACTTTGGGTTCCGAGCTCTCAAAACCTGAAACGTAGCAAAGTTTTGACCACGTGTCGTCCAAACCACCTAAAGAACTCTCATTGGGCCGAACTTTGAGTTCAAAACTCTCCAAAACTCAAAACGGAGCAAAGTTTGGACCAAGTTCGTCCAAACCATCTGAAAAACTCTCATTGCGACGAACATTGGGTTCCGAGCTCTCATAACCTTAAACGTGGCAAAGTTTTGACCATGTCTCGTCCAAACCACCTAAAGAACTCTCATTGGGCTGAAGTTTGAGTTCAAAACTCTCCAAAACTCAAAACGGAGCAAAGTTTGGACAAAGTTCGTCCAAACCATATGAAAAAACTCTCATTGGGACGAACTTTGGGTTCCGAGCTCTCAAAACGAGCCAAGTTTTGACCATGTCTCGTCCAAACCACCTAAAGAACTCTCATTGGGCTGAAGTTTGAGTTCAAAACTCTCCAAAACTCAAAACGGAGCAAAGTTTGGACAAAGTTCGTCCAAACCATATGAAAAACTCTCATTGGGACGAACTTTGGGTTCCGAGCTCTCAAAACGAGCCAAGTTTTGACCATGTCTCGTCCAAACCACCTAAAGAACTCTCATTGGGCTGAAGTTTGAGTTCAAAACTCTCCAAAACTCAAAACGGAGCAAAGTTTGGACCAAGTTCGTCCGAACCATCTGAAAAACTCTCATTCCGACGAACTTTTGGTTCCGAGCTCTCAAAACTTGAAACGTAGCAAAGTTTTGACCTTGTGTCGTCCAAACCACCTAAAGAACTCTCATTGGGCTGAAGTTTGAGTTCAAAACTCTACAAAACTCAAAACGGAGCAAAGTTTGGACCAAGTTCGTCCAAACAATCTGAAAAACTCTCATTGCGACGAACATTGGGTTCCGAGCTCTCATAACCTTAAACGTGGCAAAGTTTTGACCATGTCTCGTCCAAACCACCTAAAGAACTCTCATTGGGCTGAAGTTTGAGTTCAAAACTCTCCAAAACTCAAAACGGAGCAAAGTTTGGATAAAGTTCGTCCAAACCATATGAAAAACTCTCATTGGGACGAACTTTGGGTTCCGAGCTCTCAAAACGAGCCAAGTTTTGACCATGTCTCGTCCAAACCACCTAAAGAACTCTCATTGGGCTGAAGTTTGAGTTCAAAACTCTCCAAAACTCAAAACGGAGCAAAGTTTGGACAAAGTTCGTCCAAACCACATGAAAAACTCTCATTGGGACAAACTTTGGGTTCGGACCTCTCAAAACCTTAAACGGAGCAAAGTTTTGACCATGTGTCGTAAAAACCACCTAAAGAACTCTCATTGGGCCGAACTTTGAGTTCCAAACTCTCCAAAACTCAAAACGGAGCAAAGTTTGGACCAAGTTCGTCCAAACCAGATGAAAAACTCTCATTGGGACGAACTTTGGATTCTGAGCTCTCAAAACCTTAAACGAAGCAAAGTTTTGACCATGTGTCGTCCAAACAACCTAAAGAACTCTCATTGGGCCGAACTTTGAGTTCCAAACTCTCCAAAACTCAAAACGGAGCAAAGTTTGGACCAAGTTCGTCGAAACCACATGAAAAACTCTCATTGGGACGAACTTTGGGTTCCGAGCTCTCAAAACCTGAAACGGAGAAAAGTTTTGGCCATGTGTCGTCCAAACCACCTAAAGAACTCTCATTGGGCTGAAGTTTGAGTTCAAAACTCTCCAAAATTCAAAACGGAGCAAAGTTTGGACAAAGTTCGTCCAAACCATATGAAAAACTCTCATTGGGACGAACTTTGGGTTCCGAGCTCTCAAAACCTGAAACGTAGCAAAGTTTTGACCACGTGTCGTCCAAACCACCTAAAGAACTCTCATTGGGCCGAACTTTGAGTTCAAAACTCTCCAAAACTCAAAACGGAGCAAAGTTTGGACCAAGTTCGTCCAAACCATCTGAAAAACTCTCATTGCGACGAACATTGGGTTCCGAGCTCTCATAACCTTAAACGTGGCAAAGTTTTGACCATGTCTCGTCCAAACCACCTAAAGAACTCTCATTGGGCTGAAGTTTGAGTTGAAAACTCTCCAAAACTCAAAACGGAGCAAAGTGTTGACAAAGTTCGTCCAAACCATATGAAAAACTCTCATTGGGACGAACTTTGGGTTCCGAGCTCTCAAAACGAGCCAAGTTTTGACCATGTCTCGTCCAAACCACCTAAAGAACTCTCATTGGGCTGAAGTTTGAGTTCAAAACTCTCCAAAACTCAAAACGGAGCAAAGTTTTGACAAAGTTCGTCCAAACCATATGAAAAACTCTCATTGGGACGAACTTTGGGTTCCGAGCTCTCAAAACGAGCCAAGTTTTGACCATGTCTCGTCCAAACCACCTAAAGAACTCTCATTGGGCTGAAGTTTGAGTTCAAAACTCTCCAAAACTCAAAACGGAGCAAAGTTTGGACCAAGTTCGTCCGAACAATCTGAAAAACTCTCATTCCGACGAACTTTTGGTTCCGAGCTCTCAAAACCTGAAACGTAGCAAAGTTTTGACCTTGTGTCGTCCAAACCACCTAAAGAACTCTCATTGGGCTGAAGTTTGAGTTCAAAACTCTCCAAAACTCAAAACGGAGCAAAGTTTGGACCAAGTTCGTCCAAACCATCTGAAAAACTCTCATTGCGACGAACATTGGGTTCCGAGCTCTCATAACCTTAAACGTGGCAAAGTTTTGACCATGTCTCGTCCAAACCACCTAAAGAACATTCATTGGGCTGAAGTTTGAGTTCAAAACTCTCCAAAACTCAAAACGGAGCAAAGTTTGGACAAAGTTCGTCCAAACCATATGAAAAACTCTCATTGGGACGAACTTTGGGTTCCGAGCTCTCAAAACGAGCCAAGTTTTGACCATGTCTCGTCCAAACCACCTAAAGAACTCTCATTGGGCTGAAGTTTGAGTTCAAAACTCTCCAAAACTCAAAACGGAGCAAAGTTTGGACAAAGTTCGTCCAAACCATATGAAAAACTCTCATTGGGACGAACTTTGGGTTCCGAGCTCTCAAAACGAGCCAAGTTTTGACCATGTGTCGTCCAAACCACCTAAAGAACTCTCATTGGGCTGAAGTTTGAGTTCAAAACTCTCCAAAACTCAAAACGGAGCAAAGTTTTGACAAAGTTCGTCCAAACCATATGAAAAACTCTCATTGGGACGAACTTTGGGTTCCGAGCTCTCAAAACGAGCCAAGTTTTGACCATGTCTCGTCCAAACCACCTAAAGAACTCTCATTGGGCTGAAGTTTGAGTTCAAAACTCTCCAAAACTCAAAACGGAGCAAAGTTTGGACCAAGTTCGTCCGAACCATCTGAAAAACTCTCATTCCGACGAACTTTTGGTTCCGAGCTCTCAAAACCTGAAACGTAGCAAAGTTTTGACCTTGTGTCGTCCAAACCACCTAAAGAACTCTCATTGGGCTTAAGTTTGAGTTCAAAACTCTCCAAAACTCAAAACGGAGCAAAGTTTGGACCAAGTTCGTCCAAACCATCTGAAAAACTCTCATTGCGACGAACATTGGGTTCCGAGCTCTCATAACCTTAAACGTGGCAAAGTTTTGACCATGTCTCGTCCAAACCACCTAAAGAACATTCATTGGGCTGAAGTTTGAGTTCAAAACTCTCCAAAACTCAAAACGGAGCAAAGTTTGGACAAAGTTCGTCCAAACCATATGAAAAACTCTCATTGGGACGAACTTTGGGTTCCGAGCTCTCAAAACGAGCCAAGTTTTGACCATGTCTCGTCCAAACCACCTAAAGAACTCTCATTGGGCTGAAGTTTGAGTTCAAAACTCTCCAAAACTCAAAACGGAGCAAAGTTTGGACAAAGTTCGTCCAAACCATATGAAAAACTCTCATTGGGACGAACTTTGGGTTCCGAGCTCTCAAAACGAGCCAAGTTTTGACCATGTCTCGTCCAAACCACCTAAAGAACTCTCATTGGGCTGAAGTTTGAGTTCAAAACTCTCCAAAACTCAAAACGGAGCAAAGTTTGGACCAAGTTCGTCCGAAACATCTGAAAAACTCTCATTCCGACGAACTTTTGGTTCCGAGCTCTCAAAACCTGAAACGTAGCAAAGTTTTGACCTTGTGTCGTCCAAACCACCTAAAGAACTCTCATTGGGCTGAAGTTTGAGTTCAAAACTCTACAAAACTCAAAACAGAGCAAAGTTTGGACCAAGTTCGTCCAAACAATCTGAAAAACTCTCATTGCGACGAACATTGGGTTCCGAGCTCTCATAACCTTAAACGTGGGAAAGTTTTGACCATGTCTCGTCCAAACCACCTAAAGAACTCTCATTGGGCTGAAGTTTGAGTTCAAAACTCTCCAAAACTCAAAACGGAGCAAAGTTTGGATAAAGTTCGTCCAAACCATATGAAAAACTCTCATTGGGACGAACTTTGGGTTCCGAGCACTCAAAACGAGCCAGGTTTTGACCATGTCTCGTCCAAACCACCTAAAGAACTCTCATTGGGCTGAAGTTTGAGTTCAAAACTCTCCAAAACTCAAAACGGAGCAAAGTGTGGACAAAGTTCGTCCAAACCATATGAAAAACTCTCATTGGGACGAACTTTGGGTTCCGAGCTCTCAAAACGAGCCAAGTTTTGACCATGTCTCGTCCAAACCACCTAAAGAACTCTCATTGGGCTGAAGTTTGAGTTCAAAACTCTCCAAAACTCAAAACGGAGCAAAGTTTGGACCAAGTTCATCCGAACCATCTGAAAAACTCTCATTCCGACGAACTTTGGGTTCCGAGCTCTCAAAACCTGAAACGTAGCAAAGTTTTGACCTTGTGTCGTCCAAACCACCTAAAGAACTCTCATTGGGCTGAAGTTTGAGTTCAAAACTCTCCAAAACTCAAAACGGAGCAAAGTTTGGACCAAGTTCGTCCAAACCATCTGAAAAACTCTCATTGCGACGAACTTTGGGTTCCGAGCTCTCAAAACCTTAAACGAATCAAAGTTTTAACCATGTCTCGTCCAAACCACCTAAAGAACTCTCATTGGGCTGAAGTTTGAGTTCAAAACTCTCCAAAACTCAAAACGGAGCAAAGTTTGGACCAAGTTCGTCCGAACCATCTGAAAAACTCTCATTCCGACGAACTTTGGGTTCCGAGCTCTCAAAACCTGAAACGTAGCAAAGTTTTGACCTTGTGTCGTCCAAACCACCTAAAGAACTCTCATTGGGCTGAAGTTTGAGTTCAAAACTCTCCAAAACTCAAAACGGAGCAAAGTTTGGACCAAGTTCGTCCAAACCACATGAAAAACTCTCATTGGGACGAACTTTGGGTTCCGAGCTCTCAAAACCTTAAACGGAGCAAAGTTTTGACCATGTGTCGTCCAAACCACCTAAAGAACTCTCATTGGGCCGAACTTTGAGTTCCAAACTCTCCAAATCTCAAAACGGAGCAAAGTTTGGACCAAGTTCGTCCAAACCATATGAAAAACTCTCATTGGGACGAACTTTGGGTTCCGAGCTTTCAAAACCTGAAACGGAGCAAAGTTTTTATCATGTGTCGTCCAAACCACCTAAAGAACTCTCATTCGGCCGAACTTTGAGTTCCAAACTCTCCAAACGGAGCAAAGTTTGGACCAAGTTTGTCCAAACCACATGAAAAACTCTCATTGGGACAAACTTTGGGTTCCGAGCTCTCAAAACCTGAAACGGAGGAAAGTTTTGACCATGTGTCGTCCAAACCACCTAAAGAACTCTCATTGGGCCGAAGTTTGAGTTCAAAACTCTCCAAAACTCAAAACGGAGCAAGTTTGGACCAAGTTCGTCCAAACCATATGAAAAACTCTCATTGGGACGAACATTGGGTTCCGAGCTCTCAAAACCTGAAACGGAGCAAAGTTTTGACCACGTGTCGTCCAAACCACCTAAAGAACGCTCATTGGGCAGAAGTTTGAGTTCAAAACTCTCCAAAACTCAAAACGGAGAAAAGTTTGGACCAAGTTCGTCCAAACCATCTGAAAAACTCTCATTTCGACGAACTTTGGGTTCCGAGCTCGCAAAACCTTAAACGGAGCATAGTTTTGACCATGTGTCGTCCAAACCACCTAAAGAACTCTCATTGGGCCGAACTTTGAGTTCCAAACTCTCCAAAACTCAAAACGGAGCAAAGTTTGGACCAAGTTCGTCCAAACCAGATGAAAAACTCTCATTGGGACGAACTTTGGGTTCCAAGTTCTCAAAACCTTAAACGGAGCAAAGTTTTGACCATGTGTCGTCCAAACAACCTAAAGAACTCTCATTGGGCCGAACTTTGAGTTGCAAACTCTCCAAAACTCAAAACGGAGCAAAGTTTGGACCAAGTTCGTCGAAACCACATGAAAAACTCTCATTGGGACGAACTTTGGGTTCCGAGCTCTCAAAACCTGAAACGGAGCAAAGTTTTGGCCATGTGTCGTCCAAACCACCTAAAGAACTCTAATTGGGGCGACCTTTGAGTTCCAAACTCTCCAAAACTCAAAACGGAGCAAAGTTTGTACCAAGTTCGTCCAAACCATACGAAAAACTCTCATTGGGACGAACTTTGGGTTCCGAGCTCTCAAAACCTGAAACGGAGCAAAGTTTTGACCATGACTCGTCCAAACCACCTAAAGAACTCTCACTGGGCCGAACTTTCAGTTCAAAACTCTCCAAAACACAAAACGGAGGAAGTATGGACCAAGTTCGTCCAAACCATCTGAAAAACTCTAATTGCGACGAACTTTGGGTTCCGAGCGCTCAAAACCATAAACGGAGCAAAGTTTTGACCATGTCTCGTCCAAACCACCTAAAGAACTCTCATTGGGCCGAACTTTGAGTTCCAAACTCTCATAAACTCAAAACGGAGCAAAGTTTGGACCAAGTTCGTCCAAACCACATGAAAAACTCTCATTGGCACGAACTTTGGGTTCCGAGCTCTCAAAGCCTGAAATGGAGCAAAGTTTTGACCATGTGTCATCCAAACCACCTAAAGAACTCTCATTGGGCCGAACTTTGAGTTCCAAACTCTCCAAAACTCAAAACGGAGCAAAGTTTGGACCAAGTTCGTCCAAACCATCTGAAAAACTCTCATTGCGACGAACTTTGGGTTTCGAGCTCTCAATACCTGAAACGGAGCAAAGTTTTGACCAAGTGTCGTCCAAATCACCTAAAGAAGTCTCATTGGGGCGAACTTTGAGTTCCAAACTCTCCAAAACTCAAAACGGAGCAAAGTTTGGACCAAGTTCGTCCAAACCATCTGAAAAACTCTAATTGCGACGAACTTTGGGTTCCGAGCTCTCAAAACCTTAAACGGAGCAAAGTTTTGACCATGTGTCGTCCAAACCACCTAAAGAACTCTCATTCGGCCGAACTTTGAGTTCCAAACTCTCCAAAACTCAAAACGGAGCAAAGTTTGGACAAAGTTCGTCAAAACCACATGAAAAACTCTCATTGGGACGAACTTTGGCTTCCGAGCTCTCAAAACCTTAAACGGAGCAATGTTTTGACCATGTGTCGTCCAAACCACCTAAAGAACTCTCATTGGGCCGAACTTTGAGTTCCAAACTCTCCAAAACTCAAAACGGAGCAAAGTTTGGACCAAGTTCGTCCAAACCATACGAAAAACTCTCATTGGGACGAACTTTGTGTTCCGAGCTCTCAAAACCTGAAACGGAGCAAAGTTTTGACCATGTCTCGTCCAAACCACCTAAAGAACTCTCACTGCGCCGAACTTTGAGTTCCAAACTCTCCAAAACTCAGAACGGAGCAAAGTATGGACCAAGTTCGTCCAAACCATCTGAAAAACTCTCATTGCGACGAACTTTGGGTTCCGAGCGCTCAAAACCTTAAACGGAGCAAAGTTTTCACCATGTCTCGTCCAAACCACCTAAAGAACTCTCATTGGGCCGAACTTTGAGTTCCAAACTCTCCAAAACTCAAAACGGAGCAAAGTTTGGACCAAGTTCGTCCAAACCACAAGAAAAACTCTCATTGGGACGAACTTTGGGTTCCGAGCTCTCAAAACCTTAAACGGAGCATAGTTTTGACCATGTGTCGTCCAAACCACCCAAAGAACTCTCATTGGACCGAACTTTGAGTTCCAAACTCTCCAAAACTCAAAACGGAGCAAAGTTTGCACCAAGTTCGTCGAAACCACATGAAAAACTCTCATTGTGACGAACTTTGGGTTCCGAGCTCTCAAAACCTGAAACGGAGCAAAGTTTTGGCCATGTGTCGTCCAAACCACCTAAAGAACTCTAATTGGGCCGACCTTTGAGTTCCAAACTCTCCAAAACACAAAACGGAGCAAAGTTTGGACCATGTCTCGTCCAAACCACCTAAAGAACTCTCATTGGGCCGAACTTTGAGTTCCAAACTCTCCAAAACTCAAAACGGAGGAAAGTTTGGACCAAGTTCGTCCAAACCATCTGAAAAACTCTCATTGCGACGAACTTTGGGTTCCGAGCTCTCAAAACCTGAAACGGAGCAAAGTTTTGACCAAGTGTCGTCCAAATCACCTAAAGAAGTCTCATTGGGGCGAACTTTGAGTTCCAAACTCTCCAAAACTCAAAACGGAGCAAAGTTTGGACCAAGTTCGTCCAAACCATCTGAAAAACTCTCATTGCGACGAACTTTGGGTTCCGAGCTCTCAAAACCTTAAACGGAGCAAAGTTTTGACCATGTGTCGTCCAAACCACCTAAAGAACTCTCATTCGGCCGAACTTTGAGTTCCAAACTCTCCCAAACTCAAAACGGAGAAAAGTTTGGACCAAGTTCGTCCAAACCAGATGAAAAACTCTCATTGGGACGAACTTTGGGTTCCAAGTTCTCAAAACCTTAAACGGAGCAAAGTTTTGACCATGTGTCGTCCAAACAACCTAAAGAACTCTCATTGGGCCGAACTTTGAGTTGCAAACTCTCCAAAACTAAAAACGGAGCAAAGTTTGGACCAAGTTCGTCGAAACCACATGAAAAACTCTCATTGGGACGAACTTTGGGTTCCGAGCTCTCAAAACCTGAAACGGAGCAAAGTTTTGGCCATGTGTCGTCCAAACCACCTAAAGAACTCTAATTGGGCCGACCTTTGAGTTCCAAACTCTCCAAAACTCAAAACGGAGCAAAGTTTAGACCAAGTTCGTCCAAACCATACGAAAAACTCTCATTGGGACGAACTTTGGGTTCCGAGCTCTCAAAACCTGAAACGGAGCAAAGTTTTGACCATGACTTGTCCAAACCACCTAAAGAACTCTCACTGGGCCGAACTTTCAGTTCAAAACTCTCCAAAACACAAAACGGAGGAAGTATGGACCAAGTTCGTCCAAACCATCTGAAAAACTCTAATTGCGACGAACTTTGGGTTCCGAGCGCTCAAAACCATAAACGGAGCAAAGTTTTGACCATGTCTCGTCCAAACCACCTAAAGAACTCTCATTGGGCCGAACTTTGAGTTCCAAACTCTCAAAAACTCAAAACGGAGCAAAGTTTGGACCAAGTTCGTCCAAACCACATGAAAAACTCTCATTGGCACGAACTTTGGGTTCCGAGCTCTCAAAGCCTGAAATGGAGCAATGTTTTGACCATGTGTCATCCAAACCACCTAAAGAACTCTCATTGGGCCGAACTTTGAGTTCCAAACTCTCCAAAACTCAAAACGGAGCAAAGTTTGGACCAAGTTCGTCCAAACCATCTGAAAAACTCTCATTGCGACGAACTTTGGGTTCCGAGCTCTCAATACCTGAAACGGAGCAAAGTTTTGACCAAGTGTCGTCCAAATCACCTAAAGAAGTCTCATTGGGGCGAACTTTGAGTTCCAAACTCTCCAAAACTCAAAACGGAGCAAAGTTTGGACCAAGTTCGTCCAAACCATCTGAAAAACTCTAATTGCTACGAACTTTGGGTTCCGAGCTCTCAAAACCTTAAACGGATCAAAGTTTTGACCATGTGTCGTCCAAACCACCTAAAGAACTCTCATTCGGCCGAACTTTGAGTTCCAAACTCTCCAAAACTCAAAACGGAGCAAAGTTTGGACAAAGTTCGTCAAAACCACATGAAAAACTCTCATTGGGACGAACTTTGGCTTCCGAGCTCTCAAAACCTTAAACGGAGCAAAGTTTTGACAATGTGTCGTCCAAACCACCTAAAGAACTCTCATTGGGCCGAACTTTGAGTTCCAAACTCTCCAAAACTCAAAACGGAGCAAAGTTTGGACCAAGTTCGTCCAAACCATACGAAAAACTCTCATTGGGACGAACTTTGTGTTCCGAGCTCTCAAAACCTGAAACGGAGCAAAGTTTTGACCATGTCTCGTCCAAACCACCTAAAGAACTCTCACTGCGCCGAACTTTGAGTTCCAAACTCTCCAAAACTCAGAACGGAGCAAAGTATGGACCAAGTTCGTCCAAACCATCTGAAAAACTCTCATTACGACGAACTTTGGGTTCCGAGCGCTCAAAACCTTAAACGGAGCAAAGTTTTCACCATGTCTCGTCCAAACCACCAAAAGAACTCTCATTGGGCCGAACTTTGAGTTCCAAACTCTCCAAAACTCAAAACGGAGCAAAGTTTGGACCAAGTTCGTCCAAACCAGATGAAAAACTCTCATTGGGACGAACTTTGGGTTCCAAGTTCTCAAAACCTTAAACGGAGCAAAGTTTTGACCATGTGTCGTCCAAACAACCTAAAGAACTCTCATTGGGCCGAACTTTGAGTTGCAAACTCTCCAAAACTAAAAACGGAGCAAAGTTTGGACCAAGTTCGTCGAAACCACATGAAAAACTCTCATTGGGACGAACTTTGGGTTCCGAGCTCTCAAAACCTGAAACGGAGCAAAGTTTTGGCCATGTGTCGTCCAAACCACCTAAAGAACTCTAATTGGGCCGACCTTTGAGTTCCAAACTCTCCAAAACTCAAAACGGAGCAAAGTTTAGACCAAGTTCGTCCAAACCATACGAAAAACTCTCATTGGGACGAACTTTGGGTTCCGAGCTCTCAAAACCTGAAACGGAGCAAAGTTTTGACCATGACTCGTCCAAACCACCTAAAGAACTCTCACTGGGCCGAACTTTCAGTTCAAAACTCTCCAAAACACAAAACGGAGGAAGTATGGACCAAGTTCGTCCAAACCATCTGAAAAACTCTAATTGCGACGAACTTTGGGTTCCGAGCGCTCAAAACCATAAACGGAGCAAAGTTTTGACCATGTCTCGTCCAAACCACCTAAAGAACTCTCATTGGGCCGAACTTTGAGTTCCAAACTCTCAAAAACTCAAAACGGAGCAAAGTTTGGACCAAGTTCGTCCAAACCACATGAAAAACTCTCATTGGCACGAACTTTGGGTTCCGAGCTCTCAAAGCCTGAAATGGAGCAATGTTTTGACCATGTGTCATCCAAACCACCTAAAGAACTCTCATTGGGCCGAACTTTGAGTTCCAAACTCTCCAAAACTCAAAACGGAGCAAAGTTTGGACCAAGTTCGTCCAAACCATCTGAAAAACTCTCATTGCGACGAACTTTGGGTTCCGAGCTCTCAATACCTGAAACGGAGCAAAGTTTTGACCAAGTGTCGTCCAAATCACCTAAAGAAGTCTCATTGGGGCGAACTTTGAGTTCCAAACTCTCCAAAACTCAAAACGGAGCAAAGTTTGGACCAAGTTCGTCCAAACCATCTGAAAAACTCTAATTGCGACGAACTTTGGGTTCCGAGCTCTCAAAACCTTAAACGGATCAAAGTTTTGACCATGTGTCGTCCAAACCACCTAAAGAACTCTCATTCGGCCGAACTTTGAGTTCCAAACTCTCCAAAACTCAAAACGGAGCAAAGTTTGGACAAAGTTCGTCAAAACCACATGAAAAACTCTCATTGGGACGAACTTTGGCTTCCGAGCTCTCAAAACCTTAAACGGAGCAAAGTTTTGACCATGTGTCGTCCAAACCACCTAAAGAACTCTCATTGGGCCGAACTTTGAGTTCCAAACTCTCCAAAACTCAAAACGGAGCAAAGTTTGGACCAAGTTCGTCCAAACCATACGAAAAACTCTCATTGGGACGAACTTTGTGTTCCGAGCTCTCAAAACCTGAAACGGAGCAAAGTTTTGACCATGTCTCGTCCAAACCACCTAAAGAACTCTCACTGCGCCGAACTTTGAGTTCCAAACTCTCCAAAACTCAGAACGGAGCAAAGTATGGACCAAGTTCGTCCAAACCATCTGAAAAACTCTCATTGCGACGAACTTTGGGTTCCGAGCGCTCAAAACCTTAAACGGAGCAAAGTTTTCACCATGTCTCGTCCAAACCACCTAAAGAACTCTCATTGGGCCGAACTTTGAGTTCCAAACTCTCCAAAACTCAAAACGGAGCAAAGTTTGGACCAAGTTCGTCCAAACCAGATGAAAAACTCTCATTGGGACGAACTTTGGGTTCCAAGTTCTCAAAACCTTAAACGGAGCAAAGTTTTGACCATGTGTCGTCCAAACAACCTAAAGAACTCTCATTGGGCCGAACTTTGAGTTGCAAACTCTCCAAAACTAAAAACGGAGCAAAGTTTGGACCAAGTTCGTCGAAACCACATGAAAAACTCTCATTGGGACGAACTTTGGGTTCCGAGCTCTCAAAAACTTCGTCCAAGCTTTGCTCCGTTTTGAGTTTTGGAGAGTTTGGAACTCAAAGTTCGGCCCAATGAGAGTTCTCTAGGTGGTTTGGACGAGACCTGGTCAAAACTTTGCTCCGTTTCAGTTTTTGAGAGCTCCGAACCCAAAGTTAGTCTCAATCATAGTTTTTCATATGGTTTGGATGAACTTGGTCCAAACTTTCCTCCGTTTTGAGTTTTGGAGAGTTAGGAACTCAAAGTTCGGCCCAATTAGAGTTCTTTACGTGGTTTGGACGACACATGATCAAAACTTTGCTCCGTTTCAGTTTTTAAGAGTTCGGACCCCATGTTCGTCCCAATGATAGTTTTTCATATGGTTTGGACAAACTTGTTCCAAACTTTGCTCCGTTTTGAGTTTTGGAGAGTTAAGAACTCAAAGTTCGGCCCAATCAGAGTTCTTTAGGTGGTTTGGACGACACATGATCAAAACTTTGCTACGTTTCAGTTTTTGAGAGCTCGGAACCCAAAGTTCATCCCAATGAGAGTTTCTCATATGGTTTAGACGAACTTGGTCCAAACTTTGCTCCGTTTTGAGTTTTGGAGAGTTTGGAACTCAAAGTTCGGCCCAATGAGTCTTCTTTAGGTTGTTCGGAAGACACATGGTCCAAACTTTTCTCCGTTTCAGTTTTTGAGAGCTCCGAACCCAAAGTTCGTCCCAATGAGAGTTTTTCAGATGGTTTGGACGAACTTGGTGAAAACTTTCCTCCGTTTTGAGTTTTGGAGAGTTAAGAACTCAAAATTTGGCCCAATCAGAGTTTTTAGGTGGTTTGGACGACACATGATCAAAACTTTGCTATGTTTCAGTTTTTTAGAGTTTGGAACCCAAGTTCGTCCCAATGTGAGTTTTTCACATGGTTTGAACGAACTTCGTCCAAGCTTTGCTCCGTTTTGAGTTTTGGAGAGTTTGGAACTCAAAGTTCGGCCCAATGAGAGTTCTCTAGGTGGTTTGGACGAGACCTGGTCAAAACATTGCTCCGTTTCAGTTTTTGAGAGCTCCGAACCCAAAGTTAGTCTCAATCATAGTTTTTCATATGGTTTGGACAAACTTGTTCCAAACTTTGCTCCGTTTTGAGTTTTGGAGAGTTAGGAACTCAAAGTTCGGCCCAATCAGAGTTCTTTAGGTGGTTTGGACGACACATGATCAAAACTTTGCTACGTTTCAGTTTTTGAGAGCTCGGAACCCAAAGTTCATCCTAATGAGAGTTTCTCATATGGTTTAGACGAACTTGGTCCAAACTTTGCTCCGTTTTAAGTTTTGGAGAGTTTGGAACTCAAAGTTCGGCCCAATGAGTGTTCTTTAGGTTGTTCGGATAACACATGGTCCAAACTTTTCTCCGTTTCAGTTTTTGACAGCTCGGAACCCAAAGTTCGTCCAAATGAGAGTTTTTCAGATGGTTTGGACGAACTTGGTGCAAACTCTCCTCCATTTTGTGTTTTGGAGAGTTAGGAACTCAAAATTCGGCCCAATCAGAGTTCTTTAGGTGGTTTGGACGACAAATGATCAAAACTTTGCTCCGTTTCAGTTTTTGAGAGCTCTGAACCCAAAGTTCATCCCAATGATAGTTTTTCATATGGTTTAGACGAACCTTGTCCAAACTTTGCTCCGTTTTGAGTTTTGGAGAGTTTGGAACTCAAAGTTCGGCCCGATCAGAGTTCTTTAGGTGGTTTGGACGACACATGGTCAAAACTTTTCTCCGTTTCAGTTTTTAAGACCTCGGAACCCAAAGTTCGTCCCAATGTGAGTTTTTCATATGGTTTGAACGAACTTCGTCCAAGCTTTGCTCCGTTTTGAGTTTTGGAGAGTTTGGAACTCAAAGTTCGTCCCAATCAGAGTTCTTTAGGTGGTTTGGACGACACATGATCAAAACTTTGCTCTGTTTAAGTTTTTGAGAGCTCGGAACCCAAAGTTCGTCCCAATGATAGTTTTTCATATGGTTTGGACGAACTTGGTCCAAACTTTGCTCCGTTTTGACTTTTGGAGAGCTAGGAACTCAAAGTTCGGCCCAATCAGAGTTCTTTAGGTGGTTTGGACGACACAAGATCAAAACTTTGCTCCGTTTCAGTGTTTGAGAGCTTGGAACCCAAAGTTCGTCCTAATGAGAGTTTTGCATATCGTTTTGACGAACTTGGTCCAAACTTTGCTCCGTTTTGAGTTTTGGAGAGTTTGGAACTCAAAGTTAGGCCCAATGAGTGTTCTTTAGGTTGTTTGGACGACACATGGTCCAAACTTTTCTCCTTTTCAGTTTTTGAGAGCTCAGAACCCAAAGTTCGTCCCAATGATAGTTTTTCATATGGTTTAGACGAACATGGTCCAAACTTTGCTCCGTTTTGAGTTTTTGAGAGTTTGGAACTCAAAGCTCGGCCCAATCAGAGTTCTTTAGGTTGTTTGGATGACACATGGTCAAAACTTTGCTCCGTTTCAGTTTTTGAGAGCTTGGAACCCAAGTTCGTCCCAATGTGAGTTTTTCATATGGTTTGAACGAACTTCGTCCAAGCTTTGCTCCGTTTTGAGTTTTGGAGAGTTTGGAACTCAAAGTTCGGCCCAATGAGAGTTCTCTAGGTGGTTTGGACGAGACCTGGTCAAAACTTTGCTCCGTTTCAGTTTTTGAGAGCTCCGAACCCAAAGTTAGTCTCAATCATAGTTTGTCATATGGTTTGGATGAAGTTGGTCCAAACTTTCCTCCGTTTTGAGTTTTGGAGAGTTAGGAACTCAAAGTTCGGCCCAATCAGAGTTCTTTAGGTGGTTTGGACGACACATGATCAAAACTTTGCTACGTTTCAGTTTTTGAGAGCTCGGAACCCAAAGTTCATCCTAATGAGAGTTTCTCATATGGTTTAGACGAACTTGGTCCAAACTTTGCTCCGTTTTAAGTTTTGGAGAGTTTGGAACTCAAAGTTCGGCCCAATGAGTGTTCTTTAGGTTGTTCGGATAACACATGGTCCAAACTTTTCTCCGTTTCAGTTTTTGAGAGCTCGGAACCCAAAGTTCGTCCAAATGAGAGTTTTTCAGATGGTTTGGACGAACTTGGTGCAAACTTTCCTCCATTTTGTGTTTTGGAGAGTTAGGAACTCAAAATTCCGCCCAATCAGAGTTCTTTAGGTGGTTTGGACGACAAATGATCAAAACTTTGCTCCGTTTCAGTTTTTGAGAGCTCTGAACCCAAAGTTCATCCCAATGATAGTTTTTCATATGGTTTAGACGAACCTTGTCCAAACTTTGCTCCGTTTTGAGTTTTGGAGAGTTTGGAACTCAAAGTTCGGCCCGATCAGAGTTCTTTAGGTGGTTTGGACGACACATGCTCAAAACTTTTCTCCGTTTCAGTTTTTAAGACCTCGGAACCCAAAGTTCGTCCCAATGTGAGTTTTTCATATGGTTTGAACGAACTTCGTCCAAGCTTTGCTCCGTTTTGAGTTTTGGAGAGTTTGGAACTCAAAGTTCGGCCCAATCAGAGTTCTTTAGGTGGTTTGGACGACACATGATCAAAACTTTGCTCCGTTTAAGTTTTTGAGAGCTCGGAACCCAAAGTTCGTCCCAATGATAGTTTTTCATATGGTTTGGACGAACTTGGTCCAAACTTTGCTCCGTTTTGACTTTTTGAGAGCTAGGAACTCAAAGTTCGGCCCAATCAGAGTTCTTTAGGTGGTTTGGACGACACAAGATCAAAACTTTGCTCCGTTTCAGTGTTTGAGAGCTTGGAACCCAAAGTTCGTCCTAATGAGAGTTTTGCATATGGTTTTGACGAACTTGGTCCAAACTTTGCTCCGTTTTGAGTTTTGGAGAGTTTGGAACTCAAAGTTAGGCCCAATGAGTGTTCTTTAGGTTGTTTGGACGACACATGGTCCAAACTTTTCTCCTTTTCAGTTTTTGAGAGCTCAGAACCCAAAGTTCGTCCCAATGATAGTTTTTCATATGGTTTAGACGAACATGGTCCAAACTTTGCTCCGTTTTGAGTTTTTGAGAGTTTGGAACTCAAAGCTCGGCCCAATCAGAGTTCTTTAGGTTGTTTGGATGACACATGGTCAAAACTTTGCTCCGTTTCAGTTTTTGAGAGCTTGGAACCCAAGTTCGTCCCAATGTGAGTTTTTCATATGGTTTGAACGAACTTCGTCCAAGCTTTGCTCCGTTTTGAGTTTTGGAGAGTTTGGAACTCAAAGTTCGGCCCAATGAGAGTTCTCTAGGTGGTTTGGACGAGACCTGGTCAAAACTTTGCTCCGTTTCAGTTTTTGAGAGCTCCGAACCCAAAGTTAGTCTCAATCATAGTTTTTCATATGGTTTGGATGAACTTGGTCCAAACTTTCCTCCGTTTTGAGTTTTGGAGAGTTAGGAACTCAAAGTTCGGCCCAATTAGAGTTCTTTACGTGGTTTGGACGACACATGATCAAAACTTTGCTCCGTTTCAGTTTTTAAGAGTTCGGACCCCATGTTCGTCCCAATGATAGTTTTTCATATGGTTTGGACAAACTTGTTCCAAACTTTGCTCCGTTTTGAGTTTTGGAGAGTTAAGAACTCAAAGTTCGGCCCAATCAGAGTTCTTTAGGTGGTTTGGACGACACATGATCAAAACTTTGCTACGTTTCAGTTTTTGAGAGCTCGGAACCCAAAGTTCATCCCAATGAGAGTTTTTCATATGGTTTGGACGAACTTGGTCCAAACTTTCCTCCGTTTTTAGTTTTGGAGAGTTTGGAACTCAAAGTTAGGCCCAATGAGAGTTCTTTAGGTTGTTTGCACGACACATGGTCCAAACTTTGCTCTGTTTCAGTTTTTGAGAGCTCGGAACCAACAGTTCGTCCCAATGAGAGTTTTTCATATGGTTTGGACGAACTTGGTCTAAACTTTGCTCCGTTTTGAGTTTCGGAGAGTTTGGAACTCAAAGTTAGGCCCAATAAGAGTTCTTTAGGTTGTTTGGACGACACATGGTCAAATCTTTGCTCAATTTCCGTTTCTGAGAGCTCGGAACCCAAAGTTCGTTCCAATGAGAGTTTTTCATATGGTTTGGACGAACTTGGTCCAAACTTTCCTCCGTTTTGAGTTTTGGAGAGTTTGGAACTCAAAGTTCGGCCCATTGAGAGTTCTTTAGGTAGTTTGGACGAGACATGGTCGAAACTTTGCTCAGTTTCAGTTTTTGAGACCTCGGAACTGAAAGTTCATCCCAATCAGAGTTTTTCAGATGGTTTGGACAAACTTGGTCCAAACTTTGCTCCGTTTTGAGTTTTGGACCGTTTTGAACTCAAAGTTCGGCCCAATGAGAGTTCTTTAGGTTGTTTGGACGACACATGGTGAAATCTTTGCTCAATTTTCGTTTTTGAGAGCTCGGAACCCAAAGTTCGTTCCAATGAGAGTTTTTCATATGGTTTGGACGAACTTGGTCCAAACTTTCCTCCGTTTTGAGTTTTGGAGAGTTTGGAACTCAAAGTTCGGCCCATTGAGAGTTCTTTAGGTAGTTTGGACGAGACATGGTCGAAACTTTGCTCAGTTTCAGTTTTTGAGACCTCGGAACTGAAAGTTCATCCCAATCAGAGTTTTTCAGATGGTTTGGACGAACTTGGTCCAAACATTGCTCCGTTTTGAGTTTTGGACGGTTTGGAACTCAAAGTTCGGCCCAATGAGAGTTCTTTTGGTTGTTTGGACGACACATGGTCAAATCTTTGCTCAATTTCCGTTTTTGAGAGCTCGGAACCCAGAGTTCGTTCCAATGAGAGTTTTTCATATGGTTTGGACGAACTTGGTCCAAACTCTCCTCCGTTTTGAGTTTTGGAGAGTTTGGAACTCAAAGTTCGGCCCATTGAGAGTTCTTTAGGTAGTTTGGACGAGACATGGTCGAAACTTTGCTCAGTTTCAGTTTTTGAGACCTCGGAACTGAAAGTTCATCCCAATCAGAGTTTTTCAGATGGTTTGGACGAACTTGGTCCAAACTTTGCTCCGTTTTGAGTTTTGGACCGTTTTGAACTCAAAGTTCGGCCCAATGAGAGTTCTTTAGGTTGTTTGGACGACACATGGTCAAAACTTTGCTCCGTTTCAGTTTTTGAGAGCTCGGAACCCAAAGTTCGTCGCAATGAGAGTTTTTAATATGGTTTGGACGAACTTGGTACAAACTTTACTCCGTTTTGAGTTTTGGAGAGTTTGGAACTCAAATTTCGGCCCAATCAGAGTTGTCTAGGTAGTTTGGACAACACATGGTGAAAACTTTCCACCGTTTCAATTTTTGAGAGCTCGGAACCCAAAGTTCGTCCCAATGAGAGTTTTTCAGATGGTTTGGACGAACTTTGTCATAACTTTACTCCGTTTTGAGTTTTGGAGGGTTTGGAACTCAAAGTTAGGCCCAATGAGAGTTCTTTAGGTTGTTTGGACGACACATGGTCCAAACTTTGCTCCGTTTCAGTTTTTGAGAGGTCGGAACCCAAAGTTCATCCCAATGAGAGTTTTTCAGATGGTTTGGACGAACTTGGTCCAAACATTGCTCCGTTTTGAGTTTTGGACGGTTTGGAACTCAAAGTTCGGCCCAATGAGAGTTCTTTTGGTTGTTTGGACGACACGTGGTCAAAACTTTGCTCCGTTTCAGTTTTTGAGAGCTCGGAACCCAAAGTTCGTCCCAATGAGAGTTTTTCATATGGTTTGGACGAACTTGGTACAAACTTTACTCCGGTTTGAGATTTGGAGAGTTTGGAACTCAAATTTCGGCCCAATGAGAGTTCTTTTGGTTGTTTGGACGACACATGGTCCAAACTTTGCTCCATTTCAGTTTTTCAGAGCTCGGAACCCAAAGTTCATCCCAAGGAGAGTTTTTCATATGGTTTGGACGAACTTGGTCCAAACTTTCCTCCGTTTTGAGTTTTGGAGAGTTTGGAACTCAAAGTTCGGCCCAATGAGACTTCTTTAGGAAGTTTGGAGGACACATCGTCGAAACTTTGCTCCGTTTCAGTTTTTGAGAGCTCGGAACCGAAACTTCGTCCCAATCAGAGTTTTTCAGATGGTTTGGACGAACTTGGTCCAAACATTGCTCCGTTTTGAGTTTTGGACGGTTTGGAACTCAAAGTTCGGCCCAATGAGAGTTCTTTTGGTTGTTTGGACGACACGTGGTCAAAACTTTGCTCCGTTTCAGTTTTTGAGAGCTCGGAACCGAAAGTTCGTCCCAATGAGAGTTTTTCATATGGTTTGGACGAACTTGGTACAAACTTTACTCCGTTTTGAGTTTTGGAGAGTTTGGAACTCAAATTTCGGCCCAATGAGAGTTCTTTTGGTTGTTTGGACGACACATGGTCCAAACTTTGCTCCATTTCAGTTTTTCAGAGCTCGGAACCCAAAGTTCATCCCAAGGAGAGTTTTTCATATGGTTTGGACGAACTTGGTCCAAACTTTCCTCCGTTTTGAGTTTTGGAGAGTTTGGAACTCAAAGTTCGGCCCAATGAGACTTCTTTAGGAAGTTTGGAGGACACATCGTCGAAACTTTGCTCCGTTTCAGTTTTTGAGAGCTCGGAACCGAAACTTCGTCCCAATCAGAGTTTTTCAGATGGTTTGGACGAACTTGGTCCAAACATTGCTCCGTTTTGAGTTTTGGACGGTTTGGAACTCAAAGTTCGGCCCAATGAGAGTTCTTTTGGTTGTTTGGACGACACGTGGTCAAAACTTTGCTCCGTTTCAGTTTTTGAGAGCTCGGAACCGAAAGTTCGTCCCAATGAGAGTTTTTCATATGGTTTGGACGAACTTGGTACAAACTTTACTCCGTTTTGAGTTTTGGAGAGTTTGGAACTCAAATTTCGGCCCAATGAGAGTTCTTTTGGTTGTTTGGACGACACATGGTCCAAACTTTGCTCCATTTCAGTTTTTGAGAGCTCGGAACCCAAAGTTCTTCCCAAGGAGAGTTTTTCATATGGTTTGGACGAACTTGGTCCAAACTTTCCTCCGTTTTGAGTTTTGGAGAGTTTGGAACTCAAAGTTCGGCCCAATGAGAGTTCTTTAGGTAGTTTGGACGACACATGGTCAAAACTTTGCTCCGTTTCAGTTTTTGAGAGCTCGGAACCGAAACTTCGTCCGAATCAGAGTTTTTCAGATGGTTTGGACGAACTTGGTCCAAACATTGCTCCGTTTTGAGTTTTGGACGGTTTGGAACTCAAAGTTCGGCCCAATGAGAGTTCTTTAGGTTGTTTGGACGACACATGGTCAAAACTTTGCTCCGTTTCAGTTTTTGAGAGCTCGGAACCCAAAGTTCGTCCCAATGAGAGTTTTTCATATGGTTTGGACGAACTTGGTCCAAACTTTACCTGGAACTCAAAGGTCGGCCCAAGGATAGTTCTTTAGGTTGTTTGGACGACACATGGTTCAAACTTTGCTCCGTTTCAGTTTTTGAGAGCTCGGAACCCAAAGTTCGTCCCAATGACAGTTTTTCATATGGTTTGGACGAACTTGGTCCAAACTTTGCTCCGTTTTGAGTTTTGGAGAGTTTGGAACTCAAAGGTCGGCCCAATGACAGTTCTTTAGGTGGTTTTGACAACACATGGTCCAAACATCTCTCCGTTTCAGTTTTTGAGAGCTTGGAACCCAAAGTTCGTCCCAATGAGAGTTTTTTCATATGGTTTGGACGAACTTGGTCCAAACTTTGCTCCGTTTTGAGTTTTGGAGAGTTTTGAAGTCAAAGTTCGGCCCAATGAGAGTTCTTTAGGTTGTTTGGACGACATATGGTCAAAACTTTGCTCCGTTTCAGTTTTTGAGAGCTCAGAACCCAAAGTTCGTCCCAATGAGAGTTTTTCATATGGTTTGGACGAACTTGGTACAAAGTTTACTCCGTTTTGAGTTTTGGAGAGTTTGGAACTCAAATTTCGGCCTAATGAGAGTTCTCTAGGTAGTTTGGACAACACATGGTCAAAACTTTCCACCGTTTCAGTTTTAGAGAGCTCGGAACCCAAAGTTCGTCCCAATGAGAGTTTTTCAGATGGTTTGGACGAACTTGGTCATAACTTTACTCCGTTTTGAGTTTTGGAGAGTTTGGAACTCAAAGTTAGGCCCAATGAGAGTTCTTTAGGTTGTTTGGACGACACATGGTCCAAACTTTGCTCCATTTCAGTTTTTGAGAGCTCGGAACCCAAAGTTCGTCCCAATGAGAGTTCTTCACTTGGTTTGGACGAACTTGGTCCAAACTTTCCTCCGTTTTGAGTTTTGGAGCGTTTGGAACTCAAAGTTCGTCCCAATGAGAGTTCTTTAGGTTGTTTGGACGACACATGGTCCAAACTTTGCTCCATTTCAGTTTTTGAGAGCTCGGAACCGAAACTTCGTCCCAATGAGAGTTTTTCATATGGTTTGGACGAACTTGGTACAAAGTTTACTCCGTTTTTAGTTTTGGAGAGTTTGGAACTCAAATTTCAGCCCAATGAGAGTTCTCTAGGTAGTTTGGACAACACATGGTCAAAACTTTCCACCGTTTCAGTTTTAGAGAGCTCGGAACCCAAAGTTCGTCCCAATGAGAGTTTTTCAGATGGTTTGGACGAACTTGGTCATAAATTTACTCCGTTTTGAGTTTTGGAGAGTCTGGAACTCAAAGTTAGGCCCAATGAGAGTTCTTTAGGTTGTTTGGACGACACATGGTCCAAACTTTGCTCCATTTCAGTTTTTGAGTGCTCGGAACCCAAAGTTCGTTCCAATGAGAGTTTTTCATATGGTTTGGACGAACTTGGTCCAAACTTTCCTCCGTTTTGAGTTTTGGAGAGTTTGGAACTCAAAGTTCGGCCCAATGAGAGTTCTTTAGGTAGTTTGGACGACACATGGTCGAAACTTTGCTCCGTTTCAGTTTTTGAGAGCTCGGAACCCAAAGTTCGTCCTAATGAGAGTTTTTCATATGGTTTGGACGAACTTGGTCCAAACTTTCCTCCGTTTTGAGTTTTGGAGAGTTTGGAACTCAAAGGTCGGCCCAATGACAGTTCTTTAGGTGGTTTTTGACAACACATGGTCCAAACATCTCTCTGTTTCAGTTTTTGAGAGCTTGGAACCCAAAGGTCGTCCCAATGAGAGTTTTTTCATATGGTTTGGACGAACTTGGTCCAAACTTTGCTCCGTTTTGAGTTTTGGAGAGTTTTGAACTCAAAGTTCGGCCCAATGAGAGTTCTTTAGGTTGTTTGGACGACATATGGTCAAAACTTTGCTCCGTTTCAGTTTTTGAGAGCTCGGAACCCAAAGTTCGTCCCAATGAGAGTTTTTCATATGGTTTGGACGAACTTGGTACAAAGTTTACTCCGTTTTGAGTTTTGGAGAGTTTGGAACTCAAATTTCGGCCTAATGATAGTTCTCTAGGTAGTTTGGACAACACATGGTCAAAACTTTCCACCGTTTCAGTTTTAGAGAGCTCGGAACCCAAAGTTCGTCCCAATGAGAGTTTTTCAGATGGTTTGGACGAACTTGGTCATAACTTTACTCCGTTTTGAGTTTTGGAGAGTTTGGAACTCAAAGTTAGGCCCAATGAGAGTTCTTTAGGTTGTTTGGACGACACATGGTCCAAACTTTGCTCCATTTCAGTTTTTGAGAGCTCGGAACCCAAAGTTCGTCCCAATGAGAGTTTTTCATATGGTTTGGACGAACTTTGTCCAAACTTTCCTCCGTTTTGCGTTTTGGAGAGTTTGGAACTCAAAGTTCGTCCCAATGAGAGTTCTTTTGGTTGTTTGGACGACACATGGTCCACACTTTGCTCAATTTAAGTTTTTGAGAGCTCGGAACCCAAAGTTCGTTCCAATGAGAGTTTTTCATATGGTTTGGACGAACTTGGTCCAAACTTTCCTCCGTTTTGAGTTTTGGAGAGTTTGGAACTCAAAGTTCGGCCCAATGAGAGTTCTTTAGGTAGTTTGGACGACACATGGTCGAAACTTTGCTCCGTTTCAGTTTTTGAGAGCTCGGAACCGAATCTTCGTCCCAATCAGATTTTTTCAGATGGTTTGGACGAACTTGGTCCAAACATTGCTCCGTTTTGAGTTTTGGACGGTTTGGAATGTTGGGTTTTATGCCCTAAAACTCGTAGATAGTGAATGTAAACAAATTGTATACTTGTTTCAATAAAGTGTTATTGAGTTTCTACAATAAAGTGTTATTGTTAAATATTGCACAATTTGACCCAAATCCAATAAACTAAGATCCATGGTTGTTTACATGTGACTTGAACTAGTATGTGGGGACATACGGGGATTGGTGTTCAAGTAACAACCTAAAAGGTCTATAGTACAAGGATAATGTTGGGTACCTTATCCTGGTAACACTATGTGATACGACCCACTTTGTATTCGATACAGACGTATTAATCCAAGGCGTCCATGTAGGAGACATGCGAGCGGGGGTATCCTATGCAATGAGTTTGCATAAGACCGGACCACGAAATAGTAAACCACTAGATGTAACACCGTTAACTAGTTAGTTTACTGTTTCAATACGATGACCTAGGTAACTCAGTCTTAATCCTGAGTGTGTCATGAACTCCTTCTCATGAGGGATTGTCCTTTGATTAGCATGGGTGAGAGTGGCCAATACGCCGACTCAATATGCCTTCCTTTTTGGGGACAAGACCGAGTGGGAGGCTGGGGACATGACAACACAAGAAGGAATTTACTCCTTCCCACTTCTAGGAGAAGTAGATGAGTGTTCCCTTAAGTGGTGACTCCGGGACTTGAACAAAGGGATCCCGCCCTCTCACTGGCCCGAGAGGAACTTTCTGTTTATTGGTTGGACCATAAACAGGTTGTTCATTAGAGGAGCACTGGTACTTAAGGAGACAGATGTAACACAGGGGTAAAACGGTAATTTGACCAAACTGTAGTTACGAACACTTGTGAAGGATTGACTTACCGGTATAGGTCTATATCCGTGGACACAGAAATGTTCTACAGTGAGAAGAGTTCAACTGTGGGTCTTTAGTGGAATGACCCACAGTTAATGAATATTGGTTAACCTGATTAACGAGTTTAATCTATTAACCTCATATCATTGGAGCTTCTGATCTGTAGGTCCATTAGGTCCCCCTGCTAGCTCGTAAAGAGTAATTAGGAACAAATATATCTTGAGAGAATTTGAATAGTTCAAATTCATATTGGGAATTAAGTTAATTGTATGAGATACAAAATAATATAATGTATAATGATGCATTAAAATATAAAGTCTAATTTGAGATTAAACTTTATTAAATTGAGAGATTGATATATTTGAAAGAGTTCAAATATATGTCTAATTAAATATAGGGTATTTAATTAGAAGATGAATTAATTAATTATGAATTAATTTAGTTTAAATTAAATGAGATTTAATTAAACTATAGTCTATGAGAGAAATAAATATTTGAAGAAGTTCAAATATTAATATGAATTTGATTCATAATAAATTTATAGGATATAAGAGAATTTGAAGGAGTTCAAATTTTAATATGAATTTGATTCATATTATAGAATTAATTAATTGAAGGCCTGAAATTAAATATATGATATTTAATTGGGTAATTAATTAATTAACTAATAGAAGGTCTGAAATTAAATATATGATATTTAATTGGTGATTAATTAATTAAATAATTAATTAATTGGAAATTAATCAATTATGGAAATGATTAATCACTTATGGAAGTAATTAATCATTTATGGAAATGATTTAATCACTTATGGAAGTGATTAATCATTTATGGAAAAGATTAATCAATTGTGGAATTGATTGGTCATGGAATTGATTAATTATGGAAAAGATTAAATCAGTTATGGAAATAATTGATTTTAAATGAATATTTTATTCATGGCCTTTCTCCTATAAATAGAACACTAAACCTAGGGTTTAGGTACAACAACATAAGGCCACAAGAATGCACTCTTGCATTCTCTCTAGCCTCCCTCTCATATTCTCTCAACTCAAGAACTTTAGGGAGAATTTTCTCTCATAGAGTTTTTCCCATTCAAGATTAGGTAGTCCCACAACTACGTTCCTAATCTCAGAGTTATAGCGGGGAAGATCAAATGGTGGTGTTCTTCGTTGTTGCAGAGCAATCAAGAATCATTCTTGATTTTCAGAGACGTCAACGGAGGTTTGCTTCTCTTTTCTTTATTATAGATTTAGATCTAAATTTTGTATGCTTAGCCTTAAGTTTCTATAGAATTTGTTCTATGGTTTTAACCAATGCAATAGTATTTTTGGATAAACAAAATTAACTACGAATCGGTCCCAATTACGCTTCCGCTTTAACGGAATTGGGGAATTCCAAATCCTTACAATTGGTATCAGAGCCGATCGTAGATTTATTTTCGTTTCTCTAAAATTAGCATTGGTTCAATGGTGGGTATTTTAATTTCATATATGTGATATTGTTTTAATTTACAAAATTGATTATTTAGGCATATTTGTTGGCATTAGATTTATACTTTTGATTAGATCAATTGTAAATGCCAAAAAGGAAAATATTTGAAGACCAAGATATGTCTTGGATTTAAATTATTGTAATTTAAATTGCTTTCAATTTCTTAGGATATACCAAATATGCCGGTCAATTTTGGTACTTTTTAGATGGTTTGGACAAACTTGGTCCAAACTTTCCTCCGTTTTGAGTTTTGGAGAGTTGGAACGCAAACTTCGGCCCAATGAGAGTTCGTTAGGTTGTTTGGACGATACATGGTCCAAACTTTTCTCTGTTTCAGTTTTTGAGAACTCGGAACCACAAGTTCGTCCCAATGAGAGTTTTTTTCACATGGTTTGGACGAACTTGGTCCAAACTTTGCTCCGTTTTGAGTTTTGGAGAGTTTGGTACTCAAAGTTCGGCCCAATGAGAGTTCTTTAGGTGGTTTGGACGACACATGGTTAAAACTTTGCTCCGTTTCAGTTGTTGAGAGCTCGGAACCCAAAGTTCGTCCCAATGAGAGTTTTTCATAAGGTTTTGACGAACTTCGTCCAAACTTTCCTCTGTTTTGAGTTTTGGAGAGTTTGGAACTCAAAGTTCGGCCATATGACAGTTCTTTAGGTAGTTTGGACGACACATGGTCCAAACTTTGCTCCGTTTCAGTTTTTGAGAGCTCGGAAACCAAAGTTCGTCCCAATGAGAGTTTTTCAGATGGTTTGGACGAACTTGGTCCAAACTTTGCTCCGTTTTAAGTTTTGGAGAGTTTTGAACTCAAATTTCGGCCAAATGAGAGTTCTTTAGGTTGTTTGGACGACACATGGTTCCAACTTTGCTCCGTTTAAGTTTTGAGAGCTCGGAACCCAAAGTTCGTCCCAATGAGTGTTTTTCATATGGTTTGGACGAACTTGGTCCAAACTTTGCCCAATGAGAGTTTTTTTACGTGGTTGTGAAGACAAATGGTCCAAACTTTTCTCCGTTCGGAACCCAAAGTTCGAACCAATGAGAGTTGTTCATCTTGTTTGGACGAACTTGGTCCAAACTTTTCTCCGTTTGAGTTTTTGAGAGTTTGCAACTCTAAGTTCGGCCCAATGAGAGTTCTTTACGTGGTTTGAAGACAAATGTTCCAAACTTTGCTCCTTTTAAGTTTTTGAGAGCTCGGAACCCAAAGTTCGAAACAATGAGAGTTTTTCATCTTGTTTGGACGAACTTGGTCGAAACTTTGCTACATTTTGAGTTTTGGAGAGTAAGGAAATCAAAATTCGGCCCAATTTGAGTTCTTTAGGTAGTTTGGACAACACATGGTCCAAACTTTGCTCCGTTTCAGTTTTTGACAGCTCGGAACCCAAAGTTCGTCGCAATGAGAAGTTGCAGATGGTTTTGACGAACTTGGTCGAAACTTTGCTCCGTTTTGAGTTTTGGAGTGTTTGGAACTCAAAGTTTGGCCCAATGAGAGTTCTTTAGGTTGTTTTGACGACACATGGTCACAATTTTGCTCTGTTTCAGTTTTGTAGAGCTCGAAACCCAAAGTTCGTCCCAATGAGAGTTTTTCATATGGTTTGGACGAAATTGGTCCAAACTTTGCTCCGTTTTGAGTTTTGGAGAGTTTGGAAGTCAAAGTTCGGCCCAATGAGAGTTCATTAGGTTGATTGGACGACACATGGTCCAAAGTTTGCTTCGTTTCAGTTTTTGAGAGCTCGGAATCCAAAAGTTCGTCCCAATGAGAGTTTTTCATATGGTTTGGATGAACTTGGTCCAAACTTTTCTCCGTTTTGAGTTTTGGAGAGTTTGGAACTCAAAGGTCGGCCCAATGATAGTTTTTTAGGTGGTTTGGACGACACAAGGTGCAAACTTATCTCCGTTTCAGTTTTTCACAGATCAGAACCCAAAGTTTATCCCAATGAGAGTTTTTCATATGGTTTGGACGAACTTGGTCCAAAGTTTGCTCCGTTTGAATTTTGGAGAGTAGGAACTCAAAGTTCGACCCAATGACAGTTCTTTAGGTGGTTTGCACGACACATGGTCAAAACTTTGCTCCGTTTCAGTTTTGTAGAGCTCGGAACCAAAAGTTTGTCCCAATCAAAGTGTTTCATATGGTTTGGACGAACTTGGTCCAAAATTTCCTCCGTTTTAAGTTTTGGAGTGTTTGGAACTCAAAGTTCAGCCCAATGACAGTTCTTTAGGTGGTTTTGACGACACATGGTCACAATTTTGCTCCGTTTCAGTTTTGTAGAGCTCGAAACCCAAAGTTCGTCCCAATGAGTGTTTTTCATATGGTTTGGACGAACTTGGTCCAAACTTTGCTCCGTTTTGAGTTTTGGAGAGTTTGGAACTTAAAGTTCAGCCCAATGATAGTTCTTTAGGTAGTTTGGACGACACATGGTCCAAACTGTGCTCCGTTCAGTTTTTGAGAGCTCGGAACCCAAAATTCGTCCCAATGAGAGTTTTTTCAGATCGTATGGACGAACTTACTCAAAACTTTGCTCCGTTTTGAGTTTTGGAGTGTTTGGAAATCAAAGTTCGACCCTATGAGAGTTTCTTTAGGTGGTTTGGATGACACATGGTCAAGACTTTGCTCCGGTTCAGTTTTTTAGAGCTCGGAACCAAAAGTTCGTCCCAATGAGAGTTTTTCAGATGGTTTGGACGAACTTGGTCCAAACTTTGCTCCATTTTGAGTTTTGGAGAGTTTGGTACTCAAAGTTCGGCCCAATTAGAGTTCTTTAGGTGGTTGGGACGACACATGCTTAAAACTTTGCTCTGTTTCAGTTTTTGAGAGCTCGGAACCCAAAGTTCGTACCAATGAGAGTTTTTCATAAGGTTTTGACGAACTTGGTCAAAAATTTCCTCCGTTTTGAGTTTTTGAGAGTTTGGAACTCAAAGTTCGGCCATATGACAGTCCTTTAGGTAGTTTGGATGATACATGGTCCAAACTTTTCTCCATTTCAGTTTTTTGAGAGCTCGGAACCAAAAGTTCATCCCAATGAGAGTTTCTTAGATGGTTGGACGAACTTGGTCCAAACTTTGCTTCGTTTTCAGTTTTTGGAGAGTTTGAACTCAAATTTCGGCCCAATGAGAGTCTTTAGGTTGTTTGGACGACACATGGTTCCAACTTTGCTCCGTTTCAGTTTTTGAGAGCTCGGAACCCAAAGTTCGTGCCAATGAGAGTTTTTCATATGGTTTGGACGAACGATGGTCGAAACTTTGCTCCATTTTGAGTTTTGGAGAGTTAGGAACTCAAAGTTCGGCCCAATTCGAGTTCTTTACGTAGTTTGGACGACACATGGTCCAAACTTTGCTCCGTTTCAGTTTTTTAAGAGCTCGGAACCCAAAGTTCGTCCCACTGAGAGTTTTTCAGATGGTTTTGACGAACTTGGTCGAAACTTTGCTCCGTTTTTGAGTTTTGGAGGTGTTTGGAACTCAAAGTTCGGCCCAATGAGAGTTCTTTAGGTGGTTTGGATGACACATGGTCAAAACTTTGCTCCATTTCATGTTTTGAGAGCTCGGAACCCAAACTTCGTCCCAATGAGAGTTTTTCATACAGTTTGGACGAACTTGGTCCAAACTTTCCTCGGTTTTGAGTTTTGGAGAGTTTGAACTCAAACTTCGGCCCAATGAGAGTTCTTTAGGTTGTTTGGACGACACATGGTCAAAACTTTGCTCCGTTTCTGTTTTGTAGAGCTCGGAACCCAGAGTTCGTCCCAATGAGAGTTTTTCATATGGTTGGACGAACTTGGTCCAAACTTTGCTTCGTTTTGAGTTTTGGATTGTTTCGAACTCAAAGTTCGGCCCAATGACAGTTCTTTCAGTGGTTTGGACGACACATGGTCAAAACTTTACTCCGTTTCAGTTTTGTAGAGCTCGGAACCCAAAGTTCGTCCCAATGAGAGTTTTTTCGGATGGTTTGGACGAACTTGGTCCAAACTTTGCTCCGTTTTGAGTTTTGGAGTGTCTGGAACTCAAAGTTCGGCCCAATGAGAGTTCTTTAGGTGGGTTGGATGACACATGGTCAAAACTTTTGCTCCCATTCAGGTTTTGAGAGCTCGGAACCCAAAGTTCGTCCCAATGAGAGTTTTTCATACGGTTTGGACGAACTTGGTCCAAAACTTCCTCCGCTTTGGGTTTTTGAGAGTTGGAACTCAAACTTCGACCCAATGCGAGTCTTTAGGTGGTTTGGACGACTCATGGTCCAAATTTTCTCTGTTCAGTTTTTTTTGAGAACTCGGGAACCAAAAGTTCGTCCCAATGAGAGTTTTCAGCTGGTTTGAACGAACCTAGTCCAAACTTTCCTCCGTTTTTGAGTTTTGGAGAGTTGGAACTCAAACTTCAGCCCAATGAGAGTTCTTTAGGTTGTTTGGACGACACATGGTCCAAAATTTGCTCTGTTTCAGTTTTTGAGAACTCGGAACCCAAGTTCGTCCGAATGAGAGTTTTTCATATGGTTTGGACGAAATCGGTCCAA